>JAPWDO010000003.1:6731023-8077228 GCA_028827375.1 Penicillium desertorum
GTAGTGTTGGGAGCCGACGGCGAGGCGCAATGTTTCGAAAACGGGGCGAATCGCTCCCTCTGGGACATTTTTCTGTTTGATATCGGACTTGACACTAGAGAGGTAGGCGATCTTTGAATCCACAGACAGATTGGGGTTCTTGAAAGCCGCCAGGAGTTCTGCTGCCTTCGCCTCCATTGTCAACACCGAGCGATGGATCTCAACTCGGGTCAGACAGCGAAGGGAATGGACAGAAGAATGCGGGTGTATGTAGTGGACGATCCGGAGGGCTCAAAATGCGGCACGGCCAATATCGGATAGGAGAACAGACTCGGGTTTCGACTGGTCACTAGCCATGACAGAAGTTAGCAGCAGATTCTGTCAGCGCAAGAGAATAGTGATTATAAAAGGCAGAGTGATTGCAATTGCGATGAGGAAAAAGATGGCATGGACGCGTGTGGGCAGTGAGAGCATCAGATGATTATGGGACGGTATTGTCGCATAAGGGCAGCATATCGGGAATAGACGAATTGCGAGGAGCACAAGGGTTCGGAAGCGGAGAAGGTAACAACCTGGAACATACAGAATCCGCTGAAATGGCGACAAAGACGAATATGAGGAAGAGCGCAAAGTGACCTCGATATGGTGTATGGTGGGGATGTTTAAAAGCGGACGGAGGGAAAACAAGGATAAGCGCGTGACGATAAGCGCGAGGGATGTAGAGGGATATTAAAAGGGGGTGTCCCTTAGGCCCTTAGGTCATTTTTATTGTAAATGGCTGTTTCCTAAAAGCCATCTACCTAGGTATGTTTACACCTGTCTACTCCTATCTTACGTGAGGTTGTGCCCAAAGGATGTTAACAGCCCAACACACTGGTTTGTTTATTAATTTGGGATCACTCGTCGCATGGGCAACCCAACAGCGTCATGTTTACAACATCTTAATGTCAATATCTAGGAGGGAAAATTTCAGAATAGTGTTTGTTATGTATGTTAACTCAGTATTTTGCCTATTATGCTGCAAAAATAGTGGTAGCAAAATGGGAAATAAAGCCATAGTAAAAGACTGGAAGCTGTTTACTACGAAGGATGTTTAACACGCGTTAAAAATATCAATTTAAGGCCCAATTGACATGCAGTCGATGACATCTTACTCCGTACATATCTTTCACTCCAATCAATACGAATCAAAGCGTCCTAGCACCCCACGAGATCGCCAAAGTGGAGCATGGCGCCTGTTAAAGGGCCACTGCTGACACAGTGTGTATATAAGGGTCCACGCTATGGAGTAGATTAAAGCTTTCGAGTTTATATATGTGTATGATAGCCTTTACAGGAGTTCGTAGTGTTTTATATATGATATATTTGGTAAACCTACATGAATACCTAGGTATATATGTAGCTAGGAACTCATACATAGGTCATTTAGCCCCAGGATGAATGCCTACCTGCCTAGGTAGGTAGTATTTACCGACCTAGTCAGCATAACGTTGGCTTTTACCGAGAACCCCCGCCCTCAACCAACTTGAAGCATTTCATACACCTCAGACCAATATAGACAGTTAAAGGACTTGAACCAAAAGACCGTTCCCAATTGATGTCAAACTAAATACACTATGACGAGCTCCACCCCCGCACCTCATCCCTCCGCAATCCCGAAAGGCAACACCCAGGAGCAAGAGCCGCAGGCCTCGAGCAACAAAGAAAAGCAAACAGACGTAACATCCAATCTCACCCCACAAATGCCCCGGCCGAAGCTCCGCCTTCATGTGGAAGACCTACGCCATCCAGCCTCAAGCGCCTTCCTCGCCTTCATCCCAGACGTCGCAACAACACTCGACAGAGCCCTAGCAAACATCATCAAATACTTATATACCTCACCCCCAAAGTCCAAGAATCCCCATCAGCCGACCTTCACACCCAGCATCCCGCCAACAAGATCCGTAACAGTCTTCCTCCGCGATTATAGCGGCGTAGCCTACACAACAGGCACAGAGCTCGACGATGCGCACAAGGAAATCCACGTCTCGCTCCCGTACATCCAGCACTGTACATCCGGCCCGTCTGCGAAAGATGACCCGCTCCACGAGCTAGTCGGAGTCTTGACCCACGAGCTCGTGCATTGCTATCAGCACACCGCGCCGCCTAACTCCCATGAAAACAGTGACGAGGACATCCCCCGTCCGCCGGGCGGACTAATCGAGGGTATAGCTGATTTTGTGCGGCTTAAGGCTGGTCTGGAACCGCCACACTGGAAGCGTCCTCTATCTGCTGCGGAGCGCCCGCCGAAGTGGGATATGGGGTATCAGCATACGGCGTATTTTCTGGCGTGGCTTGAGGATGTTAGGGTTGGGAAGGGCGCCGTGGGGATGTTGAATGATCGGCTTTTGAGAGTTGGGTATGTTGGTGAAGGGGAGGATGTGGACAGACAGGGTATCGGGTTCTGGAAGGGTCTTTTCGGGGTCGGGGTTGGGGAACTGTGGGAAGAGTATGGACGGTATCTGGATAACCCTACAGAGGTGGGTGTCTCGAGGAGTAGTGGGAACTGGGAGGATGAGATTCTTAACCCGGAGTGATGGGATGGATGTAACCTTCGGATGAATAGACATCGGTAGGTCTATTTGGTGGTCAACTAGAGATATACAACTAGCAAGATCAAAAGACTAGAGCTTCCATTAACATTCATTTGGTATGTATTGAATAGATGTCTGAGAGCGGCTCTATATTTGGATGGCGGGGCCAAAACGAAGGCCATGACATGCCTAGTTTTGCCCGATGTCTAGCTGGAGAAGAGTAAAACAGAGGAAAAGAAAACAGTAAGGGAAATTTCGAAAAAGACACCAGGTGAATCGAAGGGATTGGAATACCCATAATGTACAGGATCCAGTCATGCAGAAGACAGGATAGATGACTCTTTTTACCGCCGGCCAGCTTCCCATGCGAAAGAATAGCACACCGGAAAAGGAAAAGCGAGATGACAAAAAAAAAGACATGAAATAATATGTTACCGTGCCTTGAACCAAGGCATCCCATTGCACCAAATACCTTAAACAATGACCTCGCCCAGGTCAACGTGGACCGGCTTCCACGGCAAAGCGGATGGCTCCTCCATTGAACTGGGGACGCGCACGGAAAGCGGGCTGTAGAGGTACCAACCCTTAAGCGCAGCAACAGCAGCACGCTCGCGGGCCTCCATCAGACTGGCGCCAGCGCCCTCCCCAAGTTTGTCCTGGCCAGAAAAGATACCAACCACAAAGACGGGGTGTCTGCTCTTACGACCAGTCTCACTAATGACCTTAGCGACTGGACGCTCGAAGCTCTCGCGAGCGCACAACCGAGTCAGGTCACGGGCTGGGGCCTGGAAGTTGAACAATTCTGAGATATTGAGGTGTCGTGAGAGGAAGTGTTGCTCGAAGAATCGCTTGGCAGCGGCGCGTCCAGCATGCAGGTAGATGGCGCCCATAACAGCTCGGACGAACTCAGCGCTCGCTTGCTCTGTGGTGACACCTGCCGCAGAGTGCTTGGCCCCCTTGAGCGGGTCACCGAATTCATCATCGTAGAAAATCTTAGAAGTGACCGTTTTCCTCCAGTTCTTCTGGGCTTCATATGGGCGTGCTGTCGGGTGGCTCGGGCCTGAGGGAAGCTCGGTGCCAGGATCGAGTCTCTGGAACTGCAATAGACCGGGATCGACCTCTCCACCGGGCAACGCGGCCAGGTCAACGCCCCATTCTCGTGCCATCGCAGCAAGGGTCTTAGGCCCAACGTATGCATACATGGCGGCAAAGATCACGGTCAAGGGCAGGCGAGGGTAGGTGCAAATAAGGTGCTCGGTTGCGTAGTAGGAAAGGAGGTCGTGACCGAGAGTGGCCAGCGAGGCATTGTTGAAATTCGGGTTCGGATCTGCTGATGTATCGACTAGTGTCCGTGCAAGTGTCTCGATAGGTAATCTGGAGGGTAGGTAGAGTCGAGCGTGGAGTGCGGCAAGTTTTGCAGATTGTCGAGCTGCTTCGACTGGGGGAGAGGGATATTGGAGCTGCGAGTGGCGGGTGTGGGATTCCTTGACAATTTGAGCCAATTGCTCATCCAAAGGTGATGATTCCTCGAAGATCGCTGTAGTCTGATCGTCACGGGTTTGGACCGGGGGAGCGGTCGATTGGTACCGTTGCCCGTAGATGTGTTGATGCAGACGGTTAACAGTCCGAGCCCGCGGTGAAAGGACTGAACTGCTCCATCTTTGGAGTTGCAGTCTCTTCATTTGGGCGATTGTGGTATTCGGAGGGCCGTAAAAAAAAATTATACAATGGACGGGAGGGAGAATCGCGACTCAATCGATTAGCATATCATCAACGAGAGAGAAGAGAAATTGTCGCGGCAGTCACGGGATGGCCAAGTCGTGTGAGGTTGCGCTAAACCCAATGTAGGGTTAGCGGCTTGGCATCAGACCTGCGACCACGGCCCTTTCGGCTTCCACCTTCGAGAACTACCAGCCGTACGCTCGCTGTATTTTTCAAACAAACCCTTCAATTGCATCTTCGTCACAATGGGTGGAGGTGGAAAGATCCCGTATGTGCCCGTTCTTTTTATAACCCCACCAAGCGCTAATGGATCCGATCTGGCAGGTACCCCAAGGAAGTCTGGTCCCCCTCTGGTGGTTGGTACGCCCAGCCAGCTAACTGGAGGGCCAACACTGCAATCATGGGCGCCTTTGTGATTGGTGTCGCTGCTGTCGCCTTCAGCATCAGCGCTGATCGGGAATATCGCGACAAGATGCCCGAGCCCGGCCGTTTCTTCCCCAGCCGATAGTCCGTCACCCGAATCCCATGTCACCCGGTATACCTTAAGCTAACCTTTACATTTCTGCATTTATAGCTGGAGCAGGCAAATTCGGGAACACGAGCAGCAACAGGCCGCGAAGAACGACTCATAAAGAAGGTCCGGTTGTAGGCGGATTTTCAGCAGGACAGAACCTTTTCTTTTTGTTTTTCTACTATTTGATCACTTGTGTGCTGTACGACAGTAAAAGGGCGTTCCTCATTCGGCCATTGGTCAATTGACCAACAGAAGTCTCTGAGGAGACTCTTCAAGTGTCCACAATAATCGCTGCGTGTACAGGCGGACACGTTCCGTGAATTCAGTCTGATTCCACAATTCCTTTCCGTTTCCATCAACCTCGATCTGCGGCACACCAATTTGCTCGACCACAAAGCCAGCTGCGACGGTTGCGCAGATGAGCGCCATAGGATAATGTTGGTAATTACCCCAGGACTCCATAGCTTTCTTCCAAGTTTTGGAGTTTGATAGGACCGAGCCAATGACCTGGAATGGCTCCCGGCCGGCAGTCACCATGCCCTGGGCTAGAGCACCAAGGAAAGAGTTGCCCGCACCCGTGGGGTCGATCACAGTCGTAGCACCCGAAGCATCGGGTTGGTGATATGCGGGGAGCCAAATCTTGCCAGACTTTGAGTAGGCGTAGCTACCATCCTTTCCTGCCCTGATTACCAGCATACCATTTCCATCGGGGCCAATGCCGGAGTATGTAATCCTTTGGACTAACTGCTGGCCTAGTTGGCTCTCCTCAGTCCAACCGGGATGATCGAACATCATGCCGAGCTCCATGTGGTTAGGACTCACCACATCCACGACTTTATTTGCGGCGAAGAACTTGTCTTGTTCTTCTGGGGTGCAGAGATCCGGGACTGGCTCCCAGACGAAGATAGGGCGCTTGGAAGCATGAGCGGCAGGCGGCGCTTTCCCTGCCTTTTGCAATTCATCTCGTCGCTGCAGAATATCCTGCACTATAGACATACAACGAGACGCAGAACAAACCATATGGAATGTCTTGGACCACACCTGTGAATCGGACAACATTTCAGGCTCGAGTCTTAATTTCGGAGTCAAGTATTTGAAGTCTGCCCGGCCAGGTCAGCGCGTGCGTTCCTTCAAGGGAGATCACCGGCAACTTACCTCGTTTCTCGTCGGGATGATACCCGTTCCAGGCCCTCGTTGTTAGCCTGCTAGGGTCCTCTCTAAAAACGCAAGCTGTGTTCCATGATTTGATTACATCAAGCGTCTCAGCAGGAAAATCGGAGCCAACATCTACGATCCAGCTCACAGATCGTGCATACTTCGAGCCTGAGACCAAGCGGGCGCCCACGACTGCAAATGATGCTGCGCCCCCGATGATATTCTTGACACCGGGTCTTGTATCGCCAAAATCAATGTCATCTGAATAAGGATGCAGCTGTGAGTCTACATCCCACTTTGAGGGACGAAGTAAACCATACCAATTATGAACATTCCCAAGGTGCAGAACTCGACCTCAATGGGCTGATCTTGGGCCACCATATTTGCAGCTAAGGCAATGTATAGATACCACAAAGAAGATGGTTGTTCAGAGAGACAAAGAATCGAACATTGAAATGTTGGAGTTCAAATGTTTCGACTATTTACGGGTGGTAACAGATTTACCAAATTTACCCCGCAACGTCATTCCCGCCTGCAGATTCCGCTGTAACATACCATACCACGTCTAGGTCATCTGCGGACCTCAGGAGCTCCGGTCTTTGTCTTCTCCTCCTTATCACCCCGTTCTTTTGGACCTCGAGGGCCTATATCTTAATAGCAGGAGATTTTGCTTTTAGACAGTCCCTGTATTTCAACCTATTCAAATCTCCCCATTTTCGCCTTTCCACTTCGACCGTTGGAGCTACGTGTTGCCTATCATGGCGTCCGGCGGCCATATGCATAATTTCACCACCCTCATCAAGCGGTATGTATCTTCGGTGCTAGAGTTGTGTGAGCTATGGCCTCCTACTTTTGGTTTAATGCCTGCTAAGCTCTTTGGATCCTAAATCTGCCACACTTAACTGACATTGGACTCATCTACAGGCTCGAGGCAGCGACCTCACGCTTGGAGGATATGGCGATGTCATTCGATGACTCTAGCGCGTCAAAGTCCTTGTCTGGCTCTTCTTCAGCGCCCACTATTCCACCACCCCCCAAGGCTTCCCCTTCGCCGCCCGCAGCCCCTGCGGTGGCCCCCGTTCCGCCGCAGATTCAGGACTTCGATGCGTTGATCAAGGGAGATGTTCAGAACTTTGTCAACCTGGGAGAGAAGATTGGTGGTCTTGTTGCTGAGCAAGTATGTTGCAGAATTGGGGGGGGCACTTGGTCTGCCGCGAGTAATTGCTGACTCAATCTATAGTCCAAAGCCGTCCTTCAAGCCTTCCAAGCCGAACGCACCTATCTATTTGTTGTCACAAAGGCCAAGAAGCCTGATACCCAGCCCCCGGAGTTAATGACGGATCTGCACAAAGCATCCGATAGCATTAACAACATTCGCGAATCAAACAGAGCGTCGCCGTTATTCAACCACCTGAGCGCTGTTGCGGAGGGTATTGTCGCCCTCGCTTGGTTCTTTGAAAGCAAGCCTGCGGAGTTTGTCACGGACATGATCGGTGGCATTGAGTACTACGGAAATAAGGTGCTGAAGGAGTACAAAGACAAGTGAGCACTCCTGTTAATGACGTTATGAAGGAATCCCATGGATGTTGACAGCTTGATAGGGACAAGGCGCATGTCGAATACATCAAAGCCTACTATCAAAACTTCAAGGCTCTTGCAGAGTACCTGAAGAAGCACTTCCCCCAGGGTCTTACATGGAACAATGAGTCTGGCATTGATGCCTTGGAAGCTTTGAAGCAGGCCAAGGGCGGACCTGCTCCAGTCAGCGGCGGTGCGCCTCCTCCCCCTCCCCCTCCTCCCCCTGTCCCGGCTCTCAACGTCCCCGGTGGTGGCGCTCCTCCCCCACCTCCGCCTCCTGGTATTCCCCCCGCTCCGGCCCCCGCTGCACCGGCACCAGACATGGGTGCTGTCTTCAACCAGCTCAACCAGGGTGAAGGTATCACCGCCAGCCTCCGCAAGGTCGACAAATCGGAGATGACACACAAGAACCCCAACCTGCGTGCTGGATCAATCGTCCCGGATTCCGAGGGCTCCAGCGCCGCGCGCGGCAAGTCGCCGGCACCTAGCAAAAAGCCTAAGCCCGAAAACATGCGCGCGCGCAAGCCGCCCCGCAAGGAGCTCGAGGGCAGCAAGTGGCTCATCGAGAACTTTGATGCCCCTGGCGAGATCATCGAGATCCCCGCGCAGCAGAACCAGTCCATCCTCATCACCCGCTGCAACAAAACCATCATCAAGGTCACAAACAAGGCCAACGCCATCGCCATCGACAACTGCGTTGGTCTCTCTCTCATCGTGGACTCTCTCGTCAGCAGTCTCGACGTCATCAAGTGCCCTAAGTTCGCTGTGCAGATCGACGGCACGGTCCCCACTTTGCTGATGGATCAGGTTGATGGTGCTGCCGTCTACCTTGGCCAGCAGAGCCTCAGCACTGAGGTCTTTACTAGCAAGTGCTCCGCTGTTAACATCAACCTTCCGCCGCCGGAGGGCAGCGACGGAGACACCAAGGAGTGCCCTCTGCCCGAGCAGTTCAAGAGCTACATCAAGAACGGCGTACTGGTGAGCGAGATTGTCGAGCATGCTGGTTAAGCTAAGCTCGTTGGTTGAAGAGGACTAGGAAAGTCTGTTTTCCTGGACTCGAAGGAATTGTAATATGTCATGTCGGCCGGGTATAGTCTTCTTCCTGGGTGGCTTGACACTTGTTATTTTGGATAATTTAGTTGCTGTATCTAGCGCTCTGTAGATATAAATCGCAGTAACTCAAGCTCGCCTATTCTTGCACATTTCACGAAATCTTACTTGATTTCTATAAATCAACGTTCTTGAATGTGGTAGCTTCTAAATATATATCCGTTGTTCAGGCACGAACGTCAAAATCGCGCAGCAACGCAAATCACATGGCGAAATTTATATAACCAATTTAAATTCACCAAGTTAACCTAACTAACAGATGAACTTAGCATAAACGCCAAAACCACACCGAGAGGCAAGGAGATGCCAAAACTAAGTAGAGGAAGTGGTATAGTCAACGACCCATGCACCTGGGCTCCCCAATATATCCATAAAGCACAGGCAATGAGAGCAGATCAACTGGACGCCCAAGTGGCAAAGAAAAGAAAAATACACACATCGCTTGGGTGTCAACCAGGATGCATAAAAATACTCGGCGCTATTATGTGAGTTAGTATAAACAGGGGATCGGCTGCAAACCAGTGCGCCTCTCCCCATGCTGTTCTGTGCCGTTCTTTGAGAGCGGTGTAGACAGGGAAATGAGTTTATGTCAGGTCAGGTCAAGATACACGGACGAGATAGGTGGTGTTACTGCTATACTGAATGGCGAGGTAGACGTTCTTGGAGTATATTGCACTGGGCTCGTTTAGCGAGGGCGGTGGTTGTGAGTGGGAGATGGTCGATCATAAAAGCCCAATTTGCGCGGATGTCGTTCATCTACTGTGGCCTCCGGCCTGTGCACATCGAGGCCTCGGAGTCTCTTGGCGAGTAGGCTCTCGCCGCCTTCTGGGCCGCTTGGATTTGAGATGCGAGCATGATGTCCGTAATCCTCGTTGCCCCTTGCGAGGTCGTTGTACCGAGATGCACTATGCGAGGGAGGGGTATTTTCAGGGCCACCCGTAACATCCATGGGCCTCGGAACATCTAGCTGTGAGGAGAACTCGCTTGGAGATGATATATGAGGGTGGAGGTGAGGGATCGCTCCCTGGCCGACACTCCGTCTGCGGGAACCTTGTTCCATTCGCAGGCGCGTGTTTGCGCCCGCATTACTCGAGATGGAAGACTCTCGGGAGGGTTTGTACGGAGTGTACCGAGGCTCGGGGATTTGTATCTCATTCCGTAGTTTCTCCTTGCCGTCCGGGACGCGGTTTGCGAACACCACGCGAATAGTCGAATGTAGATAAAAGCGACCGCGTGCGGGACAACAGATGTTCAGATGAATGAGGTATCGCAAAGTGGGTTTGTCCTGAGGGTCTTCTGTGGGATTCAAAGAAGCTTCAGGGCGATCGGTTCCAAAGTTCTTCCGTGCACTGAGCGGCATATCGATGACCGGACCTGCCGAATAACTGCGTTGCCGAATGAAGGTCTTGGTGCCAGGTTCCATATCACTGAGGTCGTATGGAACTAGGAAAAGCTTAACCGCGGTCTTGTGCGGGTTTTTAATTATAATTTGCAGTTGACCTTGTTGCGGAATCCGGTAAGAGCCCCCTGGGGGACATTTAGGCGATTCTGACCTGCGATTCTTCTTTTCTCGGCGGCGTCGTGATTCAGCACTACAGGTAGGGCTATCATTTGCTCCACCTGTGGCGGGAGTGCCTTCACGGGGCCCCGCGGGACTCGGATGTCGCCTGCGACGTCGGGTCGGATTGGGATTTTCTTTGGGTAAGGAATTTTCCAGGTCAATTTGTCCCACATATGGACTCGGATTGTCGTCTGAAATTGAGCGGCCGAACCCTGAAGTCGGATAGCTGTAGAAAACAACGGGAAATGGTACTGTAACATGTGGCGGACATTTGAGATGACCTTTGCATTGTCCCTTGCCGAGGACGCCGATCTGAGCCATGAAATCCAGCGGCTTGGAAGGATTCATTGACATTCTTCCGCGCAATATTGACTCTTCGTAAGACCCCACCATCGGTGCGTGCGTATTTGACGAGATGTCAGAGACAAAAGACGGCCTTCTTACTCGCGATGGTGGGATCTGCCCACCAGGGGACGGTGCAAGTTGAAGACTATATGCTGAAGTCAATGACCGGCGAGGCAAAGAGTTTTGATTGGCGAAGACATCCTGCCGGCCAGGTGGAGATGCACTGCTAAGGTCGGGAATTCGATTGCTTGGCAGGGAGAATTGGAGATTTCCAAAAGTCTCCGGTGGCAAAGTACGGCGACGGTTCTTTCTCTCCAAAGACTCCGAGACGTCCACTTGGTCAACACGGGGCGAAAAGTCCAAGTCGGTATTATTTGCTTGGTATACCAGAGGGCTGGTAGGAGCTTTCAGAACATAGCTTGATGAGAATGAGCCCAACGACGGTGCACGAACACGAGCATTCACAATAACATCGGACTGCGAATTCTCATTCGATGTGCTTGTTTTTGGCAAATCGGGTGGCAAGGCCGGTGCTCCAAACCAAGGAGTAGTGGGAGAGGAGCTTAAATGAGCAAAGGGAGAAGCCGAACTCGGCTTAGTATAGGGAGATCGAGGAGCGTGTGAGTCATGGGGATCTGTGGCGCCTTCCCTGAAATCACCCGAGTGTAAGGCTGACCGAGGTCTCTGGATATCGGCCGGCGATCCCAGCTCCTCTGTCGGTTTAATGTGATGTTCTTGGTTAAAAGAGCGGTCTTCATGCTCCTTTGCTGCTGTTTGTGACTGCTCGCTTGAGGTTCTTGAGATAAATAAATCATTGTGGCCCTTATCCGGGGGCTATTGGCATGTTAGTCTATGTATACTTGGGTTGTGTCGGACTATGAAAGAAAAGATAAGGAGAACAAGACGAAAACCACAGCAAGCAAAGACTTAACAGAGATCCAGATATCCAAAAAAGACGTTCACATACCATGTGTTGAAGTCTCCAAGGCGAAGACTCTTTGATACGGTGTATCAACTCCTCCCGATCATTCGCCCACGACCTGGGCGGATTCAACGCCGTTGAATGCATAGAGTCGGTTTCCATTTCTGTAGCAGCTATCCCACGGTCATTGAGATCATTTATCTGGGGCTGCGAGGACCCTGTGGTCGGCTGTTCACGATTGCCATGGTCGGGTGACCATTGATAGTGGCGCCGCCGATCCGGATCACGAAATAGGGGCATAGTGGCGTGATAAGGACAGACTATAATGCCTGAAACGGTAAAGGGGACATTTCAGGAGACCACCGAGGTAGCACGTTTTGAAACTAGAGCCGAGCTGTGCCTTTGTGGGGGGTCCAAGTTGGATGCGGTGTACCAAGATGATTCGGGTATATGCCGTCAGTGATTTTACTGATAGCGGTTATATAAAAGAAAGCATGTATGTCGCACTTATTCGCTTTCACTCAAAAGTGTGAATGCCCAGTTTATGCCTCAAAAATGGTGAAAATGTTGAATAGGGGAAGAAAGTATTGAGCAGATGCATTGTGTCGTTGAATGTGTCGATCTCGGAGATCCGGACTGAGAACGTCATGTGATGGACCAGTGACGTTTTGTTGCAGTTAGCCCTCCAGGGCGATATTGTATGGATAAATTGTATTCTTTTGGGTCGCAATAAAGAATTCAAGGCCCAATGTCTGAAACCTGAGAGATGTTGGGGAGAAATAGCCAAAAAAAAAGGGCACATAATGCGCAGACCCGCAAAAAATGCGAATAGATCGATGATAATGCCATGTATATTGTCCATGTAGACATCCTATATGGTATCAGAAAGGATCGTAAATACTTCCCTTTTATCATCTCGATCGGTTAGAACCAAACCCAGAAGGAAAAGGCGTTGTATACCTGTATTTTGTCCGGAAGTTCATACTTGCTAGTGGCCGAGACCGATGTTCCGTGCGGAGATCGCCACTTTTTTTTCTCTTCTCCGACAGTCTTTCGATTTCAACACACATCGGGTTAAAACACATCTGTTTTGCTTGAATATCGACATGGCACCGAAACGTACCCACGACGGTGATGCGGCTCCAGCTTCAAAGGGCGAGCCCGCGATCAAGAAGCGCAAGGGTTTCAGCGTTGGACCCGCAAACCTCCCAGATGGCACATATCGTCGGAAAAGTAAGCATGCCCGAAAGCCATGCTTTGAACGGAGCTGACAAAATGATTAACAGCCCAAAAAATTAAAAATGACTTGATCCACAAAGCCAAAGTGAAAAAGGCCTATGCCAAGATCAAGGCCGAAGAGCTTGCCAAAGCGCCTAAGAAATCCGTGTACGATACCGCCGAGGGGGATGCAACCGAAACTGGCAAAAACAAGGAAGAGGCAGGCGAAGAAACCACAACTCTGGAACTCCATCCGGATCGCATAGCCATGTTGAACGAGCCCGAGGCCGAGCCGGCACCTGCGCCTGAGACCAGAGCGGCGCCCACGAGGCGATGGCAAACAGAGGGAGCGCCGGCCAAAGCCTTCTGCATTTACAAAGGAGATGGAGTTTGCAGAGAAGCGGAGGAAAGCGGAAGAAGCACGACGGAAGGATCGCGAGGCCAAACAAAATGAGCGTGAGGCACTGCTGCGCGCGAAGCGGCCGGACCAGTTTGGGAAGAGGAGATTAGGTAGGGAGAGCAACGTGTTGCTCAGTCGCGTGCAACGGATGGTTGGTCAAAATTAGAGAGGAAAGGCAAGAACTACACATGCATGGTGTGGACTATGTTTCCATGATACCCGGGATATGAAAAAAAGTTATTATTCAAAGCATTCAATATACGATTCTTTAATAGCACTGTCTTGCTAAACCTATGTCGACGTCGCTGCGGAAGACTTGGAGGCCCCTCCACCATTTGCACCTCCGCCGCTTCTCGGCTTTTTGAAACAAGCAAACTCGCCCTTAGTCCGATCTCTGAGCCGTTTCAGGATAACCCGCATTTCTCCTAGTTCGGCCTTCAGTTTTGTGCGAGCTTCGTTTGTGGTACGACAATCCAGCTCGATGTAGATCTGGCTTTGCACATTCGATGCCTCCTCGGTTATGTACGGGCTAAGAGTCTGTGCAATGAACTCGGTATCCAAGGTAGCTTGCATCAAAGCTGGCAGCGAGAAGGAGGACCGAGCACGGAAGGCATCAAGCAGCGAGGAAGAGATTTGAGAAAGGAGATGTGTCAACACAGTGGCCAGCAGCGAGGAAGGTGAACTTGATGGAGCGCGACTAGCAGCTGATGATACGGTAGACGGAATAGTTGTGGAGATCTCGGTGTGGACAAGCACCATGGTCAGCATGGCGTTGTAGACGTATGGGCGGACTTGCTCCGGCCTGTCAACGGACGGCTCCCAATCTGGAGATGTAATGCCAGTGGTGATAGTTTTGTTTAATGAGGCAGTAGTCGGGGTGATATATGATTGGAATAGCCTGCCTTCAATCTGGCTCAGCACGTCCCGGACAGTCTTGGCTTCCTCCGTTAGCTTGACCGAGAAGGATGTCTCAAAGTTCGAGATAAGTTGTGGGACATGGTCAGCCTGTAGAGCCTTGAGGTTCGAAAGCGTGAGAAGGATTCGAACATTCTGTTCTGTGGTCAGTATGCGGACATCATATTGAACAGGACCGACACTTACCCGATTCCAAGAATCGACTGAATCAGCCGAGAGGACCGACAAAGCAGCGTCAGTCGCTTGGCTTGTCATTGCTGGTCGAGCAATAATCCATTCGTTTTCCTCATCTACCGTTGACAGGTGCTCTGCGTTTTCGACCAGCCCGCTCAACGCTTTGTAAACACTCGACACGAACTGAGAACGGACCATTTGAAGCAGTTTCGCAGGCGGCGGAGTGACAACATCCACGGAACCTGGCTTTGCCATAGCTTCCGAAATGTAAAGGATCTTTTGCATGCCCGCAAGGATAGCACTCTCGAAAGCCACAAAGAACCCGGGCATCTTAGTCAAATCACGTTTCTCTGAATCGCGTGTCCAGTCTTCCAACATTTTGCAGATCTCTGCATCTTTACTCCAGGCAGCACACGCCACGCGGGCACATCGTTCCCGGGAAATGCTGACAAGGGTCTTGAGGAGGTCATATGTTTTTCCAGAGCCGCCAATCGGCCTTATGGCTGCCATTTCGCTCGCAGCGGTGCCCACAGTGATGAGGAATTTACTTAAATAGTGCACTCCACTAAGCGAATTGGAAAATGGTGGCCAGAATGCGAAATCCTCCCAGTGCTCTCCAAGCTTTGGGGGAGGATATGGTAGGTTCTTCGGATCCAGCTTGAAACGGGACTCTGTCGGAGTAATACCCCTCGACTCTGGAGTTGATGGACTTGCCGGAATTGGCGAGAAGAGTATGGAGATATCTTCGGTTGGGGGTTCCGTGAAGAGCGCCACGACGCTCTCTCGAATAATATTGACCAACACCGCAATACCTTCCTCTAACTCCTGAATATTGTCATCGGAAAGACGGTGATGCTTGCGGCTCTCCCCTTCAAACCCGGCAGGCAAAAGCCGTTGTCGATTGCCATCAACGAAGGATTGTGCGACTTCCCAGAAATCCAACACCTCGCCCAGCAAGCCAGTTTGCGAGGACAGAAGTCGGGTTAGGAACGTTTGTATGCATTCCCACAGCTCAATGACTTGATCGGTGTCTAGCCTCTCCGGCATTTCCACCGCACCATCACGAGGTGCCAGGCGGAGATAGGATGCTGTAGCCTGTGGAGTTGGTCTCTCTCCACCAGCAAGTCTTCTTCTTAAAATTTCAATTTCGACCTTGCATCGTTCACAAAAGCCGGTGATCTTTGTCTTCAAGAATTCGAGACGACTCTGAAGCCAGGTCCAGATAGGGTTGTCCTCGACACCCAGTTCTAACAAGGCCCCGATCAACTCCATGTGTTCTTCCACGGGCCCTAAGGCGGTGCTTGTAGTTGAAGTGGTGGGGGCATCGGCAAGACGTCTCCAGAGATCACGCTTAAAGTCGTGGATTTGTTGGTCAACATCCATCCACATCCGGCCCATGGCCAGAATGGTGTGTGTCTCAGAGTCGTTCAGTTGCCGGCGAGAACTGGATGCCTGCTCTGCGATATTCTTAGCCCGATTTGCGAGCGTTCTCGCCTTGGTATACTGCTCAAAAACAGCGTCGTAATCGCGCTGCTGGATGGACTTGGACAAATGGCTTCCAATTTCATAGACCTCGCGGTGTTTCTCCATCGTTTCCACCACCGACTTCAGTACCTTCTCTCGTTCCCGACCCCCAAGAGCTGGCCCCCACACCTCTTCGGCCTTGACAGAAGCCTCGACCAAAGGACCTCTAATACCCTTCATGCCGAACTCGCTCTCCTTGACAAGAGCGGTCTTCTTGGCAGCCATTGGGGCGGGAGATATGCTCCGTTGGTGACCTGAGTAGCTCCGGAAATGCCCCGACCTGCGGGGACTTAGACGCGGTTCCTTATCAACGCCCTGGTTCCTCATCTCGGTATAGACGCTATCGATAGTTGCCTTAGCACGAACGAAGCGCTCAAAGTTGGCTTCCACCAGTACTTTCAGCGACGCCGACTTCTGGTCGATGGAATGCGACAGGTTATCCAGGCCGCTCATCAACGACTCGATAGAGGCTGAGTGATGTGCGTGTGATAGGAATAGTGCGGGCGAGAATGATGTCGACGACAGTAGGAGCCGTGATTTGCCTTCTTCCTCCAAGGGCACTCCTCGCTGCTTGAGAATCCGGAGAACGCTGTCGCTTGTACCCAAGGGGTCGGGCTCGTCTTCCCGCGCATTGTCTCTGCTCTCCTTCCCTCTTCGTGAACCAAAGTTGCTTCTCCAATCACTGGGACTGCGTTCGAGAGCTATGTATCGTGACTTGCGTGGACGGGAGTCTGTTCGCTGAACCGGCTGTTCTTCTGGCTCATCGGCCACGTCTAAAGATGCCGGCCATTCCTCGGGGAACTCGGAGGGTAGGTTGTAGTGGCTTGCGACGTCGAGGTCAGCCATGATTGCCGAGTGGAGCGTAGGAGCTAGGAAGGACGAATTGAATTGCAAAATAGAATCATGAGCTCTCTGCAGGTGACCGAGATCTGATAGCAGAACCCTAATCAAATGCTGAGACCCTATGGTAGTCAAGAGTGGACACCAGGCAAAAGAGTGGACTCGGGCCGTGGGGGAAATGAAACCACCAATGCGGTCTGAGGGCCGGTCGGATCGGTACGGCGCCGAGAGATTTGATTCTTTCTCCCCTTCTCCTTCTTCCATTCCTCCCCCTCACCACCTCTAATCTTCTCCCAAAGAAATTGAAGGGATCTTTCAAGATGATCGCTGCCCGGAACTTCTCTGTTGCTCGCCAGTGCATGCGCCCGTCCCGCGTGGCCCCTCGATTTGCTGCTCCTATCGCGCAGGTACCAACCCCCTCAGGATACTTAGTCGCTATTGACGCTCAATTGACTAAACTTCGACCTTTTAAATAGGTCCGCTTCTACGCCAGCCCTGCACAGGAGGCTGTTGCCAAGTTCAAGGGTCAGAAGGGTCCTGATGTACGTTTTTTCTCCCACCGAACCCGTTTTTTCATCTATGCCGGTGCCAGCCGCGCAGCACCCACCGACCATAAATCGAGAACATCACCACGTGTATAATTACGACAATGCTAATTGATCTGCTTTGTTGACATAGGGCAAGTACACTGTTACTCTGATTGAGGGTGACGGTATTGGTCCTGAGATCTCTCAGTCCATCAAGGACATCTTCGAGGCCGCAAAGGTAGCGATTTCTCAACATCCGATCTCTGCAAGATCGAAATACTAAGTCAATAGTAGGCCCCTATCAAGTGGGAATCCGTTGATGTCACCCCTATCCTGAAGGATGGCAAGACCGCCATTCCCGACGATGCCATTGCCAGTGTGCGCCGCAACTACGTCGCCCTCAAGGGTCCTCTCGCTGTATGTTCCAGCTTCCAATTGCCCGTATATATCTCACGTCTGGACTGCGATACTAAACTTCACTTTTCCAGACCCCCGTTGGCAAGGGTCACGTCTCCCTGAACCTGACTCTCCGCCGTACTTTCAACCTGTTCGCCAACCTGCGTCCTTGCCGCTCCATTGCTGGCTACAAGACTCCCTACGACAACGTCGACACTGTTCTCATCCGTGAGAACACCGAGGGTGAATACTCCGGTATTGAGCACGTTGTCGTCGACGGTGTTGTGCAGAGCATCAAGCTCATCACCCGCGAGGCTTCTGAGCGTGTTCTCCGTTTCGCCTTCCAGTACGCGCAGTCCATCAACAAGAAGAAGGTCCGCGTTGTCCACAAGGCCACCATTATGAAGATGTCCGACGGTCTGTTCCTCAACACCGCCCGTGAGATCGCCAAGGAGTTCCCCGATATCGAGTTCGACGCTGAGCTGCTGGACAACTCATGCCTGCGTATCGTCACCGACCCAACCCCTTACAACGACAAGGTCCTCGTCATGCCCAACCTGTACGGTGACATTCTGTCCGACATGTGCGCCGGTCTGATCGGTGGTCTCGGTCTCACCCCCTCCGGCAACATTGGTGACGAGTGCTCCATCTTCGAGGCCGTCCACGGCTCCGCCCCCGATATTGCTGGCAAGGGCCTCGCCAACCCCACTGCTATGCTTCTCAGCAGTATCATGATGCTGCAGCACATGGGTCTCCACGACCACGCTAACCGCATCCAGAAGGCTATCTTCGACACTCTCGCCGAGGGCAAGGTGAGTTTTCACACCCATCCCTACATTTCCCGCAATTTTCTGACCCATGACCTTTAGACCCTCACTGGTGACCTTGGCGGCAACTCCAAGACCCACGAGTACGCTGGGGCTATCATCAAGCGCCTGTAAACCAAGCGCTGTTAAGACTCCTTGTACTATGACCCCCCTGATCTATTCCCTTTGTACCCTTCGAACGACATTAGACCTATAGCGATCGAAATATACCTACTTTTGGTTACCTGGAGGCGCCTGATTCACGAAAATCTCAACCTCCTTCGGTCTTATCTTGGTAGATCTGCATAGATTGATCGGTTCTGCTAATGTAGTAATAAAGTACAAGATGCCTGCGTAGTCATACACATAACTCGAACAAAAGAAAACGCCATCCCCAAACTCCACAGGTATTAAAGTGCAAACCCCATATCGACAACTCGGCTATGTTAACGCCGTCGGGCAGTCCTGCGTGTCGCAGTGCCAGTCGAAGGCCTCTTATCTTTGGCTTTCGATCGAGACGTCTGCGCCCGGGTGCTCCGTGGACCACCCTTTTCGCCCTCGTCCTCATCTTCATCAGTATTGCCCTCGGAGCCCTCCTCGCCTTCCTCGTCATCCTCATCATTCGCACCAGTGTCTTCCGAATCACCCCCTTCGTCTGATACCTTTCCTTGACTCCCTGGACCAATTTCCACTTGCAACCGAGTTGAGCGTGTTCCACGTGTAGAAGGGCGGGATTTGCGGCCTCGAGACGGGGCAGGAGAAGACCGTGGTTCTGGGGTGGGCAAGATGTCAGTTTATGAGCTGTAGATCGGACTGTAAATCATATCACTCCTTACCGTCCGTATCCGCGACTGTGCTTCCTCGCCGCGATCCGCCTGCGCGACTGGCACGGCTGGTGACGGGTGATAATGACTCTTCCATCGCAAGCCGCCTTTCAAACATCATATCGCCGTACTCGTCATACGGAAGCTCAAACGAGCAATACATCTCGCCAGATCCTTCATCGTCTTCGTTGACATCGGTGATCACGGAATCTTCCTATAAAGGTAACGCTAATCAGCAAATTGAACCAGCCCAGACAAAACATCGATGACGGCTTACCCGCTCGTCAAGAGCCTCCAGATTGTATAATGAGCCGAGCTTTTTCCAGATCCCTGGAATCCGCATATGCTCCGCCGTTGAGGGTGCGTATCCTTGGCTCTTTAAGTAATCTGAGATTGCGAGCATCCGAAAGTGTTTGTGTATGCCTATGGGGCCAGACGGTTAGCTGCGTTGTCGACTCAATAGAGGTGGCATTGAACTCACCGACTGGCTTCCATTTTATGATCGCTTTGAGTAGCGCAGTTTCTTGCTCATCTGTCCAGGGATCTGTGATGAGGTCGTAGTCTGTGTCTGACTTGTCGGCGCTGTCGCTTGACGGGGTATTTGCGCTCGACTCCGCCATGGTATCGTCTTGGGGCGTGGGCGAGTGCGCACGCTTAGTCTTCTTTTTTGGAGGCATTGTAGCTTAGATGCAATATCCGACAACCCTAGGAAGTAGGAAGGATTGAATTGGAGAGGGGAGATAATGAGCTTCGAGCAGGGCGAGGGCACTTTCTGTTATCAATGGTCTGTGCACGGCGATAGCCATCTCCGTCGCGGGACCTTGGGAACTTTCACGCGTCAAACGTCTTGCTCATCTGAGCATGGTCTCACTATGGATTATGATCATGAGCTGGATCCTTTCTCCAGTGAAAGCCTCTGGAGACTCTCCAAATTCAGCATAGAAGCTCTACAGCCATTGGAATCGCTACCATGGAACACTACTCTAAGTGGTAAGCGTCAACCGCAGATTTCCTAGAACCTTCAATAACACTTCTTTTCTCTATAGATGATGCTACATCTTGCTTCGAGTTATTCCCACAGCCCTCGGATAAGATTGACCCTGTATGGAAGCTGGATCTTTTTCCAACCGGCTTGGAAAAGCCCGAATCATTTACCGACTCGATCATCAATCCCTCAGTAGACGGCGAGTCTGACGCCACATGCGATCCTCTAAGAGACATTTCAGGCGACGATAACGATATATGGTCCTTGGATTTACTCAAGGAAGAGTCCGGTCAACTACCTCCGCAGAAATCATGGGAAAGATATCAACACAGGTCTTTCCAAGAGCCTGTGTCTGTCTACTTTAGTGAATCTGGGACAAAGGGCTTCGATGCAGTTTTGGCACAGCAAAACAATGCAAAGACAAATGGCGTACCAAATCGACTGGTTCGCACAGATGTGTTCATTCGATCACTCCTTCGTCTCGGACTTGGTTGGAGCTCTGCATTCTTTCGCTACGATCAACGCACCAACCAATTCGAAAGGTACTTGAAGGATATCTCTGTCTCTGGAATTAGCCCATTGGCATTGGAAAATGTGATTGAATATGTGTTGCAATGTGGTACCAATATGCAGCGCATGCGGTTGTTTGCGCAAGAACCACCAGCCAAATGCAGAGAACTTCCTGCTTTGGTCACATTAAGCAGCACAGTTGCGATAGTGATCTTCAACCTTGAACAACAGATCTCAGATCATTCAAATAATATTGCCTCGCTCCTACAAGTAAAGGCACTCTTTCACCGCTGTGGGGACTTGATAGGTGCCCTGGCAGATATTGTTGATGCTGCGCAAAGGGCTGTCTCAGACGCACAAGTCATGTCGATTGTGACGGAGCGTGCGGCCGCTTTTGCCCAGAAGTTTTACTGGATGGAGAACCTCGTGCATGAGATTGTGATTCGAGTGACTCGGCCATGGTTCAAATTCATCGAAACTTGGATTGGGCTCAGACCCGAAGACACAGATCTCAAAGAATCCATGACAAGCGGCAAGACCTTTGTCCGACTGGAGACTCATGATACTGGCAAGTTCAAGACTGGGCCAGCACGAATCGATCACATCTATCAAGCGGATCACATGCCGTCTTTCATCCCGGCCGATCAAGCCCGTTCCATCTTTGAAAGTGGACGAAGCCTCCAACTGTTGAAACGATCACATCCTCGTCATCCCATCGCACAGCGTGATGTTCTCTTGCGAACCGGTCGACTTCATCTGCATTGTGCGACTACCTGGGCAGGTATTGAGCAAATTCAAACCAAAGCCCAGGAGTACGAGTCAAGACTCCGCGCTGAAATTGAGAAATATCATAAAGGTGATGCGGGATTGCACGATTCGCCATCAAACGTGGCCACGCAGTATGTCGATCAGACGACCAACACAGAAGTTACAACGGCAGCCTTTGAACTCTTCGATATAGATGATGAAAAAAGCACTTCAGGTCCGGTCACAGATCACAAGGCTTTTTCAAAAGATGATCTGAAGCAACTGCTCGATAAAGCCCGAGGATTTGCAACTGAAAACACCAATGAAAGCAGCTACCTCGGTCCTGAATTGGCATCTGGCCTCCATCTATCTCTTGCACCCATTCTTTCGTCACAGGCCCTTCTCATCGACTACTCTTGCCTGCACCTTCTCTTCAAGGAGAATCGAATTCGTCATCATCTGAACATGCAATGGCGTTTCCAGTTGCTAGGAGAGGGCTCGTTTGTCGCCCGTCTTTCTAATTCACTATTCGACCCGGAAATGAAAAGTGGAGAGCGAAAGTCCGGGAAGGTTCGCAGTGGTGTTGACACCGGTTTACGCCTTGGCAGTCGTGACACATGGCCGCCAGCTAGTTCAGAGTTGCGGCTCGTGTTGATTGGCTTGCTGGGGGATTGCTACTTTGGCAGCACAAACACAGAGGATGATGAGAAAACCCATGTTCAACAGGATAACGAGTTGCCTGGTGGCCTGAGCTTCGGCATTCGAGAATTGACAGATAAAGAAATCGAACGATGTAAAAATCCAAATGCAATAGAGGCTTTGGACTTCCTTCGTCTGCAGTACACGCCACCGGAAGTCCTTGAATCCCTCATTACTGCGCGCTCTTTGGATAAGTACGATCGTCTTTTCAAGCATTTGCTTCGGTTACTCCGCATGGTTTCTGTCGTCAAAGGACTTATTCGGGATTCTACTTCTCGAGGGTCTCTATCAGGAGACACACATAATGTATACCAGAAGTTTAGGGTGGATGCCCAGCACTTTGTGCTAGCGGTCAGTGATTACTGCTTCCACATCGGCATTGGGTCCATCTGGCAGCGCTTCCAAGACACACTTACCAAGATCGAGAACTGCCTTAACCGTGGTGATATTGACGGTACGATTGAAGCGGCGCACTCGGTACCACGGCTTCGAGACTACCACGAAGACATCCTTGACCAGATGCTGTTCGCGTTGTTCCTCAGCAAGCGCCATGCGCAGGCGGCCAAACTGCTTGAATCCATTTTCGGCACTATTCTCGGCTTCAGCCTCCTGTCTAGAGCAGATGGAATCGGCATGCGCAACGAAAGTGAAGGAGCTGTTCTCCACCTGTATCAGTCTTTCAGAAAACAGACGTCTGCTTTTGTCAATTACCTTCGCAGCCTGGAGTCCGGAAAGGCCACTTCGAAATCAATGGCAAAATCAGGGGAATTCTTCTCTTCGCGGACTGACCCGACCAGTGTCTTTGAGCATCTACGGGTGCGACTAGACATCAAGAACTACTATTGATCGAAGGAAGCAGTCCCTACACTCAAATGTGTAAAGAACAACCAACAGGATCTTAGGTGGAACGTTTGCTACTCGGTTTTATCCATACTGTTTGGATACGTTATGATTCATGATTGATGAGATTTCTTCAAAATTCACTTCGTTTCAATGTAAATGAAAGTCCAATGTCTTTATACCCTTCCGTTTCGCGTGTTATCTCATATCCATTACCATTGTACAAGTCAAACTCCACAAACGCCTCAAGCTCTAATGCGCAAAATAATATTCCAAGCCCGCACCAAACCTAGAAGAAGTGAAGATCTGACTCGGCCCAACCTTGGGCAAGAAGGATTTCGCGAGCAGACTTCTCCATAGGCCCAGGTCCACAGACCAAAACCATACTCTGCTCCTCTGGAGCCGCGTACTCCGCGAGGAGTTCCTCAGAAATGCGGCCCCGACGACCAGTCCACGTATCAGACCCTTTAGTCAAGGTGTGAACGACAGTGCATTTCCGAGAATCGGTCTCGACATAAGCATCAAGGTCAGAACGACACAATATATCTTCCTCCTGCCTGTTTCCGTCTAGCACAACACACGTGGTGGGATCTTGCGTGTCTTGCATAACAGCTCGCAAAACCTGGAAGACTGGTGTGATGCCAGTTCCTCCACAGATCATCTTGAAAGAGCGGACATGGCGCTCTTTACCGCTGATGGAAACCCGGCCGTTGCCGAGATACTCAAACCGGCCTGTTGGGCCCTTGCAGTCGATCTTTGAGCCTAGGGGAAGCTTGTCGAGAGCCATGGTCATTTTCCCTCCTGGAATGCTTTCCGTTGGGAAGTAGATCTTCACAAGTAACTCCATCTTGCCTATCAGGTTTGTGTCTGACATGGGCGTATAGGATCTGATAATTGCTTCGTTATTGCATGGATCTTGGACTTTGATCATCAAATGCTGGCCGATCGGTAGGCCGAGAGTCTGCTTCTCATGTTCCAGGTCGAATACGAAGAGTCGCGTATCCCAGGATACATCCTTCTTCTCCGTGAGGGTGGCTTTTGTCCATGTCCGCGACTGAAGGAACACTGCGCGTGGCTCATCAGAACCAGCAGTTGAATCGCCTTTCAGCGCTTCGAGGGATGCCTTGTCTAATGTGCCAATATGGTAATCCGGCATCATTGCCTTGGCAGTTTCACTGTCTGGGAGGAAGTTAGCGGTGCAATAGTCTGATGATATTGTAAATGTGACTCACGGATTGCAAGGAAGTCCTCTGATACATCCAAACCAGCAGAGGATGTAATACTGATGGCTCCTCCAGGGTGGCCTTCGAGGAAGGCTGTGCCATCATACACTTCGCCATTAACAACAAACCAGGGTTTCTCGCTGCTGCTATTAGCTTTTAACTCTTG
This sequence comes from Penicillium desertorum, assembly GCA_028827375.1. Taxonomy (NCBI): domain Eukaryota; kingdom Fungi; phylum Ascomycota; class Eurotiomycetes; order Eurotiales; family Aspergillaceae; genus Penicillium; species Penicillium desertorum. The sequence goes on from JAPWDO010000003.1 coordinate 6,755,277, forward strand.
CAGGTCGATTTGTCTGTTCACGCCATCTTTCTTCATGTTTATCTCCTTCACAGGCTCCGGTTTGACGGGCTCCTCGCCTTCAACCATTTCACCCCAGTTACCATTGAGCAAGTCACCGCCAGTCTTCTTGACTCTTTCCATCCAACCTCCAGCTTTGGCTGGATGTGTGGGATGTTCAAACTTCAACGTGTTTCCTTGTTTCGTGATTGCCACTCTGAACCATGGGTTATTCATCATACCCAAGACAGACCAGTACATGTCTCGCGGCATAGCGCTCAATGCCTCATCCACTGCACGGACTAGGATTGCATCGCTGGTCTCAAGGTCTGCCACTGGGACATCCAACGACCAGAAAGACCAGCAGAAAGACGCTTCCCTCCACCACATGTCTACCTTGCCGCCGAACAGCTCGCCGTCAAAGTCACGGTATTTATCTTCTGCATATTCGATCTCGGAGAGGCGCCATGCTAGAGGACCAGAGATGTTAGCCAGGTTCCATCCTTAGGTTCAGGGTATACATACATTTGCCTCTGTCTAGAGAAACTTCAACTTTTGTTATCCTCCGGCCACCGCCGGCGTATGCATATCCTTTGACTGTGTACGTGGGTCCAGCCGTGGACAGGTCAATTTCTTCCTCGTGTTGCGGATACACAGCCACCGAGTTCACGTTGAGTTCATAAATGGCATATCGCTCATCGGTCCACCACTTGCGATCCTCGGCGGACATCTCCGGCGTCACCATGGTCCTGGCCCTGTTAGCACATGTCACTGCATGACTGTTTAACTTGATCCTTACGGGAGTACTCGGTTATCATTGATATGATACCAGTTATCACTTGGGGCATCAGTCAGAATCAACTTCTTTAGCCACTTCACGCTTCGACCTCCGATTTGGCCAGGCACCACTGCTCTCAAGGGACGGCCATGATCTGGCCGAAGGTCTTCACCATTCATCTTATGAGCCAACATGATTCCTCGGTTTGGGTCCATGGCCCAGTTCAATTTGACCGAGGTTCCGTAGAACCCATTCGGCTACGGGATGTGTCAGTTTCGATTCGAGGATGGTTCCTGACATATCCAGGTCCGATGTAGGGAAGTCTCACCAGTTTATCAGCGCCCTCCATACAGACATACTTTGCTTGTCGAAGTGGCTTCGCACTGCGCAGAATATCCGCCATCATAGGTCCTGTGAATAGCGCCGTCGATAAACCAGCCGCACCCCATGAAAAGCCCTTCGACTTCCGGACTGTGTTCTGTTCTTTGCGTCTGTTGCCCGCACAGACGAGTGTGATTGGTGCGGTTATCTGGTCATATTTCTGAAGCACTTCGCGGAAGTTGAGGACTAATGGCTTCTCAACCAACCTGGTTCATCAATCAGTTTCCTAGTACACAAAGACTGCAAGCATGATCTCGATCGCACTCACCCTTCTATACTGATCTCCCAATTTGGGATATCCTCATCGCGGACCTGGGGCACTGGCCCGTGGTTCCGAACATAGAACAGTTCCGGGGATGTGAGAAACCCTTGGGTATCGGTTTAGCATGTCGGCTTCGGTATACCAGATGGGAATGGATACCATACCTTCTTTGTACAATGCTGTCAATGGTGGCTCCACATTGAATGGATGAACTCCCGTCAGCCGAATCAATCGTGGATCGCGAGGTACATGGTTATCCGGTGTGCCTTTGTCCACATCCAAGATGTCGACGAGGTTCTTTGACGGTGGTGGGAGTGGGATATCGGGCTCTCCTGGAGTTGGGATAATATCCTCCACTGTAATCTGGGCATTTTTGAAAGAGATTGTCTCGGGCTCTGTTATCGTTTGTGTGGTTATGCTGGCCATGTTGACACGAGGCTCCTACGCTGCTCTGTGCTATCAAATTGTTGATATAATAAACACTGTTGAGATAGCTTCTTAACATTAGACGAATAACTTGATAAGAACTGAGTAGAATAAATGGAAATAGCGTTTACGTCAAAACACCCACATTCTACTGTGAATTAGCAGTATGTACTCCGTACTCCGTGCATAGGTTGGCGTAAGTCCCTCAGCCACATCCCAATATCACAATATCACCATTAGCACAGGACTTTACACATCTCCGCGGATCGCAAACCCCTCCACACATCCACATTCCGGACTTTCATTCAAGTCATTTCAAGGCCGTAACTATCTTCATTCTTATCTCCAGACGTTGAGATAAGCAAACCCTAACCTCCCAATCGGACCAATCACAGTCGACATAAAACCACTCATCTCCGCGGAGATTCCGACTATCTCCCGAGGAAATGCACTCCTGTTTCTTCCGATACTATGATTAGACTACTCTGTAGACTCCATTCATTTGTAGATATTGTCACACATCACATAGTATGATCACATAGTATCGGGAATGAGGGATTTAATTTTCTTAAAATTAAATTGAGTGCCGTGTGTTCCGTAGCCATTGCTTGTATTATACTCATCTTCACATTGTTCAGCCTCAGTCATGCCTGCGATGCCTGTGCTGGATGGATTACGATATGGCGAGCCAGTTGATGGCAGTCCCAGTCCCAGCCATATCCAGCGCCAGAAGATTGTAATAGTTGGGCTTGGAATGGTGGCTATTTCACTCATGTAAGGGGATTCCAACAACGGACAGGAGAATTCCTCTAACAATCTTGGGAACAACCAGCGAGAAGATTATCAAGCAGGATACGGAAAGAAAATACGATATCGTCGTCATCGGCGAAGAGTCCCACGTAGCATACAACCGTGTCGGACTTTCGACGTTTTTCGAACACCGCAAGATCGAGGATCTATACCTCAATCCAGCGGAATGGGTGAGCCCTCGATTATACAAGAGCGACAGAGAAAAAACAAAGCCTAATAAATCACGTTAATTAGTACGACTCGTTCAAAGAACGAGCATTCAACTACCACCTCAACACACGAGTAACAGCAATCAATCCCGCGGAGAAAACTGTCCAAACCTCCACCGGTGTCACAATAAACTATGACATCCTCGTTCTAGCAACAGGCTCCGATGCCACCCTTCCAACACACACGCCCGGCTACGATGCCAAAGGCGTATTCGTATATCGAACCATCTCAGATTTGGAACGCCTTATCGACTTTGCAGCTCAGCATAAAGGCCAAACGGCCGTTACAGTCGGGGGTGGACTGCTAGGCTTAGAAGCTGCGAAGGCGATGACAGATCTAGAGGACTTCGGAAATGTCAAATTGATTGATCGGAATAAATGGGTGCTGGCGCGCCAACTCGATGGAGATGCGGGAACGTTGGTTACTCGCAAGATCAGGGAGTTGGGACTTGATGTTCTCCACCAGAAACGAGTGAAGATTGTTCATACCGACGACGGAAATAATGTGGTCGGTATTACATTCGAGGATGGCGAAAGGATCGATTGTTGCTGTATTTGCTTTGCGGTATGTGTCCTTTCTCGACTTCCCTCTGGTGACGGATATGCTGACTGGGTTTTAGATTGGAGTCCAACCTCGAGATGAGCTGGGTCGAGACATTGGCATCCAGTGTGGTGAGCGCGGTGGATTCGTGATCGATGAAAGGTCCGTCTATCGATAGTCCTGGATCGTCCCCATCTAACTTCCATAGTCTGCAAACCTCGATCCCAGATATCTACGCCGTCGGAGAATGCGCAAGCTGGGAGAACCAGACATTCGGAATCATTGCCCCGGGAATTGAAATGGCCGATGTGCTCGCCTTCAACCTGACTAACCCAGATAAACAACCTAAGAGCTTCACACGGCCGGACCTCAGCACAAAGTTGAAGCTGCTCGGAGTTGACGTCGCTAGTTTCGGCGACTTCTTTGCCGACAGGGACGGGCCAAAATTCCTTCCCGGTCGTCGGCCTTCCATTGCCCCTGGCTTGGGAGGGGATACTTCCAGAGAGGAACCTGTCAAGGCCTTGACATATAAGGACCCCTTTAGTGGAGTGTATAAGAAATATTTGTTCACCATGGACGGCAAATTCTTGCTTGGTGGCATGATGATTGGAGATACCAAAGACTATCTGAAGCTGAATCAAATGGTTAAGCTACAGAAAGAACTCGAGGTTCCTCCGAGCCAATTCATCCTTGGTGCCCAGAATGGTGGGGAGGAAAATGCGGATGACCTGTGAGTACCGTTAGTTCTGCTATTTGAAACATATTCTAACCCGCTCTGCAGTGATGACAGCACCCAGATCTGTTCATGCCACAATGTCACCAAGGGAGACGTGGTCGATAATGTGAAGAACGGCACATGCACAACCATCGCACAGGTCAAGTCATGCACCAAAGCAGGAACAGGCTGTGGTGGTTGTATGCCTCTTGTTCAGTCAATCTTCAATAAGACGATGCTCGAAATGGGACAAGAGGTATCAAACAACCGTAAGTAATATCAACTTGCCAGTGCTAGCTCTTTTCACCACTAACATGTGTAGTGTGCTCACATATTCCCTACTCCCGAGCCGATCTATACAATATCGTTGCGATCAAGCAACTGAAATCCTTCGTCGATATCATGAAAGAAGTCGGGAAGAACCCAGAATCTCTCGGCTGCGAACTCTGCAAGCCCGCCATTGCATCCATTCTATCCAGTCTGTTCAACCCGCACATCATGGACAAGGGAGTCAACGACTTGCAGGAAACAAATGACAAGTTTCTTGCCAATATCCAAAGAAACGGCACATTCTCTGTGGTACCCCGAATTCCGGGTGGTGAGATCACAGCCGATAAGCTCATTGCTATCGGATCCGTAGCCAAGAAATACGGCCTTTATTGCAAAATCACCGGTGCCCAGCGCATCGACATGTTCGGTGCAAAGAAGCAAGATCTTCTGAATATCTGGACGGAACTCGTTGATGCGGGTATGGAGAGTGGGCACGCCTATGCTAAGGCCCTTCGAGCAATTAAGGTACGTTAGGCCAATTGGCTTTGCAAGAAAGGACCAGCTGACAGTGGACGTTCAGAGTTGTGTTGGAACCACATGGTGTCGATTTGGTGTCGGTGACAGTGTTGGCATGGCGATTCGACTGGAAGAGCGATACAAGAGTATTCGTGCACCACACAAGTTCAAGGGAGCTGTATCTGGCTGCGTGCGAGAATGTGCCGAGGCCCAAAACAAAGAGTGAGTGCAGAAGGACCCCACTGGTACGATCACAGAACTAACGGCTGCAGCTTCGGACTCATTGCCACGGAAACCGGGTTCAACATCTTCGTTGGAGGCAACGGAGGCGCCAAACCCAGACACGCCGAACTCCTCGCTACAGATGTACCACCGGAGATGGTGATGCCTATTATCGACCGCTACTTGATCTTCTATATCCGTACCGCCGACAAACTGCAGCGAACAGCACGATGGATCGAGAATCTCCCCGGCGGAATCAAATACTTGAAGGAAGTGATCGTGGATGACAAGCTCGGAATCTGCGCCGACATGGAAAGGCAAATGCACGAACTAGTGGATAGTTACTTCTGCGAGTGGACCGAGACCGTCAAAGACCCCAAGCGCCGAAAAGTCTTCCAACAATTTTCCAACACAGACGAAACCGTCGAGACGGTAGAAGTCATCCAAGAACGATCTCAGCAACGACCCACATACTGGCCCAAGGACTCTGCCGAGCGAGAGGATTTCAAAGGCCACAAGTGGTCAAGCGTCTCCTGGCAGCCGGTTGTCCGAGCAGATCATTTCTCCGACGAGCCACCTCAGGTCTCATCGGCGAATGTCAAGCGCGGCGATACACAGCTTGCCGTCTTCAAGATAAAGGGCAAGTTCTATGCGACGCAGCAGATGTGTCCGCACAAGCGAGCGTTTGTTCTTTCTGATGGTCTTGTTGGTGATGACGATGCCGGAAAATATTGGGTGTCGTGTCCGTATCACAAGCGCAACTTTGAGCTCAATGGTGAGCAGGCGGGTCGGTGCTCAAATGATGAGAGTATGAATATTGCTACGTTCCCGGTTGAGGAGAGGGACGATGGCTGGGTATATATTAAACTGCCGCCGATTGAGGAGTTGGATTCGGTCTTGGGGACGGAGAAGTGGAAAGTTCGTAAGGGTGAGGCGGAGGATCCTTTCCATAAGGTTGATAAGAAGTTCAAGGGGATGAAGGGGAAGAAGGTGGCTGATGGTTTCTTGACTCGTGCACCAGCGGTGCAGCCAGCCAAGACGATTGATTGGTGATGTGCATGTCTCCTTGTCATTTTGCGGTGGGACAGGCGTACAGGGGATAATTAATGGCTTTATGAGTACCTAGGTACATTTTAGAATGTATGTGATCTACACTTCTTTATTTTCTCTCTTCAAAATGGAATATCACATCTTGAATATTGTCAAAGAAGCTACCTAGGTAGTATATATTGTTAAATATCTGCCCTCTCTGCCCTCTGTAACTTCTTTTACTATGAAATCGTTCTTATTTAGTTCTTATTTTTCCTTCTCACTTCCCACTTGAGCTCTTTGATTCTTCATTATATATATATAGGTTCTTATACTCCATTTTCCAAGCTATCTCTCTTATATAAGTCATCAAGGATGCTATTAAGTCCTACCTAAATTGCTCTCTAGAACGGGAAGCTATATAATATATACTCACGAAAGGAGGGCATCCTTTCCACCGTTCCCTCTTGTTAAGGTGAGGTGACAGTCGCACCTTCCTCGTGAAAATTGGTCTTCTCTCTTAGAGGAACTGCTGTTTAAGATCCTCCGAATCTTCTTTCTTGCTTCAACATTCTCACATATCTCCATCCATATGTATCCTCATTCCAACCAGACAAGTTACCATATCCTACAAATCTTACATTCCGAGCACCAAATCAGTGAGTCACATCCCTTCGTTCTATTCCACGTCTTCTAAGCATGAAGTTAATAAGGAAAAAGTGGGTGATACTCGGCTTCCGGCCCCGAGGGACGACCAACTGGAACGTCTTACCCAACTACGATTTTGTTTTGGGGTAGTTCTCTCCAAGGGGGCTCTCGGATTATACAATCTGCGCAAATTTTAATTGCATCCACCTACCCATCGCAGTGGCTCGCCGTGCAACGGAATTGGAGAACAGGATGCGATACCGGATGAAAGCACCGACATAATCTGGACGATTAGGGGAAGGCGAGAACATTTGAATAGCCGCCCCACGTAATCTCTTGTCTACTGCGAGAGATGCAGAGCCATTCTTCACCAAGGCGATAGTTAAGCGGGTAACGCAAAATGATGTTCCCAATGGGCAGTTTGTAGTGAAGTTTGATAAACCGACATGAATCGGTAAACATCTCCAGATGAAACAAGATTTTCGGTTGGTCCCCTGCGAGCAGAAACCATAGTCAGGAATAATATCAACTTTGCATTTCTGACCACCATGTTAAAAACTGGTTCTTTTCTTGTCGTTTGTCGACGTTTTTCGACGTTTTAAATCCTGCCATCGATCCACTTTGTTACTTTGGCCTAGTCGTCTTTCTTCATTATCATCACTGCATTGTCGCTGTCTGTAAACACCGTAATTGACAGATCCTGATGAATTCCCATTCGGTTCATGACTTTGTGAAGCCACATTGCTTCTCCGACAGCGGCATCGAATGCAATGTACTCTGCTGATGAACTGCTTCTAGCACGATTTCCTCTTTGCGGGAACCCTAACTGACTGGCGCTCCGGCATAGAACAAGATAAAAGCGTCAGTACTTTTCCCATCTTCGCAGTCTTGGTACGATGCATCGATGTATCCAACAAGACCTTCTTTAGTCTTTCCGAGTAGGATTTCTAGGCTCAACGTGCCTTTCAAGTATCGAATCAGCTGCTTTAGCAGCCAGGCAGCAATCCATAACAGGAGCCAGAGATCAGTAGTGCCCAAGGTCTTTTTTCGCACTATTCTCACTTATACGGGAGTCTGAGATATTTTGTCTCTAGGTTAAGGTTTGAAAGATTTGACCGAGTAGCTGGTCGTTTTGTCGCAAACACTGATAATAGGCCAATGGGTTATACCTTTCGCGGTTGTAAGTCTGAACACAGGAAGTGAAACCTAACAATGCCAACCTTCTCAACACCTTTTCGCCTTTAAGCAGACATATACCGATACAATATGTGTCTATATATTGAGCTATAATTGATAACGATATGATCGTAGATAGAGGGTCGATGAAGGATTATCTCAACGAGAAGTGAGAAGGAAGTGATAGAAAACGACAGAACTATAGGCAGTTAAGAGCCCTGGCTTCATACTCCTATTAACAAAAGATAAAGGTACACAAATAAAGAGCAATGTTTGTACTCAAAGCTCTCCAGGTTACTATGAATAAGTCACTTAGTGAAAGTTCTTCATTGTCAGATCTCGCATGGTTCACCTGTGGTCCTCTATCCACTCTCTCTTTGAAGTCTCATTGTTCACCTTACTCTTCACCAACCTGGCGCCAGATCGCACGCTCCATTTCCTCGGCTCGGAGGCGCATCATATCCCGTAGGAGAGTTCTCATTCTGTCCTTCAATTGCCAGAGCCGGACCGTGTGGCAATGTGATGGGTTTGTGGATGCAATCAAAATATGCACAGACTGCATGATACGACAGGCCTGTTGGAAGATTCTCCGGCGAGCTTGGGCACGAGAACTGTCCCTAGCTCGTAGCTGGGTAAGTCGCTCGAGCTGGTGGCCACTTGGGGCCGGAATCCGCTGACTGTCGCTCACTTTGTCTTTGTCAACTTCATGAAAGGCGTGTAATGGAACAAAGGGGTGCAACTCACTGATGATATGCTCGGAGTTTAAGAGATGTAAAATATGATGTGACGGTTGGAATTGTGAGTGTAGTGTAAGAATGTTGAAGCAGGAAAGAAGATCACTGAGAAGGATCTTAAGTGGCAGGTCCTCTACGAGAAGAGAAACTGCATTTTCGCGAGGAAGGTACGACTATCACTTCACCTTCAAAAGGAAAGACCGAGGGTGGCCCCTCAATATTCGATCCTTAATCACATTCAAAGCGTACCAGCTGGCTAGGAAGGAGCCAACAACTGGCAGCTTCCGGTATTTAGTGACGAGAACCTAGAGCTACTTAGACAGATACAAGTCCGCGCAATTCAGCAAGTGAATGCTCGCAGGAGAATTGTATATGAGGTGAACATGATCATGGTCATGAGTGCAGCTCTGATAAACCTGTACACAGACCAAATATTTCAGCCAACGGTGTGTCTCCTGGAGGGGATGCTGTGCCTATGGACTCGGGAAGACCTGGAAAATTGCAATTGTTGTTCCAATTTTCCTCCCTCAAGATTCTCCCAACTTTGCGCAGATATGCGTGATCCTTACTGCAACTCTAACCCGCAATTCCCAGGTACGATCCCTTTCGATAAGCAATATTGGTTCGATTGGTATTATATCACTGCACATAGTCTGCACTTCATCCTGCTTGCTGTCAAAGAATCTGCTAGTTTTGCAAGTACAAAAGAACATTCCGGAAGCCCGGCACTCAGATTAGCGATCAGCTCAGCGATCGAGGACATCAAAGCTTGGCCAGCGAGGTACTATCCCGAAAGGCCCACCCATCTCACTATCGAGATAGAACAGAAGTATTCAGGTGGCGGTGGACCACTGGCCAGATCGGGGGAAAAACACAGAACCGGATGGTGGATTTTGCATGATGATACGACCAATCCGCCGGTTGGCACCTTTGAGGGCGAGCGTTTCTTTCGAATCTACCCAAACAAGTCCGAAATTGGTCAAAGAACGCTATAAAAACTCGGAAGTTGCAAATTCAGCGGCTGCCGAAAATAGTCGGAGAGTGGGAAATGCTCCTCAAACAAGCAGTGCAGGCGGAACACACTATTAATTTGAGCCCGGTTGAGTCTACTACAGTGGTGCTTCCAAGGGCTTAATTCCATCCGTTTTGTGTGGTATTGTATTTCTATAGGGGGCGAAAACGAATAAGGGAAGAATGATGATGATGATTATGACGAATAATAATTCATTTGCCCGATGTAGCTCACTATAATATATGCTGCTATGTGTTAAGCGTTGCCAACTAGGCACGGTGAATAAGTGCTGAAGGCGATACGTACTTGGACCTCGCCATACCCATTGGGCTAACAGTGCTATCTAGATTAAAGATATCACAGATGTCCCCTACAAATGAGTCGGATCGCCGACGCTGGAAGAAGTGGTCGTACCACATCGAAATATATACATAGTCGGCTCCACCCCTGTCCCGAGCCGCCGGGGCGCCAGGGCGGGGCGGCCCCGGATGAGCCTCGCCTACTAATTTTGCGCCAGTCAGAATCGCGGTCCGGTTGGCGGGGTGGCGTCTAAAGCCAGGCGTGAGAAACAGTGACCAGAAAATGAGGCCTCATGTCACCGGAGGAGGTTCATGTCAACCGGCCCTTCCAAGACCTTGGAATTGACCCCCTGACGGCGGTTCTGGCACGCAACCTGCTCGCGGAGTTAAGGCTCTTCCGGCCACTATTGCTCTTGACCACCGGAATGTGAAAGCTCTCGGGCAGTTCCTGCTATCAAAACTTCTACGAGCCGCCGCAGGTCCGTCGCAGGGTTCGACGGGTGCGCCAGTAAAAGCCAATGCCGCGCAAGCTCTCCCGGCTTAAATACAGCCGCAAATACGAAGTGATGTCTCGACCCAACGCTTCGACTCGACAAATTGGTCGTAGACCAGGGGTATGGCTACGCCACCTCAAAATGGATTGCGTAACAAATGGTATCGGCGGCGTGGAGCCAAGCGTCGGTGTCTACAGGCCAATTTTGGGGTTATGTAGGTACCTAGGTAAGAGCCCAGCCCATTTCTGCATTACATAATCTCATTTCAGGGTATTTTAAACCAGCAGAATCTTCTCTAGAAAGGCGGCAAGCAAGTTTCAGCCAATAATATTAAGACGATAATAAAAGTCACGAGGGCGGTAGTTCTTCCTGAAAACCATCGTAGAAGGGCACTAAGCCTAGTTAGGTAAGCTTAGCGCTCTCAACTATGCATAGAGGACAAAGCCAGTATAGAGGTTCACAAAGCAGCGTGGTCAATTATATTGAAGTGCCCACTGACATTGGGACTCCAGCTGTATGTTGACTAGTCAGGCTGTTCGTTCAAATTCCCTATTTTCGTGACATTCTACGAGATAGAGAGTTACATATCACCAAAAATACCATAATTGTGGTACTGCCAGCTTTCTGTCAGACATTACCAAAGCCAACAAGTCCGACCTGGTAGCTTAATCTCGCACGTATATTTCAGCTAGTCGATTGTAGGTATGTATCCATGGAGACCATATCCATGGATAGTACCCGTGGACGTATGTTGGTTATTCAGCGGATGTGCAAACCTTGAATATTTCTCGCACAGTCAACGTCGAAATCTCTTATCTCAGTATATTTTGGTCATAGAGCTTGGCGCACACTAAGGTTTCTCAAGGAAGCCACAAAGGACCCGTTTAGACCGATTATTAGGAAGCGGTCTAAACGGGTCCTGTACTAAAAATGGAAGCCCTAATTCTGGAGTCGAGGACGATACTAGATCTTCGACTGGGGTTCCACCCCAGAGCCCCAGAACCTGACTAGAATGACAGTGAGATTTAAGTATTTCCGCGGAGCTCAGATCGACATGCTTCAATGTAAAGACCCGGGCTGGGTTCGTTCTTCCCTATCGCGGTAGGCTTGGCGTCCAATGAGGAGGCTCACGTTTATCAACGATATGAATTTTTGGCCACCGTAGAGTTAAAGGCCCACCCCAGACTCAATATGATGGAATGCCGATAAGGGTTAAATCGTCAATTCAAGGTCCGCGGAGTTACGTGAACCAGATTGATTCATATCTTCACTGTTTGCCTCCAATCTTGGCTCTGGGCATAGTATACATCCCAAACTGTTATAGGTTCTAATGCATACCTTATCTCTATCAAAATTTTATGGCCGGGTACTGCGGAAGTTCTAGGTAGAATTCTGGGGCAAAGAAGCTAAGATTAACATTCAAGGTTCGGATGATCCTTGATGGGGCCTTGTCCTTGCGTTGTATCAAATCAGCGATCTCAGATATAATCGATGATAACTCTTGACTAACCATTTTTCAATTGACAGCACCTAAATATCTACTCTAATTGGACAATCCGGCATGCAGCGGGGATATCAGACTGATTGTTGTTCCATGTGTCATGACAAGATGTATCTGAGATATACAACATATGCTTCAGCAACAGAGCATAGTAAACATCTATATAGATACGAAGGTCTATTCATTTTTCAACTTCCATCTTTCTTCTGAATCTTCAAAGCAACTCCTTTATACATTTAATTAACAAGCCTACATCAAGTTATCTGAGCCTTTTTATAGAATATCAGATCCTGAGCCTACCTCTACCTCAACGCTCGATTATACAAAAAGCCTGCCAAAATGGCAACAAACTTCGTTAAAAACCTCTTTGTATCACCGGAAATCAACCCAAGTACTCGCAAAGCCAAATCTATTCCCGCATTGAACCCGTTCGATCAATATGGACGGGTGTTCTTCTTCTCATGGCTTGGTTTCATGGTGGCATTCCTGTCATGGTACGCCTTTCCACCACTGGTAAGTTCATGCTACAATTGCAACTTGTTTGATATACGGAAAGAACGAAGTGTCTAATCCCACCTTTTCTAGTTGAGCGTGACCATCAAAAAGGACCTGAATATGACACAAGAAGATGTCGCCAACTCAAATATCGTCGCACTCTTGGCAACGTAAGTACCAGAGCATGAAACCGATCGAAGGAATACCTCTCTGACCGCTACAGTCTACTCGTCCGATTTATTGCAGGGCCACTCTGTGATCGCTATGGGCCACGCTTGGTCTTCGTGGGACTACTCCTATGCGGAGCCATTCCTACAGCCATGGCCGGTCTGGTCACGGGCCCCAAGGGTTTGATAGCCCTACGATTTTTCGTTGGAATTCTGGGAGGAACATTCGTCCCCTGCCAGGTCTGGTGCACTGGTTTCTTCGACAAAAGTATTGTCGGTACTGCCAATTCCCTCGCTGGAGGCTGGGGTAATGCAGGCGGAGGAATCACATAGTAGGTGTCTACCTTTGCTTCTTTTGATCCTATGAATATGCTAACAGAATCAATCTAGCTTTTTGATGCCCGCCATCTACGACTCTCTCGTCCACTCCCGCGGTCTCCCTTCTCACAAAGCATGGCGTGTCGCCTACGTCGTTCCTTTCATCATCATCACCACTATTGCCTTGGGCATGTTGTTCCTCTGCGAGGATACACCAACCGGAAAGTGGTCTGAGAGACACCTCTGGGCGAAAGAGTCAAACAACACCACCGTGGTCGCCGACGGCAACATCGTCGACGTCAACACCGGCACTTTCTCCAGCGGAATGACGACCCCCTACAACGCGGCAACAACCGACATCGAAAAGAAAGGCGCCCAGTCACCACGAGTCCTAGATGCTGATGCATCAACAATGGGCCAGATGGACATCTTCAAACAAGAGACGGTCGTGTCCCCAACTCGCCGTGAAGCCCTGAGCGTGGCCCTGAATCTATCCACAATGGCTCTCGCAATCCCATACGCCTGCTCCTTTGGCGCAGAGCTAGCAATCAACTCGATCTTGGGATCTTACTACACAAAGAACTTCCCACACATGGGCCAAACAAAATCAGGACAGTGGGCTGCCATGTTCGGACTGCTGAACGTCGTCTTTCGACCGGCAGGTGGTCTATTCGGAGACTTGGTTTACCGGTACACAGACAAGGTCTGGTCTAAAAAGCTTCTGATCACCTTTTTGGGTGTCTCGATGGGGGCCTTCCAGCTTGCGATCGGATTATCGAACCCGTCCACCGAGGCGGCTATGTTCGGTCTCGTGGCAGGGATGGCTTTCTTCCTTGAAGCATCTAATGGTGCCAACTTTGCTCTTGTGCCTCATGTGTTCCCTTCTGCTAATGGTATGTGGACCTATTTCTCCTCTCTGGAATCACGTTTGAAACTAACATTTTTTCACTAGGTGTTGTCTCTGGGATTGTTGGTGGCTTCGGTAATCTCGGGGGGGATCATCTTTGCTATTATCTTCAGATACAACGGGTCAAGTTACGAGCGATCGATGTGGATCATCGGTGTTATATGTTTGGCGGCTAATATGGCCGTTTCCTGGATTCGTCCAGTTCCTAAGAGTCAGATGCAATCATGAGCGAGATTTATGGGCGTTTATAATTATGGATACCAATTTCAATATACTAATGTTTCTCAACACATTTCGCTTATACAAGAGTAGAGGTTAATTGGGTCTTGGCAGCCTCTGTGTAAGTTCTGAGCAAAGCCATCATCCCTTCCATAGTAGCGGCCATGCTATCGATTCGAGCTTCTAGCCTAGTGATATCTTCCTTTTTAGCCCCGGTTGAGGCCTCACGAGCTGCTTGAGTATTCATCAGACTAAGAAACAACGCCATTTCGGCTTCTAGTGATGGCGACGAAGGAGATGGCGAGGGAGGTAGTTTTCGTGGCCGTGCTGTTGGACGCTCATTTTCTACATTATAATTGGAGAAATATAATATAAATATGTTACTTCCAACATATGAAAAAGGTTCTGCTGGTTCCAGAGAATTGCCGTTATAGAAGAGTTCGGAATATGCATAGACATGTCTTCAGGCAAGTTTCCAACACGAAGAATGCAAGATGAAGGTTGATTGCCTCACTGGTATGTACTACTAGTAGTATCCGAGGATCTACAGTATTGTGACTGTATTTGTTCAAGCCTCCATGTGGATATATGCCAAGCTTCTCGGGTTAGCGCACTCCGAGTGCGGGTTGAAGCTAAAGCGAGAGGGGCATAAAAGGCAACTTGGTTTTCTCTTACATTCTGCTCTAATTCCAAATATTTTATACTAAAATCCCCTCATGGCTCAAACCCAACCCCGCCGCTTCGCCCAAATCGTGCACCTCAAGCCTTCCGCTGTCGCGGCATACAAAGAATGCCACGCCAATGTCTGGCCCGAAATCCTTCAAAAGATCAAGGAGTGCAACATCGTAGACTGTAAGTTTTAATGTCTAGATTATGTATAAACATAATGTATGTTCAATCTGGCTGACATGGTGTATTTCTGCCGCTGCAGACTCGATCTACTTTGATAACGATCGGACTCTATTCGCGACCTTTAAGTATATCGGCACAGACCTCGAAGTTGATATGAAGAACATGGCATCGCTGCCGAAGATGAGAGAGTGGTGGGCCATGACTGATGAGATGCAGGTATGACGATTTGACGAAAATGCAGAGATACAGACGCTAATCCGAATAACCCGGTATTAGGAGAGCCCTATTCCCGGAGCCGTGAGCAGTGCTGAGGGTCCAGGGTGGTGGAAGCCCTTGGAGGAAGTGTTTCACACAGATTAAATCTCCTGGCCATGGCGAAGATAGTTGAACTTGAACATAGCTATAGACTCGTTGTTAAACGGTCGCTTATTGGAAAAATTGATCAATTCTTTTTTGTTTCACGTCATGAGCAGCGGTTCCAACACCACCCCTAGTACGGCGAAGACTGGCAAGATGTTTCTTGTCGTCAATACCCAGAACAACAAATGCGAAGCCTGGCATGACAGTAGGAAGCATGGTCTTTTCTGTCAGGTCTGGGGTAACCAATACGGTCATGTACCCAGTGTTCGACCAGACAGGCCTCCTATGAGGCGTAGTCATATTGGTATCACAGGTTCCGGGAGCAACATTAGTGTCCGCTAGATTGAAGCTCTCAATAAGATATGACCATAGCTCTTGGAGGATAATGCCGTGGGCAACAACTGCGATGTTTTCTCGGCTGTGGGGGTCACGCATCAATAGTGGGAGCAGGTGTTTGTTGAAAAATCTTTCAGCCCTCTGTCTCATCGACGCTTTTGACTCGGGTATGACCCAGTCTCGCGGCCTTGGCGATGGAGGAGAGGTGTTCCAGAAGCGGCCCTCCATCGATCCATAATCTTTCTCTCTTAAATTCCGAGTCAATATTGGTTGCAAGGGTGTTCCGTCGAAGGGTGAGATCTGAGCATGGCAGATCCCCTCGGCTGTTATTCTTGCTCGGCTTAAGTCTGAAGAGAATACCGTCGTAAATTTAGTTGAACTGGAGACGAAATGCTGAGCAAGGCAATTGATTTGAGCCATCCCATGGTTGGTCAATGCCGAGTCGGTGGTGCCCGCCCTATCACAAGGAGTCAGTGTGAGTCAACTTAGAATGCCAATGCAGGAATATGGCATCCTACAAGACTTTTCTAACATTGTGCACTGTTTCCGCATGGCGAATTAGATATAGCTTCATTGCGATATAAGAAGCTGAGGGACAAGTCCGTATTCTGAGAGACTGGGGAAGTGACTAAGGAGGAGACTGAGGGATTGAGGGGAAGAGGAGCCTATATAAGTAAGGTCCTAGAAACAAACATTGTGGCCTCACGGCCACCGACAAAAAATGAGAGTTGAAAGGTTGTGGAACAAGTTGACCATGTCGCAGACAAAACGCTAGCCGTTTTAGGAAATATATGGTGCCTAGGGATTCAGGCCACATTTTGCAACGAAATTTAACTAACGTATTTCACAAGCGAGCCGCCCACACAAGCGAGCCGCCCACCTAAACCAACCCATTAATTTTAAATGCATTTATCTCAATCAAAACGCCATTAAATTAAATTTAAAAAAATCATCATCTATCTGGACATACATCTCTCCTATAACCCTGATTTTTGCATAGCCCGTATGTTGGTAAAGCCCTGATTCTTGGCTACAAAGGTGGCGAAGGCCTTCTTCGCGGGGGGGTATAGGCGTTTCAACTGCTTCCACCGGCTACATAATTAATGTAGATGCTTCTAGAACTAAGAGGCCTTCTGTAGCTAGTATCTGCTTCCTAGATCTAGCTCGCTTTTGCTTTTTCTTCTCATTTTTAGCGCGTAAATCGCTTACTTCTTTCTCCAGTAATGCGGCGGATTGTATAGTGATCTAGCAGGCTTTTAAAACCTAGTTGATAGCGGAATTAAGCGGGCTAGGGGGGGGTCCTTAATCTCGTACGAAGTAGTGCTTTTATTAAGGAGGCTTACTTTTACAATTATATATAGTTCGAAGGTGTTTTTAGATCCCAATCACTACCCCGGCTAGAGGGGGGAAGGGGTTCGAAGCCGAATATTAAGCTTTAAAATCACTTCCTCCGGTATAAAAGGTATTAAACCAGCAAATCGAAAGCTGTTTTTAATAGTCTCCGATTTAAAAGCTTCAATTCGTGCGAGGGGGGTATACTTCGAGGAAGTCAAATTTGTCAATATAATTGACTCCGTTCCGCATTTTCATTTCAACCATCCAGCCGTACAAGCGTTTTAACACCGTAAAACAGCCTATATCCAGAAGCTATAAAAGGTAAGAGGAGTGCGGAGGTATATAGATCGGTATAATCTTATTTTCTTCACAGATTTTATCAAACTTCGGGGTTAAATAACTTCCGTGGCCGTCGAGTATTAAAAGCCGATACCCCCCCTTCGTACGTAAAGAAGTGGTAGGAATAAAGAGCTTTTCAAGCTAGCGAAGTCCAATTTTATTAGAGGTCTATCTATTAGGACTAACCTCAAATCGCTAGTCCTCCGGGAGGCTATCAAACCAAGATTTAATAAAGACTTTACCTTTAAAAATCATATATAGCGGGAGGGTCTAGCCAGCAGTATTCGTACACTTAATAACAGTTACCTATTCTCGATTTCTAGGCTATAAAAGTACTCGCCGACCGTAGAATTCGCTTCTCGAAATCACCTTTATAGTAGCAGTTAAGCCTATAGCGAAACCGGTCTTATCAAAGTTATAAACGTCGTCCGGGTCGATCCCAAATTATAGGATAGTCTTTTTAATAAGATTAAACCACTCTATAATAACTTTCGGATCCTTATATTTCGCACGCTTATAGTTATACCGTTTCGAAAACCGAGAGGATAGAAGAGAGCGCCGTTTTATAAAGTTCGTAATCTAATTTTAGCCGACCGAAATCACTAGGGTAGTTCCGCGCTTTTCGAGGAGAAGATTCGCTATTTCTTATATAGTAGAGGGCCGGGGAGGTGATCCGCGAGAATCTATAGAGAGTATCTATTTTTAAAGAGATTCCTCTTCGATTTCTGTTAATTTATACGAATTTGCGCGTATAGTGCTTCGTTCGGTATAGCTAGAGAGACGGTCGCGTAAAGTTATATAGGGGATATTAAAACGGCGCGCCACTTCATAAATTGAAGAGATTTCTTTATTCTTAAAAGCCTAGATAGCTAATAAGATCCTACCCTCCTACTCTGTTAAATTGATAGAGGATCGGGAGCGAATTAGTGGTATAGTATATAGTTAAATTAACTAGGTACTAGTTAGAAGATATATTTTGGGTTAGATAGGCGGCTCGCTTATATAGGCGGCTCGCTTATGAAATACGTTAACGTATTTTATAAGCGAGCTAGATATATAAGCGAGCTAGACACCCTACCTAAAACGCATCAATTAATTTAAACCCTCTTTTTTTAACCACCTACTATACCACCAATTCGCTCTCGATCCTCTAAAAATTCAACTAAGTAAGAGGGTAGGATCTTATTAGCTATCTAGGCTTTTAAGAATCAAGAAATCTCTTTAATTTGTAAAGCGGCGCGCCGATTTAATATACCGAATTTAACCCTCTCTACCCGCCTCTATAGAGTTAAAAGCCGCGCGATTTCTTACGCTAACTTATATAAATTAACACAAATTAAGAAGGAATCTCTTAAAAAATAGATTCTCTCTATAGATCGACGTAGAGGCGCCCCCCTAGCCTTCTATAGTGCGAGAAATAGCGAATCTTTTACTCGAAAAGCGCGGAACTACCCTAGTTCTTTCGGTCGGCGAAAACTAGGTAACGAACTATATAAAAAGACACCCTCTCCTATCCTCTCGCTTTTCGAAACGGTATAACTACAAGCGTGCGAAATATAAGGATCCGAAAGTTATTATAGAGTGGTTTAATCTAGTTCAAAAAACGATCCTTCAATTTAGGATCGACCCTAATAATATTTATAACTTCGACAAGACTAGTTTCGCGATAGGATTAATAGTAACTACGAAGGTTATAATAAGGAGTGAATACTATAGTCGGCGAGCACTTTTACAGCCTAGAAATCGAGAATAGATAACTATTATTAAGTGTACGAATACTACTAGCTAAGTCCTCTCTCCGTATATGATTTTTAAAGGTAAAGTCTTTATTAAATCCTAGTTTGACGGCCTCCCGGATAATTAGCGATTTAAGGTTAGTCCTAATAGATAGACCTCTGATAAAATTAGACTTCGCTGGCTTAAAAAGCTCTTTATTCCTACTACTTCTTCGTATACAAAAGGGGGGGTATCGGCTCTTAATACTTAACGGCCACAGAAGTTATTTAACCCCGAAGTTCGATAAAATCTATAAAGAGAATAAGATTATACTAATCTATATACCTCCGTACTCCTCTCACCTTTTATAGCCTCTAGATATAGGCTATTTTACGGTATTAAAACGAGCTTATAGCCGGCTAGTTAAAGTTCGAATACGGTACGGATCGAATTATATTAATAAATTGGATTTTCTTAAAGTATATCCTACTACACGAATAGAAGCCTTTAAATCTAAGACTGTTAAAAATAGCTTTTAATCTACTAGTTTAATTCCTTTTACACCGGAGAAAGTGATCTCGAAGCTTAATATCCGGCTTACTACCCCTACCCCCCCCTTCTAGCCGGGGTAGTGATTAGGAGCTAAAAACACCCTCGAACTATATATAATTGCAAAAGTAAGCTTCCTTAATAAAAGCACTGCTTCGTATAAGATCAAGGAGCCCCCCCGAGCCCGCTCAATTCCGCTATTAACCAGGTTTTAAAAGCCTGCTAGATCACTATACAATCCGCCGCTTTTCTCGAGAAAGAAGTAAGCGAATTATGTGCCGCTAACGAGAAGCAGAAGCAAAAGCGCACTAGATCCCGAAGGCAGATACCGGCGGAAGAAGGCCTCTCAGTTCAAGAAGTATCTGCATTAATTATGCAGCCGGTGGAAGTAATAGAAGCACCTTTACCCCCCTGGCGAAGAAGGCCTTCGCCACCTTTGCAGCCAAGAATCAGGGCTTTACCAACGTGCGGGCTATGTAAAAATCAGGGTCATAGAAGAGATGCATGTCTAGATAGATGAAGATTTTTTTAATTTTAATTTAATGGCGTTTTGGTTAAGATAAATGTATTTAAATTTACTAGTATGGGTGGGGTGTCCAGCTCGCTTGTGTGTCCAGCTCGCTTGTGAAATACGTTATGTTGGCCTGCCTCATATGGTAATACACATCATAGGCTTAACGTAGAAAATCTCTGCACCGAGATAAACTGAGGCTGCCGTCTCTAACAGCTCTCCAAGGGACTTTGCTTTGGAGGGCGCTGAAATTATCAGATCACACCTGGCTAGAAACGACGACATTCCCCTCGGTTATCCATTAAATTTCCACCCGGTTAGTCCGAATGGGCTAATCCGCTGAACCAATTTAGCGAGAACCTGAAGTACGATAAGCATATTAGTCTTCGTATACCTATGACCCCACAAGATATTCTGCCTATGTCTTCATACCTAGAGACCTGTTCGCCTCCACGGCGATTTTTCGTTTGGAATAAGACACATGATATTCTGTGACCTTCGTGATGCCCGTTGGTTTCTGATACTGGGCTTCGCAGCCCGGGCTAGACGGGAGGATCTCGCCAGTGCTATCCTCCGACGGACGAGCTTGTGGGTTGCTTATTTGGTTCATACTGATGCTGCCCTTCGTATCGGGCTTCGCATGAACCAGGTTCCAGTCGCTTCGAGGCCGCGAGGTGATTGCAGGTCCTGAGTTTCTGGTGGCGGAGCTTCCATAGCTGTCGGTGCCGTGATCTGTGGAGAAAAAGGAGGGAAAGAGCCTAGCAAGTGGCATCCACATCATCGGCAGGCAGGCACAGGTGATCGCCACGTTTTCCTCCATCATCGTCCATACTGAGGAGGCGATATCATCTGGGGTTATATGTAAGTGCCTGAGCAAGAACAACCCAGAGGGACTATGCGGACACTTACAGGTAGTGTCAGGACTGGTTGACGAGAAGTCCAGGGTTCGCATCCGGAGAATGCTCGTAACAGCGACACTTGAAGAACCCGGGTCAGTCATGAGCTGACGCCTTTGTCTGCCACACCGAAGTATTTCGGACTCACAAGGCGCCAAGGGCAAACACTCCCATCAGGGCGATTTTCCGCTTCAACACTATCTTTGACTTGTAGAGCGGATACATCGGGAGCGTCAATATGATGATGTCGGTAGCGATCGAGAAGCCGGCGTTGGCATACCAGTTAGTGGTTATGTTGATGCACGATCCTGGAATGGTCTTGTTCCAGGCTCGGGCCACTGGTGTGCATTGAAATATGGAGGCGAAGAAGGCGGCTACCATGTAGGAGGCGATGATAACCAAGAGCGCATAACAGGTGATGCGGAACCAACGCTGGATAAAGATGCGCAGGTATAGCATTAGGATGGACATCTTTGTCATATTCATGGTGAGCTTGTAGAAAGCTTGACTAACGAAGAAGAGCTGGCAGGACTGAGGTTAGTAACTCACACGGGCCTAAAGGGCTAGCGATCCGTGGCCACAACATAGAATTGGAGGGCTACATCGAGAGCAATCCCGAAACGTACCTTCAGGGTCATTAGCTTATTCGGTGCTGTGAGATTCGCGATGTGTTGGCCAAAGCCATAGGCACAGGACCCCAGCATGAGGGCCATGACGATAACCGCAAACATCTAATGGGAGCAGTGTTAGGTCTGTATGGGGCAGTTCAATTCACGCATAAAGAGCTTACGGAGGAAGCCAAAATGGTCCAGTCGTCCCAGCCCAGGCTCGACTTAGACTTGACTCGGGACCAAAGTCGGATAGCCACAAAGGCTGGCGTGGTGAAAAGAAAGACGATACATGGCACTTGAATTTCCAAAGCCCTGCTTGGGCCTGGAATATTTTTGGACATAGCAAAGTGCTAGAGGTCGCCTAGAGGTAGGTAGTATGGTCTTGTGAAACCGATTGAGGCGAAAGTCGATGCATATGTAATAGTCTAAGGCCATCTCAGTTGCAAATTTTCTTTCTCTTTGTTCTTCATCCTTCTTCCCTGCATAAGTACATTCCCGCATCACCGGCGGGATAGCGTGTTAGGACACGCGTGTTATGCAGCAGAGTCACATCGACACTGACAAGGGTCCCATTCGCGGAAGTTTTCGCCCTCTTGGCATCGAGTAATATCGCGCGGGCTAATCGGGGCATTGGCCCGTTTCATCCGAGACCCTTGTCAAAAGTGGATGGCTAGGCCCGGGGGGGGTTGCAAGATTGGACGTGATTAATTTACGCTGCATGGCGTTAAAGGCGCTAGTTCGGGAATTGTTGGGGGCCAACTTGGCTCAGGACTGGACAGTCGGTTGGCGTCAAGTACATGTGTAAACTGAGCCAGTGAAAACAAAATACTTCAGATGAAAGATTAGAGAGATTTACCTGTTGGATCGTTCAAGAACGAGGCTGGAACCCCTCAAGGGCTGGTCTCCAGGGCTCCAGGGCTCCAGGGCTCAAGTGGCCAATTACTCAGCACAGCGGCACCCCGGGGTCCCCCGGGCCCCTTCCCAACGGTACCTGACTACACTAAGTACGTGCTAGTGGAATTGCAGATTAAAAACACCAAGTCCTTGCGAATGAAATTGCAATTGAAAAGCCCCCTACTGGGTCGAAAAGCGAAACGGAAAGGCTATACGGAGTAGTCAGCCCCTAGGTAACTAACTACATATATGTAGTAACGCGGCATCTGTGCCCCTGGCTCTGGTGCTACACTGGGATCCGCTCTTATTTTACACTAAAATAATTTTCAGATATATACGTTTGCATCAGGAGACGAACAAATAACTCTATTCTTCTCCTATTGATAGAGACCGTGCTCCTTAAACGGCTGTCACTAAGAGAACTTGTGCGAACAATCACATCATGAAGATCTTCTCCGTCTTCACTGCCTTCTCGGCAATTCTCTCGTGTACGGCTGTCGTCTCCGCACAGTCCGACCCCGATCCGATTGGCACCATCTACGATGGCCATGTGCCAGCCAATCTATATGGATCCAGCTACCCCTACCCTTGGCCGGTGAAGCTGTTCAACTTCTACAATCAGCGCCAGAACCTTACGATGGCGTTTATGGACATCCCGGCAAGGAAACACAACAAGCATAAGAAGACCGCCGTCTTGCTGCACGGCGGGAATTTCTGCGGCGTCACCTGGTCCGACACGGCGCGCCAACTGTCGGCCGCCGGCTACCGAGTGATCTTGCCCGACGACATCGGCTTCTGCAAATCGAGCAAGCCCCAAGGCTATACTTACAACGTTCAGCAGCAGGCGTTGAACGTACACAGCCTTCTCACTGCGCTAGGCATCGACCAAGTCACCGTAATCGGTCATTCGATGGGTGGCATGATTGCCGCTCGCTACGGTCTCATGTACCCAAACAACGTTCAACAGCTCTTCCTCGTTAATCCCCTGGGCCTGGAGGACTGGGTAGCGAAGGGTGTGCCCTATCTGTCAATCGACGCGTCGTACGAGAGCGGTGTTGCGTCAAACTTCACCACTCTCAAGGCCTATGAGCACGCTAACTACTTTCCCAATGCCCCCTGGAAGCCCGAGTACGATGCCTGGGTCCACATGCTAGCCGATATCTACGCCGGCGACTATGGCTCCGAGTATTCTTACGTGATGGCTCTTGTCACCGATGCCTTACTCAGTCAGCCTGTCATCTACCAGCTTCCTCTCCTGCAGACACGTACCTACCTCTTGGTAGGAGACAGCGACGTTTCGGCGCTTGGCAAAGCGTGGTCATCCCCTGCCGTCGCTGCGAAACTGGGCCATTATCATGAGCTCGGTCCTGCTGCCGCAGCCATGATCCCCAACTGCAAGCTCCACATGTTCCCCGGTCTAGGCCATGCGCCCTTCCTCCAGGACCCCAAGGCGTTCTACGACGTGCTGCTTTCGTGGCTGGACTAGATTGGATTTGCGATTTGCACACCATAGCACTTGATACAATACTTTCAGACGAGAACGATGTTGCGAATAATTTCCTGTCTTAGCCAGACATCTACGGTTGCATGTCATCAGCTAGGAATCAGCAGGGCAGATGGCAACGGCCTTCCCGTACTAAGAGTACTAAGAGTGGGGAGACATTATATCAACGAATGTACATAGAAGCACTTTGGAATAACCATACTAAAAGGTAGTGACTTGTGATTTTGGAACCAATTTAGAGTTCTATACTTGACCCTAAAACTTCCATTTTGTCCCAAACCCCAGACATCAATGGGAGGAACGTAAACAACCCTGCTAGCCCGAACTATCCTGCCACACACATATAGCATTGGTCAAAATGAGATTATTACGCAGTCATCCGCATGTTCCGGGCCTTCTATCACGCCTAGATGAGCCTCGTCGGGCAGACTCAACCGACCCTCCCGCTCCCCCCGGCTCTGAGCTCTGAGAAATTCCAATCCATCCCGCTTTGTGGCTATTTAGTCAGAAATACCCCTCGACACTGTGTGGAGTTTATTGAATATCAAACTTCCTTTTATACTCTTTCGTTCGAGTTACATATTTCGCGTGTGTGTCCCCATAGCTAAGAGGGGGTTTCATCGGGTTATAACGCAGATCATCGCGAGTACTAACTATATCGTGCATCCACAAGCCTTGGTAAGCTTACATATGTCTCCTTGAGAGAAATATATTGACCTTCGCTCATGTAGGGGACTATTCTTGAGAACCTTCAAGTTCAGGAGATTAGACCTGTTGTTGTTCTTGACGCGAAGATAGTGCAAGAAAGCACTGAAAGACTTTTGCAGCAACTCAATCTCTTTCATCAAGTAGACGATGTCTACAACGGAGAGTTCGCGAATTCAATAGTGCTAACAGGCACTCCTGAAGAGCTAGATCATGGTAAATCGACCTTAGTATCTCAGAACTTCTCTACGGTGTACACATCCAGCGCGCTTGACCTGCCACCAGGCCCTTATTTTCTGTATGGCTCCAACATTCACCAAGCCTGGCGGCTATACCCAGATTATCTCGACGCGTTCATTTTTGGAGTTTTGCCAGAAAATGTTTTCCAGCCTGAAAGGTTTGTTCCCAGTATCTCAAATAGTACAGTGAAATTGAATGTGTTCTCTAACAAGCACTATTAGATTCAATCCTTTTAGCTCTATGAGCGATGACGGAATGTGGAAAGAAGTCGCAGTTCCCGGTCGCCTCTATTCACGTCCTTCCCCAGAACGCCCCTCGCCGGTGTCCGGGTGTGCTTAAAAGATATATTTCACCTCAAGGGAACGAAAACAACGATGATGAGTCGTGCATATACAGAACTATACCCTCCTCAAGAGAAGAGCGCGTCATACGTTCAGAAGCTTATTGATCAAGGAGCCATCATTGTTGGAAAGACAAAGATGACTCAATTTGCATCCTCTGATGAGCCCACGGATCAGTGGGTTGATTTCCATTGCCCAATAAATCCCCGTGGCGACGAATACCAAAGCCCGTCGGGGAGTTCCTCTGGTTCAGCCGTGGCATTAGCAGGATACTCATGGCTAGATTCTTCTATCGGTGGTGACTGTAAGTTTCCTTGCCCCCAAAGTGAGCAGTTCATACTTGAACAAAGGCATTGATACTTGACAACACAGCTGCTGGGAGTATTAGGGCACCTGCAACTTGCAATGGGCTTTTCTCGATCAGACCATCTACTGAATCGACGTCTATGGATGGTATAGTTGTGAATTCACCGTGAGTTTCCAGTCAATTATTCCACGGCATTTCTCTAATTTCTCTAATTCGGTCATTAATCAGTCACTTCGACGTTGTGGGATTGTTCGGCCGCAGTTTGTCAGATCTCCATCATCTTGCCTCTTGTACTTTAGATCTTAGCGACAATTCCACAGCGTTCCCGTCAAAGATCATCTATCCACTTGACTTTTTCCTCCACAGCAACCCCCACCATCAAGCCATGGTGGATGAACTTGTTGGAGTTCTCGAGAGCTTTTTGGGGACTAAGCGGGTGAATATTAGTCTCGCTGAGAGATGGGAACAGTGTCCCCCGTCGGAGGCGAACGGAAAGCCACTGAAGCAATACCTATCCAAGGTTTGTATTTAATTCACTCACTAGTTTGGTGGTGAAACTAACTTTGTACCATACAGAGTGCGTTCTGGTCTATGTGCTATGACTACTATCACGGATTCGACGACTTCCGATCAAAATACAGCTCCAAATATGGGAAGCTCCCCTTCGAAGGTCCAGTCTTGCATTATAGATGGTAAGATCTGATCATTATCAGCGAAAAGTAAAAAATTAACACTCCATGTCTTAGGGGAATCGGCAAAGAGGTTACTCCTGACGAGTACGATACATACCGTGAAGAACTGAAAGTATTCCAGAGATGGTTTGACGAAAACATCTTCTCACAAGATCCAAACACCCTGTCTGAGGCCATTATGATCATGTCATATTTATATGGCTCTGCTAACCCGAAATACCGGGATGCCCCTAATGAGTCGTTCCCCATTCCCTTGGATTTTCCATAATATCCCTGGAAACTGAATAGATGACCTAGGAGCCCATCCAGTGCTGGAACCATTGGTGAAAAGTTCATCTCTCCTGTCCTCGGAATCCCTCAGCTTGTGCTACCCTGTCAGTACTTTCAGCACTTATCTCTTATTCTCGCCCTTCTCATTCTTGTAACTTACTCACAATCGTCGTCTTCAGTTGGACAAATGCCCTATCAATCACGAATCTCAGGCAGACTTGAGCACAGGCCGATCGGGAGCACTATTCTTGGTGCAAAAGGAAGCGATCTAATGCTCATAAAGCTAGCCGAAGCTGCATTCCGGGCAGCGTTGTGGCCCACGAGCGTCGACGTCGGAAGATATATGTTTCCTTTGGCAGACAACGTCCGTAATGTTGCTCCTGTCAATGGATATTCCAAGGAGCAAGGCTTGCTGCAACTGCAAACACTGAATAGCAAGATTTAAGGCTACTAGGAAGCGGGTTTTGCACGGGTAATTCTTTAGCTCTTCCGGGTTGGAATTCTGAATGATGTTTTCTATGGTCCCCTAGCTGTACATTAGTTTGCAGCCCAGGAGCAAATGTCCGCATACATAGTCAATAGGCGATGCTGAGAACGAAACATGTCCAGGGTTCGGGTAATCTTTTCCACACAATTGCCCAAGAGAGATTGCCCTCCATTGCTTTACCTTCTCGGTACGCATATCGCCCTGTTCACCCTCAGTCGCGCGGCGAACGGCGATCACCCATTCCTCTGTCCAGCTAGTCGGCACTTTTCGAACTCAGGCAGAGCCCACTTCACCATCCATTCTGAATCAAGGATTTGCTTGGCAGTGGCACGACTTTCGGGCCTGAATACAAGTATTGACCGCAGCATCGAAAATATGGCATCCCGCTCCGCCGGTTCAATAGGTGGCATGCCTTCTTCCTGTCGAGGCCCCTGCACGCTGTTTGGATTTTTCATGCTTTCCAGTTCCCCTGGAGCCCTGGAGCACGTATTTGATGAAATCAATTATCACGATCCATGGGTGTTAATGTAGACGAGTCTCGGGTCGCGTAAATTCCAGGCGTGATCGGATGTTGCCAACGGAGTACGCACCTTATCGTAACTTTTAACGTAACCACCTATTATATCCGCAATATTTCTCCTATTCGCTTCCTTCCAAGGTTTTAGAGGTCAACTAGTCATACAGTACGTATAATTTATATGGATTTAGTGTTGTCGTGTTCACCTATAAATATATCCGAGCTTCCGCCACGCGTGGAGCCCGGTCTTAACATACTTACATCGCGATCTTCGGATAATATAGTATCCTAGCTCTTAAAGTAGTGCCGCTGCTCGTATCATAGCGTTAAGGTTACTTGTAAAGGAAACCTGACGCCCCAGTCGGACTTAGCGGACTTTGCGGGTCGAACTTTGTGTTGTGACCGAATGACCGATAACTCGTCTATTGCTTTTGTATAACAGTTATTTAGTTCCTAGTAAGTCCCATCAAACTTGCTTTTTCCCTCTTCCCTGGCCCAATTAATTTATCGACCATGGCTCCGTACGGCGCTGAAACCACGGCTACCCAGCTGGTCAACGACTACGCCGACCTCATCAAAGACCAAGTCGTTCTGGCAACTGGTATCTCTCCAGGTTCTCTGGGCGGGTATTTCGTCCAAGCTATCGCCAAGGCAGGCCCATCATGCCTCATTCTCGCCGCCCGCAACCCAGACAAAGCCCAGCAGACGGCCAATGAGGTCAGCGCTGCACAACCAAACGTGAAGACTAGCATCCTCCAGTTGGATCTCGGTTTATTCAAAAACATCCGCCAGGCGGCGGCTGAGGTCAACTCCTGGGATGATGTCCCGGTCATTGACGTGCTGGTCAACAATGCAGGCATCATGGCTCCGGAGTACAAGGTCACTGACGACGGCTTTGAATCTCAGCTGGTGACTAACCATCTTGGCCCTTTTCTGTTTACCAATCTCATTATGAAGAAGATTCTGGCCTCCAAAAGCCCCCGTGTGGTCATGGTGAGCAGTGACGGCCATCGCCTTAATCCATTCCGGTTTGACGATTACAATTTCGATGTAAGACATGGAGCTTGAACTTCCGAGTGTACGGATCACTAACTAGGACTACTCAGAACGGGAAGAGTTACAACAAATGGTATGCTTATGGTCAGTCAAAAACTGCAAACATGTTGATGTCCATCTCACTCGCGGAAAAACTTGGTATCAAGCATAATCTTCTCGCCTTCAGTCTTCATCCTGGTGTGATCTGGACCAATATCGCCAACCACTTGGATATGGAAACGGATTTTGATGGGCTGCGTAAGTATTAATATACTTATCCAGCAATTGGAAAATTACTTACTGGCATAGGTGACGCCGATAAAGCTTTAGGAAACCGTGAAGGCTGGGGGGAACTCCAGGTAAAAACGCCAGATCAAGGTGTGGCGACTCACGTTTACGCAGCGTTTGATCCGGGTCTTAATGGTAAAGTAAATTCCTTTTTGATGGACTGGATAAGAAGCTAAGTATCTGAATAGCCCATAACGGTGCGTATCTGATAGATTGTCGGATCGGTAATCCTCTAGCAGACACGATCAAGTCATGGGCAACCAGCAG
This sequence comes from Penicillium desertorum, assembly GCA_028827375.1. Taxonomy (NCBI): domain Eukaryota; kingdom Fungi; phylum Ascomycota; class Eurotiomycetes; order Eurotiales; family Aspergillaceae; genus Penicillium; species Penicillium desertorum. The sequence continues at coordinate 6,784,455 of JAPWDO010000003.1, forward strand.
CCTAGAAGCAAAGAGACTTTGGCATTTGAGCGAGAAGCTTGTTGGCCAGGAGTTTGTCTACTAGCCATCCTGTAGTGGTGCAAGTCCTGGTATGAACGAAGTCCAGATGGAATGGTTGTCAAATGGCTATGAATAGTTGTCACCTACGTCCTCTACTGTCCATGTACGGTAGCTTAGTGAGATACGAGGATGCATGTGTATCACCCACAACCTTTCTTCTTAGGAAAGAAACATTGGTAGAGACAATGCTTTGTTCATCTCTAGTTTTCTATAGTTTCACTCATTGGGGTAGCAGATCACCAAATGTAGACACCGAAAGGGCTAAGAACTATCTCCTTGAAAAGGAATACCCCGATCCACGCCTCGAGCAAGTTGAGCTTGATGAGAATTACGAGAATGCGAAAATGACTGGCAACCCGCAGAAGATCGGTCATCATCGTGGGCGGCTTCTTGCCAACAGACGGAAGATTGGCACCCTCTGGGAAGCACCCGATGACTATCGCAAGGTATTCCAGATGATGGTTGAAGACATGCGCAAGGCTAGTGACAAGGCCTGGTACGCAGCCCCAGCTCGACCTGGGACAGAGCCTCGAGCCCAATCTCAGTCTGAACAGCAACTGTTTGTCGCCGAAGGACTCCGCCTGCTACAAAGGGTGCAAGAACAACCCGAATCTCAGCCGGATTTTGACGAGGAACTCCGCTTGATAGATAAGGCACGGGAGGAGATAGTCAAGGGCCATGACAAGGCTAAAGCTATCCTACGCCAGGGATCGATCGAAGACTCCCAAGAAGCCCTCAAAGCAGTGGAGAGAGGTGGATGGATGATGCTCGCCGACTTGGAGGAGACTGAGACTTCACTCGTGGCCCAGGCTGATGATGTATCTGAGGAATTGACACCCGAAGCTCAAATGACATTGCTCTTTCTTATGGAAGAAGAGTCGAGAGTCAATCTTGAGAGGGCCAGGTCTCTACTGGCTCCATACCCGAATAGCGGCCAGGCCAGGAGCCTCCGCAAGAAAATTGATCAAGCGCAAGCTAAGAAGGAACGCTATTTTCAAAGACGCAGTGATACACTTCTCGCAGGTGGAAGACTCGAAGATGTAGAGGAAGAAGAGTGACTTAAATCGTGCTTCAAAGACGCTGATGACGATGGATCACGGGGATGACTGGAGTCAGAATGGATCGATGAAATACTATGTTCAGTAGACTTGGGCAGAGCGAAATCGTGATATCTGTAGTTTAATGTGAATGGTTCGACTCAATCTATTTCAACCAGGTCTTTCTCAAGACTGCTCTAACTCCCTCACATTCAATTCCGGAGAGCCAATCTTTTCATCGCCGGGGATTCCAGACAGCCCAGGCGTACCTAGCTGAGAGCGCCAATCTTCCACAGGTGGTGGGCTCCATTCCGCAGCACTATACACACCCCGTCAGCACAAGGACGAACCAGCTGTAACCAAAGCCATCAACTAGAAACGCCTACCCATGCTCCCGATCCTCAACCTCCTTCGTCCACTGCTCAGGAAGTGGCGGACGCAGTGGATCTGACGCGGTATTCAAGCCATCATGCCCAGCAGTCCGTCCCATATTGTACCGTGCATAATTTGAATCGGATTCCGGCCCTGGAGTCTCTTCGTCGTCCGCGTGCGGAGCTGAATCTGGAGTCTGTGATTCGAGCGGGATACCGGCAGCCTGGTCTTCGATGGGGACGTCAGAGCTCTCGTGAGCTATCCGCCGGCCGACTGGTGTCGAAGTAGCATTTGCTCTGCTGGTTCTGCCATTGTCTGAACCCTTTGCGGAGTGCTTGCGGCTGTGCTGGTTCTGGTTCTGGGGTGTTGTGCTTTCTGGTCGGTGAGGGGTTTGGCACCAAGGGCAATCCAATTTATCTGCGTAGGCGCGGTGCCAGCTTGCGTGGGTGTGTTGTTGATATCTTCTCATGATGAATATGTGGATATGTCTATGTAGATGGGGGGGGAATATATATTCCAGGGGTGAAATTATTGTGATATCATGATTTCGGGGACCAAAAGGCTTTTTAAAGCGGGGATTGATGGTAAACAATGGAACTATCTAGTCCCTTTTTTTTTCCCTTTTCTTTTTCTGCATCCTTGCTTGTTGAACAACCAGTTGCTGTGCTGGCAATGCACTGGGGCTGGGGGCCACTTATCATATCACAATAGTACTGGCGCTTGTGCATGGCGTCGATCTAATTTTAGTTAGGGTCTTTTACTCGAGCACAATGGCATGATGCAATTACAATCATACTCAATATATACTCGGGTTAAACTACGCTTTACAGATCCCAGCTACAGGCAGATGCACATGAGACAAATGAGGGAACAAGACAGATGGACATTGGCAGGGGAGCAGTTAGAACTGAGTAAAAGAAAATTGCCTTGAATGAACACCGAACTAATTGCTCCCAAGGAAAACCCCCTTCCGATAATAAAACTAAAAAGTGGTATGTACCATGATCCGTCAAAAACTACATCACATCAATAAAACGCCGGCAGTAGCCTATTCCCTCAATTGAAATATTGGTAGGAACTTTTGGTCGAAAAGATAAGAAGCGAGACGCTTAAGCAGCAAGCTGGCGGATCTTCTCCTCGACGCGAGCCTTGCGCTGCTCGCGGGTGAGACGGGCGACCTTGTACTTCTTGGACTCGGCCTTCCACTCCTCCTTGGTCTTCTTGGGGCCAGCGTTCTCATCGGCCTTGAAGGGGTCCTCGCGGATGGCCTTGTGGGCATCAGCGTAGATCTCCTCGAGGTCACCAGCATCAATCTCGTTCTCGATGTACTTGATGAACTGGGACTTGTAGCGCTCCTCATCCTCATCGGCGAGGGTCTCCATGTACTCGGAGACGTGGGAGCCGTGGATGTAACCCTTGAGGGTCTCGGCGTCGAGCTCCTCGGACTCGATGTCGTAACCGGGGAAACGGCGCTCGGAGTGGGGGATGAAGATACCACCGTCGGAGGCACCCTTCATGGCAGCGAAGACGCGGTTACCGGTGGAGGTGCGGACAAGACCAACATCGAGGAAGGCCTTGAAGGGGCGGCGCTCGCCATCCTCGGTCTCGATGGCCTCGGTGAGAGTGTGCTCACCGTCAGCCTCCTCGACACCCTTGAACTGCTCGTCAAGGTTGAGCTTCTTGAGGACACGGCGGGCAAGGAGCAGACCGGTAGCGTAAGCGGCAGCCCAGTTGGTAAGACCCTGGTCGATACCGTAGCGGGGGAGCTCGTGGGCGTAGGCAGAGGCGAGGACCTTGTCACCGGTGACCTCAGAGTAGACAATCTGGGTGACGATGTCGCGGTTGGTGAAGCGAACGACCATGCGGTACTTGGGCGCGTTGTACTTGTTCTTGGCCTGGGTGATCAGGCGCTTGCGAGCATAGTAATCGGTCTTACCCTCGCGGCGGCGACGGTACTTAGTCTGGAAGCGACTATAATTGGAAAAAGTCAGCAAACGGAGGCCCCAAGGAAAAGATTTTTCAATTAGAATATTTTCAACTCACCTGAAGTAGGCGTTGTTCTTGACGGTCTTGGTGAAAGGCTATAAAGCAAGATCGCGAGTCAGCAATTAACGCTTCAGAAATTACGCCGAAGCAACTTGCAGGGACCCGGCTCCGATATGGATCGGAGAGAGAATAAAATGCAAAGGGAATACATAATGACATTTTTCAGCCATCAGCGATACTCACCATTTTGACGGGGTGTCGAGGGGCGCTGGGGATGGACGAAGAAGAGGAAGTGAGAAATTTCGTGGGTCGACTTTGTGCGGGATTTCGCTTAGCGTGGCTGCATCCCCCTCCAGAAAGTGAGGTCGGCGACGAGTGGGAACATCAAATTTCTTGACTATGGAAAAAAAAGGAAAAGAAAAAGAACAATAAATTCGGAAAAATTGAGAAAAATTAAGAAAATGTTCTGGAATTCTTATTCTCCATCCTTTCTACATATAATACTGATATTCATCTCGAAATAACCAACTTTCTATGTACAACATACAACGCCTCACAATCGTGCCTTCTCCTCGTCCAGCAACTGAAGGCCTGTGATCTTCTCCAGCTCTTTGACCGCATCTTGGGTCTTTCCAAGTGTGACTTTGACCGTACGCATGCCTGCTTTCTTCGCCCCCTTCAAGTTCTCGCCAATGTCGTCGAAGAACACAACGTCGTCGGGATTAGATCCGGCCAATCCTCGCCTCTTAGCTAAAGTGTCCATCTCCTGTAACGCCACCTGGTAGATTTTCGGGTCGGGTTTTCGGAGGCCTGTGTGTGCAGACGAGATAAAGAAATCAAATTGGTTCTTAACGTCAGATGCGTTATTGTATTCATGTCCGTCGGGGAATATAACCGTGTTGGATAGAGCGCCCATCAGGAACTGTCCCGATTCTCTCAGTTTCTTCAGAGCTGGGTACATATATCGGTCTGGTGTGCGAGATATCCGCATCATCTCCCAGAATAGCCATTCTGCATCCACCGTCGGTAGTGGAGGGATGGTAGAACCACCTGTGCCTTGTTTCTTTTGAAGTTGTTGGTGGAATTGTTTCCATAGCTCGGGGTTTCTTAGGTCCGCATTGAACCCCGCAAAGAAGTCGGCGTCCATCTTGATGTCGCCTCGCTCGAGCTTGTGCCAGCTACCGTTCGGCGACGTTCGCGAGATGCTGAAATTGACCCATCCTGGTGGGATGTTGTGGGCAATTTCATAGTCAAGAATAGCCTGGAAGGGTGATACAACCTAGAGAATTGTCAGAGACATATATTTTCAATGTTTCCGGGTCAAGTGGTCGACTTACACACACCCCTCCAATGTCAAACAGTAGGCCCACTGGCCGCTTGATCTCTGCCATCTTGGGATGATAATGAGGCTGCTGGCGATAATAGGGCTCACTGTAAGATATACTGCAGGCAAGGTCTGACTCGTGAGCCAAAGGAGTTGCGATGACCTTGAAATCGCGACGAATTGGAATTACTTTGAAGGCGATCTGGGCCTACAACATAAAAGACTGTCAGATTGCCGAGGTACATACAACTCTAGACCGAGGATATACTCCACACCAAAAAAAAATCTCCATTAAACAATTATCATTTTAGAGCCTTATTTGAACAATTATACTATCGTTTAATCTGTATTCTTTAATCATTTCCCTCATTCCTTGGTGTTCTATTACTTAAATCGGTATAGGCCATCCCGCAAAATCACATTTGTGGAGAGGCACGTGATGTCTTATCGATAAGGTCGCGCCTAGAGAAGATCGCGGGACTTTTGGAGACTCAACAATGGTACTTCTCTAACACCATTTGAATTGTGTTCGAGATGGATTCAACTCGAACTATATCTGAATTGAAATCTGCATTTATCTGGAGCCAGGTCCGCATCTTCTCCGAGAGCCTCGATTTACCCGAAGACTGGCACAACTATGCTCCTGAAACAACCCAAGGCGATCTGAGTGACAAGGTGATTGAGGAGGTTCTACACAAAGGTCAGAACACGAATTACAATTAAACAGCATAATTCTCTACGCATTTGTGCCCATATATACGAGATGAATATGGTACTCATAGTCCTATAGTAAATGCAGCTGCTAAGCAGCACAATCGCGTTGTTTATTCCTCCCAAGCGATCCACCATGTCGCCCAACAGATTGCGAACCTGTACTGGTCATCGGTCAGTCAAGAGGCACGCCGTGGAGATGCTTTTGCTCGAGGTATCGAAAAAACAACGGATTTGTCAAGGGAGATGTAAGATTGTACCATCTCTATACTAGAAATCATGACAATACTGATTATATGGTTTAGGAACATCGCAAAGATGCCTGTCGACTTGGAAACCCAGGAAGCAAGCGAAGAGGAGCATGCAAGGTTAGTTTATAGACACATCCGGATTTTTTCCGATTGAAGTTCCACCTGCCTTACACCAGTCGCACAGATACCGGGAGCTCCGTGAGCGGCTCGTGAGCCTCGACAGTCAACGGCAGCAACGGCAACGGCGCCTTGATCAGTTGCAGCGTCTTCGACGATTACTGGAGCCATTTGAAGACCCCCAAAAGGATATTCAGCCTAACCTTATTACGAAGGATGGAGAACTTATTAAAGAATTGGATAAGATGCGCATGCTCGTAGCCAGGGTTGGGGGTCGGATTGCACAGCAGAAAAAAAGCAGCGGTGTCCCTGAAACTTATGATTACTCACTTCCAGGCTCTGATCAGAGATTGGAAGCCCTGTTGGATACGCCTTGACGAAACCAAAATACCCCATGCCCCCCCATGTGCATACAATGAAGTTACTTGCGATGCGACATGAATACGCACTTTCAATGCCTCCAATTTATCTTATGGATGGTAGTTTCCTTGATTTTATACTTGGATTTCGAGCACGTTGCCCCGGCTACAATGTTCCAATATCTATGTACCTTCCATCAAGGGTAAGACATAGTATAGCCTCATAAATATCAACAAAGGGCCATAAGAAAAGGCAAGTACGTGTCAATTACGACTTGCAGACCTTCGATTATAGAATTCATAGAGCACGTGCCATTGCGCCGAAGATTGAAGATTTCGTACTGGGCGAGGGCCAACTTTCTCTCCAAATCTCGACCGTCATTGATCCATTACACTTACACACTCGTCCTCCGCCGGTCGGAAAGAAATAGGCTTCGCCCCACCGGTATGTTGGAAAACCGACCCCCCCTAGATGGCCGTTCTCTGTCGATCTTCCTTGCAGCTACATAGTTGTTATTTTCTATCTGAATGAGTGCCCTCAACAAGATGAGGGAGCTTGTTGGAATGGGGCCGTCACGTGAATCCTCCCAATCACGTGTTGATCCGGCGCTAGCCCCACCTGCTAGCGTGAGCTCCCAGCACAACACGATTGTCAACTGCCTACTAGAGACCTGTGATTCTGATCAGAGCTCCTTGGACGAGATTGCCATTGTTTCAGACTCGAGTGACAGTGACGATACTGTCCCTGGTTTGAGTGCACCCGCCACCATCGAGGGCGACACTTCCCCCTCCCCTTCCAAGGCTTTCACGCGTGGGCATCGCCGTCGCTCCACGCACGTTACTCGCCGTGACCTTGAGAAGTTTCAATCGGAGGTCCTAGGCGTTCAAAACCACGCCTCTTGGTTCGACGAAGATAACGGCACCAGCACTCCGCGATCCTTCACCCCTGACGACCCTCAACTAGAGGAACTGAACCGCGCTTTCGCCGACGCCGACGTGTCTATGAACAACTCTAGTATGACTACCAACGGTACCGGCTCCGGCAACTTCTTGGGTTATGCTGAAAACAGTACTGGCGCAATGAACATGCCCAACATACCTCCCCGCCAGACTCCATCCCCTTCTCCCTCTCACACTTCGGTCACCACCCAGATCAATGGCGGCGGAATGGGCGCCATGGGTGCGGCAATTCCGATGAACGCTGGGCACCAGATGGATTTGCATCACCTCTATGAGATGGTTGTGGAATTGAGCGATGTGTTGAAGAACAACCGGGATGTGACCAAAAACATCGTCGCGAATGCAGAGGAGATTGTGGTATGTGGGACCGAATAAGATTCATGGATATTGGATCTTCAGCTAACACACATTTAGAAGAACGGCATTGTCGACAGCTCTAGTGCGAATGGCCAGCAGGGCGACAATCTCAGTATGTTGACCCTGGGAATATGGATTCACACCGTTTACTAACGCCTAGAGCAGCCGCCCGGATTGCCGAACTCGAGCGTGCCCTGGCCAAGGAAAAGCTTGTGAGTGCCGATCACAAGCACCATCGTGAGGAAAACATGAAGATGGTCCGGGAGTTTGAGACCGCCGTGGGTATCATGGTTGAGCAAATCCGCAACTACTGCCAGAACAACAACATGCACTACCTTGCCCAGAAGAAGCATTATAACAATCTCCTCCAAGCTGAGCGCGACGCCCATCTGGAAAGCCGACTCGACCGGGACTACTGGCATGCCCAAACCATGAAATGCGCCGAAATGATCCGCACCGCCTACCGTCTCAAGTGCGAAGAAGATGATGTCCCTACCCGTGTCATCACTGGTCTGCAGAATGAAGTTCGTGCTTACCGCTTTGCGCTTGGTATGGAACCTGAGAAGCCCGAAGAGGAGTATGGCTGGGAATACCTCAAGAATATTCCCGGTCTGGAGTAAATAGGCGCTTAGGTGCGGAATGACGGCGGAATGTCCCCAATTCCCGAGGTCCGCTTGACGCCGTGATGACTGTTTCTTTTTCATCGCATACCCCTCGGAGGCGTTCTTCGTTTGTTTTTCTTTTCCCCTTTTTTTTTTTTGTGTCTGCTCGGCCCTTTTTCTTTTACTTTTTCTCATTTTCTTTTTTTTTTTACCACAGGACATGGTGTGGCGTCTTTAGGTGTTTTTCATAGCGGATACCCGTAGTTATTGAGCGTTATGGTGTTCGGCACCAGTATCCTCCATTTTTTTTTAGGTCGGAACTAAAGCCCTCCTGAAGATTCCCGCTCCCCCACCTAATCCACTGTAAACTCCACGATATTCAAGTGTATGTAGCGATGTATGTGTGCGTTCCGCCACCGGAGAACCGAACATTCTCCGGATTGGCCCAATTCCCCTATTAACTTCCCCCCCAATGAAAATACACTTTTCAACAGTTATTAGCCGTAAATTGGGTTACATGCTCACGTGCCCCGATTATGTCACCTTAGTATGCTTAATTGAGGTGCATCCGGAAAGTCTCTCAATGTCACTTTTCCTATCCCCTTTTAGTAACCTCTTGCATGATTTCGCTATGCATTTCTTGCTAAAAGAAGCCATGACTTTGTGTCATTTACTGTAGTGTACTTTTAACGCATCTGGAGAGCTCTCGGTCGCACATCATACGGCATATTCCACCATTTCCCAGCATTCCCACCTTATTTGTTGGCATCGGGCCTCTAGTGTCGAAAGTTGTCCACCTGATTACTCCTTTCGAAACGTTTTGCGATCATCAGTGGAAAGTGGGGGACCAGCCAATTATGCGTCGTTCGATCTAGTTCTATCCAGTCTTTGCGCTCTTGATACGACGCCACACCGCTGATAAACCTTCGACGACTACCTGGGCACTGCGAAGTTACTTCATTTTGTTTCTGACTTCCGAGGCATCTTCAAAATGGAAGGAGTTCAGTCTGTGGACGTGAGCTGGCTTCATCATTCACAAAAAGGCGAGTCCCACTTTTTATGCTAGCACCTCTCCCCAGGTTATGGCAGGGTTGTTGGAGATCCGAAATCGGGACAGCTTCTGACACTCCCGAGTCTCTCCAGATCATTTGTCTCGGACGAAGTCAGTATCTGCGAGCGATAAGCCTGGTACTGAGGCAGAGCCAACGACTTCTCAATCTAAGTCGCACCGGAGAACTCGTTCCAACAGCAACCCGACACGCCCAACACCGGCCCCCTCCACCTCAGAACCGAAGCAAGCCCCCCCGGAATGACACAGCGCCAGTGCAGGCGAAACCACCTCCAGTTGAGAAGAACGAGGAGTCTAAGCCATCTACGCCATCACCAGCATCACGGAAGACGGACCCCAAACCCATTGGACGACGAAACTCGTGGATCTCCAGTCTAAGCTCGAAGTTTTCGTCTGGATCTACCCCACCGTCACAACCTAGTCTGAAGGCCAGTCCCGCGAGTCCGAAAACAACTTCACCCCTCGACACGCATAATCCATTTGGCGCCGCCTACTCGCCGAGGGACAAGGAGGAAGAGAGGAAAGATGACTCAAATCCCTTTACTGCGTCATCACCTAAGGGGCCCTCGTTTATCCACAATGCACTGCGCAAGTTCTCGTCCAACTCTGGTGGATTGCCCAAGTTGAACCCCAATGACTCGATCTGTCCACGTCGCGTGATGAACATCGACCAAAATCGCCACCGATGCAAGATTGCGGATTTGAACCAGGCCAAACTCAACCGAGTGGCGTTCTGTGTGGATGTTGAAATCGCGGGTATATCCCATCGGGATGATGACGAGGAGGCTCCCCCAACCAATCAGTTACGGCAGCCTCTACCTGAGTCTAATAGCCACAAGTCTAAAAAGGCCGATCTCAAATTGAAGGAACAAGATGAAGCTGGAGCTTTGAAGCACCCCCAGGCTACATTGGCTGAGAAGGACAGCGCATCTCCGGCTCCTGCTCCGGCCACCGGTGATGCGAAGGACCAGTCTAGCTCTCCACCAACAAATACCACCAGCAAGCCATCTACTGAACCCACCCCCGGTGCGGAAGCGACTGATCCAACAAGGAAACAAGAGAAGAAGAAAAGGTCTGAGGCAGAGCGGAAAGAACGGAAGGAGAGAAAGCGAAGACAGGCAGTCGCGAATGGTTCTGTTCCATTGCAACTCGATACAGAGAATGACGAAGAGTATTCCCGAGGCCCAGCACCAGGTGTCTCTCGGTCCAAAACGCAAAGTCACCCGACGACCGATCCAGTCCGTATCTATCGCCGTTGTTGCCAGCTACGTGAGACGCCTGTTCTCAAAAGAGTGGTCGACGAGATCTCTAAGCCTTCATCAACACTGGCCGAGTCACCTGGCACGGTAGCAGCTTTGGATCTGAGCAATTTCCCAATGACCTCACAGGATTTGGCAACGTTCAGCGACTGGCTCGCGGTCGTTCCTGTCCGTAAACTCATCCTTGAAAATTGTGCATTGACAGATACTTCTGTGCGATCCATCCTTTCAGCACTACTTGCCACCAAGACTGTAGAGCAGATGCGCTATCGACGGAGACGATCGCGAAGGCCAGATTCTCCAGACTCGAATGATCATGAACGATACGGTGTTGTGGAAAAGCTTTCTCTGAAGGACAATCCGAAGATCGGACGGGAAGGATGGCGCCACATCAGTCTTTTTATTCACCTAGCGAAATCGTTGAAAGCTATTGATTTGTCGGGTATTCCTTTCCCTCAAGGCCAGGTTGCGATCGATGGTTCTGGGACAACAGGCCAACCCCAGCCGCCTATGGCCGACGTGAGCATTGTTTTCGCGAGTGCACTAGCAGAGCGCTTTGCTGGAGATCATCTTGAAGAACTGCTTATGAGCGAGTGTTATCCTTCCGTCAACGCTGTAAAGCAGATCTGCCAGGCGACCACCAAAATGGGTCTTCGCAGACTCGGCTTTGCGAACAACGGTCTGACGAGAGACGGTCTGGAGCATGTGGCTGAGTACCTCAAAGCCGGACAGTGCGAAGGACTGGATCTAGGTGGCAACGCTATAAAGGATGATCTCGATCTCGTCACGGACGCGATTGAACCCGAGACACCGCTTTATGCGCTGAGTCTGGCGGATTGTTCCCTCAACCCGTCAGTAATTTGCCCATTGCTCCAATCGCTTGCGCAGATTCATAACCTCCGGTTCATCGATTTTTCTCACAATCGTGAATTATTCTCGTCGCAGCCTAACGCGTTGGGGGCTTTCCGTCGCTTCCTGCCAAAAATGCCGTCTCTGAAGCGCTTTCATCTCGCTGATGTCAACTTGTCGCCGGATCATGTCATTGGCCTTGCCGAGGTATTACCGGAGTGTCCCAGTCTGTGTCATCTGAACATACTGGAGAACCAGCAAATTATGGATTTGGCGTCTACCACCGACTCCGTTGCTCAGGAAGAAGCATGTGCTGTATACGCGTCTATGATGGCAGCTGTCCGTGTTTCACGGACAATCATTGCAGTCGATATCGATGTTCCCAGCGCAGAAAACAACGAAGTTGTCAAAGCTCTAGGGTCGCAGATTGTGGCTTACTCGCTACGGAACCTTGAAGGCGGCGCCATTGCAGAAGAGCTTTCTGACTCTACTTCTCCACTTGTGGATATCCCTGTACCAGACATCCTACAGCATATTGTCGGACACTCTGGTATTTCTGAGGAGCCTCATGATGATGAAGATGAGGCCGCTCCCGATGAGGATTATGTTATTGGTGGCACAGGTGTTGTCAAAGCATTGGGTGTTTGTCTCGGGAATTTGGACCAGCACGGTCTCGATGTTCTTGGGGAGCAATCTTTACCTGCAAGTGGTACCACAACACCCCGACGCCGCAAGTCTCGAGGTGTTCCTACCAAGCGGCCTCGCGACATGTCGAAGAATCTGCTGGAATCCGCCCGCAATATCAGAGTCCGGATCCAGTCGGCTCTTATTCGCGAAGATCGTGCTGGTAATGACGCGAATTATCGCCGCCTGCAATTTTTGGACGTGACCCTGCATAGGATGATCCAACGCTTTGAGGATGAATACCCAGAAACTCGTATTATTCCTCAACTCCCGCCCGCTGCTCCCGTCCCCGACACTACCTCCCAACACTCTGGTGATGATGACGGAAGCGGGTCTATCGCTGCTGGCGGTAATCTGAACAGCAGTCAGCTTGACGAGACTGCTGGTGATGAGGAAGACACCGACCAATATGCCGTCCGCCTTTCTCGCACTAGCTCCATGACTTCTCTCCACTCTCGGGCCATGACCTCCCAAGAAGGACACATCCACCGTATTGGCCAGAACCTCCGCCGCGATTTCCTCAAGCCATCTCTAGTTCCTGGCGACCGCGACGAAGGTCTCGACTACGAGGATAATAATTCGCATATTGCCGCTCTCCGGCAAAAGCTTGATCTTCTTCACCATGAGCAGTCTCTGTCTCAATTCGATGACTTTGACGCCGACATGGCCTTCAACCATCTCGGGACCACCGTCGATGAACTCTACGCTGCTCAGCAGCAAGACGCTGAAGGATTCGAGCGCTTCAAGCAGTCTCAGATTGCCGCCCAGATCAACAGCGGTCTTCGTCCCAGAGATAAGGTAGAACCCAGGACAGGCTGCGATGAATCCGAGAGCAAGACCACGTCTTAAGTTTTCTTATCTTCATCTATTATCATATCGATTCATGATCTTGGTCCCTTATGTATTCTTTTGCGAGCTTGCTTCTTATTATACCTGTACATACTCCATGTGCGCATGTCTCTATAGGAGTATTATTTACATACTCAGCCCGGTCTTTTGTATATACGTGGCGGGCACGAGAAGGGCGGAATCCTGTTACCATTAGCATCGTCGCCACTACCTTGTTTCTTCATGACTATGTATCTACATGTGGTTATTTCAGGGCTGTATCCATCTTTATAATTAAATTCCTCCATCTCTATATATGCTTTTTCTCATTTAGTTATTGCGAGTACCTTCCAACTAGTTAGTTAACGTATTTCACTACCGAGCCGCCACCACCACCGAGCCGCCACCCCAACATAACCTATTGAATTTAAATGCATATATCTCTACCAAAACGCCATTAAATTAAATAAACTAAAAACATCATCTATCTGGACATATCTCTCTTCTATGTCCTGGCTGCCTACATATTCCACATGCTCGTCCGGCCCGTGTAGCTGGCTGTAAACCCTCCGAAACCCGCTCACGATACTTATTAATACGCGCTACTTAGGCCTCAAATGGCTCCGAACGTAGCTCACGAACCTCCTGAACTGAGAGATCCCCTTCGTGGACTATCGTCCTTGTAGACCGAGTTCGCTTTTGCTTTTTCTTCTCGTTTTCAGCGCGTAAATCGCTCACTTCTTTCTCTAGTAATGCGGCGGATTGCATTGTGATCTAGTAGGCCTTTAAAACCTGGTTGATAGCGGAATTGAGCGGGCTAGGGGGGGCTCCTTGATCTCGTACGAAGTAGTGCTTTTATTAAGGAGGCTTGCTTTTGCAATTGTATATAGTTCGAAAGTGTCTTTAGATCCCAATCACTACCCCGGCTAGAGGGGGGGTAGGGGTTCGAAGCCGAATATCAAGCTTTGAAAGCACTCTCTCCGGTGAGAAAGGGATTAAACCGGCTACTCCGAAGCTATTTTTAATAGTCTTAGATTTAAAAGCCTCTATTCGTGTAAGGGGGTATACTTCGAGGAAGTCTAATTTATCAATATGATTGATTCCGTTCCGTATTTTTATTTTAACCATCCGGCTATACGAGCGTTTTAACACCGTAAAACAGCCGATATCGAGAGGCTGTAAAAGGTGAGAGGAGTGCGGAGGTATACAGATTAGTATGATTTTATTTTCTTCGTAGATTTTATCGAACCTCGGGGTTAAATGACTTCTGTGGCCGTCGAGTATCAAAAGCCGATACCCCCCCTTCGTATATAAAGAAGTAGTAGGAATAAAGAGCTTTTTAAGCTAGCGAAGTCCGATTTTATCGGAGGTCTATCTATTAGGACTAACCTCAAATCGCTAGTCCTCCGGGAGGCCGTCGAACTAAGATTTAATAAAGACTTTGCCTTTAAAAATCATATACGGCGGGAGGGCCTAGCTAGTAGCATTTGTACACTCGATAATAGTTACCTATTCTCGATTTCTAGGCTATAAAAGTGCTCGTCGACCGTAGAATTCGCTTCTCGAAATCACCCTCGTAGTAGCAGTTAAGCCTATAGCGAAACCGGTCTTATTAAAGTTATAAACGTCGTCCGGGTCGATCCCAAATTGTAAGATAGTTTTTTTAACAAGATTAAACCACTCCCCTATAATTTTCGGATCCTTATATTTCGCACGCTCGTAGTTATACCGTTTTAAGAATCAGGAGGATAGGAGAGGATGTCGTTTAACGAATTTCGTAACCTAATTTTCGCCGACCGAAAGAACCGGGGTAGTTCCGCGCTTTTCAAGGAGAAGATTCGCCATTTCTCGTACTATAGAGGGCCGGGGGGCTGCTCCACGAGAATCCATAGAGAGAATCCATTTTTGAAGAGATTCCTCCTCAGTTTCTGTCAATTTATGTGAATTTGCGCGTACAGTGCTTCGTTCGGCATGGCCGTTAAGACGATCGCGTAGGGTGGAACGGGGTATATTGAAAGTGCGGGCAGCGGCAGCAATAGTACGAATTTCTTGCTTCTTAATAGCCTGGATAGCTAATAAAAGCCTACCCTCTTGCTCTATTGAATCTTTAGAGCTTCGGGAGCGAATTGGTGGCATGGTGAGTGGTTGAATTGACTAAGTGCTAATTCCTGGACGCGTTTTGGGTGAGGTGGCGGCTCGGTGGTGGTGGCGGCTCGGTAGTGAAATACGTTAATATGGTGTTAGCTGCCTTAGGCCAGTAAGGTTACCTCAAAAGTGGGTTCCTCGGCTGAACATCCCCAGTTTCCTGGGGTATCACATGTCACCTCCGTCATGGCAATGGCCTTGCCTTCTCCTCAACTCTCTCCACTCCCTCCCTCGACTCACTCAACAGCGGACATGTATGCGCCCGAATCTGGCTGATAAGCATCTAACAGCTCCGCCATGGCCGCTCAGTCCAAACTACTACCGCCCGAACGCTCCATAAAGCAGATCCTCTCCAGCCTAACATCCCTCTACCTACGAAACCGCACCCGCATCTCACGCGCCGTATATCTCGCCCTCTTTGCTGCGCTCGCCAAACGGATCCACAATGCCATCTCCGAACAGAAAGCCGCGTCACAACAAGTAGAGCTGCGCCGACGGCCCGGCACCAGCAGTCTAGGCGATGAGGAACAACCCCGCAAGAAACGCGTGGAGATCAACCGAGAATTCTTCAAGAACCTACTTCGTTTACTGAAGATCGTCATACCCGGATGGCGAAGCAAGGAGCTAAGGCTGCTGGTGAGCCACAGCATCTTCCTGGTGCTGCGGACGGTGCTTAGTTTATATGTCGCCGAGCTGGACGGAAGACTTGTGAGCAACTTAGTCCGCGGTAAAGGGAAGGATTTCTTGCTCGGTCTTGTCTGGTGGATGATCGTGGCTGTCCCCGCTACTTTCACTAATTCTATGGTAAGTCCCCGCTGATGGGACTGAGATTTCCGGTCTCCGGTGCTGGCATGCGACCGTTCAATACATTTGCTGACTCGATGATTTACTGCTTTAGCTCTCGTACCATCAGTGCAAACTTGCTCTCAGCTACCGCAAGCGGCTTACAGACTATATCCACGATAAGTATCTGTCTAACATGACTTTCTATGCCATCTCCGCCTTGGACGATCGAATAAAGAATCCCGACCAGCTCGTCACAGTCGATGTGTCTCGCTTCTCGGACAGTCTGGCAGAACTGTATTCCAATCTAGCTAAGCCCATTCTTGATATGGCTATCTATAACTACTCGCTCTCCAAGAACGTGGGAGGTGAAGGGTTGTTCATCATGAGCCTGCTAGTGCAGTTGTCCGCCAACGTCATGCGTATGCTGACTCCGCCATTTGGCAAATATGTTGCCGATGAGGCACGGTTGGAGGGCGAGTTCCGTTTCCTCCATTCACGGCTTATTGATTACAGCGAAGAAGTCGCCCTTTACCATGGTCATGAGGCCGAGAAGGATACCCTCGATAAGGGATATTTCACGTTGATCAAGCACGTGAACCGCATTCTGCGACGGCGCCTTTACCATGGATTCATGGAGGACTTTGTGATCAAGTATTTCTGGGGAGCTTTGGGCTTGGTACTCTGTAGTGTGCCTGTCTTCTTCAAGATTCCTGGTCAGGCTACTCACAGCATGGGAGATCGCACTGAAAGTAAGTTTCTGTCCTTCGATGTTGAATTTTTTTATATTCTGATTACTCTCAGGCTTTGTCACAAATCGTCGAATGTTGCTTTCCTCTTCAGATGCTTTTGGCCGATTAATGTTCTCCTACAAAGAGATCTCGGAGCTGGCTGGCTACACTTCGCGTGTCTCCTCATTACTGGAGGTGATGGACGACCTCCTCGCTGGGAGGTTCGAGAAGAAGTTGGTGTCTTCCGCTTCGACAGAGGAAAATGCGCAGGTGCTGTCTGGTCGGGGTACAGTCATAGAAAGCGACGCAATTGAGTTCACCGACGTACCGATCGTATCCCCGAACGGTGACGTACTGATCCGTAAGCTTTCTTTCACCGTTAACCCCGGCGACCATCTTCTGATCGTCGGACCCAACGGGTGCGGCAAGTCGTCTCTGTTCCGGATCCTGGGCGGGCTCTGGCCGGTATACGGAGGCACGGTGAAGAAACCTCCGTTCCAGGACATTTTCTACATTCCTCAGCGACCATATCTGTCCCGCGGGACCCTACGACAGCAAGTGATCTACCCAGATGGAGTACGCGAGATGCGTGCCAAGGGTGTCACTGATGCCGACCTCTACGAGGTCCTATCAGTGGTTGAGATCGCGTCCGTCGTAGACCGTCCTGGGGGCTGGGATGCAGAGGAAGAATGGCGCGACGTTCTATCTGGTGGTCTGCAGCAGCGCATCGCTATGGCTCGGTTATTCTATCACCGGCCCAAGTTTGCCATTTTGGACGAGTGCACATCCTCGGTGACGCTGGAGATTGAGAAGGTCATGTATGAGACGGCCAAGAAGCTTGGCATCACGCTCATGACTGTCTCGCACCGACGGAGTCTCTGGAAGTATCACCAGAAAATCTTACAGTTTGATGGACAGGGCGGCTACATCTTCACCGGTCTAGACTGGGAGCGACGCTTGAAACTCGAAGAGTAAGTTTCCCCAGTTCCCGATTTCCCGGACTTTTCCGATCCAGGCTTTTCAGAATGCCTATTAACTATCTCGCAGTGAGAAGGAAGAGTTGGACTTGCAGTTACGGGCTGTTCCGGAATTGCAACGTCGAGTTGCCGAGTTAACGGCTTAGTTTCCTCAATCTATACCACCTTTATATACCATTTCATATACCATTTCATATACCATTTGACAATTAGCGTTGAAATGTATGATGCCTCGTGCAGTCCCAGATCCACTTTCAATGGCATTGACCAATCCGATCAAAGACTCGGCCGAGGTCTTCCATGGTTCCACTATTCGGCTTTTTTATATGTGGGCCTCTGACAACAGCGAATCAGCGTCTGTTATATCAACTCGAATTCTCACGATGTTCAGATGAGCCCCCCCCTATGCGGCCCACACTGATGTCGTTAGATGTCCCTACGTCATATTCCTCATCTATCTTGTTTGCCACGAGAAGTTCGTGAATACTTAGGATCGTGACTTTGCTCTTTTGCTTCATTTTCTTTTGTACCTTGTACTCTGTATTATTACCACTCTCCATATACCGTATAAAACAAACCCTAAGGTCTATACCAAAATGGCTATATCGCAGACACATCCTGACAGTCAAAAGAGGAAGATTATCATCTTCTCTGGTATGAAACTCCCATTCAAATATGTCCCAATTCCCAGTCCAGTCCCTTCAATCCCAACCATCAAGCCCTAAACTCACATAACATGACCAACGAACACACCCAAACTAACAAACCCCAGACTTCGACGGCACAATCTTCCTACAGGATACCGGCCACATCCTAGTAGACCATCTCGGCTGCGGAGCCGCCTACCGCAACAAACTCGAAGAACAATTCAAATCCGGCGAGCGAACCTTCCGCGACATCTCCGACGACATGTGGGGATCCCTCAGCATCCCCTTCGGCGACGGCTTCGACATAATGGAAAAGAACCTCAAAATGGACCCGGGCTTCCGCGAATTCCACCAGTACTGCGTTCGCGAAGGCTTCCCCTTCAACGTGATCAGCGCAGGCCTAAAGCCCGTTCTCCAGCGCACGCTGGACATGTTCCTAGGCGAGAAAGAGGTATGTTTCATTTCCTTCTTCGAAAAGACTTCCACCCCAACCAATCCACCAACAACCCCGTGGACTAGTCTTATCCATATCCCATATCCCATGTCCCAAACCCACTAACCTTCCCAGGCCTCCTCAATCGAAATTGTCGCGAACGACCTCAAAGCACCCGGCGGCATCCCCTGGAAACCCGTCTGGCGCGACAACACGGCCTCAGGCCACGACAAAGCCGCAAGCGTGAACCTAGCGCGCACAAAAGCACAGGAAGAATGCGAGCCGGATGAAATCCCGCTGATTGTATTCATCGGCGATGGCGTCTCGGATCTCGCCGCCGCCCGTGAGGCAGATGTCCTTTTTGCTCGTCGCGGTCTGCGGCTCGAGGAGTACTGTATCGAGCACGGGATCCCGTATACCCCGTTCGACAGCTTTGCTGATGTTAAGAAGGAGGTTGAGGCGATTAGTCTTGAGGATCAGAAGAAGACTGGTGGGGTTGGGAAGCCGGTGCGGTATAACCCGCGTGCGAATATGTGGAGGCGGATTTCTAGTAAGGAGGCTGTACGTTTTATCTCTTTCTTTTTAATAGAAGGCCGTCTTGTGAGGCTTCCGCTAACGGTCATTGTAGGTTCCGACGCTTATGGCTACGGCTACGCCTACGCGCGATGAGAAGATGGCGCTTTGGCCGGATTATTTCTCCGAGCCTAAACAAAAGAGTGAGCCGACGATTCAGGAGTGAGATTGCTTTGGCATTTTGACGGATTTTGACGGATTTACGGTTTGACGTTGTCATGTTTGGATATCATTTTTTTCGCGTTGCTTTGGCATGGAGTGGGTGTTCCAAGGTTGGTTCGGTGTTTCAGTCATTACGGCCTCGAGATATTCTCTTTTGGGCTTGTACACTGCTGTATATCGAGATTGGGTTGTATATATACCTAGTTCTGTCTAGACCAATTGCATATAAATCTTCCTCGAATGGCCTGCATACCAGATGTGGATGACCTACTCAACCAGTCCTATGTTGTATAAAGAAATTGATATACTATTAATGCTAAGAATATTGAACAAGCCAATGCGGAAAGCTCGCAAAACCAATGAAAAGCGCATGCGAATCACCAAATCGAGAGAAGAAAGTCATAGCACTGGTGTCAAAGCACAGTCTGTTTAGTCCGTAACATCCAGAGGCTCGACATTCCAGATACTATCAGCGTACTCATTAGTCACGCGATCCATAGAGAAGAATCCCATGCGTGCGACCGAGGTAATCGACTTGGCCAGCCACTCCTCCTGATTCTGGAAGGCCTCGTCGACCATCTCATGCGTGGTGATGTAGGAGTTGAAATCGTCCGAAACGAGGTAGTAGTCACCGTGTTCTTCGATGGAGCTTGTGAGCGCGGCAAAGTCGGTTTTGTCGCCGAACATGTTATCTTTGATCGCGTCGAAGACACGCTCCAGCTGTGGGTCCAGCTTGAAGCCCCCGTAGAAGTGTCGGTGGCGTAGATCCTCGACGTCTTCGGCGAGATTGCCGAAGAGGAAGATGTTCTGCTCGCCGATTTCGCGGGTGATTTCGATCTGTCAGTGTTAGGATTACTGGGATGGAAGCAGGTCATATAGGTGAAAGAAGACTTACGTTGGCTCCATCGCAGGTGCCGATGATTAGACCGCCGTTCAGAACGAACTTCATGTTGCTCGTGCCGCTGCCTTCGGTACCGGCAGTTGAGATGTGCTCGCTGATATCCGAAGCAGGACAGATAATCTCCGCCTTGCTGACGTTGTAATCCGCGATGAAGATAACCTTCAAAAGGTCGCCAACCTCAGGGTCCTTGTTCACTACATCGGCCACATTGTTGATGAGATGGATAATGGTCTTCGCCATCCAGTAACCAGGGGCTGCCTTGCCTCCGAAGATGGAAACCCGAGGCACCACCTTCTTCTTCTCTTCGGCTGACATGGCTTTAATACTCAAGTAGCGGTGGATGACTCCAAAGATGTTGAGCTGCTGGCGCTTGTACTCGTGGATACGCTTCACTTGCACGTCAAAGAGGGCATTGGGATTAACATCGTATCCTGTGGTGGCCTTGATATGTCTGGCTAGGCGGAGTTTGTTCTCCCGCTTGATGACCGCCCACTCCTCGCGGAAGGCCTTGTCGTCGACAAAGACTTCTATCTTGTCAAGAAGCGTGAGGTCCTTCAAGAAGTCATAGCCTCCAAGCTTCTCTGCAATCAACGCAGACAACCTGGGGTTGGCCTGGTGGAGCCAGCGTCTCGGGGTGATACCATTGGTAACATTGGTGAAACGGTCCGGTCCGTAAATCTTCACAAAGTCTTTGAAGAGAGTGCTCTTGAGCAGGTCTGAATGTAGCTCGGCCACACCGTTGACTTTGTGAGAACCAATGATGGCCAGATAGGCCATGCGCACCATCTTGGGATGCGACTCTTCAATGATCGAGACACGGGATAGGATATCACGATCATTGGGGAATCGCTTCTCAACAGACTGCAAGAAGAACAGATTCACCTCGTAGATAATTTGCAAGTGTCGCGGAAGCAGGTTCTGCATCAGCGGGACTGACCATTTCTCCAGTGCTTCGGGAAGGACAGTGTGATTAGTATATCCGAATGTCTTTGTCACGATACTCCACGCCTCGTCCCATTCCAAACCCTCCATGTCAATCAAAATGCGCTGCAACTCAACGATTGCAAGGGTTGGGTGGGTGTCGTTAAGCTGGATGGCGACCTGATCAGGGAACTCGGCCCAGGCCCGTTTGGTCTTCTTGAACCGCCGAACGATGTCAAACAGCGAGGCAGCACACCAGAAGTACTGCTGCTTTAGACGCAGTTCTTTACCTCGCTCGAGGTTATCATTGGGGTATAGAACAGCGGAGATTGTTTCCGCCCTCTGCTGGTCCGCCACTGCGCTTTCATAGTCTCCAGCATTGAACTTCTGGAAGTCGAACTCCCCGCTACTGGCCTTGCTAGACCATAGACGAAGGTTGTTGGTGGTCTTCGTGCCGTACCCGGGAATGGGGACATCGTACGCGATGGCTTGAACAATCTCACCATCCTCCCACGAGTTCAAGATCCTGCCATTCTCGTCCTGGTATTTTTTGACGTTACCGTAGAACTGGATGTCGACTGTGATTTCGTGGCGCGGGAATTCCCAAGGGTTGTTATCCAGCCAGTAGTCTGGAATCTCCACCTGGTAGCCATTGACAATCTCCTGCTTGAAGATACCATAGCGGTAACGCAGTCCGTACCCCCAGGCTGGGTAGTTCAGCGTTGCCATACTGTCCATAAAGCACGCCGCCAGACGTCCCAGACCGCCGTTGCCCAACGCTGCATCGTGCTCCTGGTTGATGACGTCCTCGATGCGGAACCCAAGATCGTTCAAGCCATCTGATATCATCAGCGATAATCCAGATCATAGATCGTCTTAGCGCTTACCTCGAGCAACATCCTTCAAGCCAACATTCAGCATGGCATTGTCCAATGTACGTCCCATGAGGAACTCAAGCGACAAATCTACACCAGCGATTAGCCATTGTGTTCTGCCACCGGGCGGGACACATACAGTAGACTCGCTTCTGATCGGTGAAAGTCTGACGCTGCTGAGTCCTGTTCCACTCGATGATCAACCGGTCTCTAAAAGCAAGCGCGGTTCCCGAGTACGCGGCCCTGTAGAAAGCCCCCAGTCAGCAGGAACCGCTTGGATCAAGGGCACGAATCACATACAACTCATCGCAATTATAAAGCGAGCGAGCGAGGGTGGTTTCAACATGGCGCACGAAATATTTCTGCGAGAGGCGTTAAACCCGAAGTACTAAGTGCGGATACAGGTCGGACTCACCTCGAAATCTTCTTTACTGGTGAATTCAGTAGCCGACTAAATTGACTCGAAGCATTAGCACTCCAGTCCCGAATTCCGATTTCGTTCCAACATACATGCTTTCTCCAGCTGCGAGAATTGTGGTCAGTCCAACTATAAAGTACTAAGGTAGGTGCAGGTACTCACGCCTCTCGCAGTGGCTCAGGAATGCTAGCTTCAACATTCTTAATCTCGGCAGGTCCGAATCCGGTGAATGTGCGCTTGTGCTTGGGACGATTGAATCCCGGGCCGACTGGTCCCTGGAGATCGGCAATAGGAGCTCCTACGGAAGGTCTTCGCTCCCGATGAGGTTGAGTCTCGGTCGGTGCAACCGAATCTGGGTTGGTTGTTGGCATGGTAAGAAGAGAAGGAAATGAAATTTGGGAGTAAGAAGAAAGTCCAGTACAGGAAGGGGGAAAGAGAAAGTATACTTAAAGAGAAAGAGGGGATGTTCATGTAGTCATGACTTTTGAAGTAACACCGGTCTTTTTTTAGTTTCAGTTCTTTTTATTATAATTATAATTATTATTATTATTATACTACCTATATACCTAGGTAGTTAGTACTTTTTAGCCTGTTTCTGGAGTGCTACTGCATATAGAAATACGTCATCTATCTATTATACCTAGGTATCCCTCAATAATCCTTGATTCTACCAACATAGGATGGTCCAAGCTATGTACATGTGACTATCTAAGACACATCATGCCATTCCTATTTCTCTTGCATTAAACCCCCAGTAGGTAACCTCCAAAGCCAATATAAATCCCTAGAAGCCCAGCTCTTCCCGCTTCGGTTGATTGGCCCGGAGCTCCTCCGAAACCATCCAGACTACTACAGATGTACCAACTACTAACCATTTAGCCCACATGTACATCTATAACCATTCCTCATTACTGTTCAGTATTCGAGCTCAATGTAAACCTAAATACCCCGCGAACGCCAACGCACAGACGCATTGCATGAAACGCGTACCGTGCGTCGAGGCAGTGCCTGCCTGCATTAAACACGACGGTATAGGGTTTTGGGAGGTTCTAGCCCGGACCTTGGAGACTCTATTGTCAGGAAGATCAGTGGTGGGGGTTGCTGTGATGTGTGTGGTGAGACGGGGGTGTTTTTGTCTGCACGTTGGATTTGGTTCCAAAGAGGGGTGTTGTAAAGTTTATGGGAGATATATCGATATTCCCTCATGTGACGATCCGGAGGCTGCGAAGAGTTTTCTGCCGGATGCTTCCGAAAGAATGAATGATAAGGACCCTTCGATGCTTAGCTTAGAGATTCTCTCCCTATATTAAGGAACAAAAGACAATCTGGGAGCTAAGGCAGGATCAGAGAAAGGAAAGTTGAGAAATATATATTTAGACCAGTAATCGTTGTTGAACCAAGTTAATTCTCATTAACTGGCCATTTCCAGATATCCAACGCTAACCCTAATACGGGGTTCTTTATGCAGATCAACATGAAGAAGACTCCTGCCTAAGACTAGCGTCCTCAGCTGTATGCAGTTTGATCAGACTCGTGTTGTCGTCAATATACAACCAGTTATCACGCTGCATCGGCGCTTCGACATTCCAATTCAGACTACATTTAGTCATTTTTGCTTCTTGTTGTTGCTTCTTGTTGATTCCTTTCTGATCTATCATACTGGAAGGAATACTACGAAGCAGCACATAAATATGGGCTTCTTTCCATGTATAAGATAGATAGACAGTTCCAATTCCATACTTTACAGTATACAAAATCATAAGTGCTTTCCATAGTGCTTACTTTGCAAGAATCTATTTCCCCATACATCCTCTACAGATCTCAGTGTCTATATTTAACAATCGTGCCAAGCCCACCACCAGTGGTGTGCCGCACCGGATCCCAGATTTTCCCATTTTTATCAATCTCCTACCCATTTTATACCACCCCACGATATCGGATCAAAGTGAAAATGTTGAGACGAGAACTCTGTAGGCCGTAGCAGTCTATAAGAAAAGCAATAAGCCCAATTTAGCTAAATTGGCGCGAGAATTCGCGGTTCCAATTAATCGAGCACGCGGTCGCGTCAACGGCCGTAAGTCTAATTCGACTATTGCTAGTCGAGGCAAGGGCATTAAATCCAATATAAGAAAAAGTATTGATATCCTAGACCAAACCCTACGCCATTCATATACTGCTAACCTTGGAATACCCAAGAGCTTATTAAGCGATCTGCAAACCAGCTTTTAAAAGATGCTAGTTCCGATTGGCAGGTTGGCTATAACTGGGTATGTCGTTTCATCAATCGCCTCCCCCTAGATATCCTATATATTAGCCCAAAACCTACTGAAAAAGCAAGGTTTAAAAGCGAGAACTATAGCGAATTAATGCTTTGGTTTAATAGCCTTCGAAAGTTTATAGATTAATACGGATTTTAACAAAATGAGATCTTCAATTGGGATAAAACCGGCTACCAAATTGGCTAGGGAAAGCGGCAAAAGGTTATTACTCCTCCCGGTATATATGCACATCCTACCGGTGGTCTAAATAAATCAATTACCGGCATTGAATATATCGCTGCCGATGGTTAGGCTATGCTACTATAGTTCCTACCTAAAGGTAGTAACCATATAGTAGAATAGTAAAAGTCTGCTAAGTATTCATATAAAGAATCAGGTGGTTTTTAACGAGCTTTTATTTTAGAGGGCGATTACTACTAGAACTACTCGGAAGAGCACCGACCGGTGGAATAAGCAAGTATAAGATAATTGTTTAAAAACCAATTGACCAGAACATCTACCGCGTCGGACACCCACTCCACACACATACACACACACACTCTCTCTCTCTCTGATATTGTACAAAAGCATGGACACAAAGGAGAATACATGCGAACTCATTTTTGTATTGGGATCCTCCGTCCAAGTGTCAAATAACCAACACCAGAGACCAGAGACAACTAATCACGCGTCCAACTTGATTCTTTTGCTAGAATGATCCAATCCATCGCTGCAGAAATAGTTTATTCCTATTCATTCCTATTCATAAAACTTGGGCTTCAATCCATTGTTCACAACGGAGGCGTATCAGCAAAAAGCGCCGACGCATGTGCTCCCGGATACCGACCACCGATGACTTCCACCTCGTTGCACGCATTGCGGACCTCTTTCTCATCCTCGAAAGACAGCTTGATATCCAGACTGCCCAGATTCTCCTTCAATCGCTCAATATTGGTCGTACCAGGGATGGGGAAGATATCATCACCTTGTGCCATCAGCCATGCCAAAGTTAACTGCGATGCAGTCGCATTTTTCCGTTGCGCAGCAGCCTTAATCTTGTCGACAAGGACTATATTCTTAGGGAAGTTTTCTTTACTGAAGCGAGGCGCATACTTCCGGAAATCTCCGTCCTCAAAATCGTCCGGCGAGTTGATCGTCCCGCTCAAAAAGCCCCGGCCCAGCGGCGAGTAGGCAACCACGGCAACACCAAGCTCCCGCGCAGCCTCGAGGAGCCTGTACTGCGGGTTTTCAATATCCAATACCCACGGCGAATATTCTATCTGAACAGCAGTAATCGGATGAACCTTATAGGCCCGACGCAGGGACTCCGCGCTGCATTCGCTCAGACCCAGGTACTTGATTTTGCCCTCCTGCTTGAGCTGCGCCATTGCTTCAACGGTCTTCTCAACCGGTGTCTTCCCGTCCAAACGGTGGCAGTAGTAAAGGTCGATAGTCGGGACGCCGAGCCGGGACAGGGATTTCTCGCATGCTTGGCGGACATATTCCGGGGAGGAATCGACGGACATGGCGCCATTTTCAAAATTTCTGACACCAAACTTCGTAGCGAGGAAGATGTCGTTTAGCTTGGAGGGGTTTGCTTGGAACCATTTTCCGAGCAGGTCTTCATTATCGCCGTACAGGTCGGCTATTGATGTGATTAGCTGAGTTTGAAGATTCAAAGGCGCGGTCATGTACCGCTGTCCCAGAAGGTCTCGCCGAGCTGATATGCGGCATCGAGGAATGCCAACCGCTCGTTGTCAGGCTTCGGTTTGCCATAGGCAATACTCAAGCCCATCAATCCGAGGCCCAGGCGAGGAACCTGGGGGCCATTTGGGCCTAGCTTGGAGGTTGGGAGACTCGTCATTATGAGAAAGTCGTACTTAAGATTGACGGTTGTTGAAAATCTGGAATATAGTTGGACTGGGATAAGCCCTGTTATGAATTTATAATTGTTCAAGCTTAGTATCCAGGGAGGACTTCTATTACATCATTATAAATCCGTTCTGCCCCGCGAACCTCCGAATGGATGAGAGGTATCGGCAACCGTCTTAACTCCGTCTAAATTTAGTTACGTACCAAGGTTTGCCTTAGTTAGTCCTTGGCTCATACCTTATATGAGTAACTAGCTCTCCAAGAGACCAATATTTTACTGGTGGATGATTATAGCTTATCCATGGTGTTTCGGGAGTCCCGGGGTCATTTATCCCGGAAAATATCTTTTTCAACCCACTTGTAACAATCCGCATCCGTCGACGATCCACTCACTTATCGAATGTAAAACCCCATGTAATGTGATGAGTGATGTTTGCGGCCTGTTGGTGATCGACCAGATTTGGGGTATATGATCGGCGGGGTTATTGGTTGACGTTGCTCAATTGTTTGCGCTGACTGGCGTAGCGAACCTGCCTGCATGATAAGCGATCGTGTCCTACAATTAGCCCTGAACTCTCAAAAATTGCCCATATATACCTAGCAGACCCCAGATGCTAAGGTATTCGATCAATCTAAAGTCCTGCCCAACACGTCCCCGCCATGCTCCTCCTAAATATCCCGACCAAAACTTTGTGCTGACTGTATGATTACCCTTGGGCATAAACTTTTCATCTACTAATGAGGACACTTGGATCCCATTATGAATGGTAAACAAAATTCAGATTCAGCACCATCGGAGCTCGCACTACAGGCTAGGGAGCAGAAAAGAACAGCCAAATGCAGTTTCTTACCTTGAAAAAAAAAATGTCATTTTGAACTTCACCTTGCGGTCTTCTATTTATCAAAGTTGGAATGCTTAATCAATGCTGTAATGCGCTAGATCGTTCTATATGCACTGGAAAGGCCTCGATGCTATTCTTTCATGAGATATGAGTTTCTCTACAAAAATCGCGATAAAAGGCGTGCGAATAAATGCTAGGGAACGTTATAGAATATCTTGCGAAAAATTCCATCGTGAAGACCGTGGTCTATCGTAGGTCTCCCGAACGGAAAGTCTCGCCTAAAAGTAGTGTGTGTGTGGCTGCATTGGGGGTGCACTAAGCAAGCCTCCTGCGAGATGCTTTATTCTTTCAGACTTTAGCTAAAAGCCTGACACGCAAGTCGATAGGGCTATTATCATACTCGGGTCGTCGAACCCATACACTCTGGCGGTGTACGGGTTCTTGGGTCTAATCATAATCTTTCAACCCAGCCATCTTCAATAATTCACTATATGCTCCCCAATTCTTCATATTATGTCTCAAGAATTAGAAAGATTGCATTAAAAATGCCTTACAAGCATACTATGCCGCCAAGAACCCTAAAATCGCGTATTTCACGCGGGAATTCGATATTCCATACGAAACCTTCCTCGGTCACGTTCACGGCCGCAAACCAAGAAAAGGGTGTATCTCACCTATAATGCCTAGGTATCTATATAGATACCTATACTATAGTGCTGGATAAAAGTATTAATACTAGCGTGCTATAGTATTACGTTCTATAATATATTCGGTACGTCCGCTAGTAGAGAGGAACATAATAGCTAAAAAGCCCTATATATATAGTATATCCCAGGGGGGTGAACGTTGATGTTGATCGGCGAATGTGACATTTGACTGCCAAGAATATTACCGCCTTTGCGCTTATCTCTTTCCTCCCTCTGCTGGTCTTCCATGAAGAGCTCATCTCGGATTTCTTCTGGGACGTCCTTGCGCGTCTCCGTCTGTCATAAACTTGATTGAAATTTCCTGAAAAGGAGGGGCTGCGTCCAAACTCGGAAACACTGGGACACACAACAAAGTGATTTGAGAGCGGGGCAATCGAGAGTATGGGGTATTATTGATATGATATCGAACAGTAGTGATCTAATCTCAAATGCGTTTATGTTCGTAGTCGCATTTGGGCCGGATAGTAGGAGTTCTTGATAGGTCAGTCATCTTTTCATCCGAGCCATAGTTTGAGACATACTAATTGCGAGCCAAGGAACAAAATACCGATAAGGTAATAAAAGATAGGTTTTCCTCTAGGATAATCCGGCTAAGGGCCGTGAGGTTCCGATCACGTTATATCTCGGTCCACCTTAATTCGCTGATACTAACCCTCTTTGTAGTTTAGTGGTAGCTAAATAAGCTTGAGAGGTAGCACGGAGCTACGGCCCCGGAGCCGGACCCCGCATCTCAGGTCTAATAACATCTATGTCGAGAATGCTCCGTTTCAAGTATATAAGTAGGTGCTGATAGCTTGTCTCGTACCTAATTGTCTATATCTCTAGTCTTTATCTATACGCTCAACAGTAAGATACACTTAGTCGTCGTCTAAAACCTTATACTAACATCTCTAGTGTCTGACAATAAGATCGTTCCTCTTACCATTATCAAGGGCGCCGGCTATGAGCATATCCCTATCCCCGAGGGCGAGTGCGCCATTATCGCCGACTTCCACTCAATCAAATCCCAGAGCTCACACTCTACCCCTTACCTGACCACTGGATTCTACCGTGTTGTGCCCGGACCTACACGATACGGCGAGTACGACTACGAGGAGACCAAGTATGTTCTCAAGGGTCAAATCGACATCACAGTAAGATCCCAATCGATTTCAAGATCTGTATTACGAACGATACTGACAACATACAGGATGAGGCCACTGGCAAGACCCACCACCTCGTTGCTGGAGACTGGGCCTTCTTCCATGTTGGATCCAAGGCTCAGGTTAGTTCTCTGTACTCCAACCTGTATACACTTGCTGACCCATTTATAGTTCTCAACAAAGACTGAGGGTGTTGCTTTCTACGCTGTCACCCGACCAAAGAACGACGGCCACCCTAACCTTGTTGGCCGTGAGGAGAGCACTTCAAAGTTGTAAAAGTCAATGCTATCATAGCCGATTAGATAAACCTCAATGCACGATTCATTATATTTCGTCTTGTCCAGGGTAATTCTAGTGCTAAGTGGTTACAAATCTCAGGAAAGTGATGTTTACTGGATTTGGCTGAAGAACCTTGCGACGGAAGGGTCAGAAGATCAGAATTACTCCTGCACGCGCTTGTGTCTCAATCGACACCACCACAAAGAAGGTAAATACGCGATTGTTGGAGAACCTAATCCTAATTTCTATCCCTTAATAAAGAGACAGCGTCCTTCGCTCAAAATCTCAACCCTTGCCCTTCGCTATACTAATGCTACACCTTGATTTATCTCCCCGAGATATCCAATAATGTTGTACCATCCTCAATACTATTGCCACATACTATGCGTCTTGAGCCTGCTACTCCATGCCGTACCTTACTCCAGCAGATGTGGCACCTTGCGAGCAGGGAAGTTTGCTTCATACGCCGATATGGAGCGAATGACAGATCCCTCGCATACCATCGACCCACGAAAGCCATACCGAATGGCGGATTAATATCGTCATAGCCCAGAGGAACCGACCCAACGGGAAGTCTCCCTACAGCACCGAGTCGCGAAGACGAGGATTCAGTCGGCAGCACGAGCACATCGAGCCTAAACTTCTCAAAAAGGACAGCCGGACCTTCTTGATAAAGGCGAGCCTGGGTGTTCTTGGCCAACCAGTATTCTCCAGAAGTCGACCGATCACCCAGTTGATCTGCTGTAACTAGGACAGGAAAACAGCATTGGCCCTCTGGAGACTCAAGATCCCACAGCTTGATGGTGAAGTTGATGACGTCTTGAAGAGTGTTGGCACCCGAGTTAACCCTCCGGGTTTGTAGAGTGTCAGCAATATCTGTCTTGAGATCATACTCTGCACCAAGTTAGTAAGACTCAATAGCGACGCCATTCTCGTTTTACTTACGGATCTGAATAGTTCCATTGTTCACTCGTGACGATCCCCGCACAAAAGTGTAGTTCCACCCAGGTGCGTTAGGCAACGGCGTTTCCAGGACAGTCGCACCCAACGACGACATCTTGCGGATGGCTTCGTTAAAGGCAGTGATAGTCATCCTGTCCCGAGTAGTAATATTCTGGAAAAAGGGATCTCGAAGAACACCGAGACGCAGTCCCTTAAATCCTTCCGGGTCGAGAAAGTTTGTCTAGTTATCTTGAATGGGTATTAATGACCTTTCAAGGTTACAAGATTAAAACTCAATGCAAGACATTCAACCCTTTGGCTCGGGGTCAGCCAGGTAGCATTTCTAACAAATAATTCCCAGTTTCTTAAGATCCTGGAAATTGACGTTGGGCCGAGTGTACTCCGCCTCAAAAAGATCGTGATTCGTCCCGTATCCGTCTTTGGGGCTGCGTGTATCTGCTCCATCCAAGGGATTTTCTCCAGAGCCATAAAGAAAGCTTGCTACCTCGTCTGAAAGCTTCTATTGCGGAAGAAATTAAAGGTTCGTCACGCCAACAGGCGTGCTCGACGGTGTTCTCACCGTGAATCCAGGCACCGAATTCAACGTCGTGTACGATGACCAGGGAAAACTGAGCACTTTCCAGGTTACTGAGCTTCCATCGCATTCTACTTTGTACCCGTTCTTGCCCAAGGAGCAGCTCCAATATATCCTTGCTGTTTTGGCCGCTGGACAGATGCGGGGGATTTTGACCTGCCCGAGATTAACACGCTTAATAGCCTGTTCCCGGAGATTCAACCACGCACCCTTCGCCAGGTTATGGAGGAGGGCTGGAAGGCCTGACCCTCGTCTTACTTTGTATGTTCTGCCAAGCTGAGGGTTTCCCAAGCGGGGATATTGCATCAATATGGTTCTCAGCGACGAGGAACGAGTACGCAGCGTATTTAAGATGAGCTAGGAGCTTTTATCGACTTCGCGTATGGATTTATTGAGGTGCAGCTAATTATCTTATTCGACATGTTGATCTTGATACGTTGTACTTCTAAGGAGTTGTGCTTTCAATACGTTCCTTGTACTACCGCTCACACCCTGTAAAGAACGGCGCCAGGTATTTGTGTTTATTCACCTCCTTGGGAAATTTACTTGAACAAAAAGAAGGAACAAAAGCAGTCTCCAATGGAAGGGTCGATATATCGAGGCTCAGCTATACATAAATAAGCCCGGGCCACGTCCCAATCCCAACTCCGTTCAACCCGACAAGGGCTCCGGATAATCGCGATCTGACGCAGGGCCCATGCACAGCAATCCCGGTATCGGTCTATGCAGAAAGATAGATAAGAGTCCTCGGGAGGTTGAAACAAGAACGCTGAACCACAACCTGGTAACAAAAAACAAAAGCAAAAGAAATCAAAAAGCATCAGACATGGAAGCGCTTGGAATCGCGGGTTAGCAGTGAGTTGCAGTGGGAGAAAGAAGAAAGGACGCACAAGACAAACAGGGAGGAATTAGAGTAGATATCGGCGCAGGACATGGCAATGTTGAAAATAGGAAAACCACCATGGTATGCATGAGGAACTGGAAACCTCGAGACAAGGCAAAGAAAAAATATAACATATAGTGAAGGCAACCAAGGGAAAGGCCCATTTGGCTGGAGCGTACCCATGAGGATTATCTAGTACATGAAAATCGGAAGTCCGGAAAGTATTCAGTCCCGCTACCGGGTTCATGCCCGGTGGTATTGTCGGGTCATACGCTCATTCCGGGACTTAATCAAGACAAGGCACATGAAACAGAAACAGTAGCATAGTGGACTGCCCGAACATGCTACTGACACCTTTATGGAACATATACCCATGTTTAATAGAGGAAAACCACATTAAGTACCAAATGGGATACCCCCAGACCAGAGCCAGCGCCTGGGAAAATCAGCCGAGAAAGCCATAAAGGCGCCATCAACGCCTGCAGCTGGTCCAAAGCAAAAGAAAAAAAGAAAACACGAAAAGGGTATGGTATGAGTGGTCGTTGGAGAACTGTTCAGGCAGTCTCCTAAAGAGGGGAATCAAGGAACACCGAGAGCGACGTTGAGAAAAGAGACGGTGTTTGGTCGTGGGGTTAAATTGAGAGGGAAATTGCGTAAGCGCACATGAGGACACTGGTGTGTCTGGGTCCTCGGGGTATATTTCAGCGGCTATAGAATACCCGAGTCTTTCAAGGCGTTCTGCAGGATAGTCTCTTTGACTGC
The DNA here is from genome assembly GCA_028827375.1 of Penicillium desertorum. Taxonomy (NCBI): domain Eukaryota; kingdom Fungi; phylum Ascomycota; class Eurotiomycetes; order Eurotiales; family Aspergillaceae; genus Penicillium; species Penicillium desertorum. The sequence continues at coordinate 6,817,128 of JAPWDO010000003.1, forward strand.
TGCGAAGACCAACCGGATATTCGAGGTATCAGTCGCTTGGGTGAGACTAAAAGGGAAGGGAAAAAGAAAAAGTCAAAAATCACGGTGCGTGGGAAGTGGCAATGTTAGGATCATGTAAACTCACTGTGGGTACAGGTTCAAGTGTGCTCGATTCACCTGGTTGAATCGCCAGAGCAGGTACTTGGCAGCACGGTGCACGTCGTTGCCGCCCGAATAATCGGGGAAGTAGTTGCTCAACGGTGATCGAGGCAGCTTCAAGCGGAACAAATCAACTTTGTTCAGGAAAAGGATGATACTTGTCCGCATGAACCACCGAGAGTTGACCACGGAGTCGAAGAGAACCAAACTTTCCATCATACGATTCTGCAAGGTCCGTCAGCTCCGGTATTAGCATACCCGGTATCTTGAGAGCCCATACCTGATTGCTTTCTTCCAGGAGTACTTGATCATATTCACTAAGCGCAACGCAAAAGATAATGGACGTCACATTTTCGAAGCAATGGATCCACTTCTTTCGCTCACTGCGCTGGCCGCCCACATCAAACATGCTGTGGCTGGTTAGAGATATTCCAAATCGTGAGTGTCGAAGACTGTTTTGACGTACTGTATGCTCAATTGGCCCATTGTGAAGCGTGTCTCATAGATACCGGTGGTCTTCGTTCTCGCTCGGAGCACATCTGAAACATCTGGGACGTAATCGGGGGCCGTTATTCGTTTCGCTTCCTCGAAGAAACTGGTCGCGGGTTAAGATTTGGCCTTGGCCTTGGGTCAGGGGAAAGGAGGGACTTACTATGGTGCCGAGTCCATCAGATAAAACTCATTCTGATGTTCCAAAACTGTTGATGTACACGGGTCGTTCCAGAGATATGTAATGGCATCCCCGATTTTCGAATCGAGCGGAGTGGTGGGATCCGGATCCACGTTGTACTCTTCCAGAAATGCGATGTAGTCCTGTACCTTCTGGCTGGACGGTTCGAGTTGGAGGTAATGGTATGCTCCGATGAGGGCTTTTGCGCAATCCAGGAGATTCTTGTAAACGGTCAATCGATACAGTTGAAGTTCTTCCATGGTGTAACCATTTTGGTGGATGATCTTCATCTGTTTTACGATCGTTGATTTGCCGCTTTCTCCAGATCCTACGTGAGTTTGAAGTCAGCCATCATTTATCCTCCAAGCGAATAGCAGGATACATACCCAAAAGAAGGATCTTGCATTCTCTCCGTAGCCGCCTAGAATCTTCTTCTAGCTTGCGGTCGATCTGTTGGCTTCGCTTCTTCTGTTCCGCGTCCCCTGCGGACTCAGAGCTGAAACACATCCCCATTGTCGAATCTTTAGTGACCCAGGCCAGCAGGGATAAGATTCATCAACCACGCGCAGGAGCAAAATGTGCCGGTCAAGACGGCCGGAGCCTTCGCTTGCGAAGACTGCCAAGCGCCACGCACGGGGAAGGATCAGCGCAATCAGGGATCAGGTGTAGAAATTGCGACGAGCGATATCGGAACTAATTTCAGTGGGATCAAGGTCGGAGAATATGGCAAGGCGAAAGGCAAAAGGTTGAGGTTGAAGGAGTTGCGACGAGGAAGGAGAGCGTTGAGTTCGGGTATAGCGGTTGGGACGGGGGAGGGCGGGAGATGGGTAAATGCGGAGGATCAGGGGGGGAGTACGGATGAGATGTCTTCAAAGAGGAATAAAGAGTAAGAGTAGAGAGAGTAGAGTGATAATCAAAGTGTCAAGAGGTTAAAGAATCAGAGACAGTGCGACCATCGTCATGCTGGGGGAGTGGAGATGATTGGGGGAGAAAGGGTAAGAAATGTAAGAAACATGTACGGAGCTTACATTTGGTAATTAATGTTATTTTCTTTTTCTTTTTTTTTTTTTTTTCTTTTCCCCTTCTTTTTGTTATCTACGGAGTACATATGTAGGTCATTATAATCTATTTTGCTCGAGCTTGGTAGCTACATATGTAACTACCTAGGTAGCTATATACCATATAGGTATATAACGGGCAATTGGGGCACGTTCTGCTGTCAGATTGCTGTAAGGTATCTACCAACATATGTAGGTACCTAGGTAGTATTAAATGCCCTTGAATTTTAGCCCGATATAATCACAAATTGTAATACTAATACCTCTATACGGAGTTAGAGAATGTTAAGCGACAGAAAACAGCCCGGGGGTTCTAATTTAATGGGGCGCCACCAGATGACCGTCTGTGCGTTCATGCATTTTTATCAGAAATATATTGCAAGTTCGATCTTTTTATATATAGACTTGCAAATCTTTGATCCAAATCTCTGATCAGGAGTTCTGTACTCCGTTTCATACTCTTTCAACCCACTTCTGGAGCTTTAAAGTGGAGAGTGACGCAAAATTGGGGCGCCTCAGGCAGGGCGGGGTTGTGCTCTCGGTGTGTTTCTGAATCTGACATCTACATTTGTACTATGTACTACGGGTACTCCCCATTATATACATGTATCCATAATGTACGGATTATGTTTATATATGCTATGGATTTGCTTAGATGAATTGGTGTTGCTTTCCGGATCAACTTCTCTCGGATATGCGGTGAAGGGCACTGACCCTCCCCCCCTTCTAGCAAAGTCAATTCAGCCTTGTGAATAGATGTACACGGGGGCAAGACTCAAGGCTCAGTAAAGGGCTTATTGATTTTGATATTATGAATATATAAGTACTATGGAAAAATAGAGGTAATCGTCGAGCCACGGAGAGTCACTACATATATATATATACAGGATTTCCGTGTATACGAACGTGCACTCTCCTATTAGATACGCTTTGGGAAATACGAAACCCCGAAAGGTATCTCTAGAGTTTAAAATGAGCTGCATTCCTGTCTAACCATAATCATACCATTCAAAGGTCTTTGTTGTATGTCTTTGTTGCGTATCTGCAGTTGCATTTCCGCAGTAGCGTGGCAGGCATTGTTTCACATGTCTCAGCCGCCAAATTCACACATCGGACGGTGACAGGATCCAAGTAACCCCGTTGAAACTAATATCCAAGCCAAGGTCTTGGTTCAATTTCCTCCCGGGTTGTACTATACCTGGTCATTACAATTGGGTGCAGATCCCGGGTTCTTGATATAATTACGATGTAGTGGGGATTGGGGAGATACATAGTGCTAAGCTAACAAGACCACATCATGAAATATCAGAACTGGCCTAGTTCGGAGGAGGGACATTTGATATACTGGAGGGATGTGCTCTAGTTCTAGACCTCCAGGGGAGCCCTCTTGTACAGTAATGTCATCGGGAAAGTCTACCGGGCCTATAAGAACACCAGAGGAAGCTATGGTAGAGCTTGTATAAATGTAGAGACTTGATAAATCTCAATGTTTATTATGTTTATTATGTTTATCATGTCTGCTTTAAGAAGATTGAAGGTGAGGGGTTGTACTCTGACCTGCCAAGGTTCTAAATAGAGGCCCAAGGACTCTTCCTATACTCACAAGCGAGTTAAGCGCAGATTTAAAGAATTAAATATATATAGTAGATAAACCTTATCGGATTCATCGGTATATACAAGGCCTACAGTCCATATCAACAATATCAAAGAGCAATGCTGTTCAAGGGAAATCTCTTCCGGGATAAGACCGGGGTCTGGGCCGCGTGGTTGTGGAGCCAAGTAAGTTCACACAATCAACAATCAACGGTGGAAGAGGATGTTAGATGTTAATATTTATTGTATGGTTGGAGAATGTAGCAATTAAATCATTAGATATTCCAGAAATATAAAACAACTGCTCCCGTCTACATATATACATAGAATCTAATAAACCCCATTTTAATATACCCTTGCTGAGTCATCCACATAAAACCCTCAACGTCATCGGCCTTGTTTTCTGCGCTTTTCACCCAGTCCCTTCCCCACACCTGCCAACACTGCTTTTCTTCGCGACCCCTTTCTTCTTTTCCTTTGAAAGACTTCATCTTCTCTCTCTTTCATATTTGATCTTGAAAATATCCTTATTGGAATCTCTCGCTTTCTCGTGTATCTTGCATACCCATCTTTCATCATGGCGGAATTTGTACGTGCCCAGATTTTCGGCACCACCTTCGAGATCACCAGCCGGTTCGCAATGCCCTGTTCCTCTACATTTACTATGGGCGCTTTAGAAGGCGCCTTCGGGGGAATGTTGTTGCTAACCTGATATCTAGGTATACGGAACTGCAGCCGGTGGGAATGGGTGCCTTCGGACTGGTCTGGTATGTTGCATTCTATGTCGCACAAGAGATTCCCCAAGCCCAAGTACATGCTAATCAGGCCAATACAACAGTTCTGCCAAAGACCAATTGACCGCACAGCCAGTCGCAGTTAAAAAAATCATGAAGCCCTTCAGTACCCCCGTTCTGTCCAAGCGAACCTACCGGGAGCTGAAGCTGCTCAAACATCTCCGTCACGAGAACGTCCGTACTCCGTCAAATAATTGGAGGCTGATTTGCTGACACTCCGCAGATTATCAGTTTGAGTGACATTTTCATTTCGCCTTTGGAGGATATGTATGTTCTCCCTTATCTCCAAGGCGGGGTTGCATAGCGTATACTAATGACCACAGCTACTTCGTCACCGAACTTCTGGGAACTGACCTCCACCGACTTCTTACTTCGCGACCTCTTGAAAAGCAATTCATTCAGTACTTCTTATACCAGATTCTGGTAAGATTTCCACGGGAATAATCTCCGAGGCGCCGGAATCTGACCTTTTGATAGCGTGGCTTGAAATATGTTCACTCCGCCGGTGTGGTCCACCGGGATCTGAAACCCAGTAACATTCTGATTAATGAGAACTGCGATCTGAAAATCTGCGACTTTGGTCTTGCGCGCATCCAGGACCCCCAAATGACTGGATATGTCTCAACACGATACTACCGCGCGCCCGAGATTATGCTCACCTGGCAAAAGTATGATGTCGAGGTAGACATCTGGAGTGCGGGCTGTATCTTCGCCGAGATGTTGGAAGGAAAGCCGCTGTTCCCCGGAAAGGACCATGTCAACCAGTTTTCGATCATTACGGAGCTACTTGGGACTCCCCCCAGATGATGTGATTCAGACCATCTGTAGCGAGAACGTGAGTAATTATTCTTTGACGAAAGACGAAAACATGCTGATATACGATGGCCCAGACCCTCCGATTCGTCAAGTCACTACCGAAGCGCGAGCGCCAGCCCCTCGCAAATAAATTCAAGAACGCCGATGCCGATGGTACGTGATACTTGAGCTGTCACGGTTATACACACGCTAACCGGTCTCTTTTAGCGGTTGACCTGCTCGAGCGGATGCTGGTTTTCAACCCAAAGCAACGAATTCAAGCTTCCGAAGCATTAGCGCATGAGTACCTGGCGCCCTACCATGACCCTACCGACGAGCCTGTCTCACAAGAGAAGTTTGATTGGTCGTTCAATGATGCCGATTTGCCCGTAGACACTTGGAAGATCATGATGTACGTGCATGATTTGTTTACCCTGCCACGATTCTTTGACTAATTCTTGACCACTACAGGTACTCGGAAATTCTCGACTTCCATAACATTGAACAAGGCAATGAGGCTGGCGAGGTCTTGGTACAGGGCGCAGTGCAGGGCAACGCTACTGGACAGGCATTCGCATAATGGCTCGACGCGAAATTCCCCCAAGGAACGCTCTTCTGCCATTGAATTCCAGTCTCAAAAATTTGAAGTCTGGCCCTATTTCTGTTCAAGGGTGCTACGAAGCTGGCGTGTTCACTCGTGTTTTTTTATTTATCTTTTTTTCATTTCATACTTTGTTCTTTTTCTTTGTCTTCCTGGAAACCATTGTCCATAGCTCTTTCGGCGTCGTCAAGAATTGGTTGGTGATTAGGAGAAACCATACGGGGCATCTGATTTAGTTCAGCGATGGAGCACCTCATAACCTTTAATCCTTTGAAATATCTAAGCAATCTAAGCTATTTCTTCAATATCTATTCCGTATCACTTGGTTTTCCCCCATTTAGCCCTGGAGTGTTGATGCCTTCCGATATTGGCGGGGCTACCGTTCACCGCCCGCTGCGATAACCGTATCAGCGATGTTCCCCTGTTCGCGACGATCATACTCTCATGGGAAACCTACATCGAGGTTTTGGAGGAGAAGCACCTCTTTTCTACATATTGCAAGCCATTCATTCGAATTATTCATTCTCAGCATTTTGATTGCATTTCTCACAGCCGAACCGGATCTCCTGTTGCAAGGTTCGGAATGGCTATCCAGCATAAACAAGACCCAATTGTCTTGGTCATAGATTTCCACCATGCACGGTGAGCCACAAGACACTCAAGATCCCCGGGCTCGTAATTTCAAATGAAGACAAAGAGGGGCCCATAGTGGAACCTGGCTGACTGAGACATACGCCGGCAGCGGCCCCGAGATTGAACATTGCATTGCCGACGAAGGAACCGACCCAGCAACCGAGAATGACTGGTCTCTGCTCCCATTCATGGCCCTATCTGACGGAGCACATCTGTACGACAACCCTGTCCCCAACAAGCATTCCCTTCCCTCCCCTTCTTGGTCTCCCCTGGCGCAATTCCGCGATAAGAGCCGACTTGCGCCAGACCAACTAACCCGTCGGATTTCAGGTCGACCGAGGAATTCTCATACTTCACCCTCTGTCGAAAGGAAACATCCACTACACCCGCAACCTCCCTCTTCGGTATCGCTTGCTCCCGCCAGATAGATTCGAGTCTGCTTATCAACCGCCCGCCCGATGTGACTCGGTCAACGGTACAAAAGGCCGTTGTGGTTGTGACAGATACTCCGCAGCGAGTAGGCCAATTGCGCGAGAAGCTCTCCGTGGTGACTTCAGCTTGGTTCGCGCAACGGTATGTGGGAAATATTTGCTCTGGCAGACTATTCCCTTCCCCGATGCGCTGGCATGGGATCTGGATAAGTCCGGCTCGGAACGAGAACAAGTGGCTGATTGAGTGCTCTTCTTAATAGTGATTTCACGGATGTTGATATCTTGAAGGTATGTTCTAGCTGCGGCGATGTATAGAAGGGGATACTGACATGGATCCAGAAATTCCGCGAGGGCCTGGTGATTGCTCTACTGAATGATGGCCCAAAAGATCAGAACTTGGGTAAGGACATTATCCGTTCCAATATGTGTTGTGATTTACTAATTTACGAAGGCCTTTCGCTTCGGGAAATGATTCACGAATTCAAATTTCAGACTTTGGTTCTTTTCAAGGCGCTACTGTTGCAGCCTAAGATGCTTTTCTTCGGGACGCGCTGTGAACGCCTGTGCATGATTCAATTCTCGCTTATATCTTTAATACCCGGCCTCATCAATAGCTTGCAGGACTGCGCGGATCCTGCCTTTGACACCTATTCTCAAACTGTTGAGAAGCCAACGTCTCTCAAGACCAGCGACAGAAGTTCTTTATTGGCATACATGGGGCTTCCATTGCAAATCTTCGGAAAGGGAAGCATGTTTGGGCCCTATACACCTCTCCAGCTGCTGGATCTGCTGGCAGATGATGGCACAAAATCATATGTGGTTGGCTCAACAAACTCGCTGCTTCTCCAGCAAAAGGACCGGTACAGTGATATTCTAATTAACCTTGACGAAGATAGTATCGTCATAAATGCTCCTTCCCTTCGCACTGCCCTGGTCCTTTCCGCGGCCGATAGACGCTGGATTGACCTGCTCACACAGATTGTCAATGACACTTGGGACGAGGAACATCCTTCACAACCCAAGACACTTGGATTTATGGGCTCAGAAGAATTTATTCGACTACAGTTCGAAGAATACTTGCTGGCATTATTATCGTCCATGAAATACCACGAGGAGCTCTACCCAAGCGATGTGGGAGAATCGGGACATCTCAGCAGGACCCAGCTGCAAAACCTCAACATTGAAGGTGACCCTGCCATTGACTTCAATACGGACTTCCTGGCCCAGTGGAAAAACACATCTAATTACGCCCTGTTTTCGCGTCTCACATCGGATGCGCTCCTATTCTCCATCACTGAGCCACGGCATCCAAGCGCCGGCGGCCTGACGATGGAAGATATCCAAAGACGACTCTCGCAACAGGTAGCAGACCTGCACCTTGATGAGCGTGTCCGCGAAGGCCGCGAAGCCCTGAACCGCCACTTCGCAACCGGACAAAAGAAGGTGAGCGCAGCATTCAACAGCTTCTGGTCCGACCTCGAGACAATGCGCGAAGCGCAGCGCAAACGCGCCGAAGAGAGGTCCGCGTCCCAATCGCAACGCACCTCCATCGACAAAGAAACACCAACGTCACCAACCCCCCTCGTCCCAGGATTCCACCGATGGCTCCTGGTTCGCAGGCCGGCAAAGGCCATCCGTCGACATGACACAAGCCCAGGCCTCCGTGAGCGTAGCCAGCCAAAAAGCCGGCTCCTACCTCAGCTCGTGGAGCACGTGGGCGAGCGAAAAGCGCCGCGAATGGCAAGAGAAGCGCGTCACATCCCCAAGCCCGAGTGCCACTCCCAACGCCGAGTTGACTTCGCCATCCACCCCGGTCTTGTCGGTCGTTACCGAAACAGCCGAGTTGGACCGCGGCCGCCGCCGTTCCATCCAGCATCATAGCGAAGGCAACGATAGCTCCGAGGGTGGTCTTAGTCGCAGCACCAGCCGAAGAAAAAGATGGAGTAATATCCTGCTCAAACGCAACAGCGGCGAGTTCCAGCGTCGCGATGATGTCTCCACATCCGATTCTGTCGATACCCCTTTCCCCAAGTCTCCTCTGTCACAGGGGTTTCCGGCTTATGCGGATGATGCGGAGTACAAGCACTCCCAGGATCCTCTCCAGGATGAAAAGACTGCTGAGCGGGATACCGTTGATGCAGATGGGTTCTCCTCTGTGGCTCTCACGCCAAATGAAGGTCTGGGGCTGAGTTTGAAGACCGAGGAAAGTGGTTCGCAGACTCAGAAGGAAGTCACACCTTCGAATAGTGCAGAGGTAGATACACGGCTTGAGGACTTGGTGACGGCACCCCCTGTCAAAGAGGAGACACATCCAGCCCAGAGCAAAGTCTCTAATACGAACTAATTTGGGTGTGGGGGGGTTGATTTGCATTTTTCGCATCTAGTGTGATTCAGCACTTCACGGACTTTCTTCTGTCTTTCTTGTTGTCTCTAGTTTTGCATAGCATATCTATTCTAGCATGGTTCTCATGTTGATTATACATAAATATACACTGGGTATGACCAGACTACGCACATCGATCCACCGAATGAAAGGTTGGAGTGAAATCGTTCGATTTTCGTCAGGATTATTTTTGTGTCTGTCTGGTGGTTGTCTTGTTTCGCATAGGGCTATAAGAATTGTACCTTCTAATCACAGGCCCTAAAGGTATTTGTGTTACCACGACAATTCAAATAATCCTTAGTGTCTTGCTGTGGTCTGTCTACGAGGCCAGCTCTCTATCATTCGGAGCAGAGCAGAATCATCAATTTATTATATTTTAGTATTTCCAGAGAAGAAAAGAGCCAGGGAGCAAAGAGCAAAGAAAATAGGTCATCATTTGTTTGTCGTCTCAGCGCTATGAAGAAACATAAAATAAGTCGCCGAAACAATGAGAAGAAATTCCTGCTCCTATCAGCCTGATTCCATCCGCTAGCTATCCATTGTCCTACCCTGGACCAGCAGTGGTCCCATTCCCATTTGCCTTGCTTTTTCCATCATTGATGGCATAGAAGGACAAGAAAGGGATACAGGAAGCCACTGGTCAGAAAGAGACAGTAGCAAAAGCAGAGAGCAACAAGAAAAAGGAAATAGGAGCAAGTCGGTTGTGCAATAGTGGAGGGAGAGAGGGGAGAGGTTTAAGTTGATTTAGGCAATGTATGAGATTTCATCGCCGTCCATGCGCTCAATATAGTCCTTCTCCATGAGGGCTTCAATGTTCTTCTTGATGTCGGGGATTTTAGGCGGGAAGCGGGACTTGACCTGCTGAATAACCTCCTGGACAAGCTGGACGTGCTTCATCTTCTTGCGTGACTTCATGATTCGAACAATGGCGGACTACAGCAAGGTTAGGACAAATGGACTGTGCGTGGGTTGGTGATTAGCTAGCAGACGTACCTGGAGCAGAAGCTTCCTGTCCTCTTCTATCGTTTTGTGCGTGTCGTCGGCCTCGACCTTTTGCTCAGACTTGATCTGAATGTTGAGGTTGACTTTGACCTTCTTATTTTTGAAGTTGTAGTTCAATGTGAAGGAGGTAGAGGGCTCAGGCTTAGCGCCCTCGGGGCTGGCGATGAGAACCTTTGCCTTGAGCAGGATGCTAAGGTTGGGATCGAGGATTTCGGTAGCCAGGGTAGTGGCCTTTTCGATCTCCTCGTAGGTCAAGGTGTCAGCTTCGTTGAAAAGGAGAAGAATGCCCATCTGGTAGGTCGACACCTGGAAGGTGTAGGGCACTTTAGCGTTTTTGATATAGTTAGCCTTGATTTCGCCCTTGCAAAGTTGCCACAGCCATGTCAACTTGCGGCCGCTGTGCTTATCAAAGTAAAATTTCTGGAACAGCTCGGCGGTCCTGACGATCTCCGGTGGCGCAAGGAATGGTGTGGTCGGAGCGTTGAGGGGCCAGAAGCCAGTTCCCAGTATCTGGAAGTGGGCATCGGTCATTCTCTTTCGGTCATCGTCATCCAGCACTTTGTCCTGCCAGACCTTATAGTTGTTATTAAGATCCTTGGAGATTTGCATATCCTGGAACATGCGTTGCAGCTTGTTGGTGTATTCGAAACCACACGCCTCCTTCAGCTTGCTGATCATGCTTGTTTCAGCATCATCAGAAACAGAGCTCACATGAACCAGACGTTTGGCCAGGTTCTTGGAATAGAACTTCTGGAAGACGTCTTTGTCTTCGATGTACTTGAAGACTGTCATAATTTGCACCAGCATCTCTTCAAGCTCCGACTCTTCAGCCGACTTGGATCCTTTCTTGAGTAGTGAGTCCGTGTATTTTGCCAGCAGTTCAGGAGACTTAGAAGAGCTCGTCTTGCAGATGCGATTTCGGTTGACAAACTCTCGGCAGGCGTTATCAAGAGAACGCACGAACTCGGCCTCGCCATTGAAGGCCTCATCGACCAAGCTTTGGTATCGTGTGTGAACTTGCAGTAGAGCGTCGACGTACAACTTGGGTTCGAGTGTTTCGCCCTCCGCAGCAACCTTTTCGACAGCAGCCAGACCGGCCCGTCTCACGTGGTTTTCAAAGGTCGTGCGCAGAGGATCCAAGCCGTCCTTGATCCGTGACAAGAGGCGATACATACGAGCAAGATCCTCCTGGCGTTCGTTATCCAGCAATACTTGGAACTCGTCGCGAAGCAGAGTGGAGTGGGCGGTGACGAGAACAGATAGACAGGTATCGGTCAAGCTCTTGGTGACATCTGGGTGCAAATACAAACCGACGCGGAGCTTCTCCTCCTCCAGACGAGCTTCTGCCTTCTTCATATACTCCACCACGCTATTTTCGGCCACGAACTGCCGTGACTCATTTTCGTAATAGGTTTTGGTGGCACGAATGAAGGGCAGCTGGAAGTACTGCCGATAGACATCCAGTGTTGACTTGGAGCTATCGTTTTCATCCAGACCCAGTGACACGAAGGAGTCCACTATAGATTTGATTTGTGACTGTTCGATGGTTTCGCCATTCCGTTGCTTCTCGATCAGGTTCAGAACAGCGTCCATGACCTTCTCATGGACTTTTTCGAAAAAGTCCCCTTTCCATTTGACCAAGTGCAGGGTATAAACGTCGTAGACATTTTTCTTACCCTCGTCGATCTCACGCTTAACCCAGTGACGATTGAGGTAGCGGAAAAGGTGGTTCACGTACTTGGCGGCGGTCGTGTAGCGGTACCATTCGCGAATGTAGAAGCCAAGCAAACCTTCCTCGGTGTGGCTCTGCGATTGTTTGAAAACCTTGCTCAGATGGCAGGAGAGGTATTCGCCGAGTAATTTGTAAAGTTCCTCGCCGAGCAAATGGGCTTGGGTCCAGGTCAGCTCGAATCGAGAAGCCGAGGGTGCGGCATGAAGGGAAGAAAACCAACCCCCGCGTTGTCCTTGTAGGCCTTGACCGCTAGCGACGGCTTTTTGGGATGTGCAAAAATTGTGGACAGCCCTAATATCGAAATGTGAGCGCGGTTCTCGTCAGAACAGAGGTAGGGTCGAATCTTGAACACACGTGTAGAGACCCATGTACTAGACAAAAACAGCGAGTCAGCTTCTATTTTCAAACACGATCACTGGCAGATGGTGGCTTGTTCAATGTTTCACTCACAGTCTTCATATCGATACCGGAGTCAAGGTTGAGCATGACGCTCTCGATTCCGGCTTCTAGGAACGACCAACTAACCCACAGTTAGCTCACGCCGTACCGCCGTGTGAGGGCATATTCCCAAATCATTGTCAGCTCACGTTGAATCAAGGTCGTCCTTGTGAGGAACCGGCGGCATCGCGAGAGACATCGCGGTTGCAGGGGAGTCGAGTGGGATGCGGAATAAAGTGAGTGGTCGAGGCCGAGGGTCCTGCCCCACTAGTCAGTAACGCACTTTCAAGTCTCAATAGTAACCGGCAAGTTACACATCATGGATCTTACCTCAAGACGGTTGTAGCGCCACAAGTCACGCCTCAAAGATCTTCGGGTGATCAAGTGAGGGTAGGCGCTTAGGAGGGGTAGGGCAGCGTTGCAAAAGCGGGGTTCAGGTAGTCAAAGAAAACAAGCAAGAAGATACCCTCTTCGGGAACTTCAAAAGCAGAAATTGGAAAAGAGATCAGGCAGAAGGGGAGCAGAGAAGTGATGAGGCTGAGAAGGACCAGAGCGTGGGGATGGCATTGTTGCCGCAGGCGGTGAGGTGGCGGAGCTTTCCCGCCAAATCTACATCATCGCCTTTGATGCTTTCAAATGTTTTGATCAAAGCAAGTTCAGACAGCTTAGATACATTATATTATTTCTTTAACAAACAGTACTTTAGGGTACAATTATATACTTTTGCTTCTTTACAATAAACCTGTTTCTATCCTTGCGGTATCACAACATCTGTCTTTAGTGACACTTGATCCATAGATGTATATTTCTGACTCCTACTATCACGGACTATATCAAAACCTCCTAGGCATAAAGCAAGACTTGAATGCAAAACAAGTCCTGTTCGGGGCCTTAGGAACCAATAGGAAATATCGGGCTAAAACTTTGAGATCTTCAAATTTCCTAATTAGGACTAGTCTTCTGTTTTATACATATGAGTGTAGATATATGACGACATGTACATATTTTGAGATCGATACCTACTAGTAGTAAATTGTGTTTGCCAGTAAGCACGTTGATTATACGTCTTAACCATAACTCATGGAACGAAGTAAAAGCAAGTTGAATGGATTTAGGACAGATATGAAAACTGTATTAAGGTACCACATTGCCATATTGTAGGTACCTTTATGAAGTGTATTTTCTATCTGACTGCGTCACTTTTATGAGGATATCCTTTTTGACTAGGGCCCTTTTTTTTGTTTTCCCCCTTTCCTTTTCCTTTCCAGTGTTCTCATGGAAGTCACAGATCTTGGGCATCCCGGATCCAAGTTGCCGCATCTATAAGCTCCTACTTTTTGAAGTTGAATATCGGTCTCTTTGCAATAGCAAGAGGTCCGACGAAAACTCTGGTCAAAAGGGGTTCATTAGAGGGCGTTAGAAGATACGAAATCGTCGCCAGTCTTCTCCATCATATAGAATTGAGTGACATAGGGGTGGACATTGGGATCCCATTCGTAGGTCTCGATTTTGGTCAGGGGCTTCTTACGGTTGACCTCGACGGTGATGGCCATACTCACTTCGTTTCTAGCGAGATCCACCCACATTCCTGCGTCATTGCGCAATTTCGTTTCTGGTCTGAAACTCTAACCTGAGTTCAATGTTCCTAGGTATGGATTTTGATTTTAGGCTTTCTGTGGTTTACTTTCATAGTGATAACCATATTAGCTTTGCCTCTAGACAATAAGAATAGTTGTCCCTGTATGCATGCCTCTATACTTGACCACACAGGACGTTGAATAATCTGATGTGTCTGGCTCAAAATGGCCTAAGGGACATTATGTCTAAGAACCCTCTAATGCTCTTTTTGGGAGTCTTTTTGAATGTCTCAAGGTCCTTTCATATGTATTTTTTTTTCTATGATGCCTTTTCCCTTGGTGTTGTAACCTCCAGGGCTGTCTAAGAAGATAACTAATCATAGCACGGAGCCCTGGAGTACATTAAAACCATATCTACAACCGTGGGTTATCTTTTTCTGGCAAGAACAGCGTATTCGGTGGTGAACTTCTCCGATAGCAAAGGGGTCCAGATCCCGCAAACTTGGTCAACTACAGGAAGTCATCTCGTGCTTGAAGGAGGAACATTTTCGCCTGAATGGGTAGGAAACCCGAGATCCGGACCCGAAGATCCGAAAACCTAAAACCTAAAAGTTGAGAGCCGAAAGCCGAAAGCCTAAGTTTTGATACTCGAGAAGCGCCAATCAGAATGCAATGTCCGTCAGTAGCTGGAGGTAAATGTCATGAATTCGTTGAGATACTGACAACCTAAGAAACATTTAAGGGTCGACTTGAAGCCTGAACTGATCTGCTTAACACCAAATTAACTTGCCCAGAGACCTTTCGCAATGGCTACCTCGACAAAGATTTGGCTGACACCAGAAAATGTCGGCGTCTTCAGCTCTCCCAATTTGAGCTCGGCCTCCGCACGCAAAGTGAGCGAGGTTCTCCAGCATGATATGGAGAACCACCATATCTACCTCAATGAAATTCAATTCCATGGTGATTCATCAGTTAGACTCATATTGAATAGCAGGTACTAATGCGTATTAGATCATATTGTGCATTTTATGCTCACTATTTGGGCTCTTGGAGCATCGCCCGAAACCATTCAGTTACAATACGAGCGAGAAGACAAGCGCCAACGTCCTGCTTATCCGCGGGATGAGAAAGTGATTACCTCTTTTTTTGACAAATATGAGTTCATGAAGCATATGTTCCAAGAGGAACACTACTCAAACTACCTGGCGTTCTTCCAGCGTGAGATTGATGCGAAAGGTGTTCCGGGCGTTCTGAAAGAGTATTTGTTCAGTGGTGACAAACTTGCAGAGTCATTGCTTTCTCGTATGTTTGCAGGTCTAATCCACCCTATCATTCACCTTGGATTTGGCATCGAGTTTCAACAACCTGCCATCGTTGCGCAAGCCCTTGCGCAAGCGTCAGTTCACCAAGACTACCTAGCCGACCGCTTCTTTAACCCCGCTGCAAAGGCGGCAGCCGCTCGCTCAGGGCTATCGAAATCTACCATGCAAATCATGAAAGAAATGCGCGCAGATCAAACTGTCAGGGACGCGGCTGCCCACGGGGACACCGACGTTTTCGAAGATGGAATTCTCCAGCGTGCCAGCGATCAAGTTATTTAACACTGCAGCAAATGGACTGTGTCAGCGGACAAAATCCCGGAAAGGCTTGCGGAGATGGTCAATACGGCCAGTAAGTATCTCTCTCCTTTACTTCAAATATTGACTTTCTCGCGTTGACACATGCATAGTCTACTGGACTGCCACGGCTCAAAATCCAGATAAAGAGATGAAGCTTGACTTCTTTTTCATCCATGCAGTCAATCTGTCGATTTTCTTCAAGGCATTCATGGATTTGCCGTACATTGACAACTCGACGAAGTGCCGGCTTCTGGAGATGAAAGGCCGAATGGATATTCTGATCTGGGCATCCCGGAAGATGCCCGAACCGCAAATCGATGATATTCTGGAGTACCCGATCCATTTGGGATGGCCTGAGGTATTTTCAAAGAGCTATCTTCATCCATCCGATGACGGCCATCTGGCTAAGTTCGTCCGCACTGTCGCATTTGCCGAGGAGCTTAGTCGGCCCCTTGAGACGACGCTCGACGGCGATTACCTTCCGGTGTTCGGGGACATGTGGCTCAAAATTGGAAACATAGGTAAGTCGTGTCGCATATTCTTTCTAAGCCTCCCCGACTTACCATTCTTCTAGCTGTTGATACTGCGGGCGTGATATTCCGTGACATTTGGGTACGTGGAGCTGGGTTTTCTGAAGCGTGGGCAAAATTTGGTCCTCGAAGATAAAATCTGCACAAAACTTCATATATGGTCCACATTGTCTGGTTTCTGTACTCTCAATTTGATCACTGGCCCCTGTGAAGGGTCTTCGAAAGCTTAGCAAAGGATTTTGGTCCAATACTGGCTGGGCCCATCTGCTTCGTAATCCACGAAGGTATCCAATATTATTGTATCGTAATTGTCATCAAGACAACCTTGGAATCTTCCAACCTTCCAAGGTTGGAAGATTCTTCAATCGAGTTGATCGGCTTTTCTTTTGTGGGGGACCTGTTCACCGCCCGAGATATATGCCGGTGTAAAAAGCATTGAGAACTCAATTCATCTCCAATCCCTTTTCCCCTCTTCGGGGCTGAATATGCAATTCAAGCTTGAATAGCTGATGAAATGTTCTTACATCCAAATCGCTGCGGCTTGGAGGATTGATTGTATCACGTGGCATAGAGAAAATGCGTCCCGATCTCAAGAGCCTTCAATATGAGATCCAGCTTGTCTTGCCAATGGTGTCGCAGATCGAAAGTCAAATGCCGACATAATGGGGCACCTCCTTGCCGGGCTTGTGCATCTAATCCACTTCGCGAATGCGTCCTGAGCCTCCCGCGAAAGAGGGGCACTCATAGTTCCCCGGCATCGGGGCGTGTATCTCAAGGCGTTCAGGTTGCCAGGGGGGGCTCATGCGAGTCCTAGTGCACGTGAACCTACAAAGCCAAACATAAGCCCTGAGTCTTTAGGAGAGGCCCACACCATTCGAAATGACAACTTCTTCAACAATATGCCGTGTGTGTCATCAATGACGGAAGTCTCGGGTCCCAGTCATCTTCCAAACAATTCCGAAGATATTCTGGCCTCCATTGACCGAGAGACCATCATGCATGCAGTAGAAATTTTTCAGCAGCGCTTTACGATGTTCAGCTTTCTACATGGTCCCACATTGCTCTCATTGATCTACGGAGAAGGTCCGCTGGATCTCCGGTTCTGTGGCATTCTCGCATTATGTGCGCGCTTCATCCCGAAATTAGTAGAGCGTTACAATGGTCCTCTTCCTGCCTCTGAACATTTCGCCGCCTACTTGCGATGCAGGATTACATGCCAGGCAGCCAATGGACAGGAAATTTCGGTAGCGCAAGCGCTGTTGTTACTGAGCTTCCATGATTGGGGGGCTGCCAAAGGTGGCCAGGCATGGACATACATCGGTGCGTCCCCAACTGCCCACGGTTATCAAACCCTTCCACAATTCCAGCTCCCTCCCCCTACCCCCTATCTTAAGCCATGCTGTCTTCCTTGGTATTGATCCTCGAATATAGGAATGGCAACCAGAAACTGCTCTACAATTCTTGCGCGATTATCCAGTCAGAAAACGCAAAGATCAAGTACGCCTAGTCTTGTACATCAGACAAAGGTTGAAGAGGCGCGACGGACGCTATGGGCTTGTCTCATGATTGAGGCTTTACTCGGATGCGGATACCTTCGCTCACTTAGTCTTCACGCCAAAATATACAATGTGCCGCTTCCAGCATCTGACGAGGATTTCGCCTTCAGTGTCTACCATGCAGATGATACGAAATACTTGGAAGTGCTTGATCTCGAAAGCTCAGACCCGCCAAAAATCCAAAAATTGGGAGGGAAAGAGGGCGAAATAGATTTTGCGATGATTATACAGGGCTTCAACATATGGTGCGAGGTTTCCCGGTTTGTTTCTTCTGGGGCGAACCGGGAGGAGGCACCAGCTCAGATTGAGGGTGCTTCGAATACAGATTCATTTTGGAGTCGTAGCCTGGTGGCACTTGAAAGCTGGCGAGCGACACAGCCCCCAAGGATGCACTTTTCAATTGCGGAATCACATCTGCAAGCTTTTATATCGCGCAAACAGGGCGAGCGGTATGCTTTGGTGAATCTGATCTATTTCCTGACCACCATTTTCTTGTACCGCGAGCATATTCCTCTTCCCATGTTTCGCAATCCCAAGCAAATGGAGGAGTCCGAGTCGGCCTTCTTTCGCGAAGGCGTCCCCACAGATTGGTGGAAGGAAAGCGCAAAGGTCCTTTCGCGGAGCGCATGTTCAATTATTGAAATGATGAAAAAGCTCACTAGCCAAGGGATTGATTTGCAAGTGCCTTTTACATGTTACTGTGTGTTCAACGCCACCACAGTGCTGTCTTTCGTGAAGAGATGGTCCGCGATGGACTGTGAACAAGAAGGTGCTCCTGAATTCTTCGACTGGGGTTTCGAATGGCTATCAAGAGCCAGCGACACATGGGAGGTTGCAAGAGCGTGGAAGGCGACATTGATGAAGATCGAGTCTTCCTACGGCAGCCCTCAGCCCGGACTTGAAGGCTCCGCACAGTTACAGGCCGGGATGGAGTCCCTTTCAAACCTACCTCTTGCCGCTGGTTGGCATGGGTTCACCAGGCAGCTGGAACTTGACCAGGATACTACTTCTGGTGGCAATCTCTTCGCACAACAAGACCTCACAACCTTGGGTGATTTTTCCTTCACAGCCCAACCCGACCTTCCATGGCTATCGATGGGCGACATCTCTCTAGACTATGGTTTAATGGCAGATGCCCAATATGATATTACAGGCGTGCCAGTCAATTTTCATCAATCACGCGTCCCCGAAGACTAAGTAGCACAATTAGGCTCCGTCTTCCGAGGCAGCCTTGTATGGGGCAACGGGAATCTTTGCGGAGACATCACAATGGCTTTAACTGCCTCTACGGAGTATTCTCAATGTGGAGGCAGGGTTAAACGGAATATGACTTGCTATTCAGAACGAACGCTCTTTCATGTACGCAAATCCTTGAATATCGTCATACCAGGTTGTGTTTTCAAAGCGGGCTTGTTTACATTATCGACAATAAAAAACTTATTACACGCGGTCAATGTTGCTTCCTTAGCCGTATATAGTTAAAAGGGTTGTACTTTTAGCGCATTGTGCTTTCATTACTTCACCCCCGCTCACCGCATTTCCTTGGACATCAAGATCAATCACAACATGGGATCGATTAACCTGCCTCAGCCGCACCTCAATGAATCGATACGGGAAGTCGATAAAAACTCCTGGCTAATCTCAAACACTCTCCTTCTTAATCGTTCTTCGTCGCCACCCCCGGATAATATTCCAAGCGACCAAGCATGCTGGAGCGACAGCAATGGGGGGGCATTTCGTCCTCTCCACTGCACCTGAGCCTCTTCCGGGTTCCAAGCTCCTCACGGAGGACTCATCTTCTATCGTGAGAGTTCACGCAGTGGACAACCAGGCGGCCGTTTGGAGGACAGGCGAAGCTTTCATTAAAGCGCACCACATGGACTATCCCGATGTAACCAGAGAGCATGTTACTCTACAATTTCTCAGAGACCAACAGCCGCAGGGCTTTGAATTTCCGAAAGTGCTCTATCATTTTGAGACTGACTCGCGATACTTCCTCGTCGTCTCGAGGGTGCGGCGGCCAGCTCCTCCATGAGGCTTGGCCTAATATGGACGAAACTCTTCGCCAGTATTACGTCGGCAAGGTAGCAGATGTTTGCAATCGCTTAGCAGCATGGAAGGGCGACATCATTGGTGGTGTAGACGGACACCAGCTATTCGAGCGCTATTTCATCAAAGGCAATAGCAAGATGGCGGATGCCCTTGCTCCACAACGACTTTTGAATAATTGTACCAAGATGTGTATGGATGTCTCTATTGTCTTCTACCATTGCGATCTTGGCCCTACGAACCTTCTTGTCGACGTCTCGACAGGCTCGCTAGGCATCATCGATTGGGAGCTTGCTGGCTATGTCCCTATCGAATGGGTCAGAACAAAGTTTCGACTCTCTGCAGGAATGGATTTCGATTATGGAGATGAGGAGACTAAAAAGGATTGGCGCCGTAAGGTTGCCCAGCATCTGGAAAAGATGGGCTACAGCGATGTTGTGGATGCATGGTGGGAGTTTCAGGACAGCTCGTAGATGATAATGTCAAAAATATCAAAGCTCCCAAGCTTTCATATTGTCTTTTCATGAGCTCTTGGGAGCCTGCGAGTAGCTGTGGCTACTTCCTAGGCGCCCCAAGGGTCCTATATACTGCGATTCTTTTCATATATACGCCAGTCTAGACAGCATTAATAAACTTCAGTGTTTATGGCACCCAGTATTTCCTGCCGTAAGTAGTTGGCAGAGCAGTTATTTAACACGTAATAATCCGATCTATACCTATATAGGAAGGTAACGGCGTGCAATAATAAACACGTGTTATAGTCTCGTGGAGCAAAATATAGACAATGTCCACTATATCATTCCACCTACACCTCGCAATATACGATCTCGAGTGGAACGTACAGCCACAGTGCCCCTCAGCACCCAACCCCCTATGACTCACGGCCTAGGGTCGTCGTCCGAAGGCGTGCTGCCAGCGGAGCCACCACAGGCAGCGATCGCGAGACCTCCATTACCACATCGCCCCCAACCATCTGGAGCGGCAGAGGTGGAAGACATAATGGAGAGCCCAATACCATCTGTTGAAGTGTCTTCTCCTACAATCGTAGTCGGTAGTGATAATGTTATCGCTCGGGCTAAAGTGGTCATTGAAGATCTTGCCGAAGAAGCAAAACGCCGGCTCACTGATTTTTTATGGACCCTCGGCCCTACAGAGCTCCGTACTATGGCGTCGATAATTGAGGAAAACCGCCATCAGGCAGGAGTTACTATACGGACTCCAACGACGTCAAGATCACGCTCAGTATCCATCGCAGCGCAGCGAGATTTTGCAGCCGATATTTGTATACGCTGTTTCCGGCAATGGGCAAAAGCAATTCACAACAACGAAGATATTATCGACTGCGTTACAGATAAACCGAAGCGGAAGAAGTGTGAGTCATGTTCCGCGCGACGGATTCCATGCGAATTTGTATGTATACCCTTTTACGGTATTGATATGATATAGATAGAGCTTACAACGTAATATAGATCCCGTATGATGGGGTCAAGGACCTCGGAATCCTTAAGACACGAATGGATCATGCACATGCCGCCGACCTTCCGAAAGTACGCCAACGATTCGTGGAACAATACTGGGTACTCGATGACTATATATTCAACCACCCTATTGTGGCGGAAATCAACCGGAAAGCGAAAGCGACGGCCAATAAAAGGGCTCAACGCCAAGCACGTCGGAGTATTGAGAGACCAGACCATGAACCGCGGAGCCAGACAGAGATAAAGATCGAGGACTCCTCTTGAAAGGCTGGGCGAAGACATATCCAGTATAACTTAATAATGAGGGAGGACAATCAGTACACGTGAATTCCCAAAGTCCCCATAAAGTTAATGGTAAGTGCCTGATACAGGATATTAGTATAAAGGGTACTCTACTAGTATATTCAAGAAGCAACACTATACATACCAAACCCCTTATATCTTAAAAGCAAGGGTGGCCAGAACATAGCCGTAGAGGTCGACATCCAAACATTTGAATCAGCCGGTTTAAACAGACAACACTACGGTACATACATGTACTTACCTAGGGTATCTAGGTAGAATGATGATGATACACGGATCCGATTGGACAGTCTGACAATGAGCGGTGAATAGAGAAATTCAAATACCATGCCCATTTCTCTTCGGCAACCCGCATGACTCTGCAGAGTCACCCCATATCAATCCCCATCATGGCCGAGGATTCACCCAAGGGCTGCGTTGCATGTGGATGGACGTCCGAGCAGCAAGACCAATGCTTTTATTCGAGCCATGTCAAACTCTTTTACGGTGCAAGCAGGCGGGGCGTTTGGTCGATTGGGACTGATGTGATTATGAAAGAACGCCCTGACGAAGGCCCAAAGACCGAAGTGAATACATTAAATCACCTTGCAAACTACCCTGATATCCCAGCTCCAAAGGTCTTGCGTGACTGGGTCGATGGTAACCGGCGATACTTTGTACTTCAAGAACGGATACAAGGGCAAACGCTTGAGCAGGCTTGGCCTTCATTGTCGGAATCCCAAAAAATGGCTATCGCGGACCAAGTGATTGAAGTTCGCAATCAGTTACGATCTATCACTTCGATATCTATACAAAGTGTGGATCAGAGTCCCTGCTACCCGGGCTACTTTTCTCTGCCTCGAACTCTGGGAGGCGATAAGTCGCACCCTCCACGCAATCCCTCCACGAGCCTTGGAAAATCTGAAAAAAAAGACTCCCTAGGTGTGAGCCTTATGTCCTCACGCATTGCGACCTCAACTTGGGTAATATCATGGTTAAAGATTGTGGAGTTTTAGCTGGAATACTTGATTGGGAATTTGCTGCGTATTATCCCATATGGTATGAATATGTTTCAGCCTCTTGGGGATGGACTGAGGAGGATGCCGAGTGGAAAAAGCTGCTTCAAGAGCGTTTGGATGTACACGGCGATGGGCATACTGACGCAAAGAATTTCTGGAAGGATTTGCGTCTTTTGAGGAAGTACCCGAATTTGGATGAGAAGGGCCGTGAAGACTTTGAGAAGTTATGCTTAGATGAACGGTAGGATCAATATACATATTTCGTTCCCTAAAGCCCGTCACGACCCCAGAGTCTCAGTCCTGTCGACCCTTTGATTCCTATAATAGAGACTATATTCTACATGACGCGGATGGCACTTCGCCTGATGTATATTGCAAGAAAACTGCAAAACATGCTAACATATAGAATTTGCAAAATGCGAAGGTATATCATATATTCGCATCGTGCCTATCGATACTTGTATATCACCTGGATTATCATATTAACCTATATACTTCTACTTTTATACAGACTCCCCAATGACGTCACTCGCCCGAAGTATGACAACCGGTTGATGTCTATAGACCAACGTAACTCCTCCAAGGCTTTGTTCATGCAAAAGCAAATCAACATATCAAATCACAAATCACTCCCAATGGCCATAACTCCACTGTCAAACACTCGAGTGACCACTCGCCAGATCCCCGAGTGGCACCATATACCGAACACTTCGATCCAATCCAAGCCGCTCATGATATACCACGGAGCCTTCAATTCAACACCCACGGAGCTCGAGGAGCACCTGAAGGGAATAGGCGAGGTCATTCCTCAATGGGTATATAGCATGTACCGCCAAACCCACTTCCACACCACAACGCAAGAGGTGCTCGGGGTCATTTCAGGGAGCGCGCGTCTTTGTTTTGGGGGCGAGGAGAACCCCGAGCGATTCGAGCCGACGGTGCAGCGCGGGGATTTGATCATTGTGCCTGCAGGGGTGGGCCATCGACTCTTAGAGGACCTGCACGGGAACCAGGAAAAGTTCCAAATGGTCGGCGAATATCCACACGGGAAACAGTGGGATATGTGTTATGGGAAGCCAGAAGAGGAAGCAAAGGTGCAGAGAATCAAGGATGTGGCTTGGTTCCGCCAAGATCCGTTGTATGGGGCTGACGGTCCTGCCTTGCACGTCTAGCTAAAATTGCGCTTGCGCAAAATCAAGTCTCGCTTAAATGGTATATTCAATCAACAGCAAAAAGTTCATGAAACACAACAACACCCCGATATCACTGTGTTACTCTTTCAACGAGCCTAGGAGAATGTTAGAAAATGCTTAGGCCAGGTATAGACAAGAGGCTTACCTGAGAACACTGATCGAGAATGTCATGAGCCAAGCCAAGAGGGCGACTAGTAATACGGAAGCAAGTGCCTTTTGTCTCGTACATATAGCATCATTTCGAGGATCGATCATTTGGTTGACCTCCGCTTCGGTGCAGGATCCTGTCACCTCGGAGAGTGAAGCAAATGCCAAACTAAGATTGGCGGAATCGAAAACAATAAAGAAAATATCCAGGAGGATGAGACGTGCTTTAGCCGAGGGAGAACGCAGACCCAAGGGCTTTGACGTGTATTCATCGAAGGTGATGTATAAGAGGTAAACCAACGCGACTGCATCGACGATGATTGCCATCAATGCAGATGGGCCTTGAGGGTGATTCCCTTCATCAGACATGTGCTGTATTGACCCGCCCAGAGCTAGTGCAGAGAGTGAGAAGCACCAGACAGTCATTCGAAGGATCAGCGGTACGATCGGGCTTCGCAGAAGCGTGTTCTTGAAACGCGTGATCCAGACTTCCCTTCGGCCTCCGCTGTGTAGCGGATACTCCGGACTATCGCCCTCCAAGTGTTTTCCTCGCCATGGTTGCAGATAATCACCGTGATTCTCATTCAGCCATTCTGACGTGACTTGTTGTTCCTCTCTACCGGGCTCTCGGGGGTATTGGATGGCTCGTGAGAATGTCACCCAGCGCGATTCACGGTTGACGAGAGGAGAGTCATCCTCGAATAGGCCATTGATCGAGTGAGGAGGTTGGGGCTTCGAGGACGAGTAGGGTGAGTGGTTGTGCTGAGCGACAAATGCGTCGTTTGGTTGGGAAGGGAGTAAGCGATCAGTTGCCGTAGCTTCGTCTCCCTGCTCCTCCGGCTCATCGACCGACCGAATCCAGGCTATAAAGACTCGATTAGTGATTGACACTCGAAACGAGCTTTGAATGGGACCATACCAGGAAGAGTTCGTAAGGCGGAGCGTTGGGAGTACGTGATTTCTTCTGCTGTCTGACCGTCTATACGCACAAGTGATTGATCGGACGTCTTATTGCGCACAGCAGACTCAGTATCAACGTTAAGCTGGTCTGGCGATGATTCTGGGGTCGGGAACTTGTCCGGCTTCTCACCAAAGACTCGCCCTGAAGCGCTGTCTTTCGGAGTGTCCATGATACGAACTTGAAACCTGAAACTCGGGAGTCGCGGGAAACTTCAATGCACAGTTTGCCCGCGAATCCCCAAGTAATAGGTATGTTCAGTATGTTCAGTATGTTCAGGGATGACCGACCTCCCTAAGACGAAAGTAGACCTCGGGAGATGACGTCTCGATTGATCGATCGGCTTACTCCATCCCTTTTTCACCCACTCGGAAAAAAAAAGGAAAAAAGGCAAAAACAGTTCCAATGGACTATTTGTTGTGAAATCTTTTAACTATTTCTCTTTGTCCCGAATCATTTGATATCTCTCAATTATCTCCCCTATCTTCCCCGCGATCGAGCGATTGTTGATTGTCTCAGACATCCACCATGCGCCTGTTCCTGATTCCGATCTCGACAAAACGAGTCCTCGTATATGCGCGACCCCTTCGCAAGGATTTAGCAAAAGAGCTTTCAGTCCTTGACAGGATCACAACAAAGGCGGCTGAAACATGGGCGAAGTGGGAGGAAGCCGACAAAGGATGGAAGATGCATCTTGTTACCTGGGGCAATCGGGTACAGCAACGGATACCATTCGAAGAATGGGCCCTCAAAAGCATTCCTTCATTCAAAACCCAGCAGCAACTTAATAATGATCATGGAAAGACCAAGATTGATGTGTTGTTCCCTGGTAACGCGGTGCGGTTGGAGCGAATTCAAAATGTGCTGCGCACGATCGCCACAGAGCGACAGGAGCTTCATCGGAAGAAGATGAGGTGGAGCTTAATACTTGCACCGATTACGGCCCCTTTTGGGTTGGTACCAGTGTACGTGGATGGCAGCCTTCCCCGGTGATATGATGATACTAATCAAGAACAGGGTTCCGAATATTCCCTTCTTCTATGTGGCATACCGGGGCTGGTCCCATTGGCGCGGTTAGTATGGTCTTCTACACGGGGATAGTCCATGAACTGACGAGACTACAGCATTGAATGGCTCAAAACATCTCGAATTTCTCGTTGAAAAGAATCTCCTCAACCCTGTCTCATTACCGGAGCTAGAACAACTTTACGCCAAACGCGCATCCGGAGCACTCGAAGACACCACGACCGGGACATCATATTCGGAGGTTGCCGATGGCATAGAGCAGAGCGAGGATCGGGTCCTGTTGAAGATGTCTGATGCCAGGAAGTTGGCTACGATCTTGGAAGCACCGGAGCTTGCGTTGGAAGCTGAACGAGCGATTATCCAAGTCGGTGAGCAGCTGGAGGCTGCAGCAAAGGCTGAAAAGGAGAAGAAAGATGAGAAGAAAGACGAGAAGAAGGATTCATAATGGCGAAGATTTAATCATTACGTTCTGTGGACAGGGGATATCGAGTTCTCCTACCCAACACAGAGGGAGACCACGTATCATAATGCAGAGAGGACATCTGATTCCAGTAGATAACCATATAGACCATAATATTCTAGAAACTCCAATATGAATACTAATAAAGAAGAAGAATTACATTGTGGTTCCAATGACCTCAGAGCCCCTGACGGAAGTAGGTAAATCCGAGTGTCTCCCCCAATTGTTCCCACCTCATCCTCCACGCCATTCATCGGAGCTCCATACATCATGGCTACTAAAAAGATTGAGCAATGGGAGATTGAGCGATATTGGGAGATTTTTGCCTCATTATCAAATGGCCAAAAACACCTTAACAGCTCCCAAGCCGCCTCCGTGCTGAGGAACAGCCGGCTGCGGGATGACCAGCTTGAGAAGGTCTGGGACATTGCCGATGTCGACGGAGACGGAGAGCTGGATTTTGAGGAGTTCTGTGTTGCGATGCGCCTAGTCTTTGACCTGGTCAACGGCGTAAGTGATCCACGCTCATAAATCATTCCCAGATCACTAACACACCGTCTTATCTACAAACAGGAACTACAGGAGGTCCCAAATGTCCTGCCAGATTGGCTAGTTCCGGAATCCAAATCACATCTCGTCCATGCGACCCGCGCGATAAGCGGCGGACAAGAGCGGTTCGAGCGGATAGAAGACGAGGACGACTCCCTCGGTCTGAAGGACGGCTTTGATTGGTATATGAAGCCCGACGACAAGAACAAATACACGGAGATCTACGACGCCAACCGGAACGCGCGCGGCCAAGTAGAATGTGAGTAACCCGTACAGTGCGCTGTGGGCGTCTAGAAAACTTTCCCGCTGACCACCCCCAGACCAACAATTAGAACCACTCTACGAATCGCTCGACGTCCCCGACACCGACATCCGATCCGCCTGGAACCTGGTCAACCCTTCCGCATCACCCGCAATCAACAAAGACGCAACACTCGCCTTCCTGCACATCCTGAACTACCGCCACGAGGGTTTCCGCATCCCACGCACCATCCCCGCATCGCTGCGCGCCTCGTTCGAGCACAACCAGATCGACTATCAAGTCGACAAGGCACGACCTGCACAGCGCTACGGCGTAGATGGCGATACGGAAACACGGACAGGCCGCAAGGCCAAGTTCGGTGATACCTACCTCGGCCGTCTGGGCGTCGGTGGCAAGGGCTCGTACCAACCCAAGGGAACGGATTTCAGCGACACGATCCAGGACGAGGAGTGGGAGAAGGTGCGGCTGCGCCGCGAGCTCGCGGAGTTGGAGAAGAAGTTGAGTTCCGCCAAAAAGGCCTCCGAGTCTAGGCGGGATGGGACGCGCAATGATGGCCGGCCCAACTGGGTTCTGATTAAGAAGGAGGCTCTCTCACTCTTGGAGTACAAGGAGCGGGAGCTGCGTGAGTTGCGTGAAGGTACCGGCCGTGCTAAGGACGGTCAGGATTTGGAGCGTCTTCGGGAGGATGTCAAGACTGTTGGGGATCAGGTAGAGGGGCTGAAGAGCCATCTGGCTCAACGGCATGATGTCCTTTCGGACCTGCGCAGGCAGATTGAGGATGAGAAAGCTCGGCGGTGATTGATCACTGTGTGAATATGGACTAGCGAAATCGTTGGCCTAGTGCTTTTTGTTGCTACTTTTCTTTCCATGGCCCCTTTCGCTGCATATATGTCCTACCTTCTTGATTCTCGCGACTATCATGTACAGCCATTTTCTTGTTAGGGAGCTCCAGGCGTCAAATGGATATTATTTGCATTTTTATTTCCGACTAGTGCATGAGTTAGTGAATTATCATATGATACAATATCGAGGGATCATGGTCTATGTGCCTCTTTGGCTGGCCCAGAGCAATTACCTAAACGAGTCGTCTATCCCACACTCTATGTTAACGCCAATCATACCGACCAGCCTACTATAGATATTGTTACAGTCTAACGCAATGGTTCATTCATTTGTCGCGGATCTATTCTATACATTCATAATGCTAGGGGTAGCAACAGCAAACCCATCTATCTACCTTTGCTCCAAGGAAATAGCTCCCGGGGAATTTCTAGTTGGGCTTTCTTTCTCCGTCCCCGAAAGGGTACTTAAGTAGGGGCACTGGAGTCACTGGGAATATTGCCAAAATAAGAAAAAGTAAAAAGTAAAAAGCGATCCGGCAACTCGAGATCAAACAGCACTCGAGCTGAGGATGAACAGGGTCCAAACAAGCGGGACGCCAATCGTCACCAACAACAACCGCTTGGCCAAATGCCCGCTCATCCAAACATTCATACGTTCGGGGCAGTGCAATATATCATGCAAAATGGAATCATTAACAGGAATTGTTACCTTAAATGCTCTAATGACTCCCTTATAGAACGCATTCGCAGCTTTAGCCGATCTATCACTCAGATATCTCAAGCTCAGATGAGGGATGACATGTATGCCCCACATACCTTGAGCTCCGCTCTCCTGCACGCGGTGCAGCCGATAAACTGATGCGGCCCAGAAGTTAACCCGGTTGAGGCTCAAATTTCAGTACCCACTCTGGACCCACTTCTAATTTTAGGTTAAATGCATATTCTTTGCTTTTTATCATTTTGGAGTGTATGGAACATCGAAATAATTTAACATATGATACAATAGCAAGGAATCATGGTCTAGTATCTACCTGACCACAAGGAAACGTCAGGTGTAGCAAAAGTCACGGATCCCACCTGTATCTCAACGCCAATCAAACTAGCCAGCCCACCATTATTGTTACAATCCAGTAGCCACTGGACATCATCCAGCATGTAGCTTGGATGGAAGAAAGGAAATCGAGTAGACAGCCATTGAACATCTCAGGAGAGGATGCTCTCACCCGGATCACGCTTCGTTTCAACTGCAATAAACGCAGCACCTTTCGTGTCTAAGCCCTTCTCAGCACGCAGATAAGCCTCCTCGGATCGATCGGTCAAGATGTCAAGATCTTCATTTGACAAGATCGACGCTGGGTCGGCGCCAGCCTCGAACCGTTCGAATTCGTTCTCGCCAAGAGCCTTGCGCAGTTCGTCGATATCCTGGGAATTCGCACTGGGGTCGAGCAAGGAGCGGAACTTGCCTTTCTGGATCACCAGACGTTCTAGGCGGCGCTTGGAATCTGCTTTTTCAAGCAGAGTCTGCTCAACGGTACCCTTCGTCGCCAATCTGTAGATTATGACTGGCTTGGTCTGGCCAATGCGGTGGGCTCGATCCTGCGCCTGCAGATCCTGCTGAGGGTTCCAGTCAGAATCGAAGATAATGACGGTGTCGGCGGCGGTAAGATTGATTCCTTGGCCACCAGCTCTGGTGCTTAGGAGGAAGAGCTTGTGACTCTTCTTGGTGTTGAAATTCTTGATCTGAGCTTGGCGCTCTGATTGTGCAATAGCGCCGTCGATTCGGCAACAATCCCAGGAGCGGAGTGTTGTCGCCCACTCTTCAATGATATCGAGCTGGGTCTTGAATTGGGAAAAAATTAAAACCTTATGGCCCTTCTTAAGCAAACACGCGACCAAGCGGTCCAACAAAAGCATCTTTCCAGAGGCGGAGACGAGTGTTTCGTCTACAGAAGAAGATTCGTCCATCCAGGGCCAGTAGAAGTTATGAGGAGAGTTGCAGGCAAGGCGAGCTTGTAGGACCGGGTTTTGCATCTTTTTGTGCCCAATCTCTTTCTCTGTAAGACAATATTAGCAAAATACTAGGAAAAGGTTTGGAAGTGACGTACTGGCAAGCTTCAGGTTCGCAGCTTGCTGCATCTCTTCGAGCTCGGTATCGCTGGGCTCGACCTTCTTTTCCTCTTCTTCAATGCCCAGCTCAAGTTTGCGAAGGTGCTCATCAAACTCTCCTTCGCTTAGATCATTGTAACTCTGACGCGCACTGCGTCGGCGGCGGCGGCTAGAAGTACTTCCATTGCGAGCTGGCGTGGACATCCCGCTGGACCTGGCGCTCTTAACTGGCGTTGCATCGTCACTGCCACTCCGTTTGCGCTTCATACTTTGTGAACGCGTAGAGCTGCCGCTCTTACTCTCCAGACGCTCTAGAGCCTTTCCCTCAAGGTATTGGCGCCCTGTACCATTTATGATCTCTCGATAGAGATCCTTCTGTTCAGGGGTCAGAGGAGCGTACAAAATGTATTCCCGCTTCTTAGGAAGCGTGTGCTCCACATCAGTTTTGAGTCGCCGGAGAAGGAAGGGCTTGAGGATCGCGTGCATGCTGGTAACCAAGTTACGCTTGCGTTTTTCAACAAGGTCTGCCTGACCCTTGTTGTCCAGGACAGACGAGAAATCAAACCATGACTCAAATGAGTTCAGGTCATTGAAAACTTCAGGAAGCAGGAAATGTAAAAGTGACCACAACTCAGAGATGTTGTTTTGGAGTGGTGTTCCCGTGATGAGCAGACGATTAGCCGAGTTATAGGTCAACAGCTCTTTGATGAGCTTGCAGTTCATGTTCTTAAGACGATGGCCCTCGTCCTATAGATCAATTAGCGTTCTGTAAATGAAAAAGAACTGAAGCGAACGTACAACAACAATATAGCGCCACTGATATTGAGCCAGGAACTTTCGGTCATTCATGCAGATTTCGTAGGATGTGCACACCACTGGGAAATCCATGTCTCCTTGGTTTTTCAGTTTCATGAACTTGCTGCGCATGGCAGCACGCTCATCCTTTGAGCCGTGATACAAGACGGTTTTGATTCCCGGGGTCCATCGGGCGAACTCATCTACCCAATTGCTCACTGTACTCAGAGGTGCTGCAATCAAGAACGGTCCCGAAACCTGTTTCTCCTTTAAGAAAGCAATCATCGAGATCGCTTGAACAGTCTTTCCGAGGCCCATCTCATCGGCAAGGATGCCACAAAGTCCATTCATCCACAAAGTCTTGAGCCATTCGAGACCCTCGAGCTGGTATGTTCGCATTTTGCCACCACTCACAAGTGTTGGCTGCTGTGTCGCGACTAACTCCTGCTCACCAAGAGCTGTGGGGTTTGCTTCATAGTCATCGGCAGCCTGCTCAAGGGCTTGCTGCACTGAGGGATTATCTTCAGTCACTGTCACGTCGGCCTTCTTGAAGTAACTAGAAATAGAGCTGCCATTGGCGGCGGCGGTTGCCCGCTTAGGCCGACCCCTGCCTGGTCCTGTGGCTTTTTCGTTCGCACCCTTTACTCCAGCGGATGTGTTCTCCTCAGTCGCATCTTGTGTTGGCCGAGTCCGGGTGGTTCGGTGAGCAGGTTCGGGAGGAGACTTAGTCTTCTTCTGACTCATGGCAGCTTGTTCGCGCTGCTTGATCGCCGCCAAGCGTGCGTCCTCCTGCTGCTTCTTCATTTTATCTGACATGATAGCAACGAAAACCTGCAGGTACAGGAAGACATCAGACTACTGTAATCGGGTAGGACGAGGATGGACTGGACACGTACGGAGCTAGTCTTCAAAAGGTGCATTAAGGCCTTAGCCTTACTGTCCATCCCCTCGACGTCTTCTGAATCGGTCGAGTCTGCCTTGGAGTTGTTATCTTTATCATGAGAAGACCTCGAGTCTTCAGCCTCAGTCGGGGCCGTGAGTGGCGACGAAGGAACGACCGACTCAGGGGCCATAGTCCCTGCACGAGAATCCGTGGGAGTTGCTGTGTCTTCAGCAGACATTTCGTCTGATAGAACTGAGTACCAACGTAAAGAGAGTGAATGATCTAAAGAGAGTGCTAAATGGATGGGGAGTGTACGTCATTCACAGGGGAGAAGAAGTTTTCGCGACGTCAAAGTTGCGCTGGGGCGGAGTGGTAAACGAATGTAATACCCAAGACCGGGTGTACGAGTTTCCGACAAATAGATACTCGTAGCTTAATTGAACGCTGTGCACGATCGGATGTCGATTCGTGATATATCGGAGATCAAAGTACGAGTGCGCGACGCGGCATTTTCGCGTTTGACGCACGGACCAGGTTTAGATTAGTGGTCCAAACTACACCGACTCGGACTTGACTTCAACTTCATTGGAAACTATCATACATTAATAGTATTGTACAAACGGATCATGTAACAAGGTCGAGATGAAGGAGATGGTCTCATATCCTTGGATTCTTGATATCCCTCAACGTTCATTGGTTGTATCCCTCTACTGCGAAGAGGAACAACCATCAGTCGGCACCAGCATCACATCATCCATGGATATCTCCGTGATCGAACTGATGTCAGTGGAACTTGGTTGCTCATCAGGCTGTTCTTCCTCGTGCTGCTCGGGCTCGCTTTCCTCGGGCATCACAATAGGCTCAAAGCAGACAAACTCATCCATGAGGCGGTCAACGCTCATCTTTGTCAATCCACGGTATGCGCGGGCGAAGAAACTCGAAGGCATGTTCTCTTCAACTGGTTGGGTCATGGGAAGAGCCTGAAATTCTCCACGTGCGGGACTAATTCCAACACCAACACCATTAACCCGAAGGTTTGGCTGGTAGTTGTACCGACGACGCATCGCCTCAGCCTCAGCCTCTACTCTCTCAAGCTTGGCCTGCTGTATGCTTCTTTGGTACCTGAAATGGCTGTCTGATGGGTTGGAACCTGTCGAAGACCAGTTTCCAGTGAGGACTCTGCTGAAAGGTCTAGCAGGTTTCTTGAAAATGGGCTGTGTCATACCCTCATTCCGTGGTCCCTTAGACGGCGTTTCTGGTGGAAACTCTGGCGGAGGTGACTCTGTCATGGCGGTCCCTTGTGCCTGGGAGGATAATTCTTGGGGCGTGGCACCGGCTTGCTTGTCTTGTTGGATCTGCGCGACCTTGCGTGGACCGACGTTCACCTTGATCATTCCGCCGAGTCGGGGCTTTGTGGTGTCCCACGACAAGTCTGGGTTCCGTTCATAATACTTTCCCCAGTCCATTATGGGACCCGGATCAGTGTTGCGTCGAAATAAATCCTTTGGGTTCATTGTGCCGTTCGTGCCAATGCTTTCAATGAAGGTGCTCTTGGCACTACTGGTTTCGTCCATAACAGGATCGATTGGGGTCCCCATGTCATTGGGAGGCGGAGTGAATCTCAGGTTCTCTTTCCATTCAAACTTGTCGGGTTCGTGGGAGTTCTCGGACTCTCGCAGCACCACCAGGCGGTCTCCCCAATCGCCAGCATATCTTCGAGGTAGCCCGTGTTGATGCAAGTACTGTCTGGCTTTCAGGACCTCGTGAGCTTGGCACATTAATAGGTCCGTGTACTTGGTGAGCACTAGGTTCCGGTTGGTCTCTCGAGCGATCCTTTTTAGCACTAGCTGAGGTGGCGGCTTGAAAAGCTTCAGTTTGCTGTTATCAATCTCCATGAGTACCTTGCGCTGTTTGCGCCGCATTTCCTCCAGTCGTTTGTTCTCCCGGTGGATTTGCTTATTGCGAATGCTTATGACCTCCATGAGCTGTTTTCGATCGTCTGGCCCAAGTTCAAGAAGATCGCAAACACGTCTCCAGCTATGGTATCTCATTGTGTTTTCGACGATTTCGACTTGCATGGCCTTGTGCAGATCTTTCCACTTTGGGTTGGGGATCTAAAACGACAACTCACATCAGAATTGTACTAACACAGCAGAAGTCACGATATACTTACCGCATCAATGAGCACCTGAGTCGCATCTGGCAGTGTATCATCGTCACTATCCGGAGAGGTGTCCATATCCTCAGAACCCAGAGCGACATCCATACCAGTCATGCGCGCCATGTTAACGTTCCTCGCGTACACCGGATTGTCCATGTTGTTACTGGCGAGGTGGTTCTCGAACTGATTGATCGGGACTCCTTCCATTCCATATGGAGGCAATGGATCGGCTGTCGTTGACCCATCACCGTGGAGATCAGGCGCAACTTGACCACCCTGCATGTTCTGTTGGCTGTCGCCATCACCGCGATTTTGCGCGGAGATGGTGGAGTCGCGACCTGGCTGTGGTATGCTCAAACTGGGAAACGCAGCTGGTGGGAGATTGGGGTTGAATGGCACAGTGTTGAGCCTGCGCCTCTTTTGTGGGCGCGGTCTGCCTGACTCCCCAAGCTCCATGGAGTCGTCGAAGGAGTCATCGTATCCGTGGCGCAGCGAGATCCGTGATGATGTTTCGTATTCGTCTTCGCCATATCGCTGCGGCGCGCGGATACTGTCACGCAGTCGCATGCCGCTCATATTGGCGGCGCGTTGGAGGTGTGGGACGAGGTTTGGTGCGCTTGGTGGTTTGTGCGGGTGTGTCGATACGGTCGTAGGTACGTGTCAAAGGTCAATGGGAAGCATGAGCTTCATCATAGGGGCTCGACGGTCGATCGTGGTGGGGTGGTCGCAAGATGGAAACGTCGTCGCGCGAGATGAGAGAAGAGAGGAGAAGGGAGGATCAGGGTGGATTTGAGGTCGCGCAAAGTGAAGGTAAGACTCGAGCTCTCAGATTGAAAAGGAAAACATAAGGCAGCGACAAATTGGGTCGAGAGTCGACAAGGTGGGTTCAAGCGTTGGGCCAGATGCTTGAGAGCATCAACCAACTTGCGCGCGACTCGAGACTTGCCAAATCCTGATATTGCCCCCATCATTTATTTCTCTACACAAAATGTAGACACATGCTATGTTGCAACTTTCCTATGTTTATGATCTTACGAATATGAGGATATAAGGGTGTAATGGCCAGCGGATGGCCTGGATGTCAGGAAGATAGTAGAAATGAGCAACTGCAGCTGGGTATTTGCATCCAAGAACGATGAAGCAATAAAGCAGGCAAATAGAGCGTGCAAAAGGAAAAGCAAAAAGAAAAGCAAAAAGCCACCCTACTCTAAACAATGGAAGTATTGTCTTCATTCCCTTTCATCTTCCAGTAAATCCGTCTCCTTCCCCATCTCCATAGCATGACATTGCCATTCCGAGTCCTACCAAAAACTTCGGTTCAACCTAGACCACGCGGTCTTGGAAGGGAGCATGCGGCTTTCGCTCATAGAAGGGGTCCTCATCCATGTCCATGTCCATTTCACCCTCCCCTATGGCAAGAGCATCATCCCTATGATCTTGGAAACTTCGCTTCTTCGTGAGGACTGGTGGTAGAGGTGGTGGTGCAAGAGTCGAGGCCCCACAGACAGTCATTCGTTTAGCACGCTCAACATCACGTTTAGCAGAAAGAATGGACTCGAAAGCCGTAAGAATGTATTTCATAGGGTCCTCGATTGAGACACAGAAACGACGCTGCTGAATCATATGCGTGGCTTCAACAGTCTCAATATTGAGCATGACCATGATGTAGGCAATGACGACACCAGCGGAGCGTTCATTCCCGGATTCGCAGAAGACAAGGACTTTCCTCTTCGGTTGTTGACTGTCTGACACCATTCCGTCGGGTCCCATATCCACACCAGCCAGATGATCATTGATGCGGCGGATAGCGCGCGGAAATGCAGAAATGAGCTCTTGATTATCAAGGACATCAACCGTGTCCGCCATAATACCGACCTCGGCTGCTGCCTTTTCGCCGGAGACGAGGCGTGCATGGGCCGAGTGCCGACTTCGAATAGCAAGAAGTAGCGTGAATCCTTGGCTGCGGATGTAATCGGCATCTCGTAGACATGATGAAGGACCAAGAGATAAGAATGGAAGGATGGGCTGGGCTTGGCGGCGCATATCGTAGCTCCATTGCGAAGGGTTGAAGCGGCGAGTGAACCCACCTAGGTCGACACGGCTGAAGAATCCTGGGCAAACAAAATCTCCCTCTGCAAAGTCGTGGGAATCACGGTTGAAAATTTTCTGGTCGACCACTACAGTGTCATCGTTGCCTGTGTCCGTCAACCCGTAATAGGTTGAACTGGGGCCGTGTGTAGCGTTTGGATACCGCGGCGTAGCGGCGTACTCTTGTGTGCGGACATAATGAGATTGGTCATTATGGGACATGGGCACTTCTTCTCTCCGTGAATTGCCGTTAAACATTGTGTTTTACGGGCGTCTTTCACTATGACACCTGGGGAGCGTAAGAAGTATCAAGTATTGATGTATTGGCTTATTGGAGTGAACATCAAATATGTTGTAACTCCAAGCAGAAAGAAGGCATAAAGTAGACCGAGGTGAGAGTGCAAGACACACTACACTGGTAGTGGAGAGGGAATGAATGTGACAGGTTGAACAACCCTAGCAGAGTCGCTGAAAGTCTCTTCAGACGCACGGTTTGAAGAAAAGGGGCAGTGTCGCTAATATGACTGTGATGACTTTAATAACTTCAATGATTTGCGTGAATTGCTTCAAGATGGTTGCAGATCCAAGTCCATGTATGGGAGAAGAGCTCAGGTCCACCCGTGGACAGAGCTCCTTGAGATTAGGTAAGACGGTAGATTCCCCGGGCCCCCCTACCTGGGCAATTCCCTTGTATTCACTAGTACTCTCTGCGCTTTTCGATCAATATCTGGTTCTGTATTCAAGTTCATGGATTCTTACAAGGAATACACCTGGATACATGTGTACAATATAGGTGGAAGAATCATGGCATCGTCTCTGATATCCTTGGTATATATATCATCAAATGCATTCTTTTGATCCCTTGTTATATGTCCTTGTAGATGCCAATATTCATATTTCTTCCATCTCCTATACCATGACTAAAGTAGCCTTGTGTTACTGCATCAGTCAAAGCCCAATCAGGAGCATCAGCGCGAAAACAAGCTACATGGCTCCCCTGTACTTGTGAACCCCGAACCCCGAGCCCCGACCACACCCCAACATTCATATGCACAGTCTCAGAACTGAGAACACTTCTATGGACATTCCGCAAGTTAGTTTACTCAATTCCTAGACCAGATCTACAGGTCAAACATGAAGAAAAAGCTTCTGACAGGGGTTCTTTCCAGAGAGTGGGAGAGACGATATCCACGCCTTAGGAACTGCGCCCTCCCATCAATATGGACACTCTTCGCACTATTCGTTCTCTGCAATTACTACAACCTAAACCCCAAATCATATCCCTCACGCAGTCCAAAGACCCTTAAATACAGCGGCGAGCACATAACCTGGGAACCATGCGGCGACCTGCACAGCAGACCACTTGAATGCAGCAGCATCGAAGTCCCGATAGACCAATTCGCAACAGAGAAACCAGACTCAGCAACGAATCCGAAGGGCTTCACAATCCCACTCATCCGCTTACGTACTAAAAACGCAACACAGAACCTCCTCCTGAACCCCGGCGGCCCAGGAGCCAGCGGTTTCGGGTTCCTATACCGCCGAGGCGACCAGCTCAAGAGCATACTGGGCGAGGGCTTCCACTTACTAACATTCAACCCGCGCGGCGTGAACAGTTCAACACCCACAGCATCCTGTTACCCAGATGCCAAGACGCCACAAGAGCAGTCGCATATTCGAGCTCGCAATGCCGCAGCTGATAGCCCCGAGATCTAGAGATCTACGCATGCAAAATCTATCACAAACCTTACAAGGGCTATAGTATGCAATTGAAGAGAGTGGTTTCATTATCCGCTATTTGTGTAATCGGACAGACAAATTCTTGACAAATGCCACACCACCTGAGCAGTGTAGACACAACAGCCACACAATAGATACACAGACAGCCATGTCCCAGATATGAAAAAGGGGACCCAATGGATGTACCGATGGGGACGAATGATATTCCAGGCTAAGAGCCTTGAGCAAAATCGAAACAAAAATGGTAAGAGGAAAGCCCGTAGAGGAGCAACGATCGTAGAGAAAGTCAATAAATCCGTGCGTCACTCACACCGGAACATAAGGATTGACAAGAAAAATGATAGTTCATACTCAAGACAATTACGCCTTGAGAGATAAAGAAATTCGTAATGAGCGTCTTGGTGGAAGACGCAGAAATAGAACCGCCTATGATGGAGAAAAAGAATCCACAGGAAAGCTGAACGGAACAGCAATATGTACAAATCGGGTAAAAGAAGACGCCCACGCTGTCGAGTGGGGAAGAAAAAAGCAGGGGAGGTAATGTGATGTCTCAAAATTGCCAGGATGTCGCTATGCCGGGTTGCGCCGTAAATCGAAGTAAAAAAATATCAAAAGCAACGCGCACCGCGCGCCTATGACTGTGGCCGTTCATTTGCTGGAGCGGCCTCATTAGATGACTTTTCCTTGTCCTTAGGTTTCCAGAAATGCATCATTCGGCTGAGACGGTGGCCCTTCTTCTTCGTTTTGTCGGATGCATTGCTAGGGGGGTTTCTCCTCCTGGTTGAGCTTGCTCCGCTCAGAATGGGGACCACCGACTAGCTTGGAAAGGCTGGCTAGACTAGAGCGTTTGGAGGCGTTAGCCTGGCTAGTGCGTCGGGTACCAGCAGCTGAGAAGGACGCCGCGCGGTCGGTAGAAAGACGTGCGCGGGGAAAGAAAGAAGCCGCCGAGAAGCGATTCAGAGTGTTGGTCATAGTTGACGCACTGCTGGTCAAAGATGGAACATCTTCAACCGATGCATAAGGATACTCCGCCGAAGGAAGGTGATGATACGAGTGACTGGAAAAGTTCCGGTCTGTCATCGAGGATGCTGCAGTTGACCGCGGAGCATCCGGAGATGGGAAAGACGAGTCAGACGGCGAAACTCCTGGTTGTAACGCGAATGGTGGAATGCTAGGCAGCAGCTCAACGGGTGAGGTCGCAGGTCGCTTGTCGACAGCTAAGAATCGAGGAGAAATGTCGGGACTGGGAGGTCCAATCACTTTATGTGCAGGTTCTTCCGTCTTCAAAATTTCCACAGGGGTTCGAGGCTTGCTGGTGAATGGATTGCTGGCATTATGTACCTGCTCAAGGGCACCTCTTTCCTCCGGCTGTTCCTGGTTCAGACGCTTACCGCCTTGTTGAATACCCAAGCCAGCATTCTGAGAGGAGATGCTACCAGCAGGGGCACGGGTCAGGGTATCACTAGTGCCAGAGGTATTGTTGCTGTGAATAGATTTCTGATCTTCCTCCGATGACGAGAAAACTGCGTTGTCGATCGGTGGCGGATTTACCGGAAGCCGCTCGCCCTTGGGCGACTGGGAAGCAGCCAAGAAAGCATCCTCTTCCTCCTCGTCGAACACATCGGGCGTTTCGACCGCCGAGGTCGGACCCAAACGGAATGCGCCTAGAGCAGACCGGTCAAATGGTTGCATCGCTGGAGCACTTTCGGTGCGCCGATGGTACCGCATCTCTGGGCCAACAAATTCGCCCCGTCTTCCGCCGCTGTACATCCGCTGAGTTGCGATCGAAAAGTTGTTGTTGGGCGCACCCTGCGTGGCGGGTCGCATGTCCGGAGTGTTGAAGGGACCAAGCGCCGCATCCAGGTCGATGATGGGGCTACTCAGTACATTGTCATGCGGGCCGACACCCTGTTCATAGAAGCTCCTCGGTTTCCACGAGGTCTCTAAAGATTGTGCAGACAAAGAACTGCCATCGGTTTGACAGTTATTTTCGATGGGCTCAAGGGCAGAAGAAGGCATCGTCGGATTGGTCGGAGTTCGGATGACAACGACATCGTCATTATCAAAATCAACATCTAAAACGGATCCGGTCCCCGAGTTGGTCCGAGTAAGAGCAGGGGGACGAGCTGCAGGAACGCAAGGTACAGGCGGCGGCTGCTCTGTGTCAGCCTTCGCATGGCGCTTACTCTTGCCCTTACTCTTAGTTCGAGTTAGAATGTGACCGGCCCAAGAGCGAACACGTTTCTGTTTCTTCTTTTTGGACTTGAGAGGGGATTTGTTAGATGATTTTTCCGTCGCTTCATCGCCAGATGTATCGGAACCATCGTCCGAAAATGAAGCCCGGCAGTTGTCTGTCGACTGAATATCCTCGGGCGAGAGAGTAGAATCAAGATGTGGTGTTGATTTGCTCTTTCGAGAGCGCGAGTGCCCAGCGGCTGAATGCGAACGTTTGATAGATAATCCCGAGTCGTCATCCATCTGCATAAAATCCATAACCAAAGAGGCATCGGCAGTTTTGGGTCGAGGTTTTGGGCTGTATTCAGGTCTTGGCGTTATCCGGTCCGGGAAAGTAGGCTTCTCCACCTGTTGCTGTAACTTAATTGTGGCCATACTATCCGAGGTACCGTGCGAAACAGTAGGCACTGGTCGTTCAGAATCCGATACGTCGTTGGTCGTGGCCATTTCCACTTGAATAGAAGCCGGAATGGGAGGGACAGGAGGGAATCGAGGAGAAGCAGGGGGCGTGGGGCGACCGAGGCTAATAGCAGATTGAGAGAGTGGTCGCGAAGGAACATCAGATGCAGATTTGTGGCTAGGGCCTGCGGGCGTACAAGGCGCACTTCCGGCCGCAGAATTAGGACCAAGTGCCTTGGTGATGGCATTCAAGTCGACATTAGAGATCGCAGCCGAACGGCGATGGGCATGGTTCCGTCGTCCAGGTACCCTGCCAACAGCAGGTCCTGGAGGAGGAATAGGTTGATCCGCCATAGAAGACGCCCGTTTGTGACCTGGTCCAACTGTTTCCGGTGTTACCAAATGGTCGGTACCAACAAACTCGCTTGGTCGCCGACGGTGTCCGCCCGCGCGAGGATTCGACAAGGATGGCGCCGGGAGGTGTGAGGACTGCTGTTCTGATCCGGGATTAAAAGAGAATGCGGGCAATGCGGCCCGTTCCCGGCGCTCAGGGGTCTCCGATTCGGCGTTAGAGGCGTCGGGATCCCGCGCTGGAAAGACAAATGGTGGATTAGGCAATGGTGCGCGCATGTGTTGCCGGCGATCGGGGCTGGCGTTGGACTGATCCGAGGTATCGAAATGTGACGGGAAGCCCGCCTGGGACTGCGGAGGAAGTGAAATCGAAGCCATGATTGGAGGCTAGGAAAAAAAAAAAACAAAAACAAAAGGATATGGCAGTAAGAAAATTTCGCGGAGTGACGAAACCCCGATAAGATCCAGATGGGCAAAGACCTCCAGACCGACTTCCCTTCAGCGAGAAAGCCTAGGAATCTGGAGGTCAACTTTAAGCACGTTGGGCGAGGGTCATTGAATCCGCGCCAGGCAGAAAGGAACGAGTGAAATCAAGAAGCTACAACCAGCGATATCCAAATGGAAAAAATGAATGGACGGCCACGACGAAGGCCAAAGAGGGGAGGGTGGAAAAGGTTGGTCGTAGAGAGGTTGAAGAGAGAAGAAGCCAAAGAGAACAACAAATCCAGGAGGGGAAGATCATGATGGGATGGGGCTGTATCTTCATTACCATACACGGTATCACCCGTTGCCATCCGATGGGGAGGCAAACCAATTAACGTCGATTATTGGAGGTTGGGATGAACCAGATTACATACTAAGACATGGCTTGAAAGTCTAT
Organism: Penicillium desertorum; assembly: GCA_028827375.1. Taxonomy (NCBI): domain Eukaryota; kingdom Fungi; phylum Ascomycota; class Eurotiomycetes; order Eurotiales; family Aspergillaceae; genus Penicillium; species Penicillium desertorum. The sequence goes on from JAPWDO010000003.1 coordinate 6,858,581, forward strand.
GTAGATAGGAATTGCCTATTCCTCTCTCAATTACTCCGTAGTATGTAGGCATAGAAGACAGGGAAGTTAATCCCCTGTACTCCGTACTTTCGTTCTCCTGAAGGAAATAAGATATGATACGCAATACAGTATTCCAGGTACACATGACACCTCGGGGAAGATGCCAGATTAGGTCACATCTGGCTATCAAAAAGCCAAAAGAACAGAGAAAAGAAGGTTTTCTCATAAGGAATGTGACCTTTCCATACACTCTCACTATTGAATATTCCTACTTCAAAGTACAACATAAAGGACGTCATGACTTGCCACCTAATACGAAGTATCATTCACTTCCAAGGTTAGGGTTCCTCAGGCCCATCAAAAGTGGTTCATACTCGCATCCACCGTACCTTGTACAGCCTGTAAAAAAGGCACCTATTTCAATCCTGGGGTCCTCAAGGCACCAATCAACAGGGAGGCACATCCGGAGAAAAAAGCGGGTATCATCACTGCCAATCATTGACCTGAATGACCATCCAAATCTCGCTTGACTTGGTGGGTCCCGGAGGGATAGCGTGCGCCACGCTGGGGGCCCTGCAAGTCAAGGGGATGAGATCCATGTCGGGGAGAGGTGTTTATTGCCGAGCCAAGGCTGGGCCTTGGAAGAATGTGTGAACATGAATTCTTATGGCTTGCCAAAGTCACATTTTCTTATGTGGATGTCGGGAGATTGTCAGAGTTGAAACCGACTTGAACTTCCCATTGCTTGTCTTGGCTGCGGAGTCAGATCGGATATAAATAGTGGCGCCAGACATTTCTTAGCGCCATTTGGCAGGGGGTGAAAGGTACCTCCAAGACAAACGGACGCTCCTAGCGCTGTGAGACATTATTTCCCCCCCTAGCGTTCGGTGGACCGGTTTCTTTATTTAACCCAATAACAATGGCGGCTTTGACGTGGGTTTGAGGGCTTGGGTCTTGGGGGCTGATCGTCATGAAATCAATTGGGGCAGCAACGGCAGATCCTGGCTTTGGATCTGGATATTGCCTGCATACGCATTTGTACTACGCCTTTAAAAGTTGATCTGTCGAGTTGTTCGCGCTTGCTCCTCACCGTTCTTCTCTACTCAGATGTAATGTACTAATTGATACATCAATCAGGTGAAAACTCTAATAACTCGATAAGCACACTGTATAATGCACTGGGATAGCGATCACTGAAGGTTAATTTGCATAGTGGATCTGATTCGCGATAATGCAATTGCCAAGTCAAAATCTTGGAAGGAAATTAACGCACAGTGTACATCGTACATGGATGTCGTATACTTATATGTGAGAATACAATGTTGTAGTAATCTACTCCGTACAAAGTCCGAATATGCGGGATGCCGATATCCACGGGAAATCTATCTGCCTTCCAAGGTTCCATGGAAAGAAAAGCTCACTCGGACCCGAATCAAAAGAAGAGTCCACTCCCGAGGTCGGACATACCCGAATCAAAAAGGAAAAAATAAATTTCATGATGTCACAGGCAGACTTTTGGTCGAGAGGGACCAGTTCATCCACGATAAATCGAAGGCTGAACCATGGAACTCCCATAATCTGGGGCAACCCAATCGAGGAAAAGTTCCCCATATGGACTCACATCTACAGACCTCATATGTGGTTTTTTTGACTCGGGTGTATGGATCTTACTATCGTGTTGAGCAAGCATACCATGTGTGAGAAAAAAGGAAGTTTTATACGTCAGAAAGTCTGGTCACTTCAAATGCTGTATGTAAACCACAACCTGGGCAGCATTCGAGTCGGTCAACATGAATATTCTCACTCCCATAAACGAGGCTTCTGCGCCGGCCATATTTCTAGGGATGCCAAGCGCTACAACACCAATTCCTAAGACTTCTCTCTCTGTTTTCTTGGTAGACATACCCGATTCCTATTGATAGGGCCATATTTTTGCGTGTACTTCCCGCTGTCGCTCGTTCTCAGCCACATCAATAAACAGGCGCCTGGAATAATCATTTAACCCCATGGCATGCTCATAATACTCCCGGCGTACCATACCGCCCAGTGGAATAAGCCCCGTGTCTTGTAGCTCGTGTAGAAGCGTCGAAATCCCCTCCACAACGTCCATCTCATGTTGGTGTTGTAACAGCTCTTCTTCGCTGAAATGAATTGGGCATGGTACTTCACCGTATCCCATGTCACTCCAACGAGCGATGACTGCGATCAATGCATTGCGTAGAGAGAATAAGTCGTCTCGGAGCCAGCATCCAGGGACCAAAACAAATGGATTTGTCTTAACCGTGAGGAGGGAATCCGAGATAACTTCCCACCGGGGAGGATCGCTTTTCTTGACCGCATTGTGGTAATGGTCCAGAAGCTTTCTCTCATGATTGCTTCGATCTGAATGCGATGAGCTAGATAGCTCAAGCATCTGCGGAGGAGATCGTTTCAGAGATATCGGACAAGCAGAAGCTTGTTGCCAGTCTATTATGCAAGTGACTCGGTTGGTCTCCGGGTCGAAGAATATGTTATCAAGATGCAGGTCTGGATGAGAAATCCTGTTGGGCTGCTCGATATTTGAAGAAGCTGCCAAATATGGAGCAAGGACCAAGAAGTGCGTGATAAGGGTGATGTAATCGTTTGGTGTCTCCGGGGACTCCATAGATCGATAAAAATTGATTCTTTGCCTCGCATGAGAGCTAGCCCATTCAATTTCGTTCTTTCCAAGGGCCGCAGCGTAATCAGCAACGCTCCCCCCAAGCTCGCATTAGCTGGCAGAAGGATATTTCATCTTGGAAACGTACATGGGCCTCTGTCCAAATCCATTGCCGCTTTTTCCCGTTCCCAGAGCTTCGGATTGACCGAAGGTCCGATCACGAACACTGGCAGTTGGTCGTCCTGGCCCGTCGCCGATTCCGAAAGACCATGCCGTGAGTCGAGAGCTTCGTAATCTAAGGGCCTTGATTTAAGATCGTTCTCGTAGTATAGGCAACCGTGCTTTGGGAAAGAAATAGATGCGATCTTCTCCATATCCACGGCCTGGTCCACGACATCCAATTGTGCTGCCATTGTGAGATTGGCCCAGACATTTCCAAGAGGCTGACCGGTAGCCTTTTCTTCGAGAATATACTCGGCACCTACTGGATTACACGCCTCAGCCGACCAACCACAGATGCGAGGGATAGGTACGCCCATTTTGTCGCGCAGCTTTTGTATTCCGTTAGCTCCTCCTTAGATACTGTGGTGAAAGGCTTCAACATACAAAGTGGCGTGTCGCGACTTCTGATGCGATTGTGTAGAAAGCTGGTCCCGCATTTGGGTTTGGCAATCGAGCCACGACCTCCAGGCCATTGCTCATGGTCAGGAGAAATGCTTTATTAAATTGCCCTTCCACATATTTAAGTAGCTTCACACCTGTGTCATGATGTTTAGCCGAGAAATTTTGTAGAAAAGACAACATACAACTTATTTCATCATCGCCCGCGGCTTTGACAGAAGCATCCAGAAGGGCTTGCAAGTTGACTTTGCGGTATCGAATCGCGAGCTTCTCGGACTCTCCGCTCCTAAAAGGTCAGGCAGTTCCAAACAAACCCAGAACTGACATACAGCCACCGATAACGCTGATACCGGTACAGGTCGGCCACATCGATAGGCTCCTCTACCAGCATAATCAGTAGTCGACCTGACCTACGGGAGTTTGAAATCACCTGATCCATCCTCGAGTGCTCTCAAAAGAGATGTTGGAGTTGATTGCATCTTGAGAGTAGGTATCGGATAATTGGAGACAGTCATGGAACTTCGAAAAGCACCGGGAATGCGATTTCGACAGGAGACATTCATTGCTGCATGGGGTTGAAAGATTGTCATCCAAAGGGGGTATTTAACAGTTTGAAGCTCAAGAGACAAGTTCAGTCGGACATACCTCCGGGCCGAGTCAAAAGGGAGGCTCCAGGGCTGAACCATGGAATTTACATAATCTGGGGGGAGCCAAAGTTTCCCCCACACTCGCACATCTACAAATTTACCTACCTAGGTAGGGATGCATACATATGTAGGGATCTTACTATCATCTCGAACAAGTATACCTAGGTAGCGTGTGGGGAAAAAAGGGAAGTTTATATGTCAAAAGGTCTGGTCACTAATTCAAATGCTGTATTGTATGTAAACGACCGCAAAAAAAAAAAAACAATGCACCTATGCATCACTGTCAGACTCAAGCTCATCGCTTTCTAGACGCTTCCTTCGCTCCTCATTCATCTCTCTATATGTGCTGAAGCTCAGCATGAAAAATGCCACCGTGATCAGAATGCCCCCAATAATAGAGGCCATAGACAACGAGTCACCAGTTCGGAACCAGTCTACCAGAGCGACAAGGAAAATAGTAAGGAGAGCGGCTACTGATGATAGAACGGGCGATGTGAGGGAAATGAGGACAAGGAAAGAGCCCGAGAACGCTATCTTGGTGTTAGCCTCTCTGCCGCAGTGCCTAGACGCTGAATTGGTACTTACTAGCATTAGCACCCACGGAAATGAGCAGCATCCATCCTGCCTCGCCAGTCGGCCATTCAAATGTCTCCCACCCTGTCCAGTGCAAAAATGGCAGCGGTATCCATAGTACTAACAGGGTGAAGACCCCGATTAGACTGCCAAAGGTATTGGCAAAGATCGTACCCCGGCCAGGGCTGGTACCTTCCGGAGGACAGGCAAAGCGTTTATAGAGCACCTCGTAAAGCCCATAGAGAATGCTTCCAACGCCGATAACGATGTTCCCGAGCAATCTGTTCTGCGCCCCGCTGTCATCCGTGCCTCCTTTTGAGGTCTTCTTATTGGCCCCATCTCCATAGGCAACGACCATAACGCCGATGGTAGCTACGGCCACGGAGAAGACCTTGTCAACCCGCAGTTTCTCGTTCAATAGCGGAATCGAAAAGGCATAGGCGAAGAAAGCCGAGCAGTTGTAGATTGCCGTCAGATCGCTGGGAGTGGTCATGTTGACTGCCACGTACCATGATCCGCCGGCGATTGTGAGAGCAGTAGTCACAAAGGCGGTGGTCGTCAACATGTAGCGGACTGGAGATCGATTGGATGCGCGAGCGGTCAGGTGCACTTCCTGGGATTCTACCATCTGCGCAGTGGTGCGAAGGAAAAAGACGTGGCGCCGCCAGAAAGCATCCCAGGTGAGCTTCCGCTTCTGTAACCGAAGGATACCTAGCTGGACTAGCCAGAGCAAGGACCATGAACCGTGGGTCATATAGCTGCATAGGGAGAGGAGGTGGTAAGCGTTTACATTCCGGGAAACAGGTTTCGCATGGGCAAGTCGGTGGCATCTTTGCGCTCGGACTTACAGCATGCAATACGGCTTCTTCCAGTGCAATTCATTTTGAATGTACGAAGCGGTTTCGGTTTGGACCACGAAGCTGACCAAACTGAGTAAGAGGAATCCAGATGCAACCAAGTATTTCTTGCGGGTTGCTCGGGCAGCGTCGTGTTCCGGACTTTTACTCCGGATTGTTGGCCTCCTGGTTTCATGCAGCATGGGCTCGCCTTCCGCGTCGGCATTCACGAAGCTCGAGTGGGAACGGGACCGGCGATGGTGGTTATCCTTGAGGAGGGGTTGTTGCGAGCGGCCGTCTGTTGGTCGGTGTAATGGGGGGCGGTTAGGAGCCATTTCGTCGTCAGAGTCGAAGTCGTGGACCGCGTCTGGGCGTGAGATAACCCACGACTCTGAGAGCTCAATACTATCCGAAGCCACAACGGCGATGGTGAGGGAAGGTGCTAGTCGGATTTAACTACCTCGACATGAATACCGCCCTCAGGGGTGTTCTTGTCCGATTTACTGCACTTGTGGGAGGAAATAGGGATAAGGAGCCAAGGCGTGGGCTATCGAATGACCACCCATCAAGTTGATGCAGATAACGTGGCTATAATTTATTTCCCCGGAAAAGGCTACCCATGAAGCCTATTCCCACGTGTTCAATAGATGCTGCGCAGGCGTTCGCAGGATACATGCGACTCGGCACCGATCGGAGATAGTTGTGGCTCGAACGGTAGGTTCAATCCGCTGAGTAACGATTATTATATCAGATGTGAATCAAAGGGCAGAATGTATCAAATAGACACATTCAGGTCGAAGACGTGAAATCCAATGAGGTGTGACAGAATGACCGCCTTCAGGTGCCATTATCCACTTGTGGACCTCTGTTACTACATCACGTGATCCACACTAGGCGCACGCTATGCCAGACTCGAGAAGGTTCGCGTGTGCGATTACGTCATTCGGGCTATTTTAGGAGCAGGAAATGGCCCCCGGAGTTCTGAGGTTAGATCAGAAGACGTGAACTCTAGAGCCCATGATAGAAATGTTGGGGGTATTAGATAGCATCAAGCTTCCTCGAATTGTGATTGGTTTTCACTAGCTAGCATTTATGTATGTACCAAATCTGATGGACAACCCTTAACATGCCCCTGTACCTCACTCCTTAGGCCCAAATACCGCCTTCTGAGTATCATAAGTATACTTAAGATCCAGATGCCAGTAATTGGGAGAGTTGGACTTGGCGACCAGCCAAGCCTGGTCCAAAGCCTGCACAACCTCTTCCGGGAGTGGTCCCTTCTGGAGATCGGCAAGGTTAGTCTCAAGCTGTGCGAAGCTACTAACTCCCACCAAAACTCCGTCACGGCCGCCATTATCCATTCTCAGAGCAGAGTGATGGCGGACCCAGCGCAGAGCCGTCTCCAGAAGTGTGAGACCGTGTTTCTCTACGACAGGCTCAATGATACTCAGAGCTTCGAAGGTGGCATCTCTGAAGTAACGTTTGCGATAGTTGGATCCGGTAGAGCTCGAGTCGCTGTATCTGCCTTCCGCAGGGATATCTTGAGATTTGTATTTTCCTGAGAAAAGACCACCGGCCAGTGGGTTGTAGATGACTATATCGAGACCGTACCGGTGGCAGGCGGGGACGAGTTCAGTCTCGATGTTGCGTGCTATCAATCGTGTCAGCTGAGTGGCCCTGACAATAGGTATCAAAAGCAAGAGAAAGAACACTACATACTAATCGCGTTATACATGGCCTGGTAAATGGTGGGGCGGACCCATCCCCTCTCAGCACAGAGGATGCAGATCTCGGCCACTTCAAAGGCTGTAAAGTTGCTCAGACCGAGCTGTACGAACTTGCCCTCCTTGTGCAGCTGGTTAGCAGCCTCGAGAGTTTCAGCGAATGGAGTGGCGCGATCTGCTGCGTGCAGATAGAAGATATCGACTGTGTCGGTCTGCAACTCCTTCAGGGAAAGCTCCAATTTCTCACGGACGACCTCCGGCTTGTGAAAGCCGGGCTGATGGGGGTACCATTTCGTGGCCAGAGTCAGTCCACGCGACTTCCAGTTCGCCTTGGCTGTGAATGCTTCCTGTTCCCCGTCGATGTAAATACGGGCAGTATCAACTTCGTTAAACCCTTGCTGCTGGAAGTAATCCAGGCATTTGTTGAACTCATCCAGTGAGGTGATCCGGGCACCTTTGGCCTCGGTTGGGCCAAAGGTCATCAACCCCAGAATCACTCTGGGCTGGGGGTTCTGTGCGATCAGAGGCATGACGTGAATTGGAATTTGTTCCGCGTAAGTGAGGTGTTGAAGGTAAGATGGGGTGCGAGGACGGCGGGGCTGCTGCGTGGAGTGGTTCTCGTATATTAGACTCTAGCCCGAGGGGTACAATGAATTTGTAAGCCATAGTCGATTGATAAGCTTGGAACGACTTATTCTAGAAATCTCGCAAGCATAGATTAAGATAAAAAGAACATTACCTCCTTCGGTAATTAATATCCGAAGCCACAAAGCCGTTCACCTTTTGAAGAAGTGGTCCGCCAAGCTCTTAGGAGATATATGGTGGGGTTGCGGAGGATCCCGATAACAGATAACGGAGCTCATCGCAGTCTCCGCGGGGGTATTCATTTCTTCCCGAAGAGCAAAGAGCTGTCCTTCCTGTCAGTCTATTCAATTCACCTCATTCTTTCCAAAGATGAGTCCTGCTCTTGAGCCACGATATGACACGAACGAAATCGTTGAGCTGGATCCGAGGAAAGGCGAACGGGACTATAGCATATTGATCATCAACCCCAATACCTCAACGCACATGACTGAAGCCCTGAAGCCCATATTGGCCAGCATGAACTACCAAGATGTGCACTTCGAGTACTTCACTGCTCCAGACTCCACCGTGGAGGTCGATGGAGTCGAGGTGGAACCAATTGCCAGCATCAACAATGCCAAAGAATCGTGCTATTCGGCATTGAATTGCTGGCCCGTACGGGAGTTTATCGGCCATTACGATGCTTTTCTTGTAGCGTGCTACTCCGCGCATCCATTCGTCGGCAGGCTCAGGGAGGACATCAGGGCAAGCGAAGAATCCAGCTCGACGAGAAACAAATATGTCACTGGAATCTTTGAAGCATCCATCACCGCTGCGCTCTCCTTGGTTAGTGGTTTCGCATTGCAAGATCCAATCAATCCAGCAGAGAGGCTGCTCAAGTACCAAGAGAAGGGCAGCTTTGGTATTGTGACCACTGGCTCCGCATGGAAGGAGGAGCTCACCAATGCGGTCCAGGGAGCGCTGGGTTACGATTACGAGGATGGAAGCTCCATGCACTTTGCGGGAGTCGAGACCACCGGCCTGACAGCAGTTGAACTGCACACCACAGAACCAGAGGAAGTGAGACGGCGGATCATCGACGCTACCCGTAATCTGCTTCGCAACTCGGAATCTCGTGTTAAGGTTGTCTGTCTGGGCTGCGCAGGTATGGCTGGCATGGAGGAAGCGGTACGGGAGGGCTGTACTCAGGAATATGGACAGCCAGAAGGCCAACGTGTACGCATTGTCGACGGGGTAGTTGCTGGTGCTGGAAACCTCATCACAGCGTTGAAGGCAGGATTCTGAGTGATAAAGTGGTCCAGGGCAACGGTTAGTGAATTATATCACTTGGAGACGATATACCAAAATTTTAGCATAGCTCGCCAACTCGGAAAGTATTTAAATCTCGATTTTAGTCCGCCCTCATTCTTGCATAGATTCATTTTACAGGTCATTAAAATGTTGATGTCCAACACATGAAGTAGCAGTAGCTTCTGCCTGAGGCAACAACATCGGCCAAAAAGTTCCCCGCGCGAACGCGATACGCGTTAACGAGCAGCAACACTCGACTTCTACGAAGGGAAGATGCCAAGGTTTGTTGATTCTCCCGACTCAACTATAATTGATGCTGCTCAATCTAGTTTGGATATCGATGCTAATATTGGTGGAAATTGCAGAGAAATCATCACAATCCAAGCCGGCCAGTGCGGCAACAACGGTATGTGGCTCAATACCGCGATCCATTCCTCGAGACCTTTGACGTTATTCTTTTGAATGAAGCACGAGAAAATATAAATCTAGGTTGGCTAACACTTGTTCTGTCTAGTTGGCAGTCAGTTCTGGCAGCAGCTGTGCCAGGAGCACGGGATCAGCGCAGATGGAAACCTGGAAGAGCATGCGACTGACGGAGCGGCTGGTGATCGCAAGGATGTCTTCTTCTACCAGGTGCGTACAGGAACCTTGGAATAGCCTATCACCAGTTTGGTGGCATGACGAGAACACTGGCTAACAGACGTGGACAGAGTGACGACACCAGGTACATCCCTCGAGCAATTCTTCTCGACTTAGAGCCCAGGGTATGCTGTCCTTCACCGATATAGCACAGCGACATACGATTATTAACGCACAAATTGCCTCCAGGTCCTCAACGCCATCCAGACTGGCCCCTACAAGAATATCTACAACCCCGAAAACTTCTTCATCGGACAACAAGGTATCGGAGCTGGAAACAACTGGGGTACCGGATATGCTGCGGGCGAGGGCGTGCAAGAGGAGATTTTTGATATGATTGACCGCGAAGCAGACGGAAGTGACTCACTAGAGGGCTTTATGCTTCTACATTCGATCGCAGGAGGAACAGGCTCTGGACTGGGAAGTTTCATCCTAGAACGCATGAACGATCGATTCCCGAAGAAGCTCATCCAAACCTACTCCGTCTTCCCCGACACGCAGTCCGATGTCGTCGTCAATCCTTACAACAGCTTGCTTGCCATGCGGCGATTGACTCAAGATGCCGACTCCGTGGTCGTCCTGGACAATGGTGCTCTATCACGAATTGTCGCTGATCGGCTCCACATTCAAGAGCCCTCGTTCCACCAAACCAACCAGCTTGTGTCAACAGTGATGTCTGCATCTACAACAACGCTACGATATCCTGGATACATGCACAACGACCTGGCCGGAATCATCGCCTCGCTCATCCCCACGCCACGCAGCCACTTCCTTCTCACATCATACACACCCTTCACGGGCGCCAACATCGAGCAAGCCAGGACAGTGCGAAAGACGACCGTACTAGACGTTATGCGCCGCCTTCTTCAGCCCAAGAACCGCATGGTCTCCGTCAACCCCAGCAAGTCCAGCTGCTACATCAGTATCCTCAACATCATCCAGGGCGAAGCCGACCCGACCGACGTGCACAAGTCATTGCTGCGCATCCGGGAGCGTCGCCTCGCTTCTTTCATCCCCTGGGGCCCCGCCAGTATCCAGGTTGCTCTCACGAAGAAGTCCCCGTATATTGAGGAAACCGGGCACCGTGTCAGCGGGCTGATGCTGGCGAACCATACCTCCGTCGCGACACTCTTCAAGCGCATTGTGAAACACTACGACATGCTCCGCAAGCGCAATGCCTTCTTAGATTCATACAAGAAGGAAGCGCCATTTGCTGACGGACTTGGCGAATTTGACGAGGCAAGGGCGGTTGTGATGGATCTGATCGGCGAGTACGAGGCAGCTGAGCGAGAGGACTACTTGGACCCAGATGCCGGTAAGGCAAACGAGCTTGGGGTATGATTTGAGATGCGGGAGTTTCATTTCTAACCGTTCTTTTCTTTTTCTTTTTCTTTTTCCTTTTCGCTATTTGGGCAGGGCAAGAGGGTTTGAGCGCATCATCGGTGTCTGTGCCGGCGTCCACGGGTTTTTATCACATTTACATTTCGCTTTCTTTTTTTTTTGCCCTATTGTCTCTCCCCGTTCTCAAACCTTACCAGTGGACATATCATGAAACCAATCCACGCTAGTCGCTATTTAAAATTGACCACGAACACGTAGCCCGTGTAGAGCATGTCAACGTGGTATGATTCTGATTTGTACCGTTTAGCGTATGTCTACGAGGGATCCGTCAGCAGATACGAAGTGGTGTATATTGTACATATTACACAGGGCGATGGGGTGGAGATGTGGAGAGACGGTGAAATTGGGTAGCGGGATCGGCCCTCACTTCAGGCCTAACCCGGGAAATGTATACGGAGTACGAAAGGCATCACACCTCCTCCGTGCTCCATACTGCGTACGGAGTCTGCAGTCCTGCATATGCTGTTACCGATGCAATAGCTCCACGCGGATCATCCGTTGTGCTTAGGAGGCCTTGGCTCAGGCGACTCGTCGATTTGTCTCGCAGACTGTTCAACTCGCTCAGAGGTCATAGCTCCTTTCGTCCACTTACATGGGAACCTTTTTCTGCCTTTTGCATTGGATTGAGTCGTATCATTGGGCATGTATTCTGTATGTCTGTATGATATAGTAAAGGACAGTGCCTGGAGTACCGCATTAGGAGAAGTCCGGGTGAACATCTTGCCACCTTGGTGGCGCGAGACAGAAGCGATAATTTTTGGGTTCTCTTCCAAGTCTAATTCGACTCTAGTTAGTAACTAGTTAGCACGAAGTAGTCAGGAGTTACCTAGGTAGTTAGCTAGGAGTTAGTAGTTTTTCGTACACCTGACTCCTGAATCATCACGTGAAATTGAACAATTCAACATTCCGATCGTTGGGCCCGAGATCAGATGCTTGGGTGATACGTCCGCGTGGGTATGCAAAGGAATGCGGTAAAGTCAAAAAAAGAGAAACTTTTTGAGAGAAACGAGAAGAAAGAAAGCGAAACAAAATTCTTTTAAAATTTCTTTAACTACATAGGTAGTATAGGGTATACCCAGTAAAAAGATAGGGGGGGTCCTAATTTCCAAGGATATAGTTTCTTTAAAATGACCTAACTGGGCCGAATATCCTAAATGATCTATAATCTTGTTAATAATCTCCAATATCAGAACCAATTAATTCTAATAATTTCCTAAAAATCCCTAAAAATCCCTTGAAAAACCACTAAAATCGCAATTGCCTTAGCCCCATATTCTGGGATCTCCACTTTCTTGATTCCGTCACTGTCGCCTCACTGAGTCAGCCCCGTCTCTGGTTAGAAGTCTGTTTCTTTGGCTTTCTCCCGTGTCTTCCGACTTGCCCTATATATAGGTTGGTCGTGCTGGTCCAACTTTCCCTTCCTCCCCCTTTTACAACTTTTCAACTTCCAACTCGGATTCTCTATTTCCCCGCTCATCTCCGCACTGGACCCCGGCGCTTATCTCAAACCTCAGCGTCTCGCCTACTACTTCTACTCCCTATTTCTCTCTCTCTTCCACAGAAGTACCTCTCTATCTTCCTCTCTAAACCACCCTTCACCACACAACCCAACCACAATGCCTCCCCGCAAGCCCCGTTGCAACTTCAAGGAGTGCAAGGAAGCCGCCCAGCGCATCGTCGGTGACTGCAGCTTCTGCGCCGGCCACTTCTGCTCCAAGCACCGCATGCTCGAAGCCCACTCCTGCACCGGACTGGAGGACTGCAAGAAAGAATCACACGCCCGAAATGCCGATAAGCTGAACAGCGAACGGACCGTTGTCGTCAAGGGCGTATGAGAAAGGGGACCACAATCGGAATGAGAAATAGCCGTTTTTGCGCTATTCTCTCGGCTGGACAAAGGGGGATGGTGCCATCCCCTGAGCATGACCTGCCTAGTCTCTGCTGGCTCGGACCATCTCGCCTCCTTCCCCCCCTATCTTACCTGCCCGCCTCAGCCGACCTGGTGCCATCCCTGCTTGGCTTGGCTTCGATTCGGTTCGATTCGACCCGACTCCTCCCTTTCTTGCGTGCCTCTGCGGTGATCTTGGATTTAGCGCGGTGTTTCGTTTTACTCTCTTTCCCTCTGCTCGGTTTCCCGGGATTGGTTTCGTCCTTTCTTTTGGTTCATGATCTATATCTAGATCGGATTCTGTTTTTGGCTACGGCTACGGTTTATTGGGGATGAGTCTGCGGGATTCATTTGCATGGCGTTGTTTTGGTGTTGACATGTTTTGATCTTTCTTCTGATATTTTGGTCATTTATCATTTATATTATTTATCATCTATCTATTGATGCCACTGTTGCACTCTCGCATTTTGGGCATGTCTTTTTTTTTTTTCTCGGGGACAGCTAAATAGAGCTCTTCTGGGCCATTTTAGCCATGAAGTATATATATCTTCGAAATCTTGTGCCCCTTCTTATCACAGGACGTATACCTCTGTAGTACCTCACGCGGCAACACGGATGCTTGCCACATGTGCAGCCATTAGCACAGTTAGAACAGAACACGGAAAGATTAGGTACAAGTACAGATGTAGTATTCTTGAACTAATATTGTTTGATCGCACGAATGCATGAGACCCATTTGAAACACCATAGGATCCATTTAGCCCGGTCCAATCTTCGGCCTGTATAACAAGTCAGCTTATAGTCCTTCAATGCCCAAGAAAATGAACAAAGGTACAGAGAGTAAGACATACATATCATGATGCTCACTCAGCCGACTCAGGTACTTATTCAACTCCTCCACACGCTCCTTATGAGTTTTGACACCTTCGCGCTGGAGCCGCTCATGCAACTGTCCCGAAAAGTCAGTTTCTGTCCAACAAAGCCGAAGCAGAAACATCCCGGCCCGACAAAAAGACAAAGGGGAAAAAAGGAAGAAAGAAAGATAACATACCCGTTTCCGCCGAATCTCCTCAGCCCTCTTTTCGGCCTCAGTCTTCCCAGGCGCATCCCTCTCCCTCTCTCTATCTTCCCCAGATCTAACACCCTCATCCTTCTCACTTTCAGGCCGCTCCGTGTCCGGCGTTGACTCCGACTTAGACTGTGTCACTTCTCCCTCCTTCTTCTTCGTGCTCTTCTTCTTTTTCTTCTCTATCCGCCCTCCGCTGACTTTGCTCCCCTTCAGCTTAAGCTTGCCGCCGCCGACGGAGTACTCGTCGCCCGCCATGGTTGCGGCGCTGGTTGGGGGATGCGTACGATGTAGCTATTCGGGTTACGCTCTTTTGGCGGTGTGGCGTGTCGTTCGTAGCGTTATTGGGTCCAGTGGAGATGATAGCGTGCGCGGCGTGCGGAGTAAGATGAGGGGGCTTGGTCGGTCTGTCTTGTGTGTTGGCGTGGATGTGGGGGTTCGTTACTTTTTTTTTGGAATTTGAGTGCGACGCTTGACTGAGGGGATAGTATTATTTGGCTTTTTTGGGTGTTGTGGTGTCGATTGAAAATGGAGGGTTCTCTTGTCGCGGTTTGAGGTTGGATTCGGGCCAATCAGAGGCGGTGGCGGGTTAACGGTTCTCTACATCGGACATCTACGAGGGTTTAAGAGGGCTTAAGGGACATCACGACAACTGGTTTTTCGTCCTACGGAAAATAATCATGTACCTGGGCATACGCTTATATGTCCATGTAAGTTTATAAAATTGCTCTGGTTCAATATAAAATATAAGATACTAGTACTAACCGATCTCTAGCATATGACCTCTGTGTTAGATGATACATGTGTAGGAACTGAGGTGAACTAATACCACAACACTACAGGTAGAACATTAGATAGGAAAATGAGTGTGATTTGTAAAAAATAGGAAGCTGCTCAGCTATTGAACCTATATAGGCTTATAAAGTAGTGCCAAGCCCTAAGTAAGTGCTACCTTAGGTGGCTACTATATAAAGAAAGTAAATATATAAATGATAGGACGGGATAGGTGTGAGGCACCCTATAGGTCCTCCAGTAGTGAACACTGTTCTTAAGTAACTTACTCGCTGTAAAGATACACAGTTCCTAGGTGTATGGCCTATCAACCGGGGAAGATAGAAAGGTACTACTATATACTATGGTTATTTATCAAAATAAGGAGGGGTCTACCTCAAAGTTAGCCTGTCAATCAAGCTACCAGTTATGAAATCGTGTCTTAAGCTCCGCCCATCCCATCAGAAGCCTTAAGCACGCCGCAGGGTCAATTGGAGCAAGCCGGCATGAGTGCGCACAGCAAAATGCAATGTCTGATCGGTAGTTATAGATGATAGTTGCTGCATCACCTATATTAACCGTAATAGGAGTAATATGCGGATTTGCAAGCTGAGGTGTAAGGAAGCAAAAGGACCTGAACGTTTGTCTATTTTGCTGGGGGTTTGGTATCTTGGGATATTAGGTCGGCAGATAATGGCTGGCGACTTCCATAATGTGACCCTTCTGTGTATGTATGCCCGCCGGAACAGGAGTTGCTCCTAGTAGTATTTTGTGTTTGGCGGGAGACCTTTTTTCTGGCCTTCTTCCTGTAAAAGTCATCAGCCTCTATTGAATTGGCAAAATGAAGCAACAAGTTTCCTGCGGAGACGAACAAGCATCCATCCGAAACTTTCAATAACTTCAGTTTCAAACTCAATCCGGTCGCGTTCCTTCTTTCCAATGTATGCGTCGAAATGGATTTGCCGAATGCCATTGACAGCTTTCTGCATACGTTCCTTTGTATAAGTCACGCAGTTCATTACCAAAGGCTTTGGTAGGTACTCGATCAGAATAGCATGTGGAAGACCTTTGTCATGTCGAAAGGCGTCAAGATAAGGAGCACAGTCGGCCGGGTCGATAGCGAGCATAAAACCATAGAAATTTGGCACGACACCAGCATCGCATAGCTTGGACCGTTTAAGAGTGCAATATGCTCTGATCTCGCAGCGAGAGCGGTCCAAATCTCGAATACGATCGTCGGCGTACCCAGGATCTCCCTTATTGTGGAACTGCATCGTACCACGATCAGAAAAAAGAACACAGGTACGGGAATACGCACATCTGAATGGAGCCACATACCACTTTCAAGACCCGTGGCTTGCCGTAGTAGCTGACATGAAATATGGATGACGCCCCCGAGACATTTAGGGTCTCCTCAAACTCCATCTTCGCAAAATCGATTTCAATCTTGAAGCTCTTGTCGAAGTCCACCTCATCACGGTAGATGGTGTCCTCCTTCCTCACTGACCCGAAAAAAGTGTCTGACATGGATGAAAGAAGAGAAATAAGAAGGATAGGTAAGCTCCCTTTAAGTGGGTTGTCTATGAAGAGATTGCCACCTGCTAGCCACTCGTAGGCAAAAACGCAGGATGAGATGTCGATGTGGATAGAAGGTCTCAATAGCGTTGAACAGCAAACCCCCGTGGGAATTCAGAAAGCGGTCGAGGTATATTTAACTGGGCAAGTATCTAGTCATTATACAAGTGACTACCTAGGTAGGTAAGCATGATCCCTGATCTAAGCCTGTTAACATCCCGAGGTCCATCTACTTAGTGAGCCTGAGCCTGAGATGATAAAAGCGGCAGCTCAAATAGGAAAGCGGGTAAGTCCGGTACATATAGATACCCGTGGACATTATGTACACATTATGAGGTAACTCAACCACATCACCTGGGTAATAGGCCTTTATTCCCATCCGAAGTCATCTGCTCCTTCCTAGATACACTACTCATAGGAAAATAAAGATACTTCAAAAACAATGGCTGGATCTAAACGCGTCAGATATGGAAGGGACGTGGAAGGCTTCCTGGCCGACCTGCCTCCTTCCACAAACAGATACACCTACGAAGGGAAAGAACGATTCGAGGAAATTGCAAACATTGAATATCACCGCCTACAACGCTCGTTATGCCATCTCCAGTCTGAACCATTTGATGACTCTCTTGACATATCAGAATACTTTGTTATCATCATCGATCCGCCCTCGTTCCAGAGAGAATTTTCGCTCAAGCTAAACGTTGGTGTTCGTCAGTTCTATAACCCGACACTTCACATCTTGATTTTGAAAATTGTTTTGCTTGAGCATCCTGAGGTTGCGGGGTTATTGCACGATATAGTAATGGACACTTTGCGACCCATGGGATTCGATATAGAAGCCATTCGCAGATATGGAGGGACGAGCATCAGCGTCGGCGGCGGAATCACAAAACAGCCGGATTGGGGCTGGGGCCCCAGGCGGCGTCCCCCTGGTGTTGCGAACCGGCCCTCGGTAGTCGTTGAGGTTGGCACTTTAGCCGAAACGAAGCTGCGCAACGACGCAAGAATGTGGGTGGATCCTACCAGCGGCGAAGCGAACATGGCCATCACCATCAAAGTTAATCGCCAGAAGCCCATGATCAAAATCCAGACGTGGGAATGGGATTCCAATGCCCGGTGCCCCTATATCACGCAATCCTGTGTGATAGAGAAGACTGGCGATGATATTACAGTCTCTAAACACCCTCTAACGATACCCTTCCACTATATTTTCCGACGATCCCCTGAAAATCCTAAAGAGACTGATATTCGACTACAAAAGCAGGATCTTATAGCAATTGGAACTGGGGCCTGGGCGATGCAAGAGCTATGACTTTCATAAGAAAGACGGAAGAGAGAGGAAAGGCCCTAATCAACTCTGAATATCCGGATTCGATAAAATAAGGATATCAATGTCCGGTGAGTCACCTCTTATTCCCACCTTCACTCTCACTTCACTCCCACTTCACTCCCACTTCACTCCCACCTCACTCCCACCTCACTCCCACTTCACTTTCACTTCACTTCCCTTTGACCCTCGCCTCACCCTCACCCTCACCTCTTTCATATCCATTAGTAACTCGACATTTACACCTGGGCAATGTTAACCGAACCAGATCGCTAAGTCAACTTCAGTCTGGAAGCCATTGCAGGCTTCCAAATTCCTCACGACCTTTGTATTTCTCCCGACGCCACTAAGATCGTCTACTCACTACGACGCAAAATATCCCTAGGCCTTGAAAAACTGCCCAGAGAAGTTTGCTATGGGACATTCTATACTCGATGTTAATGCAACATGTTCAATGAGAGATATTCTAGTCAGAGAGGATACTGTCTATCGAGTTCACTAGTGCCGTTCAGATTTATATGTACCCAAGCAAACACGAAGACATTAGTTAGAACCGTCGTTTATTCCTTGAAGCAGAAACACTTACTTAATCTTTGGCTCCTGGATTCGACTCGCGCCATTCCATTTAAGATCAAGTCCATCATTCGAATCTCACCTTCAACGCCCTCTCTCCAGCGCGACAACCCATACCTAATTAATTTCGTTATTTTGAAAGATTTATGGTGAGAACGACGTGCCTGTGCCCTTCATATAGGCTATTGCCTTTTACCGGGTGGGTGTCCACAACGATCTGTCCGTCGAGATGGTGACTTATCTTCGAGAAGGACATTCCAAGGTTGCATTACTGAGAGGAAATATGTCATTGATTTGTGGAAGTGGATGAGACAGTTTTAATGGTATGCACTTGCAGTAAGCGCTACAATAGTCCTTTTCCTATGATGACTCTTGTAGGTCATATTACACCTGCGGCTGAGGCAGCAAGGCTCAAACTACGTAGATGTTGACAAGATCAGTGAAAGTCTAAAGCGTATTTACAGAATGCTAAGCATTGACTCCCCTGCTTGGGTGTTGAATCCAAGCGTTTTATCAAACAGGTTAATCTAGAGTTTCGAGGACTCGCTCAAAGACCGATGCCCGAATACTATCTTGGCCGGTAATTCAGCACCCCAAGCGATCTTACAATCCGACCGTGTATGTTCATCACTCCCCGATGTCGACTCAAGGCACTGGTACGGCTTGACAATATCTCGGTAGACAAACTCGCCCACACCACCTTCACCTAACAGAACCCATCTGCGCGCAATTTCCATCGCCACCTCATCCTCATCACGTTCCGCATCCAAAGTCAGGAGAGCCCCGGACAGTATCCAGGCAAAGGTAAACATAACTCTCCGGGCATCGGCCAGTAACGCAGCCTGTGGGCGACTAGATGTAACACGGGAAAGGAATGAAGCCAAAGCCTGCTTCAATGCACCCGCAAGAGACGGCGCGTGGATCAAAGACACAACACGACCGAGCCAGCCTGACAAAATAGGCAGGTTATCTCCTCTCATCAGAAAGCGAACGAGTTCACTAGCCAGGACATTCGTGGTACCCTCCCAGATCGGATACACCGCTGCACTACGGAGGAGGCGCGAAATGTTGAATTCAGGCTCGTCCGGTTCATCAATGTATCCAACTCCACCCATAGCTTCCTGGCATTCCTGCACTCCCACCATCGACATCTTACTCACGACACCTTTGGATGTGGCGGTTAGGACCCGGAAGACGACTTTTGCTTCCGTAAGATCCTTAGGCATGTGTGCGTGTCTCGCGGAGCTGGACGGGGTTTCTATTAAACCCATCACTGCAATTGTGAAAAAGGCAAGATTTATAGCGCCGCGATGTTTTACCTCCACATCCGCAAGGAGGCGCAGATGCATCGGGATCAACCATAGTGGCTCGCCGACTGTAGTTCGTGACTTGGCAAAATTCTTCGTAATGCTGATTGCACGACGCCAGGTTGACAATGTTCCGAGAAGTGTCTGGATACGCGTGGTATTTAACAGTGGAGCAATAGTCACAATGCCCTGATCTAGCTCACCGACGAGGTGAGCACGCATGTCCCTCAGTTCCAGTTCAGCGGTGGGTAGTTCCTTAGTACCAAGCTTGTTCTTCAAGCGGTGGATGCGCACGCCATTAGATACTTCTTCGGGCTTTCCATCAGCTCCGACGGATGTCTTGCGTAGTGGCGCAATAAATGTGCTCAGTTTCCCGGAATCTGTCTTGGCTAAGAGGAAGGCGACATTGGCGTCTGTCGCAGAGGAAAAGAACTTGAATCCGCTGATCAGGTAGTCCCCCTCGGCCAGGACGTCAGATGTTTTCGATTCTTGGGGCAAGGGTGCGTAGGTAGCCCATGTTTCTGTGTTTTGAACGTCGCTCCCGCCTGCTCTTTCCGTCATCCATTGGCCGGATGTCCAGTAGTCGTCTCCTCTAGAGGTCAGTTTCCGGAATACAGTGTGCAAGATATGGTCATTTGGCAGATCCTTCAGGCGTTGTGACAATACCAATGCCGCTCCATCGGACATACTCATCGGACATCTGTACATGGCCGACGACGGGGCATATAGATACACTCTTTGGGTTCGATAGTTAGTATATATTCACGCCTATTAAACAACACAAGGAACCCTAACATACGCAGCATATTGAACAGTTCGCCTATATACGCCGTATGTGTGATCGTATCCTAGCGAAACAACCCTAAAGCATTCCGTATCAGTATCAAATGTATATCAAGAAATAGCCGAACGACTAACCCATGCTTAGCACCCCATTTTCCTAATTGCTTCCACCCGTCAGTGGTAACTAGTTTATCATACGCATACCGCTGGCCCCAGACATTGTACCTCTTGACATATGGCAGGTTGGTCTCTGCATCGGCGTTCCATGCAAAGACTTGGGCCGAAACAGCCTCATTGCCAAATTGAGTGAGGTGGGGTTCAATCAATTTCAGGGTCTCTGCAGGAAGATACCCTATTGTCTTCAGGTTAGATAGAATAGAACGTGACAGCTGCGCTGGACTTACATCCTAGCATTCGTTGCAGGCTGATATCGGAAGTGTATGTATTCGGCAATGGCCCAAGCTGGGTGAATGTTCCGGACTCTGCAGTTGCAGGAACTCTAGACTGTGCAGCCATGTTTGTAATGTAGATAGATTTAAAAGCTGTTTAAGAGATATTGATAACTTGGACAGATATATATGGATTTATACCCGTTTGTTATTATCAGCCGCGGTCTTGGGTTGAATAACCGAGAGTGGTTGGTCGTCCTTGGTCATAGTTGTTAACTGGACCGGAAAATCACCGAGAAGAAGTTAACGACTGTTGACTACACCTGTTAACAAAACCCCGCAAAATCGCCGAGACGAGTTTGTCGTGGTGTGATTCAGTAGTTGGCTGAATTCAAATGATCTCCGTGCGGGGAAGTTCCTTGTTGACCATGGCCCTTCGGCATCGCCCAGTGGGATTTGCTAGATTTATAAAGGTATAGACAGTATGCACGGTGCTTGTAAATAAGGCAAAGAAAGGATCCAACGACCATATGCCCCGTACTGGGAGCAAGCTACAGACTTTGTCCTCGATTCTAGCTGAGGGAGACACCAAGCGTCCTGGTCTTCCCATTTGGTTTTGACGTATATATTGAAGAAGCCCTTTGCATCTAATGACACCGCGGATGGAGGTGAAAGCGAGTTGCTCGATGTCTTGTATTATAAATGTAGGCCCAGATTATCCCATAATCCCTTGTGGATGGCGGGTAATCCTGTTCATCATGTGGTAGCTGTACCAGAATCTGCGTATGCCAAGCTGTGTGGGAATAGTTAAGGTGGCGTAGTTATTAAGCCACCGAGAGATATCTAGGTGATATTCGGCACGCACTACTTCTGTTATGGTGCGGGTGCATTGCCCGTGGCGTAATTGGGCGCCCCTCCGTGATGGTGAAGAATTGTAATATATTGTGGCGGCGAAGACGTGTGGAATGCTATTTAGAAATGCTGGGGCCTTGGACGAAAGTCAGTAAGTAGATATACATGCTTGGATAATTGGCAGTTGGCTCCAGGTCATTCAACTTGTCAAAGCACCTTTTGGTAATTGGAATATACACGGTGTCTAGAAAGCACGAATTCCCTGAACAGATAGAAATGCCGCTTAACTCTGCCGATTATTCGACTAGTATATCAGAGGGGAGCGGGGATTTATCGGCTTTTCTTGTCTCTCAGTACATCCCTTTGCCCTAGCGGCTGTCGGACAATTATCGGACTACACGCCACAAAACAAAAGATGACTGTGAATATATATACTCACACTGCCAAGATAACACCATTATACGTCCAGACATTAAAGCCGACGACAATGCTGCCATGAATGGTTGGTAAGATCGAACAGAAATCATGGGGAAATACATATATAAAAGGGTGATGTTGCGCTCGATTCCAGAGCCGAGCAGATTACATTTATCTCTGGACCTCTGAGAGAGAACACTAAAGATGAAGGCATCGTCTATTCTGTCTCTGGCAGGTCTGTTATCCTCAGTCAATGCTCATGGATACCTGACCATTCCTTCAAGTCGTACTCGTCTTGGATTCGAGGTATGATCTCAGATGACGAATCCATGGAAGTATACTAGACTGACCTGAGCTTATTAGGCTGGCATTGATACCTGCCCCGAATGCTCCATCCTTGAACCAGTCTCTGCTTGGCCTGACCTGGAAGAAGCACAAGTTGGTCGGAGTGGACCATGTGGCTACAACGCCCGAGTTAGTGTTGACTATAACCAGCCCGCCGCTCACTGGGGCAACTCTGTCGTCGCAACATATACTGGAAACCAGATCGTCGAAGTGGAATGGTGCGTCGATAACAACGGTGACCATGGTGGCATGTTTACCTACGGTATCTGCCAGAATCAGACACTAGTTGACTTGTTCCTCGATCCCAATTACCTTCCAACCAATGCCGAGAAACAAGCTGCCGAAGACTGTTTTCTTGAGGGGGAACTGAAGTGCACAGATGTTCCTGGACAGACCTGTGGATACAGTCCTGACTGCACTGCTGATAAACCATGTTGGCGCAATGACTGGTTCACCTGCAATGCTTTCAACGCTGGCAGCCGACGGGGCTGCCAGGGCGTGGATGGTGCGCCATTAAACTCCTGCAAGACAACTATCGCCGGTGGCTACACTGTCACGAAGAAAATAAAAATCCCAGACTACGACTCGGCGCACACTCTCCTGCGCTTCCGATGGAACTCCTTCCAGACGGCCCAGGTCTATCTTGGCTGTGCCGATATTTCCATTGCGGGTTCGGGGTCAGGATCGAGTTCGACTACCTCTACGACTTCTACGAGTAAGACGAGCACCACAACATCGACAGCAACTACTACATCATGTGCTAGTACTGCCACCACTGTCCCAGTAACTTTCAAGGGGCTGGTGACAACGGCATATGGTCAGAATGCCTTCCTCACTGGGTCAATCAGCCAGTTGGGTTCCTGGTCTACCTC
The DNA here is from genome assembly GCA_028827375.1 of Penicillium desertorum. NCBI lineage: Eukaryota > Fungi > Ascomycota > Eurotiomycetes > Eurotiales > Aspergillaceae > Penicillium > Penicillium desertorum. The sequence goes on from JAPWDO010000003.1 coordinate 6,881,700, forward strand.
GTCGGCAATCGCTCTGTCTGCGGACTCATACACATCGTCGAATCCATTGTGGACTGCTAGTATTGATCTTCCCGCTGGTACCACTTTCGAGTACAAGTTCTTCAAGAAGGGGTCGGACGGTAGCATTACATGGGAAAGTGATCCTAACCGGAGCTATACTGTACCGACAGGCTGCTCCGGAACTACAGGTACTGCAAGTGGAACCTGGAGGTAGAGGGCATTCGGGGTGAAACACCGTGGAAAGAGAGATTTCGTACTTTAGGAGGGCTGTTGTGATGGATATGTACATAGTGGACAGATTGAAATTGACAGGACTTGATCAAGCGGCATCTAAGGATCGGCATCGACATCTAGCTAGCTTTTTTCCCAGATCGCCCATATATTAGAAGCACCATATGATACGGGGCACTTCCCCGGATGTCCAGGGCTGCAGATTAATTGGGTTGTACCTGCCAAAATGAAATTGACTCCGTGACCTCGGGACTACTGAGGATACCTCTCGGTATACTATACCAGGGCAGCAAGTATTAGGAGTGGAAATAGATTACTTGATAACTGAGACGTTGTCAAGATTATCGGTTTTATCATTTCCTGATATGCTAGTCTTATTTATTCATTATTTTGTCGGCATGTGCCGAATTCCTACGCAACCTTAATCAAAAGGAATTGGGCGCAGATTCGATCCACCCATGCGCTTACGCATCTCAGCGCCCGCAGCCACGGTACTGGGTACCTTGATGCCGCAGCAATCACCGAACCAGTCTGCGCTGTCATGGGGATGGTCGTGGCCATGGGCATGGTCATGGGCATCATGCTCAACATCTCCTTCAGAAGGATCAGTCATGCCTTCAGCAGCAGGCAGAAGACTCCCGAACAAGAAATGTTGCATGATAGGAAGTTTTCCCAACACCTCTTTAACAAACATCTTCTTCATGCCACTTTCAACCTTGGTCCAATTCTTAGAACCAGAGATATCGTCCAGCATAGGGCTATGCCAACGTAGTCCCTTCACAGTCTTGACACTATCGACCCATCGGACCTGATCCAGGTAGAGATATTTATCACCCTCTTCATCCAAGGTAGCCGTGTTGTGAATACCCAACGGAGTGATATACGGGTGTCCGACAAGCTGACTAGCGCCGAACAAGAAAGGCAGGAAATGGTAGTCATCCAAACCCCAGACACCGTGCGATCCAGCAGGCTCCAGATAGTAAGCTGATTGAATCTCGCGCATGAGATGCATGTACTCGACATAGACCTTGACCACAACAGCGGAGAAGTCGCCGGCGGGAAGAAGACCGAGCTGATACAGACATAGCAGCCACATCATGAAGTTGAGTTCGTGACCGGAGCCGTAGTCAATCCGCTCTCGTGAGCCCAGGCAGTTGATTAGATATGTCGAAACTTCGTCGGTTGCGCCAGCGTCTTTCAGCCCCAGAATGTTGGCGTGCCATGATGCGCTCTGGGCGCTTACATCGTCGCACAATGCTCGGAAGGCGGGATTGCCAAATCGGGATCCACCCTGGTCGATTGGCGGGTTCTTGGCTACAAGGGAGCGTATCTGAGTGACGATTGAGAGGACCTTGGAGATGGATTCGGATTGAGGTTTATTTTGGAGGTCGGGGATAGAATGCCCCCGCACAGAATCACTTAGCCCGAAGACGAAGGCGAGAACGAGGTTGTGAGTTGGGGATGAGAGGAAGAGTTCATGGTCTTTTGGGGATAGGATGCGGCGAACTGGTTGCCGGTATTGATGGTCGGAAAGGTCTGGCGGCGAGGGGAGAGGAGGGGTTGTTGGAGTAAGGTCACGGGAATTGGGGGCTTTCCGGCGGGTATTTGACCGCAACTCAGATAGTTTCTTGGAGAGATCGACCTTCCCCGTAGGAGACGGTAAAGATGCCTGTGATGCCATTCTGTTTGCTGAGTGAGGGGGAAGGAAATTGATAAGTCGGATAAGTCGATAAGTCGATAAAGAGCATGAAGCGGGACTGACCGCCTGCCTTAAATAGAAGATGACGCAACTTGAAAGAGGGCAGAAGATAATGAGGTGTTAGTTGTAGAATCGTATGTGAAGATAAAAGCAAATGTCCGGCTAAAGTAAATATATACATATAGATGATTGACATCCATACCAACAAGTCAAGCTTCACAAGTAGCACTGACACTTCGGACAAAGGCTTGGCCGTTCGAGTGGAGCATGTGATCGCTTCCCCGGATTGGTCAGGTGACTGAGATCATCACATTGTTGCACGCTTTTGCTTGAGGTCACATTATATGCCACATGATAGCCGCAGCACCACAAGAAGAGAAGTAGGAAAAGGAAACGCAGATAGCAAGGCTTTAACATAACAGACACAGCTATTGTTTTCCACTGTGAAAATCCGGTCTCAAACAGCTACTTTTCATCCTCTGTTGACATAAAACAGCCCGGCGCTTCAGACCTGCATAAACTTGGTCCCTGGCGACCTCGTATTGGACAATATTTCCCAGGGACAGATCAGCAGACAAGCACGCCATAATGAACACATTCGACTCATCGGCGCCGCCTCCGACAGGTCCCAGGACCTCTGGAGGAGCCGAAGACAACCAGTCATCATCACGTTCGCATACAGATTCAGCCCTGTCATCATCCTTCGGCAGCACCCGGTCCCACTCAAGCTCCTCGTCCCGAAAAAATGCGCGTAACCAGAACCCACTTCAGAATTCATCCCAATCCAACGAGTCAACCCCAATCAACACAGCCGGTCCCGCGGAGCGCAACTATCAGTCCACCGTGGGAACATCTCCCTCCCAGCTCAAAGACCTGCCTCAAAACAACGAGAACGGTGCCGATGGGGCCCAACCAATCAACCAAGCCCCGGTTTCCGAACCCAAACAGACTTGGTATGGTCGACTCGCAGATCAATACGGCAGCCTCGAGCTAGAGAACAAAGGCAGTGTAGCCCGCGACCATCTCGCATTAGGTACGATATGCGCCGCCTACTTTGCAAAGCCCAGCAGATACCCTTCTAACACCTACTTCCTTTCCAACAGAACGAACGTTCCTAGCCTGGATGCGCACCTCCCTAGCTTTCGCTTCAATCGGCATCGCAGTAACACAACTCTTCCGCCTGAACAGCGCTACCCCGAAGACACAAGCCCAATCCTTCGACCCGTCATCCGGCTCACACGCAGACATCCTCCCACCACACCTCGCCTCGGCTGGCTACGATTCAGCCGAGTTTCACATCACTGCATCCGCCCGTCTTCGTAGCGTGGGTAAACCCCTCGGCTCGACTTTCATCGGCGTCTCAATCCTTATCCTTGCTGTTGGCTTCCACCGATACTTCCAGAGTCAGTATTGGATTATCCGGGGGAAGTTCCCCGCTAGTCGGGGCAGCGTGGCACTTACGGGGCTTGTGGCTGCTTCGCTGATCGTTGCTACTCTTGCGGTTATCTTGGCGGTTTCGCCGGGGGCTGTTGAGACCTAGTTTGCGGTTGGGTGCCGACTGGTCTCTCTTTTTCTCTCTTGACATTACTTCTTCTGCTGTGATAGTCCTCATTCGTTTTGTTGCGTTTTGCGTTTTGCGTTTTGCGTGCAGCATTTTGCATTTTCGGGTTTTTATTGAGTTCATACATACGTTCCTGGCCAGGAGTGTGGGTGGCCATTTATTGATAGCGAGAGAATGGAGGAACAGGTGCATATGGGTATCTTTGTGTCTCGCTATACTGATGTTGACGATAGATTGTATGCAATCATGAGTTCAACTATACTTAGGTGGTTCATACATGTAGATAAACTACAAAGCTGACGAAAAGCCGATAGAAATATTTCGTTCTTTTCTGTCATGAACGCCCCGAATCCACCCGCGCCAGACCAGTCTAGGCACAATATTGGAAGCAGGCGAAAAGACAGGGGAAACTACAAGCATAGACGGGAGTGTATCGACAATGATGTGGGGGAGGTGGAGGCACAGAAGGAAAGAGGATAGGGGAAAAGACCCGGGCAACATGGCTTGCAAACAATGCGAAGCAGGAAATCAGAGAAGGAAAAAAAAGGAGCAGACCAAGAACCGCCTAAATACAATCCCATCAACGAGGGCCGAGCTTGTCCAGGGCGCGTGCACCCTGTTCCTGCCACTCTTGCTTGCTCACCCACATGTCGTCCTTGTCGGCAATCTGAGGAAAATAGTGTTAGCAAGGGCCATTGTCAGATGAGAAAGGAAGGAGACTAACCAAGTTGGCGAGCACGGCACCACCCAGGAACACCATGTGTCTCCGGCGCGGGGGATCTTCGATGCGGACCTTGAATTTCTGGGAAATCGTTAGCCAACTTAAATTGATACTTTCCGGGGGGTTATTCGACGTACGTTCAGGCGTTCTGGGTCGCCGCCCAATACCCGCGTGAGCCAGAGCTGCTTCAATTCCTTCTCCAAACGAGAGGGCAAACCGGGGTACATGCTGCTACCACCGCTGAGCACAATGGCCTTGTATAGACTAGAGCGAACATCGACATCGGCACCCTGGATACAGTTGAAGAGCATTTCAGCCATACCGGGCTGGTCAACGTCAACCAAGTGCGGCTGGAAAAGGCACTCGGGGGCCTCAAAGCGCTCGCTGCCAACGCGGATGACACGACCGTCGGGCAGGGTGTACGATTCGACAAGAACAGTGGTGTCTTCGGAAAGCTTTTTGTCTAACTCGAGGTCGTAGGAGACGTAAGCGAGCTTCTCCTTGATCTGACGGACGGTCTCGAAGTCGGCGGTTCGGTTCAGCGCATAGCCGCGGCGCAGGAGGAGGGCAATCAGGTTGCGAGTGACGTCGCGGCCGGCGACGTCCAGGCGGCGAATGTGGTGGTTCAGTACGGTCGACTCGTACACGGGGATAATGTGTGTCACACCGTCACCGGAATCCACAACCACACCGCTGCTCAGACCTATAGCATGACATCAGTATTGGTCCCAAACTCATGCTCTTGCCTTCTATCACGTACCCTGGGCATACAGTGCCAGCACCGCCTGGATCGCCACATAGACACCACCAAACCCGTATCCTTCTAGCATCACCTCGGCCATCTTCTCGCGGTTCTTGAGAGGGTTCATTGGCGGCTCCGTGAGGAGAATCTTGCGATCCGTGGGGTCGATCTTCATCTTCTCGTAAAAGGTGTAGTTCCATAGATGTTGCATATCGTCCCATTTCTTGACAATTCCATTCTCCATCTAAAGTAGTGCGGGTTAGGCATTGACAAGACACTCCTCTGGTTTGCGGAGGGGGCGGGGTAGAATGACCAGGCGAGGACAAGAGTCCCCGACATAGAACATACAGGATAGCTGATCTGGAGCATTGACCGTGCAGCGGCGGCTTCATCACCGCACATGATATCCTTGACCACGATGTCGCCGCCCTGCTCCTCCGTTCGCAAGATGGGCCGCCCCACTATCGAGGGAAACTGGTGCTCTGGGAAGTTCTGACGAGGGAATATGAATTAGAGAAGAGCAAAAAGGGAGTGTACTGGTTGTGCGACATACCTGGGCGGCATAGCCGACCTTGAGGAAACCGGTTCCTCCATCGAGGACTGCGGAGTAGCTTGTTAGCTCGGAGCTGGGACACGGTAGCCTGGGGGAATCGGTGTGTACCAATGGGCATTTCCGCCATCTTGGAGGAATTGGGGATTCGACGGTTGGGAGTAGGGGTACCGTCAGAGACTGAGATTTTATTCGGAAACTCCCAAGATAAGCGGAACTAGGAGGGTTCAGGGGAGAGCGGAGGTGTTGGGGATGTCTGAAGTCGAGCCCACGACGGACGGAGCATCATAACTTACGTGACCGTACCGTACCTGATATTCTCCCCACAACTGGGGGCGAGCCGCAGCCATGACGGTATGTGACCGCATCAACGCATTCTTCGACCAGACAAGCTCAGAGATGATGAATTAGGGTGTAAATAAAGCTTTTGACGGCCGGATAAGTAGTGGGATGGTGCTGAAATCAATACATGCACCGGCTATAGTACATGTGGAACGCCTCGCATTAAGGGGTATACACGTGGGTTTGATTACAAGGACACACCAAGCATAGAATATGAGTAAAGAGACGAATGATAGATTCACAGTACTAAGTCAATCGGCCCGGTCTAATTTAGAGACAAGCAGAAGCCGTTGATAGTAAAGAGCTTCCTGTCGGCCGACTCCGATATCCTCGGGGAAACACGCGCTCCACCATTCCTGTCGTCCCTGGACTCATACAAAGATCACACTGCCCTACTCAGGCACTATAATCCCAATTGCCCAATTTTGGCTTGAAATTTTTGGGCGGATCCTTGAGCTTGTTGTCTATAGATAACTCATACTTGAATCCACACCCGAGGTAAACAGCGAGCAACGATGCCACAAATCGGCTGGGTAAATAACTCCTAGAGCATCTACGCATTTGAACAAAAGGACTAACAATACACATAGTATGGGCTCGGGTCCATGGGCCTAGCAATGGCCTCCAACCTGCAGCGTCACCTAGCCACGAAGAAGGCATTAGGCCTGATGTACTCGAACCGCACGATGTCGCGCGGATCACCCCTGCAAGCGCTGGGAGCAGTCGCAGAACCCAATTTTGAGAAAGTGGTGTCTCAATGTGGAATTATTTTCACAATGGTAAGCCGATTCCACGGGAAAAAAACATCGCAATGCAACTCTAAACCCTCTCCTAGGTCTCGAATGACTCGGTGCTCCAGAGCTTGCTATCCACGGCAATGAGTTCAAGTCAGTCCCTGAAGGACAAGATCTTCGTCGACTGCTCAACGGTGCATCCCGAGACGGTAAGATCGGCTGTCTCGCAGCTGAAAAGCAAGGATGCATCGTACGTAGCAGCGCCCGTCTTCGGCGGGAACCCGATTGCCGTGGATGGCAAACTTGTTTTTGCCATTGGTGGTCCTAAGAGTGCAACCGAGACCGTCAAGCCTCTGATCCAAGATGTGATGGGTCGGCGCGTGATTGATTGCGGCGAGGATGCTACAAAGTCTTCGCTTTTGAAAATCGCGGGTAACATTGTTACTGTCAATATGATGGAGGCTGTTGGTGAGGCTCAGGTCTTTGCTGAGAAGACCGGTCTTGGAACTGGTCCTATGGAGGAGCTCATTGGTGAGGCTTTTGGTCCTGTTGCTGGAGGGTATTCAAAGAGGTATGTTGCAACATTTGTTCGGTGCTGGCATGGCGGCTCTTCATACTTATCTTTGTTTCCAGATTGACTACCGGGGCTTATGCGCCGCCCTTGGACTCCCGTCCTGGATTTGGGGTTTCTCTCGCTATTAAGGATGCTAGACATGCTATGTCGATGGCTCGGGAGCAGGGAGTTGAGCTTCCTGGCCTTGAGGTTGCTCGGGCTAACATGGAGGCCGCCAGAGAATATGGCGGAGAGTGTCTGGACAGCAGTGCGATGTACGGGACTCTGCGCCAGAAGGCTGGTCTGGAATTCTGGAATGAGAAGAGCAGGAGAGAGTAAACCAAAATCATCGGTCCCATAAGATATAGTGTAATTATTGATACGAAGATTTGTACTTATTCAAGTGCCCAGACCGAAATGACCCCTACAAACATCATCTATTGACAACACATATATAACCAGGCGAGGTGACCTGGGGCCCTTCTCACACCATGCTTCTGCCCTTATATGGGGACTCCGCCCAAGAAAAATCATACACTCGCACCAAAAGAATAAAAATGAATAAACAATTTGACCGCTAAAAGCCAGTAATTCCTTTTCGCCAAAATGAGTCGGGAAATTGAAAACATATTAACCAAGATCAACTTGATAGAGCTGGAACAGTTGTTGGAATGAAGCCCGCTCAAGTGGCTGTGTAGCTGCTTGGTGAGTCTGTTCCGTATGAGGTGTTGCGCTGTGTTTTCGGCTTGATTCGTACAGTGTCCGCCAAAGAGGGATAACACTCTGCAAAGCAGGGCCCCAAAGACCAATTGGACAAATTCCTCATATGCCGCTCGAAGACGGGGTTGATTACCAGTTCGTCCGAGTCACTGGCTGACAACAAACAGTCCGTATCCTCGTATGGCCAATTGACACTCAGGTCACGGGTATATGGGATGAACCAGTTCTCAAACGGGTAGTCCTGATAATTTGTAATGATCCTGTCACGCATTCCTGGCCAGGGAGCGTAATCCATCCAAGCAGGGTGCGGATGGAGGAGCTGTGTTGGGCGCGGGGTTAGCCACTCTGGGAGTCGCTGATAATTCTCTTGCGTAGGGTAGATCTGCCAACGCATGAGGAGGAACATGACGTAGAGCACGGCAACCTGCTCTGGCAGAGAGGATATGTCGGGAAAGGTGCGCAGGATATCTGTGAAGACTTTTGAGACAGGATGGGAGTAGACACTCCTCTCCGGATTCAGCAGCGATGAGACACTCGGGTACGGAGGCCCAGCTAATTTTTGTCTAGGGATGCCTTGAGCCGCCTCGCGCTGCCGGCTATAAAGGAATTCCAAAAGAATGTTGTCCAAAGGACATGTCGCTGCTAAGTTTCGTATCGGAGCGGCGAATGCAGGTGGCCCAGGCTCAGAAGTAGTAGTCAAAGGATGTGGGTATATTGAAGACGAAGAAGAGGTCAGCTGTTGACAGCGGAGGTTTTCTGAGCTGCTGCGATGAAGCCGGTCGAGTTTGGGAACAGTTTGCGAATCGGCAAGGAGGAAATTAAACCCTAGACGCTCCTCGGTGCCAAGGTCCAGGCCATGTGTGATATTATGGCGTTGCGAGTCCCATGCGCCACGGAGAGAGGCCGGTAGAGCGCCTCCATTGGTACTGTTCCGGCGACTCCCGAGAGTGGGTGCAGAATGAGTTGGAGATGGCGTATCCAGGCTGGCAAGAGACTCGGCGTAGGATTTCTCGCCTGGAATGGGGGTGAGGTGATCGGTGTCAGGCAATGGGGATGCATGCGAAGGGGGCGGAATGGGCTTGGTTGTAGCTAAAGAAGGAGATGCGCCTATATTTATCAGCTCGAGACCCGGATTTTATTTGGATGCACAACTGACCTGGTAGTTCTGGTTTAGCTATCAATGGTTGGAGAATGTCCATTGCCGCCTTCAGCCCTTGGCGGAGCTCCGCGTTCTCCGACCGAATCGTTGCATTCTCGCGTAGGGCTGCTTGAAGATCAAGGTAGGGTTTTTGTGACGACAGGTCTCGGACCTGTTGCTCCAGAGCCTCTATGTGGCCCTTGGTCCTTTCTCGAATTGCGCGCTGTGCTTGGCGGTCGTTGGCCCGCTTTTTGGCTAACTGATCGGGGGTGAGATTGGCAACACCTCTTGATGACATGCTGTTCAGCTTGCGCTTGCGTCCCGATGTCGTGCCATTATCCAAGGCCCCTGCCGTATCTATTGACGTCGCACGAGAAGGAATCGGCGAGTCATCAGGCCTGCTGAGGGGGGTAGGTTGCGAACGGTCAGGCAAGTCGGGCAAGTCGGGCGAAGGCGCCACATGCTCATCGGCGTTTGTAGCGCGGGTGGCCATGGCCTTGCACACGCGCTAATTGAGCTTGGCCATTCAGGTTGGGAAAATTGTGGAAAGGAAGGTGAGGAGCAGCTCCAAAGTAAGAGGTGATTTTGTTGAGTAGGTAAGGGTGCTATGTGGGTCAAGAATGTTCGAAGTCCATAACGTTTAGACTTTTGACGCTTATCAGCCTTAGAGATCCAGTGGACTCATAGGAATCAACGGGCTCAACGGACCATCTTGTTCCAAATACTATATATCTAGAGACAAAAACTCCCATTTCTAGTTGTCGATGAACATGAAGCATTGAGTAGCAAACATAAAAGAAAATGAATATACAGAGTATCAACGCCATATACAACCTTAGGACAAGCCCAAAGGACCAGATTATGCACAAAGAAAAAGATTCGGTCGTGTCGATCATATACAAAGGCTTTTGTAAGTTCCAATGCAAGAAAGAAGGCATAAGCCAGATGAGAACGGGAATGATGATGGGGCAAAAGTTCAAAATGAGAAGCTCAAGGATTATTGGATCATATGGCCCATTTTCGAGATCTATCAAAGTCGGTGTATTAGTATCAACTCCAAACCGGGCAATGGTTTGAAAACATACCTTAGTATTAAGATAGCCTTCAATTTCAGAGCTCTTAATTCCTCTCTGGCCGCCAGTCCGCCATGCCAATGGGATCATCGGCACCCGCTCTTTTACAAGAACTTCCCGGTTAGGGCCCTCGATAGCACGGACTTTATCAGGGTTATTGGTAAGTAGACGAATTCCTTCGGGGATGGCGTCCACGCCACAACCGAGATCCTCCAATATGGCGGTAGCTAGTCCATAGCTTCGGGCGTCAGCCGGATGGCGGAGTAATAGGTTTGCCTCAACGGTATCCGACCCAAGATCCTGGAGATTGTATGCCTTCAACTTCTCTCCAAGACCGATTCCACGACCCTCCTGACGCAGGTAAACAATCACACCGCCTGTCGAATGTGAAGAGAGGGACTGGACCTCTGGCGGCGCATCAGAGGCAAGATTTTCAACGGGGAAAGACATCAAGCGCGCCGCCTCATCCAGCTGCTCGCCGCAATCGCACCGCGCCGACCACGCCGTTTCACCTGTATAACACTCCGAATGAATTCGCACCAGTGGCGGCTCGACTTGCTTTGGCGTCGAGGCTGACCCGGCCTGATCGTCATCATACCGGCTGCTGACTCGGCCCGGGTGCAATTTCCCAACGTACGCGCCGCGAATCATTCGGTCCATCTCGGTCTCCCCCGGCCGAACGCTATCCAAGCTCCGGCTACGAATATTGTTTCCAAAAACAATGGCCAAATGCTCCTTTCCATCCAAGTCATTGTGGTAGAGGTGCAGGAACATTTCCGCTCCATTGGTAGTTGGGATTCGCGCTCGCACAATACATTCCACTGCTGGAAGCTTCGGCAGTAATTTGGGGCCTTTAGCTTCCTGGCTCTTATGCTGGACATCTGCTGCCTGGGTTTGGTGGAGGATTGCAGTGGGATTTAAATCCAAGTTTAATGTACCACCGGGGGTTGCAGGTGGGGTGAATGCGGGCGACAGGAATGAGTCTGGTAGGGCCGGGGTGTGTTCGCCCGTGGCGCTCCCCTGACTCGAATCATCCGATTGTCCATCTGGTCTGCTCTGGAGCGAACGCGGGGCGAGTTTCGGTGAGGCATGGGCCGGTAAGTCGGTCATTGCGACGGAGAGGCGGGGTATTCGGAAGGTGTGACGCGTTAGGCTCACTGCAAAAAATCTAGTGTGCAGGGGTAGGAATTGAATGGCGCAGATGCATCAAGCTGACGAAAATACAAAACAAGTGTGTTAAATGGAAAGTTTTTAATCGCGAAGTAGACTATGCCCCGGCTATGCTCCCTCGGCATGAGGAGAAGAAAGCTGAGTCATCTCTATGTCACGGCTTACTCTAGCACATTCTCTCGGCCCTTGGTCCAGCCAGGAGGACGGTTAGCCAAGAAGCTATGACATTTTTAAGCCTTAGGTATTTGATCAGATTATAATTACACGTGGCTTTTCAGTGGCCAGGAGTCAATGCATTGAATATTGTTCTCACTTTCCTTATATCAATCTAACAACTTCCTATGTTGAAGCCGACATCGGGGAAGAAAAAGGATGAACAACCACAGCAATTGATCACGTCACCAGTATTTGAAGTGGCATAGATATTAGCCAGATAGGAACATTTATCACCAATCCTCTGGCCATTTCCAGAGGCGTGGAAAATATATCCCTTGTCATACTTGTCCGTGTCGAACATGTTCGTCGAGAATGAAATGTAGTTGCCATCGGTCTTCGCCAGCTCGCCTCAGTGTGGTGGATATCAGTGTTTCGGTCCAGAGTTGTATGGGCCGTTCGGGGCGACGGCATCAAAGTTGAGCTTCTGCAGCATGTTGGGAGTATCTAGCTACCTGTCATCCGTAGATCCCCCGGGCCACTAAGCCAAGAACAGAAATGACCTAGGTATCATAGTTTCAAAAAATAAAAGAGTTTGTTCGTTCTAACTAAAGTATCTAGTCAAGATGAAAGCACCCCATATCCATGGTAGGCCTTCGAACTCCAGATAGCGCCGCGCTTAAATGGTATCATCATCACATCAGATCGTAGAAACAGTTTGAGATTACTTGCCCAGAATATCCAGCACAAATCGCCGGTCTACCTCCATCTCTTTATCGTCCTCTTCGCCCTCAAACTTGAGGCGATAGACGTCCTTCCTGGCGCCCATCACTTCCGCGCGATAGAAAGTGGTGGTGTCCGGGTATCGCGCGAGGACCTGCTTGCCAACCGGGTACGTAGACAAGTGGGCACTGAGCTGAGGAATGGGAATGAGAGAGGCAGCGGTAGTCTTGTAAACCGCCCCTTGCTCACCATTCTCATTCGGCTCGGGATCCTGCACATCATATCTGAATCAGACATGACGCGTCAGTCAATGTAAATCGAAACCAAACGCAAACGACTTAAAGATCACTTACCGTTTCTTCGGTCCGTCGCCACTGACAGCCTTGATTATGCATTGGATACCCTCGCCCTCGACACCTTGTTTATTCTTGTTGTGTTTGAAGACAACCTCAGCCCCAACCACCAGTAAGCCACTCCGTTCTGCGACAGTGCCTTTGGTCCCCTCTGACTGGCCTTCCTCGACCTTGACCATGGTGTTATCTTGACGGCCCCCTTCGCGGGCTTGCGTGCTCGACGAGACGCTTCCGCTGCGTGGGACGGTCCCCTTTGAGCGAGCGGTCTTGTCAGCCCCCGAGGCACTGGGGGAGTCGGTCACCGAACCTTCGATTTCGTTTCTTTTCTTGCGAGACTTGTTGAAGGATGCGGACCTATTCGGAGGTGCTTCGGCTTCAGATGCTTTGCGTAATGCAGTGAGCAGTTCTAGGTTTTTGATTACATCGCATGGCTCATCCTGCATGATCGAGCGCTCGTCTTCGCTGAGCTTCTGGCTCAGGCGGAGCCAGCTGTCGAGTTGGTCGTGTTCAGCCATGGTTGGTTCTGGTCGGGAGAGAAACGTTAGTATACTATTAGTATATGCGACCAATAATGGGTGTGAAGTTGTTCGGATTAATCGCAAGCGAAGCGCATATTGGATTGTGGTATAGAGCTGAGGGGTCTAGTGCGGGGGTACTCACGGTTGCCATCATGCGCGATCTTGTCTACCAAAGCTTTAATCTGCGCGGATAATAAATTCTGCTGATCGAACTTCTCCTTAGATTTCCGAATATCCTGGCAGATCTTGGTCCAGAGCTCCAACTCCTCATTGTTGCCAAACCCATTGTCTCTGGGTCGGGGGCGGTTGCGGGACATTCTCAGGCAGTTTATCGACAGTGTAGAGTGAACAATGTGCAAAGAATATGAACAGCTTACTGCTGACCAGAACCCCTGGGTAATGAGATCTCCAGGTTTGAAGCACCAAGTTGTTGATCTGAAGGTTGGAGATGCGGTGATAAGGGCTCCGACCTCCGGGCGGTCGGGGTTGAAACGCTAAACTACTTTAGGACAGGGCATTGTAAATGGATTGACGTTGACAATTGGATAATGTACTTCTCGTCATCCCTATGTTGATTGTGATCTACTCTGGCAGACTTGGACCTTATCGAATCTATTTGAACTATATCGTCTCGATGCGGCTATAGATTTGCCTAGAACTGGTAGGATGTTTGCGGAAGTCCCTGAGGAATCCGTGACAGATTAGGATACTCCGTAAATCCCAGAAACAAAAGCCGGGAAAGTGAAACCAGACCAAGATTTCTTATAAAGCTCTGAACGTGTGTCGTAAGATATCATATAAGAAGGCCCTGTCCGACATCTCTCACCGGAGGCTTGGCGGGGAATTTCCAATACAAAGTCGCTGGTTGCCCCTCCGCTTTTTTCCCCAAACATCCATTTCAATATGCAGGTCCCACTACTTCGGCTGCAATGCGGTAAGGTTTGAGATGCCAAAACAGACGGAAAATGGCTAACATAACCTCCTTTAGGCGTCAACAGCTATGACTGGGGTAAGCTAATACAACTTGCGACTTTGTGTTCCCCGCACTGACATCCCGTCATAGGCAAGGTCGGCCAAGAGTCGGCAGCGGCAAAGTATGCGGCCACAACAGCCGCCCCGGATTTTGCGATTGAGGCCGACAAGCCCTACGCTGAAGTAAGTGAGAGGTTGGGAGGAAACATTGAACCCAATAGGCTCATAAGTCATAGCTCTGGATGGGCACACACCCCTCTCTTCCCTCTAAAGATGTCGAGACCCAGCGTACCCTCCTCGAAATGGTCCAGGATAACCAGGCCTTGCTCTCGACGAATATCAGTGAACGATTTGGAGGCAAACTCCCATTCCTGTTCAAGGTGCTTTCCATCCGTAAAGCACTCAGTATCCAGGCCCCCCCCAACAAGAAACTCGCGGAGCAGCTCCATGCCCGGGACCCAAAGAACTATCCCGGTAAGTGGTACTTGGGATAACACTCAATTAATGAGCTCCGGGAAAGATAGCTAACCGGCTCTAAGATGACAACCACAAGCCCGAGATGACCATTGCCATCACGCCGTTCGAAGGTGTGTGTGGCTTCCGTCCGCTCGCAGAGATCACCCATTTCCTTCGGGCCGTGAATCCTCTGCGCACGCTGGTTGGCGACCAGGCCGCGAGTGAGTTCGAGGAGAACGTCAAGGGCAACGAGAACTCAGATGACCCTGCTGTCATCCAAAAGAACAAGGAAGCGCTCCGCTCCCTCTTCACCACCCTGATGGAGTCCTCATCCGAGAAGATAGAGACAGCGTGCAAGGACCTAATCGCAGCCGCAGACAACAGCCCCGACAGTTTTGCAACTCTGGCGGGTGAGGTGGAGACGAACCCTACCAACCCCGCCGAGCTGGCTGCGCTTGCCAAGCGTTTGAACGGGCAGTTCCCGAATGACATTGGCTCATTCATCTTTTTCTTCCTCAACTTCGTCAAGCTGCAGCCTGGCGAGGGTATGTTCCTGAAGGCAGATGACATCCACGCGTACATCTCCGGTGATATCATCGAGTGCATGGCGTCCTCCGACAACGTGGTGCGAGCGGGTTTCACCCCGAAATTCAAGGACGTCGACACCCTCACCAAGATGCTGACCTACTCCTACGCACCAATCGAGGAGCAGAAGATCCAGGCAACAGACTACCCGTATGCCATTCTGAACGCCACTGCTTACTCTAGCGCCTCGTCCGCGATTCTCTATGACCCTCCTATTGACGAGTTCAGCGTTGTGAAGACCGACTTGAACCGGACTGGCGCCAAGGCTACTTTCGACGGTATTGAAGGACCTAGTATCTTCATTTGCACACGTGGCAAGGGCAAGATTACTGTTGGCAATAAGACTGAGGAGGTCCAGGAGGGCTATGTGTTCTTCGTCGGCGCTACTGCTGAATGTGTGATTGAGAACACTGGCAGCGGTGAGGGCGATGATGATGTCTTTACGACCTACAAGGCATTCTGTGAATTGGGCCCGACCGGTGAGGCAAACTAGGTCAAAGATAACTAAGTTGTCATATTCTAATCGTGGCGTCAAGATGAAACACCCCGTTATGGGATCGGCGCAAACCTGTGAAGCACATGAGAGAGGTAATATAGTGGTACGCAACAACAAAATAACAAGTAACAAATTATCAAAAGAATGAAATGGCAAAAGACCTACTTGAAAGCGCTCGGGCTGTGCCACGACGCAAGGTCTCAGAGATATTATACTAGTGGGCCTCCAAATAGCCTGACCTTCGCACCAATGGAGCATGGGAACTTGTTAAGTTCCTAGTCAGATTTCGCTTCATCGGTTTGTTGGTTCTCTTTGCCACAATATATATAAGCATTATTATAGGATGGCACAAATGAGCCAAGGGGGTTACGCTCAGGCATCCCAGGCGCTAACTGATGTTGGTAATATCATCTTCCATATTGATTTGGAAAAACTCTGTCCAGCGCTATTTGCATGGCGCAGGCTTCCATCAAAACACCATATTAGGTACAATACAGGGAACCGGACCTACATATTCCACTAATATGCCCGTGGAACAATCAGGTAGTAAGGTGCCCGGCCGTCTGGGTCATCTCTCGATCGATCAATCAATCACTCACTCGGAGATCCAAATACCTCCATATGAATGCGTTTAGGGTCCACACCTAAAGCCTCCAGATCCTTGCTTTGAGCATGCATGAACGGCTGAGGCCCGCAGATATAATAATCTGCATCCGGCAGAACAGCCTTGTCTTTGATTCTCGCCAAATCCACCCTGCCTACATGATCATAGTCTACCCCCTGCACATCATTTTCGCCAGCGTCTTCATAGAACACCATTCGACTAACTGACGGGTTTTCAGCGACGATCTGGATCAGATCATTCTTCATGGCATGGACGCGGCCATTTCGTGCCGCATGGATGAAGACGACTCGCCGTGTTTGGCCCTGCTGGCTGATGATGCTTTTCAACATAGACATCATGGGCGTGAGCCCCACCCCTCCACTGATCAGGACAGCGGGGGTAGTAGCGTTAATGTCGAGAACGAAGTCACCGAAAGGCATGCTCAAGTCCAACTCGGCACCTTCCGGCAGCGACTCGTGAAGCACATTCGAGATTTGGCCAGCCGGCTTAGAATCCCTCGCAACTCTCGTTTGACAGAAATTCGGAAGTGATTTTTGTTCGGCACGTCAGACAGGCTGTACTGACGGGGCTGGTAGGACCCTAGTTCGGGAATGTAGCAGCGCACGCTGACAAACTGCCCGGGCTGATATAAGGGTAGAGCGCCCTTATCCGCCGGAGTGAGATAGAATGAAATGATTTCGTCACTTTCCGGGGTTTTCTTCGAGATGAAGAACTTCCGCCATCCTTTCCACCCACCGGGTGTCTCCGCGCCTTGCTGGTAGAGACCTTGCTCGAAGTTGATGAAAATATCGGCAAGTTGCTGGTAGGCTGCCTTCCACGCATCGAGCACTTGCTCGTTAGCGGCTGGTCCTAGGACATCTTTGATTGCGGCGAGCAGGTGTTCGCCGACAATGGGGTACTGGGCAGGTGTGACCCCTAAGCTGGCATGTTTGTGTCCGATGCGAGAAACGGCTGTGCTTAGGGCTTCGGGATGGTCAATGTTGACTGCATATGCCCACACCGCATGTGCCAAAGCTGCGGGTTGCTCGCCAGTTGTTTGGTGAACGGTGAACATATTCTTGAGTTCGGGATTTTTCTCTAGCATGCGCTTATAAAAGAGTGTGGTGATCGTGACTCCATACTCTTCAAGGGCGGGAATGGTGGACTTCACAATCTGCTTTTGCTGCGCTGTGAGTCCCCTTCGGGGCACCGAGGCATAAGCCCTCTGGGCTAACGACTGGAGCACTGGACGCCGGAAGAGAATTCGTGCGGACATATTGAGAATGCTGCAGACCAAGACTGATTCCAACTTGAACAGATTTGATTTAGGCCGGCTGGAAATTTTCAGGTTCTCTCGGCTATAGGTGTCGTCGAAAGGACCCTTTAACTTTGTTAATATACCTGCATGTACATAGTAGGACTAGTTTCCGAAAATATATATGCTAAAGCTCGGAGTCTAGTCCTTTCGTGGTATATGTGGAGAAACCTTTACGGCTCGTTTTACCTGAAAATTGCCTGTTACGTTGGGACTTGGGGATTTGATGTTTCATCTGTTCTGGATTTTTATCCGCGTTGGTGCGATGACGCCCGACCTGAAGACGTCATTCATTTTGTCTAGGTAGGTTAATATATATAGTCGACAAGTTATAGTCATCCGCCCGCAAGATTTTAAGGGCGAATTTGTGCATAAAGCGCTTCTCCTATCTCCGCGGAGAATTATATACAGTAAGAGGTTGAATGAATGAATCATCACAGGGGTTTATTTTTGGGTCACTAATCAAGGACGAACGTATGTCTTATTTTGTTCTTTTACCTAACTGAAGTAATATCCGTCGCTCTCTGAGAGGAGCTAAGTGTCGTTGTCCTTAATGGACATGAGGCTGCGCTGACGGGAGATAAGCCCCTTAAAGCTTTTATAGGCGAGGGAGTTCGGATATTCCTTAGAAACGTAGGGCCGAACGTTACAATCAGTTCACGTTATTGTGAGTAAATTTGAGGAAGTCTACCGTGATAGGGACGTCGTTGGCCCTCCTAGGCAGTTTGTGCGGAGTATCAGTGTTCCTCCAGGTGGTTCCACAGTGTTAGTATGAAGAGGATAGTATCTAGGATATTATACACTCGTAGATTATGACATATGTCGCCCTCAAAAAGGTGATGTGGGATATTGGAATGTGACTGGGGAACCGAGACCTGGTACCTGGTATATACCTGGGTACCGTTACAGATTCTCAGTGAGCGGGTTAATGATTGTGTGATACGTAGGGTCGTGCGCAGTTTTACTTAGCGATCAAGAAGCGGCAAGGGGTGAGCACTGAACACGAAAGGAAAAACCATGTTTCGCAGCATAAAAATCTGGTATGTAGGCGCTAAGCGCACGATCCTCTCGGCGTCTTTTTATAGCCCTAACTCAACCGCAAGAGGAGATGTTTGATCCATCGGATCACTTACGTGGATGAAGTACTACACGTGTAGTAATTGTTGGACAGTGATCACATTTAAGGATGAGTGATGCCTCGATTATTGTTGGATCTTAACAGAGCAGCGCTTGACTAAACATGTCCTTCACACCTCGGGGGCAGTGGATTTTTAGGGCAGCCTATGGTGGCCATCAGAACCTACGAGGGATCCGGGAGAGTGTTTCAAGACTGCCTTCTGATTGTTTTTTTTTTTTTGGCTGCACAGGGTTCTCTACGTTGGATGGGTATATACTATGGCTCATAGAAGTCAAGGGTTCTGACCAACTGGCAGATGCCATTTATGGGCCTTGTTATCTGCGCCTGACGTGGATATACGTTGATTGATTATAGTCTGGTCTAAATAATCAAAATAATCCTTTCAAGTTCCCGTATCACTCTCCTATTTAAGACCTCTCTTTCCGTTTATTTGCAGAACAGATCATTCATCACCGTCAGATCGTCTCTCTTATTCTTGACTCCCATAATCTTGGTCTACAGTAAGCCCACGATGAGCCCTGCCGATGGAAAATCTCCTATCGCGGCAGTTCAAAGCGCCCTGAGGAGCGCCCGAGTCAGATATTCGCAGATTATACCGGAAGAAAAACAACTTCTTCTTACCAATGCATCCCAGCATTTTCTAAGCCAACTTCATTCTAATCCATCCCTGCATGTCCCGGAGGAACTTGATCTCCAAAGAGCACCAGACTCCGCCAGTTCCCTCTCAAGCATTGACGAGATCAAATCAGATTTAATATACAATGCTCTACTGGTACGTGAATTCTACTACCGCGCAGAAACAACGAATCGAGAAAATAGGTTCCAGATTCCCCTCGAATTTCTGATCATGCTGGATGAAGCAGCAAGGTGAGCACCTTCCAGACCATGTGAATGATATCTCGAATGCTGACAATATCAAGGCTAGCATACAGGGACCGCGAGTTCGATTTGGGACTCACCCTGCTAGAAACTAGCTCCGAGATATTTTCTCGCTTCTGGTCTGGCGTTACCGGAGAGAAGAAAGCGAAGGATGAGGAACGAACCAGGACGAAGTTCCTGCATGCAAGCATTGGGATTGCAATTAATGATTTTGACATGGCACTCGAGCACATCCAAGGCGCGATAGATTACCTTGACCACCCCTTGGTCATTCGCTCTGAGGCCTACAAGGGACGAGAGTGGCTCCTTTGGGGTTGCAAGGCGGAAGCGTTGGATGGCAAGGGCTGCTATGACCTGGCTGAAAGTCACTATCGCAAGGCCCTCAGTCTCATGCCAGCTGATGTCAAGTACACCAAATATCACGTGGGTTTGGGAAGGTCCCTGCTTTCTCAAGGAAAGACAGAGGAGGGGAGGTTGCACCTTCAGAGCTTTCTCATAGAGCTGGAGGAGAAGTTTGATGTGGATAACGAAGAATTCCCTCTGTATGTGATATATGATCTTGTTTGTAACTCCTGATCTTCTAACTGACGGGTATCTTCAGTGTTGGTTTTACCCTTTACTGGCTAGGCAACTCATGCTTCGACGCTGGCCATCTCTTAGAAGCAATCGAACTGCATGGGCGGGCTGTTCTGTGCTTGAAGTCATCGTTGGGCGAAACTCACCCCATTTTTGGGATGGCAAGCTACGAACTTGGTATGGATTATTACAGTCGCATCATTACCCCATCTTTTGGTGTTGAGTCTTCAGTTGTCGAGCTCACTCTCAAATCCGCGCTGTATGTCTATGAATCTCACTACGGCTGTGAATACCGACGTGCTAACTCAAATATTAATTGATATGCAGAGACTACCTCGAGAGGGCGACGAAGGTATTTCGTTCCGCGAATGATAAAGACTATCGGAAGGCTGAGCTTACCTGCGTCTCGGGCCAAATTCGCCTTATACAGACGGTATCTTGTTGAAGGAAGAAACGAATCAGGAATTCAGAAAGACCACCGGGAAGGTCGGAAAAGCATATTAATGGTCGACCTGTGGTTTAGCTAGGGCAGCAGTACACGAGTTGAAGTTCGAGGTCTTGCCTAACTTTGTTGATTTTGTGAGATTGTCATTTTCCGCGATGAAATTGTAAATTGTTTATAGTATTTATTGGTGTACCTACTACCATGTAGGTAACCTTTGAACATTAATCAAAGACCAACTGCCTCGGCAGCTTTCAATGCAGTCGCAAATCGTGACTTCAGATCTTCCTCATCCTCGACACCAACGCTAATGCGAAGCAGATCCGCTGGCACGCCGAACCCTGCCGCCCAATCAAACTCCCGATAGTGTGCTAGAAGAACATAGGGCGAAGTCAAGGTAAAGTTTGTACCGAGACTAGGTCCTTTGGTAGTCTCGATACGATCAAAAAATGCAACCGCATGATTTTTCTTGTGAAAAGTAAACGATAACAAGCCACCATACCCGCCAGCTGGTGTACGACAATCATCGTAAAACTGCTTGGTAGGAGAATACTTAGGGTAGTAAACTTCCTTAACAAGAGCATGCCCTTGAAGAACACTGCAGATAGCTTCGGCATTGTCATTGATTTTCTTGATCCGAGTCACAAAGTCACGGCTATTGCGCTCCATGAACATAATGTCCTCAGCCCAATAGTTGTCCTCGTAGTCGGCTTCGAAAGCACTCTTCAATTGCTGATAGTACCTGCCTTGGGGGTTCAAGATCGCACTGCCACCCATAACATTGCAGTCTCCCGAGAAAATTTTCGTGAGACTGCTGACAACCACATCTGCATGTGGAAGGACATGAACGTCGATGGAGTTTCCAATCGTCTCATCAACAACAACGGCGAAGTCATAGGCATCGGCCAACCTTTTGATTCGCTTTAAGTCGGGGCATTTCAACATGGAATTTCCGGGGAACTCGCAGAAGAGGGCGAGGTATCGCTCGCCACCCTTCAGGCGGGTTTCCAAGTCATCCAGTTCTTCCGATGAGCCATGTCCCTAGAAAAGACATCCCGGGCCGAATTTTTGTAGGATTTTGAGCGTGTCAACGTAGGGGAAACCAAACGATATACTCTTCAGTTGACCATATATAGGTATTGTTTCACGGAGTAGAGTCCCCTCGGCGGTTAGCGAAGAAACCACTTGTAACGTGAGACTCGGGCCCTTGGATTGTTTGTGGCTAATATAATAGGCTCCTGGAGAAAGATAATGGCTTGAAGACCAAGGAGCAGGTAAGCGCCTACGATCTAACCAAAGTCTGTGCCACGGCAGTCCATCACTCTTTTGTACAGTCCAAAGGATCAAGACTGTCCACAGTTTAGATCACCCGACATGTTTCCGCATTTGTATGAATCAAGAACGACTGATGAAAAAAGATGATTTCCCTAATGGACCGAGTATTTATAGATCAAGCATACGTAGCATTTCATACCGAATTAAGTGCTAAAAGAGTGATTTATCATAGGTTATCATTTTTAAAAGAGTGTTTTTCAAAAGAGTGTAGGAGTAGCCTACAGAAGACGAAAGGATAGCAAAAGCGTACCAACTGGCGTCGAGAAGCGCTCTCAGATGAGTGGCATGATCGGTGTACGCAGATCGGTGTCTCAGTCAAATTTCAGAACATTGGTCACCTGGATCACAACTGCCATGACGCAATGCATGAAGGTAGAATGTGTCAATCTCCAGCTGTGGCTGCACCTTCTTGTGGAGATATTTCACCTGAGACAACCAGGACTCCAGCGTGAATTCAGTGATCGGTTCACTGGGAGGATCGCGAAGTTCCAATTCCGAACCCAAGAATTTGAGTGCCTCTCTCTCCGCGTTAGAGTATAACTCATCCCGAGCTCTAGCAAGCCGTGTCCAGCAGGGAGCCTGTTCCAAGGCATCATTGAGTACCTCTATGCCCTTGTCGTACCTTGCTTCGGCCCTATACTGAATGGCCTTGGTTTCCATGTCATATATTTCTCTGAGAGAAACCCCCGTCTTCTGTTCCTTTTCCCCGGATACGCCGATGCGTTTATAGATGAGTTCGGACTGTCTCCGGCGCCTGTAATCGAAGACCTCCCAGGCAAGGTCCATTGTCTTCTCGGAGAGGCGGAAATGTGATAGAAACATCTGAAGCGCCGCCAGAGAGAAGTTGGGAGAGCCATCGGTCATATACCCAACATGACGCGCATTCTTCCACAGGCATTTCATGTTAGGAATAAATGTCATCGTACGAGAGGGTTCCTTCAACGAAAGATATGATATAAGAAACTGTAACCCATCCACAGCTAACACAACCAGCCTTTCTCGCTCGGATTTCTCGAGTAGGTTTTGAGTCAATTTGCAGACTTCCGGTTCAATCGAAACCCATTCAATTAGTGAACCTGGTATGTTCTGGCACTTGAAAAGCTTGTGTCTCTTCAAGACTGTAGATATCTCTTTCCAACTGGGATGATCGAACATCCCGTCGGATAAAACGCAACAATCGTTCCATGGAAATTTGTACTTCGAGTCATTTCGTTTGCGTTGAATAGCAGCAATGAGAAGCAACAGACTGAGACGTGATGTGCCAAAAAGTGTAAAAAATGCGAAGAGCTTGAAAGAATCAGGCGAGGACGCTTTGAGCTCTTTCAGAACATTTCCTAAATGTTTGTTCACGGATGGAATTCCGATGACCTCCATTTCGCTGTGTTGGTGGGAATGGAAGATAAAAGATAGTAGACAATTTCGAAGGGAAAGAAAGGTAGGCTCTTTAAGCTTCTCAAGTCGGGGGTGTGATAGTATTGTGAAAGAAGAAGATCTGAAGGACCATAGGAACCGGAATTCTGCCCCCTCATATACGAATTGAGGCTCCCCGTAGAAAATAATATGACGGGCAAAATATACTTGACATGTCTCAAATTTTGATCCAATAGAACTATTGTTGGACTAAATAGCTCGAGCACTACGAGATTGGGAGACAAAGCCAACTCCAGGGCTACGAATCAGCTTCCTAGCCTGACCAGTACCCTTAGTTGAAATAATATAGATTCGCTGGCGCGAGTATAAATACTGAGAGTAGGAAAGGTTCGGCTCTCGACATCCAGTAGGGAGTTCTTATAAGCCTTATTATTCCCTAGGGCGATGGCCTGAGACGGCCGAAACCGTATTGTGTGTTCTATATATACGTACTTTCAGAAAACGCAACATATTAATATGAAGTATACCAGACGAGTCTCAGCCACCCCCTAGGTTGATTATGTGGCATACTTTATAACAAAACATTCGAATGTTTCCAAATCTCTTCGCTAATGGACCGATTATCTGCCCAGGTGTACATTTAGCATGTCGTTTAGCGCTCCACACGTTTAGCATTTTACATATTCAGACCCATTGCGCACAAGGTGAGGACAGAGATCAAATGAAGCAGAACCCTGTCTCATCCATGGTAACAGACCTTGCCCCCCATACGCGCAGCATCCCGAGGATCCTGTCCTTCCACTCGGGATCCCTCCCCATCTCCCTCATCAAAAGATCATATCGATACAACAACTCAAAGCACATCTTCAGGTACACCTTCATCTCCCTCCTGTCATCATCACTTTCAAGGCTCAATGGGTCCCACGGTGGGATCCCAAAACTACCAGGGATGCCCTTCGCATTCCAAAACAACCGATGCGGTATATTCTGAGCTGGATAATCAAAATCAGCCAATCCCCAACCAATAAACCTTGTGAACGGCTGTGTCTCCGTCAGATGACCTGTATCATTTGTAGATCCTGGTTTCGCATTGGCTTTGACAGAAGCAGCGATATTCAGCAGCATGTAAATTTCCAGAGCCACGTCAGCAACATGCGTCACACCGAAGCTGTGACCCCAGCTTAGATGGTTTAGATCTGCTAGTGGGATTTTCTTGTGGTTTGCCAGACGTAACAGAGCGAGCATCTCATTCGAGATAATGAGCATTTTTACTGCATCAGCTAGATGCGCAGTAGATGTGCTATAAGGGGCGTGGCTGATCCAGTAGTCGACATCCTGAAACTCCTCACACAGTGGATTTGATACCGCGGAGTTGGTGTCGTGTGGTCCAAGGTGGTACTTCTCTTCAATGGCGGGTAGAATAGACGAGTCATATAGAGGGCCGGATGTTGGTAGAGCGGCAGGATGTGGGTACTTGGCTCGTTCTGTGGTTGAGAATTCCTCAATGGTGGAAATAAGAGTCCGCGTGAAGTGGTTGAACTCTGCGGATTGACGATCAGCTAAGCGATCATGGATGATGAGATCGTTTTCGCGTATGCATGGGTTGTCCTTTATGAAGGCAAAGTGAGATGACACTGTATTCCAAGGAATCTTGTGATCTAGGTGCATAGTGATCTCAGCGTAAAGGACTTATATCTTTACAGGCACGCGACATGCCCTCTACGTGACATCGCGGGCAAGTGGGTCGGCAACCTTGGAACTTGAAACCAGAAGTTGCTGACTAAGTCTTCTTGTTCTCCAGGGCTCCAGGGAGGGCTCCAGCAGCTCCAGGGTGCCCATCCCAGGTACCTAGGTAGGCGGGTAACGCAATGCGAGCTGCGCATATAAGCTACCTATTCTTGGTCTGACAGCAAGAGCCAGAAGAAGAGAGAAGAAGAAGGTTGAATTCTCTGACAGTGTGAGACTAGCTAATATAGTACTATCTACCTAGTTACAACTCTTACCTTGTCTCTTTTTTTATATGCAAAAGTCGGACCCCAATCCCATAACCGACCAAGCTCGCAGACAAAATCCCTATGGAAATGCCGTCGACACGCCAAAGTTGGCCCTAAGATGATACCTTGGAGACATCCATCTATCTCATGGATGGATCCCCTGTAGATCGGAGCAAAGCCAATCAGCGCCCAGCGGCTTCGGGTCTTGCAGACCCCACAGCCGAGGGAATCGATAGAGCGGGGGAAGAGAAGCTATAAAGCCGACACTCGGCTCAGCTCATTCTACCTTACACCGGGAGCTTCAATCACTCGAAATCATAACCATGTCGTCCAACCAAGATGTCCCCCAGCTCGGGCTCTGGGAAAAAGCAGATATCCCATTCCTGCACCTGTCAGTGTGCGCCAGCATGGTGTATGCTGCCATTACTGGTGTTTTCCGGGGTAAAGCCAGCCCCAAGCGCTACGATCACCATGTCCTGGCAGCTGTGACTCGGAAACTCGTTGAACGGAGTTCCGATCGGCAGATACAGTATGTTGTTCTCTCTCGACAATTCTTCTGCACATAACTCCAAATAATACAACAATAAAACTGGACAAGCCATTGACCTATCGTCGAATAGGTATCTCAGTCTCCCAACTTCAGCAGCCTACGAAAGCATCATGAAAAAGCGCGGTCTGCAACCCGAGACCGTCGCACTACCCCACAACACAGAGGGCCACTGGATCGGAAACAAGAATGCCAAGAACGTGATCGTCTACTACCACGGTGCGTCCCGATCTCGTGTAACATGGAGAAAATCCGTCGGGCACCTGCAGAAAACCTAATCCCAACAAATATATTCACAAATTCACGACAGCAAAATGCTAATAAAAAAAGCAGGCGGCGGTTTCGCCATCCCCGCCATCGCAGCCCACTTCGAATTCTGGCTTGATATGCTACAAGCCCTGAATGAGAACGGCCACGATCTAGCCGTCTTCTTCCCCCAGTACACGCTAACCCCACACGCAACATACCCAACCCAGCTCCGCCAAGCCGTCGAAGCCCTGCGCTACATAATCAATGAAACGGGTCGCTCACCAGCCAATGTGATTATCGGCGGGGACTCCGCAGGCGGGAACCTTACCGCAGCGACGCTGCTGCACCTTTCTCACCCGCACCCTGAGATCGAGCCACTGGCGCTGTCGGCGCCCTTGGCGGGTGTCTTTGCGTATGCGCCCTGGATTAACTTTAGTACGGAATGGCCGTCGATGAAGGACAATCTGTGGAAGGATATTATTACGCCGGATGTTTTGACGAGATGGTCTGCTTCATACCGCGCAGAGAAGCCGGCAGATAATTGGAATGAGCCGCTTAATGCGCCGGCTGAGTGGTGGGATGGTGCGAAGGCGGAGAGGATTTTAGTTCTTGCTGGTGGGGATGAGATCTTGCTTTCGCCTATTCAGGAGTTTGTGAAGAAGATTAAGTCGGTTTTTGAGGAGGTTACTTTTGTCGTTGGGTATGATGAGTCGCATGATGCGCCGTTTTATACTATGGTTAAAGAGAAGACTCAGACTGGTTCCGAGTTGCGGCAGTGGTTGGCTGCTCGGCTGTGACTTATTCGGGGCCACATTGTGGTGGAGCAGAATGACAGGTTCAATAGAGACAGGTCTTATTGTTCCTATGCTCATACCAATTACAAATGGGAAATCCAAATACCAGTTGGAAGATTGAGAGGTCATGTCTTTTCATAAACAAGCAGGATAGGCTCCCCTGACTCGGATTAAACAAAACAACAAATATATGGAACAGCAGACAGATTATTCTACGAGGAGACCTTGGCAGAGAACTTAGCCGCCGCAGTATCGAAGAACTCGCCCTTCTCCTGGATGTCAGTGAGAAGGGAGTGCGAGGGCTGGACCTGCTGTAACCGGCTAGGCGAGAAATGAAAGTTAGCAACAAATTCATTGTCTCGTTTGAACGGAGCGGCGACGGGATGACATACGACTCCAGCTCCTCGGTCTGCTTGCCAGCCAACACATTCAAAACAATGCTATTGGCAATCAACTCCACATCGGTAGGGTATTTCTCTAGAGCGGCGGTGAGGGCGGCCTCAGCCTCGGGCAGACGACCGAGGTGGATCTCAGCGATGGCCTGGCCAACTATAGCTAGCGGTGCGGAGGTACTGGGTGCAGAGGCGAGCTCCTCGTATACGTAGAACGCAGACTGGTACTTCTCTCCGCCCTGTACATCAGAAAGATCAAAGTCAGCACTCATACATACACCATTGAGAAGGTGATTATAGGGCTCGCATCAACATACAACTCTCAAGCCAACCCAAGACTCGGCAACGTTGACCAGCAGCGAATCCTGACCCCAGCGCTTGGCAGCCTGAACTTCCTTAAGGGCGAGATCGGTCCGGTTTTGTTGGAGGTGGATCTGGACGATGAGGGAGACACTAAAATACAGACAGATTGTCAGATCAATGCCCTCCGCTATATCGCAGTCTACTTGCGACGGGGTAACTCACGCCTCGAGGTTACCCTGGTGCTTGGACAGCAGCGCCAGCGCCTCCTCGCTGTGGTCCTGGGCCTGGAGCACGGTAGCAGCAAGGACCTGCACGGTGTTGTTTTCGGGGTAGTTCTCTGCGAGTTCTTGTGCGAGCTGCAAGGCAGCGTCTGTCTTGCCGGCGGACTGCAGGGCCAGGGCCCTGACGGCCGACAGGTCGGGGCTGTCCTCCTCGATGGAGGGCTCGGCGAGGCTTTCGTCGAATTGACCAAGGGCAATCTGGGCGCGGAGTCTGAGGACTTGGGCAGGGAGCTTGTTCTCCGGGGAGAGCGCGGAGGTCTCGAAGTCGATCACACTCTGGTATTGGCCCGAGTGGAAGGCGCTGTGGATGTTGAGGAGCTCTGCGGGGAAGCTAAATTAGCGCGGGTCGGAGCTGTAGAAACGAATGGAAGGCTTACCACCCTCTGCAGAAAAGGGATCCATTTTGGCTGTTGTGGAAGGATTGGTTCGAGGGAAATGGGTGTTGTTGATGATGCCCTGTGGCCGCAGTTGTTCACGGTGTCTTTATCGTGGAGAGGCAACTCTGCCGAGATAACAAGGGGCAGGTGGGCCGACCGCCTTCGATCTATACATTTCCATCATCGGCACTACATCAACGACACTCCATTTACAAATCTTCGATTATTTATAGGTTTTTATACTTGAGGTCAAAGAATTAAATATTTGTTCATTTCCCAGAAATAGTAAAGAGTGCTGAGTATCAACATGGGACAGATATCGACATCTGATGTTCTGCTACAACTGGCCCCATCGCCAAACTAGCAATATGTATATAAGTTGGGGCCTCGTTAAAACCAACTGGGTTAAAACCCTTTGGGATAAATCTCCCAGTTGGAAAGAGTACCCCGGTAATCTCGCTGTCATGGTTGATTAAGCACAGCGACAACAAACAATAACATGCATGGGGTATATGATCCAAGACAGATCAAGTACCTTTCTCCACAAAGTCCATCGTACAGTTCGGCGACCATTCTTCACCTGGTTTCCAGTTCTGACTCCAAGTCTCCATTTATTCATGTCCATTGGCGCTTGATCACATCCAGAGTCTGGGCGTGGTTCGAAATCTTCTTAACACAAGATCGATCTTGTTCAAGAAGGCGGTAGTGGCAAGTAGCCGTGGAGCCGTAATCTCATCGAGTGCCTCCAGGGCTCTTTGATGCAGCTAGTATAAGACTTTTCGTCTTCGAATACGACGATCTTAGCATCAAGGAAGTTATATGCAGTTAACTGCAGTGAGATTTGGGAAACTCGAGACACCTTTATGAGCTTTTCACAGATATATCCCCCGGGTATTAGAAGATGTGATCATGCGAGACGTAAGTAAGATGACCGAGCAAGTTGTGGGAATGGTTGTGTGAGAAATCGTATAGTGCCTAGGGAACTCGCACTTCCGTTGGGAAGCGTAGTGGGAATCAATGGAGTCCATATCGGTTGGCGATAATATTAACGACCAAACTTGTTCTTCAAAGCCTGACATGCTTTGCGGGCTTTGCTCGATACAACTCGCGCAATCACGAGAGGTAACCACTCGGGCTCGTGGTTGGTTGACGAAGACGCTGACAGTGATGAGGAAGCAGAGGTGACTGTGGGGGATGCCTCGGACGGTTGTGGTAGAGCTCCACAGAATGGGAGAAAGCAGTTCTCGTACTCCAAATCAGTCGCAGTCGTGGACAGCGAGACTGAGTCTGCTTCTTCGTTGCAGAAATCGGCCAATGTCGGCATTCGGTCAGGTTGGCCGATTCGATTGTACAGCTCGCGAAGAGCTGCCATGCTAAGGAATACCGGGAATGGAGGTTCGTGCTCCAGCTTTAATGGACCTAGGGCTTGTAGGTCGAAGGAGGAACGAGATAACTGGGGAGATGGCGGTTGTTCGGATAAAGATGTTTGGTCATGGTGGCAGGTGTCATGGTGGGTGTCGTGGTGGGTGGTCATCACTTGATGGACTTCGAGTGTCCTGTAAATTATGTTGGTGTATGCTACAAGGGATTTATATATCTATAACAATGCTTACCTTGTGTCAATGCTTCCGTTGTCCCCATAAATGGCATCGAGCCAGTTGGAGACCACGGCCTGTTCGTAGTAGGTTTGCACGGATGTCATCGTGCGATGTTGTATATAGCCTTCGGTGATTTTTGCGAAAAGGCCTCGACTGGGCTGGAGGTGGTTTTGGTGATGTATCAATTTCCCAGTGTAAATCGCGTATTCAATATACTATATAATAAAGGCCAGTTGAGGTATACTAGAAATGGATTAAATCTATACCTGATGGCAAGGATATGTCAGAGATAGACGAAGAAGTAAGAAATGAAAAGGAGAGGAATGAATTCAAGGACCGTATATATAGACTGTTATTCGAAAGCTACTAAGCCTGGGAGCCGACGTCGATTTCAGTAGGACGTCGAAGTGTACTTTTCCTAATAGAGGCAAAATTAGGGCTTCATCCATGGTTGCCAGACCGAAAGCCGTTTCGGCGATGGAAAGAGCGTCATCATCGCAATGAGTCAAGTACATCTTAAAAGCAGTCACGACACAGACTAGTATAAACAAGTCTATTAAAATGGCACTTTCCCGAATACAGACATGCAGGTATACATCATAGTGATGGTTGAAAGCGGCGCTGTACGCGATATATCACCGCTAGGAGGGAAGAGTAGAACTTCATGTGAAATGTAGAGTAAGGTCTAGTCATCTTCATACAAGTAGCAAGTGAACGTCATCAGGTAGTCCTACCGCCCCATCACTACAATAATTGGTCGTTGGTCTGAGTGCAGGCACCAACCTGATGAATCACGCTGTGCAGGCCATTCTCGTTGTGCCGAACTCGAAATGGTGCGAACATATTCAAATAAACAAGTAGTGCATCACATTTACTACGTCTATGACTGCTTCCTTTTTCTTGCTGCTCATGTCTAATACAGACAGATATTCCTGTCATCTTCCCTCCGGTCCACAACATCCATCCTACCAAACGTAGGGACATCAAGAATACCCTGAATTCAACAAAATAGTCCTCGTGGGGTAGCCCTCTACCCATAGCAAAGACCTCGGGACCTTTCAATGTAATATTCGAACATCTAAGCAGTTATGTGGCGTTGGTATATCTTGGAATACCCAAAGATCATCCCCTCATAATAACTAACTTGGTCAGATATCGCTGCCACCACTCTGGGGGAGTGTGACGTGTCTTATCAAGGATCCTTCAAGAGCTATGCTCAAGAAAATCGGCGTCACACTCCTGCGTTTACGAACAATCTCTGGCTGGCTGAGAATGCAAGGCGTTGATCCGCCCATCAAGGTTCTGTCTAGTTATCAAATTATAAGCATCATTTTCCTTTGACGATGTAATGTGGCCATCCTCGATATTTGGATCAAGCCCTTATGTGAACTCTTCTAGTGTTACATGAAGGCGTAGATGAGAGTACGGACTTTACGAGGAGCACCGGAAATACATTTGGTAGGTTTCATTCAACAGTCATGAGCTATGAAGCCATAGGACCACGGGGTAATTCAAATCGACAATCCTTGATCAGCCCTGCCATCTGAATTTACCCTCCTGTAGGGTCTTCACGACACCCAAGGGTATAAACTCTCGATTCACAGCAGCGAGGCCACCGTAAGTACGAACCATCCCTTCGTGATATAACTCCGCAACCCATTTCCAGTAGGGTGTCATTTCCCCCCAGAAATGAGAGATAGAGGCTGCAGAGGCCACTGGATCAAGGGAGTTTTGCTCCATGTCAAAGCTCCCAGTCAACGCCACGCTCATCTCACTCGGCACCTTGGTCAGCTCCTTGTACACGTCCACAAGAGAGGGACTGAACGTCTCTGGATACCGGGTGTAGTCTTCCAGGGACATGAATGACTTGGATTTGCCGCCCCATTCGCTCCAAATCTGGCTGCTAGCATCAGCGCCGTCCTTTTTGAACTTCTCTTTGGCCGCCTCGTATTCTCTCTCATCCCTGAGCGAGGCCTTGTGCAGGAGCTTCCGGGGGGGTCTCTTTGATGTTTTCACGCATGGCGAGCAGTCGGATGAAGGGATTTAGAAGCCCCAGGCCACCGAGTTCAATGGGGTAATAGAAGAATCCATCAGGCAGATCGCGGATGTCGAAGCGGTCTGCGATCACAGTGCGTAGATAGTCGGTGACACCGTTGATTTGATCCGATGGACTTTTGTCATCAGAGGTTTTGTTGAAAAGTGTGCGCTCGATGCGGCTCAGGGTGGAAATGGCCATGTCGATATGGCCCCGACCGAAGCAAATGGCTGGTTTTGCAAAGTTGTTCGTAAAGAAGCGGCCAAAGTAGCTGTTCCATGCCTGTACCCAAGCGAACACACTTTTGCAGGACGAAAGCTGTCGTGAAAGCTCTTCAATGTGTTGGTCGACCTGGGCCTGGTCGATGATGAATCTTTCTTGCTGCGCATCCAGAACCAGGAAGCCCCAGCGGATATCACCAGTGGGAAGCGCCGACTGTGTGGGACTATCACCCAGACCCATCTGCACAGTTCCAGTCTTTTCCGTGTTGAACTTCAACCCCATTACCTGACTGAACTGCTCCATTGCCTGCCATGCCTTGACGCAAGTATCCTCTGCGCCCCAGAACCAGAAGTCATCATGGAGGCGGTATAGAAAGGCGCCGTCGGTAACTTGATTGACTGCGTAGTCCATACAGAAGAGAACGGATTCGCCGAAGCAATCACCCAATGTATGACT
This sequence comes from Penicillium desertorum, assembly GCA_028827375.1. NCBI lineage: Eukaryota > Fungi > Ascomycota > Eurotiomycetes > Eurotiales > Aspergillaceae > Penicillium > Penicillium desertorum. Next base: position 6,914,098 of record JAPWDO010000003.1, read on the forward strand.
CATTGGAATGCCACGCTTGCGGGTTTGAACAGAGCCCTCGGCTCCATCTTGGGCGAACTTGAGCGGAGCTTCCAGGAACACCACGAAGAATTTGATCCATAGGTCAGAGACTCCAAAGAACTTCAGCACGGTGAGCATGGTGGCATGGGGCATTGAAGGGCCGAACCACTCAAAGTCCGACCGGATTGCGGTAAAGTTCCCCCGCTGATGTTTATGGATGATAGATTCTGTGATCAGGAGATGGAGAAGGGAGTGCTTTGTATCCAAGGCATTTTTTGGTTTGGGCTCTGCGTCATCATATTCCCGGGCACCTTCGGCGGTTGAAGTGGGAAGTTGGCTCATGAAATATTCGTCGGTGTATGTGTTCTTCCGAATCTGGTTGATCTTGCCAGATCCCGAGTTCGCTTCTCGGCCAAGGAAGTACTTGCGCATTTCCTTGTGGTCTTCTGGGATATCCTCATGCAGGACCTTCCAGGCGTTGGAACGTAGGAATTGCTCAAATACCTCGCGCAACTTCACGGCCCACATTGTCCCGATATACTGTAGCAGAAGGGCATCGAGAAGGTCTTCGTCCATGAAGACCCGGTATTTACCGTTGAGCTGGCGGCGCATTTCAACAGGAATACCATCTGAGTGTCCTGTCCAAGTCCAGCTATCGAGCGAGGCAATCCGCATGTTGAGCACATCTGCCACCTCCTGGGCAACCTCGTTGTTCCGCATAAACTCTTTCAGAATGGCTGTCTTCTCATCGCTGAGGAGATCGGTCTTAAGCAGTGCGCGGGAGACCCACTTCAGTTCGTCCACGTTGAGCCAGTCACCCTTTGAGGACAGTTCTGTTCCAAACGATTGGATACTTGCTCGGAGATCCTTGAGTGCCTGTCGGGAAAGTTTGGTCTGGGTGAAAAGATCATTGAGGTAGGACCGGATCGCGTGTTCGTTGACATGTGTCGCAGCAGTAAAGACCAAGGTCTCCCAAGTCGCGCGTTGCTCGTACATTTCTGCCCGCCCAACGCTTTCGAAGCTTGGATCGGAGTCAGTGGATTTAGTTTCATCTGCAGTGGAGATCATGCTTCCGTCCAACTCCGACAACCACTCTGTAACCAACTTGCTGTAAAAGGCACCGTGCTCATGCTTTATCTCAAGATATCGCAACTCCTTTTCAAGTTGAGTGATACGATCCTGTAGAGCTGCCTGAGAAACGGAAGGGTCGTGGCGACTTTGTAAAAGAAAGCGACGAATGTTCGTATGATCTTCCAGCTGCAGACGGCCGACACCTCGTGAAGTGAGTGTGTCTTCCGATTCCTCATCTGAGGAATCGGCATCTAGATCCAGGTCATCTTTGTCGAGCGAATCCTTACTGTATCCTTTCAGGCGTGAGATTCCATCCAGCAAAGCCTGAGCACGGGTGCGCAGGTCTGGCGCTGCGTTGGCAACTGCAAGAATTTCGGTTTTGCGCCGATCAAATAGGACGCGTTGCTTGGAGAGTTCACTGATTTTCGTAGCAGTGATGGACATGAGAGTCTGCGGAAGAGCTCCGCTTGCCATAATGGAGTTTGGAACTTGGATGATATGAGGGGAGGTTCCACCTTATGAGGCAGAAAAAGAAGGTAATTTGATGTTGAGAGTTTGACAATGAGAGTTTGGTGTTGAGAGCTGAGATGTGGAGATGATATGCGGTGGGGGGAATGATTCAAATAGGAGAGGCGAATTCATCTGGTACTTCCACGACTGACTCATACGTTAATTAGAACGTTGGAAAAGTTAGGCAGTTCTATGACTCAATGGGAAAAACAAAGGCAACTGTTTGAGGTTAGCAATGAAGTGATGTATTTTGAGGCTGAGATCGGGTACCTAATCGGGTATAGCGTCAACTGGTCAACTTATGATTCCGATCTGTGTCGCAATCCATGGATACTATGCTTGATCAATCTATCCTTGCTATCTCCCAGTCATTTGATATGTCATTAAAGTTTCGAATAAAGCATGAATTATCCATGATTGAATTGCCAAAAGCATCCTTTTGAGTCCCTCTAGCACGTCCTGCGGATGTGCGAATACCGTTCGAAACCACCCCCTTTCTTCGGCGTCATAAGTTGCGCCAGCCGCAATGTATACCTTTTTCTGTGGGAGCCTTGCAAGAATACCTATAGTCTGTAGCTGCGTGGTCTTTAACTACAGCTCCCAGATTCATCCAGATGAAGAACGCAGTGTTGCACTCAACGTAGGGAATCTGATGAGATCGGAGAAAGTCTGTCACAAAGCGATAGCTTTCTGCCAATCGTATCCGATTAGTGGTGGTGTAGACCCTTATAAAGGTTTTATCAGATAAGAGAGCTGCAGCAGTTTAGTCGGCGAGGCTTAAGGGGAACTTGTAGAGACTACCAAAGTAGAGGTGATCAGCAAGACTTTGTATATCAAGCCAAGCGGTAAAAATTCACGAAATGCCACATGCAGCTTCCAAGATGCTAGTTTGTATATTGGCGATAGTACGCCTCCTATCTCCCCGTTGCTACCTGAAGGGCTTTGTTCATAGATTGAGTACTTGTTTATTAGTCGCACTGTAAGGCATATAAATGCCTTGCTTTTGGTAGTTTAAATGATCAATGCCTCTTCTCCTTCACTCTCCTCTGGTAGGAGTAGTCTCCACATATATAATAGTAAAGGGCATCAAAAAGGAGATATAAAATGACACCGAAAGCGACGCACGAAAGGACATCCAAACGACAACCCAGAAGGCACAGGGAAAGGCATCTACAAAAAGCCATCAATATGATGTTCTAATATATCCTAGGTCAACCAGATCAGATTATACCAGACAACGCTCGTTTTCCAGTGCCGCTATATATATACTAACGGACATGTGAGCAACTACCTACACGTACTCATGTATCTACAGAACTTCCAAAACCCTTCTCTCATTCTCCCACCCACAGCAAACCACGACTTATTTGAACCCGGAGAGGCATATGCACAGCTCTCTATACGCTTGTTGTTCGAAAGCCTATTTATTTTTGAGAGATTATCACGCGGGTACCTTCCCATGACAGACTTCTCAGCGGTGCACCCCTAGGATCTCGATACCATAGCTCAGTGCTCATCGCCCAGCTTCAGCTCTTGATACCTTTGAACTCTCACTTGCCATCAGGTACGCGACACAATCCTATATCAATATGGCCTTTACTAAAAGCATATAGTAATCTGTACCTCACAAAAAGCGGAGTGATGGCATCGCACCAGCACTGGCACACGGCGAGCGATGCGACGATTGCCAGCATCCGGTCGACAGACTCAGATATGCAGATAATAGAGCCCAGCAGTTCAGCAGATGGTGAAATCACGCAGTACGGTACTAGTGGGGACGGTCATCCAGACTCTCTCGTCGACTGTCTCCGTATGCAGTTCCCGACGGCTCTGCTCAATCCTGCATCGCGATCCACGGCGTTTGTGGTCCACCGCCGGAACCAAGTTGATTGGGCTTTTTGCCCCTGTCATCGACAGTACCAATCCTATAAAACCGGGAAGATGTCAACGACGGGTTTGAAAGCAGGGACTATGCTCTGGAAATGTTGCGCCTACGCGGAACCTTGCGCACCGTTACCCAGTCCCTGGACAAAATAGAAAATATTGCAAAGAAGGTCGAACCATCTTTGCGCCGCGATATTCCGGGCGAAACATCAGCAACACTGCTTGACGACTGGCTGGCTATCCTAGATAGACGCTATCGTAGCTTTACAAAGGCTACGGAGGCTTCACAACCACCATAAGAAACAACCTATACACCAACCGTGATGTCATCGAGTGATTTCGCATACTTCGCATTTCGAGTATCTTAATGATCCCATTGACCTTACCAAATCCCCTGATGGTCCCGTTCACATTCACCCATTTACCGACGGCAACGACTCTAGTAAGCTACCTCGGATTTAAGGAAGACCGTCAAAACGAGAGAAAATCCATACAGCCACGCTCTTAACCGAGCGGTGAAGAAAGGAATTCCCATTCGGGCCAGTAGGCTGCACATGTCAAAGCTTCCGACACTATTGGTGCGTCCTCGACTTAAGCCCAACCAGTCGGAATATGGAATAGCAGCGCGAGGTCGCAAGATCAAGACATGCGACCTCTCGAGGGCCAAGGCTCCTCAAATCACGACTGTTCCAAACCCAAAACAGGCCCTAAGCAGGTGGTTCGATCTAAGATCTAAGAATGAACGTGACTATGACTGCCTCTCTGACCGCCTGTTGCATTTCACGAGGCGTGGAACTTAATCTACGACGCTCGTAAGCACCACAAAAGGACGTCCGCGCACAATAACTATGGTAGTAAGCAGGTAACTTGGTGATGTACTATGTTGTAATTACCTAGGTATTTCGGCGATGCCCCGAAGATAAAGAGGCTGATTGCAAGCAATGCATTCCTTCGACAGGGATACCCGAGCCGCTCCTAAGAATAGCCAGCAGTGCTCAAAATCCACACAAAACGGTAAATACCAACTAACCGGCCCCCTGTATGAATCGCATATTACAGTAATACGACTCGTCGCGACAGCAACATAGCCCGTAAACGAGATCCACTGCAACAGGTTTGATACGCCTATCCAGCCACTGTCCCGACAGCCCTAAAGGTCCAAGGTCAAACCGCCAAGACTCGCGTACCAAGATTCGCTGGCAATGGCTCCCGAGGGACCCGTCGTATGATGCGAATAATACACCTCAAACACGCGAAAAGTAAAAAGAAAATCCCGTGTTTGAAGCCGCGTAGTCATGTTAATTGGACTCTCACATGTTGGGGCTTGACCCTGAATTGCCGAAGTGGGCTGAACGGCCTTCGATGAAAATTCTGGAAGCCACGTTGTCCCAAGGGAGCTGAATGTGGGGTCATTTTTGAGATTTCAGGTTCCGACATATAGAAAGTCGTTATTTTTAGCCCTGGATCTGCGACGTATGGAACCCGATAGATGTCTCGCATCTGCTTTACATCCCGGATGTTTGGAATATGGTGCAATGTGGATGTGTGGGGATGTGTGTAGAACTGGTAGAGGAAATGAGTGCTTCGGATAAATTGGTTTGACGTATACAATATCGAGCGTAAACTTTGCCGCGGGATGTTGGATCTTGTTTAGGAGTCAACAGCAGCTAAGCTGGCTTCGGAAACGGGCACGTTGGATTGTGACGGCGTTTCCGGGGGCATTTTCCTGGTTTTGCTACTTGCCCCACTGGGGCCGATATCCACTGCTTCAAAATGGCCAGCTTCCTATTCAAGCCATAAGCGACTTTTACCAATCGCGAGGCTAAGATCAAGTCAGTAGGTGGGGATTTCCTTTTCTGAAAGCCGGAGCCGCTTGGTACCGGGCGTTATTCCGAGATATGGGTCCGCAATATCGGTACGCGAAGAGATATCCAGCCACTATCCGGGGCGATGGGTAATCGGAGGCTGGTGGATGTGACATGTCCCAGGTATGTACTGAGTGCGGAGTACTTGTGGGTTTGTTGCAATCTCTCGATGTTTCCTTTCCCGCTTTCCCGCTCTCCTTTGCCTCAGGTATAGTATACATCTTGTAAAGTATTGCAAGCTCTGGGAAACCCAGATGTACCTCCCTTGGTGCCCGGATCATGGCCACGTCTCGGATCTCCCTAATCGTATGACCTCCTGCCTCCTATGAAACCAGTATTCGAAACACCTGGAGGCCGTGCATGGAATCACATAGGCCGTATCCCATAGAGGGATGACATGGTGTTGATTGCGGAATCTATCCCGGCAAGAAAAAAAGGCACCGGCTCAAAGGCTCAACCTCGAGCATATCAACTGTAAGACAAATTATGGCGCCATGCCGGTTGCGGGATAGTTTCCTTTGAAACAAGGTATCATTCTGAACGGGACCGGGACGAGTCGCAATGCATGATTCTTGTTACACGATCAGTGATAGTGATGTGCGAGCCACAGGCGCCCTATGATACTGTTGCACCAATCTCGTCGGATATGATGGGAATATTTATTCCAAGTTGAGTCACACGCACCTGCAGAATGAAAGAGAAAAGGCAAAAAAGGGAAAAGGAAAAATGAATCACATTTGCCTTCCTGCAGTCGGAATCGAAATGTGCTATGGGAGGTAGACAAAACCCAGTATTTAGCCACAGCCGGGCCGGTGATTGGAGGCACTGGTTCTGAGCCAACAGAGATAGCCCGGGCGTGTCGTATCAAAGGGAGAGGCCCGAGGATGGTGAGATACTTTCTTTGAATGTTTTTTGTTTTTTGTTTTTTGTTCTGTTTCAGTGTTACCAACACAGCCCGGTTCGATTTGCATATCAACCCGGGAAGCATCGAAGACGCATCGAAGGAGCGGGACGAGGCTGAGCTGAAGGTGGCTGTGGGCTGAGACGAGTGGGGGATGTCTGAGACGTGTCAGTCTCTGCGATGGCTTTCTTTCTTGGGGTGGTAGTGGATAGTATCATTTTGGCAAGCACTGTCATCCTTCAAAGGTAAAGGCCTGCCGATGTGCATGCGTCAAAGCGGGGTGCTTCGTTTGCCTAGTTTGGACACTACTTCATCCCAAATATGTACATTTGGCCGAGTACATCCCTTCAGGTGTATGTCCAGTAGGCACTTAGAGAAAATGGTCATTTCTAGCAAGTCACAATCAGAATAGCACCATAACGTGTGTGGTATGACCGGGGAAGAAAGTATAGGCGAGACATAAGGTGATGAAGGAATGACCCTGGCTCCAATGAGGCGCAACGGTTCCATCCCCCTGGGTCTGTATAATTTGTTCCCGAAATATGGGAATATATTACTTCGAAAGAATCTACATCCTACTCGTACTCGGTAACTCTGTTTGAACAAGTGCTATGATACAGAGCATAGGAGCTAGCATTCTCTAACCTAACATTTTGAAATGTTACGTCGGGACAATTATATTATGTGCCTAGTACTCCGTACTCCGTAACGGGTACTTGGGAAGGGGAATACTAGGTACGGAGTAAATTGCCGTGGAATGGAGATAGCAAGCCCCTTCCGTTCTCTCCTGAAGATCAGACCCATAGCTCAGTTTTAGGACACTCAAACTCCCGTTTTGTCTTCTTAATCAAGAATGGGTATGCCCGTATTCCCCTGAAACAGACACCCTCAATGACCTTCTCAGAAGCCGGCTAGCTTTGCGCTATCACGTCTTACTAGAGTTTCCAAGTTTCCAAGTTTGGAAGGTTCTAAGGAACATTCGATGTACTGTTGTACCTGACAACAATACATATGTACTAGTACGGTACTGGTACCAAAACTAGTATTGCCGTAACGAAAAGAATTTCTCGCGTTGCGTCTTCATGATGTCATCGCATCGATTACCCATTCTCCTAAAACGGCCCCAACGGTGGAATTTGCACAGGGGATATCGTCATCTAGTTAGATAACGAAATATTCTCTTATGTAGAAGAACGTTAACTTGAAAGAAATATAGACACATATGTTTTTTTCTTTTGGTTTTCGCTTTTTCTATTAATCCAATCACTCTTTCAGAAATGACCCCGGGAATACTCAAGCGCAATCAATCATAGCCCCATAAAATCACAAAGGGCACAAAGAGAGTTTTTTCGCCGAAGGCTCCGTCCTATAGGGGGAGCCGTCAAAAGTGGGGTTATTTAGGGCTGTTGATCGTAGCAAGGAGCGGATGCGAGATTGACTGGTAAATTGTTTACATGCACATCAAAATTGGAGGAGTCCTGCGGCGGACTCACATGCCTCTCTCCATATGCCATTCAAAATCTTGCAGATTCTCTGATATCAGAAATCTCTTTAGGAGTAAGGAGAATACCTAATAATGACGTGAGTTCTGTGTTACTGTTACTGTAAGCTATACCAGTAATTTTGACCTTCCAGAAGGAAACGTTGGAAGTATTGACCCCCTGAGCGATGTCATATATAATTCGAATACACTAGCTTATACGGTGTACTCCATAACGACCCTGTCAAGTGGACCTCAAAGTCAAGCCAATGGAAGACCCTAAGAATCTTGGAAGGAAAAATAGTAAGACATGTTTCCCCATACAAGTACTACCATGCCCATCCTTTGAGCCGTGAGGTTCGAACCACCTGGGCAGAATATAGGATGATTGGGTAAAAATTCTCAAATGGGACAGCCCTGTATCCGCCAGGATTCTTGAGATGGCCAAAGCAACCCTATTGAATAACGTCCAAGAACTGATCACAAGGAAATAATTGCATGTAATCCACTCCATTACCGCCCGTCCTGATACTAGACTGCAAATCGCATGTCGCACGTCAGAGCTGAAAAATCATACCTGTGAAAGCGTGGCATGATAGCACGGTTCTTCACGTACATCTGTACCCAGTACGGAGTACAACGCAGGCAAATGGGGTTTGATAAACAACTCCCCCTCATCATCCCGTCTGCATCCCCCCCTAGTCGGATCTGGTGGGGATCTCTCACTGGCTGACAACTTGAATTATGGATCACCTGAGGCACAGTGATTAGCGGTCAGGATGTTTTGACCCGACAACAGATTATCGTGTTGCTGTCACCGGGGAAGAGTGGCTGCCACGAACCCGCAGATCCTTGCTTCAGCCACCGCTCTTTGTCTTTACCTCGTTACTAGGTGGGGTATATTGGGGCTAGTGAGGAGAATCGGCATCTCTTTAATTATAATGTGGGTAAATTAGGAGATAACGCGGTCTACTCTGTATGGATCAATAATAGCAGAACTTGTTTTGCTCTATTTTGCTATTCTTAAATATTGCCCTAGGGAACTGAGGGGATTCTTTTCCTAACCCGCCACAACCGCCCTGCACGATATCACGTTGATAGCGCACAGATGATGTATAGGAGACACTGTCAGCACTAAATCAGCTCAAAGATGTAGTGAAGTTGCGTGTCTACTCGGGCATATGAGTCATTTCATTCTAGCACGGTATTTGCCGGAAAAAACAAAAGAAATTTAACAACGAAATAGAAAAAGCAAAAAAAGAAATGACGTATATTGCCCTTTTTGGATAGTCCTGCCTTCTTGAATTCACGGATATTGGCATAAAAGCCTCAAGGTGAGGGCCGTTCCGAACAAATTGAGAAGGTACGCGGGGGTTCCTAGGCATCCGAATAGATAATCGCCGTGAGGGGAATACCTGAGGTCTGAACAAGATCCCTGTCAGTTGCTAGTATGATGCGGCTGTTAAGGCCCCCAAAAGAGGCTAACTGTCGCCCTTGGATGACGCTAAGTTCATTCAACAGCCCACCCGGGTGACGTGCAGGAGCACAGGATCAGGAGAGCATAGCCTTGGTGAGGGGTGCCGAGGAACTTCAAATTTCTTTTCTCCGGCTGTAGCGGCAGAGTGCATCGACATAATCAAGGAAATGGTGAAGCACGGCATCGCCAGCTCATCTTCCAACGGCTGCGGGGTTGAAGTCAACCCCGCAGATGTTCCTGTGCTTTGCGGCTGGTCACACTCTGCATACAGTCTGTATCACTCTGTGCCTTGAAGGACAGGTACGATCAAGCTGAGAGCTAACCAAAAAAAAAAAAAGTCTAGGAATACGGAGTATGAAATCACCCGAATACTAAGCCATGGGAAATGCGGGCCTCGTAGGGCGAAACAGGCTCCTAATAACCTGGGAATGTTTTATCGGAGTGTTCGTGACAAAACAGAAACCTCAAACTCCCCGACGATCTGTTATTGCTTTTGATAATCCACTCCATCTCCACCGCTCAAACCGTTTCTCACTGCCACATCAAGCACAAGCACCCGACTGGTTCAGGGATGACATTCGATGACATTCAATTGTTAACATTCCGCTATAGATGACGATGTACTATAACTTACACAGACCCTATGAATGTTGCGGTGTACACTGTACGATCTTCCCCATTTCCTCCCCACCAAGGTGTCAAATAGGAGGAAATGATGATATGCGTGATCGACTCACTCTTTTTTTGTCTCGGTGCTTGGGCACAGATCCGCGCCCGACCAGTCAACAATGAACACAAACACAAGAGCACAACACTAGATAAGACTACCTAGGTATGTATCACACAGGAAAGTCTAATGGAATCTTGCGACCAAAACGCAGGAATCCGAAGGCTCCGCATATCTTACCCGGACCACTCTGTCGGTGCTAGGGACTTCCCAAGTGATACAAATGGCTGTTACAGTCTAAGTAATAATCTCGATATTATAATACTAGCCTAGTACGGAGTATGTTAATTGTAGTCGACTAGGTTGATGTGGGGGAACTGGAGCCCGGTGTCTCGGACTATAGAAGTCTGAATGAAATAGACTGCTATTCGTGTATCCACCATCATCCACAATATTTCGGGACATTTTATTATTATTAAGGATTCTGAATAAAGAGAAATGGGAGATCCCCACCCCCTTTTACACGAAATATCCAGGAGAGTCTGTCATAGGTAGATTGTAGGGAAATTGTAACTCCTGTCCCTTTAAGGCTCTGCCGTCCAACACACTTGAAACACAGATCGACCCCGTTTGGCCGATAACATTCCCCAGGAATTCCAAGGATCGTCCAATGATACCCAGCAACGGGTTTCCGTCTGGCAATCATTCCGCATCGTCATCTCGTGGTAGGCAGCTCTGTATTTTGATAGGCACTTGGGTATTGAAGTAGTACCTAACTGTAGGAGCATGCCTCAAGGAAATGAGTAATTACACCCTGTTGGTATAGTATTTAATCATTTCAATGGCCCTCGCTTTTGTTTTTCTCTTCTGCTAGATAATTCTTTGTTACTCTTTTTTTTTCTTTTACCCTTGAGATCTCAGCCTCATTCCCACGGATTGTGGCTCATATATACACTGGGTGAGTCCTCCAAAAAAGAAATTTGCCCTAACTTGACCATACATACCTACAATCTCTCTCACACCCACATCACGACTGGAATATCTGCAGTCGGAGTTCGAATTAGATATGTCTTTCAGTATCTAACCCTTCTTGATCAGAAAAAGCAAAGAAAGCAAAGAAAGACATCAAAATTACATCCTTCGACCTGGCATTACCAGTATTGTATTATTACCGAACAATACCGGTATCCAGTACACCATTACCCATACCGCATGCCCCGTCTATTGTAAGTACCCAGTACCCACTGCAGCTTCAATTCGCGGAATTGGGATTCATTCGATTTAATTCTTTTCCATTTCCCCCCTTCAACTCTCCTTCAATTACCTCCCTCTCCTCGAAGCCAGAGAAAAAAAAGAAAAAAGTCTATACTCATACGATAAGGACAAGACAGGTCTTCTCCCTCCCGTCGCATGATCATCCAGAACTTCCGCAATTTTACCCACTCCCGACTCGCATACGGACTTAGTGGCCACCACGTAACCGTGCAGCAACTTGATCAGCTCGCAGTGATCCTCAAAACGGCACTAAACAATCCAACATCAGCGAGCTCCCAAACTCGGCCCAGTCTCCGATTACTCGCTTTCCCCTTTCGACCGCCTGCATTCACTGCGTTGGCAACTCTGTCGCAATCCCCGATTTTCATCACATTCTCCTATCCTAGCTTCGTTGCGCCGGGGAAAAAAGCTCCCTGCACTTTAGCACGGGTACTCCCTTCGCCTGCCGCATCGCTAGTCTCCAATCGCACCCAATCGCGCAGGAAACCTTGTCGGACTAGGACAATCTTTGACTCTTAGGTCTTTTCTTTTTATTGCTACCACCGTCTACTTCCGCACCAAGGCCCGGTTCTTGGGGCTCTTTCCCGAACTTTGGTAACGATACCTGCATACGCATTATATTCGGCCTTTGACTCGCTTTGGCGCACGCCCTTCAATTTCGAACTGGTTCCGCGCCGCCTTCCCCGACTCACTTGGCGATTTCACGATCAATTGGTCCATATCACAACACCCCCCGCTTCGACTGCAGAGTAGCAGCTTCCCCCACGCACCGGCAGATCGACACGCATAAGAGAGGGGTAGCATTGGTATCATTGGAAGAACATACAGAAAATCAGCCGGGCTCCGAAAGAAGCAAGACAAAAACCCGCATCCCGCTTCTTTGAGGCTGGAGATCATTCCTGGTTGATTCCGTTTGTGACGTCTATCCCAAGTGGTTAGCATCGGCTGAGAATATCCCTCGTGGGAGATTGGCCGTTGCACAGGGCCAGTGCCCTTTGCAATTGTTATCAGGGAAATTTTTTTTAATCGCTCAAAATCTTCTTTTGTTGCGATTTTTTCCCTCGTGAGCTGCTCTCCGGCAGGGCTCTCCGCATTACACCCAATCCAGCCCAAGATGCAGCAGAGTTCAGAAACGGTGAACTTCTGCTGAGGACGTGGCTGAAAGATCGTGTTCTTACCGTGTCAGAATATTCTACTTTCTCTTTTGGCTCGCATCGCATAACATTCCTGACAGGCGGCAGCCTTGCGAACCTTGACAGCAGGCCGGTCCCATACGCTGTTACCCATTCGTCCATTTCTGAGTCCAGGTGACTCGGACGTTGGTACGGTATACCACAGGCTTAGACTTCCCCATATCGACAGCTGAGCTGTCGTTTTGATAGATAGGCGTCATGGCCTATGCTACGACTACCTCACCGACCCTGGATGCTGACACCCAATCCAACTTAAAACTTGCGACATCTCTCCCTCAACCGACTTTACATCATGTTGTCACATCTTTACCATCTGGCCCTCCCCCTTGTTCCGCACCCTCATTCACCTCTTCCCCGACCTCTACACCCACCTCATCCTTCCCTGCCCCCGAGACACCCTATACTTTCACCCCTGCCGGCACTCCCCTGCAATCTGCCAGCGAGGGACTCTACGGCCGAGTAAACGGCCCTTCCCTGCCTATGCCGGGCCCGCTTGAACTCGGCGAGTCCATGATGGCCGTTCCCGGAAACGCAAATCCGTCCGGCTTCAATGACCCTGCTGTGTCCACCAAGGCACCGGGCCTAATGAGACGAATCTCAAGAGGCGCCGCCAACAAACTCACTCGTAGGAGGCAGTCTACGACACAAAACGAGAAACGAGACCGAAGCACTGGTCCCATCATCATGCGCCGGCGCAGTGATAGCAAAACAGGTACCCAACCTGTCCGGGATAGCGCCCTTGATTCGAGCAACGAGGATGAAGCCGGCGAAGCCTTGGACAACCTGGGTGCATGGGCTGGTTCGGAGGCATCCAGTCTTCGCAGCGAGAGTCGTATGAATATACCTCGCGAGACTGCTCCTGTTCCCGCCGTTGCCGTTGCACCTAAGATAGACTCTGCCGTTCAGCGAGGCACAGTCCTAACCAAAGTAACCAAGAAACGCAGGAAGCAAGTTCGCTTTTTCCTAGATCTAGACGCCGCCAAGGTGTTCTGGGATCTCTCCAATCCGGCCAAACGCTTCTATATCGACGATATCAAAGAAATCCGGGTCGGTGCCGACGCCCGCAACTATCGCGAAGAACATCAGGTTCCCGAAGATTTGGAGCGCAGATGGTTCACCATTGTCATTGCGGATTCTGACCGCTCCAAGGGCCGAGCGGTCAAAACATTGCACCTCATCGCTCCTAGCGATCGTATTCTTGACCTGTGGATTACCACCCTGGAGCATATATCTCGGTACCGAATCGATCTGATGTCTGGTCTGGCAGGTTCGGGCCAAAGCGAAGCGGTTCTAAAGGCACACTGGGAGCGCGAGATGTCGAGACTCTTCCCGCAGCGTCCTCCACTGGAGGAACAAAGCCTCGACCTCGCTGCCGTGGAGAAGGTCTGCCGCAGCTTGCATATCAACTGTTCCAAGAACATGCTCCGGGCGCAGTTCACTAAAGCTGACGCTGCCTGTAACGGCAAATTGGATTTCTCCGAATTCAAGGATTTCCTTTTGCGTTTGAAGGAAAGAAAGGATGTCAAAGATATCTTCAAGCTTCACACCGCAAAGCCGAAGGAGGGCATGACTCAGAAGGAGTTCTTGGCTTTCCTTCGTGATGTGCAAAATGAAGATATAGAATTCGACCGGGTTTACTGGGCTACACTGTTCGACAAGTACGTTCGACGGGCCTCTAAATCTCGTACTCCTTCTGCAGAAGGATCGGAGCTTCCTCCACCTGTGTCGCGGATGAACCTGGATGCCTTCGCCGCGTTCCTGTCTTCGTCCAGCAACGGTGTCTACGCTTCACGTGCTCCCCAGTCAAGATTTGACCGCCCGTTGAATGAATACTTCATCTCGAGCTCTCACAACACATATCTCCTTGGCCGCCAAGTGGCTGGTGCATCAAGCACTGAGGCTTACGTTAGCGCGCTTCAGCAGGGATGTCGTTGTGTCGAAATCGACTGCTGGGATGGCGCAGATGGACGTCCCATCGTGTCCCATGGGCGGACTCTTACCACCAGTGTCCTCTTCGCGGATTGCATCACCGTCATCAACCGATATGCTTTTATCACATGCGACTTTCCACTCATTCTTTCTCTCGAGGTGCACTGCAATCCGGAACAGCAACTGGCGATGGTCAAGATCATGAAGGAGACATTCAAGGAACGACTTGTCCTTGAGCCCTTGATGACCAACTGCCAGATCCTTCCGTCTCCTGAGGAGCTTAAGGGTCGTATTCTGGTGAAAGTGAAGACGTGTGACGAGAACGAGTTTGATCCCCGCCACAATACCGTCGGCTCTGTCGGTACCCACGGCCGCAAACGCAGTTCTAGTACTCCATTTGTGCGACCGACGCTCCTTGAGACAAACACCATGCCTCTTCCCACACTCTCAAGTCCCTCTACAATGGGTCCGCTCGACAGTATCGGCCCTTTGATCTCGCACGATAGGCGTTCCCTTACTGCTACAAGCATGAGCAGTGCAACCGACGACAGTGACGGAGCGCTGACGACTGTTCACACTGACAAAAAGAAAAAGCGCCGCCAGAAGAGCAAGATCACCAAGCCTCTCTCTGACTTGGGCGTGTACACTCGTGGCTACAAGTGGCACAGCTTCTCGTCTCCGGAGAGCAGGCGGTATAACCATATATACTCGTTTGCTGAACGGTCTTTCGAGAGCATCTGTCAGAGTCACGACAACAAGGTTGCACTGGAGTCACACAACCGCAAATACCTCACGCGGGTGTATCCTTCCGGATTCCGACTCCGTTCATCTAACTTCGATCCGAACAAGTTCTGGCGCCGTGGTGTGCAAATGGTAGCGCTCAACTGGCAAACTTACGACATCGGCATGCAAATGAACCAGGCTATGTTTGCCGCTGGAACTGACCGCACTGGCTACATCCTCAAGCCCGAGAGCCTTCGCTTGCCGCCTGTTGATGGAAATCAGAAGCGCAAGATGGAGCGCAAACTAGTTCGATTCTCGGTTGATGTCGTCTCGGCACAACAACTCCCCCGTCCGCGCACTATCGGACAGGATGACAGCATCAACCCTTACGTCGAGATCGAGATGTTCAGTGCGGATGATCGCGGTCAGAGCTTCGTCCTCGGCGAAGGTGGCATGAATGCCTCTGCGCGCAATGGTATGTCCGGCATTGGATATCCGCACCGTCGCCGCACAAAGATCGAGCAAAGCAATGGCTACAGCCCTGTTTTCAATGACAAGTTCAGGCTGTCTCTGGAAACCAAATATCCCGATCTTGTATTTGTGCGATGGACGGTCTGGAGCTCAACGGACGGCCGCAGTACTGGCAACAGCGTACAGCTGGCCACTTTCACCGCCAAGCTCACCAGTCTGTCGCAAGGTTACCGCTACTTGCCTCTCTATGATGCCAGCGGCGACCAGTACTTGTTCTCGACGCTTTTCTGCAAGATCTCAAAGCAAGATCCCATATCCGTTCAGCGTCTGGACTTCGAAGAGCTCCGCGCTGAACGCATGGGTATTCTGCGCCAAATCGGCCAGACTGTCTTCAAGCGCTCCTCATCGGCCGAGCGCGAAAGGGATCAATCACAGGATCGCAGTGATTCTCCAAGCCCCGAGGACAGGGAAGGCTGTCCTAACCTGACACCCACTGTGTCAACAACGTCGAACTCATCATTCGTGCAATGATTGGAAGTTACATCACCTTTTATCTCGCCTTTCTCTACAATCACTACAGCTTTGCGCTGACCTTTCCTCCCATCTCTATCTCTGGAATCTTGTTCCTATCAATGTCAGCATCAACCAAGGTTCCGGCGTTTGTCTTTCTACTGCATGATATCCTCCTGTTTGCTCTCATCTGTGCTTGCCAACATTTTCGGACGTTCTGTTTATTCCACCATTACCATCCATACCCGTCACAGCGATACCCCCAAGTTGCTTCAAGTTGCATTTTTGCCATTTACCATGAGTATCATCTTGTTCATCATCCTCGTCCTCTCATTTGTCTGTGACGAACCCGGAAACCGACCATCCGGCATGTATTCGACTGGGAGATGTGTTTGCTTGTGTTCTTGTTTTCATCCCATCTTTTCTCTCCTGTCTTTATCTTATCTGTTTGGTCTCATGTATGTCTTTTCCTTTCATCTTATTTCTTTTGTTGTGCTACGTGTCCGCATAGGATCTTGCAGGAACTCGGTCCTGCCATTCGTCATCATCGTCGCATTTGAGGGAGTCAACCACATTGGGGAATATATATGTGACTGGTTCACTGGAGCAACTCTTCTCACTCATCATATCTTTTATCATCATAGCATAGGGACTTGGGATTTTTCATTTTCTGGAGGCTCTCACAGTTGATCTGTCAATCCAATTATGTGCTCTTGCACACTAGCATATCACTTCTGTTTATCTTAGTATAGTATTAGCGTGGAATGTACTATTCATGTTTGCTTTCCTCACGTGTCTTTTTCTTAGCACAGTACTTGTTCTAGAAAGATATATCACTGACGTCTTTGTATATCAGCAGATACACTAGTCTAAGTAAGCGTATCCAGTATATATATTTCTTTGTTTCTTTGTTCGCACTGTCACGAAATCCTGCTAAGCTGTAGAGAAACCCACTACGATTATTTCTGGCAAGTAGTTCTCGATCCACTCGTGTATGGGGTGGCACAACATCATATATGCATTCGTCATAGGTCTATATAGTGTTACAGCCAGCATAACGTGGCCTTCAAAATGCCCAGAGTAGTTGGATGCCAATCTCAAGTCATTGCCATAACCTATAAGAGTCAATATTTTTGTTCTCTCGTCTCGTATATAGGGGATATCGCAACTGACACACTTCTGACAGGCCTGAGGCATGATACACGTGACCTATTTTATTACTCGATCTCATCGAGTCAGCGCCAAGATTGGCCTTTTCTATCTCCAGCTTTTCTCCATATCAAAGCATAGATTACAGCCAACCAATCACAGTCCCTGATAACCTTGATTATGTGGGGTCAAGTGGAGCCAACGGTTTCAAAAGGTTGCCAGGTCCCCGGCCAATTCTTGTAGATAACGGGATTTCTTACTTGAACTCATCCGGTCACCCCCCGCAGGTGCCCATGATAGGTCCGTATCGGCTCAGACCATCATGGATACTTTCAAGATTGGAGGCCCACTGCGGCTTTCTTATCGGGGAAAAGAGGACTCGGATCCTGGAGGATATGGTTGTCCCGGGGTCATTCCATGTGGAAAAGGTTATAATGATACTATTATCCCCCGTTTTTGTACTCTCTACTTCAAATCCCCCCAACAGCTTTGCTTTGATACTTTCTTTGGGCGTTCGATTACTCTACTGGCAACTATTAGCAGCTACAAGTCTACAAGTCTACACGTCCACTCGCCAATATGTCCAAACTCAAATGGATACTCGATAAGGCGGCTGTAGAGAACGAGCCAGGACTCACCAATGCCCAGATGATGTTGACAAACAACGATTTACGGCCAGGTGAGAATACCCAGGGTTATAGGATCTCAGATCCACCCCTTATTTATCACTCCCGTCGTGGTTCACGAAGAATCCAAAGACTGACCAATGGAAACCGTACTACAGTGGACCCGGAACGACGCCAATGGAAATGGATCAACTTTATTGCTTTTTGGATTGCGGACTCGTTAAACATCGTCAGTGTCTCTAAATGGTGCCTGGTACAAGCCTAGCGGCATCTAACACAAGATACAGAATACCTGGATGATTTCCTCCTCCATGATCGTTGACGGTCTTTCCTGGTGGCAGTCCTGGATCTGTGTCTGGGTTGGATACTTCGTGGCTGCAGCTTTCGTGTGCCTGATTGGACGAATCGGCGCTATCTATCATATTTCCTTTCCCGTAACGGCTCGAGCGTCATTCGGAATATGGGGCTCTCTATGGCCAGTCCTCAACCGCGTGGTGATGGCTATCATTTGGTATGGTGTACAGGGTTATATCGGAGGCACGTATCTTGCCGATCCGATGAAAACATGAATACTAATATATCATTAGGCCAGTGTGTGACTTTGATGATCGAAGCCATTTGGCCGAGCTACCGAAACCTTCACAATGGTCTCTCTGCCAGTGCTGGCGTCGATACTAAGAACTTCGTCAGCTTCTTCTTATTCTGGCTGCTCTCTCTTCCAGCCTTGTGGTTCCCCGTTCACAAAGTCCGTCACTTGTTCACCGCTAAGGCAATTTACTCTCCTATCGCTGCCATCGCTTTCTTTGCCTGGGCCATCTCCCGTGCCCACGGTCTCGGCCCGATCATCCACCAGTCCAACACCGTCCACGGAAGTGATCTTTCCTGGGCAATCGTGAAAGGAATCATGTCCTGCATCGGAAACTTCGCGGCGCTTATTATGAACAACCCCGATTTCTCACGATTTGCGCGAACACCAAAAGATGCGTTCTGGGCCCAGCTATTTACTATTCCTGTCGGCTTTGGCGTCACCTCATTCATTGGAATCATCGTGTCTTCCTCCTCGTCAGTGATCTTCAACGACGGCGAGGGCTATATATGGAACCCCCTTGATCTTCTCGGAAAATTCCTCGATGGAGCCAGTTCTGGCCAACGCTTCGGTATCTTCGTCATCGCCACCGGGTTTGCCCTAGCTCAGCTCGGAACGAACATTTCGGCCAACTCAATCTCAGCAGGCACTGACATGACTGCAATGCTACCCCGATATATGACCATCCGACGTGGTAGTTATATCTGCGCCGCCGTCGGTCTAGCTATGTGTCCAGTACGTCGTCCATAGTATACTGTAGGTCATATTGACAGTGGTGCCAATATGACCTATAGTATATTTATCCCAAGCCCTTCATACAACCATGACAAAAACTGACAAAATCCACAGTGGAACCTTCTCTCAACCTCAAACAACTTCACGACCTACCTTTCAGCCTACTCCGTCTTCCTCTCCGCCATCGCCGGCGTCATGATCTGCGACTACTACATCGTCCGCAAGGGCTACCTGAACATCAAATCCCTCTACAGCGCTAGCAAAACAGATTGCTACTACTACACCTGCGGTTTCTCCTGGCGCGCGTATACCGCGTACGTCTGCGGGATCATGATCAACATCGTTGGCTTCGCCGGTGCTGTTGGGCGCAAGGTCCCTATCGGCGCACAATACATCTACAACTTCAACTATTTCACCGGTGTCATTGTTTCCGGTGTCGTGTACTTCGCTCTGACGTGGTTCTTCCCCGTTCCTGAGACAAGTGACACCTGGAACGAGGTTGATATCGATGTTGAGGATATCTCTGTTTCATACGGAAAGGACCCCAATGACTTGGAGGCTCATGGGTATGATCGGAGGTCGTTTGATGATGTGGTTGGGTCCGATGAGCGGAAGGGCCCAAGTACTTCGGACAGGAAGCTTTGAGAGCGAACTGGGTCTTTATTTATGGGCGGCGTTTTTCATATTGATATTTGCTGACGCTCTTACTATCGAGCGGGCTTGAATGTATATAATTAATTCCCTTTCTGGGATATATTTACGACGAGATGACAATTGACTACTTCCTGGGTTCCTAGACTTCCAAAAATGGGCCTCACCCAGGCTTGACTCTTTTATGACCCTGGAATTCTCTTTTAGGGCGTACGATTCTATCAATGTGGAATACAGCGGAGTCTACATGTACCCAATCCTTATTTCTCTGACTTGCGCCAGAGCATGGGTTATCGCGGCTCAATTTAGAGAATAGCGCTGAAAAAGGTCAAAGTAGCGAGCACAACTGCTATCGCTCCAAAGGCATAGCTTCCCGCTGTTAAGCCAGTATCGATATCATGTCCAGCCGCAGTTCCGATTGTCGTGACGATGATAGCAATAAATATTGCAAAGCCAATGAGAATTAGCAGGCGGGATACATGCCACCCATCAATAAGCAAAAGTGCGGGAATGCTTTCGCCAATGGAAATATCGCCATAACGAAGTGCCGCGTCAATATAGTGGCACGATTTTAGATCACTGCCGTTTATTCTTAGATCTCGATATTCTGTCACTCCGAATCTTCACTTACTTGTAGCGAGTGACCAGGTTGGATTTTTCCAGAAAGTTTTGACAGTCACTCTTTCCTTTCGAATTCCAATAAAAATCGAGCATTGGCTGTCTGTGCTGGAGATTCCTCAATCGCGCCCTTAGTTTCTGGTGCCGCTCTTGGGAGCAGAAGTAATGCGGGTACCCGTCCGAGTCATCCGTCAAAGTATTAGGACAAGAGACGCCGAGCTGGCAAGCTCGAAATGTGCCGTCTTCGTTGTACCCAGCGTCGCATTCTTCGCTCCTAGGAGACCAGTCTTCTAGTATTCTCTGTATATTCTCCATATCCATGGAATGGTCCACTGGAAGTACCATGACTTCGACTTCTTTATTCCTATGTACTCGGATAGCGTGCATCTGGAGCTAGTATTAAAGTTCAATATCAAAAATTTGCGAGCATGTTCTTACACACCTTGACTTCCTGGATCTTAACAGGAGAGCGCAGAGAGATGCGCTTCCACCATCCACACTGATTTCTCAACGTATGGATCTCGAGACCGCTGCCTTCCTGCACGGTAGGTATATCCCTTGCAAAGAAACAAGACCGCCGGGTGTAACATATCCAAATGCATGAATCGTAGCCATTCTTTATCGCCTCTGTGCATAAAGGTTCAATGTTTGATAGGTTGAAGGACTTTCTTTCCCCAAGGAAAGGATTCATTTCATGTTGTCCAGCGGGTGCTTTTTATCATCGTTGTTAGGTTGGCGGGGCTAATTTTCCGGAGCATAAACTCACACTGAGTTACAGATGCCTTTCTGGGTTCATTCGTTGCCTCAAATTCCATGATTCCCCTACTCAGTGCCAGTATGGGACACGATTTCTTTCGTGAGAATCAGGAAAAGAGATTAGTGCATACTTATATGAGAGCAAGTCTCCCAAAAAATAACTTTGATGCGCTCGTCACATCACATCCAGCTAGATCGGGAAGCGCATGGATCTGTCCATGGATGCGTTGTCACGCGTACGTGGACCAATGTTAGCTGCAGGGCTCTTCCAAAGTTGGTTATACATGCGCATCGAAGGATGAGGCTGGTAGGCTGTACCCTCCACCTGGTTCTGTCTGCCTCTTTGACAGTCCGCAACCCTCGCGAATAAAATGTCCTCGCGACTGTCGGAGATGACAGGGGATATCTCTTTCTCAGCCACGTTCTACAGCACATACGCATATAGCCATCGGCCGTGGCATATGGATCAAATTTTCTTTTTAGAGGGAAAACAAAAAGAGTGAAGTCTCCTAAGCCGCGCAAAGAGAAATCAGATGAACCTTTGAGCCAGCGCTCTGAATAAAGGAAGGAGGCATAACTTGAATGATTTCGCATCGAATACATATCGTTCTCATATGGAATCCGAATCTGAAATTACTGAAGGCGAGTGTTGGAAGTGCAGCGCCAGGACATGTTTTCTATTCAAATCATGTTTCTTAATTCAAGTACCGGGGGAAAAAAATCTCAAGGAAACACCTCGTTCGGTGTTGATGGATGCTTGGTGAACCGGTATACCAATCTTTCTCTGGGCCGAAGACAACCATTCATTGACGGCCTCTTGCCTTCTGTACAATGTATCGTACACACTTGGAAGCCATTCTTTAGCGGCGCAGGGCATCTCTGATAGGGGAATCACCACGGCGGAAGGAGGCTAAGTACAAGTTAGCTCAGTCATGGTTGGATCTTGGAGGTAGGCAGGCTCGGGGAAAAGCGGATAGTCGGGTCACAGTTGAGGGGTCTGCGAAGCTTGATGCTGAAAAGATTACACCAAGTAGCCTCTGCCCAAGCTCAATGGAGCTTATCTTATAGGGACCCCAAGCTTCAACTTGACCAAAAGTCTCTCTAAAGCCCGCGAAAAATGAAATATAGATATGAACGTACCGTCAGCCTCTTCCCAGGCACGTCCGGCACCGAAGCCGAGACCAACCCACGCGGGCCAAGCTCTCCGCTTGAAGAGGAGCACCGAGAAGACAATACCGAAAGAGAGTCCGAGGGAGGACTTGATGATCACAGAGGAGATGGCGCGGTCCCACTAATTATATGACGTTGAAGGTTAGCCAACGGCGTCTCCCATGTTTGCTCATAGAGAGACAATCGCCATATATATACCAATGGTATGATTCTATATTGCGACCTCTCTCATTTGAGCATCCCAGCTAGCTCATACCTTCTCGTTAAGCAAAGCCTCGCTGACGGGCTTGGTGGCCCGCGCGATCGGCCCGGATTCACTGGATTCAGCCATTGCGATAAATCTATCCAGAAGTAAGCATCAATTGAGCCGGAGCTATTTCCGAGGGCAAACCACGAACCAGTTGCAATTATGTGGAATTATAGAGGTGAAGGCGTGTGGAGTGCAAGGAGTTTGGGAGGTTCAGCGGACCGAGTCGATTCGGCCAAAGGCGGTCGGAGCAATCCGCGGTTTTTCTTGATCTCTTTTTTTTTTCCTTCCTCGACAAATAACCAACCCCTCTGTCGAGTAATTTGCTTTTTTCGAGATGCCGTTGATTGCGGAGGTAAGTAAAATGTTACCTTCGAATACTGCATGTCTTTTTCCCTGGATCTAATGTGTTGCGCTTCCACAGCGTCCGCGCTCATCGCAAGAGGCGCTCCTCCGCCTTGAGAAGGGCACCGCGAGTCCAACAACCCAGATCCACGAAGCGGCACAGATTATCGGCGTGGATTTGACACTATGTGACAGTCACCCGGAAGTTCACCGAGACGTTAGGATTCAAACAAACGCTACCCCGAAGGAGGAATGGGTTCTGCGATGGCTATTGAAGAGACTGAGAAGTGGGAAGAACTATAGAGTGGACGCGGCCTCGTTCCTCTTATTACGACAGCTCACCGACCTGATTTCGCCGAAGAACCTCGCTGCTATTCTTAAAGATCAGAAATTCTTACCGATCTTATGTGATACATTTGAAGACTTGGAGGCCGATATCTTTTCCGGTCTGGGGAACGGGCTCGCAAACCTCAGTTCTGACTCCGAGTCCAGCCACACACTGTCCGGATCTCCGACACACGACGATCGCCGAGGAAATCAAGGGAAAAAGCGCAAGAGGATGACAACTGAGAATGATGCAGACGCCATGGACGTGGACGTGGATGAGCAGCGGCAGAACCCCGCAGCATGCTTCCTCGCCTTCATCCGCGCCTTGGATTGTCTACACGGCTTTGTGACACTTGCGCACCGCACACTAGGCACTGATGGGGTGGCAAACTCCCATTTGAAGCTTGCGCTGAGGGGTGAACCCGAGGCCGTCGCCATGCTGCTGGGTCGAGCATTCCGGGTAGCCGCAGTGGCCGCCAAGCAGTTCTCACAGGAAGGGAAAACAACTGATCTTCAGCACTTGCTGTACGTGTTTCCCTCAGCGGTGGAGCTGTGGGAATCAAGGTCTTACCGTGAGGATGATATGGACAACAAGTCGAGCAATGAATTTTTCGCGAGACATTGCTTCGCCCACGCGCTTAGACTCCAAATTTGCCTGCGGTCTGCCAAACTTGACACCGACGAGCGAGCCAGTCTCCTGCATGCGATTGAACGCATTATTGCTCTTCATGTCTTACTCCCCGCTCGTGCAGCATTCTTTGCGCGTGGAAGCTCCGGCATCGATTATTCTCAGGATGAGCCCGACTGGAGCTCGGTCAAACCAGTGACTGATACTTTCAGGCCGATCATTCGCGAGTTTGCTGTGGCCAAGGAAAACAAAGCCACCAATGAAGCCTGTGTACATCCCTGGCGATCAGTTGAACTCCTTCCTGAGCTTTTTGACAACGCCGTGCGCGCTGTCCCTAGAGATGTGTTCCGGAGGCAGACACATGAAGCTCCGTGGTTGGAGACTCTGTTCGTCGCTGTTGCGGAGCTAGCTTTCTCCACTGCAAAGGAGGAAGACTTCGCCACCTTTTCTTCTAAGTTCATTTCGGTATTGGAGCAGCTCCTCCAGGTCGCTCTTGACCGAAAGGTCGGTCTCTCTCTTCATACCATTCTAGCGCATGCCAATTACACTGGTCTTTTCGAACAAGGTCTTGAGAAGGTCCAGTGGAATGTGACGGCTCTGTTTATCAGTCTTGGCGTTGATATTTTCCTGCCAAACTCTGGTTTGCGTGATTCACGTAGGCTTCTTGACGCATTGCTCGACAAGGTTCTATTGCAGTGGCGCGAAAGTGGTTCTCGGAGACGGAGGGACTACGACATAATAAAGAGCAAGGTCGTGCTGCCGTTGTTGCGAGGTTTCGCTGCCGCACGAGACCTGCCCAGCTTTATGGAATTCTGGCACAACCAACTCGTCATTGTGGAGGAAGCTCGCCAAGATAACAGCAATTTGAGTATGTTCTCGGTGTGGGAAGATGATGAGTTAGCGGACGCTTACTCGGAGCTTATGCGAACTTCCCTCACTGAGACGCATATTGCTGCTCAGATGCGTACCGCCGCGAGCGAGACACGAGCTGAGAATGGCAAGGTCGCTGAAACCCCTCAGTCCTATGCCAAATTTGTTATTGTCGAGGCAAGTTTCCGTGGCCAAGTCTCAGCATTCCCAGAATCGGAAAAGACCTTGACATCTCTCCTGGAAACTATAACCTCTACTTTGTCGTCGAAGCAGGCTCTGCACTGGCGATGGCGTCTGTGGCGGTTGGTTCGGAATTTCTTAGAGAACACCCTGCAGTCAGCCGATAATACCATGGCAAGTGCAATCATGTCATTGGTAGAAGTCGCCGCCAAGTCTATTCACCGTAACCACAAGGGCCTAACTAAAGCTCGACTTGCTCCTCTGGAATCATGGGAGGCTTACCGGTTTTTGATTGCTGCAACAAACGCACACGCCAGTGATGAGCAGCTACACTCGTTTGTTAAAGCTACCAAGGATGTCATAGACCTCATCACCTCCATCTCAACCAAGGATGCCAAAAAATCGATGAAAGCACCCTGGAATGGCCGCACAGATACTGTGGATTCCAAAACAACCCTTGGCCTAGCCTACTTCCTGGCCCTTGTCAGAGTTCCAGAAGTATGGGCTCTTATCTCTTCTGACGATCGATCCCGTCTGTTCCGTCATATCCTATCTCTGGCAGCTGCTCAATACCATTCGTCGTCGTTGCCCTTGGAGGCTGTTGCAGAAGAAGCGAAGCTCCTCCAGGCGTGGGCGACCGTGGTCTGCCACGAATATATGCTCAACGCCCCCTTCATTGTCTCTGATCTTTCCCTTCTCCTCAACGAGAGCATCGAGCAAGACTCGTCCAATCGGAAGTTGCTGGTCGAGAGCTTGCAGAGGGTCCCGGCGCCCTTGATCACTCGGGGCCTGAGAACTACCATTTTGAACAAGTTGCAAAATGTTCTACTTGAACAGGACAGTACTCCCGATGTCACGATCGGGATTATTACGATGATGGCGAAACTGGCTGCCATGCCTAAATGTGATGCCACACTGACCAGTGACTGGGAACCCATCTGGACTGCCGCTCGAGCCGTACCATTGGAGGGTACTGACCTCGACCTCAAGATTATGAAAGCATTCCGAAGCCTGCACCGCGCGATATCGGCCAAGCTCCTGGTTTCGTCTGAAGCTGATCGGAACAAGATCTTTAAGAAACTCTTTGTCAGGGCATCGAAGCAGACCGCTAAAATGAAGCAGGTGGATCGCGATTCCATGGCCTGTTACCTTCTGAGGTTGACCTTGTCAGAGCTCTGGGTTCACCGCAAGCAGCTGCAGACAGCCTTCTCAGAGGAGGAACTTGCTGCCTGTCGCCAGAAAGTGTTCGACTTCGTTTTGGCTGACATGAAACATGTCAAAGACCAGTGCCGGAAGCAGAAGATGGAGGAGACAATTACTCTTATCAAGACCATCGATGCTCTAGAGGATTTCGAAGATCTAGCCACCAACAACGTCGAAGTGGAGAAGTTCCTGTCCAAGATTGACAATTACATGGAAATGTCCGTCGATTCGGAACCGTCTCGCTTAATCCGGCGACGCCTTCTTGCCACCAAGGGACCCGCGGAGAACATCGCTCAGCCGGTCCTGCAATGCGCCGAGACTCTTGCCCTTGAGTCTCTCTATGCCGAGGACCAGCAGCTCTTCATCCGGACCACCACTGAACGCTTCCGTTCAATGACCGTGGAAAAGATCACCCAAACGATCTGCGAAGTCCGTGGACTTGGCTTAGTTGGCGAAAACGCCGCCTACAGACTTCTGGTACTCTTCCTCGCCGTTTCCTCGCTCCCTCCTGTCGAAGACAAAGAGAGCGCCACTGCACGCGAGATCTCCCTCCTCTGCACGTCCCTCACCGAAGCCATCACTCAAAGCACAAGCATCGACCAATTCTGCTTCGCATCCGAATGCCTGGACCTCCTCCTCCGCAGCCACACCCGCAGTCTGACACAATGCAACATCGACAGCATTCTCAGCGCTATCGCGAGCGCCTCCTCCAAAATCGGCCCCCAGATCTCCCCAGCCTACGCACCAACCATCTACACCCGCCTGTGTCGACTAATGGGAGTCGTCCTCAGCCTGCAACGCCTCAAGATCGGCGGCCGCTTCCACCTAGTGGTAAACGCCATGCAGCGCCTACTGGGCTGTCTCTTCGCGCGGTCCCGCAAACGCGGCCGCTCCCACTTCCAGCCCACCCTGTCGCAGCCCTTCTGGCTCGCCCCGCTCGATGCCTCGCACGCTACCTATTACACCCGTCTGCTCACATCGCTGTGCGACCCTACCGTCTCAGCGGTCCTCCGTCCCCAGCCTGGTTCATCCCGCGAGGCCCTGACTGACCAGACGAAGAAGGCGAAGCGCATTGCCGGTCAGTACTTGCAGTATGTTGTTATGGAGTATGCGCAGTGCTCCCTGCGTGGGTCCCTGTCTCCGGAGGTCAAGGCTGCTATCTTGCCTGGTCTGTATGCGGCTCTGGATGTCATGTCGCGTGAGTCTATGCGTGCGCTTAACGCTGCGCTGGATGTCTCTGGTCGTGCGGTGTTCAAGTCGCTCTATGATGACTATGTGAAGTTCGGAAAGTGGAATAAGGGTTGATTGGGGTTTTTGGAAACTGTCCTTTCTCTGTACACTATCTTTAAGAATTATGATATCCCCCAATGCATTGATGATCATATAAATCTCAAACAGGGTAATACTCCACATACACTCCTATTCTTGGGAAATACCTGGAGTATCAATCCTGTTATATTACTATACGGTCCACGGGTCCAAGGTTTAAAGTGACAGAGCCTCACATAAGAACCTTGGAATGATACATAGCTCAAGTCATTTCCCGCAATGCCGGTAACACCGCTAGGCTTATCGAGTAGGTTGTTATAAAGAGGTTCCAGCATAACTAAACTAATGTTTCGACGTGTAATGTCTTTATTAGGCGGTGCTTTCATGCCGCCGAACGTTCGTATATCCAAAGACATTCTTAGCATAGTCCGCTTAATACAGCTAGCTACCTACCTAGGTATGTTAAGTGCACTGTAAAGCAACGATGCACAAGCAACTACAAAAGACAATAAGAAAAACCATACTCAGGATAGTAGGCACAATTCCACTCAACAAATTACATTCAAACACGCAATCTATTACTGTGGCCGTCTAGAGCAGAGATTCTAGATAGGGTATCATAGGAAATCATAAATCATGCAAGGTCGAAAAACGGCGCGGAGCGAAAAAAAAGAAGACGGGAGAAAGAAAATGGTAAGATGTCATCAAGACGTGGATCATCTAGATCATGGAAGTCTCCACGGTGCGCGGACTCAGGCAGGGCACAGACACATTGTCTAATACCGGGATCCGAGAAGTCTGAGACGTAGCGGAACTTTCGTGGGGAACATGGTGCGAAGATTGAGTTTGCTCGTCCGATGTATTGGCAATGGGGTGCTCGGGGGTAGGCATGTCCAGAGAAAGACCGTTGTGGCCGCTGTGCGTGAGACAGCCGACACAGCTGCAGTCGCTGCCGCATTGGCAGCTGCCTGTCATGTCGGAACAGGCGTTTGGTAGCCCGACTGGGTATTCCAGGGTGTAATACTCCGAAGGATGCATCAGTTGCTGGTTCAGATGGTGGTTTGCTGACAGAGGCGAGGAGTAACCGCTGGGTATGGTGGAACTTGGATCCGAGTAGCTATCAAATGGAATCGGCTGGAAGCCATGGTCCATTGAAGGTGTATTTTGCATGAAGTAAGGGAATGGAGTCGAAGGGGTGCTTCCCTGGTAAGGTGAGGCTTGGTAAGGGTTGATGACTTCCGGATTTTTGTCATCGCCGTTGGATGTGATCAGGGCACCCATCTCTTGAACATGCTTCCGGGTCGTGGTATTGAATGGATGAGCAGCACAGCCAAGGCACTGGCAATCTTCTCCACAACTACACTCGTGACAAGAGTCGCCGCTTGGTGGAGCATTGTAGGAAGGCTCGAGGTTGTTGAGCATGTACTGACCCATAGAGAGCTGCGTGATTCCAAGACCGTTCATCGGGTTGGAATACGCCATGGACGGCGGCGAAGTCACACCGGGTATCATCCCTCCTTGGGGTATTTGGGGTTGAGAGTGTGGAAGCACCATTCCCATGTACCCATTATGGATGATTGAGGGTTGGGGTTGTGCTTGATGCATGGTGGGATGCATGTAGTCTCCATGCGTGGGAATCGAGGAATTCTGCCATGGGGACATTTGTGGCATGGGGAATTGCATGTAACTCTGATCATCCCAAGAAATAGGTTGTTGGAATTGCTGCTGGTCGGCGTCAGAGTAGACAGCTTGATTTGTCATGGAAGGGCGTGATCCTCCGCAACAAGATCCACCATTCTGAGCCGGAGCAGCAGGCGTGGTAGGAGCTGGGGGCGGGGTGGGCGCCTTCGACTTTTGCTTTTGGGAGCAGCAGCTTGATACCTCGGGAGACTGCGAGGCTTGCCTGGTAGTCTCTATGGGCGATGGCGTCTTTTGGTTTTGTGCGGACGCAGTGGGGGATGTCCGTGAAGAGAAGTCTGAAGTCAAGTTCGACGTTCCATCCTCGAGCTTAACCTTGCCTGGCATGTTGTCTAATGCCCGTGCTATGTTTTCAGGTGCTGCTTGCATAGTACTTTGTCTTCTTCCAGACTTCTGGACCTTGCCCGGAGCTGGTGATGATGTGGAAACCATGGAGGATGAGGGAGACTGAGTTGACTCATTGGCATCCATGGGAACTTTATAGAGCGGACGACATAAGCATGATGAGCCTGAGGCAAGTCAGTACAACGCAAACACATGTGCGATAATTTGGTGATCTCTACCTTTTGGAATGCGGACCATCACGGCAAATGTCTTCTGGCAGCTGCAAGTCCCTTTCGGGTGGGGACATTTTGCAAGAGGACGCCCGGCTTTAGGGACCTTCATCATGAGTCTATCGAAGTGCTGGCATTTTGACGATCGATGACCTCGAATACATGGTTCACTGGTGTAACTGTTTAGCCTGGTTTCATTGACGATGTACAATATATCCCTACCAAGACCACTTGGCACCTTCTTCATCAAGAGGCATATTGGTGAAGAGAGATGTATGATTCCGTCGAATCTAAGGTGGGACGCAAGATTGATTCGTAATACCGCAACCGTGTGTCGCAGAAGTCCAGCGGCTAGTCGATACCCCGCGCATGCAATTTCCCGTTTCCGCTAGGACCGTCAGACGCCTCGTATTTGGCGACAATCTAAGCCATACATATGTACGTATTGTCAAAATGTCGTTCGCGAGAGCAGGTCAGAGCGAAAGGTGGAGTCGAGACGGAGCGAAGTGGAGGTTGTGATTTCTTCAGCGTTTGAAACGGGAGAGACCGGGGCTGATGTGATACACCAACACCACGAGATATGGAAGAAGTACTAAGATATCGAATCCATATGATCCGAATAATCCATCGCAAGTTCTGGCTATTTCCCAAGTAAAAGACGGAAAAGTGGGAGCCAAAAGGTGCGGGGAGGATGGTACCTGGCCATTATTAGGTAAGGCAATACCTTCCTGTTCGGGCTTGGCGTGTCGGAATTGTTTCGATGACGGCACTCGGACATTTTGGGACTTCGGCGACTTTGCGACTTTGAAAAGCTTCACCACAATGCCACCCAAAGGCCCCGATAGCCCTCCAGAGGAGTCCAATGCCAGTCCTTTCTTTACAGTCCCCGCTCCTATCAAGCGCCTCTTTGACAAGTTCCCATTGACTACCTATCCCGCCAACGAGATCCCCCAACGCCTTCGACCGCACGACAATGTCAACCAGCTGTACGTGTTCACCGACGCATCTGGTGCACGACATGGCCGACCCTCATTCAATCCTCAATGTCTCAAATGGCAGGTTCGTGCCGTCTATAGTCTATATTCGCATGCAAAGACGCGCGTAGCCGTCCCTGTCGGAACCACACTGATCGGTTTCGCTTTAGGCATACTTGAAATTCGTCGGCATTGACTTTGAGATCACCTCATCCAACAACCATGCATCGCCGAATGGCTCCCTGCCCTTCCTCCTCCCCTCGCTGCCTGCGGACGCCTCGAACCCGATCCCTTCACACAAAATCCAAAAGTGGGCCATTGAACAAGTTCACTGCGAGGAAGAACAACAATTAAACATGCGGTTCGAGGTGTATGCCTCGCTTTTAGACAACCGGATACGCAGCGCTTGGGTAGGCCAATGAAACCATCAGAAACAAACCCTAGACTCGAATGAGCTGACTGGACTGTCTAGTTATACATGCTTTACCTAGACAGCGAGAACTTCGACGCCGTCGCACGTCGACTCTATGTGAATCCCACAACTTCGAACTCGGTCGTGCGTGCCGCTCTAGGCCACCAGCTCCAACAGGCTGCCCGCGATGAGCTTCTCAAGACATCGCGCTACATCGACGCCGCTGCCCTGGAAGCTGACGCGGGTGGCGCATTCGCGGCGCTATCCACCTTGCTCGGCGAGGATGAGCACTTCTTCGGCCGGCCAAACCCGGGTCTCTTCGATGCCAGCGTCTTCGCCTACACGCAACTGATCCTGGACGATACCCTGGGCTGGAAACGGAACCGGCTGGCACAACTGCTCAAAGAGCATCCAAACCTTGTACAACACCGCGACAGACTACTGAAATTCTTCTAGATGTATAACAGCAACCCATGGCGTTTGAATTGGACTCATTATTTGATCAAAATAATATCTCTCCTGATTTATCTTCTCCATCTCAACCCCTAACCCCTCTTAACAAAACAAACCCCAAACCAAACCCTAACCCCAACCCACTTCTTCGCCCTCGCCCCCAAAACATCCCCCAACGGCTCATCAACCCCTCTAACAAGCACCCCATCCGCACCGGCACCAACAACCTCCTCAACCTCAAACCCAGCCTCCGCAGCCGCATCCAAAACATCAGGAATAGCATGACAATAACTCGTAGGCCGAACCTTAACCCCGCGCTCATCCGTAAACCCCGCCTGACTGCGCATCCCCATCTCAGCATGCATATTCGTCACCAGCAAATACGCACCGGCCCTCATAATCCCCGCCGCAGCCGCGAAAAACTGCGGAAGCGGAATATGTTCCAGCACCAGCGTGGATATCACACCCACAGCACCTGGTCCAGCCAACGAAGACGGAAGCTGTGTCTTCGATAGCTCGGGTTGAAGAAGGTTAAGGATACCGAGCTCAACGGGCGTCTGGACTGCGCTCTTCGCCGCATACTCGCGTGTCGCCGTCCGCGCAACGTCTAGCATCCCCCGTGAGGCATCAAGACCGATTACGGAAAAGTGGTTTGCCTTTTTGGCTGCGGTTAGTGCGGAGAGGAGCTCGATTGTGTTGCGGCCGGTGCCGCAGCCTAGATCTACTAGACTGGGGCGGGTTGTCGTTGTCTTTGTCTCTTGTGGACTTGGTTGGAAGCGTTTGCTTACCCGGTCGATGAATTGGGGTAGTAGAGTGCGCATCTCGATTGTGTCGAGGCGTTGGAGGAAGTTGCCGTCTGTGTCGTAGACCTGTTTTGTGTTAGTTTTCGGTGAATGGCCATATGAACGCTATATGTATAGTATAATAGATAGGATCTAGGGGATGGATGGGAAATAGGATATAGGTACACACCTCTGCCCATTTATCATATGCTTCAACTGTGTCCACATACTGCGTTTGCTGTGAGTTTCCGGAAGGCTTCGTGGCCAGCAGTTCCTGGATTGTCTGTGCCATTCTGGGTACCATGGAACGAGTATGGACTTCAGTGGGTTTGCGGGGAATATATAGAACTCTTGTTCCACGCTAATGTTTAACCTTTCTCCACTCTAAACGAACTTGGGGTATATATAATGAAGTCCGTGCTACATTGAGTCATACATGGTGACTCATATAAGATATAAATCTAGGTCGTAGATGGAGAGATAAAAGTAACGAGGATAACCGAGAAGCTGGATAGCCAAGGTTACATTGAGAAACAGCACTACGAAATACGAAGGAATGTTGATCATCAGGAGTATGTGACAATTTAGTTTAATCACAGAGAAGAATCGTACACGTTCATGTCACCATTAAAGAGACATAAGGAAAACGATAAGGAAACGAAGCCCGGGGAGAGAGAGCACACTAGAGAGGTCGATAAAGGTCCAGGATTGGAGTAAGAAATAAAGAGAGCACAAAAAACAGGCCAAAAGAGGGCGAGACATCAGTCCAGGGAATCGCGTAATTGCCGTACCGGACGGACCATAAGTCAAACGCTCGTAAAGAAGAGAAAAAGAGGCAAGGAGAAGGGAAGATAGAAAAATGGTTGAGAGAGAAGAAAAAAAAAGCACCAAATAATCGCAGCGGACATCGCGCATATTCGGTCATCAAGTAATGAGTGAGTCAATCATCGCCAGTCAAGTCATTCAGTAAACCGTCGTTCCGAACGGAGCCGTCTCCTTTAGATCCTCCACGAGGTCCTCCACATTGTTGAGATACCTCCCCAGAAGAGCCTGCTTCTCGTCCGTCGTACGTGTATCGCGGTTCGCTTTACTTGCAGCATTTGCCGCGGCGGAGTGCGCACTGCGCGAGAAGGGGACAGAGGAGAGTTTGCTCGGGCTGCGCTGCAGGCCTGGCGGGGGTGACATCGGTGCCGGGGTCATGGCCTCGGGCATCAGATAGAAGTAGAGGAACTCGACGAGCTTAAGCTTGACTTCGCGGGAGGTGGCGCGCAGCTTGAACAGCGATGTGACGGTGAGGAGACCATCGAGGTCCTCGAATGTGCGTGTGTTTGATGGGCAGTCCAGGAGGGCTGTGACGAGTGTGAGTAGAGTTGCTGATTGCACGGCTGGACAGTTGATCGGATCGAGGAGGTCGAGGAGGAGGTTCATGTAGATTTCGCGGGCGAAGAGGGTGCGCGAGCCGCGATGGAGGAGGAGGGAGCCTTGGATTAGATCCAGCGTGCAGACGATCAGCATGTCGTTTGTGCCGTTGCTTCCTCGGCCTAGCAGGTGTTCGAGGCATGATACTAGGCGCATGGCGACTGAAGCATATTGTTAGCGCGCAGATTCTGGTTGCGATAGAAATTTCAAAGACATACTGTTCCATTGAAAGCTTTCCTGTAATTTAGAGAATTCACGAAAGGCCGGATCATCTCGCAATTCTGACAAGGTCTTTGGCACGGGCTGGGTTTCGGGGGAGCGTGATCTCCGGTCCAAGACGGGCTTAGGTTTCGATAGACATATTTGTGCTAGTAGTCCCTCAACCTGGCGTAACCCTTTGCGGATCTTGCTAGGTTCGTATGAAGAGAGGTAATCGAACGAATGGGCTAATAGAGCCTCCATTGATAAATCAGATGCGGAGATTGAGAAAAATGAGCTATTCCAGCGCTGCCAAAAAGAAAGAAAAGCAAGTGAACATTCTTAAACAAAAAGGTCAAAAGTAAAGTGGAGAAGGTCCGTGTTGTCCATTTTGGTGTGGATGAGGTCACTTGGGCCCTTCCAAGGTTTCCTAGTAAATAAAGGGCGGTTGCCCCAGGCAACTGGCCAATAACCAGGGAACTCATCACATCGGGGAACTCTTAGCTCGACTTTAGATCGATCCCTGGCGTCTATCTTCGACTTTAATGTTAATTATAGTGTAGAGCCCCAGTCTACACCGTATGTTGACCTCTTTGTACCTTTGTACTCCGTTGCTATAGTGAACATTACCTATATGATATTATTGAAGAATTCACTTGATCCTTCGTGCTTATGACCTATCAAATCATCATATTTTATCTTTTGCTAATCAAATTGACAGATCTCATTTGACAATCCCATTCTCTGTCAGCTACGCCCATTCTCTGTCAGCTGCCTCAGCCACACTGCCCAGGTGGGCGGGTCAGATTAGTCATGGACCTCGGCATCGTCATCTGTCACACCCAACCTTGGAAGCTCGGGCGGTACAAACCTTTTGGAAGTATGTATACATCTTTCATCATACGTTTCACGATATATTATAATGTCTTTGTACATATACGAACGTATGCTGACAA
The DNA here is from genome assembly GCA_028827375.1 of Penicillium desertorum. Taxonomy (NCBI): domain Eukaryota; kingdom Fungi; phylum Ascomycota; class Eurotiomycetes; order Eurotiales; family Aspergillaceae; genus Penicillium; species Penicillium desertorum. The sequence continues at coordinate 6,948,860 of JAPWDO010000003.1, forward strand.
AGTGTGGCTGATGTCATCTATGCATCCATGGACCCATGGATATCGCAGGACTATACGTAGCGGAGGTAGCTCCCCACCTCTTTCTGCCGCCCAACCCCTCCATCTCCCTCCCCATCCACAATCATGAACTCAGCACCCTTCCAACCACCAAGTCCAGTTCCTCCTCGGACAAGCTCAGCAAATGCAACGAGTGGCACCGGGGGCTCCTCCCACCGACGCATGCTGTCAGTGACGGATGAAGAGCCGACGAAAACTGGACATCGTCGCAACAAGTCAAGCGTGGACGGCACCAAGTACAAGGATGGAACATGGTCATCGAAAAACGACAAGATCCTCATGGGACCGTACGACTACGTGCACGAGCACCCAGGGAAAGATATTCGGCGACAACTGATCCACGCCTTCAACGCATGGTTGCAGGTCCCGCCGGCGAGCCTGGCGATCATCACCAAGGTCGTAACGATGCTGCATACATCATCGCTGTTGTGAGTTTGAACGCCCACACCACCTCCCCTTCTCCCCCAGTCCATATTCTGATGCTGACCGCGTGCGCGCTAGAATCGACGACGTCGAAGACAACTCCGTCCTCCGCCGCGGCATCCCCGTCGCGCACAACATCTTCGGAACAGCGCAAACAATCAATTCCGCAAACTATGTATACTTCCTGGCGCTGCAAGAAGTCCAGCAGCTCAATAACCCAGCCGCGATCGACATCTACGTACAGGAGATGCTGAACCTGCACCGGGGCCAGGGAATGGACCTCTTCTGGCGCGACACGCTGACCTGCCCGACGGAAGACGAGTACCTGGAAATGGTCGGCAACAAAACGGGCGGGCTCTTCCGCCTCGCGGTGAAACTTATGCAGGCGGAGAGTACCACGGGAAAGGACTGTGTTGCCTTGGTCAATGTCATGGGCTTGATTTTCCAGATCTGCGACGACTATCTCAACCTCTCGAATACGGTGTACACGGAGAATAAGGGATTCTGCGAGGATCTCACCGAGGGCAAATTCTCCTTCCCGATTATTCACAGTATTCGCTCGAACCCGTCTAATCTCCAGTTGATCAACATCCTGAAGCAAAATACCAAGGATCCGGAGGTTAAGCGCTATGCGGTGCAGTACATGAAGAATACGGGCAGCTTTGCGCACACCAGTCGGGTTGTTGCGGATCTGCGAGATCAGGCGTTTGCATTGATTGAGATGATTGATGCCACGCCGAAGATCAATGGAGCTGGTGATGGACAGATGGTGCGTGCGATTGTGGAAAAGATCGTGGGGTCGACGCTGTCGGATCCCGATGCATGCTAAATGTTTCTTTTTCTTTCGGTATGGATATGTGGAGGTTGTGTCTTTGTTGGATATACCCAGTTCCAGTTATCTTGTTTTCACTTGTTTTCACGAAGCTGGCTATGTAGCTACGAGCTTTCACGATGATATGATTTATGTTTATATGGTCTCGGCAGTGCAAATCGTTGAAACAGCTGTATCTAACAGCATGAAAGTAAATGGTAATCTCCATGTCCATGTCGGGGTATAACCACATCCCTCCCATCATGAGTCGTGTCGAGGCAGAACCCAGACTTTGCTTTCAATGTCTACTTCTATAGATGGTACATGATCTAGAAACGAGAAATCAAAAGCGCAAAATGTCACCAACATCAAACAACCAAGAGCCCACAAACACAGCTATGCATCTATGTATATGTCCCAAACACCAGAAAAACAAGCTCACATAACCACACAGCAAGCCTTCTCGAGCTTGCGCAGAACCTTGGGCAACACTTTCTTGGCAAGCTCCTCGAGCTCGTCCGGCTGTTGCTGCTGCTGCTGGTGTCCTTGCTGGTGACCCTGTTGGTGGCCAGGGTATCCAGACGAGCCGTGGTGACCAGTCGAGGGAGGCATAACAGCCTCACCGCCAGTCAGGTTGACGTAAATGCGACCGGCATTGTCCTCGGTGGCATACTGCAGCCCCAACTCACGGCAAACCTGCTCGACGCGCGGCTTGATTTTCTGGATGTGGTTCGCGGAGTGGTTTCCCTTGCCGACGATACTATAGCGCGAAACGGTATTAGTCGCGTTTGGTTCGCGCATTGAATTCTCCCGAATTTGGATTCTGCCACTTACACATGAAGATGATTCTGGCCATGCGACTTGGCGTACTTGATCCGCTCTTCCAGGATCTCCTCGGCCTCCTCGACGAACTGGCCGTGCAGATCTATGGTGTCGGCCTCGACGCGCCCGTCGGCGTTGTTCTCGCGGAAAATGAACTCAGACGCTTGTCTGTTGTACTCCTCCATCTTGCGGCCGTGGGCCTTACCCTCCTCGGAGAGTTGCTTAGCGGCGGCGCCATCGCCGCTGGAGTAGGCTTCCTTTGACTGTGGGAGTCAGTGTTAGCGATGAAATGACTAGAGCTGCGATTGCGATTGCGATTGCAATTGCGACTGCGATTGGAATTGGGTGGTCGCTTACCCGGCTGAAACATTCGCCGCGCTTGGAGGCTTCCTGGCGCGCGAGATCGCGGAGCCGATCGTACTCCGCCTCGGCGTCGGTGCTGTTGTCGTGGTTGAAGGCTGGTGTTGTTAGCGATTGTAATGGCATAGAGCGATTGACGTGTTACGTACCCCGAGGGCCCATGTGGGACATTTCGTGCGACATGATTGTGATGATTAGAAAAGGGGAAAGAGAAGGCCTCTTTAATGTGGGGAATCCCGAAAAATCAGATCGATCGAGTTCCTTGGGTCTTCCCAGGGTTTGTTGGCCCCGATCGACGGAACCAAGATTTTGGCCCCATTGGGGTTTGGATTGGAATATTATAACCAAGTAGGTATGTAGATACCTAGGTATGGATGAATATATTAATATATGTGGTATATTAGCTATAAATCTATGATTATGGTCTAGATGGGTGTGGATTGATCTTGGAAATGATCTACACAGTACAATTCTCCAATCGAGAGTGTAATTTATACTTGTGGTAATAGTGCGGGTATTCAATTTTGTTAGTAATCATAACGTGACTTCCAAAGGTTCAGAGGGAAACCTCTCGACTACTCCGTACCATATTCAAAGTTCTGGTCAAGTTTAGACGCCAAACTAGAGCCGCCGGCTTCAATAGTCTCCATTGCCACGAGGCAATAAGTGGAGTCCAGTATCAACTTCTCACCCAAATTGGCGGCAAAAACGGCTAGGATCACTAGCCAGTGGGTCATCTAGTGCAGAACTTCAGGGGACAACCTTGGGACGCGATTGGAAAGAGGAAATCCCCTAACTTTCCTTTTTTTAGCCGATTTTGGGATTGCCCTATGTCCATTGACCTCCTTTTCGATCATCATGACATAGTCTTGTTGAATCCACCGGTATATTGCGGAGGGCCTAAGCATAAAGGTGTAACAGTCAGTGTCTCGCCATTCTCACATAGTCCCCCAGTGGACTATGGGGCCCACTGAACATAAAACGGAGGATCCACGGATGTGCAGACTGTTAGAGACCCGTCGGCTGTCGGATTGTCCGTACTGCTGTACTTCAAAGAAGTTTCAAGGAAGCCTCAAAGAAAGACGGATGCATGAGATGAGGCGTAGGCTAGTCTGATTGGGCAGGAGCACTGGCCTTTTTGCTTTGTTTCTTTGTTCCAAGGTCTCCCTCAGACTGAGATCATCTGAGACGAAACACTGCTGAGGTGAGGTCAGATGTCAGACTTTATGGAACGTCCGTGTGGGCAGTAAACTGTACCATATACAAGGTGTTGCTAAGTTACTCGTCAGGGGTCCCCTAGACCTCTTGAAGAGCGTTGTTATTTCCAACATTGGATCTTTAAATGTGATTCGTTTTTAGTTTGATATACTAGTTTTCCTCTCCACAAGATCTGCACGCCTTCAGAAGTCCGGCATTTTATGTGTACATATAAAAAGTACTATGTATGCATTGGGATAGGGGTATAGTACTCTACTTGATATTATACTTATGAAGGTCTGAATCAGAATGTTCCATAGATGCATAGATAGACATAGCTAATACCCAATGCCAATAGAATACCGGCCAATACAATAAAAAAGCAAAAGGGGCTGAATGGGCCCCTGTACGTCCCCACACCGCCCAATCAGCTAACTCCAGTTGCCGGGGTGGTATTGTTTTGTATCCTGTATTTTATTTACTCCAGAAGCTGTACTCAGCAGTACTCCGTGTACCCGGGCGGTACCCTCAACCACCCATTGTCTGCTGAATCGCCGTGGTATTACCAGTGTATCCCCTTTCTCTGCTGAAACTTTCCCAATTTCCCCCTCAGTCTTGCCCCTTACCTTGGAGTTGTATCTTCTTTTCTTCTTTTCCAGATTGGATTCTAATCGGATTCTTCTAATTCTTCCTTTCATTTCATTTCTTTCATTTATACCCTTTTGCCGTTCGTTTTTGCATCTTGCAAAAGCATCTTCAGGTGGGTACCCTTTTTTTGCCCCTTTGATCTTTGTCAATTGGCTATTTGCTCTGGCAAATTCGGTGCAGACTCCTTATGTCGGCATGCTTACACTTTTGAAACGCCGTCTGCCTCTGCTCAGCGGTGCTTGTACAACCTATGCAACGCCCCCCCTCGAGCCCATCAATGCGATATTTCCTCGGATGAAATTATTCCAGTTTTGCTGACATTAATCCGATTTGGACAGCCCCTGTCACAGACCGATTATCCCATTATCCCTCCAAAGAATCTTTTCCCATCCACTTTCACACCGTTAATTGCGATTTCATACCGTCAAAATGGGTTGCGGAATGAGTACCGAGGATAAGGAGGGGAAGGCGCGGAACGAGGAGATTGAGAACCAGCTCAAGCGCGACAAGATGATGCAAAGAAACGAGATCAAGATGCTGCTTCTCGGTATGATCCATTGACCCCTGATGGGAATATGCGCAGATCGCTGATTTTGGGACACAGGAGCCGGAGAGTCGGGCAAGTCCACGATTTTGAAGCAGATGAAGCTTATTCACGAGGGTGGATACTCCCGCGACGAGCGTGAATCATTCAAGGAAATCATCTACAGCAACACCGTCCAGTCGATGCGGGTCATTCTCGAGGCCATGGAGTCCCTCGAGCTGCCCCTGGAGGATGCGCGCCACGAGTACCACGTGCAGACCATCTTCATGCAGCCCGCTCAGATCGAGGGTGACAGCATTCCCCCCGAGGTTGGAAACGCCATTGGCCAACTTTGGCGCGACACTGGTGTTCAGGAGTGCTTCAAGCGCTCGCGCGAATACCAGTTGAACGACTCGGCCAAATAGTGAGTACCGCTTGTCTGTCGCATTGCGACGTGACTAACTTGTTTCCTCTTAGCTACTTCGATTCCATTGAGCGCATTGCCCAGCCCGACTACCTCCCCACCGACCAGGATGTCCTCCGTTCCCGTGTCAAGACCACCGGTATCACCGAGACCACATTCATTATTGGTGACCTCACATACCGCATGTTCGACGTCGGTGGCCAGCGATCCGAGCGCAAGAAGTGGATTCACTGCTTCGAGAACGTCACCACCATTCTGTTCCTCGTCGCCATCTCCGAGTACGACCAGCTGCTCTTCGAAGACGAGACCGTCAACCGTATGCAAGAAGCCCTGACTCTGTTCGACTCGATCTGCAACTCCCGGTGGTTCGTCAAGACCTCCATCATTCTCTTCCTTAACAAGATCGATCGTTTCAAGGAGAAGCTCCCCGTTAGCCCGATGAAGAACTACTTCCCTGATTACGAGGGCGGTGCCGACTACGCCGCGGCTTGCGACTATATCCTCAACCGTTTCGTTTCCCTGAACCAGGCCGAACAAAAGCAGATCTACACGCACTTCACCTGCGCTACCGACACTACCCAGATTCGATTCGTCATGGCAGCAGTGAATGGTAAGCTTGGCCATTCTCATTTTAGTGTGCAACCCTTGTCTAACGTTTCACAGATATCATCATCCAAGAGAACCTCCGTCTCTGCGGTTTGATCTAATGAGCCTATTTGGTGACGAAGTGTGTCGAACCTAGATCGCATGTTTTTATTAACCGGGGCTGATCGGATGTCGAAAAGCCTCGTTTCAAGATCCCGGCGTTGATTCTCTTTTTGCGTTTTCATTTTCCTATTCTCCATTTGTTCACGTTCTAATTTTCCCTGCCATTGACACGATCTCTAGCCGGTTTTGTCTTTTCTCTTGTCAATCCTGATATCCACTACAGAAAACAAGGAGTGTTTCCCTCCCTTTTTCTTTTTCTTTTTCTTTTTCCTATTTCCTTTCTACCTTTTTTTTCTTTTTATCCTTCTGATTTGAATGCTGGATATCCTATCATCTCTCCCCAATTTTCTTGTTTATGTATGTAACCATATCGTCTCCCATCATTTTCCTTGGTCTCGCGTCCGTTGGAAGCCAAGAGCGTCCATCCGGGCATTGGGCACGGGGAAATGGCAGGATCCGCGGATTTGAATGTTTCCTTCTCATGTGTCATGCCAGGTCGGTCGTCGGGTTATTTCAGAGTTCAAGGATTGACTCTTCAGGTTCTGACCCTTAATTCCATACTGTTTCTATACCCTTGATGTGTGTATGCTCCCAAGTTGTAGATATCGACACGGTTGTATATTTGTAAGGTATGAACAGTTGTTCTATGCAGAGCGAAATAAGGGTATCGTGGCGTGAAGATAGAACCAAGCTATCGTCCTATCGCAGACGAGTATGAAGACAGACCGGCTAATTATGACCTCAAAACCTAAACTTCGGCCCAACATAAACAATCAGAATAGCAACAACCCATAGCCCGAAAATCCATGCATACAGCATCATCCGCCCCCACAGCCCCTTCCCCTCCGTCATCTTACGCAACATCCCCATCCTCTTACCCGCCGCCTCCATCGTGGAACTCGTGCGGTCGATACCCGACACCGCGCGATCCAAAGCAGATTTCTCGCCCTCGAGCGTCGACTGGAAGCTCTGCGAGGAGGATTTCAATTGCGAAGCGAGCGTCAGGAGGGAACTGGTGAGATCTTCCTGTTCCATTCTATGGGTACTCAGCTCCGTTTCCGTTTCAACGAGCTTGTTCGTATTGCTTCCCGACGCCGCTGCTCTGTCGGTTGATGGTGGTGGGTGAGCCGTGTGGCGGTTGCGGAGAGTCGGGGGTGTGGGCGGGTTCGTTGATGAGGGTGTTGGTGATGGGGTTGTTGTTGTAGTCGTTGTGGAAGATGGAGTGGTTTTCGATTCGCTTGGTACTTTTACTTCTTGCGAATCTGACGTTTGTGTCCTTGTGTGTTGGTCTTTTGGCGGGGATACCGGTCTAGCTTTCTCGACGGGTTTGGAGAATAGTTCCTTCCATTCGTCGTCGATGTCTTCGTCGTCTTCTTCGTCTTGCTTCGCTGCGGCTTTGGCGTCTTCTTCTTCTAGGACGGTCTGTATACGCTTTAGGAGCTGTCTGTCGCGCGCGATCTCGGCTTGTGCTTCGTGTTTGCGGTTGAGGGGTTTTATTTGTGGGAGGGAGCGCTCCAGTTGGGTAAGTAGTGAGCGGGCGTATTCGACGTTCTGTGGCATTGGTTAGACTTGAGGTTCTGATGTACTTGTCCCTTGCAAGTATGTCCTTTGAAAGAAGAGTTTCCAAGGTTGGGAAATGCTTACCTTGTTCACGCGCATACGCTGGTACTCGGATTGTTGGAATGAGCGTCGGTCTGTCCCCGGGGAGAGGAGATTGTGCTCGAGTCTGGTGAACAGACGGGCGACATTCAGAAGAGCGAGATCTGGAGAGCCCTCGGAGGGGAATGTGGTTACGGCCATGGCTGCGACTATGGAGTCAGAAAGTGAGTTGCTTTGCATGAAGATGTGGCATCGATGTAGAGCGCTTTGGAGATGACTCAGCATTACATGGTCTCCAGGGCTGGTGGGGAACAGGTGGATCGGGTTGAATTTAACTACATTTATGCTGTGTATGGATTTATATAGGACCATTTGACTATAAAAGAATAACTGGTACCAAAAGGAGTGATTTATATCAAATTATATTGCCGGTAGCAGTAAGGTTTGAACAATGGATATCATCGACAGACTCGAAGAATCACTTCACCGAACATCACCCTTCGACAACGCACTGTTTCACCTGGTGCCGAGACCAAGTCGTACAACATTACATAGTTCATTTGAGATTTCTGGTGGTCCTTCATCGAACGCATTTGTATGGTTGGCGTTTTGAGTCCGTTCCATCAAGCCAAGACCAGACTGGATCAGGATTCTGCGGTTGTATATTTATAGGGATTTATGGGAAATCTGCAGGGCCATGCAGGTTTCTCCAATATGGTAGGACCTGGATCATCAGCCTGAGTACCTTACTAGGGCTTTCTACAGAAGTCGATCTTGCAGGATGACTCATCTCGGCAAAACAGGTTCGTTTGCAATGGAGTCATGCAGTCACTAGGTCATAACTATGCAGTGTATTACCTAGGTATGTACGCTGTACAATCCAGTTTTAATACCAGAGGCCAGGAATTCCAAATATATTCGTCAAACTACAGAAATAATTACCGGGTTTCGACTTTGATGTCCAACGTATATAACCACAATACTTGTCATATTCATAAATAGCAATATTGCTGAACATGTGCTTATCAAAATAAACATACCTGCCGCCCAAAACGATGACCGAAAGAAACATTCCAAGCCCACGCTTTTCAAAGGAAAGACATTATTCGTGAAGAAGTGAAGCCACATAGGAGGGAATAGGAAAGAAAGCATAAAAAAGGGCAAAAGGAAGACAACAGTGAAATGGAACCCCAGACTGAGATATAAAAAAGACGACCACCCAAATGACCACCCAAATCCGATGCCCAGGTGAATGCACAGAGTAAATAACCCTGGGAAACAGGCGGCTAACTATCTATACTCAACAACCACACGCTTCCAAGTCCGCACTCCCTCGGCATCCTCATCACACATTTGCTGGACCGATTCATTGCATTTCTGCACCTCAGCATCAGGTAAAGCAGCATTGGAAGATGCTCTCTGCTGCTCTCTGACCTGTGCAGCGAGAACTCCACTGCTCGGGAGGAGGCTTGTACGGGATAAAGGTTGCAGGATATCACAAGCAGACAGAGGGCACGAGGCCGATGAGATGAGATCTCCCTTTTCCATGGTAGACTTGAGCCAGAAATCTTGCTCTTTTTGTTTGAATTGAGATGCAGGGATGGTATGTGCCCTCAGAAGACGATGTTTGATATAGCGGTGGATGAGAATGAGGCTGAGAAGAGAAAAGCCGACTAGACTGGTGACTGGCAAAAAGAACTCTGCTGACTGCAGGAGCTCACGGGACGGATAGGTGTATCCTTGTTCGACAGTGTTCATGACGGGGGTATGGGTGGTTGGATAGCGTCCACCACTCGCGAAGAAGATGAAACTGCCCTCCCCTGTCAGATGGGGGAAACAGCTCAACTTATGACTGCGCGTGTGGGGAAGTCAATCTAGGCCAGGACTTGAAGGATCTTAGTGAGCCAAAGATACCTGTGTCGGATTGGGACTATGAGCGGACTTGGCGGGGATGAGGCGAGATGGAACTAGATGGAGTGCAGGGGCTTTTTTTTTTCTCATATACTCTCATATATAAGATTTAGAGATCAAATATTACGGAGTATTCGATCCAAAATAGGCTATGAGTGGTGGGGATGATCGCAGATCAACGCTGAAGCATGACCAGGATGTCGTATATGCAACATAGGGCTTCATACATAGGAAAAGGTAAAAAAGAAGAGCCCGACAACCAGGATTTCGGAAGTGGCAAATCTGAGTTATTTGATGAGTCGAAAAGTAAAAATATACAATTATACAATTTATAGAATAAATAGAATTTATAGAATACAGAATACAAAGAATATGTTGCCTCCATACTGAAAAGGTGGATGTGGATAAATAAGGCCAGCCAGCCAGGTCTCCACTCAGCTTACCTTCTAAACGCCACTTCGATCTTTCTTTCTTTCTTTCTATCTATCCCCCGGGAATCTAATAAATCCCGATCATTTACATGCGGAGAAAATACCAGGTGTGTCGATCATGACAAATATACTCCGTAAGTCAGAACGGAGTAATGTACGGAGTACAGTACAACAGACGGAGAAGTACATCGCGAGATCGCCTTTCAGCTGGCGCCTGCATGGGTCCCCCGCGCTAAGCCGTTTCATACATCGAATCACACTGCCAGATGTCTTACTCGGCTATTTTAGTGGACACGAACTCATCACAGTTATTAATCTATTTCCCGCAGTGGACAGTCTGGTGCAGTCCAGGTCTCATCCTGACTGGCTCGGGTGTTTGAGCCTGCAAATCGGACACAAATAAGAAATAAGGCGTATATTGTACCTATGTTGTATATTGTATATTCATTTGATCGGAAAAAGAAAAAAAAGCCCTAAATATATCCAAATAAAGTCTAGAGTTTAGCGGTGACACGTAGCTCCTCTTTGGCCTGTTCACGCAGTTTCATGCGAAGTATCTTGCCCGAAGGATTCTTCGGTATGGACTCGAGGAATACAACCCCCCCCGGTAATCCGCTTGAACGCGGAGACCTTGTTGTCCAAGTAATGCGCGATCTCGTTGGCGGTGGCGGATTGGCCCGGTCGAAGCACCACATATGCGCGAGGGCGTTCATCGTTGTTGCTAATCGGGGTTAGAAGAGAAGAAAAAAGAATAGATCCATGATCCATAGAGAAAAAAAAGAAAATCAAACTTACATGACAACTCCGATCACTGCAACATCTGATATCGCCGGATGTTCAAGTAAAAGAGCCTCTAATTCTGCGGGCGCCACCTGGTTGCCTTTGACTTTAATTAATTCCTGTCCAAGTTAGTGTTTTACATTCTTCTTCTTCTTCTTCTTCTTCTTTGAAACATACCTTCATTCGATCCACCACATGGAATTTGCCATCGTCATCCACAAACGCAATATCCCCCGTCAGGAGCCACCCATCCTCCGTCTTGGTCTCTTTAGTGGCCTTCTCATTGCGCCAGTAGCCTTTCATCACATTGGGAGCACGAACCCACAACTCGCCACGAGAGTTGCGTTCCTTCACCTCAACCCCATCGAACATAATCTTCGCCTCGCAATTGGCATTAAGCTCACCGACAGACGCAGATGTACTAATTTCGGCAGGATTCCATCCCGTGACCGAGCATGTCGCCCTATATGGAAGATGAGCTTCCCACTATACCCCAACAGAATAACAACAGAAAACAACCAAAAGAAAAGAAAGAAAAAAGTAAAAAAGAAAAATAAAGAACTCACTCAGTCATCCCCCATCCCTGTTTAATATTAATCTTCCCCGGAGGCCACAACTTCTCCACCTCCTCGCAAACCTCCCTCCCCAACGGCGCAGCACCACTCCCAACCAACTCCACACTACTCAAATCATACTGCCTAACAGCCGGATGTTTCGCCAACGCAACAACAACCGGCGGAACGAGGATGAAATCCGTAATCCGGAATCGCTGCGTATACTCCAACATCTTGACAAAGTCAAACTTGGACATGATATACACCGGCGTGGCGCGGTACAGCGCCGCCGCAATAAAGATATTCTGCGCCATCGCGTGGTACATAGGCAAGAAACACAGCCAGCGGGAGCGCTCAAGACGAGCCCTGTAATCCGGATGCAGACTTGCCGTATGACAATACTGGAGCATATTGGCGACGTAGTTGCGGTGCGAGATCTCGACGCCCTTCGGACGGCCCGTTGTGCCGCTGGAGTAGTTGAGTGCTAGCGTTGTGGACGAGAGGGCTGGTGTATTCAGCTCGTCCCAGGTGAAGGCTGCGCCTTCTTCTTCCGAGGCGAGGAGGTCGCTCCAGTATGCGCAGCCCTTTTGCGGGTTTGTTGTGCCGTCGTAGATCGAGGTGTCGTAGGCGAAGATGTGGTTTCGAGGTAGATTGGCTTGTTTGGCGGCTTCCAGACCCGTTTCTAGACTGTTGCTGGCGCAGAGGAGGTATGTGGCGCCGCTGTCGTGGAGTTGGTAGGCTAGTTCGCGGGCTACGAAGGTTGGGTTCGCGCCGGTGAAGATTCCTCCCGCCATTATCACGCCTAGGAAGACTACGGGGAAGAAGAGGTCGTTTCCTGAGAAGAGGAGGACGCGGTCTCCGCGCTGGAGTCCGGATTTGCGTAGGCCGGCTGCCAGCCGCTGGCTCCAGAGGCGGAGATCATGGGTGGTGAGGTAGTGGGTTTCTGGACGCGCGGCGTCTAGATAGCACTTGTGGGTTTTGGAGAGTGGTGCTGTTGGGGATTTGAGGAGAAGAGAGGCTAAATGGGTGTCTGGGATGTCAATCGTCCAGCGGGATTTATACGGCATGTTGGCGATATAACAGGTAATGTTCCAGTGTTAGATATATGGGGGAAAGAAAGATTTGAGGGGATATGACGGCGAGGCCCTCATATAAATACCTAGTAAATCGTCCAATGCTGCACAATTTCCCTGATTCCTGCATAATTCGTAGTTCGTCTCCCCGCATCGGTTATATAGGGTAGGTTTTGCGGGGAACTTGACTAGCCCGAGCCTCGGTCTTCACATTGCGGATAAATCAGTGAAACTAGATTGCTGATATACTACATAAAGGCTATTAACGAACAGTTCATGTCTTGAACTCCGCTGTTGATAGACATTCTCCTGGGCTGTGGGCTATTGGCTGTGATGGGCCAGGCCATACCCCAGAAATAAGAACCCAACAGAATAAAGAACCAGAGATAATGCAATTGTTTTGAAACTTGAGCTCCATGCATGAAAAAAAATCATCTACTACACCCCGGCCGACCCAGAATACATGAAGAAAAAGAAAAGACAAATAGCAAGAAGGCTACAAAGAGCATTCATGATTCCTCCCCACCCAAACAGGTAACTGCTGCCTTCATCTCACTAACAAGCTTCTCCTCCAGTCGGTTCTCTGCCCCGGAAGTCGAGTCAACAGGCTTTTGCCGCGACCATTCCACCTCCTTCTCATTAGTGGCGACAATGCGTGCACGCAGAGCCGCGCGGCGACTGAGCAGCTCCTCAATATCTTCCTTGACCTGCACCCCATCCCACTTGAGATCTTGGATGGCCTGTGCATCAACTCCAGCACTGGCACCCGCCTCACGGAACTGGCCCAGGATGAACGAGATCAGCGCAAGCGAGTAGGCCTCGGAGACCATGCTGAGGCTAATCCACTTGGATGTCGGAACGGAAGCAACGGCCGTGTGGCTGGAGAATGCTTCTGTCGCCCGAGTCAGACGCGATTCGAATTGGTTGAGGAACGCTGCCACCTCGGGCGCGGTTCGCATGACGCTGTAGAGCATGTTCAGACACAAAGGAAGGAACCCACCGGCCCAGATGTTGTACAGTCGGGGAACAGGGTCAAAGGGTCCAAACGCTTTCTTTTGGCACATAATGCTTGTAAGACGGCAGGTGGACAATTTCATCAAGACAGCCTCAACAGCAAGGTGTTCTGCGAGCATGGGCAGGGTCGACATCTTGACTAGGATCGAGATGCTGAGCTCTGCGTACACAGGATCGCCTGCAACGGCTAATTGGTCAGCCCAGGAGAAGAGCGTCGTCGCATGACGAGCGGTGTCGTGTTCCTCAATGTGGTAAACGATGTGCTCGTAGAGACGATCGGCGTTCTTCACTTGCAAGCACGTCTGCAGAATAGCAATGATAATGGCGAAATCTTTCGGTGCACATTTCTCCGGCTCGTCATGGAGATAAGTGGTGAGGGATTTGAAACCCTGGCCCACTATCGTTTTCACGACTTCCACGATGACAGTCAGGTCCGAAGAAACCTCAGCCTTTTTGTTGATAGCTTCGGGTGCACTCCGAGAGGGGCCATCCAGGTGGAACTGAAGGGAAAGGAACAGCACATTCAGGAGCGACCGGAAATATTCGGTATCGTCATTGATTAATGCGTCTTCGTATGTCAGATGCCGGGATCGCAGTGCCTTCCAGGTAATCTCGAGCAACTGGAAGACTTCGGCGCCTCTAGCATGTACCTCGACAAGTCGCTGGAGAAGTGCCTGGGCGAAATCAACGCGCGCTTGTTGGATTCGATCGAAGATGGCCTCCGGAGGGCCGGTGCTAATATTGGCCTTCAAACAACTTTGCGCGACCAGTGCCATTGACTTTCGGACTTCGGTATCAGGCATGAAATCGGCACAATGTTCGATAGCGAAGAATTTCCAGCTATGGAGAAGGCTCTATTTCAGGTTAGAAAATAAACTCATTTGCGATGAACGGAAGGAAACTTACCACCTGCGCCTCGACAAGAGACAGATTGATGTTGGCGCGCTCAAACTCCTCGGCAAAGCCACGGTTCTTGGTGCCAGCCCAGGCAAAGTCGTAGGACAATAGCTTGTCTCCCATACTCAAGTCGTAGTAGTAATCCCGTCCTAGATTACGAACCTCAAGTGGCGTCCTTTTGAAGTCAACGATCTTACAGCCCGAGTACTTCATTTCAAAGTTCTTCTTCAAGTTGGCATGCAATGAGGAATTGTAAGCCGAGACCTCAACTGCATCCTTGGCATACCACGACACCAATGGGATCAAGGTCTTTATAAAGCTTCGGTCACCCACCTCCTTTGCAGAGTGCAGGTAGACTGCGCACAGATCCGCGACAACGGCTGCAATCCGCGTGGCATGGATTTGGTCCATCACAGGCAGAGAGGAAATCTTCAACTTTGAGACGTGGTTAATTATGCTGGTGAAGAACTGAGGATGCTTGCTCAAATGGGAAGTGGCCCAAGGCCAATTTTCTTGGGCACGAGAGACAAACTCGAGCAACGCCAAGGCTACTTGCGGCTCTTGTTGATCAATGTGAGACAATTTCTCAAGTGCCATTTTCAGAAAAGGTACGCTCCTCATGCTGAGACCATCAGAAGCGGGTTCCTTCTTCAGAGTCTGGCGAGGGGATGATCCTGTGAGAATGAAAACTGCAAGCCACTGCTGTCGTTTGCTAACAAATGTCGATAGCAGCTGCCACACCGCAAGAAGCAGAGGCCTATCACATATCGGTTTGTCGAGTTGTGACAGTACATCGAGGAACAGGCAGGACGACTCCGCCCCAAGGTGGCCAACAAGGGAAGGGGGTTCATTATCTGGATTTGAAGCAGCGCTGGAGATCAAAATCTCGAGAAGCGACACAACCGGCAACCTGTATGCATCATGCAACGCGTAGAGTTTGACGAGAACTGGGCTGGCCTTGAACAATTGTTCCTCCAGGAGCGAGCCAGGTTGTTCAGCAAGCTGGGCTGCCTGCACAAGTTTGATGCAGAGCCGCAGTGTGGATTTGACCTGATCCTCGATGAGGGTAAGATATCTGAGGTGGAGTGTTGGGGGTGTCTGGAGACCCTCGGCGATCAACCGAAGAATCGGATTGAAGGGCAGGTCAGCGGCTGAGCGAGGGCGCAGCATATCCAAAATGTACGCTGCAGATGTAGAGAAGACGCCAGTAACTTTGGTTTCGAGTTTGGGGCTGTCATTGATTCCGAAGGAATAGTACAGAACACGTTCGAACGAAGTGGCAAGCATCGAGTTGATCTTGAACCGCTGTTCTGGTAGATTGAACCTCCAATTCCCACTGCTGTTGAAAATCTCCAGCATTGTGCGGGTGAAGTTCAACATAATAGTTCTCATTACGTGAGATGGAATACCGGCACTCCAATCAGACACGATAGATGATTTGCTTGTGACGCTGCCCGGGCTCTTTCGCAATACTGCTCGAGTTGCCGCATCGTCGATGACAGCGTCCACAAGGTCAACACAGCCCAGGAGGAACGGATACTCACCAGAAGGAATTTCCATTGCTGAAATGATTCCTGTCATGATGCCACCCTTGCCATCAGATCCAATGAGACTGCTGCGACCGAGGAAAGGCCATACCCGGCTGGGTAGGATCTTCAAAAGTGCCTTGATAAAGCGCAGGCATGCAATGCTTGCATCCAAAGACTTGCTTAAATCACCTCGGGAGTCGATGGTCTGTAAATTGCGTTCAAAGACATCGAATATCACAGAAACGATGTCACCTTGCTTAGACAACCCATCACTAGCCATCTCTAGGATCCTCTTGCCGCTGGCATCGCCGGAACTTTGTGTCTTGGAATTGGCTATCAAGTCCGTCAAGAGAGCAATGATTTCCGTGGCAGTGTCGTCAGTCCACCCAGGCGAGTGCCCGCCGGTCTCGCTCCATTCTTCAAGCCAGCTTCCTAGGAAGCTTAAGCAGGAGTATCGATGCTCCCACATGATGACCGCGGGTTTTGAGTCGGAAATGACTTGACCAACAGTCAGCCGTGGAATTTCAGAGGAGCCGCTGACAATCACAGCATTGCTTGGTTCCCGCTCGAAGAGGTGGTTCTGAGATGATGTTCCAAGCATTGGGAGGGGTTGGAGAAGGGACACGAAATTGGCATTCTCGTCCTCTCGAATGGTGGCATAGCCTTGGAAAGTGGGTGAGACAATTTGTGTAAAGGATTCCATGTTCTCCACCTCCTCAAGAATAGCCGGCAAGCCTTCTTCATTCAAAGAGTGCCCACTGACGAGAGCACGACAGAGCTGTAGAAATGGTGCCGTTTCGTAAGGGAAACGGGACCGCGCAACACGAAAGATGCCCTCCATCAGTTGCTGATCCTTGGCGAATACGGACTTAGGGTCACTGGCAGGCCCTAGAGTATTTGAGTCTCTGGACAGTCCGTTCTCATCATCACTTAAGATAGCCAGGACTGACCCCACGATTTCTGGGGAGTAATCCAGGAACATAATAGCAACTCGGATAAGGTCAAGAAGTGACAAGCGGACCCATCGGGTTGTCAGGCCATCATCGATGGGTGACATTGACCCGGTCTTACTAGCCAGTGCGATAACGGTGTTAAAGGCGGATTCTTTGATGGCATCAGATGTAAGAATGGGAATAGCATCTTCAGCCGTGCTTTGTGGAGTCCTGGCGCAGTCAAGCAATTGTTCATACTCTGACTGTTCGGATGCTCGAGATAGCGCCGCATTGTGTGTCTGCTCGTTGTAGGAGAGAGCCGAATCACGGCTGAGATCACGTTCCCGTTCATTTATCTCGATTTCTGCCAGCTGTTGGATGGTATACAGGATCAGACCCCATGAGAAGGCCGCCGGATTCGCGGTGTGCAAACCACCGCATGCAGTAAGGAAGATCTCATTGATTTGAGAGATTTTATCCTTGCACCAGAAATAGGGCCGGGGCGAAGATTGCATGTCTTTCGGATGCTGAATGGAAGAAATAGCGAGAGAGGGTTTTAAAAACGCCAATGTGGTAAGTGACACGAAAGCTTGAAGGGGTAACAACACTTCCACAGGTTGCTGACAAGGCTATAAGAAAACGTTAACATCCCGAGAGCTCGAAATAGGCGACTGGCCACTTACCGCCTGAATCGTCTCCAAGAAGCTATAATCAGCCATGAGCTGGAGCCAGGAGAGCAGGAGGTCTGCACTTGGAAATTCCACAGAGGCCTGAAGCTGGTGGAACATGATCTGGACGATATGAACAATCTCCTCCACAAGACTTGTTCTCCAGATGTTCTCCACTTCCTCGCTGCTTTCTGCGGCACTGAGCCAGCCACCGTCTCCTTCCAAACTCGTTAACCGACTGCGTATCGAGCTGATGCATTCTTGAAGGAATCGGTCTAATCCATCGCTAGTCGACTTGTCTTGGAAAATTGTGGTCCCTAGTTTGCGCAAAGCAAGTTTGCGATCGTAGCTTGCGGGGATGGCCGAATCGGATGAATAACCATCGTGTAGGGACAGAGCAAGCAGCTTGCGGAGTGTCTTCACCACATGGGTTGCCTCGGAGAGATACACCTCCCGGAGTCGCAGACGCCTCTTCTCCTCTTTTTCAAATGACTGAACACCGTCACTTCTAACTGTTTGGTTCAATAGGTTGGCGAAGTTAGGACCTGCTAGAGAGCCCCGAAGATTCTCGGTCCCAGCCGCGCTCTGTAGACTGGTCGCTTCCTCGCTGGAAAAGCCGATTGTGAGGCGCGTTGCCGGGCGGTTCTGCCATTCCAATACAGCGATACGAAGAGCAGAAATCTCGTCGATAGCGGCTTGTTTGCTTAACCATAGCGCGTCCGCCTTGATCTCCTTCAGGTCAAAAGAGCTTTGGCCGTTGGTCTCGACATGAATTGCAGCGGTCTTGGATTCGAACTCGGATTTGGATTTTGCGGAGGGGGAGGGGAACGGTTTTAGGCCGTCAGAGAGTAGGCGAATGGATTCGGGGTGCGAAAAGAATACATCGATATTGCCCCCATGGTCAGGATGACTTTCGGGATCAATAGCATAGAGAAAAGCTCTTCTCCAGGACCTATGGTATATCAGAATATTGGCTTCCACTGACGACAAGTGTTAGAATCGACATACAAGAGTTGAACGTCCCCGGAGAAGCACTTGTCCAGGGACGGGAAATAGGCCTCCGGGACGGGAGCCATGTTGGGCAATTAGATCATCATAGAATAGAAAGGAAGAGCGGAACGAGGCGACACCAGGGGAGGTGACGGGAGAGCAATTAAAAAGGTAGATGGCGAGCGTGGGGAGCTCTTGAATTGAGAGGGAGCTTCAAAAGAATATTATTCACCGCGACTGGGTCAACAATCAGGTGCCCTATCTGATCTTAGTGCCGGGCGGTGAGTGTCAGCATGTAGGCCCAGATGATCTTTCTGACTCACTCCTATCCAACTTTGGCACTTCGCAAACATTTGATTCGGTTTAAGGTGCGTGAGATTTCGAAGCTTGCAGCTTAAAGATTATCATATTCTCGCAACCCCCCGATTTCCTACGACAATCCCTGGCCATGGCGGACCTTGTCGACCACTCCCCCCACCATGCCACTAAAGCGGCGAAATTGGCCAGCGCATCCAACGTGATTCTGATCGACAACTACGACTCATTTACCTGGAATATCTACCAGTACCTTGTCCTGGAAGGTGCTACCGTCACAGTCTACCGCAATGACGAAGTTACTGTTGAGGACTTGGTTGCAAAGAAGCCCACTCAGCTGGTTATCAGTCCTGGCCCAGGCCACCCGGAGACCGATGCGGGAATCAGTAACGCCGTAATCAAACATTTCAGTGGAAAGGTTCCGATCTTTGGTGTGTGCATGGGTCAGCAATGTATGATCACCTCGTTTGGTGGTAAGGTGGACGTGACCGGCGAAATTCTGCACGGGAAGACATCGGAGTTAAAGCATGACTCCAAGGGTGTCTACCAGGGATTGCCAACCTCGCTCGAGGTCACTCGGTACCATTCACTCGCCGGGACACACTCGACTATTCCAGATTGCTTGGAAGTGACTTCGCGGGTCGAGCTTGGGGACGCTAGTGGCAAGAACATCATTATGGGAGTTAGACACAAGGAGTTCGCAGTGGAGGGTGTTCAGTTCCACCCCGAGAGTATTTTGACACAATACGGGCGCAAGATGTTCAGAAACTTCTTGGAACTCACCGCTGGGACCTGGGATAACAAGCAGGGAACTGCAGTCGCCGCCCCGGCAGACAAGAAGCTCTCCATTTTGGATAAGATCTACGCCCATCGCAAAAATGCTGTTGACGAGCAGAAGAAAATTCCGGCTCTGCGGCCAGAGGCTCTTCAAGCCGCATATGATCTGAACATTGCGCCTCCTCAGCTGTCATTCCCTGATCGCCTGAGACAGTCAGACTATCCTCTCTCACTCATGGCGGAGATCAAGCGTGCATCACCCTCAAAAGGCATCATCTCGGCTGATGTGTGTGCCCCTGCTCAAGCACGGGAGTACGCCAAAGCTGGCGCTAGCGTCATTTCTGTCCTCACAGAGCCGGAGTGGTTCAAGGGCACCATAGATGACCTGCGGGCTGTTCGCCAGAGCCTGGAGGGACTTCCAAACCGACCAGCTGTCCTCCGAAAGGAGTTCGTCTTTGAAGAGTACCAGATCCTGGAGGCACGTTTGGCTGGAGCTGATACAGTTCTACTGATTGTGAAAATGCTGGACATTGAGCTGTTGACAAGACTGTACCATTACTCGCGCAGTCTCGGCATGGAGCCCCTGGTCGAGGTCAATACCCCCGAAGAGATGAAGATTGCAGTTGAGCTGGGTTCCGAAGTCATCGGGGTTAACAACCGAGACCTGACAAGCTTCGAGGTCGATCTCGGGACAACTAGTCGCCTAATGGATCAAGTGCCTGAGAGCACAATTGTGTGTGCCCTTAGTGGAATATCCGGGCCCCAGGATGTGGAAGCTTATAAGAAAGAAGGTGTTAAGGCCATTCTTGTTGGAGAGGCTCTTATGAGGGCACCTGATACCTCTGCCTTTGTGGCACAACTTCTCGGCGGTTCTAACCAAAATTCTGCTGATGCATCACCGAGTTCTCCATTGGTGAAGATTTGTGGAACTCGGACCGAAGAAGGGGCTCTGGCTGCTATCCAAGCTGGCGCGGATTTGATTGGCATCATTATGGTTCAGGGCCGCTCACGACTTGTCCCAGATGATGTGGCTCTCAGAATTTCTCGGGTGGTCAAGTCGACCCCTCGTCCGGCCGATACATTGCAGCAGTCGTCAAACGCTACATCATTGGAATGGTTCGATCACTCCACTAATATTTTGCGTCACCCTTCTCGTGCTTTGCTCGTGGGCGTGTTCATGAACCAGCCGCTATCATATGTCATTTCTCAACAACAAAAGTTAGGTCTCGATGTTGTGCAACTGCATGGATCTGAGCCATTGGAGTGGTCTAGTTTGATTCCAGTTCCTGTCATTCGCAAATTCACCCCTGGTGACATTGGAATTGCTCGCAGAGCATACCACACTCTTCCATTGCTGGACTCTGGTGCCGGGGGCTCTGGCGAGCTTCTGGAGGAGAGTGGTGTCAAAAAGGTCCTCGATAGCGACGAGGGGTTGAGGGTTATCCTGGCCGGAGGATTAAATCCGGACAACGTGGTTGACACAGTGAGAAAGCTAGGCCAATTGGGCCAGAAAGTGGTTGGCTTGGATGTCAGCTCAGGTGTAGAGACAAATGGTGCTCAAGATTTGGAGAAAATTCGAGCCTTTGTCAAGTCTGCCAAAAGCATTCGGCAATGAACAGGCTAGGAATATGCATTTACACTACTTAGGATGACTTCTTATCCCATTCCATTTCGGGATTGCATATTCGATGATCATGAGCAAATAAGTATTCAATCAAATTATTCCAGGATTTCTCTGTTTCTATATTCACTTTTCTTTCAATTGTTTGATCAGGCTTCGCTTGATATACCAGCGGGGATGAATTTCATCCTTTCTTGAAGTAGATCTCAATGTTAAACGGCCTTCGAAGTCCCATTCCCTGCTTTCTCATCACTTTCACCTTTCAGGAATTACCATGATCAATGCATTAATTTTCCAACGTTGCAAAAGCAGACCAAGTTGACAGCTCTGTGCAGTGCATCGCAACTATTGCCTGGAAGTGTTGAGCCCTGGCAATAGGCACATCTCATTTCCGAGGTTCTTTTCTCTTGAAGATCTCAGTCAACAACAGTGGTCAAACGAGCTTCCATATCACCGAACTACTCTCTCGTTCATTAACTCTCAAAGCTTGCCTTCCAGCAATGTATAAACCTCATTTCTGAAATATCACTACAGCCATCAAAGACCAATATAAACTGCTGACCCAAAAGCCCAGTCCTCGCAGCATTTCAGTCTTCCCTCCTACATCATCACATTCCATCTCTGAAAATTCCTGGGGTATTTCGGCTGCCAGCAGAAACGAAACGAACCACCAGACCCATCTAACCATTCTCGGGCAGAAGCGGGAACCCAAAATGGGGAAGCCATTCCAAAGGATTCATGCCTCTATAGTAGGCAAATTCCAAGACGGCATCGGTGAAAAGATCCCACAGTGGATTCGGGCAAATGGAGGCCAATTCTCGAGAGACGTCAGCCCGCGAGTTACCCATCTCATTGCCACAAATGAGGCATTCAAAGCCCACGCAGCCCCAGGTATATTACCCTTGAATCTTTCAAAGACCTTGAAGTTAATCAACAACATACAGTTGAGTCTGCCAAGAAAATCGGCACCATCAAGATCGTCTCATACGATTGGCTTGAAGACTCACTGCTGTCAAGCACTCGCAGGCCAAAGCCCGAGGGGCCATATCTTCTGAAGAATTTGATGAAGCCTGAGAAGAAGGAAATCCAGAAGAACAAGGCCACAGCGAAGCCCGCAAAGGTGGTCAAGGAGATCAAAGCAAAGGTTGCAAAACGTCCGATAGGTATGTATCGATTTACGGGAGCTCCATTGTATTGGTACAACCCAGACGGGTACTGACATGTCCTCTATAGCTGATCCATTCCTCAGCGCAAAGGGCAAAAGAAAGCGTAAGCATGATCCTTCATATCAGATGACATATCCAGGTCTAATATTTACCCATCACAGCCGTGCGTCGTGTGTACCAGGACAGAAAGACAGGTGTGGTTTACAGCACCACTTTGTTCCGCCCATCAAAACCGCCAGTCACTAGCAGAGAAAAGTACCAATTGACTGTGAGTGATGTCGTGGTATTGTGTGAATCTTCTTCAAGGAAAGGATATTGATATTACTTAGCTTTTCGAATCTGTCGCCGAACCACACACCTACTCGGCCTACGCCAAATTCAGCCGCGTTGGCACGTCCAATGTCGAAATCCTGGCGGGACCAAGATGCAAGCTTGAGCTTGCCGTGCAAAAGTTCAGGCAGTTCTTCAAGGAACAGACTGGCAAGGAATGGGACGAAAGGGCAAACGGAAAGATGCCACCCCCAAAGACAGACCTGAACGGAAACAGCTTGCCTGTTCACCAGGGGTGGTTCTATCTCGAGGAAAAGACGACTATCCTTGGTGCATTCCTTAGGGAACCCCAGAGCACAGGGTGCCAAGGATCGACTGGCCACACCTCATGCGATGGTATCAAGGAGGACGGTATCGAGAACAAGGTGGCAAATCACCAAGTCGAAGATGGCGGCGAAGATGGTCGTGAAAATGGGGGTAAAAATGGGGGTGAAGATGGGGATGAAGACGGATCTGAAGCTGATGTTGATGGGGAGGAGGAGGAGGAAATGGATAGGTAGGAACCTGAGGGTGATGGGGAACCCTCTAGGTGGTTAACACCTGCACTCATGAGTGGTTCCCGGCGGACCTGGATGTGTCACGCCCAACGCGGATTTTATGCCGAATGCAAATTCGAAGATTTTAGGACAGCACATGCGAAATATACGTATGTATGTGCTTTATTCTCATGTTTTTATAAGCCCTTCCCATTATTAGAAAACTGGAAACTATAGTGGCCTTATACAGGAGTGTGAGAAAATAGACGAACCTCCCAACAAGAGTATATCAGTATACGAAACCCTCCCTGCGTCAAGCTCGACATCAATTGGCTATTTCTTCTGGTTCGGTATACTGCATAGATATATGATACTTTCTCTTTGATTCTTCATTTCGCCGATCTACAGCTACCACTCTGACTTATTCCCTTCAGAGACATGTGGAATTATGTAGTATCCTAAGGTGTTGTACCCTAGTAGTATTAAATGACCTCGGGACAAGTGATGTTATAGTAATAGAGCCCCTTGTGGGGCCGGTGCCACTGAAGATCATGGCTTTCTAGGGCTAGTCATATGCAGATTGACCCGCATTCCCCCACTTTTATGAACTCTCGGTCCACCTCTTATCACTGGCAGAACGGAGGTTGTGTTCACTAACATGCCTACAGACGAGGCTAACAGACCGCATACTCCATGTAGACCCAAAGGGACCAACTCCGGCATGTCAAAATGGAGGGTCTTATCAAGCATGATGGGAGCTGCAAATTCGGACCTCAACGGAAAACGGTTGAAATCCACACTCCTCGGGAGCATAGAAGATTTGTTTCTCATTAGTATACTAACCACATATTATATCCACTTAGGTTACCAACGATATCCTGAGAATATTTGCCATCTCTTCAACTAGTACCATAAGCCTCAACAGGTACCGTAAGATTACAATATAGACAGGCTTTCCATTGATGAAGAACTAAGACTGGGCAAGAAGTTGGTAGTATATAAAACTATTCATACTACATATGAATGTTGATAGAATAGAAAGTTTATGGTTGAAGGACACGGACCACTGAATGAGTTATGCCGATGGTTTTGCTACACCTGTAGAGATATATAATGCATCATTTATCTCGTCTTTTTAGCAAGACCGGGGATTTTCCTCTAATTAATGTAGATTATCGCAAGGTTTTAAATGTCGAGTTGTGTTTTCATATACACTATAACATGATAAGTATAGAGTGGCAACCAGTTCCTGGCAGGGACTTGGATTATGATCAATAAGCTGCTGTACATGTCTTTCAAGGTTATATATTTTGATTAGACATTCTCCACTGCCCTTTTAATCATAAAACTAGTTTGAATATGACAAATAACCCATTCTAATTGCCCTCTAACGCCAGATACGCCAGTCGACCAACAATGTGACAAGGTGAGGTTCTACTTTAACCATCCACGCCACAGCCGATGTAGTGATGCGAGATAGTAGAGAATCACAGGTATTCCTTCTTTTTGCTGGTTCTCGTGTATTGGGTAAGAGCCCATTCGATGTCGCCGCTCGAGCCCTTCTCCAATGTACCTCCGCGGATCTCGAAAAGTCGCATCGTCATGCGAGGTCCAACTTCAGCCAACTCAACATCCCGATACCCAGTCTTGACGAAAACATGGTGCCGCACTTCGATGTTGTCGTCCTTGTTCACAAAGCTCACAATACGGTTGCCGATCTTTCCAGGCTCGCGCGGGGGGAAAAGGTGCTTTAAAATCTGAACAACGCGGGCACCCAGCTTTGTCTTGAATCCCTCAAAAACCAAGTGCGGGTAGCTTTCCGATACGGTACCACGAGCGGCATTCGGGATATCCTGACGAAGGACGACATTGTGAAGAGAGAAACTGGCGGTCGGGCCATGGGGAAGGTGTGAAATAGTGAGGGCGGTCGGGGTACCACGATGCTCGTGGAGAAGAACCATGTCGGTCAGAGCTGCGGAGGTTGCGCTGGAGACGAGATCTCCAAGAACAAGAGTTCCACGGTTGAGACGAATGGAGGTGGGAAGGAGAAGGCGGATTTCTTTCGCAAATGCTCCGAGGCGAGCGGAGGGTGAGCGAGAGGTGGTAACCAGAGGACGGGGGTCGATAATGCCGGAGGTTAAAACGTATTCATCGTCGATGTCCATCTCAGCATCTTCCTTGTCCTTTGACTCGTCATATTTGAAGTCCTCCCGAAGTTTTTTATCATTTGCGATTGTAGGATCTAGAGGCTTTCCAGAAGCCAATGAAGCCTTGAGTTGCGATCTTTTTTCGGCAATGGAGGCATCACGGAGTAGTAAAGCTCTCCGATAGAGATAATCGCGACGCTCGCGAGTTTGGCGGCGCTACTTATTGTAAGTAAAATATCAGATGTTTCAAATTTATCCTTCACTTACCAGCATTTTGAAGATTGAAGTAAAAGTGGCTCAAGCAAAGACGAGCGGGCAACTTTTTTTTTTCTTAACTCCGGGGCTGCGTTTATGGTTCGTCTGCGTAGCCGTAGTGGGATCGCACCGATAAAGAATCTGGGCAGTTGCGGAGAACGCTTTTTGCCCATCCTTCGAGACAAACTCATCGACTCTCTTTTGTCAGTCCTCTGACACAGAGAGCTGGACTGGTTGTATGTATTATTTGTTCTCATCAAACACTTACCGCTAATCCCGCATCTCGATTTAGATCTCCGTTCGTTTGCCCCTCAGGCACACCCTGGAGATTTCAAACGTTGAATAACCCCCATAGGACAATCTGTTTGTCCTCTACGCTCTTTAAATCGTCTACTGTGAATTTGATTTCTGATTTCTCAACTGCTTTTGCTTTGCCCTCTGCTTTAAATCTTGATCAGCTCCAGTCATCTCTATCGCCATTCCAAATTGGTACCAATAATGAGCTACCAACCGGAAGACCCCTCAGCGGGAATCGAAATCGATGAGATCGCACTTGGGCGCGCACGTCCACGCCGGCATGATGACGAAGATGAAGGCTCTGATGCCTTTGAAGATGACGACATAGAAAGCACAGTCGGCGCACCCACAAACGGGAATCAGAAGTCCCAAGGAAATGGGGAGGAAGAAATAGAGCTCCCTGCCCATGCATGCGCGTGAGTCTTCATATCTTTCTTGGTATATGTTTATTTACTGATTATATTGTAGGTACTGTGGCATTCACAACCCGAGCAGCGTTGTCAAATGTCTTTCGTGCAATAAGTGGTTCTGCAGTGCACGTGGCAATACCTCTTCTTCCCATATCGTCAATCACCTTGTCCGAGCCCGTCATAAGGAAGTCCAGCTTCACCCAGCCTCTTCTTTGGGCGATACTATTCTGGAATGCTACAACTGTGGCACCAAAAATGTCTTCTTGCTTGGATTCATTCCCGCGAAATCCGATACTGTTGTTGTTCTGCTATGTCGACAGCCATGCGCCTCTATGCCATCCTCTAAGGACATGAATTGGGATACTTCACGATGGCAGCCTCTTATTGAGGATCGTTCTTTCCTTCCCTGGCTCGTGGGAGCACCCACTGACCAAGAACAACTCCGAGCCCGTCACCTCAGTCCTCAATTGATTGCGAAACTGGAGGAAATGTGGAAAGACAACTCTCAGGCGACCTTAGAAGACCTAGAGAAGGCCACAGCAGTGGATGATGAGCCGGCGCCAGTCCTACTTCGCTACGACGACGCTTTCCAGTACCAAAATATTTTCGGGCCACTCGTTAAAATCGAGGCTGATTACGACCGCAAGTTGAAGGAATCTCAATCCCAGGATGGACTCATTGTGCGCTGGGATCTTGGTCTCAACAACAAGCACCTCGCAAGCTTTGTGCTGCCCAAGCTTGAGCTGGGAGATGTCAAATTGGCTGTGGGCGACGAGATGCGCATCAAGTACAATGGTGAATTGCGTCCCAAGTGGGAGGGTGTGGGCTATGTCATCAAGATCCCGAACAATCAATCTGATGAGGTCACTATCGAACTACGCGCCAAGGGCGACCACAAGTCAGTCCCAACCGAATGTACGCACAATTTTATGGCCGACTATGTTTGGAAATCAACTTCCTTCGACCGCATGCAATGTGCTATGAAGACATTTGCCGTGGATGAGCAGAGTGTTTCAGGCTACATTTTCCATCGCCTCCTTGGCCATGAGGTTGCTGCAGCTCCTATGAAGACCCAGATTCCGAAGAAGTTCAGTGTTCCAGGTCTGCCAGATCTGAACGGCAGTCAAATCAACGCTGTTAAAAGTGTCCTCCAGCGACCTCTCAGTTTGATTCAAGGCCCCCCCCGGAACTGGTAAAACCGTTACCTCGGCCACCATCATCTATCATCTTGCCAAGATCAATGGAGGCCAGGTTCTTGTCTGCGCTCCGTCCAACGTTGCGGTTGACCAGCTCTGCGAACGTATCCATCGGACGGGCCTGAAGACCGTGCGAGTTACTGCGAAATCTCGCGAGGATGTGGAATCTGCCGTTGGTTTCCTTTCACTGCACGAGCAGGTTCGTATGAACGATAGCAACATTGAGTTGGTGAAACTCAACCAGCTCAAGGCCGAACTTGGGGAATTGTCTAGCCAAGATGAAAAGCGCCTGAAGCAACTTACTCGCTCTGCTGAGCGTGAGATTTTGACCAACGCGGATGTGATCTGCTGTACTTGCGTTGGTGCAGGCGATCCTCGTCTTTCAAAGGGCAAGTTCCGCACTGTCCTGATTGACGAATCAACCCAATCTGCTGAGCCCGAGTGCATGATCCCCTTAGTTCTGGGCTGCAAACAAGTTGTGCTGGTTGGTGATCACCAGCAGCTTGGACCCGTGATCATGAACAAGAAGGCTGCCAAGGCTGGTCTAAACCAGTCTCTGTTTGAGCGTCTCGTTATCTTGGGCTGCTCTCCTATCCGTTTGAATGTCCAGTATCGTATGCACCCGTGCCTTTCCGAATTCCCGTCAAACATGTTCTACGAAGGCTCGCTACAGAACGGTATCACCATTGCCGATCGTGTCCGCCGTGACGTTGACTTCCCTTGGCCCATCATCGATGATCCCATGATGTTCTGGTCAAACCTGGGCAACGAAGAGATCTCCGCGTCGGGCACCTCGTATCTGAACCGCACTGAAGCTACCAACGTCGAGAAGATTGTCACACGTTTCTTCAAGGCAGGTGTCCAGCCTAAGGATATCGGTATCATCACTCCTTACGAGGGACAGCGCAGCTACATCGTCAGCTCGATGCAGGCAAACGGCACCTTCAAGAAGGAACATTACAAGGAGATTGAGGTCGCGTCGGTCGATGCATTCCAGGGCAGAGAGAAGGATTACATTATCCTTTCGTGTGTTCGTTCCAATGATCACCAAGGTATTGGTTTCCTGAGCGATCCTCGTCGTCTCAACGTGGCCCTTACTCGTGCTCGATTTGGCCTGGTTATCCTCGGAAACCCTAAGGTCTTGTCTAAGCATCCATTGTGGAACTGCCTTTTGCAGCACTTCAAGGAACGTCACTGTCTCGTGGAGGGACCCCTGTCCAACCTTCAAGAGTCCCTGATTCAATTCAGCCGGCCTAAGCAAGCATACAGAGGCCCGCAGCGCTTCCAGATGTCTTTCAGTCAAACCAATAATGTTCCCAGCAATGCAGTGAATGGTCGCAACGGCGGTCATCGCAATGAGTATCATGACTCTGGATCGGTGGTGGGCTATATCCCTGACGATGTATCTTCCGTTCACGGTTCGGCACTTGGTGGTGTTGGCCTTCCATCTGGGTATCCCCCTATGTTCCAGAATTTCGGCGAGTCCTGGCCTGCAATCTCTGGCGGTCGTCGAGCAAATGGTGGCCGACCCAAGGGCGCACCTAGTGTGGCTGGCGAGTCAGTCGCTGCTACTGAGTCTGATGTCACCTGCAGCGTCACTGACGGACGGAGCGTTGATCAGGGCGGTGTCAGTCTCACTGGTCTGAGCATTAACGACATGAGCAAGCAGCCCAGTCTCAGCCAGTCTGACCGATTGAAGCGCTACGTCGAGTCTGGTGGACGCGAGCCTTACAGGGCTGGTGTTCCGGACAACGGCAGCATCTTTGGAGGCAGTTCCGCCAGCATTCGCGTGACTCGCGGCGTGCCGGGCCAGAACCCTCACGATGATGACGATGCCCGTAGTGTTTCTACCGCTTTTGCTAGCCAAGTCGGTGGCAACTATGACTGAGTGACTTTTTTGTCCAACATTTCCCAGGGCAACCTCCAACAGGTTCGCCCGTCTTACCACTCGGCAAAGCAATGTCCGTGCCTACTATCAGGGTTCTTTCCAACAGAGTCTGCCCGCCCGTTTCTTTATGCCGACAAGGACTTCGGATCGGCAAGCCCAAGACTTTTCGGATGCTTATCCCGGGGTCCTCTTGACCTGCTCAGCAGCCAGAGCACTGTTCTGTCCGTCGAAGGATTGTTCCCTGGGTCTGATCCCTCGCCATTGTCACCGTGACATTCTTACAAGGCGTGTCTTTCGAGGATGAGGCAGTAGACAATGATCCTCCAGTATCTTCCGATTAGGAATAACTGAAAACTCACCCGTCGATTGCCGATGCCCCGTTCAGATAGCTCCGGTAGCAATTACTGGGCAACTCTGTGAATTTACCCCTGCCCCTTGGCCATGTTTTATACTTGCTATCTTTATTCTTTTAGGTAGTCAGGTATTAGCTAAAATCAAAAACAATGCCAATTATGATCCCACCCTTTTTTTGGTTAAAAGAAAAATAATAGTAAGCAAACAATATCCGGGACGAGAAACAAAAGCCAAGCCGACCTTCCAGGGTTGCCCAGGTGGAATATCCGGCTTACGTTCCGAGTTAGGGCTGAAGCAAGTGCTCCGCCTCTTCTGCCCACCAGTCCCATCAGCCGCTTCCCCCCAATCAGCCTTACTGTCGGACTAGGTAACTCAGATACATATCTCAATATGCCAGGGTGCACGTAATCAACTAAACTAAACAACCTGTGGTTTCAATTGGCCCCCGCCCTTGAACGTCAGTGCTGGCCCTGGAATCCTCCAGGCAGTCAACCCACTTCTATGTATAATCTGCATCTATCGTTCCTAAAGTTAGTACTTTCTGTTGTTGCTCATAATTTTTGTGGCAGAAGTTGATAGTAGAATTACCTCATTGATTAAACGATGACTATATTCCATGGAGGTGAGCATACTAGGTACATTGGGAATCAGTGACACGACTTCCCATATTTTCGAAGACGCAGATAGTTATATGGCAACGGTGCCAGATACCCAGCACCGATAGATACCACTGCCGCCAGCCAGAACTTCGGATCTCCAAAAGCAACTATCCCACCGGTCAGATGGTAGTCAACTGCATTTTCAGCTAGTTCCATGGCCAACATCGAAACCATACTCATGCCCATAGCGGTACGAGCAGCCATCGGCCAGGAGAGTTGGTCAGCTCCCCGGCGGAGCAGGATCGTCTCGAGGATAACTGAAGTTGTGATACCGGATGCCACTAGATAATTGTTCTTAGTA
Organism: Penicillium desertorum; assembly: GCA_028827375.1. Lineage (NCBI taxonomy): Eukaryota > Fungi > Ascomycota > Eurotiomycetes > Eurotiales > Aspergillaceae > Penicillium > Penicillium desertorum. The sequence continues at coordinate 6,979,403 of JAPWDO010000003.1, forward strand.
CACAAGGTCGATACGGTCTGATTTGTTCAGGTAAACCCACTCGACAAGGCCATTATGCTGCCCATTCCCAGCTCAGGGTAGTAAGTCTGCAGGATCCATAAGGCAGAGAAATCACCAGCCGTACATCCCACCAAACAGCGGAGAGTATTGATTCCTGCTCGTTTCCAGGTGGATCTGCAGGTCCAGAATGGAAGACTAAGGGCCGAAAGGGGTTGGGATGGCAGCTTTTTGGCACATGTTGGGGTTTGCGATAATTGGTTTTTGCGCTCGATGCTCTTTGGGCACTGCTTTCTCTCTGTATGGCAGGCTTGTGCACGAGTGGCGCCACCGAAGGCGCGTCTTGAAACCCAGCAAATGCCTCGGCTCCGAAGTGAAAATGGGTGGCGCATTTGATTCATACTCCAACTTGTTGGGACCTTACGACAATTCACAACGGTGACATATGCAACTTTGGATATGAAAAGCCGAAGAGACACGGTCAAGGGGCGCCAAGTTGCGAGGTTGGTAGGGATAGTGGAGCATGGTCCCCGGACCTGTAGCACAAATGCCGCAATGAAATGAGGTTAGATACAATGTACACGCCAAACCACATATCGAAGAATTAATAATATTGCTGGATAATTCCCTAGTATTTAAGATAGCAAGGAAAAATAATTGGCCGAGGGGAAAACCATATAAAAGGAAATATTCTGAATGTCAATTGCTGGGCACCTTCGGATATACCCTCAGACTACCCGGTGGGGCTACGGGAGCAGTAGGAACACCTCTCCTTGACAATACCACGAACTCATTCCTAACATTAACATTTGACGTGGATGTAGATATCATGCGGTCAATTATACCTGTGCCTGTTGGTCCACGTCGGGAGGTGGCTTTGCTTTGCCGGTTTGGGCATTGTCCTTTCGGGTGTATAGATCTGGGGCCTAGTATAATCTATCGCTCAGCTAAATAATATGTCCAAACTGGGCAGCAATATACTCAAAATAGATGAACGTGCATTGAGGCTTGCCTAGTATCAAAGGGTGTTCTATTATGGTAGAGGCAGTGTTAATTAGCCCTTACAATTCATCTCCTTGGGAGTTAGCCATGTTTGTGTTCAACACGAATTACATACTATTTAGTGATTCCAATGCTGCTCTACGTCATAATATCGTAGAAGATTAGGCCTTGCCATGTATTGTTATCTGTAAAGATGGTGTAAAATGCCATATTCACTGTGTGGAAAATTCTCCTAGTATGATATATTCGTAGGCTAATCCGTAGGCTTCTAGATTCTCAATATACTGATCTTCAAGCATATCCATGCAAACCACGTTATTTCTGTGCTACATACTTTAGAACACAATAGAACGTTCGATATCCTGATTTTACGCAAGACTGCATCGCCTGGTTGAGGTTGAGAAAGCGTTCTATAGATGTAACCTTATAATATTCCTTTTAATAGAAACAATTGATTGCGATGGCACGAAGATCATTGATTTCTGAAGCTTGTCAACCATAACCAATTTGTTGTAGCCTAACATCGGGCATGGCGAGCGTACGTCGCAGAAAGGCACTGCCCGGCTGCCCGATCTTTGATGCTTAAATAAGCATCTTCATTGATACACGTGATTGGAGATCAATGGCGATCACCGTCACGTGCGCTCACCGCCACTCGATTTGTCAGAACCAGCTGGAGAACCAGCTGTGGCGACTCCAAATATTTCGGGAGTGGACGGCTGCCTGACAGGCATCTTGCTTTGATACCTAAACCGGATCCGCCGATATGGGACAACAGGATTGGTACTCCGGACATACTAGACAGTCATACCCACGGTGTCTGTCTAGTGTATGAGTCACTTGTGTTTCCTCCCCATCATCTATATCCCGGACCACCAAGTATTAATAAACAGTATTGTCCACATTTTAACTTGCATATATATAAGCTCTAGCCAGTTATGAATTCATATGATAATCCAGCTGTTTGAAAAACCCACTAGAAAACGAAAGAAGCGAGATCCTGCAGGGACTGGGAAAAGAAAATAAGGATTGCTGCGCCACACGAGTGGCGCATCTGCACCTGACGCAAGCGGGTATAAATAGGCCACGGATGCCTTGCTACCTGAAAATTTTGGCAACTCCTCATCTTCTCCCGACTCCATACCATCGACATCTACTAGGCTTTCACCGCCAATTTATTTGAGAATTTTTTCATAAACAACTCTCTTCTTGTCGTTTTCTTCAACTCAACTACTCAGTACTCCTGAATTTACCGTTGTTGTGAATTGAGGACGCGTCTTTCCGGTATCTACACTCTATCAAGATCCCCTCAGTAGTGTGGGGTATCAACTTCGCGATATGGGTGACGGGTCTGACTATCCTAGCCCACGAAGTGAAGATCCTAACGGCGCTCTCGCTGCCTCCATCCTTGCCTCTGCATCTGAAACCTCGCCCCCAATTGCCAGAATGAACGACCCCCAGCAGCCCATGCACGGGACCTTCAACAACCTCGACGGGGCGCGTCCGCGCCTTTCTGTTCGACGTGCCCGCGATCCTCCCAAGAACTCGGAGGGTCAAATTTTCTGCGATCATCCTGAATGTCATTCTGCTCCTCCTACTTTCCGTCGTCCATGTGAATGGAAGTAAGTACAATACCCTTTGGTTGTGTCTTTGTAATGCGCCAGTACTAACAAAACCCTAGCAAGCATATGGATAAACATGATCGTCCCTACAAGTGTTATGAACCAAACTGTGACAAGATCCAGGGTTTCACCTACTCTGGTGGTCTCCTGCGTCACCAGCGTGAAGTTCACAAGAAAAACACCGACACCAAGAAGGCCCTGATGTGCCCATACAGTGATTGCAACCGCAGCACTGGCAACGGATTTACGCGCCAAGAGAACCTGCGAGAACATCTTCGCCGTCGCCACATGCATAGTGACGAAGCCCCCCCCAATGGTCGATATGTCGTCCTGGGACCGCGCCCCCGACCTTGAAGGTGTCGAGGGTGTCCGCGACCCCTCTCTCCCTATCACTGGAATGAAGCGTCGCCACGACTCTCCTGCGGTCGGAGATCTCCAAAACCTGCCTGAGACCGATGAGCACGGAGTCAATTTGCACCACGAAGTTAAGAGACTCCGCCGTGAAGTCCAAGAGAAGGATCGCCGCCTCCAAGAGCTGGAGCGTATCGTCGCCAACATTCAGCAGGCTATCCCCCAGCAGTCTCCTCCCGTGCCCGACCTACAGGACCTTTCGCAGCCCGCTCCTCAGCCTACTGCAGCTCCTCCTGTTTAAGGGTTGCTCCTTGCGGATCGAACGTCTACAGATTTGACCTATGCATCTTATGGGCGTTTATCGAAGCAGCTAATGCGCTTCAAAATTTGCGACTTTGCTTTTTATCTTGTTTCTTGTTTCTATTCTTTTTTTATTCTTTTTGCGACTTTGCTTTTCCTCTTGCTTTGTGTAGCATTTGGGTTCGGTCTCCATGGGTCTTCTCTGAGCAGAAGTTGCTTTCTTTGCGTTCGCAGAATGCGAGGATTCGAGGATTCGAGGATTGACCTTACCAGTCTTTTACGGCGTTTCAGCTTGATGATTTCTTATGGGCCAGGCGGTGTTTGTCTCCAGAGGCGGTTTACAGCGTTGTCTCGCCTCAAATACCCGGGTGTTTCGTTCGATGTATCCTTTGTGTTACTCGCTTCTATCACCCAACTTCACTTTTAGTTCGGTTTGTTCCTGATTAACAGCAAATTGTACGAATAATATCTTCTTGATATGGTCCTATCTTTAAACAATCCTAGCCGTACTCTGTATACAATACCCTCTAGAGGCCATCTCCTAGCGCCCAAATACGATGGTTCTTCGTCGCATTGCATCCAACATGCACGTTGACAGTTGAAGTATAAGGCAGCCAATGATATCCATGGACGTGGACAAGCATGTATTCCTGAGGCACTCAGGCTTCTACGTGATAGCGTTAGTTCTCAGGCAGACATTTCAGCCACACCACTTTCAACTCGGGTCACATCTCGTATATTCCCGCGAGGGCTCTAGCGAGGCCTTCGTGAGCACGGCCGTCAGCAAGCCATACGTCCCCGCTGGCGGTGTCCACATCTAGAAGGTCGGAGTTAGGGGGGCCGTTAACGGGCTCCCAACGGAGCCCACTACTCCTCACGGCGGCCTATGGGGCGTCAACCTCAGTGATAGCACGCCCGGACGACGGATATGACTCCTTGGCTGACAACTAGGCTGTGACTCATTATTACGTGGATCGCGCGTTCGGCTCTTGACTCGACGCGAGCGTCTCAACGCGATATCACATGATGGTCTTAGTGCGTTATTTCTATAATGGTTGTGTCTGTCACCAAAAGTTTCCACGGCATTCAATGTTAGCCTTGATTTTTCACCAGCAACGTAACGATGGACAACGCCTCGTTTCATCATTCAGAGCGGATAACGCAGATGTGTGTGGATACAGGGGTAAAATTGGTCTATCTGCCACCCTACTCGCCGGACTTGAATCCGATTGAAGAGTTTTTCGCTGAGCTCAAGGCATTTATCAAACGCAACTGGAGCTATTATGAAGTTGATCCCGATTGAGGCTTTGATACTTTCCTTGGATAGTGTATTGATATGGTCGGTGTAAAAGAAGAGAGTGCTAGAGGTCATTTTCGTTATGCAGGCTTGAAAATCGAAAAAGCCTCAGAAAATTGCTAGGTATAGTACAATTGAATAAGGACAACTTTCACACGCGCCTTCATAGTGTAACAACTAATTGTTATAGGGTCGCTTATAAGACTATAGGTTATTAAGAACATGTCTCGCTGTCGCTCTTACAGACGGCTCGATTTTTCCTAGCCTCACTATATCCTCTTATTTAAGATCGGGTCTCTAGGGCCTATCAAAGTATACTTCTTCTAGCCATTCCCAGAAGTTGGGCCCGGTGCTTTCTGTGGCTATAACGTCCCCTATATTCATCGTATTTCTTTTATCTTGCTATCATTCAGGTAGTTCATCAGTTACCATCTCTCGCATTTGGCCAATAAGGATTGTAGGCGTTATTAGGAATGTATCGAAAGGTGGCTGGCTCACGAACAGTTAAAAGAGCTGTCAACCTATTAGCTTGGGTTTTTATGGATTACCCGAGTGCTGGATAAACATTGTTCTTCTCTACCACTATAACTTGGAGCTGAGTATCCCAAGCTTCTATTGTTAGCCCGGCGTGCCGAAAATGGCCTTTTGCCCTCTCTTCTTTTATACTAATAAGCTTGTGACGACCTGTAAATCCGTTTTTCCGATAAAAATTGAACCGGTCCCGCTTGGTCGCGGGACGCATTGGCTAGCGGAGACTTTTCGAGCCTGCTGTGCCGGTAGTCACTGGCTCCGTATATCAGCACTCATACTAGCATTGAGTATACCACTTACGGTTTTTTTGTCTATCTTTATGTTGAGCTCGCTATAAAATTGCAGGCTAAGTATTCCTCATTAAGGGTTATTAGGAAGGCCTCGCGGATCGTATTTCCGGAGTTCCGGAAATAAATGGTCCAACCCACATGGGTATATAAAGCTACGTGCTTTTCCTTCTCCCTCTCAAGTTTGACTTTTGAGGAGTTTTAATTGCAGGCCTTGGATTCACTCACTGCTTCCGTTATGTCTCTCAATGTTGGCTCCATTCAAGTTCTACAGCGGCCAGTAATGCGCCCGGAACTTTCAGACAGTCGATACGACGGGCCCGACGCATGCACAAGCATCCTTCCACGGGGCTTTAGAAAGTCCCCAGAGAATGCGCCATTCCAAATTGATACGGTCTTTGAGAAGGATGTGAAGATAAGCCTGCGGGATGGGACGCAGATCAGGGCCGATATATTTCGCCCGCATGATGCTGCAGGATCAGTTCCTGGATTGATTGCTTGGAGCCCATATGGAAAGACAGGTAGAGGTAAGCCCAACTTCTTATAGATGTTACTGAAACTTCCTAAAGATCCTTTAGGCCATTTTCGCTTGGATGTAGTGCCAGGCCGCGTCGGTGTCCCAGTTGCCAGATTGTCGGGGTTCGAGAAGTTTGAGGCCCCAGACCCAGCGGAGTGGACAGCACGTGGATATGCAATAGTGAATGTGGACTCCAGGGGTGTTTATGATTCGGAAGGTGATATTCGGTACGTGAAGATGTACGCTGAAGATGTGGCGGTATGTTAATTGAAATTACAGCTGGTTTGGCTCTGCCGAAGGTAGGGACGGCTATGACGTCGTGGAGCAAGTTGCAAAGATGCCATGGTGCAGTGGTAGCATTGCTCTTGTTGGAAATTCATGGCTTGCTATGGCACAATGGTTTATCGCTGCTGAGCGTCCGCCACACCTTAAGTGCATCGCGCCATTGGAGGGTGCAAGCGACGTATACCGTGAACTTTTGTGCCGAGGTGGCGTTCCTCAAACAGCCTTTTGGGATTATTTGGCAAATTTGATGGTTGGTAAGTACTGCTATGTCATTCATATACATAATGTCTCTTTTCTCATATTCCTCGAGGTCGAAACCAACAAGAGGATGTAAAGGCAATGTTGGAAAAATATCCTCGCACCAATGAATACTGGGAAGACAAAAGAGCGCAGGTCAGTAGGATCGCTGTACCTGTCTACGTTCTTGCGAGCTATTCAACGTTTTTGCATACTATGGGTTCTTTCAGAGGGTTTGAAGAAATTCAACATAAAAACAAATGGTAGGATCTTGATTTCTTCGTTTCGTTCAGAGGCAATGGTCTAACCAGCAATACATAGGCTCCGTGTCCATCCTACGCAGGAATGGTACGACCTTTACCAACCCAGTACCAATGATGAACTTCAGTTATTCTTTGATCGTTATACGAAGGATATTCAAAATGACTGGGAAAAAACCCCGCGGGTTCGAATTTCCCTACTGCAATTCAACAGGGTACTAGTGCCGCCTCATGTTCGAAAGGATCTTTCTAAACCGCACTTAGGAACCGATTACGAACGTACCATGCGATGACTGGCCGCTAGCATCAACTAGACATGAAAAGCTGTTCCTCTGTGAGAATGATTCATTGGCAAAAACCGCACCTCTTGATGGAGGCAGTGTTTCTTATCAGTCCGATGAGGTCAGCCTACAGATGGACTCTGACAGTGAGGAGCTCTCTTTTCAATATACGTTCCCGCATAGAGCCCTTTTTGTGGGCTGCGCTCGTGTTGTTCTATACATGTCATGCAACGACCATGATGATATGGACGTATTTGTGCAAGTCCGCAAAGCGGACAGAAAAGGCCGGACCCTCCAAAATATGAACATTCCCCTCAGCGATTTGAATATGGATGCTTCTGATGTTGATACCGTCAACCCATTAAAATACCTCGGTCCAACAGGCGTCCTTCGGGCCAGTCATCGTGATATTGATCTTGACCTGTCTAACACGAGCTGGACTGAACATGATTATAGTCGAAATTCCCCTGTCCCTCGGGGGCAAGTTGTTCGGATGGAAATCGGGCTTTGGCAAACTGGCATTGTTTTCGATGCTGGCGAAAAGATTGTTCTTAAAGTGTCCGGTCATAACATGACGCTAGCAGAGTTCCCCCCATTACGGGGCGCACTCCTAAACGGGAATGTCGGAAGCCATTATGTTCACTTTGGGGGCTCCTATCAAAGTCACTTGTTGGTCCCCTTAGTTGATCTGCCTCTAGGAGCCCACGAGGAGAACACATTATGTGGTACTCGAGCATTGGGGTTATGATGCGATATTTGTCCATATAGGTTTCGATCAGAACAGGATTTGCCTTATCATACAGATGTACTCCATGAACAAAAGCATCGGAAAGTGTAGTAGGAGTGGAGGTGGGATAATGCCGATCGCCAGATCTCTCTCACCTCGAAGCGCCGCCTAGAGTACTGGGCCTAATTTTTTTTGTATCTCCCATTCTGTGGAATTTGGAACATATAGTATAGTACATATTTACAGAGGCTTTAAGTGTATTGTGAGGGACTTCGTAGGAAAAGTTGAACTTAAAAGCTTGAGTCTCCAACAAGGCATTCACCTTAACTAACGAGCGGAGACTAACACAACCGAAGAGGAGCTCTATATAGCGCCGGGACTTTAGAGCTTCTTCTAGAAGAAATTTAGCATTAGATTGCATACAATTCTGCCTGATCTCCTAAACCTACAGTCACATAGTCTCACCTCACACTACTGCGGAAACCATAGACTCCCTCTTGTGGTGCAGACAACGGATCCGTCAGCCGGCGTCCGTTTAGCAAAAGGCGAACATAGCCGACTCTGCCAACAGCTGCTCCGACACAGGACCCACGATAGAATCATCGTACCCAAGCGATAACAATGTCCCAATCACAGCGTTAACAGGTTTCATATGGTCTGTCACGACTTTCCACAACTGGTCCTTAATCTGGAACTCACATTGATAGTAGCATCCGAGAAGAAGGGGGGGGGCACGTACTGAAATTTTTGAGCCTAACTTGCTATAGGTCTTCCAGCCGACGCACCGTGTTTCTCCGGCTTCGGCTTTCTTGAACGAGATGTCGTATTAATAGCAACGCGCGGAAGAGTCCAATATCTTCAGGTACAAATACGACGGTCCCGTACTGGCCAAGGTCAGGTAGTTGCCTATACGGACCCAGCAGGCAGACCGGAAAATGAATCGTCGAGTACGTCGCATGATCCGCAGCTTGTGCGATTCTTCCAGCCACGCCCGGTCGGGGTCGGGTCACTATGCGTAACGTGCGAGTGGTCGGTGCTCCTGGCGCGTCTGCACTGTGTCCACCGAAGCCGCGTAGAATGCGGGAAGCTGCAAGAAAGAGGCTTCGGTATCGAACCGAATCGCTCTCTACTGTGGGCTGATAGAGTCGCCACGCGCTGTGGTTCACGTGTGTTTAGTAGGTAGTAATCGACGGTTCCTAGATAAGGAGCATGTCTAGTTTCTGGCTTTAACAGTCGTTGATAAGAGCTTCTATACCCGCCCTCGATTTTATAGTGTATAGTTATAGAATTCGAAGGTTATTGTCTAATATTGCGATAGGGGTGCCGCGGCTAGAGTCGGGCATAGTAAGTCTCTAGTCGGATATTCCCCGCTATATTCTAGACTACACGCTCTTATACCCGGAGGATATCTTTCTCGCTTATATTGGCCGCTATAGTGGTTATATTAGGGTGTCTCTTTATAGGACTACGCTAGATAGCCGAAACCTTAGTATCGGAAGTATTATCTCTTTTTAATCTTACGCTTTTCCACTCTTCTAACTTACCGTCGATCAATCAATAAGCTATTATCTAGTCTAAATAAGTCGAACTAGATACCTATTAAGGCGAACGTTCCTAGTTCTTTATCTCCTTTCTTTAGCTAGGCTATATCTTCGATTCGAAATCCGCGGTCTGTAAGGTCGTTCATATTTGCGATCTTCTCAATAGCTTCGGTTTTCCTATTTTCGAGGTTTAACCTATAGGTCGGGATATAGTGAACGGCTACTCCGAAACGTGGCTTCACTAGTCTAGTGTCGTTGCCTAGCTCGGTCAGCCACTCAGTGTTGTTGCGGGCCGTTTCGGCCGACGCCTGGTTCTTGAATCGAATCACATATCCCGTCTTGGTAGTACCAATCCCCGCAACCGGTGCGTCCTAGGTGGGTATTATCGCTATAGGGAGCACTATTGCCGAGTATATTACACTCGGCGGTGCTATCTGGGAAGCTCTTTAGCTCAAGAAGATTCTCATTCATCTTAATCTGATAAGCGAACAACACCCAATACCGATAATACTATTAGTCTATTACCATCTTAAAGAAGGACGCATACAATAAAGGAACGAAATAGCTAGATATCAAGTATTAATTTGTCAAAGATACTCTAAAACAAAAGCATATCAGCATCTAGCTCATTACTAGCAAGGAGAACCCGGCCGATGCTTTAACAAAAGCACTATCGAAAGTGGATTTTGAAAGATTTCGAACAATGCTAGTGAGTAGACAGACTGATTGAAATTGCTGCTACCTTTTTACAGGATTTTTTCTATGATTCTACAATGATTTTTACAATGATTTTTGTGTTATGTTTCGATGCTCAATCTGGTGGGAGGAGAGGGGGGGGGGGGATTTGTGTTGATATAGATGGGATGTCTCTTGGCAGACTGTGGCTCTCTAGTTTGCTATTTCTCTTTGTTCATACAGGGTATATAAGCACCCTGCTATTCCATAGTTCATGGATCAGTTTCTTCTTCCGTATTTCCCCATGCTGGTAGCACCTCTGTAGCCTCTCAATAAGCATATTAAAGGCAGATTTGGATACCAGCCAAAAAACGCCTAGATCGAGCGTTCTAGCCTTGCTTTGAGATGGCTCCATACTTCTGTCCATGACTCGCTTCGAATACACCCTCGGCAAAACCAAGAGAACGCCATCATCCATGTTGTGTTGTTGGAAGTTCGAATGGTCCCGGGTAAGGGTGGTTGCAAGGGGCTTCAAACACCTTGGGATCTTGGTAAAGTTCTGCCATATCATGGGGAGGGTCTGTCGGGGGTTTAGATGAAGGTTCGGCTCCCATAGAACCTTTTTGACGCCAGCGTCGTCGATTGTACCATGTGGCGGCTAACGCGATCAAGGCGCACCCAACCACGACCCCGATGACTGGCCCAGCAATCCATGCCCTTGACGATCCTCCTTGCGATGAACCACCCCTCTGATCTGTGGTAGCGGTTGTTGCAGTAGCCAATGGCCCTGAGCTCGAAATGGCGTTTCTCGCAGTTGATCCTGTGCTGGTTGCTTTCGAGTCTGTGGTGGCCGTCGTCTGAAAGTCTGTTTCTTGCCATCGAACAAAAACTGCCTTGGCGTTCAGTCCGCCAGACATCGTTTGGCTAGTGATCGTTCCCCCTTGGGTGTATGTCCATACATGGTTTGTATCGGTATTATCCGAATAGCATCTGTTGGTCGAATACCACACCATGCCATCGCCATGTTGGGCGGTAAAGCTCCTAGTAAAACCGACAATCGTTAATAAAAAAAAAGGCATGCAAACGACGCACATCTGTGTATGGGATGAACTCACGATGGACAACAGGTTGCCCTGGTCTCAGAACTAATTCCAATACTAATAACCGTGGAGTCGGCTATGGAATATCCCGATGGACACACGCCTGGTGAGTAATAAAAAGCGGTTGTCGCCTCATATCCAGAGGGGAAACAGCTGCTCCAGTCCGTGGGCCCCTGGCTCAGAAACCAGCCCTCAAGGCTATTTGAAATGGAAGTGGTATAATAATACACGCCTTTGACATATTCAATGTACCATGTGTCGGTGGTGCATGCTGGTGGTGGCGAGAAAGTGGTAGTAAGTGCCAGGGGAGTGGTAGCTGTCATGGTGGTGGTTGGGGATAAAACGTATCGAGAAATTCGCCAGAGGAAGAAAGTGCTTTCGACGGGAGAAAGTCTCGTTTTAAAAGCGCTTAGCTCTTAGTTTTGTACGTGAAATCTTGCAGGGGTCAATCGGTAGTGCCATGCTAAGGATGCGCATTATCCCCGGCCGGTCTTGACGCTTAACTGTGAGGTTGTGAGGGACAATATTTTCAAATAATCCCATGGTTTCAATCATCGCGAATTTCATGCCCGTGTCTTCGTTGCTAGGCCTTAACTGAATCAGCAGCTTAAGCATGAACGAAAGACTGATGGTTTTCAATGGGTGCGGATGCTCGGACCCACATGTAAAGATAATGAAGGCTAAGCGTCAAGGAACGTGCCTAAAGGCGTGATAGTCCACCGCACGAGCCTATTATTATATCGTAGAAAATAAAGGCCGCCAACTGTTTCTCGTGGAATTGTAGCTGTGGCGGCAAGGGCTCCGGAAGTGGTGGCTTGAGCGTTATCGTACCCATGTAGTGCACTCTTGTTGATCTTGCCAGGGTCGGACCGCAGTTCCCGTCTCGGTCGAGCTCTGGCACCATCCCCACCAGCAATAATGCGTGAAGTGCCCAGGAACAATATAACTTAACTAGTAGCTTGATGCCTCCTTGTAATTTTGACAGAACCATAGTAGAGACACTTGGCTTGGATTCTTGAGTATCTTATAAATCAATTGAATTCGTAGCCATGCCAGTTATTTTGGGCTTGCACTATACGGAGTACTTTTGAATGCGCCAGGTTGCAGCACTCGTTACTGATACGAGTAGCCTCGCGCACCTGCGGAAATAGCGATAGTCGGGCTGCATTGCCTCCACGGGGGCTAAAGAAGTTAAGTGGAATTACAATTTCCCACTTGACGGAGTTGGAAAAGTGGTACTCTCACGTGATGATTAGGGGGGGTCAATCCGTCAATGGATTCTCTCATTTCGAAATAATTGTTATAATTGCCATGTTAATCGAGGAAATGCTACGGTGTTATACTCCGTACGCTGTCGAGGTCAGGGAAAAAGGAAAACGAAACAAAACAGTGTCGATAAAAGCCGAAACTTTTGCCCGTATGCGTGCGTCCGCGCTCAAGCGTAAGCGCCATGTACACGAAAGTCGAAGATCAGCACCACCTCCACTTAGTGTGAGACCCTCCCGAGGTCACCGAGCTTAGCTACGTAAGGCCAGAAAAAAAAATCCAAGGAAGAAAAATACAAAGGTAATGGCCGCCCACCGAAGCCTAGGCTGTCCCCTCCAGACTTTCAGGATGGAGCGGGCTATATCGAATTTTCTCAGTCCGACACAGGCGAGGAAATTATTTATCCCGCTGCTAGTCACTAGCTTTTGTGTCTATTTTCTGACTTTGCTCAATAATATTCACCACTCCTCCAACGTGATCATCTATCATGACCCCCCTTCTAATGCTTCAATTCCGCCGAGCAATTCTGATGTTTTGATTGATGCGCCGAGTGTCACTACAACTTCATCTCCGATCACACCTCCTCGTAAAAGTCCACCTCGAAGTCCGCATGCTATAGCTATATTCCTTGGGGCAGACTACCATGCGGGGGATGATGACAGCGACGAGGCCGATTGGTACTATATGGGCGCACGAACGCTTGTTTATCAACTCCTCCACTCACCTGCAACCAAGCTGAAAACGCCAACTCCGGTGGTGATACTGGTGACAAAAGATGTCCGCGAAAGTAAGAGAATCAGGCTCCAAGCGGACGGGGCGACTGTGATCGAGATCGAGGAAGTGGACCATGCCTTCTCGATCGGCGAACCTCGCTACGCTCAAGTGCTCACGAAATTACGGGTGTTTGATTATGAAGTCATGCCCTACGAAAAGGTCTTCCTGATGGATACCGATATGGTCATCACGAGGCCACTGGATGCAATCTTTGATGACGAGAGTGCTCGTTTGAATACGATTGACCCGAATGCTACTCGAACCGACACCGAAAGGGAAATTTCTCCCCTCCCTCAGAATTTCACATTTGCCGCTACACCAGAGTCTGCCGAGAGAGACCATGAGTACCCATATCTGGACCTCGAGCGCGAGAAAACATATTTTAACGTCGGCTGCATGTTGTTTTCACCGTCAAAAGAGATATACCATTATTATCTTGCGATTCTCGACCACCCTGAATTGTTTGGACATGGATGGCCTGAACAAGACCTTCTCAATTATATCCACCGATTAGATGGGCCTATGCCTTGGGCTAGGCTTCACTACTCATGGTATCTTAACTGGCCGAACCAAAATGACCTAGATGGTGATATGGCCATCATCCATTCTAAATTTTGGGCGGAGGATTTCGGTCCTGGGGAGAAATATGCGCTTAGGTGTCTGGGAGAGATGCAAGGGTACTGGATAGCCAAAGAGGCTGTTCAGGTTAGAGCATGAGCCGTTCGACTAATGACTGATTTAGATTGTAGTTATAGAGCGCCCTGCCAGTTGTCCATACCGTTTCTAATTATTATCTTTGTATTTACAGATCATTGTGTCTTCTTTGCCTTCACCTTTTTCTCTCTTCGGCGCTTCAGGGCATCCGGAGTGTACTCGGTGTCAAGGAGGTAGTCCCACCAGCGGAAGCTGCTTGAGTAGTTCCCAATGAATTTCTCATGGTGGAGGTCGTGATGATCAGCGCCAGCCCAGAAAGGCAAGAAATGGTGAAGACTCCAAGGAAATTCGTAGCCACTGTGGGCATCGACAGCCTGGAACAAGCGCAACACAATCCAGATATACATAGTGAGAATATGCAGGTTACCGGTGAAAGCACACCAGAGGATCGGGGAGCTGACGGTCCCGAAGCCGAGAATCATCACTTCAATAGGAGAAGCATATTCGGCAGCCAAACCAAATGGTGCGGAATACTGATGGTGAATTTTGTGAATAGCCTTGTAGAGTGGACCCCAATGAAGAGCTCGGTGGAAAAAATAGTGCCAAGTGTCCTCCATCACGAAAAATACTGCAATCTGATATGTCATAGTCCAGGGAGACGGAAAAGGAATCGACGTTGATAGACCGAAGAACTGGGCCATTGGGTGGAAAAGCCTAGAAGAGCCGTTATTACTCGGGCCCGAGAGGCAAACGTCGGGTAGAATACCACTCCGTCGAGGGCAGGAACATACCAGATTTGAGGAAGTTCGACGGTGAAGTGGCTTAGAAGCACAAACTTGGCGCAATCCCATTGCTCGCGTAATGAAGGTACTTTGTTCTGAAGCAGAATGTTAGTTTCGATGGCGGCTGGAATTGGGTTGATTTCGGCTAGTGCTAGGTGTTAGGCTTGCCACTTACACTTTGAATCTTGTATCTGTTGAAGAAACCCAAGCTATCGATGAAGATCCACGGAAGAGAGCGGCCGAAGTAGAACAACTCGTGGATGGCGAAGGACATGATGCCGGTGGCCAGGACATCATTCTGCACCCACGCATACCATGCGACCCACAATCTCTCTGCCACGCTTAGGTGGGTATTCGATTTGGTGATATCCTGATATTGGTCCCAATAGGTGCCGAGGGGTAGCACGGTAGAATTCCTAGGAGAAAAAGGGTCAATATGCGACAAATTCCACAAAAGAGTATAATTCAACCACCCGAAAAGAAGGGGGGGTTTGCAAAAAAGTGGAGGAGATACAGACATTGTGGTTCCTAGCGGGACTTGAATAAGAGAGAATAAGCAGAGGCTGAGAGAAGGAGAAGATTATTTCGTGAAAAGGGGAGTAAATAACCTTCCAAGGTTGGAAAGAAAGGATCTGGGGAGAGTACTATGTGGGACTCGGATAGCTCCCGGCCCGTCCATGGCCTGACATCTCCAGCTCACTTCGTCGTGTGTCACCCGATTCCGGCAAATATCATCTCAGTATTAGGCACCCGATTAGTTATCCATATTGGGTTGTCGACCCTAATAACCACGACCGACTAGTGGCCCTCGGGTGTCTTAGGGAGCTTCTGGTTCAGGGGCCTATGGTCGCCCAAGGCTATCTAAAGAACGCCGAGAAGACTAGAGAAGCCTTCATCCCGCCACCCAAATAGATCAGTGACTTCCTATCACTCGATAGTACAAAACAGGAGATCTAGTAATACAAACGGCGGACGGGTCAGTAACGATACGCGGCCGTAAGGGAACTCAGATTAAGCTCGCTACATAGCTAGAGGATCGAATTAGAGGAGATCAAGTATTATCTCCGGCAACTATCCGACCCCAACTAGAAACTTACGATAGAGCTCATCAGGCCGGATAATCAAGATCAGGACGCATTTCTAGCTATATTCTTTGCTGCCATAAATATGAACGACGAATCCAGAGCTCCAGAGACACCCTAACAATTCTTTCACCCTTTTTGCAAGAGGCCATGATACTCAGGCAAGCTCTAATCTCCAAGCTTCCGTCCTACATAATACCGCAGTACTTCATCCGCCTAAACCGACTACCGCTTACGAGCTCCAACAAAACCGACCGGCAAGCACTCCGCACGCTAGGTAGCAGCCTTTCACCGGACCAGCGAAGTGCTCATTCTAGGCTTAGGGTTGCTTCCAGTCAAGTGATAAAGCCGCAGCAAGTCATCGATAGCGAGTCGCAGACCAAACACAGCAAGGACCCCAAGGCGGAGCTCCGCAAACTCTAGGCCCGAACTCTTGCTTTACCTTTATATAATATCTAGGCGACGGATAATTTTTTCAGTCTCGGTGGGAGTTACTCTCCGGGCGATACGATTGGTCAACGCTACACGCCGAGCTACCTAGGTAACTTCGCATTAGCACTAGCAGATATATTTAACACGCCTATGATCTTAGATCTCGCTACAGCAATGCGCCCGGTAGCATCTGCTAGTGGCAGCACCGGACGTACAAGGGCCAGTCTTATGCCACGGCCGCCGAAGCCCTCCTCTACTACGGCTGTCAGCAGCGAGCTAAGGAGTTGCCTTATACAGCATGGCTTCGAGATAGAAAAGATCGAGAGTGTGGTAGAGGCGACCGACACCCATGCCGACCTTCTTACAGTATCGGAGTTAGATAGCCCAGGGTTCAATCCCAGATTCGTCATAGAATTCGGAGCAGCCGGTCTCGATCTCGCACAGATAACCGAGGCTTATAAGGTAGTCCTAAGGCAGCATCATCTCTTAAGGACGATATTCGTACAGCATAGGACCACTCTTTAACAGGTGGTGTTGAAATCTCCACCGAGAGGAAGCGTGCACGTCACTACCGACGAGGAAGAATTCGAAGATACAAGTAGGTACTATATTAGGATAAAGACGGTGCTCGAGGATAGGTTACCCCGATTCCGTCTACTTACCAGGGGAGACAGATACTATAAGCTGCATCTCCAGATCCACCACACAGTCTACGATGCCATCTCACTCCCTATTATCTTCAAAAAACTGGAGGCAATATACAGGCAGGAGGCTATTGCAACTAGTCCGAGCTTCCAGAGCTAGGTTTCTCATATTCGTTCCCTGGACAAAACCGCGGCGAGGGAATTCTAGGCTCAGACATTAAAAGGTTCATCGATAGCGTACGTTATACCACATCCCAAAGGGCGACGACCAACCTCAGGTAGTCCCTCCAGCGAACAGATTCTGATACGGGTTCCAATGATCAAGACATCCCATAGGACCTACGCAAACGTCGTCCACGCTGTATAGGCGCTGGCACTCTCGCATATGACCGGCAAGCAAGATATTGTGTTCGGAAGCGGTCACACCAATCGAGACCCCGCCTCCTTCCCCGACGTCGATCAGGTCATCGGTCTTTATATAAATAATATCCCGATCCGAGCTCGACTCGACACCAAAGCTAGTCTAGGCGGCTTAGTCGCGCAGATCCAGGCCCAGGCGGTGGCCACCATCCCGCATCAACATCTCGGTGTCCGTGACATTATACAGACCTGCACAGATTAGCTAGCGTGGACACGGTTCAGCAGCGTTTTGCTATATCAGAACGATGAAGCGATACAGACGTTTGAGCCCGGGGTCAGATTCGGAGGTGTTGATTACACGATCAAGAGTATTAGCGGAGTGGGCCAGGCTTCGGATCTATAGCTTCAAGACTCGCCGTCGGCGTCCATAAAGGAGCTCATAGTACAGGTGTGGTACTCGCGGCGCACTATTCCCGACGAGAGAGCACAATCAATCGGGCGTCTTTTCCAATCGGTGCTCGAATCGATGCCATTGGCACTAGAGCGGCCGCTCCCGGAAATCACCGAAACCCTGAATAAGACAATACCGGCTAGCAGTGTCACAGCCGATTTCGATCATCCCAGCCATCCAGTCGATGATGTATATCACATGCAATCTGGAAGGAATGGGGTGTGCTTTTTGTAGTATATCCTATAATTTTATCAATGGAGGACAACCAACAAGCTCTTGATAAAAGCATGACATAATAACTCGGTGAGGGCCTTTCTACACACTATTAGGGGCTTTTGCCTGGGAGAAGATGCACTGTCTTGATCAACTCTAGAGGCGGCGTCAGATATACGGTCGACGCCGTGTACGGCTATGTATATACTGTAGCAGGTTGATAGCGAGAGACACAGCGAAGATATCAAAGGTTTTAATCTACATATTGTCTGATTGTATTTATGTCTTCTACGCGCTCGAGGCTCGATTCCGGACTGCAAGCGTCTCCATATTGATCATTACATGGACTTTATTCAACAAATTTTGGTGGAGATGACTTCCCAGGATGCAGCAAGTTTACGTAGACCTCAAGACATCATAGCATTTGAAAATTATGTAAATATTTCTCGAATCATTTCAACAATCAAGTCATCCCTGATCTCGGGTTTACGGGCTTATAGACCTTACCTAGGTGATAGTGGAGCCGCCGATAACGATAAGGGAAAAAGTTCAAAATTCCACCCCACGTTGGATTACAGATTCCTCACACACTAGAAGAAACGAGGATTTCTGGAATATATATACATATATAATGCCTCACGCCCCACGTCAGGGAAACCGCAGGAGGTCCCCAGGTCCGAAAGCGAAAGCGCAAAAACCAAAGCAAGCGCCACCAGCAAACAAACAGCATGCCAATCGCAAAGCCGAAGTCGCAAAAGCCAAAGCCGAAGCCGAACAAGTAGAGGAAGAAGAGTCCTCTGGGCTTAATCTTGTCAGCACAATTCCTCTCACCCTCCAACAACTTCTCTTGGATGTATTCAAAACAGCCCTTCTTGGAAACCCTGTCGCAGAACCGGAATCTGCAAGCCAGGATGGCAGCCCTACTGAATCACAAAACGAACATAAAGATGAACCATTAGACATTAAATCTCTCATCCAGACAATCAAGGGGCTTCTATATCAGCGCGATTTTGACTCTGCCTTCGCCGAGGCAGGCGAGGATCTGCTCCGTGCCTATGCCTTGCGCTGGAGTGCGTCCCGGTCACTGGGATACGCGGGCTTGTTGAAGGGAGTTTTGGCCTGGATGAAAGAGGAAGAGGAAAACACCCGAGGTCGTGCTAGAAGCAAGAATCCCTGCACCCGTGTTGTATCTATTGGTGGTGGAGCCGGTGCAGAGATCACTGCTCTTGCAGCTGCGTGGAGAGACATGGGCTCCCAAGCCCAGTCGCTAGAGGAACGTGTTGCCAGCGTATCTCTTGGAGACACCGAATCTCAAGACATGAAGAAGACCGAAGCTGAAGACCAAGGTGTCAGCGCACCCAGTCTCTCTGTCATGGCTGTCGATATCGGAAATTGGTCCGACGTTGTTGACAGGCTTTCACGAACCATCACCTCGGCAGATGTGCCATTTTCGCAGACAACAAAATATCGTCCGCCGTTGCTGTCGGAGAAAGTGGCTAGTGAAACATTCTCCGTGTCTTTCCGTCGCGAAGATGTCCTGACTCTTCCTGAGGAGGGGTTGAAAGAAATTCTCCTCGGCCCTTCCTCGTCCTCTCCTTTCACTTCTATCCTTATTCCTATCATGTTCACTTTGAACGAGCTCTTCTCTACCTCGATGCCGAAGACTACCGGGTTCTTGCTTAAGATGACTGAAATCCTTCCTGCCGGTGCGGTACTTCTGGTTGTTGATAGCCCTGGCAGCTATTCGACTCTGAAGTTAGGAAAAGGGCCGGAGGGTGAACCGCAAGAGAGGAACTATCCGATGAAGTTCTTGCTTGACCACACGCTGCTGTCCGTGGCGAAGGGCAAGTGGGAGTGCGTATATAGTCAGGACTCAAGGTGGTGGAGACGGGACGCGGTGCGTCTGCGGTATGAAGTTGGCGAAGGAGCAGGCTTGGAAGATATGCGCTTCCAGATGCACGTGTATCGGCGTTTGTAGATCTGATGTGTTCTATATCATGACATATAAATACCATTTAATGAGCAATACGATTGAGCATTCCAAAAAAGAAGAGGAAAAAAAAGCGAAGTGCTGTGTGGAGTGAGGAATGGTATTGCTACAGATAAGGTGGTTTAGTTCAGACCACTCCAAATTCACGCCAGGAGGCCAGACTCGCCCCATGTCGGCAAAAATTGCGATTAATTGGTACATTCAATGAGTTGTGAAATCGGGGCTCATAAACCCCCAAGATAGCCTTATAACCCCCTTAACTCCGCAGACCCAGCAAGAGGCTAGTGCTCTTGTTTCCATCCTTTCCCTCTCCGCCAGGCAAGTAAGTGACATTAGGGTTCGAGGACATAGTCGCGGCGATCTCCTTGCTGGCCTCGATACGACGGATCTCAATCAGTCCACTGCCAGCCTTGGCGACAGCCTTGCTGATAATATCGGCACTCTCGGCTTCACCCTCAGCGCGAATGACGTTGGCCTGGCGCTCCTGCTCGGCACGCTCGACGATGAATCGGGCCCGCTCGGCATCCTGTTGGGCGATCTGCTTCTGCTCGACGGCTCGCGTGAACTCCTTTCCGAAGGTCATGTGTGTAATAGAGACATCCTCGAGGGCTATGTTGAACTGTCCGGCACGCTTCATCAAGTCGGTACGGATACGGTTGGAGACAGCTTCACGTTGCGTGATCAGCTCGGCGGCGTCGAACTGGGCCACGATGGCCTTGAGGACTTCGTTTCCGATGGAAGGGAGGACACGCTCATCATAATCGGTACCGTATGACTGGATAGTTCTGGGTCAGTCTTCTGCATAGGAGGATGCTTAGGGATCGTAGCAGATACGCACCTGGTAGATCTGCGGCAGCTTCGGCACTTCCGGGCGGTGCAACACACGCAGCGTCAAGCTGACCATCTGCAAATCCTTACTTCCCGTCGTGGTCGAGATATTACGAGGCTTCGTGCGGACATCGTAGACAATTGCGCGCTGCAACCAGGGGATCAAGAAATGTGTTCCTTCGTTGACAACCTTCTCTTGCACACCAGACACTCGATCGAAGATGACAGCTCGCGTGCCACCCTTGACATCGTAAATGGAATTTTGGACTAGCATACCCCCAATAGCCAGGGGGAAGGCCATTCGGTAAACATTTTGGAGAG
Source organism: Penicillium desertorum (assembly GCA_028827375.1). Classification (NCBI taxonomy): domain Eukaryota; kingdom Fungi; phylum Ascomycota; class Eurotiomycetes; order Eurotiales; family Aspergillaceae; genus Penicillium; species Penicillium desertorum. Next base: position 7,000,210 of record JAPWDO010000003.1, read on the forward strand.
CTTGGGCCATGGTTGGAGGTGGAGGGCGAGGTGATGAAGACGGATGATGGAGATGATGTCTGCTTTTCCCGTTGCTCACTCTGAGTGTTCCCGATCGGGTTTAGTGCCCATCTTTCCAATCCTCCAACTTCGCCCGACCTTCGTCTTTTCCTCACTCATTTCGCTACCTCCATACCTTTTCCACCCCACTCCTCTCTTTTTACCCGAAATCATTCACAATGGGTGGCTCTGTGGACCCTAAGAACGGACAGTAAGTCGTTCCACGTTTGCTCCTGGTGTCGTGGGTTGAGTACCGGCCTCCCGGATGCGTTACCCGCCCGGCTACACAATGCAATTCCCAAAAGATGCCAATTGAGTCGGTTCTAAAAGACTCAATGATTTCTGCGCCTTGTATTCAGTGAACTGACAATTTTTACTTTCTATAGCTTCATCGGCAACTGGGGCGAGTTCGGTACGTTTGACAATAACCCTTGAATCTTTCATACGGACCCCGATACATGCGCAGCAGACCAACCCCTACGCGATATGACAGATCGCGAGAAGGAATGGAGAGGGATCCGAGGAACAAAACAGAAGAACGCAATTCGAACGGATCGCTAATATTCATCTTTCAGGTTGCCCGACCCCCCAGCGCGTTGCCACCTACTCGCTGTCCCCTAACCGTCAGCGTGTCTTCGCCGGTGCTGGCCACGCCGCCATCTTCAACGTCTTCCGTCGTTTCCGTCACCAGGTTCTCTACGTTGTTCCCCCCTTCGTTGTCGCATACGCCGCCATGAACTGGGCCATTGAGCGGTAAGAATGACCGTAGGAGCCGTCTCGATCGGTACGCTAATTTGATGCTTTAGCAACGAGTTCCTGAACTCTAAGCCCGGCCGCCTTCTCGAGGGTGGTGAGGAAGAGTAAATATTTCAATTTCTTTGTTGGAGTGAGGTTGGATTGGTATAGCAGAGCACGATACACCCAAGACTCTGCGGTTTGGGGGAGCTGTATGCTTGTACAGTAACTAGAAAGCAATCGACCATTTGATTTTCCTTTTATCTGCCGTCCTTCTGCGCTTGAGAGGTCTCTATTTTCTTATATTCAAAGTCAAGCTTGAGTAAGCGTCTTTCTAGGGCTCTCTATTGGTCCCTGAGGTGTCCCTGCCCAATTGTGGACATGGGGCATGCCTACCGGGTCGAATTGCAATCAATCAAGACTACTAGAGGTACTCAATACCTATTATTCATATTAGAATTGGTCTAGCGCTGTTTCTGAAGATGTTCGGGGTGTTGGTGGCAGCACAGCAGCGGTTCCCCACTTGAGCCGAGAAGAAGCAAAAAATTCGCCCAAAACAGCCAAACTTCCGCCGTACCCTTTTTCTTCGAATGCTTCGTCTCTCCAGACTCTCTTCTGCTTTCTACTCATCATCCATTTTCCCCCGTCGTTTCTCTTCTTTCATCAAAATGAGCGAGCTTACCCACCCCACCATCCAGGGTATGTGTGAACCCCCTCCATTACCCCGCCTTCCGGTCCATTTGCTACAAATACTGATTCTCAATCTACAGATGGCTGGTTCTCTGAGAAGTCTGGCATGTGGCCCGGTCAGGCCATGAGCCTCAAGGTCAACCAGATCATTCACCACGAGAAGTCCAAGTACCAGGATGTCCTCGTCTTCGAGAGCAGCGACTACGGTACCGTTCTTGTGCTGGACAACGTTATCCAGTGCACTGAGCGCGATGAGTTCTCCTACCAGGAGATGATCACCCACCTCGCCATGAACTCCCACCCCAACCCCGAGAAGGTCCTTGTCATTGGTGGCGGTGACGGCGGTGTCCTCCGTGAGGTCGTCAAGCACGCCTCTGTCAAGGAGGCTACTCTGTGCGACATCGATGAGGCTGTCATCCGTGTTTCCAAGAAGTACCTGCCCGGCATGGCCATTGGCTTCCAGCACCCCAACGCCCACACCCACATTGGTGACGGCTTCGAGTTCCTCAAGAACCGCCAAAACGAGTTCGATGTTATCATCACTGACAGCTCTGACCCCGAGGGTCCCGCTGAGAGCCTCTTCCAGAAGCCCTACTTCGAGCTGCTGAAGTCTGCCCTTCGCGAGGGAGGTGTCATCACTACCCAAGGTTGTTCGTCACTTTCTTTTTATCTCTCGCCCAGTCCCTTTTCCCAGAACAATCACTCCTTGATTGCCCATTCCCCTCATTTCATTGTCACCCCCAAACAAGATAGAACACAAGCTAATCTTCTTCGCACCACCCCCGCAACCAACCCGCTCCACGGGCTCGGTTTTGCGGAGCTGTGCTTTATATCTACCAGCCGAGAACCAATGGCTCCACCTTGACATGATCGCCGAACTTAAGAAGGCCTGCAAGGAGGTCTTCCCCGTCGCCGAGTACGCCTACACCACCATCCCCACCTACCCCTCCGGCCAGATTGGCTTCATGGTCTGCTCCAAGGACGCTACCCGCAACGTCCGCGAGCCCCTCCGCACTTGGACCGCCGAGGAGGAGCAGAAGCTCTGCCGCTACTACAACCAGGACATCCACCGCGCCAGCTTTGTTCTGCCCAACTTCGCTCGCCAGAAGCTCGGCAACTAAATGTCGTGATCTTTGAAAAAGCTTTTATGGTCTTTATATCCTCATGACGATATTGAAATGAAATCATGGATTTTCGCACATTCGATTCTGTAGATTTAGACCTTTTCGTCTATTGTTTCGCGTGTATTAGTTTTTTAAGCTGCCTAATACTTGTAATATACCTCTCCATTGGACGTCAATATTGACAACGTTGGAAACTGGGAAAAGAGAGCCGGTTGCATTAGAAAGTGAGGCTCATAGGGCTAACACCCATAGGGCTAACACCCACAGGGCTACACGACAGGATTAGACATGGCTTCTGTTTATTTTTCCTACAAATATTTAGCAATAGTGGCCATTGCGGAGAAGTAGATCGTTTTTACACTTCACTTGCTCCAGTTGTCATCTGACCCATCACAATGAAGATCTATGAGCATTGCGTTCCACTAATCGTCCCTCTTTCTAGTGCGCCCGATGACATGGGTGACGACCTACGACCTCGTCAGCATCGCACAGGGTGTCCCAACCCTGTGTACGTCAGACACATTGGAAAAGTGGACATGAACGACTGTATATGCCCGTCGCCTTTCCTAGCATCACCTAGGGACCTAAATTGCGTTACACCATCGGACAATGTCCTATCGTCTGCAACCCTCCAGCCCCGGCATCACCCGTGATACCTCGAGCAAACGGAACGCAGTGTTACTCGGGCTCTGTCGATGCCAATTCCGAATGCACCGGCTGCTAGATTCGATTCTCTAGTCTGTGCACGTGAATCCACGCCTTCCAGGCCCGAATCTAGACAATCTGTCTTGAGCCCTTCAGTTGGCGTTGGTCCGCCTCAACCCAACCAGTCCCGTAAATTTTAAGCCGAGCGCTGCTATTTATTGTCGGTATCGCCTAGTAGGGCGAAGACATCAACGTGGGCCGCGGTATCTTTCATCGGCTAGAACAGGATACTGATACGACAACCTGTGCTCAATACATATGATGTCGGCGCTGGGGTTATCACTATAGTAATGGTTACTCTTAGGCTTGTGTTACTATTAGCCATACGGCAACTGAGATATCTGGTTTTCACTGATTGGAACTGGAATATCGAGGGAATTTGGTCGAAGGGTATGATCATTGAGTCTTGGTATTTCTCTACGAATTTTGGAGCATTAAGATAGATAGAATAGATACTTCGGTCGAAGAAGTAAATCAGGGTTGACAAGATCAGCAGGACTTCAAGATACAGGCTAAAAGTGCAAGGTCACATTGGACAGGTCACCAACGTCAGAGTACTTAAGAACCTCGCCGACTTGCAGTCTTATTGATATGGCCTCTGCCAACTACCTGATTTGGCTAATGTTGGAAGGACCTACGGCATGGTGGACAACTTGGAAGCTCTTGCCCTCCTGGCAAAACATTCTCAGTCAACTACCTACCTAGGTAGGTACTCTCTGAATAACAAGATCCCGAGGAGCGAGAAGAGGAAGGCGCAATGCAGATCAACACATGATCTCGACATAGTCCGACTGGATAGGTGACAAACAACTCCCCAGCACTTTCACCGATCCAGAACTCCAATTTTCTGTCAAGTTAAACGAGCCAAGCACACATTTTCTGAGCACCTCACGGCAGTGATCTGTACTCCAACCACCTGGGCAGCGTCTTGTTGTCTCAAACAGATGATACGTTGCGTCGCAAATTACCCGAGAGGTCGAAGTCGGGCCTTCGTGACCTCCACGATCGTTTGCTATTGCTAAGATCTCGGCACGAGTCCAGTGTTGCTGCATTTGCCCGACGTATGTTCGTGGAAATGACCAATACAAGTACGACCAGATCAACATAACCTCACCTTCCTATCACCCTCCCTATGACTTTCACTTGAGGTCCGAATCGTCTTATCACCTCCGGATTCGCTGATGGTGGAATCAATCTGGGCAGAGCGAAACTGCCTCCGTCCGATCTACTACAAGGGAAAGCTACAACGATGGGCCAACTTTGAGGCAGAAGTGAGAAAAGCTTCCCAAGCTCAGATCTGGAGTCCCCAGATCGTAAAAGTCAAGATCAAGGGCCAGCAACAGCCAATTCCACTACTGAAGAGCATGTCTTCAAACTGACTTTAAAGTGAGATCCAGATGTGATCGACACTGAGCTCTGGATCGAGAAACCTCAAACTGCAGGCCGCTTCTTTGGCAGCGATGTTTTCTTCCAGGGCTTTTTCTTTCACGCCCATTTCCACAGTCGTCTGAAGCGCCTGGACCAACTGCGGGCTGCCCATGCCGAGACTGCCGCTGAACTACGGGTCAAGGAGGAAGAGTTACGGAGAATAACTGCCGAGGTTGCCAGGCTCACGCAAATGAACAACGATCGTGAAGAGGCCGGCAAGATACTGCAAAAGACGACGAGAAGCTGCAGTTTGCGAATAACACTCTTGTGCGTGAGAAGGAGGGCCTTAAACAGGAAATTGAAGAACAGCGCAAGGCCCTCAACTTACGCTGTCAATGAAATCAATCTCAACGCCCCCGGGTATTGTACCACAAAATGTTGGACCTTGCATCGCATCACCATATTCCTACGCCAGCTATGGTGCATTAGCGATAGTGGAAAGGAAGTAGATTAGGAAGTAGATTAGGGAAAGGAATTTACTATATTCAAACTGTACCAAAGGAGTCCTCATCATATCGCTTAATTGTCAAATTTTCAGTTGTCTGTCCGACGCAATATCGATCTTTTAAGATGATCCGGAGACACTGAGCTGATTCCCGACAAGTGAAGGGTCAGATTGAAACCTCCTAGGAGGCTCTTCAGGACATGACGTACTCCATGATCACCTTGAAGGGCCAACCCATAAATGTACGGACGACCAATCAAGACCATTTTTGCCCCAAGTGCTAATGCCTTTACGATATCAGCACCACAGCGCACACCGGAGTCAAATATAATTTCCAAGTCATCTCCCACAGCGTCCACAATCTCCGGCAAAACATCCAAAGACGCAATTCCTCCATCCTGTTGTCGTCCGCCATGGTTGGAGACAACAATTCCCTGTACCCCATAATCCATAGCTCTCTTCGCGTCCGCCACGGACTGGATGCCTTTCAAAACAATTGGCCCATCCCAATGTTCCTGGAGAATCTTGATATCCTCCCAGTCGTGACTCACACCGGGGAATACGGTATGCGCCCACTCCGTGGCGGCAGTTTGGACGTCTTCCTCGATGGATTTCCCATGCTTTTCTTGGAACTTGCGGCGGTATACAGGGTCAGAAAATCCCAGTGCTACACCGATATCGTCCGCACGAATGAAAGGGTTGTACGCATTGTTCAGGTCGCTGGGACGCCATCCAAGAATGTACGTATCTAAGGTAACCACTAGCACCTTGTAGCCCGCTGCCTTCGCCCTTGACAACAGACTCACCGTAATATCATTGTTTTCATTTAGAGGCCAGTAGAGTTGATACCAACGAGACCCGTCCCCATTGGCCTTGGCGACATCCTCGATGCTCGTGGCGGATGCGGGGCTGAGAATGTAGGTAACATGTTCCTGCTCGGCAGCTTTCGCTGACGCAATCTCCCCATCCGGGTGGAAAATTCGCTGCACGGCCACCGGTGCCATGGCGATTGGGTAATCGAACGTGTCACCAAAAAGCGTCGTTTTGAGGTCTGGGAAGCCGCTCTTCACCAGACGTGACGGCACGATTCCCCATTTTTTGAAGGCTTTCTTGTTGTCGTCGTCTGTGTCGCGAGTTCCGGCGGACCCCAAACATATCCGAACGAATCTGCTGTGAGTCGATCTTTGGCCAGTGTTTCCCAGTCGAGGCAATTGAAGGTTATCGACGGCTTCTGGCCTTTGAGACCGGCTTGATACACCTCATTTTCGTATGTAAATGGGGCCAAAGGATGGGCAATAGAGCTGCTATGCACGTTGCTGTCCTGTTGAGGTGACATGATTAATGTAGTAAACAATGGAAACAATTGACACAGATAGACAGTAAATGAATATAGAGACCGGGCAATGACTGCTTTTATACTTGCCAGGCCGTAATGCTTAAGATAATGGGGCTTCTCGAAATTGATTCTAATTGGTGGGTTCAAGGAGGCTACTAAACAAGTTTGATGTTCGGCCGAGATTCATCACGACGTCATGATCGGAGATAAACAAAGATACTCCGGCTTCTGTTTTTGTCCTATATGATTAGGTGAATTTGTTAGCCTCTAATCTTTCAGATATTGTTGGCTCATTGTATACTGTGAAGATGACGTGGGGATATACGGGCTGTAGGCTCTGAACAGCTACCAAAACCTCTTCCCCGTGGTCAGAAAGCGGCTACTAACTACAAGAATATATGAGAACCCCTAGTGGATTTAGAGGCGACATACTTATACACTGAGCACTCAGGGAAGGTGTATTTGGAAAAGAATAACGTAAGGATACGCAGCAGCTTGTTCATGGAGATATTGTTGACCACAGATAAGCTTCGGAGGCTCATTTTACCCTTGGAACCCTCCAGGGCTGGAACCATAATCCGCTTAGGTAATTGCCAATGGTCCACTGGATCCACCCGTGGAAGCTTTGTTAGCTCCAGGGCAATCTCGCAGCTGCAGTGATGCGCCCAAAACTCATCTATTATTTTGGCTCTGGTTGGATGGCAGCATGAGATCTGCTATGAAATTATAACGTATTTTACACGGCTCCGATGGGGATTGACAGCACCAACCACTCGTAGACTTACAATTATTAATATATATACTAGTCACCATATATGATTGCAATCCATTCTGGAGGTTATTGTTCATATACTACCTATTTATGGCAATTGGCGTATCAAATCGAGAAGCGTGGCCATGAAGTCGATCGGCAAGTGCTGCGTATGGTACGGAATCAGACAAAACGAATTGAGAGGAGCTCTTGCTTCTGGACAGGCTCAGTTGGTAGCAAGAACATGTCCTCTTCCTATACAATTTCTTGACCTTTTAGAGCGAATTGGTGGCATGTCACGTAGTCGAACAAGTCTCGAGGTCGGTTAGCAGTGCTGAGTAATCCATATGGACCGCCGGGCGCCCAGGGCACCCGACGTCAGAGTGCCAAGCGTTCCCGCAGAATACATAGAACTTTGCGGAGGCGGAGGCGGAGTACGCAAATTCCCGGATACCTGCAGATTGGAGTGTTTCCACACCCCCCAATTCTTGGATTGTTTGCGCATGTCACTTCTACTTGGTCACTGGATTGGATGAATGGAAAGACGCAGGTAAATCGGCAAAGTACGCTGAACATGCAACCCGCGGGGCCCTCCAACCCGTCTAGCATCACCCAACCGCGCAGGTCGCCTTCGGCGACAGGAAATGCGCAGATTACCCGGAAACGTGTGATCTATAGCTGTATGACATGTCGTCGGCGCAAAGTGAAATGCGACAAGGTGGTCTTCCTTGACCTTGGAGCAAGTTGCTTGAACTGAACATTTCCTTTTAGACACTTCCAGTATGCGGAAACTGCGCGAAAAACAGTGCCGAGTGCGCCTACGATGCGGACCTACGACAACTTGACGCACGACCCAGTCATTCCCGCCGAGCGAATGGGACAAAGCGGCGGAGACAGATCCAACACTCCTTGGAGGAAAATACAGACGGAACCCTCCCGACCTATAACCATTCGAAGCAGGCATCGTTGTTAAATGGCCAGAAAACAGATTTAAGCGCAGTTGAAGCCCACCTGGCTCAACTTGTATCGCTCGTTGAGCGGCTACGGAAGGATAACCAGGCTCACGGATCGACGGAGATGCAAGCGGCTGCATTAAACCCTGGCGTCGAACCGATGCAAATGGGAGACAGCAATGTTCAGAGCAAATCGACTGTCGGGCGACCTGCTAGTCCGTTCAGCGCTGCTGCTGATTGTAGCAGCGATGAGTTTCCCATCCCAAACGGCCAGACTACGGATCTGGTTGATCCAATGGAAACTTCAAACTTGGGCCACATGTCCCTGGGGGATGGCGGGAGGTCAAGGTTAGTATCCATTCACTAGACTAGAGCATTTGAGTGTCTGACTTTGGGTTTAGATACGTTGGAACGACATATTGGGCTTATATTTCCCATGAAATGGAGGAGCTCAATCAACTGCTCGGAAACCAGGATCAGTCGCATGATTTAGCAGCAGGTAGTGACACCGCAACCGATTCCATTTCTAGCAAACGAAGACAACGGAAAGGGTCGATAAGTAGCCAAACCACCAGCCAAACCACGCGCCCCCCCCTTTCCGCTCGGCTTTTCAGAACCCATCCAGAAAGCTGTTTGCATCCCATCCGGTTATTTGTCACCGAGTGATAAAGCGGTCGAGCCATATATGCTTGAGCATATTCCGACAAAATGGCAGAGTGACGTTCTCTACAAGGGTTTCATGTCTGGCGTCCACTCCTTGAGTCCTATTATTCACCCTCCGATGATCTTGAAGCTTTATACTGACTTTTGGGACTGGTACGACTGCAAAAGTTACGCGGGGGGAGCCATGTCCTAGTCCTTCTTTCATTCCCCTCCTATACGCGATATGGTTTGGAGGCTCAGTTACGATTTCCATGAGAACGATGGAGACGGAGTTCAATACTTCGTCACGAGCTGTTCTCTCGACAAAGTATAGCGAGGAGGTCACTTCTTGGTTGGCCAAGATCTCGTTTCCCCACAGCGTCACACTTCACGGTCTGGCGGCCTATCTGGTTGCGCAGACAATTTTGTCAAGAGAAGAAGAACCTTTGGCAAGTAGTCTATTTGTTAGTTTAGCAGTGAGAGTGGCGCAGACCTTAGGGTTACATCGTGACCCTGCTCATTTTAATATCGACCCATGGGAGGCAGAGTTTCGACGGCGATTATGGTGGCATATCATGCATATGGATGCCGTTATCGCGATGTCCAGTGGGCTTCCCCCCCTTGCTTACCGATACGACCTACTGGGATGTTCGCGAGACGAGCGAGGTCAAGGACACGTTATTGGGTACTACGGAAGCCAGACAGTATGAACACTTGGTTGCCCATGGCCAGCGGGCTCCTGATAACCCAGACGACTCAACTGTCTGTGGCGGGCCGTCGATGGTGAATGTGTATTATTTGTCCGCAAAGGCAAAATGTATCATGGCCCGTAAGTGAACTTGCCCTTAGATCTTAGGCGCGTGCGCTGACCTTTTCGCAGAGTCTGTTCGTAGAATACTAAAGATCCAGCTTGGCACGAAACCTCTAACGAGGGGGGGATATGGTGGAGCTCCGCTCTGTCCTTCACGATCTTCAGGTCAAACTCAACTCCATCATAAGCCGAATTCCAGAGACAACGGCAACGGAAAACCCAACACCATATCCAAAGCGAGCTCCTCATTCCACCGCGGCGGAACTTCCCATGGAAGGTCCATCCGGCTGCCCGGAGCAATATCATTCAGTAGTCCTCGTCGCATTTCATAAATGGGCCAGGATTATTTTGTCATTGTTCATTGATAAGGTCGACCTTTTTATGCAGAAATCCCATTCGGTGCTAACATAAATGTAGGCATTTTGTGTTGCCTACCAACCATTCCTAAGGAATCCTCGAAGTCGAATCTGGCCCATCGCACGCCAAAGGTAAGCGTCGCGACTCATTGAACTACTAGATCTAATTGGACCAGTGCGATACGCCATTCCCACGCATTCATGGAGAAGTTTATTCGATTGGCGACGGATCCTGACTTTCAGCCGTTTCAATGGGGCTGGCCCGGGTAAGCATTCCAAGTGTTCAAATAAGAATTTTGACTAATTGTCGCCAAGGAATCACCAGCCTATGCATGCAATGATGTATGTTGTTTAAAAGGCTTGATTCAGCAGCCACACTAAAACTACCTAGGATTATCCTCATCGACTTGTACGAACGACCATATAGCCCCGAAGCCTCCGTATCACGTGGATTTGTCGATCGAATTCTGTCGCTCTCCGGACCAGACGGAGGCGTCGTAAGTGGCGGAGACGACATCTTCACACAACGCCCGTTGAGGAATGGAGGCCGTCAGGCATGGGACATGATCCGTCGTTTACGCCAAAAGGCCTGGCAGAAAGCCGGTCTGAACCCGCAAATGCTTCAGACAGGACAAGATTGGCCAATCGAGTCTGATCTTGCAAGTGCGCCCTACTTCAATTCCATGTCATCCGCAACCGCGACTGCACCTACTACTAGCGCCGCTGTGGCTACAGCCCTCTCATGCGACAGAGCATTTGCTCCCGACTTACCATTTGCCCATTCCTCCACCGCTCCTATCCCAGCTCAACAATCCCTCATTAACCCTCCTGCGGTGAACTTCGTAGACACCACCGGTCCAAATATACCTCCCGCCCCTGAGAATTCTGTCCCCTTCATGATGGATCCGAGCCTCAATTTTGACTGGGGCGAATGGGACAATATCTTTGGGCAATCTTTACCCGTTGCTGATGAGCTTATGGAACTCGATCAAGTCACGGGGCTTGCATTTGCGGACTTAGAAAATAGTTCTATGTGAGATGCGCATACAATATAGACAATAAATATCCTATTAGGTCTTGTTGCTCAAGTTCTGCATTTCAATAGTGCCCCTTGATTTCCTTTTTCTCTACACTCGATACGAGATGTAGGGCTTCCTCGTTATCACCTGTCCGGGCAAGTTGTTCTTCCAACTTGCCGAGGCAGTCCCGAACTTCTTTTAGAAGTTTCTCCACAGGGTTTCGTCCTTATCGAGGAACTTTTTCAGCTCGGCGAGTTTCTCTTCCTCAAGTATCCGATGAACCTCTTTGACGCAAGAATCGGATCACCATTCCCTAAAACAAAACAAGGCCGGCAAACACGACAGCAGCTGCTCTAGGTACTGTCATGAGCGACAAAGGGTGTCGTCCTGAGGAAAAGGATGAGCGGATGGCCGGTCCCGGCTAGGTGGTAGGAACAACACGATCATATCACAAACAAATTCCTCCTCTTGCTGGTGCCGTGTCCTGGGTATTTATTGTGCTACCCTAACCACGGCACCACTTTGCCCCCCCCTCCCCGCCCACTCTCAATTACCCTTTAGGCCATCTTTTAATGAATCAATGATGTGTGAGATTGGCCTATGGCGGGAGTCTGTACCCACGCGGCGCAGCAGCAAACTGCACCGGGTGGTTGTTTTCGGTGGGTTCCGTGGCCGTTGTGCCTCCGCACTGGTCGGTCCCCTAGAGTAGGGCCCATAGAGGCGACTCGGAAGTGAGGAGGAGGGGGGCTCTGGGGGGGGAGCCTCTTCTTCCATTTGCCTATTGCTTTGTCTGCCTTTGCGGCAGCTTCGACGGCGGCACGGTCTACGGCGAGGCCCGCGATATTTCGCCCTAGAGCCAGATATTCTTGGTTAGTATAGGGATTTCCTAATTCCTACACTGCTCATACCAGCTTCGGAGTTGCTCACATTTCTGCCATTGTCTGAGCTGCTGTGCATAGCCCTCTATGAGGGCTATTTGTGGGTAGCTCTTCGTTAGTTTGTCTGGCATCGTAACTATATCTCTTAGGACGATGGACATATGATGGAGTATAGCAAGCTTCACATACCATTTTGACGACACAGCGTAGCCGAGGGTTGCAATGATAGCAACCAACGTAAACATGCAAATGACGGTGATGCGGTGAACCGGTTCATCATCCATATTTTCTTTGATGCCATTTTGCCCAGGTGCCTAGGTGGGATGTATGAGGAACAAATGATCTGGCTGGCTGAGAATAGTGGGTTTATTTATATACCCCAGAGGCAGGCACGCAGATCACGCACCTTCCCTTGATTTTAGTATGGCTTTGATTCCTCAAAAGTGACTGATCCTTCAGATTCTAGTCGACTTCTATATATGTTATAGGATCAGAGTAAATTGAAGTTGTTTTGATCAGTCGAGTATAGTCTGACTCAAGTACATCTTCTCTGATGTCTTTCAGATGTACATGAAGACGCTAAAAAGCATAATTTATACACAGTATTTGATACATATGTAATAATAACAATAGCTACGTGGTCATGACTTATGTGCATTGTGGAGGCTACCACAAAACATGATATATTCACTTCCTGATTGGTGATGTGGGCAAAAGCAATTTTGGTCAACATAGCAGTGTCTAACCGGATGCTTTTTGTTTTCCCACAGACCGGTCAGTTATTACCCTGGTCAGTATGGGTAGAAGATACGTGAAGTGGTCTCTGGAGGGGAAATACGAAGTCAAATTAAAACTGAAACGAGTAAATGAGAATAGTCCTGGAGTAAGCCCATCCTTGGAGTCAGAATGGCGAGGCATAACTCTGTGTGATATACTTATTCTGGACTCAATACGTCGATAGAGGTCTTCCGCTGCAAGTTCTTAAACAAGACATATAGCTCCAACTTGTCCCTTGCATTGAATACGAGGCCCTGGACCTGTCTAGATGGACACCGCTCTTCCAAAATCCCGATCGCGGTGTCCTACCATGCTGACGCGAATGTAATCCGATTTTCACTGCTTAGTTACTATCAATCCCATGCTGCCATGACTCACAGGGAAGAGAAAGGTCTACCACGAGGTATATACGTTCCTCCCAACACTTTGCCCAGGTGGCCATGTGATGAATTTAGTAATACGTATAGTAAGCTCCGCGGGAATCAGACGTGTTCGTATGGAGCCTTGCTCCCTTCCTCTCTTCTCCAGGTGGTTATAATTGTTATTTCCAACGGCTGACTGATACACACTGCGCCAAAACCTATATTCCCGCCGAGGAGGCAATTGATTACGGGCATGTGTGATTAACCTCATTGTTTCAATAAGTAACAATTACTGTACGCCATTATCTGTAATGAGTGTAGAAAGTCTGGTTTGGATCTGTCAACATATGTCTAAAAGCCTGCAGTAGTATCCTACTTTGCCATCTTCAGAATAAAGACGAATGGAGGTAGCAAGATTCTGGATCTTTGGGGAAGCCAGGACCGTAGACAACTCGCAACCGAGACCCCTTTGTCTTTCAGCTTCTTTCACACTCTGTATATAGTCCTACCGTTCCTCCCACCGATTCTGGATCATCGGATTGATAGAGTATCCATCGCGGTCGTACTTCGATAGCAGGTCAATTGGCGGGGGCACAGTGTACAAAAAAGCCGGTAACTCCACTGCCTCCTATAGAACCGTCAAAGCACCTTCCCAGTCAGTGATTGAGAGAATATTATATACATCGTCGATGATAACATTACTATGATAAAAGTCGGGGTGATAAAGAGGGAACGGCCCCTTGCTTAGCGGAAGTGTCCTGGCTGCATCCTTCAGTCGCGAAGGAAACTGTTGGATCGAGAGTATAATTTCATCCGCTATATACGACGGCAACTAGGAACGTACTGTCGTCTCTCCCATCGGAAATTTGGCGTTGTCTACCTAAGCCATAAAATAGTCTTGTGCGGTTTCGAACGGACCCCCCTAAGCCGGGGATTAGGTCAATGTCGTAAGACCTATTTGCGCGGAGTGCGATCATGCCAATCTTCGGGAACCGTATTGAGGTCATGGTCGCCTGTAACTCAGTCAGATATATCACAGAAAAGTCCCATAATTGGCTTGTACTTGAATATAGGCAATATCGCTATAGAACTTTGCCTTACAGCGTAGTGGTATTTCTCCCCCATGAATTTGCGGCCTGCCAAAAGCGTTCATTGCTGTGCTTCCTGGGATAAAATTCATGATTATAAAGGCACGTCCAATGCGTTCTTCACATTCGTCATACCCAATCACTCTTGGAACGGGAATATCCGTCTGTTCTTAGATAATACTGAGTGTATCCTTCTCAGAAAGCAACAGGCTCTTTGAGTACTGCGTTTCCTGGTGCAGCTGTATACGTGCAACCCATTTGGTATCGTTATCAAAAACAAGGAGACGAACTAGGTGCACCCCACCCATGCTGTATATTGGAGGAATCTCGCATTTTGGGGGATGTGCTGTGTCTTGAGATTGTGCACATTTGATGCTGATAGCGTATTGTTTTGTCGAATTGGTCCGTTCTTGAAGGTCTATAGAAGGAGACTCGAGTATTTACCTACCTAGGTACCTAGGTAGGTAAGGGTAACACTGTTGACACCACGCTAGTGCCCCTTTCGGAAGAGTCGCTCTTGGCAGTCTGTTTTCGATACGAGTGCCATGTTCTATAGTATTGCCTAAGTAAAAACCACAGCCCCCGAACATGCCCAGCCACAGATTACTTCGATGGGACTATTTCCACTAACATTCATAGTCCGCGCAATGAGACTACAGGTAGGAATAACAGAAACCAGGCCATGTTAATTTCATTGGGGCATTGCTACCAAGTTGGATTTGATAGACGAGGAAAAAGCGGCAAGAGGTGAGCACTAAAATGGAAAAGGAAAGGTCTCAAGTGCCAGGCATTATCCGGTACACATGTATAATCAGGGATATGTCTACCTAGGTAGGTAGCTACATGCATATTGCATAGTGCAGTGATATAAGACATCCAATCCCCCGGAGCTCTAGGCCGCTCCAGGCCGCTCCCCGCACCCCCCACTAATCGGCGAACATCTCCGAGACCATAAGGTCTATACGCACCTCTATATTCTTCTCTTTCTCCCTCTGCTAACACCTCTAAATAAACCAAACAAAACCAAAAGCCATGGCTACAGAATATCCCCACCGAATCGCCCTACTAGGCCTAGGCACAATTGGCCTCTCAATGCTAGCAATGCACCTCCGACGCCCAGACACCAGCATAACAGTCTACGACCCACGACCCAACTACGAATCTCAGATCCGGAGCACCCTCCCCTCCCTCCTCGACTGCCCAGAATCAACCACTCTAATTGACGACCTGCTCCGCAAATCCCGTCTCAAACTCGCCACCACCGTCGCGGAAGCCATCCAAAACGCAACTATCATCCAAGAACAGAGCCCGGAAGTCACAGCCTCGAAACAAGCTCTCTGGAAGGAAGTTGCCGGTCTCGCTGGGCCTGATGTCCACTTGTGGAGTAGTTCGTCTGGAATCTCCGCCTCGGTGCAAGCATCCGGGTGTGAGGCCGCGGACCGTGTTGCTGAGCGGTTGCTCGTGGCACACCCGTTCAACCCGCCGCATCTGATGCCGCTTATTGAAATCGTGCCTGGGCCTGAGACCAATCCTGACAGGATTGAGTTCGTGAGGAAGTATTTCGGCGATGTACCTGGTCCCGGGGTTTCGGGTGGGAGTCAGTCGGCTTCGCAGCATTACCGACCTATCACACTGCACAAGGAGATTCCCGGGTTTGTGGGGAATAGACTTGCTTTTGCGTTGTTGAGGGAGGCGTGTTATCTTGTTGGTGAGGGGGTTGTCTCGGCGAAGGACTTGGATTCTCTTGTTACGGCTAGCTTGGGCCCGCGGTGGGCTGGTAGTGGTGTGTTTGAGAGTTATCATGCTGGAGGTGGGGAGGGTGGGATTGGGGCGTTTTTGCAGAAGCTTACGCCGACGATTCAGGATGTGTGGGGGGAGTTGGGTCAGATTGATATTCAGGGTGAACAAACGTGGAAGGACATGGTTGTTAAGCAGACTGAAGATGCTTATGGGCCTTATACTCCTGAGACGAGGAAGAAGAAAGAGGAGATGTTGAGGGATGTTGTGGAGTTGCAGAAGAAGAAATGGGGCGAGTTGTGATGGGATTTGTTAGAGGATATGTAATCTACCTAGGTACGGATATGATTACCTGCATAGGTACGCTTTAGGGTTACTGGAGAAGTGAACAATAGAGTGCTCTATTCGCATTCTTGTATATCTAGAGGGCCATAGCTCCCCTATTAAAAAACCAAAACATTTTGTTACGTCATATTCGTTCCGTCCCTTACAGGATCTGCTGGAAAGCACGGTTAATGGGCGAGCGCACGGGGACACCCTTGTAGAAGTCAATGGTGGCAAGAGCACGCTTGCTGATGCCCTCGGGGGTGAACTCGAATTTCTGCGAATAATTAGTAAAGGGTAGTGGGAACATGAGTGGCGATAACTTACGGCGTACACCTCCTTGTAGGGACCGGAAGCACCGAAGCGGTTGAGACCGAACTGCTCGTGCGAGTAGCGCTCCCAACCCATAGTGGAGCAGGCCTCGACGGACAGCACGGGAATGCCATCGGGCAGGACCTGGAGACGGTACTCCTTGGACTGGACATCGAAGACCTCGAAGCAAGGGATGGACACAACACGGGCAGCAACACCGTGCTTCTCCTGGAGGTAGGTGGCAGCCTCAATGGCAATGCTGACCTCAGAACCAGTGGAGACGATGGTGACGGCAGCGTTAGGGGTGTCGACGGCGACGTAACCACCCTTCAGGGCGCTCTCAATGGTGGAGAGCTCAAGCTGGGGCAGGTTCTGGCGGGTGAGAGCCATGACGGTAGGAGTGTGCTTGGAGGTGATGGCGGAGTAGTAGGCAGCGCTGGTCTCATTGCCGTCAGCGGGACGCCAGACCATGCAGTTGGGGAGGGCACGGAAGTGAGCCAGAGTCTCAACAGGCTGGTGAGTGGGGCCGTCCTCACCCAGACCGATGGAGTCGTGGGTAGCGATGTGGATGACACGGACGCGGGACAGGGCCGACAGGCGGAGGGCACCGGCGGCGTATGAGACGAAGTTCAGGAAAGTACCACCGGCGGGGATGATGGTGCCGTAGGCAGCGAGACCGTTCATGACGGCAGCCATGGCGTGCTCACGCACACCGTAGCGGATGTAGCGACCGGCCCACTCGCCAATGCCAAGGTCAGGGGGCTGGAAGTCAACGGCGTTCTTCCAGCGGGTGTTGTTAGAGCCAGTCAGATCGGCGGAACCAGAGACCAGCTCGGGAAGGACGTCGTGAATGGCCTCGAGACAGGCCTCGGAGAGCTTACGGGAAGCGACGGCAGCATCAGTGGGCTTGTAGACGGGGAGCTTCTTCTCCCAGCCCTCGGGCAGCTTGCCAGAAAGACGGCGAGCGAGGTCAGCACCCTCGGTCTTGTGCTCAGCCTGGTACTTCTCGAAGAGCTGGTTCCACTCCTGCTCCTTGGCGGCACCCTCAGCGGCGTGCTTGTGGTACATATCGTAAACCTGCTGGGGAACAGCGAAGCTCTCCTCGGGGTTGAAGCCGAAGAGCTTCTTAACGCTCTGGGCATCGTCGGCCTTGAGGGGGTTGCCGTGGACACCACCGGTACCGGCAAGCTTGGAGCCGAAACCAATAGTGGTGGTCAGCTTGATGACGGAGGGCTTGTCAGTAACCTGCTGACACTTGCGGATGGCAGCCTCGATACCCGCGAGGTCGTTGTCACCATCCTTGACCCACTCGGTGTGCCAGCCGTAAGCCTCGAAGCGCTTCATGACATCCTCAGTGAAGGCACACTTGGTGTCACCGTCTGCCGAGAATACCTGTCAGCCTTTCATACCTATGTTGAGAGATAGTAGAGTCGATCTTACCGATGGAGATGTGGTTGTCATCGTAAATGGCAATCAGGTTGCCAAGCTTAAGGTGACCGGCCATAGAGGCAGCCTCGCTGGCAATACCCTCCATAGCGCAACCATCACCGAAGAACATGTAGGTGTAGTTGTTGAAAAGCTCGAAGCCGGGCTTGTTGTAGACACCACCGGAGTGAGCCTGAGCCATGGCGAGACCAACAGCGTTGGCGAAACCCTGGCCAAGAGGACCAGTGGTGACCTCAACACCGGGGGTGTCGTGAGCCTCGGGGTGGCCGGGGGTGATGCTGTCGAGTTGCTACTAAAATCAGCAAAAGGCTGCTGTATATAATTCGGAGGGAACTTACACGGAAGTTCTTCAGGTCATCCATTGACAGCTCGTATCCGAAGAGGTGGAGCAGAGCATACTGGAGCATGCAGCCGTGGCCGTTGCTATCCAATTGAGGTCAGCGGGCATTCTAAAGACACGGTCGTTTCCTTTTCGGATTGAAAGGCGGTTCCAAGCCATATGTAACTTGGTTTTGGATGAGCGGAGAAAGTACATACGAGAGAACGAAACGATCACGGTTGGCCCAGTCAGGGTTCTTGGGGTTGAAGTTCATGAACTTGTTGAACAGAACGTGGGCCACGGGGGCCATACCCATAGGGGCACCGGGGTGACCGGAGTTAGCCTTGGAGGTGGCATCAACCTGATAGCGAAATGTCAGTCACATTTCTCAGAATGTACGCATGGAAGCTCCAAGTGAGGCTGAAGAGCCCGATTTAGGTCCAATTGAACGCATGAAACGGAGGGGCGATTCGGAAGAGGTCAACGTACCGCGAGAACACGGATGGTGTTGATAGCCAACTGGTCCAGATCAGTGTAACCCATGATGGCGGATTCTAATACCGTTAGAGAAGAAAACCAGAGGAATTCTAGATACGTACATTTTTGAGTGAAGGGAATGGTTTGGAGGGAAGATGGATGAGAGAAGAAGAGAAGAGGGAGGGGAACGTATTTGTTGGTGGGGGTATGATGTCGGGTGGGGTGGCGGACTTAGTGGCTTGCAGCTCAACTGACTAGCTTACAGAGACATTTAACAGAGAAATATTAAGAAGTATTGAAAGGAAACCTATTTACGGGAGTGTCTCTATATCATACAGGCTAAATCAATTCAATTGCCCGTTCTATACTCCGTACTTGTCTATTTACTTATCCATTGCATCATATGAGCTGAGTCATCAACCAGGCCCTGCAACTACACAACTCTACGTACTTGTATGAAGCCACGCTGTTATACCAATGGATATCAGACTTATTAACCCTACTACCTCTATGTATTTCTCAAAATGCATCAATAGCCGTTTCTTCCGTTGTGACCTGGCCCGCATTTTCCGACACTGTTCCGGATTGACATCCACACGTTCTTTTAGTATACACCGGGAGCCGCCCGGAGGACGCTGCTCCGACTCTCAACCGACCTTTCTACGGAGTGAAATTAGCCGAATTTCCATGGCTCCTCAATAACCGTGCCGATGGTCAGCTGTTCAATAGAAAAGAAAAGCAGTTTGGATGGAATTGATGCCTTCAAGGCTTCTTGACAGCTCGTTGACAACTCAGCCCGTAAATGTGGCCGTGCATCGGATTCCCTAATCAGGCCAAGCCGACGAAAGATTGAAACACCAATGACAATATGAATCTCTGACTATAAGTGGAATGGCAATTCCAAAGAATTTCTAACACAACCCCCACAGGGAAAGTGTATGTCGCTGCTGGAACTGCTGGAACGTTGGGTAATCCCATCGACAGCCCGGTGTGCCTAAAGGAGAGTAGCGCGAAAGATATGATCGAGTCACGTGCAAAGTATATTTGAACTATGCATTTAATGTGATACTATAACCCTTTGTGGTTTCTGGCTAAAATACGAGATGCCGGTATATGATGGACGTCGAGCTATGCTTGCCTACTATTAGCATATCTTCGTCCAATCCCCCCTCCGAGCGCGCATACACCCTAGACCCTTGTTGTGCTTCCCTAGGAAGTCATTGTCACTCATGACAAGGATGAGAAGTTCCCAGTCCAATATGAAATTTTGAAGACAATACTAGCATTGAAACATCAATATTGCTTTCTTCATCCATATCATGGATAAATGTTCCAAGCCCCTTCCGATGCAATCGCCACCCCCGGAACCTCAGCTCCGACGTGTGAGAGCGAACTTCAGCCAAAATCCCCCGCCTCAAATTCAATCGTACAAGCTCAATGTTGAGCAACATGGTAGTCAGGTCAGCTTGCGCTACATGCGCACAGTAAAAGTTAGCCAATTCAGCTGGAGGAACTCCATGTCACAACATAAAGGACTAGGAAGCCGACTGTATGACCTGGATATCGAAGCGTACTGACTGGGATTTGTGATAAACATAGTTGTCTATCGAGCTTGAAAGAGACATGAGTGTACAAGTCAACTCAGAAGACCCTTGAACTAGGCCGGATTTTGAGTTCCTCCAACCCCCGGGTTGCCTGTGACTTCAGTCAGCTTACATGGGGCTGGCCCCTTCGTTTTAGGATCTTGTAGCGCACCATGCCCACATTATGGTATATAAAGGATATCTGTATCGAACGGACCAGCATCCACATTTCTATCCACGGGTTGTCATTTAGAGTCTATTCAGCTATATCGAGATATATTGTCGCCCACCATGGACAAGGACGAGGAGTCTACTCAATCCCAAACCGATGTGTAAGTCCCAATACCTTGACCCAACATAGCCTAACACCCTCTCGCAGTCTCATCATCGGGGCTGGACCATCCGGCCTGACTGCCGCGTACTGGATGGCTCGCTATGGAGTCAACGCACGCATTATCGACAAACGTGACACGAAGGTTTTCCTAGGCCATGCAGATGGGCTTCGTCCACGCACCCTGGAGTTATTCGACAGCATGGGTTTCCAGCACCGTGTTATACAGGAGGGATGTATATCCACCGAGGCGAACATTTGGGTGTGTCATTTCGTGTTCCACCGAGATTAGATCTTGCCTGACAACGTCACGAACAAATAGGTTCCCGGTCCGCAGGGAGATATCATCCGACAAGCTCAGATTGACATCTGCAGAGTCGATGAGTCACCTTTCCTCAATACATGTTTAAACCAGGGACGTATTGAGCGGTTTATTCTCGATAGTATTCGGGAGCACTCCGATCTCGATGTGGAACGGAGCGTGATCGCCGACTCTTTGGAATATGATGAGGAACTGAGTAATGATCCCAACTCGTATCCTATCACTGTCAAGGTCAGAGTTCTTGGCGAGGATGATTCGAATCAGCCGTGCGGACATGGCTCTGAGGCCGCTAGCAACATCGTGAACCGCAGTAACTTGCTTCCTGACGACTTGGCCGATCTAGCCCCTCGCAAAAAGCCGCAGAAGACCCAGGTCGAGACTATCAAGGCCAAGTATCTGATCGGGTGTGATGGTGCCCACAGCTGGACGAGAAAACAGCTAAACATCCCCGTGGAAGGGTCCAACACGGACCATATATGGTTAGCGGTCCATGATATAAACCCGGACTGACTACAGCAGCTGATACAACATATATAGGGGCGTGATAGACGTGATACCCCTCAGCGACTTCCGTAAGTACTACCCACTATGTTCGCTGCTCTCCCAATGACATTCACTAAATTCAATCCAGCGGACATCCGCCGCGTAAGCGTCGTCAACAATGCCGCAGGCACGATCCTCGTGATCCCACGCGAGCGCGGTTTAGTCCGCTTCTACGTCCCCGTGCAAACCTGCGAAGCGGGCGCAACAGACCGATTTGATCGTTCGAAAATCACGCGGGAATTAATCTGCTCGCGCATGCAAGCAATCCTTGCCCCCTTCACCTTCGACTTCAAGGAATGTAGCTGGTGGACGGTGTACCAAGTCGGGCAGCGGATCGCCGCAAAATCCACAAAGGACAACCGGATCTTCCTTGCTGGTGATGCGGTGCACACGCACTCACCGAAAATGGGGCTTGGAATGAACATGAGTATGCAGGATGGGTTCAATGTTGGATGGAAGATTGCACTTGCTGTAGCGGGTACGCTAAAGCCCGAGATTCTTGAGACTTATGCTTCGGAGAGACACCCGCTTGCGGAGATGTTGCTCGACTTTGATCGTCATTGGTCGCCTATGTTTAATGATCGAAAGCCCGAAGTGGCGGATACGAAATCTTCGGAGATAGCCCTTGTTGCGGCGAAGTTTGAGGACTTCGCAGATGGTTGGAAGGTCTTTTACCCCGCGAGCAGACTTGTTTGGAAGGCCGAAGACAATGCTGGATTTTCTTGTGCACGGCACATGATTCCTGGGGAGAGAGTCCGGCCGGTGAAGCTCCGCAATCAGGCGGATGGCGGGACACTGTGGACCACAAGAGTGCTGGAAAGCGACGGGCCCTTCCGCATTCTAATCTTAGCTGGGGATATACGAAACCCGATGCAGAAACAACGCCTTGGGACCTTGGCTCGGGTTTCGGCTGGACAGTCTGGGTCGAGCATTTCACCCCTGAGCCGCTACTTGGAGATCCCTGGTCGATTCAAAAGCCCTGTTGATGTACTCACCATCCATGCCTCGCCGTGGAAAGAGGTAGAATTATTTGACTTCCCAGAGATCCTACGGCCATTCGACTCGGTGAAAGGATGGGCATATGACAAGATCTGGTGTGATGACGCTTGCATGTTTGATCGATATTGCGATGGAACAGCATATGAGAAGTGGGGTGTTGACAGGGTCCTTGGGGCGCTGGTGGTCGTTCGCCCGGATCAATATATCGGATGGGTGGGTGAACTTGGGGATGTGGAGGAACTGACGCAGTACTTGGATGGAATCCTTGTGAAGAAGTCGCCGACAAACGGGGTTCACTCAGCCCTCTAGAGAATACGATAGGTTGTTGTGACAGGCAATCCATCCGATGCCTTGTTTGTCAGGCCTCACACTAGTATATTAGCTAGCCTCTCACAGATAGAGAATTAACCTTCTTGTTCTCTCTCCTTCTGGCCTGTGCTGCTAGATCATAGGTCGACTCCTAACTATGAATTGGTGCAAGCTATACGCTTCGAAGTAGCTCGATGATTGAATAAATTGGTGTGCTAAAGGAAAAACAAGGAAGATTATTACTACACGCACAACTGCAATCCGACAACACTTCTCGCAACTCCACAAGTCCCTTCGTGCTTAGACGCGAGTCTCAGGAACCGATGGCCCATCTTCTCGTAGCTCAGTGGTAGGATCGCCAACATGAGACGACGTAGGGGCCTCCCCTTTATCAAGCGAGCCACGGATGACTTCTGGACTAGCAGGGAACACGAACTTCGAGCTTTTCCACGGCTTCACCTTCAGGCGGTACATAGTATCGATCTCCTCCAGAGTACGGCCCTGTCCCTCCATAACGGCGAAGTAAACCAGAGCCGCTGCAAGGAAAAGACATCCAGCGAAGACATACCCGAAGCGAAAGTCGATGGCACCTGTAATAAAGGGAGTGAAGAAGGCAAGGAGGAAGTTCCAGAGCCAGTTTGATGCAGTCGCCAGAGACATGGCTTGGGCACGGTATTGCGAAGGATACAACTCGGCGATGATCGTCCACACCATGGGACCCCAGGTACTAGCAAAGCCAAGAATGAACAGGCAGGCAAAGACCACCATAATCACACCGGCAGTCTTAGTTCTCTCCGGGAACTCGTGATCCAACTCGAAATGGCCCACCGAGGCAAAAATCATGAAGCAGACGAACATCCATAGCCCGCCGGTTATAAGAGAACGGCGTCGGCCCCAGTGCTCAATCAGATAGAGACCAAGGAATGTTGTCCCGAAGTTGACGGCGCCTAGAATCATCTGCGTGACATAACTATTCTCGATTCCAGCACCTTGGAAGATAGTTGTTCCCTAGCAGGCGTTAGTTGGCTCTCTTTCCTCTGTGTTAATGATCTCATTACTCACATAATAGAAGAAGTAATTAGCACCTGTCAGCTGCTGGAGAGCTTGCAGGGCGACGCCAACAGCAATCCGGTACGCCATCGTCGGAGCACGGAACATCTGCATCCAGGTAACTTTCCCGTTGCGCTTCTCTTCCTCGTATTTCTCTTTGATTTCATCGAACTCGATGTGGAGAGCGCGGTGGTTACGAGGGACACCGTAGACTTTGGAAAGAGTGTCCATAGCTTTATCCACCTTGCCGTGGCGGTAGTCGTACCGTGGACTTTCAGGGAAGAACATCATACCAAGACCAAGAATTGCGGCCCAAATATAGGTGACACCCATCGGGATACGCCATGAAGCAGGGTCGGGGCGACCTTCCGTTCCAAAATTGATACAGTTGGCAACGAAGATTCCAAGTGTGATGAATAGCTGGTATGTACTGAGAAGGGTCAGTAGGCGATAATTAACACCTGGGAAGGCCGCAGCCCCGGCCATTCAACGTACCTAATCAGCGATCCTCGAATGTGCCTCGGTCCTGATTCGGCTTGATACATAGGCACCAGTAGAGAGATTGCACCGACTCCGAGCCCGGCAACCCAACGACCCACGGCGACCTGGTACCACTTGCCAGAAGGCGCAGACATCTGGATGGTGATCCCAATGCACACCATCAGAGACCACCAACTGATACACCACTTTCGTCCGATACGGTCAGCGATAGGTGCTGCGACTAAAGCCCCCATCAAAGTACCAATCGACAGCTATTATGCGTGTTAGCATACGAGCAAGAAATGGTAAATAGAACGCCGCTTACCAAGGCAACAATGAGACCCGAACGGACATGACTGAAATGATAGGTCCCATCCGATTGAAGTTGACCATAGCGCCTAAGGAAGTTGTCCATCTCCAAGAAGCCGGATATCTGACCAGTGTCGTAACCGAAAAGGAAACCGCCCATAGAGACGAGAACGCCCATTATGAATGAGCGCCAAGTGAGCAGCGGAATAGGCGTGTCAACGACATCACCAGGCCCTTTCTCATGTCCATTTGTGGAAATAGACTCCCCAGGGGTCTGGGTGTCTGCATATAGGTCCTGTGGACGCTTTTTGAAGACCTTATCGAACATAATGCCAGTGATTTCTACTTGCCAGTGATATCTGCTACTGGAAACTAATTTTTTAAAGATCCATGTTGTACCGGACCAACCCTTCTTATACAGTTCCTAGCCGAGAAAACCAAGGCTAGGCAATATGGGGGCAGTGACGGAAGGCGAGTTTCTCAGGAGCTCATACGATCGAGGACGCCGATGACACGTTCATCCAGCCCAGAAATCGAACTTCAAGCCTGCACTCATCCCCGCAAGTAAAACGGATTTGGCAGGTTCACCGGTTCGGCAACGGGGTGTTTGGGTGGTTCATCGTTGCTGTTGGTCAACAGAGCAACTTCAGACTCCACGCCCGAAGGGTTTCTGTGGCGCGGAAGTCTCGGCCCTCTGGGTGCTCGTGATCGTTTTCTTTCTGGGAACGAATGATATTTCTGGGGAAGCGAGCCACGCGATGGGAGTCTGGAGAAGTAGTGATGCAATCGGTGGCAAAGCTTGGCATTGACCGCACTTTATGGGAATGTTCACCAGCGCACTCTTTGGAGAGATTATCTTGCAAAAGTACAATTCTGATAGTTTTGATAGCTAAAATATCAAGTGTAGAAAGTCAAGGGAGGTGCTTTTCGCTGGTTGCACCTTTTGATGTTATCCTATAGAGGATGCTCCCTGTTTCTTTTTGAACATTCCCGCAGGAATCATACTACTTGAGACACAATTATAGACTGGATAGAACTGCAGTCTTGGATTAGACACTCTGTTGACCTGTATACGCCACAAACTCGCTAGAAATGGTCGATTCAATCGGGTACTCCGGGAACAATCTACCCATGGAAAATTGGGAGAAACGTCTCGAACATTTCCATGTCCTGAGCACTCACCGAAAGTACAATTCGGGATGGGAGAATTTCTCTCAATTCGTTTACTTAAAACCCATCTCCAGATTATTCACCTTGGGTCGGCTCCAAGGGTGGCCAGGCCACCGCTAAGCAAGATATCTTTCGTCCTTCTCACTTCCGTCAATTCCGGTTTCCCCAAAGTCTAATCACCGTCACTAGCCAACTTTCACTTGAACATCCCCCTATTCAGGCAACATGACGAGGAATAGCCTCGACTGAGTCCCCATTCTGATCAGATTCCCGCCGTGAGCTACCAACTGGCATCATTGTCTCATTCGTCGTCGCATATTTTTCAGACTGGTTTTCCAGGCCTGCACGATCTAAGGCCTCCTGAGCAGCAACTGCAGTTTTGCAACGATATTGCATCGCATACACTGCAACAGGGACACCGACAATCCACCAGGAGAACATTATGGGGAGCGCACGGTACAGCCGATTATTGCATCCACGCGACCAGATCTGGATCAGGACCTCGTATGCCTCATGGGAGGGAAGAGCATAGCCCCAACGGAAGAACCCAGGACTCAACTCAAACGGGGTGATGGTACTGGAAACATTGAGAATAACCCATGTCAAAACAATAAACGGCATGAACTGAATCGGGATGAAAGCAGTCGTGATGTCGAAAAACAGGAAGTTGATGTGCGTCAGAAGCCACATAGTGATCCAAGTCAGGACAAACTGACTTCCTTGTTGTTCCCAGGACTCTCTGAACGCCCAGATATAGCCGGTCATTAACAGTGATCCCGTGAAGGTGTAGAGGATGGAGGCTATGGCGCGAATCAGGCCGTTGGCTTTCCAGGACAATTTGGTGAATGCTTCGAAATGGGTTGATATCCCGTTCAGGACCAACATGAAGAAGAATTGTTGGATGATTGGCATCACCATGGATACTGTGTTGTAGAAGACCCTTGTACCTTGCTCCGTGTCCTTGATGTTGATTTCTTCGGCATGGATGGGGTTGAGGAACGCTTGGAGGGTGGCTGCATTAGAGAGATCGGCGGAGGTGGCCACTGAAGATCCATTGTTGGTGTAGTATGTTGACCGTGTGGTTTCAATTAGTTTCAACATGTTGGAGTACACCGCGGCCTGTGAGAAAACAGGGTATCTCACCCCGTTCCAGATATACGTGAGCGAGTTTGGTAGGCTGGATTCATTTGCCAGCGCCGACGCCAATCCAACGGATCCATCCTCGGTGGTATAAATAGCCCCCCCAGTAATCACCGCGGCATACAGCTTCTCGAATATCCTCTGGTTGGGGATACTTGTTGGAAGGTTCTGACAGCAAGGTTGGGAATCCATCTCCTCGTAATTGGTGGTAGGCGTCTGACACTGACTTTCCGATGATACCGCCATCATAGTCAACATAAAGCACGTTGAAGTTGTGATATCGGGTGGTACTTCGGAACTGCGTTGCATAAAGATAGCACATGTTCCCTAAGAAAAGAATCTGAAGGAGAAGAGCCATGGTGATCACAGCTGGCAAAAGCCGAGGCCTGATCTCCTTCCATGCGCCCATTTTGGGATATGAGTTTGATTCGGATTTCATCTTAGGAGATGTAAGGTCGAGGAGATGAGGTGCAAACGTTGACTGAAGCACCCCTGAAGAGTGACATTTATAGGAATCCTCGGAAGCCGATCCCTGTGGTGTTTGCTCGCTGTGTATCCATGGATATTTACGTTGAGCTTGGTCACTCCAACTGGTTGCACCATCCGAAGTATAACGATACCTCTGAGCAGTGGGGTACTTTAGGGGTCGTCCAATCACATTGGTCAGACAGTTGATCCATTTGCCGCTGACTCAGCGGCACAACAAGCCCTTTCTGGAGGTCTCCAGAGCTCGGATCAAACTACAATTGGTCGCACTTGATGCTCCGTACCTTACGCCTTGTACCTTATCCAGCAAAAGAAAATCATCTCGCATTATACAGGAGGACCAGTCTCACATCGTGAGGCTAAGCTCATTGTAGCGGCTCCGCTAAAGATGTGTTTCACATACGAGTGACGTAGTCCGGAGCACATAGTAAACTGACTATGTGCAACCTTGTATCCCAGCAACAACAACGTCCTTATGTGATTTAATACCTATGCACTCAATAGCTGTTAGTAAGACCTTTTATGGATATACGTCAATTTTAAGGCAACCAAGAAGTTGCAATACCATGAAATTATAAGCCACCTAGCGGAGATATATAACGAAGAATTACTTAAATCGTGCCGACTGGTCATAAGTAGTTGGAGAAAGACAAGGAGCAACACTGCTACTATACTCCGGGCATATCGAAGCTTGTACTTGGATATGGTGTTATCTTTAGCCTAAAGAGAGTAATGGGCACGAATCCGGGAAGGCGACTTCGCAGGGGACGCTGGGAGTTGGCAGAGGAAAGCCACTACCCACATCGTTACATAGGCACATATGTAGTCTAATGCTTGTAGGCGCCTCTTCTTCTGCCAAGTATATCGAGAGGAGCACGCCAAGGCATCGATTGGAGTATCCCCACATGCAGATCTACTCCTCGTCACTATGCTGTAGGCCCGCAAGAGTGTTGTGTTATCATCATCAAATTTCATATATACGCGATATCCTAGGCAGTGCCTATCCAAAAACCATAATATATACCAGGCATGCCAGCCACAGCAGAGAAAAACAAAACATATTTCCAAGCATAAGACAAAATTAAAGAGAGATAGAGAAAAACAGCAGACAAAACTCAAAGTCAAAGATAAAATGAAAACGCATATAAACGCCCTCATCCACAGGTATCATGAGAACAAAATAGAAAAGCGGAAAGCGATTTCAAAACCTAAATCCCTTCCAAGGAAAATAGACACTCAGCGCTACATAATTAATCAGACGGCAAGGCGTCGGTCCCAGCCATTGACCAGAGAAAACTCATCCACCTCACCTTCACCATGCATAGCAAAAGCATGGAAAGGATCGATTGTCTTGATATCCTCAGGACAGACCTGGGCCTCAGCGTAGGGCGCCAGAGACTCCTCTGCACTCCCCATACTCTCGCTCGAATAGCTCAGAACGCTCTGCGCGGTATGTTCTGGCTTATGTACGAAGTCGCCACTACTGGCGGACCATGCCTCGGGCGAGAGGTCGTGGATATCGCTCTGCGGGTGATTGACTAGGGAGGCGTCGTTGGGTCTGCGATTGTATTCTGCTGCGATCGAGGCGAACGGGCCCGGGTCTTCGCCGCATTCTTTGCCGCCGTAGATGCCTGTAAAGATGTTGGAGTACCCGCGGTCCATGTCGCTCAACACATACTCCCAATCGGCCATTGTGATGGCACCAGCTGTGGGGTCAGAGGGCGTAGAGCAGGACATGGAACGTGGGTGGTCGTAGCCCAAGGAAGCGGATAAGCGGGGGTCTGAGGGTAGGTCCAAGGGGGAGTGACCTTTGTCGTTGAGGTAGAGTGGAGCGGGGAGCTGGTCAGGTTGAGAGAGGGGCAGGCTGCTCCAGCTAGGGGACCGGAGCGACTGGGGAATAAGCGGGGGTGTGGTTCCGGAAATGGTGTTCCGGCGAGAGGACTGCGGGGATGGTTGGGTTGGAGGCTGCTTATCACGGGTGGAGCAGGCGATGAGGCGAGACTTCAAGGCCTGCAAGTGCTTCTTGGGGGGATTTGCTCGGCTTCTGTGTTGGCGCTACCATTTCCTGGTGCTGCTGCTTGCCCACTGATGGGTGTCGTCCACCATCCAGTGAAACCAGTGTTTTGGACAGCATGCCGAATTCAGCAGCGGCCGCACTCGACTCCGATTGGAGGTATTGCATGGCAGTTCCAAGTAGCTTCTGGCTATCCTTGGCCAATTTGCTATCGTTTTTGACATCAAGCATTTGCCAAAGGAGTCCAAGCCCGGAAAAGAATATAAGCTCTTTCCTGTTGATACAAACGGAAAGACACAAGCGCCTCTCTTCAAGAAGTTCAAGAATCTGAATGATATGCTTCGCTGAATCGGACAGCGCCAGGATAGATGCAGACCGAAGGTTCTCCTCAGCGTAGCAGACGGCCGGGCGATGTATCAAAGATCGAATGAAATAGTACACAAGTGACTATAGAAGGTCAGTATCTTCTTGCAAAACATCAATGAATCCATGCTTGGGACTTACCAGGAGCGGTGACCGACTACTCGTGACGTTCGTGCTAGGTTTGTCCTGGCTAAACTCAAGACGAAGGTGTGGCGGGAGTGTGTTAAGCCACTCGTCCAATTGCCCTGCTACCGAGCGCATTTTCGAAACACACACATCGTAGCCAGACTTGGAAGGGAACAGGTCGTCCAAAGCCTTGTTCAAGATCCTTGCAGCTCCAAAGAGAGCGATGGCGCTGGAAATGCGAGTGGATTCGCCAGGTAGGGTCGGCAAAAATCCAGTTTCTGTGACATTCTCATCGTCCACATCGACCGGATACTCAGTTTCGATATCCTCTTCGCGCAGCAAGACAGGAAGTCCAGTAAGCGCGGAGCAGAATCGGTCAAGCACATATTGCGACCAGAAAACCTTCTTACGAGTCTCGTCCTCGAGAGGGTTGCCCGAGCTTTCTTGGTTTTCATGCATGCCCAGTTGATGGCAAATATCCACACCAAGGGCACGGTAGCGAAGCAATGTGCGGTAGTCGCCTTTGGTGATGCAGTAGATCTGACCAAGAACAAAGCATTGCAGGCTGGAAACCGACGTTTCACTCGAGAAGGAATCAAGCGTGGCTGACCAGTTCTCTTCGAAGAAAGCCGGGTCTTGGTTGGTTCGCGACGTTGATGAAAGGGCAGCAATACCAAAAATCAGGTTCAACTGTGCCATCACATGGGGATTGCGCTGAAGAGTCTCCGTATTGTTGAGATACTGCTCATAAGCTTTCAGAATGGTTGGACGATGTACCACAGGGTACAGCGGCGCCCATTCTTGGAAGAAGATGTTGATCAGCTGGTCCGACACCAAGCGGGGTGGCGTTTTCACAGCCTGGTTGCGGGCACCCTGGACCACCGAGGTAGCCAAGGACGTGAGCGTCCCTGTGGGTATTTTCGTTGCTGATTTACCCTCACTGACAAGCTTGTTGGTAAAGACATCTGCGCATGTAAGTTGATTGCTTCCATTTATAAAGGGGAACGCATAACATACCAGCAAATCCCTGGGTGCTAGAAAATCCGATGAAAGGGTTCTGCGACTTCTGAGATGGTCGGGTCATCGATCGCTCTACATGAAACACGCCATCCGATGAATCCGAAGTGCTCGACTTCGCTGTCGCAGAAGCAGAGGGAGACCGAACAGAGGCAGCTCGTTGCGGCGGCGTAAATGAATGTATCCGGGACAAGACATCGATCTTCTCGTCCTTCTCGTCTAACAGGTCCTTCAAGTCTTTAACTTCGGATTCTAGAGTTCTGACTCGTTCTTCTAGCGACTCGGTATATCCACGTGGGAAGGCGCGGCGGCTCAATTTGTCGCTGGTGCGGCACTCGAAACCCACGTTGGCACATTGCGAGCAGCAAGGTCGAACACCGTCACAGCGTATTTTCTTACTTCGGCATCGGTCACAGGCTTGGGCAATACGGCTCGTTGTGCCAGTGCCACCGACCTTGATCACTTTCATAGGCAAGATACCAGGCATTGTTGTGTAGAAGGGGCACACGGGCCGCCGGTGTTAAGTTCGTTGTATTTGGAAGGCGCCAGAAGTGTAAGCACAACACTCCGTATAAAATTCTTGATTCGAAGACAATGTAACTGAAGAAATCTCCAGTTTGAATAAGACAGGTATGCTGTATGCAGAAAGAAGCCTAAAAAACATGGGGGGCGACTTCGGGAAGATGGGGTCACGCCAATGCTGAGTCAGTTGAAAAGTGGAGACTGCTGACCATCCTCTGGCGCCAATAAACTCGTTGTTGTATCGGTAATTGGTATTGATTGCGTACCGACTCCGTTCACTTTAGCCTATGAGTCGTTATTGGACCCGGTATTTTGACTATTTTGAGGGGCATACATCCCCGTGAACCGCTCAAACTCGCCCCGGATTTTTCCTGCAGCGATATTTCTTCTGTTTGTTGGACCCGATCCTCCCGGTCCCCGCACTCCACATTCCACAACTCTTTGTCTGGTATGGGAGTGTCTACAGCGTAATATGGCAATGTATATTGACTTCGATGGCAAAATGACGCCCCTATTCAGGTACATGTGCTCTGGATTGACTACTTAGATAGACTTTTTGAGTGCAACATCCTCAAGTGCAGGCGGATCCAGCCCGGTTGCGGTAACTGGGCCGATTCCGACATCCTCCC
Source organism: Penicillium desertorum (assembly GCA_028827375.1). Lineage (NCBI taxonomy): Eukaryota > Fungi > Ascomycota > Eurotiomycetes > Eurotiales > Aspergillaceae > Penicillium > Penicillium desertorum. Next base: position 7,032,357 of record JAPWDO010000003.1, read on the forward strand.
GCCGGCGGTTCTCAAAGGCGTGCCTACCTACTCCATACGCAGGTTGGCTTAATAGGCCTATTATTACATTTTGGTCCGATGATCGGCCGCTGCGCATAGTCAAATTCGTCCCAATTTCCCAAGACAAAAAGGTAACACCGCGATCCTTCCAATAATGAAACACACCGGACGCATAGTACGTACTTTGTACACGAGACACCACCTTAGTCGTTGGCCACGCGGGGTCTTACTGAAGTCATGACCGAAATAAGATCCAAATTCGACTCTAATCATCAAAGCCGAGAAATCCCCAGGATCTTGAAGGTTTATTTAAATCCACAGTGAAGTAATACAGACCTCACTACGTACAGTGGCGAACCCGTTCACGGAGGATCAAACGCGGGGAAACACAGCTGGAGAGTTTCAAATGTAAATTATATTACTAGCTCCACCTGGGCACCTATCAGCTGGATTGATTAGTCGTCATCAGAGCTCACCAAAGACGCGGGAAATAGTTCAATGTTTAACATCGAACCAAATACAACATCTCGTGTATGGTAAGTTGAAGGAAAGCCAGTTTTGTTCCGCTCAGCGAGTTTTGCCCGAGAGATGAGCGAACCATGGTTTGTAAGTTAATAGCCCCACTAGGCTCCGGTCTGTTGGATTCGCGATCTACGGCTGTGTGCCTGCGCTCCACTGTGTACATAGCACATCTCTCAATATTGGCCGCTTCGAATTGTAGACAAAAGTATGATCTACTCCTGGCATCCCGATTAACGTCACCGGTGCGCTCTGATTCGTTGCGAAAATGCCATCTACCGCGTCATTTCCCAATCCGGTGGATATCGGAACCGGCGTTCCTGCAACTGGGCTTTCCCCGCATGCACATCCCAACCCCCATATGTAGATCATGTTCCAAGGTTGTTCTCAACCCCTTTTATAAATCTATCCCTGGCTATAGAGAACTGCTATGCAAGGTTTACAACCTTTTCCGCCTTTTCTGCTGTATACGTATAGATATAAAGCCGAGAAGGGGACACAATATCTAAAAGTGATATCTAAAATGACAATCAGAGGAGACTTGAGAGACTACCAAAAAGACATGTAAAGGGCATAAGCCGCCAACTAAGTATTCTATAATTTTGGACTTGGATCGTCATAGGTGTGATCCTGTGATCCCCCTTGTCTTTTCGTCATGATTGAACGCTAGTAGCGCCTACACATGGAATAGCTCGATGCGCTATGGGGGTGTGGGGCTCGCAACTTTCTATTTTTGAGATGATCTGGCGGATAATGGGCTTGCTGCGGCCTGTTAGCCAAACAAAAAATTGGGCACTAAGTGGATATTAAGGAATGCTCCGGATGCTTCAACATGTCCATGAAGATAGTACTGTGATCCTAGTGTGTCTTCGTCAGACCCGTCAACAAGATCTAGGCCCTTGATTTTGCATCATGAAAAGTCTTCGGCTTCGTCCAACTCGGCTGTCTGTGCACTGAAATACTCTGCCACCGTTTTAGAAGCCAGTAGCTCCGTTCTCTGTTTCATGGTCAGTTGCGGGAAACGAGAAAGGAATGAACCCTTGACACACGCGACACGTTGGACCACTTACCTGTTTTATTAATTCCTCAACAGCCTTCTCCAGCAGCTCCCCTTCCAAGGCGCGGAATTGGGTAATAGAGGTGAAGATCCCAGGTCGGAACATAGAATCTAAAGCCGCTTTGTCCTCTTGCATACTCGACATAATCTTCCCAGTCTCCTGGAGAAGAGCGAGCTGAGTCTCGAGCCGCTCTACAAGCAGCACTGCAGCGCGTAGCTGGAAAATGTCCCACAAGGGATCAACAGCAAGAAGCTCGCGGAGACGACTGGCTGATTGGATCTTTTCGCCTTTCCAGGTCGTTTCCAGTTCCCGACCGCCGTCGGTCGTCTGTGCGATCCCGATGTGAAGCCCGTCTTCTTCGTTCACACATGCTATCCACACAAGCCCACTCTCCCATGTTACTTCTTCGGAGCCCTCAACAGCCGAAATTCGAATTCCAGAATTGTTTTGGCAGAACATCCTCTTTGCGAGACCGAGAGGGTCATCCTCGGGAATATCTAGATTGAGGAATATTTCCCGTGCGTCCGTCGTGCCGCTTTCCAGAAATCCGTAGGAAAATATCATCTCAGATGCGGGCTTTTCGTCTCCATACCTGTCGTGCAATGTGTCAGCCGAGTCCTCAGTAACCATGTCCACCGTAGAGGAATCTCACGAAATTGTAACCTCTTCTCCGGGCTGGAGAGCCTTTCCCCATCGTAGCTGAAGAACTGCATTCCGCTCCGAGTCTGCGTCGTACAACGCCTTGACTCCATCACCGGAGCCATGATTGGCCATGTCAATACAAGGCACCATTGACAGGCCACTGCCGGGTAGGTCCAGCATGCGTGACCGATAAGCAGCGTCGACATATTTCCAGTCATCAATTGTCAGCGCGCCGGTCTTCTCATCCCACCAGCTCCGCTGACACCACGGAATACCCTCCGTAGCATGGCGGAGCTGCTCAAACTCCCGCTCAAGGGATGCAAATTTCGCGTCCAAAGCTTCCGTAAGCGACGTGCCTCGAAGGAGCTCTTGTTCCTCGGCGGTGTAGAAGGTGGGCAGAGGGAACGATGGAGGCAGGAACTTCACGTATTCGGTCCAGGGATTGGAGATACCGATGGTCTCGTTTGCTGAGCGCAGATCGGGGCTGCTATGGGATATTTGAATGAGCAAGAATATGAGGATTGCTCCTCTAGCTGTCTGTGTATCTTAGTTGGCTTCCCTCATTGTAATGTAGCTAGATTGGGGAGGGGCAGCTCATACCCTTCCAAAGTCGCCGATCTTCTCCAGCACGTCGCGCAAATACCTGTCAGTTTTGGCATGGTTCTGGACTGTCTCCAGGGATAAAACCAATTCCGAGGGAACCTGTAGAAGGATCTTGGGTTTTGCATCGTTTTCGCTACTCATCTGCGCTTCTGTTGCGATGAGGGCACTGCCTTTGTCTCCGCCATGTCGATCAGATCCAAGCTTATGAACTGCGATGCCTTGGGTGGCGATCCCGTTGAGCCGCTGCCAAGCTCGCAGGGATTCGATCGGGATGTACTCGCGCTTCATTGTGATTAAATTGGAGGTTGGCGTTGTCCGCTCAAAATGCCGCCGATGACGATCGTTCTCTTATCGATAAGCCCGGCCGACCGGCTCTTACCCTTTTTGGACAAGATCGCATTACAGCATGCGGACGTCATAGCGCCGAGTAGAAATAATCATGAAATCCGACTCTCTAGCTGTTGAAGTCTTTACAATTACTCGCAATTCGCTATGCGCCATCACTGCATCTCTTCTGCCACGCCAATACTGCACAGCATGTCTGTTTCACGACAATCTTGGCGGGTCATCCTACCGTTACAGTCCGCCATACAACCGCCAGTTCTCCGTGCACCACTTGGGGTCCGAAATTACTCCATCTTTGAGGATTGGAAAGGAAGCTCAGCAGAGGAGCACGTACGCAAGCGCTCTAAGAAAGGTGATACAGAGGACGTACATTCAGAGGCAGCGGCCTCTGGCTTGAGGGAAAGGAGGGCAAACCAGGGTCTTGCAGATGAAACCAAGTCACAAGGAATGACGGAGAGGGGCGGGACCAAGTATGGGAAGAAGGCTAAAGAGGAACATCCCAAAGCGCCAGAGCCGGTCATTGGCATGAATGACGAGCGTGCAAAGGTCAGTTCATATGAATGATGGGAGAGTTCATGTTGCTGACTGCGTCTCTGTCTTGCAGAAGGGGGGTTGAGTCAGATATCTTGTGGTGCGTTCTTCGAGCTCGATATTTAAGTGTCGATGCCCCAAAACTTTGTAATAATAGTGAACCAGAGCAGAGATCGAGGTCATAAGACATTTCCATTACTAATGTCATATCATCCATGGATGGGAGATGCTGTACATAAAGGGACTGGTCTACCGACCAACCTTGAACGATAGGATCTGCAATGGTAATCAGTCAATCAACCATATTCTGTAGTTTCGGTGTGGCACTCACATCGTGTTTCCCAACTGCAACAATGTCATCCTCGGAGACTCGAGTTCCACCCACTCCTTCGACATAATTGATAGGTACGTCACCCATCACCTTTCGGGCGACATCGCCGACAGTACTGTTTCTGTGAAGTGTTAGACAGGCTATGCCAGCTCGGGATAAGGAGTACTGACTTATTGACCAAAACGCAGTCGCGGAATACAGCAGTTCCAGTGCCAGAGTTGAATGTCGCCACGTTCCGGACGGGGAACACTGGTACAAGGCCAAGAAGCTCTGCCGCTCGGGAAAGACATTGGACGACTCCAGTAGATCCAAATCGATATAGCACCATGTCTTTCATGTTCTCAACCCGACTGAAGCGAGGCCGTCAGCAAGGTTACAACTTTCAAAGGAGCACTGAACATACGTTTTCAATTTTTCATCCATCTCTTTGAGGCCTCCTCCGTCTGGGTCGCCCATCTCAATCAAATCTTCTCGCGTATCGATAAACTCACTGCCTTCGACGTATTTGATGTAGTCCTGCTTTGCCAGCTTTCGGAGGAAGACCTCGGATATAGCGGAGCAAAGCACAATGCTTTTTGGATCTTGCATTTTCGCAATCTTGCTGATGTTCTGCAATTCTTGTCAGAATAATACATGGGCCATCAGGCAGATCATCGTACCTTGTCTGCATCTGGGTGGTCGATCTTGTTCAACGCGAACACTGTGGGGAATTTCTCGTCGATAAAAGCGTTAACAACAAGCTCCACCGTCTCATTTGACCAATCTTCCAGCGGCTCTTTTAAGGCAAGTTTATCCATAAATCGCGCAACAGTGGCATGGGTGCTTCCGTAACCAGCAAACTGTTTCTGCAATGTGTCGATGGGGTTTGCCTCTGTAGTAAGGGTCAGTCCAGTGTCATTATAAAGGGCGTTGCAAGAGTTCACTGACTCAATGCTTGATGCCTCCTCTTTATAGAACCCCTAAGGATAGATCAGCACTTGTCCCTCGTTCCATTCTTGGCACTCGCAAACGTACCACCTCTCCATCAGGTTTCCTAGCACCCATCGCACGATCTCTGATCGCAACCACTCAATGTCCACTGATGGATCATATCCTCGAGTAGCCTTTCCTGTAGATATTTATCAACACACGATCCGTGCGATTCAATGCGGCACACCCAACTTACCTTCAGCATCCGTAGTCCCACTCACATCCACGACATGAATCAGAGCGTCAGCGTGACGCAGATCGTCCAAGAACTTGTTACCTAGTCCGCGACCCTGATGCGCGCCTGGCACAAGACCTGCGACATCTAACAATTCAATCGGCACGGAACGTCGCCCTTCGTAGCAGCCTCCGTAATTGGGCTGGCACCGATCTGAAACATTGTATCGCTGGCATGGGCATTCGATCTGAAGGTATCCGATGGCTCGCTGAGGGTCAATGGTTGTGAAGCTGTCGGGTGTCAACACGGCCTGTGCGATCAACTGCGATAAGGTGGGGACGCTCGTGTAGAGCAATCGGGCACACGTACGGGAAGTTTCCTGTTCAAAGAATAATTCATTAGGCCTCTGAGAGTGATCATAACTGTCTTCCCGTCCACTTACCAACTTTGGAAGTCGCATCCGTCAAGCTGTTCAATGTTGTGGATTTTCCACTAGACGGCTGTATGCCCCTCGCACCTCCGATTAGTGGGGTGATGGAACAATGTAGGGGAACGGCATACCTTGCCCACCAGTCCGATCAGTGGATCTCGAGGCATATTTCAGGATAGATATGTTGAAGAGCAAAATCTCCTCAGAAATAGCAGAATGACCAGATTTACCAAGTCTCCACAGACCTCGGACCTGACGGTCTTTCGATAAGAAACATTTTCTGCCGCACCAAAAGGGAAGGCGGTCTTGTTGATGGCCTGTATGCTTTTATGCCACTTTAGGACGCCGACAACTCTTCAACTTGTTGAAGCCCTTGGTTAATGTACAATGCGTCTATTCTCGCTCTGGACATCATTCTAGGATGACTGGAAGATTACAACTGGAGGTCCAGTCTGTTGGCTATAATTCACGCTGAAACACTATGGCCAACGGTTGTGTATCATGGTTTCCCCCGCGGTACTGATGCTTAAATTCTAGGTCTTTGCAAGGCTTCGTCAGGATGCGCCTCGGCTGTGCCGCTCCCTAGATAGCTGATTGACTGGACCCGGATTGAGTTCAGGATGATTCCCTCCACAATTCAAACGTTACTTCGTCGGATATTCCAGATCGCGGTTGAAATGTACTGATCAAGGGATCTGTGAACGAATCGATGGACCGAGATATGTTATATACAATTGGCCTATGAAACCTCGACCGTCCAGCTTCAGGACACCCATTAACTGCTCAACAGGCCTCGAGGTAAGGAGATATGCATAGCTTCTTGTCATGGAAGCAAATGAACATCCTTGCCACCTCAGGTGGTCCCTAGACTATGACGCCAATGCCCGAGTTTTGTCCAGTTAGTTATTCTCGATTGACCCGAAGGCCTGGAATCTCCAATAGAGGCCAAATTCCCAAGATGAAGCAGGCCCCAGCCGGCTCTGGTGGGGAGAATATCCATGGCCCTGGATGCTATGTCGTCATTGCAGCAAACGTCACAGCGTCTTGCCATCGACAAAGAATATGGTAGATATATAAACACTCAGTTGCCTTGTCTAATATGATATGCTTCAGATTCAAGATCATTTTCAGCCACTTCTGACACTTCCTCTTCGTCTACACCGCCACATCCACCACCAAACGCAAAATGTCTGACGCTACCTTCCACACCACCATGCAGGACGTCCGCAGGGCGGAGTCCAAGCTCTCCCTGTGTCATAGTGGCAAAACCCCAGCAGACTCACACGTCTCTAGAATGAAGGTGGGTGTCTGCAACGCAACATCAAGCCAGAAAACAGATCACTAATGTGCTCTATAGTCCATCATCGACAAAAACACAGACATAGGCGCACAAATTGAGAAGGTCAAGGCTAACCTGCCTCTTCCTGATCAACCTCCAGTTGCCAGTGACTGGAACTCCCTTGACCAGCGTATTACAGGCGTTGGCTCTGGACGTTTAGAGTTCCCTCCTGATAACACCGGCCTGCGTGGGAGTTTGGCTCCCGGCAAGAGTGCTGATGAACTTGAACTTGAACTTTAGGGTCCCGAGGGACTGGATCACCTCTGATGCTACGACCGTTACCTGAGTATATGAATATGATCATATGTACGATACTCGTTTTTGTCAAGTCGTTACGAGTGACTGAGTGAATCTGAAATTTTCCATGCTTCTAGATTAGTGTACTATCTCAACATGCAATTGTGAAGCGGTAAAATCAATGCACATCGTATACTATCTAGGGAATTCTAACATAGAACAGTCATAATGAGGTAATTTCCTCGCTAATGTAAACCTCCGGAAGAAGCCTCGAAAAGAAGATTTTCTGCTATTTCCATACACCACGTTATCCTCAGGGTTGATATCAGCCGAGCGCTTGTCTGAAGGCAAAGCTGTTAGAGCTTAATGACAGCGAAATCCTACATGAGTATATCGAAGGATTACCTTGCGGAGCATTGGCAGACCAGAAACGGAGGTAGGCCGGACAAGGAAAACTAAGTTATTTCCTGACATGGTAGAATTTCTTTCGATTCCAGAAGCTGATGGACTTCTCCAATAGTGTCACGTCGAATGGGGTGAATTCAATATCAGGACGGCCCTTCAACGCCTCGACGGTGTTATCACAGCGGTACACCGGCGAGTACTGACTTGCCTCCCAGCGCGTCAGCCGACCTAGCACCTTCTCCTGGAACATAGGCATCAAAGGCGCCAAGGGCCCGTCTTCCGGCATCTTTGATAATCGTTCCATCCAATCATCATAAGAAACGAGTTTGACATCGTATCCCGCCTCATTGAGCACAGCACAGGTTCCTTCCACATCGACTGACTGCCGCACATCCGGAGCAAGCAAGCTGTAGGACTTGCCAAGATTCTTGTTGTCGGATGCAATGTGCATAAGAGAGTCGACAACATAGTCAACGGTGACGTATTCCAGCCGCTGATCAATTCTCGGAAACGCTTTGAGCTGGATACATCCCACGAGAAGCCGGGAGAAGAAATCATCAGGATTATTGGTTCCCGTCTTGCTATCACCAACAATAAATCCGGGTCGGTATATGGAAACAGGCAAGCCCCGGTCTCTCATTCGGCGTACCATGGCTTCGGCCGTCCATTGACTTTGTGAGTAGCCCCAATCATACCGAAGACAATGGATATGTCGCTCAAGAGGCTCGTCCTCGTACAGTTCTTTGGTACCAAGAATACCACCAGTTGGACCCCATGCGTCGATGCTGGACATGTAGTGGAATGCTTTGCGACGACCAGCGGAAGCTAACCGGAGAGCGTTACGTGTCCCTTTTACATTGCTGATATAATGCTCGCGGTACGACTCGCAGAAGTTAACTTTCGCACCCAAGTGGAAGATCACTGAGGCCCAGTTCGCCAGCCAGGTGAATTCCTCAGTCCCCAAGCCAAGTTCGCGGTCCGCCAGATCGCCCTCCAGCACCAAGAGCTTCTGAGTCTGGTCAAATGCGCTAGGCCATAGGTCGTACCGTTGCAGGGTCTGTTGGATCCGAGTAGCTGCGCTGAGACCTTTCTTGCGACGTGCTAGACACGCAATTCGTTCCACAGAAGGTTTTTGCATGAGACGGTGTAGAAGGTGAGCTCCCACAAAGCCAGTCACGCCAGTGATAAAAATACGTCCTTCTGTGTCGGCCTCCCATTGAGGGACAAGTCCGATATCATCCACGAGCTCGACATCTTGCCTCCAAGTCGTTGCATCATCTGGTGCATTGCAATTGGCGCAATCCGTGGTGTCAATAAGACGCAGTAGTCTATCGAGCCTGGAATTCTTGTGCAAGTCTTCCATCGACACCAGAGCCCCAAGGCGCTTCCGGATGATAGAAATGAGCGCTGCAGCTTGCAATGAACTGCCCCCAATAACAAAGAAGTCATCGTCATCACGAACCTTGGGCACATTGAGCAAATCTCTCCAGATACCCTGAAGCATTGCCTTTTTGTCCCTAGATGTATGACCATGGACTGATGACTTCCGTTGAGGAGTCTCAAGCCTTAGTTGAATAAGCGTGTTTCGGTCCACCTTTCCGTTGGGCGTCAATGGAAACTCAGCGATACGTTCAACAGCATTGGGGACCATGTATGCTGGAAGGAGTTCCTTAGCATATTCAAGTAAATGTTGTGGTTGAAACGACCCGCTGCCTACCACAAAGGCCACAAGTGCGTCCGTTCCGTTCTCAGGTAGCGGCGGTTGGCGGACTACCACAACGGACTGAACATCTCTATGTGAAAGCAAAGCACGTTCAATCTCGCCCAACTCCACTCGGAACCCACCATGTTTCACCTGATTATCAGTGCGTCCAATGAAATCCAGGAGGTCGGTGCCATCGCGCCATTCGGCCATGTCACCTGTTCGATACAGACGGAAAGTTCCCTCCCCGGGTAAGCCCAGCTTCCTCCTCTCTAGATGAACAAAGCATTGCCTTGTCTTATTAGGCCAGTTCAAGTATCTAAGGGACTGCTGTGGTCCTCCGATGTAGATCTCGCCTCGTGTTCTGCTATCACTGATGGGGTTTTGGTGCTCGTCCAGTAGCACGAGTACCGTTTCACCCACTGCTCTACCGATACTGATTCTTTCTCGGGATGACTCTTCCATTGTGACTTCAACCATGGTGGCTAATGTCGTACACTCAGTCGGACCATATGTGTTCCAAAGGTGTTGTGGTGGTCCATTATCCAGGACAGTCCTCATAGCACGCACATTGGCCACATCTCCTCCACTGAAGACATGTCGCAATGAAGAAAACGCGGACGGATCCGCAAAGGCAATAATTTGAAATAATGCAGCGGTCACGAATGTCACGGTCACGTTGTGATCCTTCAAGAAACTCCCGAAGGCTCCGAGATCAGTGGCTGTCTTTCGAGGAATCACCACAATCGTGGCCCCGGAGATGAGTGTGACCCACATTTCGAATAAACTCACATCAAATCCTGGATTGTTGAACGCAGTGACTCTATCAGCTCTTTGCAAGGGTGTTGTGGGAGTCTTAGTCGCCATATGCAAGATGCTCTCTGCACGGATTTGAACTGGCTTGGGCTTTCCAGTTGATCCTGAGGTGAAGAGAACATGGCTTATCTCTGACTGGTTTTCGAAGTCTTCTAATACTAAATCTAGGGCGGTCTGTCCTGAAATTGGCTGTAGGTGTATGACCTCAAGGTCATCCAGATATGCAGTGTCCACTTCATCGACGAATACGCGTCTAACACCAATATCACCTAGAAGGGCGATGATGCGACTCTGTGGAGGTGATGGCTCGATAGGTACGCACGTACCACCAGAGAGACGCACAGCTAGCTGTGCAACAATTTGATGGATTCCAGGGCCAAGTAAAATGCCAATCAGTTCACCGGAGACTACATCTGCAAGCGTGCGGGCTAAGTGAGAAGCTTCCGCAAGTAGCTCAGGATAGCTCAGAGACAGATTTCCGTCCTCCACAGCTATTGAGTTCGGGGCTTCCTGGGAATGTTCGTAGATAATTTTCTCCATTGCTATCGATGATCAGATGATAATTGTTTGGTAATTGTTTGGTGAATTGAAATAGTATTGGGAGGTGTAGGTGTTGAAGTTGGCCGTCCCTTAGAACATCAATGGCTTTATATATGATGAAAAGTAATTCTATTTTGCTTCTGCCCTTACACTTAGCGTTTGTCGTCACTCTCAGCTACTCCCTTACACTAATACGTAGTATGAAGCAAGCTGCCTAGGTGGGAACTTATTTTGAGTGAGTATACTGATCGGTATTGTTTTCCATTGCTGTCAGTAACACCAGTGACTGCCGCGAGAGTTTCTATGCATGCAGAAAGATCCCAAAATATCAATCAAAATGTAACGACTTACGTTGCATGTTGCTATGAAGGCCCAGCAGGATTTACAAGTTCACATATCGTGCATATGTGTAGCCATGTTCAACTCCCAATGCAGTAATCTGGTGACTTAACCCTATCGCATGACTCATTATACACGGGTAGAAATAGGAAAAAAGAAAGTCTCTTCACACGAAAAGAGTAAATGGTAAAGCCAATCGACCATGCTATTGGCATTGCATATCTCCCTTTTAGTACGGGTACTGCGCCTCACACGTGCATTTGACACGGATCCCCTGCATGACAATGACACGAAGAAACCCAGATTAGGTATTTAAGCCACCTGTTTCCTTCGAGCTGCATTAAGAGACTCCTTTTAGGTTCTTTCTGGCAGGGTGGCGGTTTGTCCTGGTTGGCCATTTCATAGTAAAGGAATGGGAAGTATACATATAGGCCATATAAACAAGATGGTCTCGCCAAAGTTCTTGCATTACAGTTGAACAACTTGAGTCTAGAAGAAGATTCCATCGATTTGCACTACAAGAGTCAAGCTACACAACATCATGGACGGCAAGAAAATCCTCTCCCAGAAGCTCCAGTCCGCATTGGATGAGCGTGATCGCGATAACAGATTGATCAGCCCTCCCGATCCTTCTACCGTTGCCCAAATGGTAGACTTCGGGTCAAATGATACTCTCTCGCTGGCAACATCGGGGGCATTAACTAGATCTTTTGAGGACCAACTCCGAAAAAATCCGGACTTCATTGTCGGCAGTACCTCGACACGCATATTCGAAGGTACCACTCAATATCTGAAAGAGCTTGAAGTTTATATGGCTCAGTTCCACAATGCCGAATCAGCTTTGTTCTTCAACTCTGGATTTGATGCAAATGTCGCACTTTGGTCCACAATCCCACAGAATGGAGACTTCGTCCTATACGATCAGTATGTGCATGCAAGCATACATGATGGAATGAGACGTGGACGGGCTAAGACCATCATGTTTGCGCATAATGACTGTGCTTCCTTCCGTCATTGTTTGGAAAGCCTTCGTGACCAGAATCCTGTCATTGCGGATGGCAGAAATGTTGTTTTCGTTGCCTTGGAGTCTTTCTATAGCATGGATGGGGACGAAACTCCGATCCATGAACTCCTTGGTATTGCCAAGACCACCCTTTCCAGGGGAAATTTTATTTTCTCGGTTGACGAGGCTCATTCAAACGGTCTGCTTGGGCCGAATGGCTCCGGATTTGTTTCCCATTATGGACTCGAGAAGGAAGTAGGCCTTCGTGTGCATACTTTTGGCAAAGCTTTAGGGTCAAATGGAGGTACAGTTCCCACTTCCCCTTTGCCGTGACTTATAAGCCAATCTAATTACTTTAGCCGTGATACTGGCTGAACTGACTATCAAATTCAATCTCATCAATTATGCGCGGAGTGTCATCTTTTCCACAGCTCCTTCCTTCGTTGCGTTAGCTGCTGTCAAAGCTGGTTATGAAATTTTAGCCAGTGAAGACGGAGAAAGGGTGCGCGCTTTCCTAATCTACCAGAAGAACCTTGGAAGGCTAACCCAATCAGCGCCGTCGGGCCCTACAAGAAAACATCCGGTACTTTCACAAAACCTTCCTCAGTCATCCTAAATGGGCTGCTATCAAGAAGGAAGAAATAATCCAGATCCCGAACGAGAAGAACTGGAACTCTGAAATACTCCAATCGCCTATCATTCCCTTGGTAACTCCACCGAATGAGTCGACTGAGTTAGCCGGACACATGCATCGAGCTAAGTTCTGGGCTAACCCGGTGAGGTATCCCATTGTTCCGAAAGGGATGGATCGAGTGCGAATCTCGATACACGCGGATAATACCAAAGAACAGATTGAAGATGTGATCGAAGTCATTATGGAATGGGCAACGTCCCGAGCTGAACGAGCTAGGAAAGGCAGATTGTAGTGCGATTTATCACCGCCATTTTAGGCCTTAAAAGGTGAGTGATGAGAGGGTTAGTGGTTGAAGATATGCCCAGGTGGGAATGGGGAGCTTTGTCAGATCTAGTCAAAATTTGGATGTTAGGTAAATAATTACCTATGTGCCTATGTACTTAGAGCTTGATCAAGTCATCTCAACAACAGTGGTATATAATCATGGGCTTTTTCTTGTAGCCGAGAGATTTAAGGTGGTGCTTACTTCCAGCGGCCCGCGGGCGAGCTTGATACTTAGGGCATTGGTGAGCAAAAAGCGGCAAGGGGTGGACACTAAAAGGGAAATGGGAAGCCATCTATTGTAATCCGATGTATATTAACGACAAAGATACAAATGGAGGTAGTGTCACTGCCATGACAAACAGATCTAGCATCTTTATTTCTTCCAAGTTTATTCTCAACACAGGATAAATGTTAAGGTCGGGTAACCGTCTCGTCTATACATCGAGAGAAAAAGAGTGTTTGCATTGTTTTGCATTGTTTGCATGTCAGGCGTCTGGGCCTGACGTCAATTGCCTCTTCCTAGTAACGACACCAACTTTTGCTCTGGGAGGTGAATTTCGGACAAGTTCTGGATAAGCATGTGGCGCACAGATTTCCCTTTTGATGCCTTCTAGAAGCATCAATACATCAGAGAGGAGCTTATGCTCCACACCCTCCGCTCTATCGGCCAAGCAGAGTGTCTCTCAAGCATAACTAGCCGACGCGACTACGACTGGCCAACAAGATTAAGCTTGCATATATCTTGTAAATGCTCCTGCCCGACGTAAGTATGACATCAATGTGGTTCCTATGAGGGCATATACTTTCAATATGCGGTTCTTGGTGCTTTCTTATATAGAAATGCCACCACGGCCATATCTTTTCTGTCAAACATCTCTTCAGTAACCTTAACCTCTTTAATTTTCCCACCACATCATCATGGCAACTCAAGACGTCCGTATTCCTGCCGGCAACAGTGGCACCAAAGTCACCACCGATCCTCGCACAAAACAGCGCATCGAAGAACCGTCTGGCCCTATTACCAATGACTCACTTGCCGCCGAGTCCATCCGCGAAGGTGGCGGCTTCTCTGGCAACCGTGGCGCTGAGCCCATGGGCGTTGCAGGAAACCAATCCACAGTAACAAACACCAACATCTCCTCATCCATCAAACTTCCCTCCGCCCAATACGGTGCTCGACGCCAGGACCGTCACGAGGAACAGAAGTACCCCGAATGCGTGGTCGGCCAAGGCAACTTCCCTGGCACACACATGGACAACTCTGGGTACTGGGGTGGCTCAACTGCAGCCAAGAGAGAGATGGGCATCAAGGCTGGCGAATACTCTGCCGCTAGCGGTAGTGGAGGTGCCAGTCAGACTACCGACGCGGCCGACATTCAAGCGGGTGGCTTGCCCCCAGACAATGCGAGGAATGTTAGCTTCGACTCGGAAATTGGCACCGACCAGGACCCTGGCCGTGATGCTATTAGGCAGTTCCAGCACGGCAATAACCACTCTGCTCATGAGTCTGCCCGTCCGCATCAAAAGGGCGTGGATACCCATACCATATATGAGCACTTGCAGAGTGACCAGCGCGCTTAGGTCACCCTGATTTGAAATTTCGCCTTATGTGTTTCACCTTTCTATTTGGGGAATGGAAGTGCGCTAGCGTACTTTGACTCGGCTTGTCCTGATGCTGAGGGTATGAGCTATCGGTTATGATTGAAATCTTATGTATACTAGCACATCAAAAAATTATCTTTTATTCCATATCAATCTCTGGCAGGCTATTGCTTGCGTCGTACACTATCTTTTTCCTTTTGGAGTGGGATATTAGTAGGATTGCATTACCTCTTATCACTCTTATTAACAACACATCTGATAATATAATTGCTAAGATACACTGACCACAGAAGAAAATTAAGGATTGATTGACCAGCGAATGTACAGGTGGTATATATAATCAAAAGATGCGATAATCATCCTCATCAGATTCCGAGCCCGAGTCCGACCCATAGTCAGTAGAAACGGACTCTAGGAACCCATACCCATGTTCTTCCACAGACGGAGACCGGGTGTTTTCCGAAGGAGCAATAACTATTGTTAACGGCACCTTCATCGTCTCATCAAAACCCACATCCTCCTCCTCACTATGCAGACCCTGGACGTCCTCCCTACCCAAAGCCTCTGCCCTCCGTCTCCAAAGATAATTCCCCAATTCAAGCAATCCAATGGTGAAAATAGCAACCCAAACCATCACCAGGAGAACAATCACTGTCGTAAAAACTCGTGGAAGAGGATACTGCGGGAACGCCACGACCTTTGATCTCACCGTCGGGAAGGGGAAGCGGTATGCAAAGAAAGAGGTCCAGCCCGATGAGGAGGTGTGGGAAAAAAATGCAGGCGCACTGTATTTATGCTCATCGTCTAGGGCGCCCTTTGCGTGCGGGTATTGTAGGATCTCGTTGTAGTGAGCTTGTCCCTGGGCATCGAGTGTATCTATTGAGCTCTCCTTGACTTCTGGGTGGTCTTCCTGCTTTTCTCCCGTATAATGGCTGTAGGGCTTGTGCACTTTGTCGGGCATTTCTGGGGAGGCTGGAATCAGGATTGAGACTGTTGGTTTTCCCCATTCGGAAGTCCCTGTTTTATAGCGATCGTTTGGTGTTTCTTGCTCTATCTCTTTGTTGTTTTGGTGGGTGGGCCATGCTGGGTTCTATAAGTCGATATAGGTAAGTCGCCGAGTCGACAATATAGGATTCGGTACATGTACTTACCCCGTTGTATTTGACGTGCGGCGGGTCGGGTAATTGATCATGATATCCTTCTTTCTCAAAGACTTTCCATATTCCACGGTCATTGGGATCTTCGAATTGTTCTATCTTGACCCATTTGCTAGTTCGGATAGGGTGGGATATAGTTGGTTGAGTAAGAGCCAAAACAAATGCGAGTATTAAAATGGACGGGCGGTTAATGTGCATTGTCGGAGATATAAGGTGGGAATTGGCTAATATAATGGCCCGGTATATGCAGAAGGAATGAATTGCGCGACGGAGAATAAGGGCATTCAGGTCCTTATATCTTTTTTCAAGGACAAGGGAACAAGGGCCGTGCCTTTGGCACAAGGAAGAAGCTGTGTAGGACAAAGGGTTTCCCCCATTCTCAGATTCGGTGCCCGATATCAAATGTGTTCCTGGATCTAGGCTAGCGCTAGATGATCTGGGATGAGGATTGGATTTATCCAGGGCATTGTGCATGCTGATTGGATGAGATTGATATCTGCTGCGCTTGGTGTATGCACTTCATCCCTTGTTCGATACCAAGGTCGAGGGTAATACGGATTGATCATATTGATCGGCGTGGACTCGGAACGCCACGGTAATAGTTTGCCTCACGATGCAAGGCTGATTTCCCAGGGCTTGGCTCTTCACGCTATGTGTATAGTTGAAATTCATACATAGCCATGTTAGCCCCACTTGCGATCTACAATTTTTTAGTTCGCTACGCTGTGCCCAGGAACGATTGATTACATCCGTAAGAGTTCAGGGCTGATTCAAATGTTTCCGGTGGACTGAGCGCACTAGTAAATATTGGCTCTCGAGACCAATTTCACGTGTGACCTGTCGTTCTATCGCACAAGGGATTATACTGAGAGACCCTTCGAGACGATCAACTGCTACAGCAATCAGGCACAACGTGGTCTATGCAGGTGTCACACTGTCTGTGGGGCAGTGCAGTGATTGGGATTTCCATGGGATGTCCATTAAAATTAACCGAGACCTTACTCAGAACCGACAGTCTATGAGGGTGGTGGTATCTCATTGGAATTCTTGCCTTTTTCGTACACCATTGAAATAACGCCGAGTTGGAACAAAAGAGCAAATAGAAAGATACCCATAGGCCGGACCCCATAAGACATGCACCGTCTAAACAGACGGTATCAGAAACCTGTACAACCAGAGAACCCACTCACAGTGAACAGCGTGGGAACAGCAAATAACAAAAGGTAAAACAGACCAGTCGAGAACATTTTTAGACAGTCAGCTTCTTGAGCTCCTTCTGGGTCAAGCCAGCAAGCTCCTCGAACACCTTGGTGAACTCCTCATCATCATCCTTCTTGCCCTTAGCCGCCTTGGGAGTAACCATGACCACACTGGTAGGGCGCTTGGTGGCAGCGGAAGCACCGAGCTCAGCTCGGGAAGTAACGAAGACGTAGGGAATGCCGTGGTCCTCGCACAGGACGGGAATGTGGGAGATGACGTCCATGGGCGAGATATCGGCAGCGAGAACGACAACACCGCTGGGGACACCAATGGGAGCGTTGGCGGCGGGGATAGGAGACTTGCGGAGAGCCTTGACGACCTCCTTGACACCACGCTTGAGAGACTTGTTGACAGCAGCTAGAAGATTGAATGTCAGTATGGACGATCTGGATATAGAGAAAAAAAAGTTGCGCAGCCATGCGATCAGTCAACATGAGCGATCCGAAGATCCGATAAAAACCGGCCATGCGCACTGATAGTAAAAGAGACAAGTAGAATTTTAAAAAGACAATGCACGTACCCTTCTTGACACTCTTCAGGACCTTCTTGGCCTGCTTGTCCTCAACCAATGGGTTGGCGAAAGGCACGACGGCGCCGATGGGACGGTCGACAACGGCGTCGACCTCACCCTCGCCCTTGACGGCGACATCGGTCTGCTCGAGGCCCTCCATGGCCTCAGAGCCAATCTCCTTCTCTACTGCATCGACAAGAGCAGTCTTATCCTTCTTCTCTTTCTTCTCCTTCTTGACCTTGTGCACACCGTCCTTCTCCGCACGCTTCTCCTTCTTCTCAGCGCGGTCCTTCTTCTCGACCTTGTCCTTGCCCATGGTGACGGTTGTGGGGTATTAAACGGAAGAAATTGAGTAAAATCGAACGAAAGACCGAGGTGAAAGGAACGAGTCACGGGTGAGGGTGGTGAACTGAGAATTCGATGCCGAAATCGAAATAATTTTTAAAACGGCGCTAACCCCTTTTCGGATGCAGCTCACAGCTGACATAATCCTAAACAAGGCGGCGCCCGGCTTTAACCATCTTCCCTTTGATACAGCTCCAGGACAAATTGTGCCGTGTTTTCTTGCCTCATGCCCTGTTAGACAGGAATCTACGTGGGGCTTGTCATAGCCTGAACCTCACCGTGAGCTTTAATGTGTCTCATTTGTTTTTTGCACCACAGCTGATCTCTCCTGGCTCTTACTAGATGGACAATAGCCAGAACAACCGACCGGCTTCCCAGCTCATCGCTGGATTCGGTTCACCCTCAACGCCATCTGGTGCGCGGAGTACCATGCGTCGATCGACTGCGGCGCGACAATCTGGCCGTTTTACACAATCTCAAGTCCAGTCCCATCAACCAGTTCATGGTAAGACAATCCCTTGCTCAAACTGACTCAAGATGCCCGCGACGGAAAGGCTGAGTGGTTCTTCTAGATGTGGAAAAAGAGGAGTTACGCGTGCAATTGAGTACTCTCAAGTACGAGCTCGAGAATATCAAGCAGGAACGAGAGTTGGAGGCTCTTCGTCATGAAAAAGAGACCCGCGACTTACAATTGAAAGCGGATGCGGATTTCCGAAAGGCTCAGGTGAGCCGCTCCCAGTTTCTCGCTTTCACGCGGCCAAGCTAACAATATTCGCTGCAGACTGCGGAATCTTCGAGCAACCGGGCCACCCATAAGAGCGACGAACTGGCGAAAGAATTGAAAGAAATTCAAGATCAGGTTTTGAATGACAAGCTTGGGTTTGAGCGCAAGATCAGAAGCCTCCAGGATGAGAATCAGAACTTGCAGGAAGAGTTCGACGACACTCAAGCTCGACTTTCCGACCAGGAACGACAATTTAAATACCAGATCAACGAGTTAGAGACAGTCCGCGCTTCCCTACAAAAGACCATCGAAGAGTTCCAGAGTGACATCCAAAATGCCAGGGCATCCCAGGAATCAACGCAGGAGAAATTATCCCAGCGTGAAGCCGAGTTCGCTGAACTCGAAGCGGAGAATATTCGACTTAAGGCCGAAGGGAACGATGCCGAGGCTTTGGCTGTATTAAAGAGAGAACTTTCCGAGCAGGTCAATCATATTCGGGAATTGGAGTCGGCAAACCGTGATCAAACAACGGAGCTGCGTCACCTTCGAAAAGTCTCGAAGAACGTTGAAGTCGTCGAAGAACAGAAGCGATCAGTGGAGAATCAGCTCCAATTAATGAAGGGCCTTGAAGCTGAACTGAACACAGTTCAGATTCAAAAGCAGATCTTAGAAGATGAGCGACAGTCTTGGGTCAGTCTTTTGCAGGAAAACGACCAGCCTGCAGAGTTTGACTCACCGGATGCTGTTGTGAGGGCGGTGGTCCAAGGACGAATTGAGATTGCCACTCTCCTTGATCGTCTCGGGACCGTTGAAGCCCAATTACTTGAGAAAGATGAGGCTATCAAGGGCCTCGAAAGTGATAAAAATAATCTGCAACAGGAGTTGGAGAAACTCCGCGTTGCGACTTCCGCTTCTGCAGGAGGGCCTGGTGCCGCGGAGGGCCGACTTCGAGCTCGTCTGGAGCGCCAGCGTGCGCTTGCAGTGAAAGAAGTCGAATATTTGCGCGCTCAACTCGAGACATTTGATGCGGAAGAGGCCACAATGAACGAAGATCAGTCACAGTTTGATGGACAAAAGTCCCAACAGATAGCCCAGCTGCAACAACTCGTTGATGAATACCGCAGTGAACTCCAGAAAGTTCATGAAGAGCTCTCCAAGCAGGAAGCACCAAAGGCAGACGAAGCAAGAGGCGTCAAGCGACCTCTTTCTCCGGCCGATAGCGAAGGCGAAAATGAGCGTATCGCTGTACTCACCCGCAAGAACCGCAAGCTCCAGGAACATCTCACCAAATCAGACCAGGCCACGACTCTCGCTCGCCGGGAACTGGATGCGGCCAAGTCACAGATTAAGTCTTTGAAGGCTAAGTCACGAACCCGCGTTCTTGAATTGCGCGACAATCCGACAGCCCAAACCGAGCAAATCAAGATGACCACTCTGGCAACTCTCCAGTCTGCGAACAGAGACCTCATGGCGCAGCTGCGCGGGGGCCATACTGATGTCAAAGTCGTCCCGGTCAGCGCCTTGGAGAGTATAAAGCTCGAAATGCAAGACATGGAGCGCACCGTTGCCGACAAAGAGAAGCGTATGCGGCGACTGAAGGAGATCTGGACAGCTAAGTCCTCCGAGTTCCGGGAAGCCGTTGCCTCTCTCCTCGGCTTCAAGCTTGATTTCTTGCCGAATGGTAGAGTGCGTGTAACTTCCATGTTCCACCTCTCCTCCGCATACCGGCACGGTGATTCTGATGCGCCTTCTGACTCTGGTCCTGGCAGCATGGGCAATGGTGAAGAAAACTCCATCGTGTTCGATGGCGAGAACGGCACCATGAAGATATCGGGCGGACCGAACAGTCTGTTCGCCATGGAAATTAAGCCTCTCATCAAATTCTGGGTTGAGGAAAGAAAGGATATTCCATGCTTCCTAGCAGCCATGACCTTGGACTTCTATGACAAGACCACCCGCGCTGCTAGAATGTGATATGTATCAGCATCGTATTTTCTTACCGTTCCCATATCTGTATTTCTGTGATTCCCCGGCACATGTTGATTTGTGCTATGTTGTATGTTCTTGCCATTGAGAATCTGCTATTTGTTTATGCAGTTGTTAAAGTAACACTGCATATATCTTTTTTTTTTATATATATATCCATGAGGGCATCGAGTACAATTTGCCATAGTGCCTGTATCCCCAAATATTGTTACCCCTAGCAAAAAGGGTCCAATCTATTTCACGTAGAGAGGAACATCATTGCCGTTCCGTGTTAATACTCGCCTCTTGCCATTATTCGATGGAGTGAAACTGAGCACCCGTGGACGTCCCTGAGCAACGGAGGCAAGCCTATACATCCCCTGCCCAATCAGGAAACACAAAGTCAAAAATGGATCGCAGATCCTCTATTTGGTTGTTCGAGACTTGGATATCTTGGGATGGGGGATAATAGAGCATGTCAGACCTAAACGGCGATGGACTGATTAACCTCATTGTTTCAGTAAGTAACAATTACTGTAAGCACATTCTCTTGTAATGAGTGTAGTAAGGTGTCATGTCTGGTTTGGATCTGCCAACATGTGTCTAGAAGCCTGCAATAGTATCCTACTTTGCCACCTTCAGAATAAAGACGAATTGAGGTAGGTAGCAAGATTCTGGATCTTGGCAGAAGCCAGAACCGTAGATAACTCGCAACCAAGGCCCCTTTTGTCTTTCAAAACCCTAAGTTCTTGTCGAATCCGTTCCCAAGGCTAACCAAATCCCTACTTGTAGGGGAATAGTGAGTGATTAGAATTAGTTCCATCTCTCTTGCCAGCTTTTCGTCAGGGGGCCTGTTTAGTTAAAGCAAGTGAAATTTTAGAACATGTAACTTCTGAAATGTCCTATCAAGCCGTCAATAACCATCATCAAAATAACCATCATCAAAATAACCATCATCAAATAACAAGCAATGGCGCTGGTTGTATTAGTAACACTAATAAGACTGAGAGTGGCTGCAAGTCTCATTCGCTCTCCCGACGCACAGAAGAAGAGAAGCCATGCCCCTAAAAGAACCTCGCGAGAGCCACCAATGCGTGTTGCAATAGGGACAGGTCGACGGAAAGGAACAAATAGCTAAAGAACCTGCTAAGCGTTAACAAGCCCCTGTGAGCGAGATGTTTCCGGCTTGATCACGAAGGTATGTGCCATGTAAGCTCCTATTAAGCATATTTAGTGCCTAGTCACTGTCATTAATTACCCTGTGCTTTGATACGGTACATAGAGCTACATACATATGTATGTACGGGAAGCAAATGCCTACCTACACAAAGCAACATCCAAAACAAACAGACAACGCGAAAATTCATAACAGAACCGCTATTTGCGAAAAGGGAATACTTGGAAAACAAGAGACGGGGAGGGGATGGCAGAAAGAAAACAAAACAGGGAAAAAGTACTGGCAACATCCTAAGCTTTGATGCTCCGCGTTGGGCCCTATCTGTAGGGATGCCTATGGTGATACACGTAATCCAAACAGTGGACAAATAACAGAACAATTGCATGGGACGGGATATATACGACCAGGTGCGGGTAGCTCCATCCCGCCTTGCTCAACGTTGAAAACATATCAGGAAGAGACATACTTCCCACCAATCAGCTTGCGTGTAGTGGGGACACCCAGCCATGAAGCCGTGGACAGCGGGGATTCACGACCCTCATCGGCGAAGGGGTCGGCTTCCTTCTGCTCTACATCTGAGGCAGCACGGCTAATGCCCAGCTGAGAAGCGGATTCGGCACCGCGGAGCTCGAACTTCGCTTCGACTGCACCCTTGCGAGGTCCCGGAGTGGACGTCACAAAGCGGACGAGGAGCTTGCTGTCTGCGCTTGGGGTGGTGGAGGCCTTGACTTCCAGCTCGGGGATTCTCCATGTGACGGTGGAGGTTTTGCGACGGAAGGTGGCGCCTGTATTGGGATACATGGCGGCGCTGATGGCGTGGGCGACTGACTCGCGCGGCTGCTTGGTAGTTTTGTCATGGGTGGCAGTGTCCAAATTGATAGTCAATACGAGGTTCTTAAGGGTAATTGGCTCCGCTGTGTGGGAGACGAATGATGGGTTGAGGGTATAGTAGATGATGGCGCTAGCCTGTGTTTCTTCCAAGTTCCAAATTGGCTTGAATATCACGGGGCAGTAGGCAGAGGGGTTGGTTGGGTCGATATGCAGTTGATATTTAAATGCGACTGTCGGCATGGGACGGGAGATGCTGCCCAACTGGATATCGTATTCGCCTCTCTTATCATCGCCAGCGTCTTTGGCAATCTCCTGGACGAAGTGGGGATTGGCTGCTACCTTTTCCAGCACTTGGAAGTTATCGAGTCGGATGCGTGTCTGGTCCGCCGCAGTACCAGTTGTAGCATTGTTTGCTAGAGCAAGCTCGCCAACGACGAAGGACTTGGTGACATTGCCCTCCGAGAACCATGCATTGACGGTCTCAATGATTGAAGCATTCAAGCCCGATTCATATAGATCAGGATGGACTGCAGCTCCCGCAGCATGCGTAGCATGTCCAGAGCGAACAGAAGTAGTATCTGATACAGTGTGATCATCCGTAGCAGTGCTGGGGGCAATGCTGGGGGAGGTCATATGCCTGATTGGCGAGGTTGGGGGCTGGGACTCCGATCCTGCCGAAGATGGCGGAAGCTCATTGCCAGGGGAAGGAATAAACACTGTATTGCGAACATCACGGCGTCCGCGAATGGTGCCTGCATTGCGTCTGATACCTGGAGGTGGAGCTCGCTGTATGACAAAGTAAGTATTATACACCATGTCTGAGGAGTTGCGAGACCTGTCACTAACCATTCGGAGAGTATTTGCCATGTCATCCATGGCCTGCTTCGCCTGGCTCTCATCCTCGAAGATGGGCTGGTCTCGAATTGTCAGATTCATACCAGACTCATCCAGGCTATAGTGATACTTGTCAGCATTCGTCTATCACCATTGGCACAAGGTCACCTACCCCCCCTGCTTCATTCTGAGCACGCGTGATCTCGTCAATTGTTGCAGGGCGCTGGGTGAACCCTTCTGAATCCACCTGTGGCTAAAACAAGAATTAGTCAGTGATTGTTGCACTTTTGATTTGTAAATCGCTGGTTGGTAATTTACCTGATTAACATGGTTATTGGCGAGCCCAGGAGCTTCCGGGGCAACCCCATTTCTAGGGGTCTCTGGATGTTCTTCAGGCATAGTCGCAGCAGCATCTAATCCAGAGCGATCTTGTGACACACTAGGATTCCGCAAGGATGACTGATCGGTAAAGGATGTCCCCGGACGGTCAGAGGCGGTCGGAGGCGGAGACTCCGGTATTTGCATATCGCGAGAGGAATCGGCTCTTTTGAAAGCAGCAAAGGGACTACGCTTTTTTTCTGGCTTTCGGTCAAAAGATCCAGTTGAGGGTACGACAACGCTCTTTCTTCGGTTCATGACAGTTCCAAGGCGTCTCAATCCCCCCAGGGGAGTATGCCGAGGCTGTGCTTCCGGTACTGGATAAAGCGTCAGAACTTGCGTCTGCGACGGAATCATAATCCGGTTGTAAAACTTACCTGGTGTCTGAGCGACGGCGTGTCTATCAGGTGTCTCTGGTAGTTGGGTTATCTCATCATCCTGGATGCGTGGAGCTGCCGGAAAGGGTGCTTCTGTTGGTGGCGTGGATAACTGAGGCTGGATTGGTGCAGTTGGTGTCCGGTCAGATACTGGTTCAATTGTTGAAGGTGTCTCTGCCGGTTCAGTCTGTCTTCTGGGGATGGGCTGTGTCGGAGGGACCCGTGGGCCCGCCATCCTAGCCGCAAAGGTCTTGATTTCATCTGCCGTTTCCACATTGAGCAAAACGTTCAAGCAGCTTTCAGCGGCTTGGCGACCACGCTCGACCTGATCCACTTCGTGGGTCTCCAATTGTGTTAGCACATCCCGAAGGTGGTTGAGTCGAGTCTCATCGACGGCCTGAAGTTGCTCGTAAACAAAGGGAGCCCGCGAATCCCATTGCTGATGGACTTCCTCCGCATTGGCGATCTCGCTAGCAAGTTTGTCTGCACCTTTGACACCCTTTGCCCTGGCCTTGTCCACCTTCTTCTGCGCAGTCTCCACATTCTTCGCCAGCCCCGCCAGATCACTCTGGATACCGGGCATCGACTTCATCTCTGTATTCTTGGTGCTAAATTCTCGTAGAGGTCGCTCGACATCCTCTTCGATCTTGTTGGCAAGGGTCTCGTGCGACACGGCGAGCGTTTCGGTCGCACTGATGATGCGTTGCCAGGGGATTTGGAAAATGCTAGTTTCGCAAGTCAGCATTATCATCGGGCGCACCAGAACTTCGTTCTTCTAGGGAAAGGCCAATTTACCCAAGAGCAGCTCCATTGTCCGCCTGTGGCCGATGCGCCAGCTTACGCAACCCTTGGGCGTATGCTTCTTCAACCCGACGTCGTTCCTATCGCCATTTTGTCAACACCGATATCGCTTCCCATCGAAAATCCCATTCCAGGAATGTGATCCTATCAGGTCACAGGTTGTCATACCTGTAGATAATCCGCGATATCCGCATTGACCTTGTTTATGATTCGAATGCGATCGCTCAGGACGGTTGTAGCTTGGCCGGGATGCAGGGTGGCCTAAATAAAAGAAATACAACCAATGATCAGTAACTAGATACTTTGTTTGTCAACCACAAAGCTCGCCTTGCTCAATCTTACCAGCAGCGTTGGGTACTCTTGCCGTGAGAGGTCCATGATTCAGATTCCGGGGTATTGAGGTATTGAGCAAGGTAGCGCACGAAGCGCATAACATGAAAGAGAGTACCAAGAGGTCCTGCAGTGTTCCCAGTAAGAGCAGCCCAATCAAGTAAGGGGAATGAATGCGGGATCAGGGCTGAATGCCAGTGTCAGTTGGTAGCGTGTCATTCGATGATGGCCGAGGACGGGCAATGGGGATGGAATGACGGAGGTGGTTATGGTAATACACTACTTGACGGTGTTAACTCAGCTATAACAGCCTAAATTGCTGGTATTTATGTAACACCGCTGTACACGCTCCTTGATTGGTCACATGACATCATCCCGGCAGTGGATGTTGGCGCCTTGCTGCCTCAGGTTGACATATGATAGCAACTCTCCATGATAGAATAGATCTTCTCCTATATTTACTTTGCGTCGATTGTTGGCTATACGCTGGTGTAGTAACTGCAAGGCAGCATACGTTAGAAGCCATACTATCTCGATTAGCCGTCGTCCTTGTCCATCATGTCCTGGAAGAGCAATTTCGGGTTCTCAGAGCGGCTGCGAGCCATACAGTCTCTGTAAGCGAATTTCCGTTTACAACATGAGCACTAAATTGACATCTTTGTAGCACAGCGGCTTATCAGCATGCTTCTTCCTCGCCTGCCTCCGCATTTACAGAAGCTATGGCTCAAGCGAAGCAGCTGGAAACCGAGGCGTATGATAAGGCGGTCTCAAAAGTGAGTGGTGCGCCTTCTAAAGACTGGCATTAAAAGAAACACTTCAACTGAGACTGTGTCATACAGGACGAATATGATTCCATATGCCAAAAAGCAATTGATGAAGCTGAATTGGCAGGGTCCACGAAGATGGTCACTAGCAGCCCACAGCATGTCGAGGAGGACTTTGAAGAACCAGAGACCTCAACCGGGGAAGTGGTTGGTCGATATCGGTCATGTTTCCACCACTATGCTGGTCTCCACTCCTCCATCTACAGATCAAAGTTGGAAGATGGGACCGTTCGGGCAGTGAAAGTCACTATTCCACATATGATGACAGCCCCCCCATGATGCTCACCGTGAAGCGCGGTTGCTGCGCCAAGCTTCTCACGCACATATAATTCCATTGATCGAGACGTTTAACCTTGATGGTGGCCGGTTTGTCTTGGTCTTTCCTTTTTTGCGATATGACTTCGAGCACTTGCTCCGGCGAGACATGGTAAGTGCTGCTCAAACACGATCTATTTTACGAGACCTCTTCTCTGCCCTCGCCCATCTCCACAGCATGGGTATACTTCATCGGGACATCAAGCCTTCCAATATTCTGATGGACTCTCCCAACGGGCCAGCGTACTTGGCAGACTTTGGCATATCATGGAAGGAAGGCGATGCAGGATCCGAGCCATCCACGCAGAAAATCACCGATGTGGGCACGACGTGCTATCGAGCCCCAGAGATTCTGTTTGGGTTTAAAGAGTATGGAGCATCCCTCGACATCTGGGCTGCTGGCTGTGTAGTAGCAGAAGCCATTGCCGTCGGCCACCACCAGCTCTTCGACTCCGGGCCCGTGGGCAGCGATCTGTCGCTGATTTTCTCGATCTTCAAATTACTGGGCACTCCGGATGAACAGCGCTGGCCGGTAAGAATATCGCACCTGCCACAAACGGAGAAGTCATTAATAACCATTGAACAGGAAGTCCACGTCTTGCCAGATTGGGGGAAAGTGGAATTTCACTCGTTCCCCACGCAGACCTGGGAGGACATCCTCCCGGGTGCATCCTCAAATGGCCGTGATTTAGTCAGCCACCTATTGCGCTACGAGAGCAGCGAAAGACTCTCGGCAACAGAGGTATGTGACCTGACCTGGTGTCTTACAATAAACTCTGACATTAGCCTTAGGCCCTTGCCCATCCATATTTTGCTCGGACTTAAAGCAATGGTATGATGTGGGTGTATGAAGGGGCTACGCCACACTTTCCTGCGCCTCATCGGGTTATACCGCGCGAGTGGATCGGAATCACAAGCGTGGAACCCCGCGACTGAATTATCAACACCGAAGCATACTCCGGACTCGAGCAATTATGCACCATATGAGGGTACCAAATCTGGATATCTACGGAGTATTCCGTACAATCTACAACTGACACACATAATTGTATCTTAACGGAGGCACAGAATAACAGAATATTATAATGTGTTTCCAAGGTTCCAAGGTCCAGCGTTACCCCTGACGGACCTGCATGAGAGGCAACAATGCACAACCTTGAAAAAGTTCCATGCATTATTATCGATTAAATTAGAATTGATTAAAATTGAATTTCCGGCACCACCGGAAATTACGGGTTCTGTGAGCGATCAATTAGATGTGGCTGTTCTGCTAGGGTGAAACAATCATGGAGAGTCTGTGCCCGGGGCCCGCGTGCAGGGCTACACTTTAGCGAAATATGCTTGGGGCAAACGGGGTTTGCAGGTGCCGAGTGATGAGATTTGTCGAGTTCCCGTGTATTTTGCCAAGTGTTCGGTAAATTAGGCTATGTATCAGAGATAATTTAAGCTGAAATTCACTATACATATTACCCCGTACGTACGAGTAGAAATAAGTCCATTGTCAACTCATCAAAGCCCAAAAAAGCCCAAAAAAGCCCAAAAAAGGCGACTTAAAAGTAAAGTGGGTCTGCAAGGGTTCTCGGCAGTGGGTCTGGTAACTCCTTCGGGCCAGGTACCGTGTGACAGCCAATCAGATCGACGGAAAGGGAGTCTATCGCTGCCTATTTGGGTTAGCATGTTATTGTATACAGGGTCCCAAGATCTCATTTCGGCTCCTCGTGGTACTCCGGGGCTCGTATTGAGGCTTTTCTCTTTTGCTCTCTTTCTGCCTCTTTTATCCTTTCTCCTTCCTTTCAATTTGTACGACCTGGAAGTCGACGTCCTTTCTTTTATTCTCGACTTGACAATCGGCGGTGCTCGATCTCAGTCGTCCATTCTTTCTATCCACATTCCACACAACTGGAATCGACGCAGACACGCGGATTCTCGGCCATCACTCACCTAGGAATCTGGGCTTATCCCTCTCTTTAGGAGCAATACCCGCTCTGGATCTCCCTCCATCCCCTTCACCATATCCTAGGATAGTGAAGTCGACAACATGCATGGGCATGCGCACCACAACCATGGACGCAACGTGGAGGAACCAGAGGAGCGAGGAAATGTTGAGGAACGAGGAGTCCTCGAGGAGCGAGCCGATGTCGTGATTGTCTACAAGACCATGGATCCGGACTTCGAAGGCGAGGTGGGAGGTTATGTAACCGGAGCCCAACAAAAGACTGCGACTGAAGCACATGCTGGTGTTGGCGATCCTGTCAGCGCGCCAGCAAGGACCAAGGAACACACAACCGAGACCAAAAATACGGATGAGCCGACTACAACCAAGATCAAGGAGGAACCTACTACCACCAAAGAGACCGTGGCCCACACCACTCAGGAAACTAAAGCGGAGACCACCGAGACTAAGAAAGCAACCACCACTACTAGTGAGTCGGAAGCTCCTATCACGACAACCTCTTTTGTGACTTCGGCGTCGTCCACCTCGGGGTCTTCCCAGGATGTCAATGATTTGCTCACGGCAACCTCCACCGGATCGAGCAAAGATTCTGCCGCATCGGCCTCATCCACTGCTCTTGGGACTACTACTTCTGAGGGTATGACTGGTGGCGCGAAGGCTGGTGTGGCCATCGGTGTCATCTTCGGCGTGGGTGTGATCGCTGCGCTGATTTTCTTCTTTATCCGCAAGAAGAAGAGAAGTCAGGAGGGATATCAGCTGGAGAATGAGAAGACCTTCGGTGGTGAAGGCCTGCCAGAGGGTACCGCGGCTGCTTTTCCGCCTCCTCCTCCTTCCAAGCCGCAGACTCCTTCGACGCCCCCGCAGCTTAATGTTCGTCCTGTCACTCAATTCGCTCCTGATCTGAGCGGCAGCGGTGCCTTTAACCCAGCCATTCCTGGTTCTTCCACAGGTTTGACCCCAGCCTCCGCTGCTGCTGCGGGTGCTGCGGGTGCTGCAGCTGGTTCGGCCGCCGTCGCCTCTCGTAATCTCACTGGCGACACGCCGCCTCCTACTCCGCCCAAGTCTGTTGGGAGCGACTCCGACCCCTTCAGCGACCCTGTCAATCCTTTCAGCCCAGCCACCACCCCTGCCACCCAGCCCGCGCCTTCGGTTGCTGAATCAGCTACTGCACCGTCCGAATCCGCCCCTGGACCTTCCGTGCCGACCGTCGCAGCTGCCGCAGTTGGTGCCGGAGCTGTGGGTGTTGCAGCAGGTGCTGCTGCTTCATCACGAGCGTCCAATGATTCTGACCGCTACCATTCCGCCGAATCACGCGGCCATTCCCCCACTGGCTCGACCCAATCTGCGACAGTTCCTACCGATGCTACTGCTGTCTCGCCTGTTGCTGCCGGCTTCGGTGCCGCAGGAACTGCAGGCGCAGCCGGCGTCATGGCTACTAGCCCACCACCTCCTAACAATGTTTACCGTGTGCAACTAGATTTCAACCCATCTATGGAGGACGAGCTTGGACTCCGCTCGGGAGCCCTTGTGCGCTTGCTTCACGAGTACGACGATGGATGGGCTCTGTGTACGCGCCTTAATAGCCCCCAGCAAGGAGTCGCCCCACGCTCTTGCCTCTCGGCTCGTCCTGTGATGCCTCGCGCGCGTCCTCCCCCTGGCGCTCCCGGCTCCCGCGGCCCACCCATCATGGGCCCTGACGGTCGCCCAATGATGCCTGCCGGCCCGCCCGGTCCAAGATTTTATCCTCAGGATGCTCGCCCAAGATCCCCCGGTGGCGCTGGCTTCTCTGGACCTCCGCCTCCTCGCCCTTACCCCGGCCCGGGCTCTCCTGTCCAATTCCCTGCAGTTCCCCGCTCCATGTCGCCTGGACCTGGTGGAATGCCCGTTCCTCGCTCAATGTCTCCCGGTCCTCGTTCAATGTCGCCGGGACCAGGAGGGCGACCTGTCCCACGCTCAATGTCTCCTGGACCTGGCGGAATGTCCGGCCCTCGCTCAATGTCCCCCGGGCCCGGAGGAATGCCTCGCTCCATGTCTCCTGGCCCCCGGCCCGGCCCGCGCTCGATGAGTCCCGGTCCATACGGACCTCCTGGGATGCAGCGGCCTGTCATGCCCGTCAACCAACGCCAACGTAGCAATAGTGCCAGCAACGTCGCTCCGCCCATGGCAGCGCCCGCTACTCCTGCAGTTTCAAGCCCATTAGCTGCTGCCTCTCCTGCGCCTGTCCCGGCTCCCGATGCGCCACACGTTTCGAGTCCTCCAGCCGCTCCTGCACCTGCCCCGGCTGCGCCGCCAATGCCAAGTCCCTTAGCTGCACCTTCACCTGCCCCCACCAGCGAGCTTCCAGCTATCCCGACTTCCCCGCCGACTTCTCCGTCCGGCTCGATCTCGCGAAAGCCCGTCCCCACCCGGGACGCTTAATTGAATGACCCTCACCTCTGCATAGAGCCTTCGTCTTATGCAGGATATAGGCATTCCCACTGCCGCGTCAGTGGCCCCGCTGGACGGAAATGAGCTTGCCTAATATGACCACATTTTTCGCCTCGATCTTGATATCCCTTTACCCCCGCGTCCGTGACGAACGAACAATCCTTGAATCTATGCTTTGCGCTGGATGCATATCTCCGCATTTGAATCATTTCATCCGTCTTTTCGTTTCCATCTTCTCGATCTTCCGTCCGTGTCCTGGATGCCGTCTTGTCTGTATTTCCACTGGCATCCATGTAATGTAACAAAAGGGCGGACGTATCTACCCTTTTTCCTTTGGCCTCATTTTTAGTTTGTGTTTCACAACCTTTTCTTTTTCATTCTATTTCTCTTCGATTCGAAATCGCAGGCATTTTTCCTCGAGATCCTTTTGTTTAACATCGATCTCAAATGATGTGCGTGTCACGCTGAGATGAGCTGGAATACCCGGATCCTTCAACTTGTTCCACCACGGATAGTTTATAGCTATGTAGAATTTACTGACGAATATTACCATTTCCATCGATAGAAGTTCTTCTGCCAATACCTTGCTAGCGTGCATTATATATCCAACGGGACTGGGCACCGAAGATACCATGCATGAGTTGTCCGTCTCAGGACTCGGAGTAACCTTGAAAGATATACTTGGCGGATGTGATCGTGAAACGGAAGTACATCTATAATCACCCAAGAATTCGACGCAAAAAGTGTGTCATTAATCTCCATTTACATCTAAAAGCCATAAGAAACACTGAAAAGATACAAGAATCAAATCACACCAGCACTACGGGTATAAACGAGATCCACCAACATACACAACCGACCCTATCTTCCAGCACTCAGGCCTTAACCTCAGTACCACTCTCATCACTCTCAAACTTCCCACCGGCAATGTGCACATCCGTGCTAGCATGGCGCAGAGCCTCCTCAACGTACTCCGGTCTAAGCTCACCGTGCTTATCATAGCGGTAAGGCTCCTTAACGGAGATGGTAACGGCATTGAAGACATTGGTAGACTTCTTGAAGATGGCATCCATCTCTTCCAGGGAACGGTAACGAGTCTCAGGGAAGAAGAAGTAAACGCAGGGGAACATGAATGCGTTACTGTCGGTTGTTAGTCGAACTGCTTAGTTAATACGGGGATTTAGAGCTCACATGACAGCGAAGATGATATAGGTCTTGTATCCGATATTCGCGAATGCAACAGGCGTGATCATCACGACCATGAAGTTGAAGATCCAGTTAGCGCTGGTGGCGAGTGCGTTGGTTGGAGCACGGATTCGCAGGGGCACGATCTCGGCTGGGTACAGCCAGGTCATTCCGAGCCAACCGATGGCGAAGAAGGTGTTGAAAACGAAAAGGAATACGGCCTGGGCGATACCGGCGCGGCTGTCGTCTAGGTGGGTCAAGCGGTAGTTTGAGCCGGCTAGGACGGCCATTGAAATTGACATTCCGGCGGCCTGGTTTGTAGTTCTTGGTTAGTTGGGATATCAATGGGGGTGGGGAGACATACGCCAAATAACATCAGTGGGCGACGTCCAACTTTCTCAATGATGAAAATGGGGATAAATGCTGCCATCAGATACTCCGTGCCGTTGCAAGCTGCCAGCAACTTTGGAAGGTTGCCTTCTCCGAGACCAATCTGGGCGTACAGTGAAGGCGCCTAGTGAATTTATTAGTATAGGGCTAGCATCTCCGCGGGGAAGGGTTCTCACGTAGTAGGTGATCAGATTAATTCCAGAAATCTGCTGGAACATCTGGTTGACGTAGGCAAGTGCCACACGATGGAATTCTCGGTACTCGCTCATCTTGAACAGACTTTTGTAAGTGCCCTTGTTCATTTCCTTGACAGTTTCCTCGATGGAGATGAGCTCGTTCTTGATGTAGGGGTCATCCCGAGATTTCTCATTGAGACACTCGAGAATCTCCAAAGCCTCATCGGTGCGGCCTTGCATGACAAGCCAACGTGGAGACTCGGGCAGATTGAGAATGGAGCAGAAAATAACGATGGCGAAGATGATCTGGAAAGCTAGAGGGAACCGCCAGGCGACCTCTTTCTCTCCGATGAAAGACATGCCTAATTCCGGATATCAGTAATTGTAGCATCTTATATCGAATGTGGCCAACTCACCGTAGTTGATCCAGTAGCTAAGAGTGATACCTCCCGTGATCAGCATACCCTCGATCATCACCATCTTACCACGATCGTGGGCTTTTGATGACTCGGACTGCCATGTCGGTACGGTACTTGTATTCATGCCATTGCCGACACCAGTGACGATTCGACCGACAATGAAATGAGGCAGAGAATACGAGGTACATTGCAAGAGAGCGCCAGTAGCCATGATCATACAGCCGCAGAAGATAGTTCTTCGTCGACCGAGCGGATTACCGATGAAAATAGTCAAGACAGCGCCCATGAAACATCCCAGATTGTACGATGCGACTGCAATGCCTTGGTTCAAACTGCGCTGCGACCGGATGGCCTGGAACTCATCACCTTCGATAGCTGGATCTAGGGGATTGATAGCGGGGAAGTATTTGGTGAAAGAGGGCAGGTCTAGAAGACCACCCGTGACACCTTGATCATAACCGAATAGCCTAGCTGGTTAGTTGCAAAGCAAATAATTGAATAGAATAATATCGTACAAGAAATCAAGACTACCGAGTGAACTGATAGCCAGGTTGAGGGACCGGCCTCTCCAGCCAAAGAACTTCGGAATGCCGAACATGATGTCCAAACATGCAAAGAAGATCGAAGCGAAACATGGCGAAAATGCCGATCAGCGGGTTATATAGTTCAGATTCCCCGGATTGACAAAAGTGGTAATCCGAGATGACTGGGGTAAATCTCCTCCATGGCCAAGATACGGGGAAGGCGTCGGGCAACGCGGGGAGGGGGGGGAAGTTCCATGGACACATTTGGGGGCGGATTTGGTGGATTGTGACTGGTCGAATTCAACGCTAAACCATATTTACCGCTTTGTTCGATTTGAAAAGAAGCAAAAAGCAAAAAGGAAAGAATTTACGAGTTGAGGTAGTCATCGCTTGGCGGGATCATGGCTTGACATGGCGTAAGCCTCGAAAGGAACGTGCGGATAATTCCATATTGGGTATATCTGGTACATCTGGTACTTGGTGTATTTGCCTAGGTTATATCTTTTCCGTCTTTATCCGACCACTTACTGATTGCATCCCTCGGCACTGCCACTGCCACTGCCGATAGATTATGGAGTGTTGAAAAGCGCCATTCGGTTGGATAGTAAAAGACACGGCCAAGCCAGCCAAGACCGATGCAACCATCCGTCAGCAAATCAGATGGGATGCCCTCAAAGCGAAAGTTCTAGGCCAATGAGAACGGACTCTTGTCTTTGTTACTATGACATGTGCCAACTACGCCAACAACGCCAAATAAGCCAAAATCGCCAAGTAAGCCAAAGTACGCACCCGGCTGAATGGGAAATGTTACATGTAAAGGCAATCTAATGAGGCTCAGTTGAGAAATATTCCGGTGCGTACGGAAGTACATGTACATATAATAGGATAAATAAATAATATGTACTGTCAGGAACAGGTTCGGCCCTCGGATCCCAATTAATATACTGAGGACGTCAGCGGCAGACTGACTACACACGCGGCTTGCCTAAATAGACGAACTTCCCGCCATGGTATCATTTTTATTATTATTAAAACCTCGGACTATTCACCCGGGCTAAACTGGTGGTCTGACCTGTCCCTGTTGATCCTTGTCTCCGACAACTCAGATTGGATTATATCTCCCACATTATAGCCCTCTTTAACAGTTAACATGTAGACCAGTTCCATATATACACCACCATGATATTTTCATATCTTCACTATGACACGCATATTAAACTCTGACTCTAGGAATATGACACCTTTTATTTCTCTTGTTCCAACGCAGCTCCGTTTATCTATTGGGGGTTTACTCTTAATATATATCTTCGTGTGATATTAGACAAAGTCCAAACTACGATCAAAATGTGTTGAAAATCCCAGTTAATTTCCATCAATACTGGCCATTTTGCATGCTGCAACGCTAGCCCGAACTCGGGAAGTAAGATGCAGACCACGTTCATGCAGGATCTGCACCCAGGCTCCTACCAAAAGAAGCCTGGATTCCTTGGCTGTATGCAGTTTGATCATGACATTGCTGTCCTCAGTATACGAATCATTATCTTACTGCATCGGCGCCTAGGCATTTCAATTGAGCCTGATTTCAGTCAGACTTTGCTTATTCCTGCGTTGTTGTTCTCACCGAGTCTTTCTGATATATCATAATGGGGGTATACGAAGAAGAAGGATAAATAGATGCTTCTTCCCATGTATGAAGAAGATAGACAAATCATTCATTTCCTTTCTACAGTATACAAGGTTGGAATTTTCATATTTATAGTGTTCGTTCATGATACTATTTTTGCCTCAATACATACATGCTGTATAGATTTTTACATCTATAATCAACAAAATGACCACCGGCACAGATGAGCTTGTCAATGCTGAAATTCTCAGTGCTGAACTCATTCGTCTGAGAATCAGCGGATATTCTGGTCATGCAAACGAGGAACAAGACACAACCCAGCACACGCTGGACGAGTTTATAGAAAGTACACTCCAGCCTGCGCTTGCCGCACAACAAACTCTCGAGCGAATTGATTCAGAACATCCCTTTTTCGACAGAGCAAAGGAACTCTGTGAAAAACATGACTGGCCAATTGAACGATTCGAGAATTTCCAAAGACTACTATGCGGGACTCGCACTTTCCCCTGTATCTTGCTTTTGAATCCAAAGAATGACCTCCTTCCATTCGATAAGATGGTCGATCAAACTCCAACCCTAGCGTGGCTAGCAGACATCCTACATGACATCGGTCTTGGCCTTGACGATGTAATCATCATGGATTTATTCCCCATGCTGACCGACGAGTGGTTGGATGAACACCCTGCTGAGCGCGGTAAAGTTATTTCCGAGATGTTCAAACTGACCCTTGACTTTATTCGAGAGTTCAAGCTACCTACTATCCTCTCCTGTCAATGCTTTCGCCCTTTCCAGCATGAGCGCTGGGGTTCATTCAACCATGGTATGCTTCAGAAACTGTGCTCAAGAATGGACCGTGCTCAGCGCCAAATGGTGTCCGGCTTTAGTTTCGAGAACCATTACATACATAGCGTCTCAGCGTTCCACCCTGCCAAATTTCTGCGGAAGGACGAAGACAATAAACTCGAACTGAAGGAGCTTTTGTGCTCAACATTCCGTTCTTTGTTTGAGCCATGCGCAGCTTGGCGAAACAAGTACAGTATGAAGTTGGAGAAAAGTCTGGATGAGAAATCACAGTCTATCAAATCTTTGATCGAACAACTCCAGCAAAGTAAGGCTGAATATGATGAAATACTCATGAGGCGACGTCTATTATGTATGTCTCGGAATCGTGGGCACTCAATCACAGCTGAGCCTCGGGATAATCGAAAGAAAGGTGGGGAGCTAATTGCTGAACTGTGGTCTACCAAAACACCTGAGAAGTCACTTCATGATTTGAAGGACTTGGTCAAACGAGAGTATCCGTGGATATCTTGAAGATCTACAGATAGAGTGCTCTTTGACCATCTAATTTTCTGGTTATCTACACCTGAGCATTGTTGATTCGCTCTTTGAGGAACTTGGCATTAGCTTCTTCTTGTTCTTGAACAATGCACTGTCTTCATTGCTTAGATATTCCAGAATAGCAGACTATATTGTTGCTTGAACTAGCTGGACATGGTCGGCGTTTCGGACCTTTCTTTCATAAAGCTTTATTGACTTCAGACTCGCAAGTGTAATTGGACGAACGTTGTTAAAACTTCTCTTTGTCCGTTCCTTGTTCTATCCTTGCATTCCCAAATTAGTCGTACTTATTGTCAACTCAAGTTCGAGTCTCTCTATCCCAGCCTTTGAAACGCTTCTCTATGCACTTGTCTCCATTGTTCGGACCCTCACCTCCTTTGTTATACTTGGTCTTATTTTAGCCGACCCTATTTTCGTGATGTTTCATCTTTCCAAGAACTAGGAGTCGGACCCAAGTTAAGCAAAAGCAGAGACATTGGCAAAAGGTATATAACTTCGGCTGCATCTGTCTGTTGCTCTTCATTCCAACACCATCCAGCAATCACAATACAACAGATCATACCAACGGTATATTTTATTCCAACTTTTCCCATCAATCCAATTGTTCATATACCTTACCTCAACCATAACAATGAAGCGTTTTGGCCGCAAACTCAAAAGATTCTGGGGAGCACGCCACCGCCGCAACCGCCGCAACCGCAGTGTTGACTCGGATGCACCTGGCCCAGCAATTCCTCTAACTGAAGTGGCCCCGAAGCCAGCCCAAGCCCCGAAGCCAGGTCAAGCTCCAAAGCCAGGTCAAGTTCCAAAGCCAACTAAGCCTACAAAGCCTGCTAAACCTACAAAGCCTGCTAAACCTACAAAGCCTGCTAAACCTACAAAGCCTGCTAAACCTACAAAGCCTGCTAAACCTACAAAGCCTGCTAAACCTACAAAGCCACCTAAACCGCAGCAAGAGGCCGTCAGGGACAATGAAGGTAACATCAGTGATGAGGAATACCCCCCACTCCCGCCGTCAAGAGATGATTCTCACACGGGCATCACGCCTGAAATGAGTGATGTCGATATTAACGAGACCAGGGATGTTGAAATGGAAGATGTCGATATGGATGCTGACAATGATAACGAAAGAAGCGAGCATACCTCTGCCCCCGGATTTCACGACGATATTGACATTCCAGATGCCGATGCTGGCGATGAATTATTGAACTATCCCCTGGACGAATTATTGTCCTACGCTTCCAGTTATCCGCTCTTACAAGCTGGGCGTTCTGATGAAAGTGCAAGTGAGACTTCATCTGGTGATATCTTGTGGATGGGTCCGTCGTCATCCTCGGCTGCGCGGTCTCGAGGTCAAATTGAACCAGCATCCTCGCCTGCGGCCCAGTATGAGGCTCAACTTCTACAAGGGAGCCTCTGGCAGGACCCGCCTTCGAGCTCATCTGGGGCGCCAGGGTTCCGGCACGTTGAGGACCTAGACCAGCAATCGAGTCCACCTCCCTCTTCTAAGCCGCACCATGGGTGGGGTCAGAGTGGGCAGGATGAGGAACCAGACCTACCTACCGGTCCTGAACTAGTCTTTCCAAGCCCACCTACCGGTCCTGCACTAGTCCTTCCAGGTCCATCAAGTGTTGCGCCAGTTGGCGGTTCCAGTTCCCCCTTCACGTCGGATGACTTGTATGACACGCCTTCGACATCGAAACTCAACCAATACAGAACAACAGGAGCTCAACTACAGGCTTGGTTAGAAGACCCAAACGCACCAGGCTGTAATATTGTCCCGGCAAACCTAAATATAGATTACTTGATGAACGAAGCCCCAGCCGAAGATCGCTTCATATGCCCAGAAGCTTATCACGAACCTCTGGGTGATCTTATGGTTGGAGGTGAACCCGAGACGACGGGACTCCCTACCAGCGCTATGTGCCGTGTGTCAACCTTCCGGAACGCAGTCAGGGACGAACGAGTCCTGGCTGACCATAACACTAGGTATCTTGACAATGCGTACCAACACAAGGTCGGGCCGGGCCTTCTTGTCGCCGACTCCATTTTCCGGTACAATAACATCCAGTGGAATGAAATTGCCAGGGCTGTGTATACAATTGATCATCCCATGGAGACTTTGAGGTATATTATGTTTACCCACGTCGTTAATGAGCGGACTGCATCGTATATCAGGCGTGTACTCTACCCCAGACGTGGACGCTACATAGATTCTACGGAAGGTGAGCAATGCGAAAAGCTCGAACGTGGCACTGTTGAGTATCACGAATTCCTCGGCACGACGTTGGGCAAAGCAGCTGCCATCCTTCTCATCTCAGCTCTCTCTAGAGGTACGAGATGTATCTCGCGAATAGTGGTTTGGTATAAGTCCTACAAAATCTTTGTAAGAGTTGAGATTGATTCTTTGGATCCTAACACCGGTATTCCATCAGTAACTGGAAAGTTTTTGTAGTGTCGATTGAGTTATAAGGATTGGTTTGTCTCATGTTGGAAGATCTATTGGTTATATTTTATTTTTGGCATTTTGAAGAAAGCAAACACATACATATATATAGAGCATGCAATGATCGATTTTTGGACAATATCTTGAAGATGATAAAAAAGACCAGAAGTACATTCGGAGTCAATAGCGTAGACTATCTATGATTGAACCAGTGGGACTGGATATAGGGAATAGGATAGGGATAACAGTTGAATACCATATATTTTCAGTGGACTTCAAATGGTACGCCAAAACTCTTCCTGGAGATGAATATATGGATGAGGGAGCGATCTTAGGAATCCTCAGGCGCAAGCTTCGATAATCCCCGCAGCTTTGGGCCATACTTCATAAACAAGAAGGGTACTGGCAATAGCACCGCAGCCACAGCTCCAACAACGGAAACAGCAGGCCCAATCCCTAAAGCCCTGATCATCGGTTTCGCCGTCAAGGGAAGCCCGGCAGCGAGCAAACTTCGAAGAAACGTAACAGCCGCCGTTGAGCTAGCCGCATAGATCTTATATACGTCGATCAAAAAGTTCAAACACTGTTGGAAAATGCAGTTGAACCCAATTCCTATAAAGACAGCAGCCAGACACGGCAGGATCCAGTGGTGAGGTGGTTCAGCAGTCCAGGCAAACCAGAAGAGCCCTACAACGAAGAACACCGCCCCGAATGCCATGGGCGGAAGTCGTGCTTCAGGCACTGCTTTTCCATTCGCCTCACTGGATATTCGGTTATAGCGATGTTGGTTCCAGATATTGAGACCCACCGAGGATATGACACCAATCAACAATCCCAGGAACGGCAAAGAGCCGACAAGATGATTCCAACCTCGAGATTGCTGGAATGCAATTGGAAATACCTCAAGAGTTAGGTACATAACGCCGTAGACAAAGGAAGCATAGAAGGCAATACAAGTGACAATCGGCTCAGTGAGCAGCATTCTCAATGGGCGGGCAAGCTGCTTCGTAAGAACGGATTTGACATCGAGCTTCAAATGTTCATGAGGATGATAAAACCTCGAATCATTCGTGTCTTTCCGAAGTCGCTGTGCTTTCCGCTTGAGTAGTACCAGCGGGTATACCTCTGGCAAACAGAAGAAGGTCAATGTGAAAATGACAAAGACCCAGATTGCGTGGATGTATGCAGTCCAGCGCCAGCCCATATGAGGATTCAGCAAGAGCGCTGCGCCGATTACTGGACCTAGCGCCGGGCCGCCGTTCACAGCCACTGCATACAGGCTGATAGCAGTCCCGCGCGTCTCTTTACTCCAGATATCACCTAGTGCCGCAGTGACATTGCTAATCGGGGCAGATCCGAAGAACCCAGCGAAAAACCGTGTCACAAACACCGAGGCTGCATTTGTGCTTACGCCAGTGCCGATGGAGAATAGTGCTAGACAGAAGACGGCGGGGAGTATGCTGGTTCTTCTGCCCCAAATTTCTGACAGAGGAGCCCAGATGATAGGTCCGAAGACGAAACCAAG
Organism: Penicillium desertorum; assembly: GCA_028827375.1. Classification (NCBI taxonomy): domain Eukaryota; kingdom Fungi; phylum Ascomycota; class Eurotiomycetes; order Eurotiales; family Aspergillaceae; genus Penicillium; species Penicillium desertorum. Next base: position 7,072,741 of record JAPWDO010000003.1, read on the forward strand.
GCTGGTATTACTATTAGCATTACTTCTGTGTATCACTTGCGCCTTCACTTACAGATACAGTGACACGTCCAATACGGCAACATCGCTGCTCACGCCAGTATACTTCGCGATGGTGTCATCCGCCGGCGTGGTGATGCTTGACCCTAGACTACCCACCAACGCAAGCATGCCCAACTGGAATGTCACCCACCATTTGTACCTGGGGTTCCAGTTCTGAGGATTCGATACATCGTCCTGATCCCACTTGACGAGATATGCCGCATCAAAAGATGTAGGATCCTTCTCGGCCTTGGGTTGTACATTCATAAGACTGCCCTTGGGCCACATGCGGGCCATAAATGGGATCAATGCCGTAGGGTGCGGATTGCTACTCTCATGGACAAAGATTCATATGTAGCAGGATGTCTCTTCGGCAAATCGACGCTGATACAGATGCCGATGTCGGAGCAAGCCTCGGGTCGCTTCAGAATACGATCGACAACATTGTCGATGGCGAAAGGGATCCATTTGAAAATTTAGTATCCGTCTACACCTCGGAGATAGTGATCTCTGCTTGTTAATCCCGAGTAATAGATGTTTCTCGGATTTCTCGGATTATCGGGCTCGGTTTATCGGCCGGGGCCGGCCTGGGGCTGCGGGCACTTACCAGTGCCCTTTTGGTTTACTACAGAACTGAGAAATGATGAGCTCTACTTGAGTGTGGTGGATAAAGCGTCAAGGATATTAAGCCCTTAGACCAAGGTTGTAGTGTCAAATTCATGACATGGTTTGTGCTACCACGGACCTTTCCTATATTCCTCAACGACACCTGTAGGGTATAACCTTCTGAAAGCTGCTCTGGATATGTTGGAATAGAATCAATCTCTAGCCAGTAGAAACATAACAGGCAATGATAAGTGGCAGTAAATTGTAAATCATAAAAACCCCGAAAAATGACCCGAAATTCAATTAAAACCGTCCGACAATATCATCTCTAGATCCAATACGTCTTGTAATCATAAGAAATGCAAAATGTATACGGCAATGAGAGCATTTTATCATACCCCTCCTGATCAGAGATGTGGAACGCGTCCACTTGCAAGAAGAAGATTCACAATGCTGATAATACCTTCGCCCAAAATGAGGCCGGAGGCAAGGACGACGACAGTCGAGGAGGCGGAATCTTCTTTTTCAGATGCCTGCTCGGTTGACGTTGAGGATCTCTGACCATCCTGCAACTCAGTCTCTATAGAAGACCCCATGATAGTGGCGTTTCCGTCGGCCACTTGTTGTTCGGTCCTTGATTCAGCGTGCTTGCGTGACCACCACCATGCAATGATACCACCGATAGCTCTCGCCAGGGTAAATGAAGGCTCGTTAAAGATACCAACGGCAACAGCAATACCGCCGGGGATCCAAGATCTCCAAGGGGGTGGTTTCCCGTTGCGTGCAAAGGCAGGGGAGGCAGATGCGATCCTCAACGCGGTAAGGAATGCCCACACGATACCAGCAATGATAGAGACTTGCCCAGCCATTTCGGGCAGCCCTTGACCAGTCACAAGGCGAGCAGTGAAAATCCAGACATATGCGGTAGGTGTCTGGAACATTTGACCTGGGATTTCATAGACGTTCACGTACAATTTGTATACGGCAGTTGATAGAACTGCACCCACAAGACTGCCAATTATCTGGCCATAGAATTGGGCCTTGGGGCTTGCGCCGAGTAGATGACCGGTCTTTAAATCTTGCATCATATCACCGGCTTGCAGAGCTCCTGACTCGGAGACCGCACCCGCAAGCAGGTTGGTCACGAGTGCGGTGCGTCTGGAGAAATGGGATGCTGGCGTGGCAAGTGAAAAGAGAAGCTGTGTCAGCTTGCTGATACCCGAAACTGGGTTGAGGTCGGTCTCTCCAAGAGCCCGGACACCCATAATGGACAGTAGCACTGCCAGGAGAGTTGCTAATGTCGATAGAACGGGGGAAATGATTTCACCGAAGGCAAAGTGCATGCACACGACATTCAGGAGGAGAGTCAGGGGAAGAAGAATCACAACCGTGCGAGTTGAGATGAGTTGAGATGCTGGTGCATCTTCCTCTTCCTCTTCCTCTTTGCTTGTAGTCATTGGTCTGTGGTGGGCATCATCATCTTCGTGGGACGAAATATGAGGCTCTGACTCCAAAGCGGAGTAGTTGATATATGAGTGCGGAGAAGATTGCAGCCGAAGTGCAATCCACTGACCAGCGCGAGTAGATCGGAACCAGGCTATCCATCTTGGAGAGCGATTCATGATGGGCTTTAACATCAGCCATCCAAGACTAACGAGTGAGTCGGCAAGCATGATGGCTAGTGATATCCAGACAATCCATGCTTTGCTGCCAGTTTCCCAGTTTTGAACCGGGCCTGGGGCCCAGCCGCGGGTCTTAGCCAGCGGTGATAGAACGCCCCACCCCAAGACTGCCCCAAAAAGCATATGCATGCACGTTGATGGGCCCATAATGATACCTTGACCAATATATGCGGGTGACGGATTAAGGGTCCACAGCCATTTGTTGGCCATGCCCGCGCCAAACAGAGGGATAGTACGGACTAGAGGGACGAAGTAGGAGAAAAGAGTCTAATCTCGTTAGCATAGATACCTCAATGTCCAATTTGGGGGTATTCACATATACACCCGACACTGTAAATGATCCAATCAAGATGCGCATCTTTGAGCGCCAATCTTGCTCCTTGGAAGCTTGGTCTTCAGCATCGCCATCCTTCAAGAGGCCTGTGTCTTCTTGCGATTGTCCAGCTGCTTCGGCCTCCGTACTCAGAAGCCCTTCGCGTGAGCTGTCTGGCGCTATAACCTTCTCGTTTTTCCCAGAGCCATGCAAAACCTTGAGCATCAACGCCGACGCAGTACCACTGGGGAACCGCAACTTCTCTCGAACAATGACCTCTTTTCGTAGTGGGACCGCAAATACAACACCGAAGAGACAGACCCCCAGACTCCAAATAACCAACTTCCAGAAGCCAAGTTTCAAAGGACCTCCTTCGCCTTCTCCACCATCGCCTTTCGGCCCATCTTCACCAGGCTTCAGCAAGAACTCCAGAGCAGGGATGACGCCAACAAATCCGCATCCAAGGGGCATCGTTCCCACTGCACCAGCAACAGTTTGTATCAAGACATTCTCAACTGGTGTGAAGGGAAAAGACAGGTATTTGGACAGAACCTTGAAGACCGAAAAGCCAATCAAGGCCGAGGGCATGGCCATTGTGCTGATCCATCCTGTCTGCAAACCGAAGTAGGTATTGGAGAATGTAACGAGGGCACCGATAATAAGACCGACGAGAAGTGAGCGTGGAGTGAAGCTCTGAGGGGATGTGGCGGGAGCTTGGTGGTTTGGGGTTGAATCATCGATGGGATCGATGGGATCTGTATGCAGCTGATGGAAGGATGACCTTTCGACCGTGCGGTGGCGCTGTTTGGAGGCATTGCCGTCCATACTGATGGTCTGGTAATTCATGAGACCGATCAGTGAGGTGAATGTCTGGGAGATCCAACCTTGGGGGAATGCCGGAAAGGTTGATAAGCGTCGCTGATTAATATGATTTCTCGATAAGATCACCTGACATTACATCATTTCCAAGGTTATCCTTTTAGTATTTCCGTCGTTCCTGAGGTCTATTGGAGATTTACATAATGGGAGGCTAGGAGCAGAACGAGAGGCTGTATCTGTATCCATTATTATGATCCAACTAATGCCACAAATCACTCTATGTAAATTCATGGGGAACAAAGGAACAACGGATCTCAAAGGGGCAGAGAGAGGCCTGACAAGCTGCATGTAAGCAATGCCTCCATGCATGAACGTATCATTGTATGATATGTTAAGGAAATGGAATCCGAGGAGCTCGAAAACGGACAAGTTGTCGGGCTGTCGGTGTTTACTCCTTCAGTATGCAAGGCTAATCTACAAAGCAAAAAGTTGGCGAGCTTCTCTATACTCAACAACGACGGAAGAAATCATCGAGGTCTAATAATACTGCATTCTATACCTATAGGTCAATTCTGAAATTAATTTTTTTTTTCTTCTCAAATTATCTGAACTACCTACATGTAGATATGAAATAAATAAGACCAAATGTAAAGAATCACTTTCAAGGTTAATTACAGGTAACGCTAGTAGCGGGATCTAAACCTAATTGGGATAAAGCCAGCGGGGGTCTAAACCCAAACGGGAACTGTATCATTGCTGGTCCTTCCCAAGGTTATAATCCGGAGGCCCTCCGCTCCTTCCTCTTCCTCTTCCTCTTCCTCTTCCTCTTCCTCTTCCTCTTTCCCTTTCACCCTTCTCCTGTATCAGCTTGTGCTATTCTTTGACTGTGAGTGTACTTTGTTGGCGTCCGTTCCTTGGTTTCAATCAATTCAATTAATATCATATTTCAAGTTGTCAAGATGGATGAACAAGTCAAGTCTCGTCGAAAGCATGGCAACGACCAGGTTGTCGACAAAACAAATTCTTGTGAAGACTTCAAGCAAGCGCAAATCGCTGGGGGATGGATCCCCGGCATGGACCCCAAAGTGGACTACGCAGGGGAATTCGAATTCGGCGGTTCACTCGGAACCTTGGCGCTCATGACTGGTTTTCCGTTGCTGATGTGGTACATGTGGATCGGCGCGACCTACTATGATGGGAAGCTACCTCTGCCACAAAACGGAGAGTCCTGGATTGACTTCGGAAAGCATCTGTGTCACCTTGTTTACACCGGTGCGTTCCCACACTTCAGGGCGTGGCGCATCTACTGGACATTCTACATCTTTGAGGCAGCATGCTACATCCTCATGCCCGGATTCACCTGCTTCGGGAAGCCTCTTCGTCATCTGCAAGGCAAGCGGCTGAAGTATTATTGCTCGGCCTACAGTAGCCTGTACTTCACAATCTTTAACATGTTCTGTCTACACTACACTGGTCTGTTTCCCATTTACACTATCCTGGATGAGTTCGGTCCTCTGATGTCTGTGGCAATCCTTTCCGGGTTTCTCGTCAGCTTTTTCGCCTATTTCTCTGCATTTGCTCGTGGTGCCCAGCACCGCATCACTGGTTACCCAATCTATGATTTCTTCATGGGAGCCGAGCTGAACCCACGTTTGTTTGGGATCCTGGACTTTAAGATGTTCTATGAAGTCCGTATCCCATGGTTCATGCTCTTGGGTTTGAGCTGCGCGGCTGCCACTCGCCAATATGAACTCTACGGTTACGTATCCGGTGAGGTTTTGTTCCTTGTCATGGCACATTTCCTTTACGCCAACGCCTGCGCCAAGGCAGAACACCTCATCACCACAACATGGGACATGTACCAGGAGAAACTGGGTTTCTTGTTGATCTTCTGGAACATGGCTGGTGTTCCCATGTCTTACTGCCACTGCGTTCTCTACCTGGATAGGCGCCACCCATCGACATATGCGTGGAACAAAAATGCATTGATTGTATGGTCCGCGGCCTATCTTTGCGTCTACTGGGTCTGGGACACTGCAAATAGCCAGAAGAACGCCTTCCGCATGATGGAGCGAGGCAAAATGGTTGAGCGCAACACCTTCCCCCAGCTTCCTTGGCGACATATTCACAACCCAAAGACACTCGTGACGGAGGATGGCGATATCCTTTTTGTTGATGGGTGGTACGGATTGGCTCGCAAGGTCCATTACAGTTGTGATATGTTTTTCGCTTTGTCGTGGGCACTGATCACCGGGTTCGACAGTCCACTTCCCTGGTTCTACCCTGTGTTCTTCGCCGTCATGATTGGCCACCGTGCCATGAGGGATATCAACAAATGTAAAACCAAGTATGGGGCCACATGGGCTGAGTACGAGAAGCAGGTTCCGAGCCTCTTCATTCCGGTGAGTTCTTACTACAACCAAGCATTTTTTTTTTTTTGACCCCATATACTCACTCATGACAGTATGTGCTCTAAGTTGCTCTGACTTACCACCGTGATTGTGGTTGGGCCATTTATACCTAGGTAGTCTATTGAGGCCCTTGTTTGCCTTCTGCAACAGCAAATTCTGTAGCACTACTCCGTACCTACAGATCAAATAGCTGAAGAAATCATCTATTGTTCCAGATTTCCTAGTTCAAAGAGACTCGTAAATCGCGCTGTCACCTCACCTAGAATAGAGATGGTTAGGGCTATTTGTATAACCTCGGGAATGGTCCCCAGGTTTCTGTGACTCATTAGCTCCGTCCATGCGGGTGTTCAACCCCACATTGGAAATTGCATAGCAATTGGTTTCGCTTGGCCAATTTCAACTCCCTCGAATCAACTTCAGCTCCAAACATGGACCCCAGGATGGCCTTCCATATCAAGGTCTATGCATCATCAGATCTTCTCAACCAACCCTGGATCTCAGATCTTACACACATGGTGAACGCCAGCTATCGCGTCAGCCACACGGTCAAAATAAAATTCACCACAACCAAGACACGACTACACGCCGACTCCGATCTATCTGAGGAGCTCGGTGCAGACGGATTCACTGCGGTGGCACTTGTCGGGGATGGAAAACAAAAGACCGAGGTGATCGGGACCGCAAGTATGAAGAAATGGAAAGACGACGGCCTTTGGATGCCTACCACCAAAGACGGACATGATGCAAATTCCGTCGAGAATGAAGACACAGCCAATAATGGCGATCATATGCTTGGCAGACACGCCTGTTCGGGAGACTATGAGCTTGCTGTTGTTGCTCTTCCCCCAGATCCAAAATACCGCGGCCGCGGCATTGCGGGACATCTTGTTAAGGCGTGTGAAGAGGAGATCTTGCGTCGGCATCAGATCAATGGAAAGGATTTGTCTTCTCCGTTACGGATTATGATTCGGGTTGCTAAAGAAGATACCGGTGCCTACTGGTTAAAACAGGGGTTCACTGTTGTTGGGAGCCAGAAGTGTCCTGCGGGCTTCTGGGGTTCGTTGGAGGAGTTTACTATGTGGGCTATGATGCGAGAGTTATCGGCCGTATAGATGGTGGCTGAATGTCACATAATTCAGGAAGATATTATCTATTTCTATGTATACTTATGTGTCTTTCTCTCCATGTTGTTTTCAATATTCTCTATGCTTTGTGGGCATAGTTGTGATAACTGGACGTCGTATTGCAAAGTATCTTGTCTAATCTTACAGTTTTCAGATCCGAAATGTATTTCCTTTACTACCCCATTACCACGGCAATCAATCTTGCTTGAGGTGATACTTTTTCAAGGTAAAAGGACTCGGGGGCGGGCCATAGATCTCAGCAAGAAGGCATGGGCTTTGAGTTGGATCTTTGGGGTCGATCATGAACTCCACAATGTGTAGTCCTATCCCGGATTGAATCATCACATCATGGATGATGATATCAACATCGCCCCATGTTCTGGCTATGGTGACGGAGACTGGGTACGATGTGTTTTGGGGGGCACCAAAGAAAGAAACAGATTCTGAATATCGCCAGGGATCAGAACCTTGTCGTTGGTATTCCATTTTGTGCATTAGACTTTCAATGATGGGTGCTCCTTCGCTAATCACGAACATGATGAGATTGAGCTGCTTATCGATAATGGCTCTCAAGTCATTTTGGGCCTTTTGAAAACCCTTAGCTCCTGCAAAGAGAACTGTTCGTCCGTATGAAAGCTGGTAGTTCGTTTTGGCAAGATCTTGTTGAGCCAAAGCAACCCCCAAAGTGGTAGCAAGCATGTGTCCGGGTAACTTCCGGGCACCGGGATTGATCAAGATTGTATCCCGCGGCAAAACAAAACAGCGTGCTCCATCCTGGGCTTTGGGGGTTTCGGTCAAGATAATGTCACCTGGACGGAAGAAGAGAGACATCTGTCGCCAAAATGTGCAATAAATGTCATGTTGAAGCAGTGCGGTCTTTTTCTGAGTTGGAAGCATTTCAATGCTATCGCGGAAATTGGGCAAACCTGGGTAGGGCGAAAGGTCAGGGAGTTTCCTCTCGCTCAGGTGGTTCAAAATCTGCTGAAGCACAGGCCTAGAAAAGAGCTCGTATTTCTGGTCCCCGATGACAACAGAATTACTGTTGAATGTGACGGTTTGTGCTGCCTTCGCCTCGAACAGGGCGGTCGTAGCCCACTCAATGGCATTCAGAGGTCCAATGAGGAGGATCAGGTCGGAAGATCTGAAATATGAACCGTACATATCGAAATCCGAGATATCCCCATGGAAGTTTTTGAGCGTCTCATCTACAACACCTCTGCTGAACTGGGTCGCAGCAGTGGGGAGTCTAGTCGTCTTCGCCAGCTGGTTCGCTTCCTTAATAAGACCGCAAAATGGAACACCCGCATCCACGAGAATCAGGGGTAGTTGTGCGTCTCTAATTTTGTTCATGATGCTGGCCACTACCGTGTTCTCCATCTCGGTATCGTGAGGCGGAGTTGTGAAGTCCAAGCGCTGAACAAGTCCCTTAGCTGGTACCATACTGTTGACGAAGTCTTCTGGCAATTCGATGTAAACAGGCAGAGATTGCATGATACATCCTCGAATGGCAGTATCAATCTGGGCAGTCGCCTCACTAGCGTCAACAAGAAACTCCTGGGTGATGGTAATCTTCTCGGAGCAGTCAGCGAGTATTTGGAAATCATCAGGCAGTCGCGAGATATCAGGCTGCGCATCGAAAAATGAATGGTGGAATTTGGAAGCCTGAGCTTGTGCCTTGCGTTGAGGCGTCCCAATGACAAGCACAACTGGGATTCTATTTAGGTATGAGGCAGCGATTGCCGTCGAGAGCGATGATAGCATAATATTTTCGAACGAAGATATCAGGACGGCGATACCCTTGACTCGTGCATATCCATCTGCGACAAGCCCAGCAGTAAGATCGCTATGGTGTGCGACCCATTCAAGCCGTGCATCAGTGGCTTCTCTCAGTATTGCGAGGCTGTGATTTCCAGGAACGCCATGCACAGCGTGCAAGCCAACTTGATGAAGGCGCTTAAAAAGATAACCTGCGAGCGTGATATCGTCGGACATGATGAATATCCTCGAGGTTTTGGGCCGTTGAAAGGGATGGGTTGTCGGAGACGAGCAGAAGCGAGGACGGTAAGCGAAGAAGTTGCTATTTGGGGCCTTAGGAGGGAGGGTTGACGATAAAACTACCTGATACACGAGGTGTTGGTCAAATTTGCTAGTGATCAATACCAGAGAAATGGAGTGACGATAACAAACGATTGGGTTGCCTGGGAAGCAATGGGCAAGTGGGAAAAGGAGTTACTGACGCCGGCAAGAAGGATAATTTGGTGCAGAGACCAACTTTGGGATTGGAAAACTCGGTCATCTTCTATCTTGACTTGATGGGAGGATAAGTGTAGGCAATCAGCCAAAACAAACTTGAGAGTAGCAACAGGCTGCCGATGCTTCGTCCTCATCTATTGTGTATGGTCGTCTTGCTTTCGATTATACCTTTATTGGACTTTGCCATGTTTCTTGATGTTTTGATATATCCTTTGGAGTTGCTTTCCTCTATACAATTTGGACGTTTCGTTTCCCACCAGCGTAATGAACCCCAAATGGTATATGACGGGTACTATTCCATGATCGAGTGTTCCCGTTTGTTGAGGTTATTTTCAAGCGGAAAGTACAAAATATTGGAGATTCAGCAAGCTCAACAAGTTTCTTATGAATCTCGGATCACAGATCTATAGTCTATAGTTATAGTGTGGTGACCGCCAAGATATACAGGCATGTACATGTTTGGATGAATGCATTAAGTATAGGCTCCTATCACTCCATCTGCGAACTGCGTTCCAATTCAGGTAACGCCCATTTGACCATCCAGTCTGACTGTAGGACGTCCGGGACTGTTGGCCGTTCCTCAGGCCGGAATGCAAACATTCGCCGCATTAAATCAATAATAGCAGCTGCTTCCTCCCTGTCAAACTCACATCCACGCTTTCGTCGATACTTCTGCACACCTTCTTCAAATGCCTCTTCGATTCCAGGCCATACATAGCGGCCCTCTTTTGGGCGTCCATCATCGTCAAAAAAATGGCCTCGCTCCCGCCAGTGCATCCACCAATTTGGTGGCATAGGACCCAGCACATCGATATGTTGGGATACTAGCTCGTCTGCGGAGGCAAAGTCGGTGCTGAAAATTGCCTTCATGCCTAGAATCTCCCATATTGTTGTTGCCAAGCTCCATATATCTGCTGAATATGAGAGAGGGGCCTGGGGTTCAAATCGAGCTTCTGGCGCTCGTATTGCTAACGGTGTGTGGCAGTCTTCCCCACGGCGAGTTTCCAGGTCCGGGAGAAATGCCTCACCAAAGTCACTCAGAAGTAGGTGTGTCAGACAGTAAGTATTCTTCTGCATCTTTCCCAAGGCAAAGTGGTATCACTGCCTTCGCTGGGACATTTGGTTGAAGCGGCTTCCCATCACGTTCCGTAACGGAGACAGTCTCAGGCTCGCCATACTCTTTATATAGCTGCTCAACCGAAGGGTGATCAAAATTTGGAAGTTTGACTAGGACATTGCGAAGATGTATGTCTGGTTGAAAGTTAGCTAAGTAGGATGAACCATGTCACCAAGAAGCTCATCCATCACCACCACTCACCTCCATGAACATAGCCCCGTGGATGCATATAAGCACTGGCCAGCGCGAGGCCGCCTGATAGCGCCCGCGTAACTTCAAGAGGGAAGAGACGGCTAAAAGACACTTCGCGAAGATTGCATTGCGCAGGTGTCATGGTGTAGCATAGATGTGTTTCATTGGGGCCATTCAGCTCAATTCATCTAGCGGGGTGGGGATAGAATCATGTCCTGGATCTGCGAGAGCTTGGAGAATATTGGTCTCGTGCAGAGGAGAATCCGCTATACCGACTTTAACAGCGACATAGCGATGCAGGCAAGTATCCAGGGCTAGCCCAACAGTCGAATAACCTCCAAATCCAAGCTTGTCAACGATACGGTATCGTCCATGAAGCACATTGTCTATCATAATAGGATGATAGCCTCCTGGTTTGTACCTCTCAAGTGACTCTGCACCGTCAACCCAGTTGTACTCAAGACGATGGGCTCGCGTATGTCCTTCCCCATGCAATGTTACTGTTGAATAAGGGCAGCGCTCGATCGCGCGAGACAAAATTCAGGCTTCCAAGTGGGGTATATGGGCCGCAGGCGCCATAAAGAAGTAGATAATTGGAAGGCGCTCGGCCATGGAGATAACACTACTCAGGAACAGTCTCTTGGGGCAGCGCGTCATGATAAGTAGTGGTTGAGGTCAACGGAGGAACTTGAGCGTAGAAAAGTCGGAGTGAAATCGCTATGCTAACAATGGTCTACCATTAGAATTAATCAAACGCCAACTACTCCATATCACCGAAGAAAGAATCTTAGACCGGAACATGGCCTTGAGTGCTATTAACATCCCTACATCAGCCATCGAGGGCGACCTCCGGGCTAGACACCATGAGTAATCACGGTATCACGTGGGTCCACTAGTTGTTGGCCTCGGCTCCCAACAAAAGGGGAATTCACGATGGTCGTCATTTGTGATCGGCAGGCTCGGCTTTGGGGAACTCATGAATTCAGGTGAACTTTGGTCCACATTCATTCCTTGTGATACGTTCTGTCTCTCTTTAAATGTGTTTTGGTCGAGTCTCCCTTATTCCAACCGTTCTTATCTTCCGAGACATCTATAGATGAACCGGAGTATATCCTAGTCAAGCCTTGTCCAGTGTACCTGTATCAAACCATCGGATCTTCTCTTGTCTGTTGGTTTACCTGCGACTCCATATCTGGGGTTTAATTATGGAGAATACACGCGAAATACTAGCAGGCGTAACGTCGCTCGCCTCTTGGAGGAACCTGGCCTTGCTTCTGGCAGTGATTAACTTAAAAAATCTCCCATTTGTCTGGCATGTAAGTTTTCCTTGGCCCCTTTTTCGACCGTCAGAATTGACTTCCTCTCCACGACACATTACACTACTGACCGAGTCAACAGTTCCGCCTGCTGTATCACTTCGTAGGAAATCTGCGTTTGAAACCCAGTGCGCCACTTCTCCCAAAGGGGAGTCTTATCGTGGACTCCCGAGGCAAACCAACACATCCCATCTTTGTGTCATGCATGGTCACATCTCGCACACCGTTACTAGAGACCGATTACAATCTGCACAAATCAAACAGCACTTACTTTACGGATCTGGATGTTTCGCGTACAGCGCTCGTGAGCCGAATTTACAGCCCTGGAGTCGGCAATGTGAGCAAGGAGCTAGACCAGGAGTTCCTAGCCGCAAGCAAGAAAGAGGGAAAGCCGGCGCCAAGGCGCAAGCCAGTCTCGATCGTGCTCGGATCTGTCTACTGCACATTCAAGCGCGAAATCAAACCACTCGAACTATATGAGATGCACTCTAAGGTGATCTCTTGGGATGCAAAGTGGATGTACATCCTGACCTGCTTCATGCGACCTGCACGCCGCAGTGGCGGCGAAAAGGTGATCCTTGCTGTGGCCGTTAGCAAGTACGTGGTTAAAAAGGGTCGGCTTACTGTTCCCCCGGAGCGGATTCTGCGCGCTAGCGGGTTCCTCCCCACGCCGCCCCCAGAGAGGGAAGCTAAGACCGCACTAGCCGATGCAGAGTTCTCAGCCGAGACTTCCGACGTTGGAACTCCTGGTAATGGTGAAGGTATCACGGGCATGGGAGGCGTGGATGAAACACTGGTTCGGGAGGTATTGAGGATAAACGATGACCAGATTCCTAGCCAGGAGACACTGGATAAACAGCAGAAGGAGAATACTGATTCGTGGGATGTTGAAGAGTGGACCTGGGAACGCATCGAACAGGAACGCCTGCGGGGACTGGAGGTTGTCGATGGATATACTAATTTGGATATCAAGCTGTTCGATGAATGGGTGTGATATACAACATACGGGTGATCCGAGCGCCTTGATGATCTCAATGTTCTAACTAATATTAGATTTTGGAAATCCAAAACAAACGGCCCTTCATACATCCACAGATCTGCAATTTAATTTCCAAAGAAAGACCGACATGGTCCACTCTGGTCTAATTTCCATTACATGTACAACAACATGCAAACAATGTAGGTTCAGGTAGTATATTGTATACTTCTAAATATAAGCTATATCTCACCTGACTGTAGGCAGACAATGCACCCTTACTTATCTACACACGCACGATGTACATATCCCAACCCCGAAGCACAGAGCCTCATCGGACCCGGACCTTTATTTATCCGGGGTAATATACCTAGCTAAACCGATGATCCAAAGAGCGTAAGACGAATGATAATGCCAGAAGATATCACGGAGAGACTAATGAAAGTTTATACCAGCCCTGGAGGTCTAGCTTCGTTAATATGGAGAGAAGTGTTCCCAAGATCAAGTATGGATAGATATATAGAAATCGCTTGGATAGAGTCCAATTCAAGGTTTATAGCTTGGAATTAATAGAAGATACAACAGTAACCAGAACTTATCTTGCACTTGTGTTGTAGGATGCGAATCCTGGGTTTAATTGAAAACACATGCCCGGGCAGTTAGTCTGAATGTTGATCACTGATCTCATCAAGGGAGAAAACAGAGGTCGGCTCCGATGGTATCCGAGATTGGCTGATGTCCTGTGACAATACCTGAACAAATTTCTGAGTGGTTGAGTGCGCAGTTGAGCAAGTAACGGTAAAGTAAGATGTAAGTGACAGAAAGATTACATAATTTTAAATTACATACTTATCATGTGACCCAACCCAAAAGCTTCAAGGTGCTTTGACCAAGCTCTATCTTGACCATCGTGATACCACCTTTGCTCCTTTTCATTTCCTTGGATTCGCAGGTGTCGACTGCCATTCCAGTGATTTGGTGAGTTTGAATTTGCTTGCAATCAACTTCCCCCCTGAGACCTGGCAATCCTTTTACCCGTCCGAGACCGGATACGGTACAAATCATTTCGCGGCTCCTTAGGCGCCCAGGCCAAAGTCCTCCACTTTGCTCTCTGATCGGACGATTCCCACCCTTCCCATCTTAGCACTCTGATTTGTCCAATTTCAAGCCCATCATTCCTCACCCTGTGCCCACCTGCCCCTGCCTCTCCTTTCAGTATCAGCCCATCGTGCACTCCACCTTCGAGCGTCACCGGCACCTGCATGATTGGTCTATTTCTGGTACTGCTGCACTCCTACCTTTTCCATGGAGAACCTAGCGCTGCTTTTGCTTTAAGGGTTTCCTCTGACTACACCTGCACCTACCAGTCTCTGCCATCTTTTGCCTCATGAATTCTTGTTTTCCACAGGTGGCTTGACTAAGACATCTCGCGTTTGCGTTCAGTTTAGGCAAAAACAATCATCCGAAGAGCTCATCGCAATCGTTTCAACTACCTCCGCCGTACTCCGTACACTCCTTAAGTGTACCGACAACCTTCGTACACCAATACTGGTGCCCTCTTGACCTCAACCTTATTGCACTTCCTTTCACTCGGTCGCAGCGCTTGCTCCCTATTTCCCCGACCGCTGGGAAATACTCCCTTCTCGCCGTCGATCAGCGGTCGCACTATCCGACGACGGCAACTACCATCCGATCAACCGTTTCCCCAACCTTCCACTGTTGCCCTCGATGATGGCGACAGCACTCGATCAGTCGCAGCGCGAGTCGCTCGGAGGCGGACCTGTCGTCGAATCCGTCTCTATCACTCCGCCGCACAGTGCCAACGGCAAGAAGGAAGAGCCCGAAGGCGTGCCCTCCGAATTATCTGACCTCGAGCTTGACCACCAATCTGCCCCGGCCCCCGATAAGATCAAGATCAAGCAGGAGGAAGTGGAGGAGAAGGCCGAGGAAGTTGAAGAGATTGAACCCGATCATTACTATGGGGGCGGCAAGATTCCTGTCTTCAAGCCGGTGAGTACAATGCAAATTCCCCGGCTCCCCAATGGCCCGGCGTTCGAGATTTCGCCTGCTACGGTAGACTGGGCAGTAAAGCCTACACCTTTTAGAGTCAGGCTGACTGGTATGGTTCTAGACAATGGACCAATTCCGAGACTTCCAGGCCTTCATCAACAAAATCGATAAATATGGAATGCAGGCAGGCATCGTGAAAGTTGTTCCTCCGAAAGAATGGTGAGTTGATTAATTTCTGACCAATCCGGATGGCTTTGCTCATGACGTTGTTCTTTCAGGTCCGAGTCTCTTCCACCGCTGGACGAGGCAGTAAAGAAAATTCGGGTGAAGAACCCCATCATGCAAGAGTTCCACGGATCCCACGGTACATACACCCAAGCCAACATCGAACGTCAACGCTCGTACAATCTTCCTCAGTGGAAGGGGCTATGTGAAGAAAGCAGCCACCAACCCCCCGCTCGCCGAGGAGAGAGACGCCGAAACCAAGAACGCGTTAACCGTGCCGCCCCGACACCGCGACCCCCGTCTGCCCGCCCCGAGGGTCAAAAGCGCCGGCCTGGCCGTCCACCTAAGCGGGCAAACCAGGTCAAGATCAAAGAGGAGCCTTCTGCAGATGACGCTGAAAAGTCCGGACTGGAGGGTCCTCCGACGCCTGTATCACCCGAGACCAACCCCGTGCAGCCCAAGACCGAGGACTTGAGTGAAGGCGAGTCCCTACCTACCACAAAGCCAAAGGGACGACAGCCCAAGTCCGTGACCTCACGCCGAAAGAACAACCGAGGCGATGCTATGGATCAAGTCGACGAGGAGGCATACACAGGCTTTGATTACCGGATCCACGATCACGAAGAATACACTGCAGAAAGATGCGAGGAGCTTGAGACTAATTACTGGAAGTCGCTCATGTACAACAATCCGATGTACGGAGCCGATATGCCCGGTTCACTCTTCGAAGATTCTACGGAAACCTGGAATGTCGCCAAATTGCCTAATCTGCTCGACGTTCTAGGACAGAAAGTTCCCGGAGTCAACACCGCTTATCTCTACATGGGCATGTGGAAGGCTACATTTGCTTGGCATCTTGAGGATGTAGACCTGTACAGCATCAACTACATCCACTTCGGTGCCCCCAAGCAGTGGTACAGCATATCCCAAGAAGATGCACCTCGCTTTGAACAGGCCATGCGCAGCATCTGGTCGAGCGATGCGAAGAACTGCGATCAATTCCTTCGGCACAAAACCTATCTCGTCTCGCCTAGCCTTCTCAAATCGCAATACGGGATCACAGTTAACCGATTGGTTCATTACGAAGGGGAGTTTGTCATTACATTCCCTTATGGATACCACTCTGGATATAACATCGGATACAATTGCGCCGAGTCAGTCAACTTCGCGACCGAGCAATGGTTAGACTATGCTCGTATCGCTAAAAAGTGCAACTGCGAAGCAGACAGTGTCTGGATTGATGTGGACGAGATTGAACGCAAGCTACGTGGCGAGAGCACACCTGAGTACTATGGTGGATTCGAAAGCGAATTCGATGGATTCGAAGGTGCTTCAGATCTTCTTACACCACCACGAAGTGTGCCTGAGAAGACATCCACTCGTGGCCGAAAGCGGAAGAATCCGGATGACGGGCCGAACACCAAACGACCCAAACTCCACCCCGAAGGACCACGGAAGCTCCCGTGTTTGCTGTGCCCTAACGATCTGGACTATGAGGATCTTCTTCCGACCGAAGATGGTAAAGGGCATGCACATAGACGGTGTGCCGCATTCATTGAAGAGACCACAATTCTCCGTGACGCGTCTGGTACGGAAGTTGTGTGTGACATTGACAAGATCCCCAAGGCTCGCCTGGGCCTCAAATGTCTATTTTGCCGCGAAGTCCGCGGTGCCTGCTTCCAGTGTAACTTCGGAAAATGCACGCGCGCTTATCATGCAACCTGTGCCCTTTTGGCAGGTGTCCAAGTCGAACACGGTGCGATAGCTGTGATTGCCGATGATGGTACTCAATACTCAGTTCCGAGTGTGGATTTGAAATGCAAATTCCATCGTCAGAAGCGGCCCAATGGAGTCCTGGGTGAATCGTCCGATGTGGATCGTCGGGTAATCGAATCGGCTCGTCGTTTGGTGCAAGGGAATTTGATTCAATTCCAAGCCGACAAGGAGATTAATGGCGCCATTGTTCTTGAAAATCGGCCTTCGGAGCGAAGTCTTTTGCTCAAGGTGCTCCCAAGAGGGTAAGTTTTTTTTTTTCTCTCTTTTTTTTTAAAAAAAAAACCAAAACCCCCTCTAATTTTTTCCCCTCCCACTAATAAATCTACAGAGATGTGATTGAAATGCCTTATCGCTGGATGCTCGTTGTTCGCAAGAGCAATTTCACACCACTCGCACTAGGAATCCAACCCCTCCCAGCCCACCTTGCGCGAAAACCCGAACAGCGAAAAGAGTTAGAATCAGCGGTACCGGCGGCAGGTAGTGCATTCGGCGATTCACGATCTCCCTATCAGTGGGCCGAATTCGAAACAGTGGATGCAACTAGGAACCAATTCGCCCCACTCAGTACGGTCAACCTTCAGGGTGAGCAGATGTGGTATTATTTGGGCATGCAGTCCACCGAAAGTAGGGCACAGTATACGCACAACCCTAGCGTGTCCATCCACAACCCTCGGGCCAATTTCCTGGACAGCGTCAAGTCGCTTGGCATGAGTGTCAGCGCTCGTGCATCGAAGATCTCACCCCACCACTTTCATTATGCTGCCACCGCCCCTGCCCCTCCCTACCAGCGAAACCTGAACCAGCCAAATCAGCAGAACCAGCAAAATATTTACTCTCACCCGAATGTCAACACCCCTCACCTACAATCCCGACCGCCCTCTTCTGCCTTGCACCTCGCCCCTCCCCCTCCTTCTGTCCCTGTTGCCGGTGCTGCTGCTGGTGCTCCTGCGATGCCGTCGGCCTTTCGAACCCTACCCAATCAGTCTGCCCGTCATGCCCCCTATCCTTCGGTCGTCAAGTCGCACGCTCAGCAGCAGCATCACCTCCCATCCACCAATACTTTTGCCAATGTCCGAGAACTCATTGCTCGCCGCCGGCTAGCACAGATTACCGACCACGCCAATGTTTTTGCCGGATACACTATCGTCAGCCCCGAATTGGTGGTAGAGACCTTGTTGGGTCCGATGGGCTCAATACCACCCGCCAATGGCCTTGAGAAGCTGGAGCTGGCCATGGCTCAGCAACGGGTTCAGCCTCGGGCTGCTGATGGGACCTTGCTGCCGCCTCAGACTCTGAACATGCGGTCGGAGGAGGTCACTCGGCTCCTTCAAATGCTCCGGTTCTCACTGGTCAGCCACCGGGAGCGACTGGATGTAATTCAGAAGAAGGAGTCGGAGGGTATCAAGCAGGAGACGGTTGATCGAGGTAGCATCGCCGCTGCTAAGATGCCTGGAAAATATGCCTACCTTGATCAGCAGCGGTCGCTGGCACCCAATGTCTATCAGTCTCCCTACAACATGCCGTCAGGTCTCTCCGAATATGCTAAGACTACCTACGGTTTGGTTCCTGCGGCAGATGACCCGCCCAAGCCATCACTGGCGAACGATTACTTCAACGGTCTTTCACAGGAGCATCAAGAAAAAGTACTGAAGGCCTGTGGTAGCTTCGTGCAGCGTGCAATTGAGCGGTCGGCTAGTCACAGCCGGCAAAGTTCATCCTCAAATCTCCGGCTGTCGGCGGCTCTGGCAAAGCAAACGGAAAATCCGACAATTGACATCACCCCGGTGGAAGATCCTCCCCTTCTCTCGGGTCTAGATATGCCGCTCCACGCAGATTCTCCATGCTCCAGTTTCGGTCGGTCGCATCTACGTTTCCAGTCGCCAAATGAGTTCCCCATCCATGGCCCCGACCCTCATCCCGACCATCACGATTTGTTCGGAGATCAGCAAGCGAATACACGCTTCTGGCAGAACGGGCCGTGGGTTGGCGGGGATGGCAACACTCCCAATGACGAGAACCGACCATTCTTCGGACCACATCTCTTCGGACCACACGACCGACTCAAACATGACTATGCATCCTCCGACATCTCCCTGGGCAAGGGACCCGGATCCTTGCACTCTGTCGATATGGCAGGCTTTGGGCCCGACATGAATGATGACCTTGGACTAAGTCCATAGATGTTGGTCTCAGTCACTAGCCTCGTCACCTTTCTGACCTTTCTAACTCGCATTTGCCTCTGCGACTGTACTTGCATCTCATGTAACGACTTCACCGGACTGACGACACTGCATGAATGGGCGTTTTCTTATTTTTTTCATCCGACCTCGATTGACGATCGTTCCATCACCATGGTCATGTTTCTCTTACGATTTGGAGTTGGCACTAGCTGGCTGGTCACGACTCAGCGCATTTTCATTTCTTTCGATCATTATTTTCCTTTTTAAGGCGCGACTTCTCGGAAAAGGCGGCCCGATCGACCTACTTGACTACTTGCATGGTCATATAGACGGAGTTCAACTTGCACGGTTCCTTTGCGGCCGAAAAATCCAGCCTTTTCCCGTCACCATCTTTCTCTCTCGCCCTTTTCAACACTTAGGGCCTACTTTCGCCCATACTCCTCCCCCCTCCCCCATCACCCCACTGATCTCCCCCTTTGTTCTATTAGATATCTCATCAAACAAGAAAAAAATTCCTTTTCTTCACCCCAGCGAGATCACTGGATGACATTTGTGCTTTACCCCCTTTGATACCCCCCTTTACCCTGCCCTACAAATTCCGAAGGAAGGGTGTGGATCTGGATTTCATCTTTGATCTAATCCCTCCCTTCCCTGTTGATATATCCATCCTGGCGCTCATCGATTGCTCAGTCTTCCTGGATCATCAGTGGAGTCTTCGCAGCATGTTCCTGATGTGGCAGCCGTCACCTCGCGTGACCTTGATGTATGTGTGCAATGAATCATTCAAATATTATTTTCGAGTGTAGACTGTATTTGAGTAGCCTGAGTAGGTTTCTCCTATTTGTTAGTCTTCTCCTTGAGATCCAGCCACCCCTTCCCTCCGCCAAATCTGTTGGGTTTCAAGTTGTCCACTCACCCCACAGCAACCCGTAACCTCCCAGTCCCCGCATTGTCAACTTACCTTTCCTCGTAGATTAGCCATATACGGAGTACGGTGTAGTCAATACCTTAGCCATGTCCAGGGTACATGTAGGTAGTATTGGCTATCCTGTAAAATTGTTCTCTTTCCATTAGAGTTGTTGATCTTGCCGCGCTCATGGCTATAGTGCTCAATGTAATATATAGTTTGGCACGGAACCCCGCTGCAGATCCTATGATGTCAAACGTGTTGGGTTCCTACTGGGGATCTCCGCCTTATGTTGTGTCTCGTATGGTGTCTCGTATGGTGTCTCTCGGTCGGAAGGCCCAGGGTTGACGGCATGGTTCTAATGGGATTAGATTGCTCAGGTGTATGTACTTCACTGTTAGCATTTAATTAGGTACTATGTCTTCGGCTAAGTATTCCGTATGTTAGATATGCTACTCCTTACTTCATAGTGTACGCATGTTCCCGTCAAGGGATCTGATGCAGGCTGATCTTGAACTCAATGGCAGGGGATACCAGACATTCCCATGTGAAATAGACTGGATACTATTTGTCTTCCTTGATATCTGAGATAATGATCCAGTGAATAGGGGAATACAACATTTATCAAGTGGGTCAAAATGCCGTGTCTTATCGTATTATACTATTAGGTCACAAGACCTCCCAGTAGAGATATAAATGATAAGCCTAGAAGAGAATGCCCAGTCATTCGTTCTCAGATAATCCCCTTTTCGCCTCATCAAAACCTTGTTAGTGCGCGGTCCCGGACCGCGCCATGTCTTCCATGCGGGGTTAAGCCTGTCTTGGATATAACATATCACTAACCCAACATCTGGACTCTCCAAACACATTCACCATGCGAAATTCCCAGGATGCCTCTGCCGATGAGGCATTGGCCCGTATGGGCTACAAGAGTGAATTACCACGAAACCTGAGCATGCTGAGCATCCTCGGCTTATCCTTTGCTATCATGGCAGCCCCCTTCGGACTGAGCACAACTCTCTACATCACCCTCGCCGACGGTCTATCTGTCACCATCCTCTGGGGTTGGGTATTCGTCTCCTTGATCTCAATCGCTATCGCCGCCTCCCTCGCCGAGATCTGCGCCGTGTACCCAACAGCAGGAGGCGTGTACTACTGGAGCGCGATGCTCTCAACGCGCCGCTGGGCACCATTGATGTCCTTCATCGACGGCTGGCTAACCCTCGTCGGCAATTGGACCGTTACACTGAGCATCATCTTCTCCGGTGGCCAGCTGATCCTCAGCGCCATCTCCATCTTCGACGAGTCCTTCGTTGCCAATGCGTGGCAGACCGTATTGATGTTCTGGGCAGTCATGCTCTTCTGCGCCCTAGTGAACATCTTCTTATCGCGCTATCTCGATCTCATCAACAAAGTCTGCATCTTCTGGACAGCAGGCAGCGTTATCGTCATTCTCGTCACGCTTTTGACAATGGCCGACAACCGCCGAGACGCTGAATTCGTGTTCGCTCACTATGATGCCTCCACCAGTGGCTGGCCCGATGGATGGGCCTTCTTCGTGGGTTTGCTGCAGGCAGCATACACCCTGACAGGCTATGGAATGGTCGCTGCCATGTGCGAAGAGGTGCAGAACCCACACCGCGAGGTACCCAAGGCAATCGTGTTATCTGTGGTGGCTGCTGGCATCACTGGTCTGTTCTACCTGATCCCGATTTTGTTCGTGATGCCCAACGTTCAGATGCTGCGCGAAGTAGCCAGCGGCCAGCCGATCGGCCTGCTCTTTAAGACGGTGACTGGTTCAGCGGGCGGTGGCTTCGGCTTGCTCTTCCTAATTCTGGGCATCATGCTGTTTGCCGGCATCGGGTCCCTCACAGCTGCCAGTCGCTGCACGTATGCATTCGCGCGTGACGGCGCCATTCCGGGCTTCAAGCTCTGGCGTCGGGTGAACAAGAAATTGGACGTACCTGTGTGGGCTGTAGTGCTCTCGGCGGTCGTGGATGGCTTGCTGGGACTGATCTATTTCGGTTCCACGGCTGCGTTCAACTCCTTCACTGGCGTGGCTACTATCTGTCTGTCGACCTCGTACGGTCTCCCGATTTTGATCTCTTTAGTTCGGGGCCGTCGTGATGTGAAAAGCTCCTCGTTCTCCCTCGGTCGCTTTGGATTCGCTATCAACTGCGTTACTATTGCATGGATCGTTCTGGCTGTCGCTCTCTTCTGTATGCCTGTTACCTTGCCTGTTACCCCGGAGTCTATGAACTATGCCAGTGTTGTTTTTGCTGGATTCGCTGGTATTAGTATCTTTTGGTACTTCGTTTATGCGCGTAAGCACTTTACTGGACCTCCTGTCAGTGGTGACGAGGCACGCGCAGCCACGGAGCTTATGACGGGGACGCCCGTGGATGCGGAGAAACCGTTGGAGACGATGAAGAAGTTGCCGAGCGAGTAGGGAGTTTTATATTCTTTTATATTCTATTGCTATTTATATTAAGAAATAATAACAAAAGAACAATTCAACTTATACAATCATCCTCTTTATCCTCCAGTGTTTGAATGTAATTTCGCCGGCAATCACAGGTGCCCTGACGATCGCCGAGAGCCGCGGTCCAACACACGCCATCGCCAGATAATCTCCTGGCTTTCTTGCCACATTTGATTGGAGTAAACCTTTTCAATCTGGGGAAAATAAAGAAGACAACATTCCGGGGAAGATCACAATCAGACCACAGGGGACCTCGGGAATCTCCAATCTCCTATCGGAACCACCTTCAATCCCAATTCCCCAAAACACCCACCTTCCAGCATCTCTCTACCCAAAAACAATCATCGCTATATCCCCAAATTCCTATCTCCAGCCTTATACGCTCCCCATGAGGACCCGCGCAAGCCGATGCCCAACCCCGCTCCCATGAAGACAGGGCAAACCGGACCGCTTATCGCGTCATGTCGGACTCTGTAGGTGCGTGTGCAGATTGCGCCCTGCGCCATACATTTGGATCTCACTGACACCCGCCATCCCAGATCGAGTCTTTGTTCATGCCCTCAATACCGTTAAGAGGATTCCCCGGACCGGCACCGCGCGACCTCCCGCAGCCGAGCGGTTGGCCCTATATGGCTTGTATAAACAGAGTATGGGTGAGTGCCCACAGTACCGGGAACACAATGGGAAACCGGAATCAGAGGGACTAATATTCGGTCAGAGGGGGACGTGGAGGGAGTAATGGATCGCCCGATTGGGAACACGCCGGAGGTGCACGCGGAGTGCGAGAAATGGTATGTCCGACACGCGCGGGGAAGGAGCTCTTGATGTGGATCTTGCTCGGTCTATGAAACACAGCTTCCTCCCCCTCTCTACATCCGACCAACATGCTTACAATGTCTTGGCTAGGGATGCATGGTACGCGCAGCGCGACTTGTCGCGCACCGAAGCCAAACGGCGATACATCTCGACGCTCATCAACACGATGCACGAATACGCCTCCCAAACGCCCGAAGCATGCGAGCTAGTCGCGGAGCTCGAGTTCGTCTGGGACCAGATCAAGTTCAACGCCGCCTCGTCGTCCGGTTCCAGCCCGCTGAATGCAGTCGGTGTCCCGCCCTTGTCGCGCAGTGCGTACGGGAGTATCGGGAGTCGATTGGCGCAGGAGGACTATGACCGTCCTGCTCGACGGGATGATACCAGTCGACGGGATCGGGATTCGAGATTACGGGTTCTTAGTCCTGTGAGCCAGCCGGAGGAAGAAGAATATTATCGGCGACGGAGGAGGTCTGTGGAAAATAGCGAGGATGGAGGAAGACATAATGAGGATGAGGATGAGGATTCTGAGGAGTTTGAGGAAGCTCGTGATAGCTTATACGAAGAACGAGATCAAGACGACCGCGACGACGATGACCCCGATCATACTAGCTCCAACTCTGTCTCCAACACACATACACATACCGACGTCTCCTCACATCACCGTCCCAAACACCGACGAAATCCTGCTTCTGGTATTAGTATAGACAGCAGTGGGAATGGTCTGCCGCATCGAGATTCCCATTCAGATCAACTCCGGAAAGACAGTCGCTGGCGCCGCCGTGTCGAGCAGGCCTTGACGAAAATGACGGCTGAGATTGCTGCTGTGCGTGAGCAGATGGAAGCTCGGTCTGTTGCGCAGCGTCGTCGGTCTGGTCTGTTCGCGTGGTTGAAGTGGATGATTTGGGTTGCTGTGCGGCAGATCGTGGTTGATATTGCTATGCTGGGCATGCTGCTTATCTGGATGCGGTTGAGGGGGGGATCGACGTGTCGAGCATCGACTTAAGACAGGCTGGGCGGCGGTTAAGGTGAGGCTTGGGAAGCTTAAGCTCCTGAAGATCGTGGATATGCCTATCTTGCCATAGAAGAGGCTTTACAGCTGTGGTTGTGGTTGTGGTCTATTTCTTCTCTCTTCTCTTTCTTTTCTTTTCGGCCTTTTACCTCATTGCTGCATTTTCCTGGCATTGCTTGCACTTGTCTATTCCCACATCACTTGGTTTACTTTCTTGTGTCTATTTCTATTTTCTTTTGTCCAGTATATATGGGTTTCAATTTCAGGTTTCGGGGGTCCCTCCTCTTTTCTTTGTCTTATTTCTTTTCTTGGTTCTATGGCACATGTTGTGTCTTAAGGTGGCAGCTAGTTATATCGAGTTATTGATAGATGCAGGCACCAGTCTAGATGATGTGCTGCTATGGTTCTGTGGAGGCATAGATTTCCAGCTTAGATGATGATGTATACCATGTCTGCTGTTTTTGTTTTGATATAATTTAGCATGTCTATATGTCCTATTAGAAGTCATGGGAATTTGGCCCAGTTATTCATGATATTGCTCTTCTCTTTCATTTAGGGATTACATAGATTCGATAACCATTCAAAGCCTTAGGAAATAACTAACGGTCACCTTCGTTATATCTATCGATGCGGTTCTCCGTATCTTATAACGCCAGTATTACCCGACATGTATCATGTAGTGATAATCAAGATGCCCATCGCACATACCTACCACCATAAGTCCAATACTACCGCTGCTTTCAAGACCAGTCCAAGTTCCAAGATGTCCCATATGCAAAGGTCGTGGCACCGGTTGAGATGAAAGGCGTAACTGGAGCATCCGCTGTCGTTGTGCAGGTATAGCCGTTGATTGGATATAACCCATAGGTAGTGCCATAGCTATATAGGCTTCCAAGATCGCCATTGTCGGCCCCAGCACTATAGACCGATGGAGAAACTTCGGAGATCGGGACAGTCAAAAGTAATTTCTCATGCTGAACAGGCGTCGCCGTCGCAGCCACCATATTTGCAAGTAAGGCCACAAAGATAATGGCAAACGGAATCCTTCCCAGCGCCAAAAGAGCCGAAGCCGCAGAAACCGCAGTTGCAGTCGGCGAAGGCGGCGGACGATGAGAAGTTGTCTTGTTAGCAAAGTCGGTGCCAACCCAGGCATTCCAGTTCTGGATATCATCCAGACACGAGTCCGAGATCGATGCACCCCGCATCTCAGCGATGGTCTTTCCCCGACGAGACACTGTCACGACAACTGGTCCAGTATTACCGTCGAAAGGCACACTGCCATGATAAAGACCCACTGGACCATGTGGTTTATTCTTCCATTTCCCTTCCTGCACGACGCCACCAATATCAACCGACACTTCCACATCCACAGCAGACCGCAGCAGCGCAGAGTAAAACACCTCATCCTTCAAGACCTCCGTCGGCGGGAATTCCTCCTGCCCGTGCGTCTCTGTATTGCCCGTAGTGCCACCATTGTTACAGGCCGTCCCAGGCGCCTGACGGAACCAAGCAGTAACGCCCTCGGTAGTAACATTCGCCCTGGCACCCTTATAGACATCGATGATGAAAGGCAAGAAATCGCGCCAGCCATCATGGGGATGTCCAGAGGCGTAGTTGTAGCTAGCCTTTCCGATCTCGAAAGTCGCATACGCACCCTCATGCAGCGGGCCGATGTAGTGCGATTCGCCGTAGTCGTTCCACGAGATGATTTCCACAAAGTCCGGCTTGAGCGCTATCACTTGCTGCCACCGGTCGTACCACAGGTTATCGCCGTTCCAGATCCAGTTCTTGCCGTAGCCGGGCAGGTTCGTGTAGAACCACGGCGAGACGGGCATCATGTACGGCAGCTCGCCGGTGTCTTTGAGCCACTGCATGTACGTCGAGTCGATGTAGGTTTCCATCGGGGCTGGGCCTTCGGGCCATGCGGCCCAGGAGAATAGTCCGTCTGGAACGCCTGGGGCGACGGCGAGTGCTTCCTTTGCGCCTAGGGCGGACCAGCCCGGTACGAAGAAGCAATCTACGTACTTTTTGATTGTGGCCCAGTCTGTGGCGTTGGAGGAGCCTTCGAAGGTTGAGACGAAGGGTTTGCCGTTGTGTTGGTAGTAGGCTGGGTTGTTTGCGTATTTTCGGAGTAGGCCGATCACTTCGCCTTCTGGCCAGGCGCCGTTGCCTACGTAGTCGAATGAGAAGAGGAGTTGGAAGTTTAGGGCGTTTGCGGCGGTGAATGCGTTTTCTAGAGAGCGGTTGTTGGTTGGGAAGTTGTATGCGATGTTTAGGGCAAAGGCGTCGATGTGGGCCTTTTGCGCTTCTGCGATGTTGACTTCCCAGTCATACACTGTGAAGTTTTCCGAGTTGTATACCTGGGGTTGGTAGGGTTAGCAGAGATATAGATGGTAGTTGGAGGGCTTTACCATGAAGTGGGCGAACACGGCCGCTGCTTGGACGTGATGGACGCTTCTCCATAATGATAGAATCAAGAATATTGTCGACTTCATGTCAACCCGCGTTTGTAGCTCAGACTATAGAGGTAAGTAGCACTTCAACAAGGACGGTCGTTGGAGAGATAAGAGCGGCTTTTGTATAAATTATCTATGTACTAGTTTTCCTGTTGCACACGCACAGAATCTAATGAAGAGTTTGATACCTGCATCTATCCCTCTCGAGATGTCTATAGATAGATGCCGGAGGTCCGTTATTCGTACATCGGGATCTAAGCGTACTCTTGGCCTTTCTCTCTTTGTACTTTCCCCTTGCCATGGGTCTTCATACTCGGGGTTTATACTGGCTTTCTATATTCTGGAATACCCCAGATATACTTCAACGGCTAATGCTGCTAATTCATGCTGTGACAAGTGGACTCTTCAATCTCAATAAAAAGTACGTAGATATGTTTCGGATTATCTCGAGGGCATAGTTACACCAGGTAGTATATCGGAAGGCCGGAATTAGGGCTCAATTACACACATTGACCAGCAAGCCAAACCCCTGCAATCGAGTCAGGTGAAGGATGATGATAATTATGGACTTCTTCAGATTATAGAATGTAACAATTTGTCATTTTAATCCAGGCTCTGCAGAACGGTTGATGCTAAGCCTTGTATCAGGCCGGAAAATTGCTCAGTCCAGATCGGTATTTTGGGAGAGACGGTATCATTAGACGAGATCTTCCTAAAGCTATGTTATTAGGATCGTAGAGCTTGACATGCTCAGCAATATTATCATAGATTTATTAGGGATGGTAGATGCATTTGCAGCCAGTAAAACCGCTAGTATATATACCCAACCCAAACTTAATATTCCACACAGCACTACCTCCATGTATACCTCCATGTATACTATCACGAACATCCTAAAGTGGTATTAAATACTAGGTGCCAGCTGGGGAGGGTTGCTAGATCCACAGTCCCCCATAACAATAACCATCATACACGGTGGTCATGCGTTGGACAGAGTCAAAGATCGGAAGGAAGACATAGCTGGACATGTTATATACACGGTGAGACTCTGCGGTGCATGGGTAAGCCTGAGCGATAACGAATGTATACAATCTTCCCCGTGGAGGAATGTCAGTGTGTAATGTGCCTAGCTTATTCACTGCAATGGTTACCTACATATGCACCAAGCCGAGGAGGTATTCGAGCCAGTGGACAGCATTTGAGTCCGTACTACTACCAACTCGAGAACATGCCATTGCAAACTATTATGGGTTAGAAAGCATATCGCCCTATACAGTGAGGCAAGGAGATTTAGAGATTGAGCAGAAAACCATGTAACCATTCATGATGCCAAGAGATATTTACACAAACATAGACCGGATTTACGGTCGAGCATCCAATAAAACAGTGATATAGAAAAAAGACGATGCCCAGATTATGAGAGGGAAGGGTGAGGGTGTAATCAAGGCGAGTCTAGAGAGGACAAAGTAAACCGGGTCAGTGTTTACCACTGGGGACCGGGGTACTGTGCATATTTTTGCTTGGGGCGCAAGTGAACAGGAACCTGGCCCTCGGGAGTGCCAGGGATGGTCTTCTTCAAGCCCTAAAAGAAACGAGAAAAGTGCATGTTAGCTTGAGTCCGGGGGTGATAGCGGATGCCATGGATGCGAGGTGATTAAGATGATCGAAAGCAAGAGGGCATATATCATACCAATTTGTCAAAGACACAGTTGTTAAGCTGCATCTCGGCCCGGCGGCACTCCCAGAGCTGGTGGTTGTTGTTCTCGAGACACTCCCAGTGGGCCTTGAACTGATCGAGGCAGTGGGTGTTGATGTCCTTGATGCTGCGAGGGGTCAGTATCTCCGTCCTAACTCAAAGGTGAATTACAAAAGCAACATACACGCTAGCCGCACAGCGCGTCACCTTCCGGCCCTCCTTCAAGCAGTCGATCTCCCCGCGGCCATTGGCCTCGTCCTTGCACTTCATGAAGTCGTCATTGAAGGCCTTGCAGCGGTCTCCAATGAAATAGGATGCACTCATCAGGGGCGCAGATGTGGCACCGATCTCCTCCACCTTGGGAATGTGATCGGGCATGGGCGTGGTGTCCACCAGGACAGTCTGGTTGAAGCTGTGCGCGGAGGGATAGAGGTTAGCGTTTCCCATTGAGCTTGACAGAGAGAAAGCGATTGGAATCAAGGTACATACCGAGCATCTCTTTGGGCCATGGCGACGGGTGGCTTGTCAGAAAGACTGTGAGGGGAAAGAGGTGCAATTGAGACGAGACTTGGAGATCGATAGTCGAGAGCTGCGGGTTGCGGTGGAATGAAATTTGGCTCGTCGGTGATTGGCTGGTTGGTTTGTGCTTAGGTCAGCGTAACATGTTGCCCAGGTGCAGTATTGGGAGCCAACGTGTGTGAATTGTTGCCCTTGTTTATTGGGGATATCAATGGGGAAATGCTATCAGGACAATAGAATTGAACAATATATCAATATTAATTCAATATTTATTCACATATATCTGTCAATATGTATTCAAGTTGTCTGCGAACAATGGCTTATCACGTGACACAAACAAATCGAGCTCCGGCTCTCATCTTTCTCGGCCTTCGAGCTCCATCGAAGAACCCCTCAGCTTTCTCTCCTTCGACTGCCAACACCCGGTCCCTGGATTATGTGCCTTGGACTTGTTTCTATTTCCCTTCAGCGCTCTTAATCTGGCTGCGCCGGTGCTTTATTTACCCATTGACGCGCTCTATCTTTATCGTGGTTTTTTTTTGTGCCTTTTTTGATCGCCCATCATGTCTCTCTTTGGTGGAACCCAGCCCCAGGCCAACACCTCGCTGTTCGGCAACACAGCATCGAAACCGTCTCCCTTTGGCGCCCCGGCAACAACCCAGCCCAGCACTGGCACACTGTTCGGCGGGCAGACCCAACAGCCAGCAGCGGCAGGAACGGGAGCAACCGGTGCATTTGGCGGAAGTGCGTTCGGCGCAAGTGCCGCACCCCAGAAGCCGTCAGGATCGATATTCGGAAATCTACAAGACCCCAAGAATACCGTCGGCTCAAGTGCTTTTGGGCAGCCGCAGCAGCAACAGCAAGGAAGCGCATTCGGCTCCTCGCTACAGAAACCGCAAGGTAGCCTCTTCGGAGGCCAGCAGCAAACACAACAACCAGGCACTGCGTTAGGAGGACTTGGGGGTCTCGGTTCCAACACTCAACAATCAAATGCCTTGGGCCAGCAGCAACCGCAGCAATCGCAATTTGGCCAGAACACGATGACAACGCCACAGCCCCAGCAGCAACAGCCTTCTCTGTCGTCAAGCCTCTGGTCCCCTGGCCGTGCTATTACTGGGGGTGAGTCTATTGTGTAGTCTTACACTAGGGAGTTCTACTGACAAGACCGCTTTCTAGTGCACCGAACTGTCCCTATGCAAGTGGCCATCATCAAGGATAAGTGGGATCCTCCCAGCCAAAGCTCGCCATTCCGAGCCTACCTGTACAACAATGTCGGCGAGGAGGCCGCACCTTTCTATCAACCGGGCCCCGAGGACGACGAGTCAAAATGGGAGGAGGCTTTGCGCAAGCGACCAGGTCCAGGATATGTCCCTGTGCTTGTAAAGGGCTTCTGGGACCTCGGTAAGCGCGCGCAGCGGCAAAGGGACTTCCTCACTATGATGCAGTCGCGCCTGCACGAGATCAACAATTGCTTGACCGGGCTCCTCTCGAAGCACGATCTCAACCTTTCCGTCAAGATCGCTGACTGCCGGCGGAAGCACATTATCCTGAGCAAACGATGCCTCTCCCTTGCTGCTAAGACGCAGATCCTTCGCAACAGAGGGTATGCCATGGACGAAGCGGAGGAACAGTTGAAGAAGAAGCTTGTGGAGTTGGAACGTGCCGTTTTCGACCCGTCTCTCAATGGCCGCGCTGAAGAAATTTGGGCCCGCATGTTGGCCATCCACGAGCACTCCAAGCGACTGCAAGTGGAGATGGATCGTGCTGGAGTAAATGTGACACAAGCGGAGGATGACATTGATGAACAGACATTGAAGACAGCAAAGAAGGTTCGTTACTTGGCACTGATAAAGTCTCAGCACCGGAAGAGATCGCTAACCATATCCCCCAGATTCTGGATGATTACCACTCTCAGATTCAGCACCTCCAGAAGGAGATGGAGTCCATCAAGAACGACTTCAACGAGGTGGAGAAAGCAATTGGGAATTGAGGGCATCGCTCTATAACTTTCTGTGCTATTTCGAATCTCAATCTCCTCACATTTCCTCATATGTTTGGACTTAATGTCTACGGTCACGGGGTACTGGCGTTCTTGGGGATCAGGCCATTGTAATGCATATCTGAATACAAATTTCTTTGCTGAACATTCCACTTTGTGTCTTTTAACGAGTGGATTTACTCGCCAAGTCGTACTAACTACATGTACTATCCACCAATGCCCTCTATGTATGATAACGAGACTATCTACCTGTATTGGATATAACCAACTTCGCTCTCAGATCACTACCATATCGCTATTCCGGGCATCCAGTTATTCTGCTTTCATTCTGCTTTCTAGGGCCTTACTGTTGAGGCTGGTTCAAATTGATAGGCCCTGCTTTTCCCTGTTGTACGCAGTAGTATCATATACTACTTTGCTCTGCCATGTTGACCCATTACTTTACCACAACCTGGCAGACCCTGATACCCTGATACTGACTGATATATTGCAATTTCGTATTTTGATTTGCTCCATATCTCACAAAACACCAATGACAACAAGCATATGCACAATAATAATACATCACCCTACCGACACTACCCAACAGACCAAAAAGGTATAATAGACGAGCTTCAAGAGCTTTCCATAGATTAGGCGCCCATGCTCACTATTGTCCAATTTTGGCTGGGAAAAAACTTATGCCAGGGGGAAAAAATCAATTATCCAGTTCTCCTGCATGTCATCGCGAAAATCATAACCAGCGATTCATCGATTACAGTCCGGGAAGGGCAAGAAAGAGAGCGGAAGACGGGTCAACCGGCTTAAAGGAACTTGCGGACAAAGTCGACGGCGAAGGGGGCTTTGTATTAGATGGCAACGTTAGCTTCCTATCCACTGAACTCTTCTCAGACTCGTCTTGAGTTGTCTGCTCTTTCGAGGCTTTGTGGACCAGATACTCGACTTACACAGGTAGAGGAGGAAACCGCCGGCAATAGCCATCTGGACGGTCTGGCTGGCCTCAATCTCACCGGCCTGTAAAATATGTCAGTATCAGATGTCCCTTGGCGTAGAGGTCATGGCGTGAGGCTGACCTTGATCTCTTCCTTGGAGATCTGTTCTTGGCCTTCACAAAATTATATTGTCAGCTCGAGTTTGAAAGCGCACAGAGGCGTGGGATTGAGATCATACCTGGGGCAAACATTTTGAATGTGATGAAGAATTAAGGAAGGAAAGAGAGTTCAGATAGTAGATGTTGTGAGAGTTGAATGTTGCGAGGATGTCCCAAGTCGGACTGGAGAAATAAATCACGGGAGCACAGACCACCGCTCTCCTTCACTTGAGGTTTTGCCTTCACTACCTCCCCTCTCTCTATCCACTCGCATTTTATCGACCTAATTCTATGAGAAGCTTGTGCTGAGCTTCTCTTTTTAATCCCTACCTCAACACCTTACCCGCATTGCTCGAATCCGCAGAGCATCGAGTGAGTTTGCGGAGAGGCGTCGGGATCACTTAGGCAGATAACGTACCGTGACTTGTTCGCGATACTTCCCCTAACTGATCTCTACACCTTTGAATCTTTTTTCTTAATCTATCCGTTTGCATTTGCTGTCATCTGAGCCACCATGTCTGCTTCACCGGACCGCAAGGCTGCTTCGCCCGCCGCCTCTCCCGAACCCGAAGTCCCCGAGCAAGTCGCAACCCCGGTTGCTGATGACGACAACGAGGGCGACAACTCGACTGAACTTACTGCTGAGGCCAAGGAAGTCACGGAGAATGTTGATGATGAGCTACACGGTGAAGACGACGAAGTTGATGACGACAAGATTTCAGACGATGAGTCTATCCTGTCCGAGGTTGACGAGGCACAATTCGACAACTTCGACCCAGAGAATGTTGACGTCGAGGACCGCCCACAACTTGCTATTGATGAAGATAACTTGAAACTCATTGGTCGTCACAAGCGCAAGCGCACTGAGGATGGCGAGAGTCGTCCGCGCCGAAAGGAAGGTCGTCGCGAGAAGAAGAGCCGTCGAGCTGATGAGGGAGGCGACGAAGAAGGCTCTCGCCGACGCGATCGCAAGAAGCGCGAGGATAAGCCCGATACAGATGAGGAGGCTCTTGACCCGGAGACCCGTATGTTCTGCTCTTACTGGCAACTGGTTTTCCGTCTCACAAAATTTGTACTAACTGGGGCTCAATTATCAGGACGCCGCCGCGCCCTCGACCGTGCTATGGACGAGGCGATGAAGAAGCCGGCGAAGAGACGTTTCCGCAAGCAGGATGGCATTGTATGTGTTGTGTCTAGTGACACGCACTCGCCTATGTTTACTGACTATACTATTAGGATTTGGAATCTATGGCAGATGCTGAAATCGAGGATATGCGCAAGCGTATGACCCACGCCGCGCAAATGGATGCGATTAACCGCCAAGAAGGAAAACCAGCTATGCACAAGCTCAAGCTCCTTCCCGAAGTCATCATGCTCCTCAATCGCAACCAGTACACCAGCGCCTTGGTCGACCCAGAGATTAACTTATTGGAAGCTGTTCGGTTCTTCCTCGAGCCTCTGGACGATGGGTCGATGCCCGCCTACAATATTCAGCGTGACTTACTGACCGCCATTACCAAGCTTCCTATCAACAAGGATGCTTTGATTGCCAGTGGTATTGGAAAAGTGGTTGTCTTTTACACCAAGAGCAAGCGCACCGAGCGTCGCATCAAGGAAATGGCAGAGAAGTTGCTGGCGGAGTGGACACGACCGATCCTCCAGCGCAGCGACGATTATTCGAAGCGGGTCTACCAAGAGGCTGATTATGATCCTACGTATGTCCACTGCTGCACCGCCGCCCTATCACCCACTAACACCCCTATAGGAAAGTTGTCAGGCGCGCTCCTCCCACCGCCGAGGAGCTCGAAGCCGAAGCCCGCGCCCGCGAGATGCTCCCTCCCCGTCTTCTCAACCGTGCCCGTGTCGATCGTACGAACGTCAGCTATACTGTGGTCCCGCGCCAGACAGCTGTGCGCGAGGCCCAGTTTGCGCGCCCCTTGGGTTCCAGCGGCGAGGACCGTTTCCGCAAGATGCAAGCCCGCCAGGCTGCGGCACGCAAGGCGTCTCGTCGGTAGATTCGACTGTAAATTCCTTTCCAAAATGGCATGGGCCAGTTCTGTTATGTGAGATAATTTTTACGGTGTTTGGGCGTTTCGGGATCAATCGGGGATTGAATAGGGATTTGGGAGTGTGTCAACCTTCGCATTCCGAGTGGAATAAGCAAGAAACTTCGTCCATTGAAATTCGTATGGAAACGAATCAAAGTAAATCCAATTAAATTTCAAATATGCCAGTGATCTATAGAGAAAAAGCCCAAAATCAAGTCGGCAAGCCAGTTCCGTGCAAGACCGAGTAATGGCCGGGCGCAACGCCGAAAAAAAGAGCAGATCCCGCTCCCACGTCATGCGATCCGGCCTTTGCTTTTTTGGTTTTATATTGGACATTCCCTCTTCTTCCATTCCAATTTAAAGGATACACTACTTTACACAATGAAGTTACTCACTAAAGAACAAGAAGAAGCCCACTACAGGTACGAAACCGCTACACCCTCCAACTCCCATTGATCAGCCCATACTGACGAAACAAACCTCAACAGGTCCGTCGTCAAAGGCGGCACAGTCGGCGGCCTCCTTGGTCTCGCCGGCGGCGTAGCAGGTGTCCTACTTGCCTCACGTCGCTACCACACAATCCGCAACCTAACCGTGCCCATGAAATCCTTCCTGGTGACATCCTCCGGTACCTTCACGGGTATCATCGCAGCCGACCACGCCTCACGCGAGTACGAGAACGAGCAGAACGCCGCATACCAATGGTACGAGAACCGCGAAGAGCGCCTCCGCGCCGAGGAGATGCGCGGTCTCAGCTTCACCGACCGCGCTGCTGCCTTCGCCCGCCGCGAGAAATACAAGATCATCACCGCCACCTGGGTTGCCTCCATGGTTGGCTCGTTCGCGCTGGTCAGTCGCATTCCCGGCCTTACCGGCCAGCAGAAGCTTGTCCAGGCTCGTGTCTATGCCCAGGGTCTGACGCTGGGTGTGTTGTGTGCTTCGGCTGCTTTTGAGATCTCGGACCAGCGTCGTGGTCGTGGATTGCTGGACTCGAAGAAGAAGGCCGCGGCTGCGGCTAAGGCTAAGGTTGAGGATGTTTCTGATGAGCAGCCTGTTCACCAGGGTGGTAAGCCTAATGAGGGCGATCTCTGGAAGGATATGGTTGCTGCTGAGGAGGAGCGCTTGAGTTCCAAGCATCAGTCTCTCTATGATAATCAGAAGCAGCAGGCTGCTGGTGCTGAAGAAAAGGAGGAGAAGTCTGAGGAGAGTGATAACGAGAAGGTCTCCAAGAAAGAGAAAAACGACACCGAGTCCAAGACCAAGAAGAGCTCCTAGATATAGCTCTCTTGCTTCTTGTTCATCCCCATGACCGCCATTGATCAAGGTCCAGTGAAGACCTCGCTGCTCACTTTCGTTCTATTTCCTCTCGAGAGCCTGGAATCTCTGTTGGATAACGATGATAGATGGGAGGGGCGATGGGATTGCTTGGCTTTCATCGCCCGTACATATCCTACGATTTCTTAAGCGTTTGTCTTCATGTTCATGCCTCAAGGGTTCTCCCAGTCCCGAAAAGTGACATTTGTTTTACAGTGTCCATGTGTATGATAGTTCTACAGGCAGTGTCCTCTATCTCTCCTCTACTCTCTAATGGAAATGAATATACCAAAGAAGTTGGCATTCGCCGGCAATGACGTCATAGTAATATTCACGGGTATTTGCGGTCTAATGTAGCAGAACATGATGGACATGAAAATGAAACGCCAAATCAATGATAAGAACCTGTAGCCAGCCTTATTTCTTTGGTTGTCGACTTAGAAGGTTTCATCTTCCAGGTGCTCCATGCGGCGGATCACACTTGGACTTTGGTCGTCGTCAAAGTCATCTGTAATGTCCCCAGCTCCAGCCGTAGCCAGAAGATCAGTCACAATGCGCTTAGAAGCCTCTCTTGCTAAAAAAGCGAAGGAAGTCAGTATGAGTATAGTATCAAAAGGAAACCAAGGGAATAAATCATACCAGGCGTCCTCATCAACCGACTCTGCGGAATGTGGAACTGCATTGTCTTAGGAGGACTCGGCCCAAGATCCTCATCGTCGTAATCCAAATCGTCGTCGCTATCCCACATGGCAGACTTACCGGCAGACTTCTTGGCAGGTGTCAAAACACTCATCCCAGGCCTGGGAATACCGCGCATGCGATTGCTGCTAGTCCGTCGCTTGCGGTTCGTGCCGGGAGTGTCATTGATGCCTTTGATGGGCGACGAGAATATCTCCGAGTGCAGCTGTGGTGC
The DNA here is from genome assembly GCA_028827375.1 of Penicillium desertorum. Taxonomy (NCBI): domain Eukaryota; kingdom Fungi; phylum Ascomycota; class Eurotiomycetes; order Eurotiales; family Aspergillaceae; genus Penicillium; species Penicillium desertorum. The sequence goes on from JAPWDO010000003.1 coordinate 7,109,029, forward strand.
CTCTGGCTCCGGGCTGGAAATCGGCGAGTCGTCATATCCATACTTGGAGGTAGACTCAGCTGGCTTTGGCGTGACAGTGAACTTTGGTCGAGTGTTCGTGCCGCCGCCCACATTGCGGAATCCCTTCCCGAGCGGCGTGGCTTGCACCCGGTATGTCTTGTCGAGCATTTGGTGCAGTACCGGGTCCGAGGTCTTCTGGTATCGACGGTCTTGGGTGGATGGCTGCGATGCGGGCGGGAGGAATGGTGAGGACATCGGGGTTGTGGCGGAGACGCCGCGTGGGAAAAAGGGTTGGCGGCCTGGAGTAGATGGGAGGGTAGAAGAGTCTGGGAGGTCGAATGGTGGTTCGGATTCGTTGACTTGTCTTCTTAGGTTCTCGTAAGAGGACGAGTACTCCATTGAAGAGGTTGTCATGTCGTCCTCAGCGTGATGGTGGTGGCCTGGAGCACGTGGAGTGCTGTGAGAAGAGATTGCGAGATCCGTTAGATCAAGGTCGTCTGCCTGGTCGCGGTGGGGTGTTTCGTGGCGCCGGGAAGAGGGCGTCTCATGGGACACGGTTTCGTCGAGGTTGGTGCTTTGGGTTATGTCGGCGGACAACTCTTCCTCCGTGGCTGTAGGGTCCTGCATCGTTTCTTCGTCCGTATTTCGTTCTTCGTAGCCGGATAGAGACACGTTGGCGCTCGCTTCGAAGAATTGCTTCCAAAACTAGAGGGAGTCAACGACGTTGTCTATAGCTGTATATGCTGGTGGCGCTGACCTTGGAACCTTCCCAGACATCTCGGGAATGCTCGGTATATTGCTCTACGAGAGGCAATATACTCGTAGTAACTATCCGATGAGCTTGACTGAAATTGTGGTCGATCTCTGTATAGACATATGACGATGAGCGGTCTGCTGGACTGTTTTGTTTACTTTTTTTACCCTACCTTGCATTGTCAGGGTGATGGACTGCTCCAATTTCTCAAGCTCCTCAGTGAGGGACAACGGCCTTTGGGCCTGCGAAGGTTGGCGAGACATGATGGTATCACTCAAGTTCAATTGTATAACAATCGAGTCAAGAGATGGGAGCTTGCAATCACGTCCATCACTTGGACGCGCGGGGAACTTTGCCCAAAGCGGTGTATATTTAGGGCCGGTGATAAGGGCTTATCTGGTCACATGTGGTAATGTAAGGATAGGGTGCAGGCATCACCGTATCATCTTGCTCCACTCCATGGATGACGGAGGTGAGTCTCGAAAAAGTGTGAAAGGAAAGACACAATTACGATATTCGGGTTCATCATGCCAGCACCACTTGCAAAAGGTATGGCCCTCTACTTCCCTGAACTTCTACGACTCCATCCCGGATCATCCGGGCGGTGTACTCGGCCTTATCAGTTCCCCACTATGTACAGAGAGGCTCACCTCTCATGCAGGACTCATTATTACTGTTTCTGTGCTTGTAGCAGCCGGAATTGCCGTCTACGAGTCACCGCAGTTTCGACAATGGGTGACCACCTCGCGGCGCAAGATCGCCGTGGCTCTGCACAACCTCGGCGATGAGATCCAACCTCAAGACACAGCGTTGAGGGAAGACATTTCAATGACTGAGGAGACTGGTGAAGTTGCCGAAGAACGCAGACGAATTGCTCGTGCGGAGATCATGCGACGAGGAACGATCCTTGAATCACGACGGAAGGCCAACCAGCACGGCCAGCCTCATAATAGCTTTGATACCCTGGTTGACAATGAGGGCAACCTACTTAAACAAAATGACCAGAAAGATCACGAATCCGGTGTTCAGTCCAACGAAGAATTTACTGCTAACTCAACGGGAGTTGACCTGGGCACTTCAGAACCCCTCCGCCGAGGTGGCAAGCAAATCGAGGCCGACTCTACGGCCACGCTGGGTCGGAATCAGCTGCATGTTGACATTCCCTCGCCTACTCCCTCGAATCATCCTTCAGAATCTATTATTCAGTTCACGCCTGGGTCTGAAGCACCCGATGGGGATAGCCTCTTTGATCCATTCTCTCCCAAGTCTCCTTTGTCCGCCTCTGGCTCCAGCCACACAGAAGACCACCAGCAGGTATATTATGCCCACCCTGAAGCGCCAAGCAATAGAATCTATGAGCGCGATCACCTTGCTGAGCTAGATGGTTTCGGCCAGGCGAGTGTTCAGTCTCACAATGATGTTTCGGCCGCCCCTTCTACCAGTGGAAGTTTTAGCCATGTCGGAGGATTCGAGGACGAGTCCGACGGTACTCTTAGTGACCTTGGTGGGCGTTCTGTTGGTGGTGTGGCTACTCCGGCATGGTCTGACGTGGGTAGCGTAATTAGCAACGAGGATGCTGGACATCATCAGTTGCTCTGATGCACTCGGAACTTCATGGATAATGGGCAAGGATGAATGTTACGGGCTTTACTGGCTCGGGTATCTTTCAGGTATGGTGTTCGGTATTTGGCTTTAGGTTTCCGCTTGGTTGCAATTTACGTTGGTGCGATACGAGGTACAAGGACTCTTTGTTTACTCGAAATCCGAAGGGGCCCATTAAACTTTGCAATACTCCTAGAAGGACCGCCATAATGTACTAACCACTCTAGACGAATGCTTTACATATGATATAGCATTGTCAATTTGCAATGACCAGCGTAAAAGAAGCCAACGCAAGGATCGGATGTTGCCTCTCACATTCAGTCACCTGCGACTTGATTGACGCAATCGCAAAAGAGGGCCTACATTCATAGTAATCAAGCTAAGTGACGTCCACTACTTCGTATATATACCTCGGCCTACTTTCTACTTATGTACAAGTATGTATCGGGGGCCTGCTGATAAGGGTCTACTGGGGTAATACCCTGCTTGACTGGTAAACATCCATGGATACGCGGGGGGTTTAACCAGGAAATACGAGGCAATTAAGGTATAAAACGGTCAAACGGCCAACCACATGGGCGGACCACATGGGAACACCCAAGTTGTGACGTAACCACCCAGGCTAGGCCTGAGGAGAACAACCTTAAGTATACGAGGTAGTTTATGGTATTATAGTATTATAGTATAGAGGAACTCCTCTATTCTGGTAATTCAATCCTTCTTCAAATTTGCATTGGAATCATGGCTACATTCGTCACACATAAAATCATGGGCACCGCCCTTCAAACTACTGAGAGGTATACAGACTTGCAAGCACGAGATGTGGGCGCTTCTGGAGTAATATGGTATATCCCTTCGTATATCCTATTCGTACTGTAAGATCACTGACAGCCAGTATCAGCTCGGCGCGTGATTCAATGGCAAACCGAATGGTTGTCATAAAGAAGATAGGGAATCCCTTTGACACCCCTGCCCGGGTCAAGCGCACGTATCGTGAGATTCATTTGATGAAACATCTAAAACATGATAATGCATGTGTGCGAAAAAGAGACCAAGTACGAACGTGAACACTAACCGCCAATAGTTGATCAACATGACAGATATCTTCATTTCACCAGCGGAAGATCTGTATGTGAATCACCCCTAGCTCCTCTATTTCCCAAATTGATTGATACTGAACGTTTTGAAACAGTTATCTTGTAATGGAATGTTGCATGACAGACCTCCATCATTTGATCCAATCAAGGCCGGAGCCATTGGAGGGCGAGTTCATCCAGTTCTTCACCTACCAACTGCTGGTATGCCTACCGTAGTTAATTGGAAATGTCCATATAACTGACAATTTCAGCGAGGGCTAAAATTCATTCACTCTGCCGGTGTCATCCATCGTGATCTCAAACCTAGCAACATTTTGATTAAAAAAAACTGCGACTTGAAGATTTGTGACTTTGGTCTAGCTCGAGACCAAGACCATCAGATGACTGGCTATGTCTCCACACGATACTACCGAGCTCCAGAGATCATGTTGACTTGGCAGAGATACAGCTACGCGGTGGATATTTGGAGCACTGGTTGCATTCTGGCAGAGATGCTCCTACGGAAAGTTCTATTACCAGGCAAAGACAATATGCATCACTTTAAACTGATCACTGAAATCTTTGGGAAGCCACCGAAAGAGATTATGGAAACGGTTTACAGCGACATTGTACGAATCCTAAACGGTCGGGTTGGATATCGAAGATAAGATGCTGACTCCAAGTTGTAGACCATGGAGTTTGTGAACTCTCTACCTGAAATCGAACCCAGGTCACTTGGAGCTACCCTGGGAGATGTTGACCCTGAAGGTATGCCTGTTGAAATCTTCATTGATATCAAGTGCTTCCTGATCTATCTACCTCCAATGACTACTGACTTTGCTAGCCGTGCATCTTTTGGAGCAAATGCTTGATATAGACCCACAGAAGAGAATCGCAGCGGCAGATGCCCTAACCCATGCATACGTTTCGACCTATTCGGACTCTGACGATGAACCCGAGTGTGAGAGGCAAATTGATTGGTCTTCGTTAGATTCAGAAATGTCTATGGAACAATGGAAGACCAAAATGTATGTAACTTTCCGGTCTCCGACGTACTGGTTTGGACTTACCGTTCTCAGGTATTTCGAGATTTTGAACTATCACACTGGTTCCTACAACTGGGAAGACACTAACCCTAAAGCCCAGGGAAGATTTGAGGATTGGATGCGCAAGGAGATAATGGTGGGTACATATTAGTTATATTTAGGAAGCTATTTCTTATTCTCCCGTATAATAACACATGAATTTATCATCTGCGCGTCACCATACAGCTATCGCTCCAAGTGTATACATACAGATCCGCACATCAGTAGAACCGATTACTAACAGACGCGAGCAATCCGGACGCCTCGACCGAACAAGCAGCGGAATACATCACATCCAAGTATGGAAATTCCCAGATACTAACGACCAACCGAGGTCCTCCTGCAACAGCGAAAGCAGCAGGAAAACTAACTTTACCAAGAGCAAAAGGCTGAGTATGCCCATGCCCAGCTGCAGAACTAAAAACACAATGGAATGGTCTAGCCATATCTATATACTAAGAAATGAATGCTTTATTCCTTTGACAAATCTGACAATTCGACAAACCGAGTTACCTAGGCATCTCCACAAGCCAAGTCTATAGTAAACCTCATTGAGGTACTAGATACTTCCTACAATGACAGCGGGTGGGCAATTATAAAGTACCTGGTACTTATTGACCGGATAACCTGACCGACGAAATGAACCTCGGCAGTTTCGGGCTAAGCGGAGATCTTCCCTTCTCTTCATACTTCTTTTAGGCCCTTGACTCCTCTTCCTTTTGCTATTCATATTTTTCATTCCTCTTTTAATCCTGTACAATTTGTAAGTTATTCTCTTTCCCCAGAATGTGCTTTTGGTTTTTAATCCCCTCGCCCAAAATCTCCGCGCGAAGCTTCCCCGCATTCACGAAAAGTTCCACGCCAAGAGCTGCCATCTTGAACAAAAACAAGCTGCAGGAAGCAAGAAAAACATAGGACTAACTATTTACTTTGTCCAGTCTCATCCACATTCATACATAATGGCCGCAGATCGTTTAAGCTCGCTCCTGAGCCACCTCAAGCCCGGCGCCACCAGCGGCCTCGCTGCTATGTAAGTCCTCAGGTGAGGTCATGCGTGTTTTATGAGTCTAATAAGCAAACGCAGTACACAAAAGAACCCCGACGATGTGGTTATCACCCTAGCAATCCGCACACCGCTGACCAAGGCGCGTAAGGGCGGGTTCAAGGACACAGAATTGGACTACATGATCTACGCTCTGCTGAAGGAGACTCTAGCCAAGTCACAGATTGACCCTGCTCTGATCGAGGATGTCTGTCTCGGAAATGTACGTTTTTGATCTCTTCCTTCACACCACAAATCTATAAATTCCATATCCTAACCCCGCCGACAGGTCAACGAAGTTAAAGCCGCCTACATGGTCCGCGCCGCAGCTCTTGCCGCCGGCATCCCCCACACAGCCGGCGCCTCATCAGTGAACCGCTTCTGCTCATCCGGGCTGAAGGCTGTGCAGGATATCGCGAACCAGATCCAGCTGGGCGCCATCGACGTTGGTGTCGCTTTGGGTGCGGAGCTGATGTCCGCCTCTGGCGACCGGCTGGACAGGCCGTTCAACGAGGAGGTCCTGCGCAACCAGGAGGCCGCCGACTGCATGCAGCCCATGGGACAAACTTCCGAGAACGTCGGAAAGGACTTCGATATTCCCCGCGAACAGCAGGACCGATATGCCGCTGAGTCCTTCCGTCGTGCTGAGGCTGCTCAGAACAACGGCTGGCTCGATGACGAGATTGCTCCTATCGCGGTCAAGGTTAAGGACCCCAAGACTGGCGAGGTTAAGGAAGTTACTCTGTCCCGTGATGATGGTATTCGTCCCGGTACTACTTTCGAGTCGCTTTCCAAGATTCGCCCTGCTTTCCCTCAGTTCGGTGACAAGTCCACTGGTGGAAACTCCAGCCAGGTTACCGACGGTGCCGCGTCTGTTCTTCTCATGCGCCGCTCCAAGGCTATCGAGTTGAACCAGCCTATCCTTGCTAAGTTCTGTGGCGCTACCGTTGCCGGTGTGCCCCCTCGCGTGATGGGCATCGGCCCAACTGCTGCTATCCCTAAGCTGCTGAGCAAGTTCCAGCTTGACAAGAATGATATCGATATCTACGAGATCAACGAGGCTTTTGCCTCTATGGCGGTCTACTGTGTTAAGAACCTTGGTCTTGATCACGCCAAGGTCAACCCTCGTGGCGGTGCTATTGCCCTTGGTCACCCGCTCGGCGCGACAGGTGCGCGCCAGATCGCGACCATTCTGAGTGAGGCTCGCCGGACGAAGAGTAAGATTCTGGTCACTTCTATGTGTATTGGAACTGGACAGGGTATGGCTGGTCTCTTCGTCAACGAGCAGTTGTAGATATGCAGAAATTAGTTTGATTAAGCGACAAAATATACGATCTCCAAGGTATAGGAATGAGTTAATTTCAAACGAAGAATATATATGTATGGTATCAAAGGCTATGTAGTTTTAGAACAACAACTCGTAAATCATTAAAGAAGATAGTGCACCAAATGAGCAGCCATGATATCACTTAGCATCATCTTGCTTCCCGGCCTGACTCTCTCTCTTCATCCTCTCCTCCGCAGCCCGCGCCATGATCTCCCTACGAGACAGCGACCCATGAGGAGCACCGTTTCCACCCTGGCCACCATTCGAGTCGCCCTGCAATCCACCAAGGACAAACTCTCCACCAGTCCACCCACACTCATCCACAAACTCCTCCCCCTGAGCGCTATCCCAATCACCAGGATTATAGAACTCCTGATTAGACAGCTGATTCCCACCAGATTTCCAATCAGCACGGTCAACCTCCTTCTCAATCTGCGACGTCAAATCCCAAAAGTCCCGGTCATGAGGCCCGAACACGCAATGCGCAAGCTCATGACACAGCGTCTTCCGAATAGTACGGTAATCACGGTATCCGTCATAGGCGTCCGTTCGCAGACGCAACTCAATCACCTCGCCTTTATTCCGGTTCAGACCTAGCGTCCGCGACTCGCTCGTCGTGTGTTCCGCGGGATTCATCTCTGTCAAGAGAGGCACGGAGAACTTGTGTTTTGCCATGGCGGCGCGGATGCCTGGGTCGTCGCGGAGGCGTTTGAGGAATTCCAGTGAGCGGTCTGGATTTGGGAGGTAGGATAGTGGGAGAAGACGGTGGAAGGTGTAGTTGTTGCTTGAGGATGAGAGGGTGTGGATGCCGCCGCTGCGGCTGGAGGATGGTGTTTTTTTGTTGCGTCTTGCGGCGTTTAGAGCCGCAGCTCGTGCCTCTTGTCGTCGCTTTTCGCTGGCGGATTGTTCGTGCAGATCGGCGATTGCTTTGGCGGGGGTGCCGAGGAGGGTGATTTTGAACTTCGGGGATGAGGGTTGGAGAATCGCGTCGAGGAGAGTTGGCGGGAACGGTGCTTTCAGCATTCCTGGCTTTGGGGCTATGAGGAGCTTTTGGTTCTCGATGGGGATGTTTAGGACGCGCTCTAGCTCTGAGGAGAGGTCTTGTAATGTTGCCGAGGCGGGGACTTGAATGATATGCGCGGTCCCATGGTGGTGAACAGTTAGCTCCTTGGGAGAGTCCATAGCATGTGGTTAGATAGACAGTAGGAGAAGAGCTCGTGAGGAAAGAGCTCTTGAGTGAAGTCGCGACGAGAAGAAACTGCTTATATGGCTCGAATAGGCAGGCGCTGGCGAATTCGACCCGGTTCCACGGAGATAGGTTTGTCAGCACGGAGATAAGCCGGAGCCAGCACGTGACGCATAGAGCATTCATGTGAAATTATGCCTCAGGCTGTAAGGCAACGACGCTTGCTATCCATTGATCTGTCCACTGACATGGATGCAGAGAGATTGCGTCTATCATCGGCATCCGAGGCAGCCTCTATTAATAGGACAATGATATCGGTTTAGAGGACAGCTTTCCCCATAGGGCCAAGAAGATCGACTATCTTCAATCTCCGTTCTGGTGGCAACACCACACTTCCTCGACATCTTCTAGTGTAGCGGACAGTAATGAGATCCCAAGCGGAAGATCAGATAGCAAGCGCATGCCTTTCACCTACAGCCGATTTCCATTCAAACTGTGACGATGCCACGTCCTTCTAGAAACAGTAAATTCTTCGCGCACAAAATCGTGCGGTTTCATAGCACAACCATAGGCAAGCAGTAGTAACGGTGACTGACGGATTTAACGGGAACATTCATATCTCGTGGGAGACGAGGCCAGGCAAACGGTCCACAACAGAAAGAGGAAAGTTACGTATATATCTCAAATAGTGGGCCTTATCACATTATGATCTTGTTTGCTGACTAGCTTGCGCGAACAACATCAGCAGCACCGCAGCTTCACCCGCCAAGGGCTGGTCCCAGAAACGCCGCGACTGGATCTGCTCCACTGCCACCTGATAGCAGGTCTCCAGTAACTCCATTTCTCGCGGTCGACAGTTCTCTTTCATCCGTAATCCAACCGCCATCGCCATGTACACGTGAAACTTGGCCATGGAGACCGGGTACACATCTCCGTGAGTGTCAGGTCCGTGGGAGGGACCGTCGATGATATCGAGGAATATCTGGAACATGTCATTGCCGAGGGGATATCCCATTCCGGGGGTCTTTTGGAGGAATATATCTAGAAGGGGCTGGATTTCCACGCTAGTCGGCATGCCACTGAGATTGTCCGTCTCGGGTGGCGGGAAGAGGCTGAAGCTCGGTGGTCTGATGTCTTCTCCCATATCGGCCATGGGAAAGTTGAGATTCGAGTGGTCCAGATCCAGATTGTACTCTGAGATTGACATCGATGACCGTCGCGAGCGTGGCGATTCTACAAAGTTCCCTGGTGATAGATGGGGGACAGGATCATGTCTGGGCGATGGACACATCGACATCGGTGGTGATAACGTCATCCCCATGTTCGGTGGCATTAAGCGTCCGTCAAACATAGGGGAGAGCGGACTCGGAGCTGCAGACATTGTGGACGACATGTAGGATGAGGACAACGGAGACATGTTATCGACAAAGTCTACCACTTCGATCCGAGGGATATCTAGCGTAGAAGGACTGCTATCGGGGAACAAGTGCCCGAATGACTCGGATCCAGAGTCGGCATACTTCGGCGGTGCCAAGTCAGTGAGCAGGTGAAGAGACGGCGGCGAGGGATGATGTGCTGAATGATTATCTCCTGGGTATGATACTGGCGGGTTTGGTACCCCGGTGCTCAGCTCAACAATGCGCGCTTCCAGCTGTTGTACGCGCTGCTCCAGCGCCGCCTGACTTTCGCTGCTCTTCTGGGGTCGTACGCAATGCAGTGAGAAACGGCGACAAGTCGCACACGGCGTCTCCCCATCGCATCGAATCTTCCTTCTCCGACACCGCTCACAAGCGATGATGACGGGCTTCACCCGCGAGGTCCACGACCCAGCCGGGTTATCCCCCATGGTGCGACGGCGTTCAATCCTGGGGGGGTATCCAGGTCCGGGACGTGTGAGACAGGTCTTCCATCATGGGCAAGCCAGCCACTCGTGTTCATGATTGACAGACGGCCAAAGGAACAATCAAATGCCGGCAGAGACAGAGTAGAGAGGTATGTTCGAGGACAGAACATCAGCGATGACAGGTCCCTATCGGCGATGGCGATGGCAAAAGTAGCTCGGGCGAGAGACTGACTGCTGGTGGGAAAAAGAATTGCGCAGGCGTTCCCAGCCGACCGCAAGGGTGATTCTGCTTGGCTTAGACGTCAAAAACCAAAATTTTTAACTTTTTTCCCGATGGGGTACCCCCGCAGTAGTGAGTGAGTCCCAAGAGCACTGCCACGCTCTATCTTTTACCGCTCTAGGCATGGGTACAAAGAACGGGGACCGACTCCGCTCACAGGGCGATCTGTGCCGAGGTCCAGCTTCTCATGCGTATCTCTCATGATATCTGGAGAGAAGGGGAGAGAGACCGTGGAGGTGCATCATATCCTGGTTGGGAATCTAGTTTGTTACCAAGTAGGGCGGGGAAGCGGGGGAGAATGATTGTAACGCGGGAAGGGAATGCCACGCCGAGTCGAGGGTGCGGGGAGAGGAGTATTGGATAACCAAGAAAGACATAAGGAGACGAGGAAGAAAGAAGAGACAATAGAGGGAAATGGAAGAGACCATGGAGATTCAATCCTAAAGTATGGATGTAGCACAGGAGGATAGGAAGATGAATTAGGGCTTAGGGCTAGGGCTACTCTCACTAGATACTCTAGGCCCTCAAGGCATCCACGTTACGCCTCGACTATTTACCAGCAATCTTCCTTAGATCCTCTCCACATGAGCTGTCGTCAGTCCCCCCCTTTGCAACTTCTGCCTCTTCCTTCACTGCCCATTCCGCATCCCTGGCCACGGGCTGAGCCCCGAACAACTCCTCCATCTCCTCCAGCGACTTCCCCCTTGGTCTCAGGGACAAACCACCATGCCCAAAAGCCCATGCACACCATCAACGCGGCAAAGAAGAAATACGTCCCGTATCCCAGTGAGGTGATCATATATGGCGTAGTGCGGCTGATAATAAACGACCACAGCCACTGATTCGCCGTAGTCAGCGCGACGCAGAGCATGCGGATGTCAATTGGGAAAACTTCGGAGCAGATCACCCAGGTGATGCCCTGCCAGGTGGCACAATAGATTAGCCCGTACAGGTAGACACAGACCATGGCGAGGTAACTCCATGCATTGCGCGCCGTGTCGCCACGGGCTGCTGCGCCTTCGGGGTCAGCCCGGAAGACATAGCCCCCGATATACCACATGGGCAGGCTGCCGATGAAGGCGCCCCAGATCAGCCCGCTGCGGCGTCCCACTTTCTCGACCAGCCAGACGCTGAAGATGATCATTCCCAAGGTTTTGGCCACGCCATAAAACCCAGTCGCGAACAGTTTCGTGTCTGTACCTGTTATTCCCAGGGTTTCAAAGATCCGGGGCGAGTAGCTGTGGCAGGGTTAGCGGTGCATGCGTGGCCCAAAAGCAAGGGAAGCGGCTCTTACTATGTGATGATATTGACACCGGTCAGGTTCTGGAACGCCATGAGCAGAAGGCCAATGCCGATCCGGTTGCGGGTGCCTTTCTGCCCCAGTCGATGGACGTAATTCCAGAAATCATGCTTGGTTCCTGCAGCAGGGGCTCCCATCTGGATCTGCTCACGGATCTGCTGCATCTCATCCTGGATCATGGGATGATCGGCGGGAAGCTTTCGGATCCAGATGAGGCTGCGCTCGGCTTCCTCCCACCGGTCCTGCTTTGCATACCACCGGGGGGGTCTCCGGACACCAGAAGATCCCCAGGAGCAGCAAACCACCCGGCAGCAGCTGTAGACCCAGAGGAACCTGCCATTGCGCCATCTTCTCTTGGGGGATGGTGCGATTGACGATATAGTTGATCCAGAAACCCCACATACCGCCCCCCCTGGGAACAGATCTCAAAGATGCCGACCAAACGACCGCGAATTGAGGGAGGTGACTAGATGGACTTTATTAGATCTGTCACTATCCCATATGGTGCACAGCTAACATACTGTTTCTGCGATGTATACGGGAACCTGTAGGGACACGGAGCCGATGCCAAACCCAGCGATGGCCCGGCCGGCATAGATCATGCCCAGATGGCCTGAAGCAGCAGTCTTGTCCATCCCTTAGGTATTAGCTATTGACAACAATTTCCTAGTGACTAGTGGTTCAAAGGGATCTCACCATCAGACTTCCTCCCACGCAGAAGATGGAAATGGCCAACACAATGGCCATCTTGCGCCCAAACCGCTCGGCCAAGGGGAAGGTGAGCAGAGACCCGAAGAAACAACCAGCCTGGAAGGTCGACACGATGTTCCCTTCCAGTGTGTCAGTCTCCAGGTCGGAGACACGCTCCATACCGAAGTCACGGCGGAAGGGCTCCAAGGCCATGGTACCTCCGATGACACTAGTATCGTAACCCACTACCGCACCCATCGCATTAACCATTTGCCCTCAATGACATGCTCGGAGTGAAGTGGACATACTGGCAATGGCCCCCATACTCACGACTAGGGCGATGAGATGCACGCGCCAGTTACGCACCTCAGGTGGATCGTTGCTATTGTCGGCATGCAGATTGAACCCCATGGTGGGCTATGCTGATCACGATTCAGGCAGGGTAAAAGGACAAGACTAGGCTTGCATTGTTTGGCAGGGGGAAATGTGGAGACGCCGGGGCTTTTCTATCGGATGCACCCCGCGATTTCACCCCAGAGCACGGCCGTTCCCGCGGACAAGATGCCTCACGACGGAGTCTTCCCCGCGTTTGTAAGTAGATCCCCCCCGCAAGCCACATATCCTTCGTACTGGTTCTAGCCAGCACTGGTGAAACCTCTCTAGACTAGCTTACAGCTAGTCATCGCGATCATCAATGACCCTTCCTGCATGGGCGGGCTTGGCCCGTCTGGGCCTTCCTAACAATCTCTTGGCATGCCAATGCTAGACCCGATAACGCGGCCGCCGAGCCCGAGAGACTGAGGCTGTGCAATGGTGATCGTTCACCTTCAGAGTTTTATCTAAACCGCAAATGGCTGTGGATGCACGACCAGTAGCTCTCTCATACCAGCGCCAGCAACCGCCTGATCTTTACCACGATGGAAGCTCGAGGAACGCAGGAGCCAGGCGATCTAGGCGCGAACTCGATTCCTGAGATTATTGTCCAGGTGCCCGAAAATAACAGTGCCTCGGGCCTCACCCCGGGTAATGACGATACCCTCTCCAGAGATCGATCTAACAGCAACCTGACCGCCATCGAAGGCCAGACTGGCCGGGATCGAGCCATGAGCGGCAGTACCATGGCCCCCAGCAGTCCGCAGGACGACATATGGAAGAAGAAGCGGGCCTCATCGAGTGGGACGTCGGGCATCTACTCCGTCAGCGAGCTGGAGGAGGCGCTTCGACCCGACCCGGGCTCCGAGGGCGATTTCGAGGTCAAGAACAACCCATTCGACTTCTCCCCTGGACAGCTTAACAAACTACTCAACCCTAAGTCTCTCGCCGCCTTCGTTGCGTTGGGTGGACTGCCTTCTTTGGTTCGAGGACTGCACACGGATGTCTCGGCCGGCCTCAGCGTGGATGAGTCTGTCCTCAGCGGAGGGAATACAGAGGGTGCTGGCGGCATCATATCGAAATCAGCTGGAAAGAAGCCGGCCGAAGTGTTTGAGGATCGAATCCGAGTGTTCAAGCCCAACACCCTGCCGGAGAAGAAAGCCACCCCGCTGTGGAAGCTCATGTGGATTGCATACAACGACAAGGTCTTGATCCTGCTAACCGTGGCCGCCGCCATTTCCCTCGCTCTGGGCCTGTATGAAACATTTGATCCGAGCCACTCCAGCGGAGGAGGGTCTCATGCCAAGCGAAGCTCCGGGATGGGACTCGACTGGGTGGAAGGATGTGCCATCTGCGTGGCCATTTGCATTGTGGTGTTGGTGGGGTCACTGAATGACTACCAAAAGGAACGCGCCTTTGTCCGACTCAACAAGAAGAAGGAGGATCGGGAGGTGACCGTCACTCGCTCGGGAAGGGCGGTGCGGATTTCCGTTCACGATGTCCTAGTGGGTGATATCTTGAACCTAGAGCCCGGAGACTTGGTCCCGGTCGATGGCATCTTCATCAATGGCCACAACCTGAAATGCGACGAGTCCTCTGCCACCGGTGAATCCGACCAGCTGAGGAAGACCGGCGGCGAGCAGGTGATGCGTCTCCTGGACGAAGGCCACACCCGGGCCCAAGACTTGGACCCGTTCATCATTTCCGGAAGCAAGGTCCTCGAGGGAGTCGGAACCTGTCTGGTCACGTCTGTTGGTGTCAACTCCAGCTTTGGAAAGATCCTCATGGCCATGCGTCAGGATATGGAACAGACCCCGCTGCAGAAGAAGCTAGACAATCTCGCTGGTGCTATCGCTAAGCTGGGTAGCAGCGCTGCCCTGCTGTTGTTCTTCGTTCTGCTCTTCCGGTTTCTGGGTGACCTGTCGAGCAATACCGGTACTAGCTCTGAGAAGGCCTCGCAATTCACGGATATCCTTATCGTGGCGATTACGGTGATTGTAGTAGCCGTGCCCGAGGGTCTCCCCTTAGCTGTCACTCTCGCCCTCGCCTTCGCAACCACGCGGATGGTCAAGCTGAACAACCTGGTGCGCGTGCTCAAGTCCTGCGAGACGATGGGCAACGCCACAACCGTATGCTCCGATAAGACCGGTACTCTCACTCAGAACCGCATGACGGTGGTGACAGGGACCTTCGGTGATGCCGCCTTTGACGACAAGGGTCAGACAGGCAACGAAACAAGATCAGCAGACTTCGCCAAAGACCTCTTAGCCGAGCATAAGCAGATGATGATCGAATCGGTAGCGATCAATTCAACCGCGTTCGAGGGCGAAGAAAACGGGGTGCCGGGCTTCGTCGGCTCCAAGACTGAAACGGCACTGCTGGGCTTCGCTCGGGATGTACTGGGAATGACTTCGCTGGTGGAGGAGCGTGCTAATGCCCCGACCATCCAGCTGATGCCCTTCGACTCTGGCCGCAAATGCATGGGCGCCGTCTTGCGCTTGCCATCGGGCCACTATCGCTTCCTGGTCAAGGGTGCCGCTGAGATTCTTCTCGGTCACAGTTCAACCTCCTGGACCTCCGCGGGACTACGACCTATTGATGGCACTGAGCGGAAGCGATTCGAAGACGTTATCCTCTCCTACGCAAAGCAGTCTCTCCGGACAATCTCCCTGGCCTATCGTGACTTCGCCGTCTGGCCTCCAGCGGAGGCTGTCGACTCCAGCGATCCCTCATCTGCCGACCTCAGCCTGCTGCTGAAGGACATGTCTCTACTCGGCGTGGTTGGCATCCAGGATCCTATCCGTCCTGGTGTACCTGAAGCAGTAGCGAAATGTCATCATGCCGGCGTGGTCGTGCGCATGGTGACGGGCGACAATATGGTCACGGCTAAGGCGATCGCCACCGACTGTGGGATCTACACGGATGGCGTGGTGATGGAAGGCCCGGATTTCCGCCGTCTCACAGACGAGCAGTTCGATGAAGTGCTACCCAAGCTGCAAGTTCTGGCTCGATCCTCCCCAGAAGACAAACGCATTCTCGTCACTCGGCTGCGGGCGATGGGCGAAATCGTAGCGGTCACTGGCGACGGTACCAACGACGGGCCGGCTCTTAAGGCCGCCAACATCGGTTTCTCTATGGGTATTGCAGGCACGGAGGTTGCCAAAGAAGCCTCCGCTATTGTCCTGATGGATGACAACTTCGCTTCTATCCTGACAGCCTTGATGTGGGGACGCGCTGTTAACGACGCAGTGCGCAAGTTCCTCCAGTTCCAGATCACCGTTAACATCACCGCCGTCTTGTTGACCTTCATTTCCTCCGTGGCGGATTCGCAGATGCGGTCGGTGCTGACCGCGGTGCAGCTGCTATGGATCAACCTGATCATGCAAGTTACCCCTTTTCCACCTCTCAAGACAATGCTAACCATCTATGTAGGGACTCCCTAGCTGCCCTAGCACTAGCAACAGACCCCCCAACCGAACAAATCCTCGACCGCAAACCCATCAAGGGCGGCGCCCCGCTCTTCTCAACAACAATGTGGAAGATGATCATCGGCCAAGCCATCTTCCAATTAACCGTAACCCTAATCATGCACTTCGTCAAAGCCCCAGGCTTCCTAGACTACGAAGACGAGGTCCGACGTTCAGTCGTCTTCAACACCTTCGTCTGGATGCAGATCTTCAACGAATTCAACAACCGACGCCTCGACAACAAATTCAACGTGCTAACCGGTCTCCACCGCAACTGGTTCTTCATCGGCATCAACATCATCATGGTCGGCGCTCAAGCCGTAATCGCCAACTACGGCGGCGTCGCCTTCAGCATCGTCCCCATCAACGGGGTCCAATGGGCCATTTGTATCGTGGTGGCTGCATTTTCCCTCCCCTGGGCTATGGTCATCCGCACATTCCCCGACCCCTGGTTTGCGACTATCGCCCACGTGGTCGGCAAGCCGTTCGTCGTGGTGTATCATCCGCTTAGTCGGGGGATGCACTCGCTCTGGAGGCCGTTTGGGAGCGGTTTCCGTCGGCTGGGACAGATGATGAAGTTCAAACGCAAGGATGAGTCCGAGAATGAGTCTGATGCTAGTGATGTGGAGAAGGGGACTTCGACAAGGCATACGAAGGATTGATTGAATATATATCTTAAGATGATCTGCCCCCACGGGCAACGGTTCATGTTTATGGATGGCTAGCTCGCAGTACCTGGATGTCAGAGAAAATCCCGATACAGAAGGTGGCATTTGCCTGAGGTTAGGTTGGTTAGAAGATGACGTTGGCGGAACTAATATCTGAGCTAATATTATTGCGTTTTGTATACTTCATGTCTTTTGTGTTTGTTTTAATCGCTCTCTGATAGCGTGGAAGAGGGGGAATATCAAGGATATCGAGTATACGGCCCTCTACCGGTTTAAACGTGTAGGTACGGTAGCGTATAGCCCCCAGTGTGCCATATCGTATCTTGCCAGCAGAACATTTCACAAAGCTAGTATATGTGTATTTTATATACAAGTTGATATTGTAGGAATTGAGATATTTATAGAACAACGGTGCACTTCCTTATATTTTTGGAAGGCCAAGGATTTGCAATTGGGAGATAGCCAAAGCTTCGAGCCGATTTGGCCCCAGGTGGCGTCAACCATATCAATGCTCGCAAAGCTATACGCAGCCTTTGGAGTGGGCAGAGGAATGGACCAATGGCAAAAATGCCTCAGTTGCAACTCCAGCGTGAAGGGGCCAAAGAAAGGTAAGTATACGAGACGAGATTAGACGAAGGGGGCCAAATTAGAGTAAGCCCTAGGAGGTGAGAGAGTGAGACCAGGGGCAGAATTGAGGTACCATCATGCGTCTGGGACACGCTAATACTAGTATTGAGGTGTCCCATTGAGATCCATTGTGTTCTAGGGATCTTGCTGTTGGAGTCGTTAGCGTGTTACGACTTACCCCAAAGAAAGAATGCCCAGGTGGGTATTTGAGGAATAATCCTGTCCTTAGTGAGTTCTGTCCAGTGTTTCATCTTCGAAATACCATGATATAGAACTCTCAATATGTCCCCAAACAAGCGCAAGCGTGCTCGAAAAGCTTGCAATCCGTGCCACCAGCGCAAGCGAAAATGCGACGGCGAGTATCCGTGTGGAATGTGCTCCACTTACAAGTATCAATGCAGGTACGACATCACTGGGACTGTGGATCCCCCGGCCAAGCGCGCTGTTGTCGAGGGACGTAACATGCAGATCCAACCCGTGGAAAATGAAGGCAGCCCGTCCACTGGCAAGAGCCCCGGCATCTTCGAGGAGCACAAGTCCAGGTACACCGGCGCATCTGCAGCCATGGCCTTCCCGCATATATTAGGCCTGGCTCTCGGGTCTGACAACCCTCCCAAGATCAATTCAACTGCGTACAACTTTGGCATCCGCCCGGAAGAGGCTTCCAACGCCCATGGTTTGCTGGGCAGCGTGATCTCCGAGGACAACCTCGCCTTCTACTCGGACGTGTACTTCTCTGCAATGGGCTCCATTGGAGATGTCATGGACCCCAGGATCTATGCTCAGCGGTGTCGCGAGTATTATCATGGGCCTGGCAGTCCGCCGGTCGCCTTTGGTGCTATAGCCGCTGGTATTGCTGCAGTCGGCTCCTTCCTCTCTTCAGTCAGGTACTCCCGCGAGTCGGACCTACTACAGTACGCGAAAGCCATTCTCGATGACCCGGCCTCGATGCGGATGCTGAGCGTCGATCATATCATCGCGTGGGGCATGCGGTTATTCTATCTCCGAGCCACATCCCGGCCTAGTAGTGCCTGGGTCGCCTCCTGCACGCTCATGCACCTCTGCGAAGTCGTCGGGCTGCATAAGGAAGAAAACATCCAACGTATAGCGTCCGTCGCTGGTGCCGCTGCTCTTGGCCATGATGCGGACCGGCTGAGGCGCATCTTCTGGATCCTGTGGGCTGCACACCAGATGCTGTCCTACGAGTGCGATCGGTCGGCAGTGACATTTGCAGCCGTGACTACGCAGGCGATCATTGCGATACCCGGATCTGTTGCCGACCAGTTCGTTCAAATCATCCAGATTATCCCGTCGCCGAACTCTCCGTTCCAACTTGACTCTCAGCCTCTATCTCCAAGGGAGGAGCTCTCCGAACGTCTTACGGCATTGAGCAAACTACATTTCACACATTCGTTCTTGGTCGCCACCAAGGCCGACCTCGCATTTTGTTTCTATCGACGTATCTACCAGTTCAAGGCAGGCATCGCGGATGAAACCATCCAGGTTGTCATCGATAGCGGTATGGATGGACTAGAGGCAGCTGAGCAGCTCGCCAGCCAAGGCCGTCTACTATGGAATGTTATCGGCAGTGTCTTCCAATATGCCTGTATCTTGTTGGCCATCGACACTCCAGCCTCGTCCGCTCACATTCCTGCTGCTTTTAAGGGGCTGGAGAACCTTGTCAGGGCCACGGATACAGCACTCACCCGACAGGCACTCTCTATAGCACGGCATCTTCTCAGTCTTATTGTAGCGAAGAAACGAAAGGCACTTTTGCAGCTGGAAGCTGTCGAGGCAGGATACGAAGCCTTTCAAACGCCACCGGAACCCGAGCCCAACACCGCTGTGCCCGATCTTGTTGGCTGGGGGGTGGACTGGGACCAGTTTCTCGTGGAGCCATATCTGTCGATGTTTCCCGACATTCAGATGTAAATTAACAGCAGAAATCACACTTCAAGGAATCTAATGAAACATTATTGCATTAATGAGATCTAAACCAGCGTTTCCTCCGAATCGGTCTTTTCTTGCACCCTTTCTATCTTGATATAAAAGTTGAACCGGAGTATGTTTGATCATGAGGTTGTGCTCGAGTCAAATCCGTCTACTCCGAGTGATTAGACCACACTCGGCCGTCTGACACTGGGGGAAATGGGTGGGAAGATGCTCCGGGTGTTTCTTTCATTCAACAACTTAACGCCGCTCGGGGTGGACATCGTGCGGCGATTGCGGAGTTAAGATGTTGAGCGCAGCTATTGCGGAGTTTCAGGCTGCAGTGCGGCTGCTGCGGCGGAGATCATAAGCCGGAAAAGTAATATAAATTAATCATGATTAAGCTGCACTTGAGTCTTGGTTCATTCAATCCAATCCAGATCAAATCACACACATCGCTCAAGCAAAATGTCATACGCTAAGGATCAGCCCGGCTTCACCAACGCCATTGAGAGAGTCGCCATTGTCGGTGTACGTAAACTCCCAAAGTACAATACAGGATGAGGCTAACAAACTTACTAGGCCGGAGGTACAGTTGGCTCTGTTATGGCTACCGCCCTCCTTAAAACTGGAAAACACACCGTCACTGCCCTCTCGCGCAAAGACAGCTCCAACAAACTCCCTGAGGGCGTCGTTGTCGCCCCTGTCGACTACAGCGATGAGGCCTCCATTGTCGATGCCCTCAAGGACCAACAGTTCTTTATTATTACTGTCGCCCCCACTGCGCCCCGCGACACACACAGCAAGCTCGTCCAGGCGGCCGCCAAAGCAGGGGTCCCCTACATCATGCCCAACGGATACGGCGGCGACATTGAGCATGTCAAGTTCGGCCAGGATATCATGCTCGGACCCGTGGCCCAGGCCAACCGAGACGAGATCGAGAAGCTGGGCATGAAGTGGATCACCGTGTGCTGTGGGTTCTGGTACGACTACAGCTTAGCGGGCGGGTCGGCGCGCTTCGGGTTCGACTTTGACAAAAAAGAACTGACGATCTACGGCGATGGCAACACCAAGACTTCAGTCTCGACTCTGGGCCAGGTCGGGCGCGCTGTTGCGACGGTGCTCAGTCTGAAGGTGCTTCCGGACGACGAAAACGACATGAGCCTGACTCTCGAGAGCTGGCTCAACAAGCCTGTCTACCTCACGAGCTTTGTCGTCAGCCAGAACGAGATGTTTGAGAGCGTCAAGCGCGTGACTGGCACAACGGACGCCGACTGGACGATTACCCGGGAGGATGCCCACAAGCGCTACGCGGATGGTCTTGGGATGGTCAAGACCGGCAACATGGCTGGGTTTGCTAAGCTGCTCTACGCGCGAGCGTTCTTCCCGGAGGATGCCGGCAACCACTCTGACAAGGCACAGAACGAGCTGTTGGGCTTGCCGGAGGAGAAGTTGGACGAGGCTACCCAGGTCGGGATTGATATGGTCAAGGCGCTGCAGAGCCGTGCGGAGCGCATGGCTTCATAGAGATGTACCTTCTTAGAATTTGAAATCGTTTCTGTGTTTGAATGCAGTTGACAAAACAGGTGACAAAACATAAAAAGGTTCATGTTAGTTTAAATCAAGTAGGTCCTAATACGGAATGTGTAACTTGGTAGTTATCTTTCCGAAACCGAGGTAGAGTCTGAATATTCAGCTGTTGGCGTTGGTTCTACCCCTTGAACTGTTGAAGGAAGAATGACGAACTAACCTTGGGGTTAAGGGGCGACCAAAGTTACGGAGAAGTAGCCGTTTCTTTAAAAGTCATTTTCGTCCTTTCCACAGGTCATATTCTAGTAAAAAGTGCTAGACAAACTATATTTTTACATGAATACATCCGGTCGAACGAGACAGAAAGACATATTCTTGACTTCCAATAACAATTGCAAACCGCAAGCAGAATACCTTTTCTCGAAGTAACATACATGATCAGGTGGTTAGCTGGAAGCCCTAAGGCTTAAAGATAAACCCAACAATCGACGGTTGAGAATGACGCCCTTCCTTCCACTGCTATCATGCAGACTGCGTATAAATGATTAGAAATTCAGTCACGAAAACCCAGAATAAACCCATGTCTTCCAGATATCCTTCAGTTGGTTCCTCTTCCTGCAACATGATAGGCCTGCGACAAGAAGCAACCTTGGAATAGCAGAGGGCGCTACCTCAGCCTGTGTCTTCGACAACTGTTGCAAGCTCGTATCCGGCAACCTGTGCACATGAAAATGTACTCAGGCAGATAATGGTTGCCGACCTCACACTGCAACCTTCCAGTGTTACGCCAAACCCATTGCGAGTTCCGGTAATGCTCGCACCCGTTGTCCTCGTGACGCCGCAGGCCATCGACTATCCGGTGGAATAGGTTTCGGCGGACATGGATATCGGCATTGGCCGGCGCCTCCTCATCCACCGCTTGGATTGCAACTTCCTCAAGCCTGTTCTCATGCCAAAGTGCGCACTCGCAGGATTTCCAGACCAAGCCACACACGTAGCAGAATTCGCGGCCGCACCTACCAACCATTAGTACTTGTCGTGTACTATCCTATGTTTGCTGTAAGAGACATTGCTTACCGACAGGTCATGTGGTTGCAGCCGTGGCGGAGCTCTACCATAGTCCGGCAGTTGAAGCATCGCTTCCAGTTTTCAGCTTCCGCCAATGCCAACACAGCATGAAGGGACTCGTCCATTGGACAATCGACACGAGGGTGGGCGAGCGAACGACATATCACATGAGTCTGTCGGTGACATTCAGGGCAGGTGCCGTGCTCATTCTGGATGGCGAAGGGAGGGATGAATTTCGAACAGGTCAGTTCGGCGCAGTAGAGGCGATCCTTCGCGGTCCATTCAAGGGCCCTTTCACAGAAACGTCGAAGCTCCTCGTAGTTGAGGATTCTCAAGGCAACTCCAGGTGGCGCAACATTGCCGCAGCAGCGAGGCGGGTATAACTCCTCGTCTCTGATAGCACCGAGGAACATCTGTCTTGTGCAGTCGCGGCAGAATTCGTGGCCGCACGAACCATTGAACATTATGGTGTCGACTTTGGTGAAGCACGACGCGCATTCTCTCGTAAGGCTGCTTGTTTGGGATGGATGCATAAGGGAGGAGCCTTCCTTCAGAGCCACCCGGCCCATAAGATCCCCCATGACAATGGAAACGGCGTCGTTATCGTCTGGCGGCGTGGTATCGTTTTGAATTCGATCGGAGGTTGACGTTCCATTGTGCAGAGCGAGGGCGAATTGGTGATCATGAGTAGCAACCCTTTCCTCGTGTTGAAAAGCTGCTAGCATCTTCTGGTCGGTTGCAATTGCTGTGCTCGTACTAAGCGCCAATGTCTCGTCTTCGATGGAAACTTGCAGTGCCCGAATATCATCCCTCAGGCTCGCAATGGCAACGTCAAGGTCTGTTCCCTTTCCTTTCTGCCTATTTTCAAGATCATCCAGGTCCTCGAGAAGAAGCTGGAGTATCATCCGCTTGTCCTGATCTTGCTCCATCTTGAGGGGTAGGATTGAAACTTGGAGGTCCGGAATAAGGTGAGAGGAAATGGCCTGTCAAAGGGACATGGAGGAAAGAGGGCGAAGAAAAAGAGAGAGAGTGTGTGTGTGAGAGAGGGAGGGAGGAAGAGAGAGAGCTGTCTTTACCAGAGAAGGAACAAGCAATGTCACCAAGCTTGCTTCTGGTCTTTGACACTATAAGGCCTTTGTTCTTAACTTTGCTATTGGCATAGAAGTTGGCCTGATCTTATATTCTGTTTAAATCCTACTTTGGCCAGGGCTTTCACTTGTCGCCTTAGGGAGGTCATTGGCTTCACCATATCTAGGAACAGCTGTTTTGGGATATCAACACTATCATTGATGTTTCGGTGACTACATATGTAGTAAGGGCTCAATCTCAGATGCTCACTTTACATAGGTAGTTCTAGGTTAGAGGGAAAGCGAGTTTTTTACTTGGCAATGTCGAGACATGCATGTCGACGTTCAATACATAGGAACGTACAAGGACGAGTCACTTCAGCAAGAGATGTGACTTACTCGATAGGGTCTCGAGAATTGAAAAAGGCATTGAGTATATTTTCATCTATTCATAACATCAAAGGGAACAGGAACGATCTACATCATAACCGTTTGCCATTATAACAAAAAAAAATTGGCCCAACGATTAAAAGCCGATCGAAATATCTAGCTCCATGAAACATCTCTTTAAAAAGGTCCTTTTCGTCATAACGCGATTCACCCAAATAGGTCAGAGTAAAGCGCAGTTTTGGAATCGGGGTTTATCAACCCAAAAGTAAAACACATCAGGTCATTCCAGTATCATGAAATGGAATGCATCTACTGCTTCTCCTCAGTCTCGCCCTGGGCCTCGCCTTCGGCGGGGGCATCCTTCATCTCGGCATCGCCCTCGGCGCTCTTCTTGGCGGCCTCCTCTTCGGCCTTCTTGGCCTCGAGCTCGGCGCGACGCTTAGCGGCGGCCTCCTCCTCGGCCTTGCGGACAGCATCACGCTCAGCCTCGACCTTCTCCTTGTAGCGCTGGATGATAGGGCCGGCGATGAAGCGGATGTCGTCCATCTTGGCGACGTAGACGGACTTGATGGTGTCCTCACCTTCCTCGTAGAGCCAGTCCTGAAATGATGCGTTAGTATGACTGACCATAAAAATCTTTGAACAATGCTGGTGCGAAACTCACCTCGGTGTCCATGAGCTTGGCCTTCAACTTCTCCTTCTCCTCCTCGCTGGCAAACTCGGAGTACACGCCATCGATCTTGTCACGGAGCTCGTAGATGGAGGCCTCGAGCTCGTTCTTCTTCTCGTCGGTCTCGGCGACAAGCTTGTCCTCCATGTACATGGCGTTCTCGCGCTCGGTCCAGGCCTCCTTGGTAGCCTGGTCGAAGCCGCCGGTAGCGGAGGCAATGGGGAGATCACCCTTGCGAACCTGCTTCTTAACCTTGCGGGTCTTCTTGGGCTGCTCCTCCTTGGAGTCGGTGTCCATCTCATCCTCCTTCTTCTCCTCCTCGACGGGCTCCTCGACCTCCATGTCCTCGACGTAGTATCCAGACTCGACGTTGAGGATACCGTGCAGGTTGAGACGGGCCTTGAGCTTGCAGATCATGAAGTCGTTCTTGTCATCGGCGTGGACGCCCTTAACGGAGAAGCGGCCAATCCAGGGGTTGACCTTGCCGGGCATAGCCTCGACATCGGAGTAGCGGGCCTCGAGATCGAAGGGCTGCTTGCGGTAGAATGTGAGAATCTTGGTGGAAGGCATAACATTGCCACGGCTGAAGACAGTGAGGCTAGTGTCCTCATCGGGGATCTCGGGAGACTGCTCCCAGGTGAAGTCGATGGGGTAGTTGACAATATCGTGGACGGCGAAGTCGCGGACACGGAAAACGGGGGAGAGGGTAGCACAGCTGAAGGCACAACCGCGGGCAATGGCCTCATCCTGGTTCAGGGTGAAGGACAGACCCTTGCCGAAGAACTTGGTAATGGTCTCCTTGATAGCGGGGACACGGGTGCAGCCACCGACCATCTCGATCTGGTCGATGTCTCCAACCTGGAGCTTGGCCTCGGAGAGTGCCTGCTCCAGAGGAACGGTCAGGCGGTCAAGGAGAGGCTTGACCATGAGCTCGAGCTCATCACGCTTCAGCATAGCACGGACATCAGTGTCATCCATGAGGGACTCCACGCTCAGAGGTGCCTGGGCGTTAGCGGACAGAACCTTCTTGAGCTTCTCGGCGGCAACCAAGGTGCGGGTCCAGGCCTTGCCGTTAGTGTGGATGTCAACCTTGAACTTCTCCTTGAACTCGACAGCGAGGTGCTCGGTGAGAGCCTTGTCGAAGTTACGGCCACCGAAGTGACGATCGTAGGCGGTAGCCTTCACGTTGAGTTCACCCTTGCGGAACTCAACAATGGAGGCAGTGTAGTCGGAGTAACCAATGTCGATGAACATCACACGGCGGGGCTTCTCCTCGGGGGTGGGGAGATCCAGCTTGGTGATACCCCAACCGAGAGCGGTAGCGGTGGTGTCGTTGATGAGACGCAGGACGTTGAGACCGGCAATATCACCAGCGTCAATCATAGCGCGGCGTTGCACATCAGTGAACCACGCAGGAACGCTGATGGTGACGTCGGAGACGGGAGCGCGCAGTTCCTTGGCGGTGATATCCTTGATCTTGGAAAGGTAGGAAGCGACCAACTGAGTGGCTGTGAACTTCTCCTTCTTGCCAAGGTAGCTGACCTCGACACCGGCCTGGCCATCGACGTCGACCAGGTTGCATGTGTTGTATTCCTGCTCGATGGCGACATCGGGGTCGTTGAAAGAACGGCCGATCAGACGCTTGAGAGAGCCGACGGTGTTCTTCAGGTTGGAGATTTCTCCACCCTTGGCGGCCTCACCGAGGGCACGGCTGCGAGGTGTGAATCCAACGACGGAGCTAGAATAATTCAAATCAGTATTCAGTTATCCGGTGGCTAGCAGGGGGTTTGGGCACGTACGGGGTCTGACGATTAGAAACCTCATTGGCAATCTATAATGTCAACAAGTAGTTAGCGCAATTGCTCATGCTTGTGAGGTCATGGTCCATCTCGAATGAAAGACTGTAAATCCGAATCAAGACCGTGGGGTAATACGCACAATGTCAATGCCCTTGTTGCGGGCAACACCAATCTTGGTGCTTTGCGCACCCAGATCTATACCGACGACACTCATTATGGAAGAAACTAGGGGAATATGGGAGGTAGGGAGGGAATGGGAGATGGAAGATTCAAAGGAAGAAAAGTGAGAGAAGTCGGAGGGGAGAATTTGCACGCCACTCCACTATTATTGGAGGGGCGATGACCAAGTGTCAGGCGGTCTGGCTGATCTTTAGGCGCCGAACTAAGGACTTTCAAATTTGGGGTATAAATGGATAACGTAAAATGTATCAGAATGTGCTTTCTTTCTTTCATTTCCTCTCTCTGACTGGTCTATATACCTTTCTTAGCATCCGGACTATGCTGGTACCTCATCGAACCTTCTGGCGGCTGCTGGACCACCCACTTTCACCGCCTAGTGTTTCGTGGCAGAATTAAAAATCTGATCACCGCCCTATGAGGAATCTACGGTGGGTCATTGGCTACAGATGTTCTTGGACTTGAATGTTGTTTTGGATTCTAAAAGCTATAGAATTAAGAGAAAAACAAGATCGCCAGGCTAAAAAAAAATATAAGAATAGGATGGTCAACAAACCTATGCCGAGCGGCGAAGCTGTCGAACTGAGGGAAAAAAAAAACACTAAAAAAAAGGAGAAAAAGAGGAAAAAAAAAAGGAAAAGGACTAAAACTGACGTCATGCCCGGTACATATGTTCCTGTTAGACAATAATATCATGAGGTGGGTCACGGGGTTTGAAAGGAGCTCGGCGCCAAATCGCTCAGCGCCATTTGTTCTGACTCTCTGTAGGCCGGAGGGATGTTTTCAGCGCGTCCCGTATGATATGTGCCTGGTGGACGGGTGAGTCCAAGGTCATCGTGCTCGGATGCAGAACCCATAGGCTTCGGAGTGACTCCATCGCCAAACTGGTTCTCCGAATAGTGGCCATCGACGCTCACCGAGGCCGTTGATGCTCGGGCTTGGCGGGCATAATAGGGCTTCTTTTGGTCTTCTTCACTCATCAGGAGGTTTTCCACGTTCTGTGGTGTGGCAATCGAGCTAGAACCGCAATCCGATCCACTGAGCACAGAGTCAGTCGAATGGCGAAAGTGAGCAGGTAACTGGTACTGAGAATTTGCCGGATTTTCCATTGCGCTGACCATTCGTGCGAGTGCGGGCCCAGGGCCGGCAGTGTTGACATAAAACCCATCAACCTGCTGCTTGGCAGGTGCAAATCGACCTTCCACATTCTCCGATGGGCGGATAGGGACAGATTTCCGGCGCACAATACCGGTGCGGAAGGTATCGACATTCACATTGAACTCATCGCCCTGCTCTTTTGCCCGTTCAACTGCTTCTCCTGGCGTGGTATGGTCATCAGCAGTAGCAGCGTCGGCCCGTGGTCCACCCCAAGTTCGCTGACCGGCTGTGAAAATACCATAGACCATGTAGATCCAGTTGAAGAACGGGTTCACAATGAACATGATTGGGTAAAGCCAGGCTTTATAGCGTCCGAGACGTAGGCCAAAGTACAGCATGAGTAAATAATTTAACCCCAGGGAGACCCCCATGAATCCCACAGGAAGATCCTTTGCCTTCTTTGATGTTGTAAGCAGTGAGATGATCATCATGAAGAAGAGGAGAGCAGTCGTCCGGATCGTGTTTTGCATGAAGCGAACCAGACACAGAAGGGGATAGCGCACCCAGAGCCGGGAATCAGTGATCATGCAAACCTCGTTTGTGATGAAACCTAAAAACCATCGTCGGCGTTGCTTCAAGAGAGTACTAAAGGTCTGGACGGCTTCGGTCTTGCAGAAGGCGCTCATACATAGTTGGATTTGATACCGCTCCGTGGCGCCAATCATGAACAGGTGGGTTAGCCATCGGTCTTCCCCAAGATGACATTTTCCGTAGTCGAAGAGATCGTCGCATTGTTCAGCCTTGTCCGCAAAGTAATACTTGGCCATCTTACGGAAAGCGGAGAAGCGTAAAATAGTCAAAGCTCCAGGGAGGCAGGTCACCGCACCACAGCCAGACTCAACGGATCGTTCAAGAAGCTGACCGTGGACGTATTCCATGTCCTGAAGGATCGTCAGCAGGCTGTTTTTCTCCGTCGTCGACGTAATGATTCCCGTCATTGCAAGCATATTGCGTTTCCTGCCTGGCTTAAGTTCCATGTCGTACATGAAGTTCTGCAAGCAAACACGATCAAGGATGCAGTCGGAATCGATGAAAAGAACGAACAGATTGTCATTTCTCTTCAGGTAATCAGCATACACCTTGTCGATGAGCTTGAAAGTATGCTTTTGGCAGTGCCTTTTACCGCCATGTTTGAAGCGAGATACCGTGATCCGTGCACCCTTGTATATACAGTCAATGCTCTGAGGATAGCTCTCCAGTGTGATCGGAATACCGAGATGATCGAGGACACGGAGATACGGCTCGTCGACCTTGCCGCCATCGTATGAAAGAAAGACGTGGATGCAATTTGCAGGATAGTCGCAGTCGACCACGGAATTGATGGCTTTAATCAAGACAGTTGGATCCTCCTTGTATACTGGCATCACAACCACAGTCTTCGGCGCCGTACGATCATCCAGCACTCGTTTGATCCTCTTTTTTTTCCCAAGTGAATTTGTAGTGAGACCGTAAACGCAGAATAGCCATGGACCGACCAGAAGAACAGAAAAAGCCCAAAATGCAAACACTTGAAACCCATGCACTATTTCGTGTGGTAAGTGAACCGTGATCTGTGGTGGCAACGGCAGTGTCACGAGAATGACTGGAAGGAATGCCAGTCTATCATATGTGTTCGTCAGTGGAGGACTCTAAATGAAGCAGGGTAACGAGCCCTTCCTGTTCAAGAAACCTACCGTATCACTGTGAACAAGATAATCATCACCACGGCCAGAACTCTTACACTCCAATGGTCTGCTTTCATCCACACCTTGACCAGGCAGTAGAGGAAGGCACCTAGCCATAGAAACCATTCGAACAGGGCTGCAAGCATCAATGGCCCGACAATTGAGAGGTAGATTATCTTTTGAGGATGGTCAGGATGAAATCGGAAGCCCAGAAGGAGGGGAGCATACATCCTTGGTCGGCCAGGTCTCGTCAAGCAACGAACCCCTTTGTGGTAGGGTCATTTTGATTTGGCGAAACTGTTTCCTAACCTGTTGGATGTCGAAAACAGCACCTCAAATGTAAGTTGAACGGTCCAAAGGTATTGTATATGGAGAATAACGGCCTTGGCATCCTGTCTGATTAGCGGAATCGGTGATCTCAATTTTGACAGGCAGCTACTCACAGCTCAGGCCTTATAATGTTACTATCCTAGGGGTGAACGCGGTGCCTATATCACAACCGTCATGGAAAGGATATTCAATTGAAGATATTCATGGATGTGATATTTGATAAGAGTGAATGCCCTGTGACAAATTGAGTACGAAATGAGGTTTCCCGAGAAAAGGGAGGGAAATGAAGTCAGCACCTCAATAAACAACCTGGTGACGACCTCGCGACCTTTGGGAAGGTGCAATGTGCGTCAGGTGCACTTGGACGATGTTGGCGGAAAATATGAGTACATAATGTCAGTATCGCGGTCAGACCAATACTTCCTAGAACAATCTCTATTCATACTTCCATTTCATCTATTTTCATTCCAATTCTTCAATTCTTCCAATACAATGCGGACAATAGGAGACAATGTATAAGACAACGTCGAATTGCCCGAAAGGGACTAGTTCTCGTCCACGCTAACCAATTGCGGACTAGCATCTGCCTCAGGCGCCACTGGAGCTCAAAAAAAATTCCCAGATCCTCCCCGCTGCGAGACTGTCACAAGCGCAATAATCAATCTATAAAGGTATTGTTCATATGTCCCCAGATTATCCATAAATCTCCTCCGATTCCTTGTTCACTTGCATTTTCTGCTTTCTCTGACATCTCCGTCGCGTCGAATCTTCCTGCTTATCATCTTTTTTCAACTGAATTAGTCTCCGCATACAATTCGCAACAATGGCCGAAGAACAAAAGACCCCAGTTGTCAACGCCGAGGCTGAGAAGGATGTTCAGAATGTCCTCGCCGAGCTGAAGGAGGAAGGCGCCACCGAGCAGCCCGCTCAGGACGCCGACGAGGCCCGCATTGTCGCCGAAGCTGCTAAGCTAGGAGAGAAGTCTGAGAAGGCCGAGGAGAAGACAACAGAGCCCCAGACTGAGAAGCGCGAGACCCGCACCTTCCAGCGCGATGGCCGCGGTAACCGTGGCCCTCGCCAGAACAACGCCAAGTTCGATCCCTCCACCCAGGAAGTAACCGACGACCCTGTGCAGATCCGCAAGCAGGTATGAACTATGGAAAGGCTCTCCCACTAGATATTAACTGACGCGCACACCCTAGGTCGAATTCTACTTCTCCGATTCTAACCTCCCTATGGACAAGTTCCTTCTCTCCAAGGTTGGCGGCAGCGCCAACAACGCCGTGCCCCTTGAGCTCCTTCACTCCTTCAAGCGCATGCGCCGCTTCCAACCCTTCAGCGCGATCGTCGAGGCCCTCAAGACCTCAGAGAACGTCGAGCTGACTGACAACGACACCGCCGTCAAGCGCAAGGTCCCTCTGCCCGAGTCCGTGAACGAGCACGATGCCAAGGCCGTCAAGGTCTTCGAGGATGCCGCCATGGCCCGCTCCATCTACGTCAAGGGCTTCGGCTTTGGTGAGGAAGAGCCCACTACACAGCTCGACATCGAGGCTCTCTTCGCCCCCCTACGGTCCCACAAACGCCATCCGTCTGCGCCGCACCAACGACAAGACTTTCAAGGGCAGCGTCTTTGTTGAGTTCGAGTCCGAGGAGAAGCAGAAGGCCTTCCTCGCTCTGGAGAAGAAGCCCCAGTGGAAGGAGAATGATCTGATCTTCAAGAGCAAGAAGGAGTACTGCGACGAGAAGGTCGAGGAGATCAAGAATGGCAATGTCTACCCCTCCAATGCCCGCAACACCGGCGGCCGTGGACGTGGCGGTCGTGGTGGTCGCGGCGGTCGTGGTCGTGGTGGTGGCCGTGGCCGTGGCGGCCGTGATGATCGTGACCGCAACGACCGTAACGACCGCGACTGGCGCGAACGTCGCACCGAGGACCAGAAGAATGGCTTCCAGGCTCCCCGTGAGGCTCAGAAGGACTCTCGGTAAGTCAAACTAATTTAATATCTGCAGTGAGTGAATAAGTACTGACTTTAATTATAGTGGCGTCCCAGTCGTGCAGAGCACCCAGAAGCGCTCCCGCGAGGATGAGGGCACCAACGGTGGCGAACACCCCGCTAAGAAGGTCGATGCCAAGGAATAAGGTATCTAGTTTCGGCGGATTGCAATGACCTGTCTTGTCTTTAATTCTTGTTCTCTGATTTCGGTCGATCGGCGGGATTCAAAAAGTATTGCGGATTGGAGATCCGACCTGCCTCTGTTTTCCGATTATTTCATACAGGTGAACCTTCTCTCGGCGTTATGTCATTTCATTACGAGCATCTACGGTTTGGCTAGGCAGGCCTCGGTGGCTACGATTAACCGGGGCCCAGGCTTTGATATGTACAAATGAGACATTTGAACGGACTGTTCTCAAAATCCTATCATGAAAAGTCTAGGAGGACCGTACGACTAGACTTCCTATATGACTTCAATTGGTATATCAGATATCTAGAACTCTAGATCATAGGCCAAAGTATCGTCGCACAGCTCCTCTCGCATTTTATGAGCCCTTCAAGGTGTCAACAAATCAGCCCACGGTCCTCACTGACCCAAGGACGAAGAAAACTTACTCCAAATGAGCAGGATGCACTGCATAGGTAGCGATATGCTCAGCGGTCTCCAAAACAGCAACAAGTCCCATATCGAAGCCCTGGGCACGCGGAAGCGAAATGGGCAGCGGGGGACCGCTCTGCAGCGACAGCAGTCCTATTGCAATTTTTATATAAGGCTATGTCTCGATATGAGCTCCAGGGTGCCGCCTACCAGGAATTTTCCCCACCATTCCCTGACACGTCTCCTTCCAGGTGGCGATCTGGGCCGGGGTGACGCCGGGCTTAAGGCGGAAGAGGACTTGGAGCTTTGTCAGTGATTAACGTTCGTTTTGTATCTTTTGACATTCAGCTGCATCCAACTAACCAATATGGTAAACAGGCATTTTGGTTGATTCTTCACAAATAAGGATAGATGTATGTTACCCAGGTTTGGTCCGGAGATTGTGTCGTTATGATCGGCGGGGTGGCGGTGGGGTTCTCGGGGGATGTCCGATCTCTTGTATGGAGAGTACGGATATCTCCCTCGCCGATGTTATAATGCTTGATCACCGGCGGACTTTGGATTCCATTGAGGGATTGCCTTGCTAATGATTAGTCTTCCGTACTGTAGTATATATCCTTAGTATAAATATGTCCGGGCCACTATACAGCTTTCACGAATCGTAGACCCAGGTACCTACGCCCATTGGGGCCAGAACCCTTGATGGAAACCCAGCATCCATTATATATTCCTTGGGCCTTGTATTATCCTAGCTGCGCTACGATGTTGCTTTTGCCTCTTATAAATTCCTTTCTCTGTACCACAACATGGCCCGTAGGCTGTGGCTTCTTCAAGTCTGCTGTTGTGGCTAAACCCACGTCATTAAGATATCTGCTGCAATTGCAGCCGCAAAGGGTTGGTTTCTTTATTATTTTTATGGTTGCACTCAGTTATGCAGAGCTGAAGGAGCTTATTGAAACTGAGCATTCCGAAGGGCAACAAGATCCGTACTTTGGCTTTATTGGCCCTCTTGAGCAAACAATTTACGAATTCAAGCAAAAGTCCTCGGGAGTGGTACCGTCTTCTTTATGATATAGATTTTCACAAGTGTGTTCTTCACAATTTTACATTGATCGGTTCTCGCCACAATGATGGGATTTGACGAAGACAACGGTGGTGAAGGCACCAGCAGCAGCAGTCGCTGCCCGCTTCCCAACCTCAGCAAATAATCTCAGAGCAGCAAGGCGAAGCTTCTCAAACTGAGCTGCCTCAATTGTGCGTGAGAAAGCCAGAACTTAGGGGATTAGGGAACCAACATTCTGAAAGAGAAGGAAATCAAACTCAACAAAGACATTACTTCTCGATGGGAGCAAGCATGCTAACTAATAGGTTCAATATTACAATTATAAGAAGCTTTCGCATTAAATGCCAATCCCTACAACATACAACCTTGGAACATAGAGCATGGAGGTGCTTAAGTGAGATGTCCCGGGTGGAGCCCAGTACGTGTCGTGCTGTGCCAAGCCCATCTCCACAAACGCCTCAAGAAGTTTGAGAGGACAGTTTATGATAGTATTGATAGTATTGATAGTATTGATAGTATTGATAGTATTGATAGTATTGATAGTATTGATAGTATTGATAGTATTGATAGTATTGATAGTATTTTGCTATGGCCATATGTGTATGGAGTAGCCCAATAGTGCTTGGCACTTTCCCATTGGCAGTTTTCCATTCCATGTTCATCCCCTGGAATAGTTGCAGTGTCCTTGGGGGCCATTCCGATCGCGTGCTCACCTGCTATTTTGGGTGTTCTTGGCGGGCGCCGGATATCTCAGGTTGGGGGATGTTCCACCTTATGATGACAGGGACTGCTGATCGTTACCTGCCATAGACATCGGGATATTATTTGCACACATAATGCATCTCTGGGCACGTGTGCCAAGTGGGGGATGTTTTTATTTTGGATCCTTCAGGGCTGTGTGGACCTGTGGACCCTGTGTCTTGCTTCGATTCTTTCGAAGTTCACCCTATTTTCTTATCTGTCTTGAAGTTATTGCATTCTTCTCCCTCTTACGCCACTTTACATCCATGGCTGGAAGAATTTCCATCCCTTTGTCAGTTCAGGTGCAACATTCTTGCATGATTTGACACATTCCAGGTTTGCTTTTTTTCTGTACATATGATGAAACCTGCCTGGGAGCTGCAAGGGGGTCTTTCCCAGCGTCTGCGCGGAAAGCTTGAATCTGCGGCCATAATCGCCCTCGAAGTCGCCAGATCCCCTCAAGCCCATCTCGACCGCGCCTGGGCAGCCTACCGCGCATACTTCTTTTCGGTTATTTTTATCTCCCTCGTCCTCTCCAAAGCCTTCCATATCTACGCCCATCTCAATGCCCTGACGGCCCTATCCCTTCTCGCCTGGGGCCCCACCTTCTTTTTGCTGGATATCCTGATCATTCTGGGCGCACGCAGCCTGGCCCGATCATACGAATGGCGAACGACTCGGGATATAGCGGCTGTATTTGTTGCGCTGTTCAGGTAGGCAGACGTCCATCGAATTTACGGACAAATAGCGAATTGTTAATTATCCCCCAGTTTATACGCCTCGTCGATGTTTTCCGCCAACCTGTCCTTTTACATCCACAAGGGCGTGGAGATCCACTGGCGCATATCGAGCGGCTTCCACAAGGGCAAGCCCACCGCCATAACTGTTCTGTCAGCCCTGTTCGTCGCTATCCTTCTTGAGGCGTCGATTTTGGTCGGCGCATTATACGCCACACCGTATCTATCGTGGGTCACCGCAGCTTTCCTGAGGGTCTGGGGTGCAGTGTTATCCGCGACGTACCGCTACTTCCGTCCAAATAAGCAGGTTCTGCCACACCCGGATACCTATGAGCAAATTGCCATCGACGACTATGAAGTGGGCGATGACGACAACGACTCCATATCCGGGCTGGATGCACCTCAAGACCCGCCCGTGCAGAAAAGTCGGGCATTGCTGAAGCCCATTATCGTTGTGTCGTGCAGCGCAGTCCTACTTTTTCTCCGGGTCATTCGTCCCCACGATATGACTTACAGTTTTCTCTCCGGATCTCTCCCTCTAGCCCCATTTGGCGGCCTCAAGCTTGGGTCTTCTGAGCAAGGTATCGCATCGTTGCCGGGTGATTTCACCTGGCTAGAAGGAAAAACTGCTCTAGATTCCTTCCCGACATTCGATTGGTTACATACGGGTGATGCGGCAACTGCCTTCCCGAATTGGTCTCCCTTCCACATAAGTCACTTCAACAACACCGCACCAAAGAACTATACGTATCAACACTACAATCCGATGAAAGATCCTCTGCACATTCCCAACCTCCAAAATGACATTCTGGAGCTCATCCGTGACGTGCTTCACAGCGGAGACGTCAAGATCAAGCATATTATTCTCATCAAATTAGAGAGCAATAGGCAGGACGTGTTTCCGTTCCGCTCCGACTCGTACATTATGGAGCACATCAAGAACTCTTGGAACGGAAATATCCCCGACGAGGTTATAGATAAACTCGCGAATCTCACCCCCATCGCCGAAAGGTTCACCGGATTCGAGACTGGGTTCAAGGAGAACAAGGATCGTCCAAAGCCATATGGTGGCCTTAGTGCGAAAAAGGCTTACACATCCGGTACGTACACCATGAAGAGTGTTACAGGCACTATGTGCGGTGTGAGCCCCATGGCCGTCCAAGATAATCTTGAGTACCTGCACGATATTTACCAGCCTTGCCTGCCGCACATATTCCACGCGTTAAGCCAACAATCCAATATCACTAGTGACACTGAGGACTGGACCTCCTGGCCATGGCATTCTATGTGGATGCAATCCCACTATGGTACCTGGGACCACCAGGAAGACCTTACTCCTGTTATGGGATTCAAGGATATCACGACAAAAGAATCAATCAATGAAGCCGGTGCTATATACATCCCGGAGGAACCAGAGGACGAGCAGAAATATGGTCATCCGGATCACACATTGAAGAACTATATGCGGGATGCATTTTCCGAGGCCAAGAAGAACAACACCCGCCTCTTTATCGGCCATCTAACTCACAATACCCATACTCCTTGGTTCAAGCCTGGCGACTACGAGGAATACTTTGGGAATGGCGCAGGATGGAACGATAAGTTGAACCGGTACCTAAATACCATCAAGTATCAGGATGACTGGCTAGCCTCGATCCTTGACGTTCTCGACGAGGCCGGAGTCGCCGATGAAACCCTGCTTGTCATGGCAGGTGACCAGTAAGTTCTATCCATTCGTTACAACATATCAAACTTTCCATTAACTTCATTACAGCGGTTTATCTCTTCCAAATGACGGTGGTATAACAGCCAACCATGACCCCCACGTCGGCAGTTTCCACGTTCCGCTACTCTTCGCCCATCCCAAGCTACCACCGGTCGAAATCAGCAGCGCCGTCCTCTCGACCCAAATTCTTCCTAGCCTCCTCGACATCCTAATCGAAACCTCTAACATCAACGAACAGTCGGCACATATATTGAAGGACCTACTTCCCTTATACGAGGGCCAGTCGTTGCTACGCCCACTTATCCCCGAACAGGATAAGAAGCAAGAGTGGCATTTCTCCACGATGAACCCTGGAGGAACGTGGGTGTCTATGCGAGCAGCCGCGAAACCCTACCGGCTTGTCGTGCCGCTCATCCAAGATGCCCCATGGCGCTTCACCGATGTTGTTGCCGACCCACTCGAGTTCGATCCCGAGGAGGACCTCGATATCGTGACTCTGTTTGATATTGTGCAGACACGACACGGGCCCGAAGCCGCGAGGTGGCTTAGCGAGGCTGCCCATGTCTCCCAGTGGTGGATTGCAGAGAACCACCGACGCTGGAAGTATAGTCCCGATGAACCGAAGGCATCTTGAAGTTCTCTCGGGCGATTGCATAGACTCAGCCAGGAGCAGAGAAGGCGAAGAGTCCGCTGCTAGGCACCGGTCAGGCACCGCGAACCTAGCCGGACGGGTTCCGGAAATCGCACATATACACATATACCGCGTCGTGGGTGCAGCACCATTTTTTCAATCATGCATATGATGGCAGGTGCGAGCGGTCGACTCCACATCGACAAGATCGTCAAACCGATCACACTGACAATCGGACGATTTCTCTCGTACTTCCGCCTGCAACTTTACGATATCTTGTTCGTTTATTCATGCCATTGTTCGTCTATTTAGCGATTTTGGGTATTACAGTGCATAGCGATCACATGGGACTTTGGTCCTTTCGGCTTTGGGAATTCATTTGCACATATCGCTGCTTTTCGACGTAATTACTAGCATTTTGGAACAAATACATACTGCTACTTATATGGCCTCTTATACCTAAGGATGCTGGACTTAGTTTGAGACGGCATTAGGAACGTTAACATTAACTATGATGCTTTTTGGGACATTCTTTTGGGGTGTTTTCCAATTTTCTTAGTTGTCTTCTCAGTTGTCTTCTCAGTTATTCTTTTAGGTGTCCCTCTTAAGTGTCCTCTTGGATCCCTTCAATGCGTCTTTTAAGGGCCTTATATATTCATACATATATATCTCTCTGTCTTTCTTCAAGGATCTTTCTCTTCGTCAGCTGCGAGCTCTCACTTGCACTTTGACGTCACTCTTTCCCTTTGTTCAATTTACGAGTCGCTCTTTCTTTCTATATATACCTATATAGGTATTCTCTGCCCAGGTGTTTCTCCTTTTTCAACTTCAGCATTTTCCCATCTCTTTTTTTTTTAATCTTCTGGAGGGTCCATCCACAAGAAGCACTAAGATTTGTGGGGACCAAAAAGATGCCCAAGATGGTGAGCTGTGCCCAAATTCCATTCTGGCTTTCCTTCACTAACTTGTCCCAGCTCACCACGTCTTCTTACGACATACCTAGGTACCGGGAACCTCTGACCTCGTTCATATCTTCATTAGAGAGGTCCGCTTTCCCCACATTCCTCTTTTAGTGCCTTGTGAGTACATCCCACCTAAGAGACGATGCAACCCAAGTAGCAACAGAGTCCACTCAGCATGTTATGACATAAGGCGCATGTTGAGACTACAGTATCAGAATATTGGGCTAATTGAGGCTTTAGCATGCTGTTCTCGTCTGGCTCACCCATTTACGGCCGGGGATCAGTTGAAGTGCCTGAGGAAAAGACCGACATCCATGCCCTTCACATGGCGGCATTGTGTTCCTATTCTTGTGCGAGGATACTGTGCCTCTTGCCTTGGTATATCCGGTTTAGAGCCTTGCTGTATGTCACTTGGCGATGTTGGACCTGTAGCAACATGTGCTGACCGTTGATGCTGTGGTATAGCCACCTTGGGTCGCCCAATTATAACGCATTGTGGGCAGGAGTTCGTTAGATCTGGCGTGTTTGACTCTGAAATCAACGTGGGCAACCACGGCGATGATAAAGGTCATGACCCAGAGCTAATTGGGAGGAATACAGGGAAGAGAGGCATGGGTGGACCAGGAACAATGAAGAAAGCGATGAGGACTATATGCTGGAAATCTTGGCATGAAGTGTTCGCCATACCAGGCAGCCTACCCTATTGCTCACTGGGGCCAGAGAAAGAAGAAAGGTATGTTCTACGCGGATATCAGACCCAGAATTTCTCACACCATATCAACAGAGTTCGCATATCCAGTGAAGCAATTTACCAACGTCGGCAGTTTACGGCCCTGATGCATTCATTGCTACACCAGGTGTGGCCATTCAGGGCATAGGCTACTCATCAAGCCCGTTCACCTTGGCCGAACACCCTGAATATTCCTATTCTACCCTCACCGTCGTTCTTCGTCTCGGACACTTCCTGTACTGAGCAACTTTTGCTCATCAAGGCAGGCTAATTAGGTCTAGCACTCATGTTGCGACGCCAAGATCAAAGAGAGCAACGGATATACGCTGGAGATTCAGGCCTTTTCCCCTACCCTCCAGTTCCGGATGACTGCATTGCCGTCCATGAGGAGCCTCCTGCTGAACGGGCGGGATTGCTGCGGTCCATGGTCTCAGTGTCAAGTTAGGATGGTCCCGGTCGGTTTTTCTACAGTGCAAGAAATTGCTAACTACTTCCCAACCAGATTCGGAACTGCCTCAGCAAGTTGGAAGAACAACTCGCTGGCTCAGGGAGTAACGATGCTCGCCAGCCATCTAACAAGGTATGTTACTGTAATTAGCTTATTCTTACCCTCTCTCTTACTCTTTCACCTCCTCCCTTCGACTTCTATTCGCTAACTATTATTCTATCCTTGTAGTTCTTCGACCAAAGACCCCTGTTATCCCCCAGAGTTTCGCCCCGCGTTCGATTTTACAAAGCCTAGAGATGCATGGGGATGAAGATTTTATGCACGGATATCGCTCTGGGAATAGAATTGGGGTTTACAATGGACTTCGGGTTACCAACATTGAAGCCGAAATGGAAGAGGGGGTTGCTACCACGGTCACCACTTGAGTATTCCATTACTGGTCTTAAAGGAGGAGTTTCATTGGTGGGATGCCCTACCTTGAGAGCCTTGAGCTAGGATGTCCCGAAGATCGTGTTGACCACGTCTGGGCTCAGATCCTTTCCTTCTATTGGCCTGTGAGCGCCAATTACGGAGTCAAGCGAGAAGCGTACGTCTCCATAACCTCCCAAACAAAGGTCAACGTTGTCCTTACCAACTTTCGAAATGGACGTACCAATTGGGAAAGCCGGGACCCTAACCGCATGGCATACCGCATTGTGAGCATCGGGGAGTATGTGTGTTTCTACAGGATCGAGGCGTCTTCTACTAAGTTGAAGGAGTACAAGACATCGACATCGCAAGATCAACTCTGGTTGGCCAAGAGAAATGTTGCCCATGTTCATGATATCTTAACGGATATTCGAGCGGACGTAGCTCGTGGATAGAGGACTAGGTATATCTACGGACGACCATCCATGTCTGACTAGAACTAGATTAGCAAATTGAAGCATATTTTCATTCCATCAAAATTTTTGCCGTGTGACATCTTCGTAAAGTCATGTTCCACCTATGCATGAATCCTGCTAGAGCCCCAACGAAAACGAGGCCAACTTGTCGTGTGACAGCAAGTTGCGAGTGGCTTCGTAGAAACTGAAGACAGCGAAAGTGAAGAACTAACCATCAAATACTAGGGCGAATATACAGCAAGTCGTGGAATATCATATTCATCTTTCTAAGAGCCTCAACTTGCCATTCCCTCTCAATCCTTACAATATCAATAGCGAGGCAAGCTCCAGACATTATAGCAGCCAAACACTTCCATCATAACCTCTTTGTACCTCTGTTTGTGAAGGTAAGATAAATTGCGTGAACGTAGGGCTTCTATTGAGGTTTCACAAGCAGTCTCAGACGAAGCCCGGGGGCTCACAGCCATGTCAATTGCCTGGAAATCAGGCTCCTGCAAGAATGACTTACGGTCACGCTTCACCCAGTCTAGATCATCTGGTTTCGCGCCAGGGCCCAAGATGATCCACTTTGTGAGAATGAGGGCTAGCCTGCCACGGACCTCTTCCATTCGAAGCTCAAAATGAGACACCGGTGTGTCGGAAAGGTGCGCTGAGAGAATAGATTTAACACGATGTCGAATCTCCCGGCGAGAGAAATGCTCGCATATCCAAAAGTAATATGGAGACGATCGATCTGGAAGCGGTGCCTTCGGGATGTAAAGAGCCACCCTTGCATAATAAACCAAGAGAATCTCTTGGATCTGTAGACAAAGGCCTTTTCGCTCCTGGTAAACCCGTGGTTCGATCGAAAACAAAGTGGTTGCGTCGGGATGTTTACTGACTTGAGTGTGGTATAGCGATTCGGTGCCAACGCCATACTGAACACCACAATAGAAATATCTCATCACGGACTGGAGTGAAGAAGAGTACTTTCCATACTCCTCTATAAATGGGAGAGAACTGATCTTGCCAGGCAATCCTGCCCTATATTCTTCCCATTTGGACGCACATGGAAGGCGAGAAGGCCACTCCGAGTGATAATCCAACGCAAACCATTCCGGCCCGTCAAACTTATGAAGAATATCGCAACTTCAACAAAGGAAGTGATTTGGCAGGTCTCGTTGAAGTCGATCCGGCACCGCTGACTTGTCATACTCTGTGTGTGAAAGAAGTGTTCTTTTGCAGCTGAGGGCCTCGAAGAGTCGACGATTGCACATGGAGAGACAAATGATATCTTCAGGTTCGAGCAGGTCCGATATTGATAGTATGAGTTCCAGGCGAAAACCATTCAACCTGTCCGGTTCCGGGATGACGAACTGGGTGGTTGATTTGCTTTGAATACACTGGAGATCTTGTACGGGGTTGAGGTCGCTTGCAGCCATGTCTGACGCGCTCGATCTGTAGGTGGAACAGGCGGTTGAATGATGAGCTCACTCGGCAGCTGGTAACCTTCCAAGGCTGGAATACCCTCCTGTCTCCAGATAAAACACAAGGTTATGAGTGAAATTGCAAGCTCGGGAAAATGTCTAGAGAGCAGTGGAGGGCTTAAACTGACGTTGTGTAGAGGCATTGTAAAAGAGAGAGAAATCGTCCGTGGATGGACTGAGCTTCGCTAGGAACCTTGGAAGAGCTAATGTCCGATCCGTTTTGCGCAAGGCCTAGACTCTCACCAAGTAGATTAATTAATAAGATGTGAGAGACGTATCAAGTCCTTTAATATTTCTATTTAATTATTTAGCTAGAAAACATAATGTAGTTCAATGTACTATATAATATGTGCCAAATGGCTAAACCTTGAAAGCGAGTTCGTTTCCTCTTCGGGCGAATGTGGAGCACCGGGAGATTCTTTGTTCGCACCTCACCTCTTGACTCATTCACATATTCTTCCAAGATTGCTTTCCAGCTCTTCAGCTAGTTTGAGTTCAAATATCTTCTGCTCTTTTAGCTTATAGCAGCTTATAGCTACGAGCTTACAACTATGTTCAAAAAGAAGCCTACGGTAATTGACCTCTCCCCCGCATTACCCCTCCAAAGCTTGAAGCTTTGCTGGGAGTAAATCTCCCACTGCAAATGACACCATACTAACCTCGAATAGATCAAAAATCTTTCTCCACTACGGTCTTCTGATCGTCGCAAGATCGCCGATCAAATTATCAAAGACTACCAAATTCCCGTCACCACAACCCCCACAAAAGCAGACTCGTCCGAGCCCAGCACAGCAAATGCCCCCGCCTCGAGCCTTACATCCATCCGGAATTCCCTCTTGCCTGATAATACTCAGACTGCTCGTTTTACAACCACCGCTGGCCCAGATCTTCGCGAGCTTCAAGGGATCGTATATGTTGGCACACATCCCGACGGCGATGAGCGGGTGCTATGGTTCAAGCTGGAGCATGGCCCCGGGGCCGACAAACGACTATACCCAACTGTCTATACACTATGGCACAACCCGAACTTAGTTCCCTTGCTCTATACTCCCGAGTTTGTGATGGGGAAGCTGCATGGTGGAGCTGACTTAATGACACCGGGCCTTGCGAATGAACCTCCATTCCCCGAAAGGGCGGTCAAGGGCGCCGTTGTCGCGGTCGCGAGTGTGGACAAACATACAGTGCCGCTTTTTGTAGGCATATGTGAAATCGATGTTTCGGCATTAGGAGAGGTTCAAGGTACAAAGGGCCATGCAGTCCGTGGGTTGCATTGGGAGGGTGATGAACTTTGGGCGTGGAGCTCAGCGTCACTGCCGGGTCGTCCGGCTCCAGAGTACTTGGAGGGCTGGGATGAGGATGAAACTGAGGGTGTTGAGGAGGTTGGGGAACAAATGGAAGATTTGGGAATCGCGGATGATGGGGCTACAACCGCCCCAGGGGACATTGAAACACCAAGAAATGACCCAACCGCGTTAGAAGAACCCGTGACCGAAGAGGAGGCACCCACAACGGAGGGTAAGTTGTCCCTACTTCTTTCTTATCAGCCAGAAGTTGGGTATTGGAATGAAATCAAATACTGACGACTAATAGAAATTGATGCGGCATTCGTTAATGCTTTTGTCTATGCCCTCTACAAGCTCAAGCAGGATAACCCATCAGCAACCGGCCATGGCCTTACACTGCCCATCACAGCATCGGCATTGATAGCCAACTTCACTACTCCCTATCTTCCTGTCTACACCCCTCAACAGGCTCAGCATTACAACATCAAGAAAACCAGTTGGAAGAACGTCAAAAAGTTTATGAAACATCTAGACAAGCTGAAGCTTGTCAAAACCAAGGACCGTAGCGGTCAAGAGACCGTCATTTTGGATGTCGACTTCGAGGACCACCGAGTCGAGCGATTTGTGCCATACAGACTGCCCTCACCGCGTGCCCTGGAGAGCAGTAAGGCGACCGCACCTGAGGGCAAGAAATCGGCTGCACCGGAAGGCTCCGACCCTTCAGTGGGCCAAACGATCACTGTGCAAAGTCTATATCGGCCATCAGGAAAGCTGATGCCAACCATTTTCCCTGCCCTCGCCGCCAGCGACATAAATAGCTTCTACAAATACTCGGAAGTATCCAGTCACTTGGATAAATATCTTGAATCCCAAAATCCGCCGATCATTTCAAAAGAGAACCGGCGCATCATATCGCTCAACCCATTCCTTGCGAACACCATCTTCAATTCATCATCCACCGAAGATAAAGGGACACTTTCACGCGGGAAGGTTACTCGCGATGGTCTGTTGAAACGACTCATGGATGATAAAACTTTGCTCTCGCCGTACCATCTCATTTTGAAAACCGGTCAAACTATTGCAGATGTCAAGCCGAAAGCCGGCAGTCCACCAAAGGTTCATGTCACCCTCGAGAAGCGGACA
This sequence comes from Penicillium desertorum, assembly GCA_028827375.1. Classification (NCBI taxonomy): domain Eukaryota; kingdom Fungi; phylum Ascomycota; class Eurotiomycetes; order Eurotiales; family Aspergillaceae; genus Penicillium; species Penicillium desertorum. Next base: position 7,152,533 of record JAPWDO010000003.1, read on the forward strand.
GGCTCCAAGACTGTTACCAAGGTCATGACTCTGGAGGTCTTCGGCATTATCCCTAGTCTGTTGGCACAGGAGCTGCAGAAGAAATGTGCCGGCAGCACTAGTGTGACACAAGCTACTGGTGCCCCCAAGGGGATCATGGAAGTTTTGGTACAGGGCGACCAACGAAAGGCCATTGAGGCAGCCCTTGTTCGACGTGGACTGAAGCCACAGATGATCGAGGTTGTGGATAAGACCAAGAAGAAGAAATGATCCCTAGGCAAAAGGTCACTTGTTCATACAACCGCTAGATAAAGAGCGCTTTTCCTGTACAAACGATAATTCAATCGCTTGCAGTATACTGCTATAAATGAACAAGATAATCATGATGTGATGGATTGAACTACATCCCCAGATACACATTCCCCAGCACATCGCTAAACCAACGTTGAATCAACCATCCATCTGTTGCTTCAACTCCTCTTCATGGCTCTCCTCCGTTCCATTCGGCAATTTCAATTCGCTCTCGCCGCCTTGCCTTCCATTGCCATGTCCATTCCTACCATCCCCCCGCGTCTCCCTATCACGGATATCACTAGTATCAATAGCCTCCCAGATATCATCTTGAAACAAGTACTGCATCAAAGCCTGATCCGTACGACGTGTCCCATCCGCCATAAGCGTATCTATCCTGTGAACCAAATCATACGTAACGAATATCGCACCGCCCCCCCGAGTCCGCCGCCAGCGCCTCTAGTCTCTGGCGTTCCTCATCGGTAAGACGACTCGCGTGGTCCGGGTTATCGGTATAGATTTCTGTCCGGCGTGTAGTATCGCGAAGCGTATTGTCTGGTTGGTGTTGTGTGGACTCGTGTATGCCGGAGATGGGCTCAGTACTTGGTCCTTGGTTGGAGGTAGCATTTCTTTCCGTTCTGTTTGTATCCTCCGGTGTTGGCATTGTAGATTTTTCTTGGTTTGGTGCTATTTCTTAGGTGGGAGTAGCGAATGGCTTGGTAATGGTGCTGTTTTGCTAGAGTGTATGGAATTTATTGTATGGCAGAGTAGACGGAGATCGAAGAATGACCCGAGAGTTTATACAGCAGGACGCTGTTGTCCACGTGCCTCCGCGCTACTTTCGTACTCCAGGGCTTTATTGGTATGTAAGGTATTCCATTTTCAGACTCTGTGCTACATGAGACTACTATCACCGAGTGGATTTACAGTTATGGTTCTCAGCTAGACTGGTGGACTTGACGTTGAGGTTATCTACCACTGGCAAGGATACGAGGCTCATTAAACATTCGGGGAAAGGGACATATCAGATGCGTATATATGCGCATGTGTTATACATTTATAGAATCGGAGGAGTCAAACCCTCCCACGGTCCAATAAACCTAAATGAAGAGATCACTAGTAGTATACTGGATAATAATAGGCAATATACTATATGTCAGGTGATTGTCCATGACTTTCCCTTGCCCTAATTGAATATCCCTCTAGCTTGTATTCTCCCTTTCCGTCCACGGACACCACTCTTCTCTTTCTTCACTCACACTCACTTCCTTACTTCAACACGTCCCTGGGATGGCTTCCGTGGCTCTTGGTTCCTTTCTCTTGTCTTCACACACACTAGTACCCTTACTTTCCATACGTCCCTGGGATGGTGCAACGGCAGCACGGCGCCCTGACGGGCAGGCTTGTGTCTAAGTACACATACCTGTGCTTTTCGAAGCTCGCAGATCCTGGTTCGATTCCGGGTCCCAGGTATTTCATTTTTTTTTTGCCCTGGCTTTTGCTGTTCACCCCAATGTATCTATCAATAACATGTGTAGATCGGTATTTTTTACCTTTCAAAGTATTAGTTCTCGTATGAAAGCTGAGCTACTCGATTTTGTATTTTGTACTGAAAATGAACAATTGCAAGTAAAGAACCTATGAAAAATGCAGTATTAATATGTGGAATGATAGCAGCGGGTATTTTCCTTTCACGAAAGCAATACGTCAATCTTCTGGAATTAAACAAGTCAGTTAAATCACTAAATAATCCACACATGTAAATGATACGCACCTAGGCACCTAGGGTTGCTCGTCTGGATATATCTGGATCCTTGGAAGGTTTTCATGGATACCTGGACTTGAAAGGCTATGACTTAGTTATATTCAATCTACATATTTCATAGCAAGACCAGGTCTAGTTTACTACGAAGAATGGTCTTACGACAGCCTTAGATGACCTAGATCTGTGCCCTATCTATACCGAGGATTTTAGGGCTGGGGAATCTATGCGATGTTTGTCGAGCCGTATAACTAGTACGTTTTCTCTACGATGTCATAAAATTGAGCAGTCCAACGATTCCATTCATAAAGGTAAAGTAGAAAAAGACCCAAGCTGGCCTATCGTCTCCGATGCGCAAAATGCAAGGAGGAAAGAGAAAAATAAAGGAAATCCGTAACACGGTGTTGTTACAATCAGTCGCAGTCGAACAATCAACAAGAGATAGGATACCCGATCCAACTTCCACAGATGTTCAGTAACATGATTCACACACCGCGAAGACATATAGACACAGATGAAAGTTATCCACAGCTATAAATCTAACACGAACGGCGAATATTTTAGTGAGTCAGGGCACGGGCGTGCACCTTGTTGTCAGAGACAAGCCACTTCAGGGTGGAACGGATGGTTTCGAGGAGCTTCTCGGCGCTCAGGGAGCTGAGGTAGGAGGCGTAGTCGCCGGACTCGGAGGAAGAGCCGGAGCTGGAGCTGGAGCCGGAGCTGGCGGAGGAGCTGGGGGCAGGGGTAGCGCTAGGCTCGGAGGCCTCACCACCGGAGGCGGGGACGGAGCTCTGGGCAGACTGGGCATCGGCGCTGGTGGTGATGGAAACGCTGTCGGCGCTGGCGGTCTGTGTAGCAGGCTCGTCAGTAACCTGAGGAGCAGAAGAAGCAGTGGCAGTGGCAGTCTCGGTGACGGTCGAAGGAGCGTCGGTGGACTCAGCACCAGACCCAATAGGGGTGGAGGTTGAGGCAGCAGACGTGGCACTTGATGAGGGGGTAGGGGTGCCGGAGGGGCTGTAAGTGGGACGGGCAGTGCGGGTGCGGGTGAGGTGGTGCGAAGAGGAGCTCTGGATGGGAGAGGCACTCACGGTTGAGGCACTGGCGGTGGTCTTGGAGCCGGAGGAACCGGAGGAGGCGCCCTTGTACAGAGCGGGACCGGGGATGGTGTACTCCTTCAGCTGGTTGTAGATGCTGACCAAAATGCCGGCGTCGTTGGCCTTGTAGAGCTCAGTTCCGACGACACCCTCGGGAACGTCGCTGCCGCCGCCGGTGACCTTCAGGTTGAGACACTGGGGGTAGTTCTGGGCACCGTTCTCCTGGCCGGCGGAGTGCAGGGCGATGATCTCGTGACGGAGAACGTAGTTGCCAGCGGCGATGGAGCTGGGAATGGTCACGGAGGCGCTGTTGTTGTTGGCAATGAGCTCGTCAGATGCCCATTTACCGGGGGCGTTGCTGCCGTCGATCAGACCGGACTCGGCGATCTTGAACCACTTGAGGGTGGTCTTGTCGACCTTGGAGCAGTCGCCGTTGCAGTTAGCCAAGTAGTTGATGACGGGACCGTGGTGGCTCTCGGGCCACTCGGTCCACTGCAGCTCGACATCACCACCGGCCTTGACCTCGGCGGAGATGGCTCCAGGAGTGGCCTCCTTGTGGCAAATAATGTCGGGGCCAGAGTAGCCGGTGGCATCGACGAAGCCGAGGTCGGTAGCCTTCTCGGCCCATCCAATGGTCTCGGGGTGGTTGTCGTTGTAGGGGTAGTTGTTGACGAGGTAACCTCCGTGGTAGGTGCCATCAACAACAGCACCCGAGACGAAACCGTGGCCAGCGACCATGGCGGCCGAGCTAAGCATGAGACCCGCAATCTTTGAGACAGACATCTTGAAGAAGTTGTAGAATAAAACGCGCAGCGTTTAAATCGAAGGATCGAAGTATCAAAGGTGAGCGGAAAAAAGAATGACAAGGGGACTTCAGTCAATGAAGTCAACCCGAAAGAGAATGAATGGTACTAGACCTTGATATGAATGGAATGCAAAGGATAGATGAGAAAAATCAAGTGGCCTGGATGCCAGGGCCTTATATATGTAGGTTCCTCGCGGGCTTCATACCCGTTTCGACAAAAGCGGCATCACTCCGTTGCCAAGAATTACCTATCACAGAGGATAACAGCAAGTTCGACGGATGTTTCTGACATGGGACAAGGATTCCACTCTCTGAGTGCGCCTATAGGTGGAGAATCATAGGCGACCGAGACATGTGCATGTAGGAGGTGGCAGATAGATGAAGCACGGTGGTCTCTAGAGCGCCGGATGCTCCCAGGGCTGCACTAGCGCACAACCGTAATTAAGCTATGCTCCATCAGGGTCATCAAGGAGGGCACGTTTAACACTGACTCGTATCTCTCGTTGGCTCTCGTTGGGTGGCTGTCGATCGTGGGCGGTTGTCTGCGACAGTCCAAGTTTCATCGAGCCCCTTACGGAGTAGAGTATCACATCTCCGCTCTTCCACTTCTGTACGGAGTCTCCGTATGTACTCCGTAAGGGCTTTTTTTCCCCCTGCTTTTCGGGGAAACTTCGTTTAAATTCCATTTCAGGGGGGTTCGGAGAATCTTGTATCCCACAATGCCTTTTGACAGGTCGATCGTCTATCCTGGACTATGTTGAAAACAGGTACGTGGAAAATTCTTCCTATGTACGTAGCCAACAACAGCTTTTTCTTTTTAATCCAACCGACTTCATTTGAACAATCTGGCAGACTTACAGCCTAGAGATATGGCCGCTTGCACTTCAAACGCCATAGGTGCTAGCCTCTGCGCTTAGAAGATTATTCTGAGACACTCCACCCGAATCATGTCCGTCTCCTGCATGATAGGGTCCAGGAGTCAGGATAAATAATCTCGACCGGTCCATAGTCAGCGCTTCTGTCAGATCTAAATTGCGGTCGAAATGGCAAAGGCGCCAAAACTATTCTGTAGAAGCAAATGGTGAAATTGGTCAAGTCACATAAAAATCACGCTATTCCAAGTTGACGCTTCTCACATCGCAAATCCTTTTATCAATTAGATTGAGGGGACTTTTACCCAATTCACATTGAAACAGGTCTTAGACTAATTCAATGACCATATAACAGATTAACGGGAAGCTTCAATGCGAGCGTAGATTAAATCTAGTTTCAGCGTGATTGCCTGCGAGGAACTATGATGTAGATCTCCATACGGAGTATATGCAGGTCCAATTGCCTCTAGGGCAGATATGTTTGGCTAATCAAACCGTTATGGATAATCAAATTCTGCATCACACACGTGAAGAAGACAGATTATCCACTGTCTAGTATGGAGGCTCTAAAATAATCGTGCCAAGCCCAACACCTACTCCGTACACCGGATAGCAAATTGTAAAAATTAGGTATCTTTTGCATGGTAATTGCATACAAAAGGTACATAAACATCATATTTGATATTTCTTAAGCCTTGAACTAGTTAAGGAAAATATAGTAAGATATATATAGTGTAACAAATGAAGGTTCAATTCTTATCACCTTACTAAGGATCATCAAGTTTTGCTAGAACGAGAGAATTGAACTTATATATATATTTATTTGTATGTGGTGTCTCCATGGCTCTCTTTACATTTTCATATCATGTTGCACATTTAGAATCAACTTTAGATAGAACATATACTGATTGAACTGGATTCGCATTAGACCTTTACTTTTCCATTTTCCCTTAAACTTGGAGAGTTGAGAAAGATCGATGCTATGACTCATTTTTGTTGTGGTTATGTATGTACCTTTTGTATGCAATTACTATACAAAAGATACCCAATCTTTACAATACGCTATCGGTGTAGACATGCACAATTATACAACATATATCATATACTGTGTTGAGAGGTGTTCGCAGCGGTGCATAGCTGAGGGTCACTGGCCATGGCGAGCCCGATCACAATCTTCAAGTGCGTCATAGCGCCACCTGCATTGATGCGTCGAAATGATACCGGAGTAAGCAAAGCACCTAAAACTGATAGCTAGCCCTGCAGGCTATCCATGAGTGTTACTCCAATATCGCGAGGGTAGGACACAGCCGATAACCCGGGGTGTCACAATCTCTGCTTTTGCGAGCCATGATTACCCGAAGTGTCTGTGTGCGCTTGGCACAGGTTTCTGTACATTATCCTGGTTCTGCAGGTACGGAGCACTTCGTCATTCCAAGTATTCGGCCCCGATCAATCCGAGTGTCTACGTAGGAATAAAGTCGGGTGTCACAAAGCGAGATGGAGTTGTGTGGCCATGGAAAGAGTTTCGTACAACAGGAGAAAAACCTTCCCCTCAGACGGGAGAAGTAGGATCAACAGCAAATCAAATGGTGTGCACTGTATTGGTCACCGCTTTGTAAGGCCTGAGGTGTCTATTCATACATAACTATACACATACCTCCAGATGATATGGGATGTAAGCATATCTGAAAAGGGATAGGATCATTTCAGAATCAATGGACAATTTAACTCAATTCAATACTTTGCCTTAACACTACAAATATAAATTCACGTAACCTTGGAAAGTCGCTGATTACATATACATTTTGTTGAGATTCTGCCGGCCATCGGCGCTCACAGTTTTCCCGCTCCCCTTTCCAGTTACAAGGCAGTGACTTTCCCCAACTTCAAATCTCACCTCTCTCAGGGCCATGGTATCGGAGACTGGTCCTAGTATAAACAGTGACAGGTCTTGATTGTTATATTGGATCACTAGCCAAGGTCCCTTTTCCAACGCGCGAAATTGTTATATTTATACGATTGTTGGGAAGGTGGCTGTCGACGGCTGAAATCGCGGCTGGAATACATCGCGGCTGGAATACATTGCGGTCCAACATTGGAAGGATCAAACGAAAACAAAACGATGGTATCCGCACAGGCAACCTTCTCACCCTCGTTTCCCGCACTGGATCCTATTATCGTGGACGACGACATGGACTTTCTGGACCCCACAAAACTCGAGATGTCAACTGAAAATCCCGGGGGGAGATTTTGACGACCTATTCGCCCGAGCCACAACTTCCCGCCCGAATGGCGGGTCGGGCTCTTCGAAACCGTACCAAGACCAAAACTCCCTGAGACAAGTGCCGACTCTTGCCGACCCGCCAGCTGAATCGCCAGATGACTCGAGTCGCAGTTCTTCCTCCGAATCGCCACGGAATCACCTGCGACAAACATCGATCGCTTCGACAAACTCCGCAGTGCACAGTGAGAATCCCTTGGTTTCTACTAGTTACCCGTCGGAGGACTGGATGCGTCCGGAGTTATCGTCAGTCAAGGAGGAATCGCCGTTCAATATCGACCCGTCTTTTCCTCTGGATAGTGGTTTCTCTATGGATCCTGATCTGGAGGTCAGCAACAAGGCCATGGATGCAGCCTTTGATTTTGAAAGTGCAGCGAGTAGCCCTAGTCCATTGAAGACGGACAATGGGTCACTTCCGAGACCCCAAAAGCGCTCAAAATCCCAGCTCTGGAGCCCTTCAAGCAATCCCGCTGGGATATCGTCCATCGATGCTGTGCCTTCGGTGAGTCTTTCGAACAGCATTTGTTGTCCGCGTATTGCTAACAACTCACAGGCCCATGCCCCCGGGTCTCCGTTCTTCGCTTTTGGACTGAACGGCCAATCACCATACTCCACCACAATTCATCAAGATATGGATAGAGCCGCTCCGCAATGGGGCGGACAGTCTCCTTCGTCACTTCTGGAAGAAAGCTTTGGAGGCATCAACATGAACCGCCAATCACCTCTTCACACCTCGTTATCACCCGCCATGAACTTCGGCTCACCCGCATCATACCAGTTCCCTGTTAACTTCGCTTCCCCCCCGGCCCAACCTCAAGTGAACGCCCACTCTCTACAACCTGTTCTCACCGTGCATCCAACTTCCCTCAAATCCCGTGTTGAGACTCAAATTCCGATCCGATTGACCCTCTCCCCGTTACCTACCGGCGTCAAGAAACTCCGTCTTCCCTCACACACCATCTCCAAACTTAAATTTCTTGCTCCTCCTGCCACCGAGCCTAGCCGCGATACTCTCCAGTTGCACACAAGTCTGGTATGTACAAGCGCCATGCAAGACAGAGAAAAGATGAAGCGGGCATTTGCACGGACAAGAGGTGATCACTATCAAGCAACTTCAGATGACGAACGTCCGTTAGATGGAGGTGACGTGAAAATCTGCAGCGGGTGCATACAGCGAGAACGGAAGCGTGCGTCACGGAAGAAGCAAAGGAAGCCCGAGGAAGATGAACTGTTCCAAAAAGATGAAGAGAAGCGTGTTATCGTCTTCAACACCAGCGAGATCAAGGAATGGACCGAACCAGCAAAGAACGCCAGCGGCGGCTACGGTGATAGGTTATCAGTCCCACCAGGATCAATGCAGGTGGAACTGCCAATGCGAATTGCATGCTATTGCCGACACCAAAACGAGAAGCTTGGTTTCCAGGTTATATTCACTGTGAAGGATCACTTGGACAATGTGGTGGCGCAGGCAATCACAAATTCGATTATGATAACCGACGACCACAAGACGCAAGCTCCATCTGCGCCTGCACCGACTGGCCCTTCACCATCCCTCTCAGACGGGACGCAAGTACCGGGAGTTGGAGTGTTTCCCTCAGGCCAAACCCCCGAGAATGGGCAAAACTCTTTTGGTGCACCTCAGTCGCCAACTGATCTGCAGGGTCTTCAGCAAAGGTTCAATTCACAATATCAGCTTACGCCCAGTTCATTTGCGACTCCAGGCTCAACGAATGGCGGGCATGTGCAACAGTCGTCCAGGAGCCTGTCGCGAGGAGCATCCCCATCTGATTTCCAAGGACCACAGAGCAAACGACGCAAGCACAGCAGCTCTGCAAGGCTTCCATCGGAACTTACAATGACACGACTTGAGACACCTCAGTCATCTGCAGCGGCCATGAACAATGCTGCCCAACTTGCGGCTGCTCGTGGATTCGCTGCACCAACTGAACGGCCATTCGTAGACCCTTCGGCGATGTCAGGTCAATATGGAAATGGGCCGCCCACTCCCAACCAAAACAATGATAACAATCCATTCTTTAACCCAACTCCTGCCCAGCGACAAAGTTTGGATACCCTGGCCGGTGGAGCAATGGCGTCAACGCCCAACTCCGCCCATCCTAGTCGCCCGGGGACACCAGGTGGCTCAAATCGCAACGGCTTCAATGATCCAAATATTCCCATGGGACTTGGTGCGAATTCTTCAAGCCAGGTTTGGCCTCCTCTCAACAGTACCCCCAATCGGTTACCATCGGTGATCCACAAGTTGGTGCCTGCCGAGGGCTCCATCACAGGAGGCACTGAGGTTACGTTGTTGGGCAGCGGATTTTATCCTGGAATGGAGGTCGTTTTCGGTGACACCTTAGCTACTACGACCACATTCTGGGGTGACAAGTGCCTCAACTGCCTGACCCCTCCCGCTCTTCAACCGGGACTGGTATCTGTCGTATTCAAACATGAGCACCCAACATTTGGCCAGGTCCAGCAGCCTCAACCCCTCATGCCCAAACAACAGCTGTTCTTCCGCTATGTGGATGACCGTGAGCTTCAAATGTATCGCTTGGCACTAAACATTCTTGGTCAGAAATTGGGCAGCCAAGCGGATGCATTCCACACAGCGCAACAGATCATGGGAAGCGATCCAAACGCGTTCTTCAACATGCAGGCAGACATGCAAGGTAACTCCTCTGGAGGTCAGCAGCGCCAAGTGCCGGGTCTTGAAAACCAAGGCAAACTCAGCGATCTCGACTCCAAGATGCTGACCTACTTGGAATTCATCGACTTGGATAACAGTCCCCGGCCACCACGGTATAACTCTCGTAGCACGACCGGCCAGAGTCTTCTTCACTTTGCTGCGTCGCTTGGACTGACAAGATTTGTTGCGGGTCTTTTGGCTCGGGGTGCAAACCCCGATGTGCAAGACAACACGGGCAATGCGCCAATGCACCTGGCCGCCCTCAATGGTCATGCTCACATTGTCCACCGGTTGCGTCTGACGGGCGCCAATCCCAACACTCGCAGCGTGCGGGGTTTCACTGCCGCGGACCTCGCGACAACGCTCCCTGCGCACCAAGCCGCGTTGCTTCCATCTCGCCACTACCGGTCGCGCAGCGTTGGATCCCTCACATCACGCCGCCGGCAAAGCAGCTCGGCCTCCCTTAGCTCCATGTGGGAGTTTTCTTCCGCCTCTGGATCTCTTGGTCATGCTGTTGATGACTCAGAGGATCTGGATGATGAGGAACCCACCGACGATTCCGACTCAGAGCATCTTCAATTCAACTCTTCTCGTCGGTCTAGTATGCATCAAGATGCTGGTCCGCCAGCTATGGACAGTAGCGAACAAACGGTCGCACCTGGGGATGCTCAAGGCTTCGCCCCGCCAGCACCTCTTGTCGCGTGGCGCGACCAGCTCGCTCTTCAAATCCATCAATTCCAGCAGAGCGTGGCTAATGCCTTCCCCAATCTCCCGGCTCTCCCTCCCATGCCTCCGATGCCCGCAATGCCAGCGATACCCGCGATGCCGGCCCTCCAAGACTACCAAGGACAAGGAATGATGCGCCGCATAACCAACCTCGTTCCTCACCGACCTGCTGCCGGGGATGGCTGGTGGGATTACCTGAAGGGCTCCTCCGCCCCCAATCCCAACCAACCACCTTCGTACGACGAGCTGTTCCCGCACCCCGAAACTACCGAGGAGTCCGACATGAAGAAGTCCAGTCTGATCCGTGCCGCAACAGAGGCAGCTGTCGACGAACACTTCGAGGCCCAGAGCAGTGCTGCTGCTGCTGCCGCCTCCGCTTCGTCTCCGGCTTCCGCTTCCGCTTCCGGTTCAGGTTCCCTCGCGCAAGTCGAGAAGGACGATCTCAAAGACATTACAATCGGGCGCAATGTGATCTCGCGCGAGCAACAAAAGCATCTCCGAGAGCAACAGGCTCGGCGAATGAAGGGCCTAGGCAACGACCGAAACCTGTACTTCATCTGGGTAAGTAACAACATGTCTACCAGCTCTTTTTTTTCAATCCAGTACTCATCTAATGCTATTTCTACAGATTCCTCTTCTTATTCTCGTTATTTGCGCCTGGGGTCGAAACTACGTCCCTGGGATTTGGCAAGGCGTCACGGACAGCTTTGAATTTGTGAAAGCTCGCTATACACAGCCGGCTGTGGCAATAAGCATTTAGGGCATCTTTTTTTCTTCCTTTTGTTTCTTTTCTTTTCTTTTCTTTTTTATTTTTTCTGGTCAAATATTTCTATGGCGTTATTCCTGAGCGGGTGAAGCTTCCCTATTATCGACGGACCAACTGTCGGGTTTCTGTGTTTTCTTATTTGTGTTTCATAATGACGAACGGCTATCTATGTAGAATCCGCATGATTGAGTTTTACCTAGGTACTGTCCTTGCCTTTATGTAATTTTCCAGCTTGATCCCTGTGACGATTGTCTTGAGCTGTTGCAGTTGCGTCGAAGATTCGTGCCATCACTCAGTTATGCAGTGTTGTAACTAAATGCCTGATGTGCATATGCATTGTGTTACACACCCTCTTGTTAGACTCACATCCAAATAGAATTTCTTGCATATCCGTCTTCGTGCTTCTTTAGGCCCACGGTAGTCATACCACGCATGTATTAAACTACAATCAAGGATCTATATCGCCTGCAGAACTCCTCGACGGCTTCAACAAATTCGTCAAGAGCTGCAGCAGACATGGCGATGTTCAAGGTGATTGTTCCTCGACTCTGCACCCAGAACCCTGCATTCACCAGTTCCAACCAGAAAAGCTGCTTGAGATCCGTATCCTCAACGCCAGCAACATCATCTCGACAAGTGATCTGCTCGGCGCGAAGACCTACGTTAGTGGCGTGAACGCACATAAGAGAACCCTGGCCAGTAACGCACAACTTCGATCCCGCGAAGACCCGTTGCAAGCGCAGACGCAAGTCGTCGCCTTGAGCATTGAGTGAGTGAACAACTTCAGCCGTATACACTTCAGAGAGTCCGGCATACCCAGAGTGCAACATCAAAGTGTTATTCTGGAATGTGCCAGAATGTGCCAAAGCCCCAGGCGCGAGAGGGTTGAACACATCCATAATATCTCCTCGTCCGCCGAAAGCCCCAAATGGCAACCCTCCGCCCAGATACTTGCCCAAAGTGATAAGATCCGGTCTGATCCTGAGCATATCTTTCAATCCCCCCCCGGTGCCAACCGAGATGTCATCACCTCATCCAGAATCATTAACGCGCCCGCTTTCTCGCCCTCCTCGCGGATTGTTCGTAGGAACTCGAGCGATGCAGAAATGAACCCGCCAGCCCCCTGGATTCCCTCTAGAATGACAGCGGCAATATCGTCATTCTGCATAAACGCTTCCCGAACAGCCTCCGAATCGTTGTATTGCAGTAGTACCCAATCAGTCTGGTCGATGTTGTTTTCCGGGATACCATTTCCAAAAGACAGCACGCTACCGTGGTAGGCTCCACGGAAGACGATGATCTTACGACGGCCGGTGAATTTCCTGGCTGCAGCAAGACAATGTATGTTCGCTTCTGTTCCGGAGTTTGTAAATCGAACCCGTTCAAGTCCAAACCGCTCACACAGCAACGACGCATATCGCTGCTCGTAGATATTCGTTGCTCCCAGACTCAACCCGACATTCTGGATGGTTTCTGTCAACACTTTTTGCAGCGTCGGGTGAGAGTGTCCATATAGCCCGGCGGATAATTCGCCGACTAGATCATAATATCTGGGAAATAGGGTTAGTTCATATGTTCTCGTGGTCCAAGGGGATGTATTTACTTGTTTCCATCTTCATCCCATAATTCTGAGCCTTCGCCCTTGCGTATGAAGACTGGAAATGGTGCCGTGTGTAGTAGAGTGCGGGTGTTTCCTCCTGGTAAGCTGTCGAGTGACAGCTTATGCAGGCGTTGCGATTCAGGGTGGCGCTCGATGAATCGAGTTGCGGCATCGTGGAGAGCTGAGTCCATATTTGTGAGATAGTTGGTCAAAAGACACTTGTGACGTTATCCATGGATGAATGTCGGTTTATATAACTGTGATATGAGCGGGGAAATCTGATGCCCGGAATTTATAGATTGTCCGTCTTTCAATTTACATGTCCTCACATATCACCATGGCATATATTAATTCCCCAATAGAGCAAGTCTAAAGATTATATTCTTTCGTTAGAGATGAGTCAAGAGAAGGCCTTATTGCTTCACTAATATCACCTAAATTGCTCCAGGATCTAGATCAGAACATGTATGCACCAGATTGGCAATTGTTTAGTATCATCAAAATAGTTAGCGGATTTACAAGAACTGTGCAACAAAATACAGATAATTATTGAATAGATCAATGTTATGAAATAATGTGAACAATATGGATCTATTTTGTCGTCGTATTTTTTGCTCACCGTAAGGCCCCACGCAGTCAAATTGAGATTCTATGCAGATCGCCCCTTTTTGGAAAATCACGTCTCACGCAACATCAACACTCGTTTCAAGGCGTTTCCCTTTCGATTGGGGATAGGCGGGCCATGTCAACCTTTTCTAACATTCTGCAAATTCTCTTCCTCTATGCTGCCCATTGCCTTATACCCGCGACTCTCCTAATCGCAACACCAAAGCGATCGGCTCTTCGGTATCTGTGGATTCCATGCTCTATCTTCATTGTATACCGAGCTATACCGGTTGCCACAGCGCTAGGCCCGGGATTCGTATGGTGTGAATGTGGTCGCCTATTCATAACCATCGTCTTCCAATGTCTGAACTTGCTACTCATCAACCCTAAGAATAGCAATGATTTGCCTGCTGGGGTTAGCCAGAGCTTCATGGCTCAAATTTATGCCGCGACTCGGCTTTTCACTGACCCTCGTGGGATCAACACTCCCTGGCAAATAAAAAATGCCCCGCCACAGCCAGCATATTACAAACGACGTGATATGAACACGCCTCCTCGAGGTCGCTTTTTGGTTCGCCAAATAGCCATCGCTGTTTGGCAATATCTAGCTCTGGATGTCTTTGCTACTCTTGCGTTGCAACAGGCATTGGAGCAAGAGAAAAGTGGGATCTTGCCACCAGTACCTCAATGGGATATCTCAACCGAACAATGGATTGAACGTATCATCTCGAACCTCATGGCTGGGTTTGTGGTGAGCCGAATTCTTATCGACTTCCACCATCGTGTCTTCTCGATAATTGTCGTGGGACTCGGGCTCGACTCGCCTGCAAACTGCCCTCCTTTGTACGGAAGAGCACTGGATGCTGATACAGTACGGGGTTTCTGGGGGTAAGCTCACTCACAGAGATTATTAGACAGAGGGGATATTTACTGATATCGATTTCGTAGGAAATTCTGGCACCAATTGCTGCAAAACCCCCTGACCTCTGTCAGCGGGTTCATTACTAAAGACCTATTAGGTCTAAGGCCAGGGTCATTGGTGCAGCGGTATATGAAGGTTTTTGTTGTTTTCTTCTGCTCGGGCGGGCTGCATCTCGTGCTCGATATTGTGCAGGGAATCCCAGCACAGGAATCCGGCGCCATGTTATTCTTCGTCACGGCCCCTCTGGGCCTCATGATTGAAGATGGCATCAAAGTGCTTTGGAAATCTTTTTCGAAGTCTGGACAAAGCAATAATATTCCTAAACCGCTGTGGCAAAGGGCTCTTGGCCTGACGTGGTCTATGGCATGGCTGGGTGTCACCTCAACTGGGTTCTTCTACCCACAGGTGGTGAGACCGGAAAACCAAGCCCTGGTTCCTTTTTCTGTAGCAAGTCGGATTGGGCTGCCTATACAGGCAGGAATTGTTTTGGTAGGTGGTGCTGTGCTGGCAAAGGTGTTTGAGGTTGAGGTGTGAGGTCATGGTATAGATCCTGGGCTATGCTGGTATAGAATTTTTGTCGAGATAGGTGTTATATCTTATAAAATAAGTATATAGCTATGTATTTGTGTATATATCTATATATACATACTTCTCTGGATATAAGAATAAAACAAAAAAAGCCTTGTAGATCGAAATTCTAAAAGCAGCGAGGGATACGCACTAAAATGGAAAAGAAGGAGGCCGTGCGTGGCCGCTGTTGACAGCATGTCTCCCTCACCCCGCAACTTTTCCCCTTAACCCCAGGCGCATGAAAAGCTCCTATGTACCTTGAGTTTTGAGATGTCCTGAAGCCAATTGGCTACTTCCCGTATTGCGCCCGGGAAATCATGGACCCTTCGCAGGCTTCCAGCAATGTAACGGGTATGACCAAGGTGATTGAGACGAATGAAGCTTGCGCTGACCATACAACACAGTCGAATACACAGATCCTTCGGGCTTGTTTCCGCTCATTCAACCCATCATTGAATCAAAGCTCCCCCTGAAAAATCTCCACTGGAAGTCGCCAACCCGCCCCGTGCGGTCAATCGAGTCGCTCCGCATCGGCTTCACACCTGCGCAAGAATCAAACGAACGCAAATCATCGAGCGATGCGGTCCATGGCGCAGTCGCTCATCGCCGACACCAGATTCCCGGTCTACGGCAGACCCCATACCTGAAAGTTTACCTCCTCCGATGCGACGACAACGAAACCTACAAGGCGACCGCCCGACGGAACGTTCGCGAATGGATAAAGGCCAACGCGTTATCCCAGAGCTCGCAGTCTGCAACTACTAGTCAGGAAAAGCACGATGCGTTCGAGTGGCTTATCCTGCACGTGGTACCGGACGGAGACGCTGCGGACAAGGCAGCCACACCTACGTCCAAATGGGGCCGTGGTTCAACTACGGTGCTGGAAAAAGCGAAGGCTGACTTCAATGGATCATCCAAATCTGCTGTGGATCGTGTGGCCCAACTGCGTCTTCCGAAGCAGGGGACCAAGTCCCCTGAATTGGCTGAGCAATTGGAGGATTTGATTGATAAAATGAAGAACGGCATTCTAGCTTCGTTTGATCTGCGTGTGGCTCAATATGAGGAGGATATAAAGGAGAAAGACTCTCAGCGCAATTTGCCTGGTTGGAACTTCTGCACGTTCTTCATCCTTAAGGAAGGTCTTGCTAGGGGGGTTCGAGAATGTGGGCCTGTTCGAAGATGCGCTGGCCGGGTATGATGAGCTAGCCGTTGGCTTGGATGCGGCCATCCGAGACCAGCTCGATGGGAGTGGCGACCAACACGGTGGTGCACTCTCGATCACCAGTAAGAACTGGGCCGAGATGGCCAAGAAGGCATTGGAGACGGGGGCTTCCGATGCCAGCGATGATGACGCGACTCTCTTTTCGGAGATTCAACCGGAGGATTTCCCATTTGACGCTAACAAGATGTCCTACCGGGAAATGATCCTGGCAAGCGATATCTCCATCTTCGATTTCCGCACATACATCTTCGCTCGTCAACTCACTCTACTACTCCGAGCTGCGAGAGCTCCATCATTGGCCGGCAGCGAAACTGCGGCAGACGGCAACGCAGCGAGATCAGGCAAGAAGCCCGAAAATCTCATTCTGCTAGCTGAAATCTGTGGAAGAGCAACGGAATTCATCGGTTTAGCTGCACGTACCCTCCGCTATGATCTTCAATGCGGTCTAGCGGATGTAGTTCATGATGGCAAGACGGATATTATCAACAATCTAGTCTCCGTGTGGGCATTTTCGGCAGCTTTCCAAATTCTGAGTCAAACCTCTACTCCAACCCTCATGCTCCCCGAATCCTCTCTTCATGCCGTTGCACAATCGAGTGAAGCCGCTGCTGCCACGATGGCAGATTCCCGTGCCGATGTGCCTCGTCGCTCTAGTTCCCTCATAGGCCCACCTGGCGCCCGACCTGGCAGGCCAGTGACCCAGGATATCTCTGACAGTGTGGGTTTGCTCCAGCGGCGATCAACCATGGAACACCCTAAGCCCATGCCTATTCCGACGCAAAAGACTGGTTCTGAACAGCTGTCATCTGGACGGGCGGAATTGCTTCTTCTAGCTCGGCGATCTCTCGAGGAGATTGCTCGCAGACGAGGCTGGGCTGAGAATTGGAATGATCTCGGTCTTCTGTTTGATGATCGATATCGTTCTGGGGCAGGTGGCCTGGCGGAGGTCCCGCTGGACGGTGATTATGAAGGGTCACAGACACCTTCCAAGAAGAAGCAATCGTCGCTTGTAGGCATCGAGCTTTCTGGCCTGAAGACCGCATTAAAGTCGAAAGAAGCCTTCCTGTTTCTCTATGAAGATCTCACAGACCGTTTGATCCGCCATCATATGGCAGCCAACCGTGCCAACGCCGTTGAACAGGCCCTGGCTGAAATTGCTATTTTACGATACCGCCGAAAAGACTACGAGTCTGCTGCTTCTTATTTCCATCGGATGGCCCCCTTCTACGGCTCTAAGTACTGGATTGTTCTGGAAGGAAGCATGCTAGAACTCCACGCGCGGTGCTTGAAGGAACTCAGACGGAATGAGGACTACGTTCGGATGATGATACGGTTGCTTTCCAAATTTGCTACATATGCGCAGGCGCAATTGTCAGTCAGGCAAAAATCCACGGCTGGCTCGGTTCCTTCTACTGAACAGGAAATGTTAGAAGGACATGTCCGCGATTTGTTCGAGGCGTCTGGTGCTCTTCAAAAAGATGTCACTGCTTCCTTGACAGACTTCTTTGCCGACCTCCGTGTCGATCCAGCCATCCGATTGTACGATAACAAAGATGGATTCCAGATCCAGTTGTCTTTACGATTCCTTTTGGGCCAGCAGATCGAGATTGACAATCTCAAGGTGCGGCTGGTCAGCGCTAACAGCTCTCAGAATTCTGAGCACTGGATCGAGAGCTCAGCCAAGTTCGTGGTGAAATCATCATCAACACAGATTTTGATTGACTGCTCGGTAAGTACTCGTAGGAGAACTTCTACTACCAATAACTAACTCGTATGCAGACCACACTGCAAGGCAAATACTTCATTGACCGGCTCGAGATGAGGGCTGGCAACCTTGTCTTCAACTTCAACGGCGGGCACGACTCCGCCCTTCCAGTTGGCTTCCGGGAAACGGAAGACTCCGAGGAACCCGACAACCAGCCTTATATCTATTGTTACCCTCCAGCCGAAGCCCTACAGGCAAAGATCGTGGCACCGCATCTTATTAACCTCCAGGCCATGCGGACGCTGGAGCTGGAACTTGACAGCGGACGAAATGATATCAAGAATGGTACGATCCGTGTCCGGCCAGCTACTGCAGGCCTACGGCTTCGACTTGCAGAAACGGAGGTTGTGGATGGCAAGCTCGAGGTGGATGCCAACCATGAGTCAGGCATTATCGAATTCGCGCAATTGCCCCGGCGGTCATCCGTCCGACTGCGTATTCCCTATACTGTGGAGGAGGCCTTTTCGACCCTCTCAGCGCGAGCAGAGGTCGGGTACGAGACCGAGCAAGGCCGATTCGCTTCCTCGGCATCATTCAGTGTTGTTTCAGCGCTACCCATATCGGTCAATGTGCAGGACATTTTCAAGGATGAACTACTATTCTCGCGTTTCACCATCAGTCCGGCCATGCTGATCCCGCTTCGTATTATGAACTGCAGTCTACCGAGTTCAGACATTTACGACGTGCAATCCAGCATCACTGGCCCCGTCGCCCTTGATGTCTTCCCTAAGCAGCCCGCGTCTCTTCTTTACAAAATTCGCCATAATGAGGGTAGCACATCCGCATCAACGCCGCGTAGCCTAAAGCTGAGCGTTGACTTCACATGTGTCGACGATGAGTGTCTCGATGCAGTCGAAAAGCAATTCGCTGCTTCTATTGACTCTAGTCCATTCCGTCAGTACGCAGCGCTGCTCACGTCGCACATTGTCAACAGTTTCCGCGCGCAGCTGTCCACAAATGACATGGAAGCCATTGGGCTCATTCGGGAGGTGAACATGCTGCCATACCAGACTGTGCGATGGGACGATCTACTCGGAGCTCTGAAAGCACCAGGCGAGGATGTGCGACAGTGGCTCAAGGAGTGGCACAAGGTAAGAACCAACTCGAGTGTTTCCAGCCAGCTATAATTTACTCACATATGAAACAGAACAACCCCACCATCCAGCTCCCCACACAACCTACCATCCCAACCCGCCGCATCATCATCCCTGTCGATGTCCCCGAGATCCAAGTCGTGCACACAGCCGACCTCCAGCTCCAGCCCAAACCCACCACCGACCCATGGCCCTCCACCCACGCCGCCGTCGGCCAGATGATCGTCGCCGAGCTATGTCTCCGCCACACGCGACGCTGGTGTTCCCCAGCGACCCGCGAAAACGCCGACCAACCCCTCGAATGCTCCTACGAGATCCACGCCAATCCGGACCAGTGGCAAATAGGCGGTCGTCGGCGGGGCAACTTCCTCGCTCGCGACGGTGAATCCACCCGCTTCACCGTCCTCCTACTCCCCCAGAAACCAGGCCATCTCCTTCTCCCGGGCGTTGAGATCCGTACCTTCCTCCCACCGGCGCCTCAACCCCCGACGTCGCCGCCTGCGGCAGATGCCGCTGGTTCCATGGCGCCGGCTCGTCGCTCGATCCCTTGTGAGGTTGACTACCGTAACCATGGCGAGACGGTTCTTGTTCTCCCGGATCTGAAGAAGACAACCGTTAGTCTTAGTGCTGCTGGTGGTAATCATGCTGCTGGTGGGGGATCTTGGCTTGTTGATTCGGAGCGGCGGACGGAAGAGGTTCGTTGATTTGATAAATCTGTACGGGGTGTGTGGATGATTGTATGTATAATGAGTCGTATATAGGCTCCCTGGGATACTTGTTTGTATGTAGATCTACGATTCATGAATCCTTTATTCTTTTGTGAAACCCTTCAATTGTACTCCGTACTCCGTACTATATTGCTGTATGTATAGACCTCGGGAATACGGAGTATATGGTTGATGGTTTCGGCTGGGGCTCCCGCTGGCCCTTGACCCGATACAGACTAGTATGCACTAGTATGGATTAACTCCATCTCTTAGCTGGACTCGATGCTACCCCTAAGTCGCTTCTAGCACGCCCACGTATGACTTTTTCTACCTGATGTGAAGTGATTGAATATAAGTACTCTATAAAGTACTCTATATGTACTAGAAGTCGGACAATAGCAAAGTCCGTGGTCGGCCTGATCAGATCTTATCTAAGGTGGCAAAGTGATAAGGGCCAGGGGAACTAAAGAATTAAACATCTGAAAGTAAAAAATTAGCGTTTGTGTATTTTTCAAATGGGAGTGGGGCCCCAACAAAACCAAAAGGGTCCCAACAAGCGGGTAGAGGCACTTTTATATATCTCCGTATCTACTCCGTAGGTAAGTATTCTATTTGATATGAAATGTTGACATGTTGACATGTTGAAACAATTTATTGTATTGAGAGATTATTCTATACATTCTCAATTTCATATCACGTCAATCCGGTTAATGTGAATACATAGAATGTACAGTATACAAATAAGGTTGAGGCCAAAGTTTTGCCAACACCGAATTACATCCGGAAGGCCAAGAAAGTCGAAAAAGAAAAGTGGATCACATGTCCCTTGCGCATACCACTGCCGAGCCATCTCCAGCCCTCCCCGAGGGGTCTCGGGTCTGGATACTCCGTACGGAGTATCCAATAGCACATACATCAAAAGCAAAACCAATTCGCCATATGATCTTGCATCTCGGATGCGGTGGGAGACTTCCAGGCCAATCCAGGGCCGTCTGCTTCGTATACAGCACGAAAATGACCCGCCGAGGCAAGTTGATCACTTTACTCTATCCACATGCAGCTACGCCTTCACCGTATTCTCGGCATGTGAAAGTGACGGCCGTAATCGTAGCAGGCGAATACCAGATCGAGTCTAGATCACGTCAATCAGACCACTATATCAAAAATGTGTTGGGGCGAACGGGATTAACCCGCGAAAGAACTGAGAGAGAAAGCGCACCGATGTATGGAGTACTTCGTAGTCTGAGTGTAGAGTAGCACAATGACATACGAGATCGATTCTGAGAAAAGATCAGCCCTATTCTGGCTATTCTGGACACATGCAGTTCATGCGAAAATTCAATGAAGGCAAAGTGGATCTAGATATCAGTAATTTTCAGTACACCATACGGTTGGATTGCCCCTGGTGGAGTGGCGGTATGAAAATTACCCCACGGTCCCATGGGATTGTTTTTCTTTTTGGTAATTTTTGAATTTTTTGCCCTTCAATTTTTCTGTTTCTCTTTTTGAAAGGGGGTTCCTTCTTGTCTCTTTTCTGTCTTTTCTTTCTTTTTGTTAGTCAATTGCCTGCTTTCTCGTTGGCTCTTTAGAACGGGGCTTTTGCTTCGATCTACTTTGTCTTTTGTGCAACACCTCAAAAAACTCAAAATATTGTGAGTAGATGACAGCCTACAGCTCCGATAATCCCAGCTAATATGATTACAGGTTTGATTCTTGTTTTAAAACGATCTTTTCTGCTTTGAAACACTTGTCCTTCATTTCGTTTCAATAGAAAGGGATATCTTGGGAGCATACCGTGACTTCGGAGTTGGACACTGTAAACCTCAACAATACCCAACATGTCGTCTACCGCAATCCCCAAGCGCGTTGCGCTCAATCGCAACCCCGCTACAGAGTCCTCAACGGCCAGTTCTGTCTCAGCCTCGCCCTTTGACAGCCCTCGCCAGTCTCCCTCCTCTACCTCCCTTTCCTCAATGGCTTCGGAGCAGGAGGTCAGCAAGATGCTCGATACCTATGGCAACGAGTTCAAGATCCCAGACTACACCATCAAGCAGATTCGCGATGCCATTCCCGCTCACTGCTTCCACCGCTCTGCCGCCACCAGTTTGTACTATGTCTTCCGTGACATGGCCATGTTGGGATCCGTCTTCTACCTCTTCCACAACTATGTCACCCCCGAGACTGTCCCCTTCATGCCGGCCCGCGTGGCTCTCTGGACCCTATACACCATCGTGCAGGGTCTCGTCGGCACCGGCGTCTGGGTTCTGGCCCACGAGTGCGGCCACCAGGCCTTCTCCCCCTCCAAGGTCCTGAACGACACAGTTGGCTGGATCTGCCACTCCCTCCTGCTCGTTCCCTACTTCTCCTGGAAGATCTCCCACGGTAAGCACCACAAGGCCACCGGTAACCTGGCCCGCGACATGGTTTTCGTTCCCAAGACCCGTGAGCAGTACGCCTCCCGCGTCGGCAAGACCCTGCACGAGCTCGGTGAGCTGTGTGAGGAGACTCCCATCCTGACTGCCGGCAACCTCTTGGCCCAGCAGCTCTTCGGCTGGCCTATGTACCTGCTCAACAACGTCACCGGCCACAACAACCACTCCAAGCAGCCCGAGGGCCGCGGTGTGGGCAAGCAGAACGGCTGGTTTGGCGGCGTCAACCACTTCAACCCCTCCAGCCCTCTGTACGAGGCCAAGGACGCCAAGCTGATTGTCCTGAGTGACCTGGGTCTCCTTCTCACTGGCTCTGCCCTGTACTACATCGGCGCCAACTTCGGCTGGTTGAACCTGCTAGTCTGGTACGGTCTCCCGTACCTGTGGGTGAACCACTGGCTCGGTAAGTTCCACGAAACACAAAGAACATCAAGTCCTTTCGAAGCCCCTTTGCTAACAATATCCCTTGCAGTCGCTATTACCTTCCTCCAGCACACCGACCCCACTCTTCCTCACTACCAGCCTGAAGTGTGGAACTTCGCCCGCGGCGCTGCTGCCACCATTGACCGTGACTTCGGCTTCGTCGGCCGCCATATCTTCCACGGTATCATCGAGACCCACGTGCTGCACCACTACGTCAGCAACATCCCCTTCTACAACGCCGACGAGGCCAGCGAAGCCATCAAGGGCGTCATGGGAGACCACTACCGCTCTGAGGCTCACACCGGCTGGACTGGTTTCTTCAAGGCCATGTGGACCTCTGCCCGTGTCTGCCAGTGGGTTGAGCCCACCGAGGGTGCGACTGGTGAGAGCCAGGGTGTCATGTTCTACCGTAACACCAACGGCGTCGGTGTCCCTCCCGCCAAGATGCCCAAGGCTCAATAGATATTGAGGCCTTGAGTGCTTGTTTGGTTTTCGGCTCATGTTTTCTTTCTTCCCCTCTTGCATTGTTCCGATTCGATTTCAGCTTTGATGTCTTAGGTTGTATACTTTGCGTGGATATACACAAGGTCAAGACGATTTTTCCTTGAAAGATTCGGCGGGAGTCATAGATCAAATTTGACGTTTCTTTTCTCATTGAGCCGCTCAAGATTTCTCATGATTGTCGTTGGGGTCTCGCATCTTCATATTGCATCTCTTACCTTTGCTCCTTAGATCGATTATTTCGTTTCTTCGGTGAGGTTGAGCTCATGTTGCAAGGATGTCAGCGAGAGAAAGGAACCTGATGAAAAGGGAGAAAGAGATGGTCGCTGTTAATTTAGAGAAATGTCCATATATATGATTGTGGTTAATTTGAAGCGTGTTCTTCCTTTTCCTCTCTTCCTTACATATGTACATATATCCACCGAATACTTACATGCATACAAAGAGTCCAGAGCAAATGATCGAGTCTATGATTCATCAGCTTCGGAAAGTCATATCGGAGTGATATTTCACTTTCAGATTCCAGTTTGTGATATTCTATACTCTTAAACATCTCCAGGTCAAGAGAAGTGTAACAAGACAGAGAAGACATAACTAGGTTAATATATGTAGCAGTGTCGGTCAAGGCCTCCCACATCAAATCCAAGTTCGAAGCCCTAATGGCTCGATGTGTTGTTTCACAACAGCTTCGAGTCTCACGGATTCATTCCTTCGCGCAACCTCTAAAACAAGATACCCACATGCAAGCCGTTGTGTATCACACCTCAACTCATAAACTTCCAATCCCCTTAAGATCAGCACTTCATATACGAAGTCTATTATTCAGAAGTATGGCCTTTGCTTGGATGATTATATCTTTTCAGATGTTCATATGTACAAAATCTCAACGCTGTTGGGTATCATAGTTCTGTTGCTGTTCTAGTCATGCCAACATAGCTGTCAAACATCTAGAGTAGATGCACAGTCAAGACTTTCCAAGATAGACTATACGGCAGGCAAGGATGAAGTCAGTTATACATGACAGTAGACGAATCATTCACCATGATTCGTACTTCTCAGGCCACCTTTCCAGATTTCAAACTCTACCTCCCCACTTCTCCGACTTGGTTGGCCCTTTCTTGGTGGATCCTTCGGGCCTGCCGTCCACGGCGAGAACACAAGTTTCATTGTCCTCCGTGTAGTAGATTCAGAGGTCGGAGTGGGGTTCTGCGAGTCAGAGACTCGGTTCTTGAGATAGGGGGCAGGCATTGCTATTGAGTCCGGGTCTTGATGAGTATTGACATCCCCCCCGTTTCGGAACTGGGATGCATCCTGCGTGGATGCCAGATATGCACTATCACCCATGGAAACGCCTACAGCGTAGGATTCTTCCTTTTTCAGCGCGATTCGACAGGCAATCTGCGTTGACCAGACGAGTCCCAGCGCCGGGTTCTTCAGAGATCCACTCTCTGGATACGTGCCATCCCCCCAGCCAGAGTAGAAGCGCTCCTGGTGAGCGACGTTCAACATGCTATTGCGCACTCGGGGAGAAATCAAGTACGAGCCGTCGAAGTTTTTATCGTCGGGTGCGTGATATGGCGATGAGGAGATAGCAGGGGAAGAGGATGGTGGCTGCTGGCCATTTCTAGTAGCTAACTGTTCAGTTCGGGATTTCGGGAAGGGGGAGACAGGGCCGGATCCACGACTTGGTGTTTGACTCATGGACGGAAACCATGTCCGTGAGGCTGGCTCGCTGCCTTTTAGAGACTCGAAACGGTCGGAGACTTGGTTCGCGAGCACGATGGCGATGTCTTCCTTTACGGCGAGGTTGCGCAGTAGATGGCCCAGTTTTGCGAGCTCGGAGGAGCGTTTGGCGTTGGCTTGGAGGCTGTTCGATTCGTGTTCGGCGCGGTAATTGGATGTTATTGAGTCGATGATGACCAGGCCGATATCGTAACGTTCGATCGCGACGGGAAGATGGTAGTTCAAGATGTGGTCTTGTGACTCCAGGTCCATGGCGTTGATGGACAGGATATCCTGCAGCGAGGGTGTCTGCTCGGCGGGGAGTGTTGAGAGGACAGGATGGCATTCTAGGATCTGCGAGAGTCGTGGCGTAGATAGCGGGTGTTCGGTCGATATGTATATGGCACGCCGTTGTAGACCCTGTGGTTTGGGTAGCTGGACGGCTAGGCAGAGGCTTAGGAGGAACTGGGTCTTGCCGCTTCCACTGGACATCGATCCACAGTCAGATGGACCTGCCTGTCGGACTCATAAGGCTTGGATGAACACCTGCAACATACCTCTCACCCGTAACTTCTGTGACATACCCGGTCGGAATTCCGCCTCCTAGCAGTGCATCCATCGCAGGGTCAAGAGTGCTTATAGTGTTCCATTGTGACGCGCGCTTCGTCGAGCCGATTTTCCTGGTCGTCGCGTCAGGGTTTATACTAGAGCTGGGTCCATCGCTGGTCCCTGTATTTGTCTGTGGCTTTTCGAAGCCAACATCCGTGTGCAATGCCTCAACAATACAGGAGGAGAGCCGGCGAACATCTGCGGGAGGGACGCGGGCACGTTTCGCAATCTCGAGTGAGTCGAGCGTGATCACGTCAACAGTGGTGACTTTAGCTCGTTCAAGGGGAGGGAGAATGTGTGCGAACGGTTTTGTTACAAAGCCAGGTAAAACTAATAGAAGATCCATAGAAGCAATACGGAAGTTGATACTGCGACTCTAGACCTCGGGATTGTTCAAGACATCTCAGCCAATCACAAGAGGAAATAATAATATTCTGTCATTGGCCGATTCGAACCTTCGACGTGGGTACTCACCCACGTGACTACCCGATCGCGTAGGACCAATTATACGTCAGTGAAATGACCCACACCGTATAGCCTCAATACAGCACCTGGAAGGAAGGGAAAAAAACAGTAGCTTCTCTTTGATTATGCGTGTCATCCTTAGTGCAGGGGCCATGCTAATCTTCTCTGTATATTTTCAGTTGACCATATGCCCCGAAGGGCGAAATGTGTAGCCTTAAAGTTCATTATAACCTCACTTTTCGGCAGGATTATACCGCCTTCACTTTTGTATATAACCACATGAAACTAAATTAAAGTACAACATAGCGCTGCAGCAATGGGGCTTTGTTCATGTTGTTAAGAATTTTTATCCCGTATATCCATGTGGAATGGACTAAATGAAATCAAATTGTTACGATTATAAAATGTGATATTGGAGAACTCATTGTATAATTGCTTGTACTCCGTATAAAGCCCGTAGGTGCCTTTGGCGTTTTTTCCCCCAAGGTTTCCGAAAGGAGTAATGGCAGACCAGTCACTGAGATGAATTAAGCATATTTCATCTTCAACGAGGTTAAATATCTCCGGAAGGCATGCTGTCATCCTCATCATCCTTATACGGCCAGTTTCGCCAACATATCTCCCGCTGGTCCTTTTCTGCTTGCCGAACCATTTCCATACGAAACTGTCGATTGCCTTCCACCGCCCTCTCAAAGTTATCTGGCTCAGTCCCGCCTTCCAGATCTATATCGAGGTGTTCTCTAACCCGGGACAATAGCTGTTCGGACTTATTCCATTCCTGCGATTCCGCTATGGCAGTCTCTCGTTCTTTATCGCTAAACACAACTAGACAAGCGGCCGAGGAGATACCGTTCCATACCGATGGAGTAGTGATACCTACTAACGCAGCACGTAGGTTAATTACGTCTGCGTCCTAGGGATACCCTGTCTGGCGAAGGAGATACTGCCGCATTCCTAGGTAAGGAAGCCTCAACGAATCTATGTGTTTATCATTGTGTACGCCTATCGCGGCTGTGTAGTAGAGATTGGCCTCCTCTAAGCGAAAGACGGCTCTGTATTGTCTCTGTTATTCGATTCCAATCTTATCGAAATCATCGGGAAGAGACGGAATATATATACTTTGAGGTTAGGAGGAATCGTGCTTACAGAATGCGGGATAACCCACTTATATAAAGCGGGGAAATATCACAGCATCTTGCCTATCGATAACACTAATGATTTTGGTTGAACTAGGTGCTAATATGATGTTGCTTAGACTCAAATCGGGATGTCTTAGCGTCGGAACGCTATGAGGATCCGGTTGGATTAAATAACGCGCCAATTATAGAAATTACGAAAGTAACGAAGTGTGCTTAGAGGGGAGAACGTCATGGTTAGTCGGTAAAAGGAATGTCTAGCGAGGCTGAGCTTTGGCGTGGCGCTGAATAACAGCCATCTCTCGGCGAGCCGCGGACGTAACATAGTCCTTAGGTGAAAGCCCTAATGATTATTAGTCCTAGTTATAGGTCTGTTTTTTAAAAAGAGAATAGAGGAGGAAGGTGGAAGGGAGGAATCTATAGGGTCCACGGTCGATTTCAATTTTGCTTCGTTCGCCATACCAAAACTGCCGAGCAGACACAGGGCCGATATAGAAATCCTCCACGACTAGTATTTGGGTTTCCCCGTCAAGGTCCTTCTTGTGATACAAACTTCCATACGCAGGAAAATGGAAGTCAAAAATCTTCCTCTCGATATCTGCAATTTGTGTCATGATGTCTTTCACCTCGTCGGTAGTGAGAGATAACCACCGCGAAGAAAGACTCTCTCCCTTCACTCGCTCTATCAAGATATACGCTGCTCCGACGGGATTGTCCGATGACGTTGAATATGCTAAGACTTCCGGTACCGGAAGTTTGAGGACAGCTCGTAAAAAGTTCATGGTAGCCACCTCACTAGCAGTTGTGTAATGAGGAGGCCCAGCAATGGGAGTCGGAATTCGCGCGATCACTTCACGGCCATTCTTTGCTCGCAAAAGAAACACTTTGTTAAAGCCCCCCCTCAGCAAACTTGGTGATATCAGGACAATAGACTTGTTGTACTGCTTCGCCGGCGACCCGTTGGAGCTCTGTTGGCCGAAACTTGACGTATCTTTCGTTTAAACGATCGGTTTCGTTGAATCTAGCTGAAATTCAATAACTACGATCAAAGCAATAATAGGCTTCAAATGTTTACATACATCCATCGTCTTGATCTATTTCGAAATAGTTCCTCACCGAATAATGGACTGGTGGATAAGTGATGGCGGGAAGAAACAGACGTGGCAGGCTGCCTGGACCAGACTAACAGTTTCCGGAAACGCAAACAAAAAGCGGACGGTGAACTTCTAATGGCGAGTCTTTGAAACAAATTCATCATTGTTCAAAAGCAGTAGAAGAAAATCATTGAGTCACGAGTATGTTGCCCGGTGCAAGTTCACTTATCAGTTGATGAA
Organism: Penicillium desertorum; assembly: GCA_028827375.1. Classification (NCBI taxonomy): domain Eukaryota; kingdom Fungi; phylum Ascomycota; class Eurotiomycetes; order Eurotiales; family Aspergillaceae; genus Penicillium; species Penicillium desertorum. The sequence goes on from JAPWDO010000003.1 coordinate 7,180,906, forward strand.
CCAACCAAGGCAATAGTCCAAATGCAAAGAAGGGTCCTGAGCACTCCCATTATCGGCCGCTTTGACAGGGGTTGCTCGGAGCCGAAACGGATATTACCGGTTTATGTAGGAGTACGGAGAAGGGAGCACAGAGTAGCATAATTCAGTCATAACAAGGGGAACACTTCAAGTTGCATATGTCCATGTCCATGCGAGAAAGACTCTTACCGAATACAGACAACTGTTCCTAAAATATATAGAATCATTGAATTTGCGCACATATTCCATTATTGCATTAGGAAGGATAATTCCGGAGACAGCCAAGGAAGCCTGCCGAGCGCTAACGAAATTTCTGCAATCGAGTAATAAATCATTCTACGGAGTAGAAAATCAAAGCGCTGAATCATGGCAATGCCTATGATCTTCGGGGGGCTGGGGTTTGCCCACTAAAGGCTAAAATCATTCAAATGTCGGGGGTTGGATAAGGCAACTATATAAGGGTTGCTTACGGAGTGGGAGTACTCCTACGCGTACTTTCGAAGTCGCTTCTTCTTTTTTCCAAGATTTCTCTAGTTGAACTTATTATCATTGTGTTTATTATTTTGATTATATATGCAGATTATTGCCCAGTGAGTAACTGTTCGCATTGTGCCGCGAGGATTTCCAACCCATGCAACACATGGCTTAGTGGAGTTTGGAGCATTGACAAAGCTTGGACCGAGTGTGTACGACAGTACGGACGAAGAAACAGTGAAACGTAAGGAATAAATAAGAAATCCAGGAGCGCATTACTTATGCAGATCTTCGCCACGAGAAATTCTGCAGTACCGAGTCCACGTATGCCGGGTCTAGGTTATATACAATATAGACCTCAAGTTGCATTATCACTTGGAATATACTATAAAACATAATTTCGTCACTTGAGTTATGGCCAAGTAGGCCAAGAGGGATTTTGAGACGGACGAATCGACTATTTCGAGCTGATGCAGTAGTTCCTCATGGCCCGACTTCCCCGGTGCTAAAATGCCCAAGAAGATCCAATTGAATATAATTACTCCGTACGGAGTATTCCGCCGACTATAAAGAACCTGTTTCGGAATATAACATGTATCATACTCCGTACTTGTTACTCCGTACAGCAGTGATAAAAAAGGATGAATTCGAGTGCACCTTTAAACCCAGCCCAGTTTGGAATTCCTCGCAAGATCGCGACTAAGTCTGCAGTCCCTAAATGCAGAACGGAGTACTCCGTAGCTTTTCTCAATTTTTGTTTTATTCGTTCTGCTCTGTTTATTCAGTTAATGGGGCTGTATGGAGTACGGAGTAGCTTGCGGTGACTTTCATTCTTGACAGCATCCTCCAAACGGAGAGTATGGAGTCGTACCAAACAAGAGAAAAAAGGACGGAGTATGCATAATTTATCCGCTTCATAAGTGAACCAGAAGATCACCCAAGTTCAGCGAAAAGATGGATTTGCAGAATTAAATTCATCATCGAACTGTGCGCACATTGGATGAACAGCTGGCAGCTGGGGCAACTCCTGCCAGAAACCGTCTAGGCTGGTTTAAGACATCGCTGATTGGCTTAGCGGGGTCAGACGTGAGAGTGGATCGGTGGTTCGATGGAGTTCGGCTTGAATGTCAAAGCGAATCACTGCCTTTTGACGGTTGACAATCAATGTCTAAATTGGGAGGTCCATGTCGGGTAGGTTCGAAGTTCCAAGTCCGTTTGATTTTTATGTTTTTTATTAATGTTCTCAGGGGGGCTAGACCGGTAATGAAAATACACGGGATCTGAAATTTATCAGAAGGATTTCTTCTAATGAATGAACATTAATCCTAAAACTTGTAAAAAAGTGAGATCTTTTCAAGCAGATTGGCAGATCGATATTCATCTATAGAAGTCGACAATATAAGCATAGGACGTTATGGAGACAAAGGAAAATAAAGGGAATCCGGTCCGTTGGACTGGGTTGCGGCCGGAACCTTGGAACCCAGCAAGATAAACGCCGGGTAACGTGGAGGTTCCATGGGAGAATAAATACCAGTTCTTTACAGCAAAAAAGCAATGAGATCTACAAATCGATGTGTGTTGTCATCTTCTTAAAAGGAATATTCCTCCTTTCGGGTTGAATTTTATTATATTTCCACTCTGCTGTTATATCATTGCAAGATACATATATGTGTAGAGGTATTATTCAACTGAAGACACTATAGAAGACCATCAATATAACCTTAGATTAATGCAATACGCACATCCTTTTCTAAAGAAAAGATATTATAGAAATAAGAGATTAAAAAGCAGAAAGCAGAACTGTCAGAAACAAGGAAACCACACACGGTCGGGGGCCACAACCGAACAGGTACTTTTGTTCAATACCACAATTACCCATCGGGAGGGCGTACCCAGGGCTCGGGGTCTTAGTGTCACCAATTCCCACTCTGCCCCCTCTCCTCTTCTCTACTTTCCATTCACTTGATTCGAACTTGGAGCTTTCCAAAATCTATTGGGATTGGTTTTCTTTCATTTCCTGTATGTGTGGGGGATTATCGATTTGACTACCTTGGAAGTCTTTCCAACGGCTTATGTGAAGCCAGGAACTAGGGGAGAAGAAGGCCATATCCCACCAAATTAAATCAGCACAACTCCTCCAAGGCCGCGTTGATTCCGGATTGTACATTGCACTTTGTGGCAGAATCAACATACTACGACGAACCCTCCGACCACACGATCGACCTTTGCCCATACTGCGACCGGCAGAATATCTGGGAATAACATCAATCCGCGAAAATGGCCAGCAGACCATCTCTCATGCCACCTCATAATGAGACCGAGCACTCCGTTAGCCGGATCACTCGTGAAGGCAAACAGCTCACGTACAAATTGAGTGTGATGCAACAACCAGAGCGGGCAAGAGCATGCGGCGCGGGAGCAAAGTGTCAGTATTTGCTATTGAGCCTAAGCAAGGTTGCAGGTTGACTGACCATCCCAAATAGCATCCGCCGACCGTCGCCCTGTTGACCCACCCCCTGTGGTTGAGCTACGCATCTTCGAGTCTGACCCGGCTAATGATACACAAAAGACCGATATCACCTTCGCCTACAATGCTAATTTCTTCCTCTATGCAACCCTTGAAACCGCACGCCCTATCGCCCACGGGCGGGTGGGGTGGACCACAGTCCTGCCCTGTATTAACCGGTGTTCCAGTCGCCGGTGTCGCATATCTCGATCGCCCTTCACAAGCAGGCTATTTCATCTTCCCAGATCTGTCGGTGCGCCACGAGGGCCGGTACCGCTTGAGCTTCCACCTATACGAAGAGATCAAGGAGGCCAAGGATGCCGACAAGGATTCGACTTTGCCTCTTCCCAACCAGATACCTCTTTCCGCTACATCAAAGCCGGGCATCCCGCAAGCATTCCTTCATTTCCGTCTCGAGGTCAAGTCGGTGCCTTTTACCGTTTATAGCGCTAAGAAGTTCCCTGGTCTAGCGACCAGCACCTCTCTGAGCCGCATCATTGCTGAGCAGGGTTGTCGTGTTCGCATTCGTCGTGATGTTCGCATGAGACGCCGGGGCGACAAGCGAGATGAGGACTATGAATTCGGCGAGGAACGCGCAGCTGCATATGCAAGATCATCAGATCGTTTCACGACACCCGACAGGTACGCGGCTTCGATGGATCGCCCTAGATCGAACAGCAATGGCAGCAATATTGAATCACCTTACGGGTTCGTTCCCCCGGATCGACGACCATCTGCACCCGACTATGGCTTCCAGTGCCCGCAACCCTATCAAAGACCCATGCCACCTGCACCCATGTCACACTCCCAAACACCCTCATACCAATCACACCTTTCATTTGGCTCCACGCCTTCGCATTATCCGGCTCCTCACATGCCTCCTACACCACCACCCGTTGCACCGCAAGGCATCTACTCCCCGCAGCACGCATATGCCCAGATACGACACCCATCCAACGGTTCCGAATACGAAGGAACACCCATTGCGTATCCGGCGCCTCAAATACCTGTCGAACGAGGTGGTTACCCCAAGCCTCCTATGAGTTCCTATGCCATGGATCCACCAAAACCAAACTCATACATGGATCCTCGCAAGCCTGAACCGAGTCTATACCCATCCACGCCCAATGTTCCGGTGTCCCGTTCTCAAACACCGAACTTGGTGCCGGCCATGCCGCCTCCCAAGCCTCTATCAAATGACTATGCCAACCATATTGTTCCTTCTGTGGAATGCACTTCACCCGGCGGCAGTGGCGGCGGCGGATACGACAACGTTAGAGGAAAGCGTATGGTATACCAAACTGGGCCAACATACGGCAAAAGGAGTCATGAAGATACTTTCGGTCTTGATGACCGGTCAATGCAGAACGGCATGCGGCCTGATACCGAGCCTTATCCCGCTTATCGCGATTTCTCGGGAGAAAGTCGAGCTGCCCTTATGGCTGAGATGGGTATTCAGTTATCCTACAAGCGTGCCAATGGCAAAATGGTCATGAAAGCTCCGCCGTCGAGTACATAAGACCTGCGATTGCCTCAAATATCTTGCCATAATGGCGGAAAACATGACATACTCTCCCTGGGCTTTCCTCGATGACCGAGTCTTGACCCGGTTAATGGTCCTGATTCTTGTGATGGTATCTGATTGCATCTTTTTTGTACATAACTTGTCCCCTGATTCCTCATTGAGGCTACCCGAGCCCTAGATTCCTTGTTGCATTTGGACTCATCTCTTTGAGAACTCATTTCTTTCATATTCCACTCTTTTGCGAGGAATTTCTTTGGTCAAGATTCGGAGTAATATAGGGGTTTGGCAGTTTTGCTATTCTTACTCCCAGCCTCAATGATCATTTATGTTTGACACATCCATCGACTTGAATCTCGAATCTCCTCTTCATCAAACGCAGGGCGCCTCGTTCCTTTCATCCCAGATCGGAACAGAGAATGTCACTCCTATCTCGATTCTAGCTAGGATGTCCTTCAACATTTCTAGGAGCATACTTTCCAGACAGACAGACAAGGACTTGTCTCATTAATGTTATGATACTGGTTTCCTTAACCCCTGCTGCTTAATCTACTCTTTGTACTGGCGATGTGGTATCTTCTTGATACCTAGCATTTCTCTTTTGATCCAATTTACATGTATGATTTGCGATTCATCCGAATACATACCTACATGTATGTAGAGGTACCTGCACTTTAGTAGCCAAGTGTTGTCAATCCATGTACATATCCATCCATGGATGTCTCGGTTGGTTATGTCATACTCTACATTCCTCGAATACAAGGCACATGTCTGAGACACGCGAAATTCCAGATCGAAGTCCAGGATTTATAGATATACAGATATACATATTTGTACTTTTGTTTGGGGTTATGGTACATTCTGATTATGTAGCTGGTACTTGGTCTATCACAACAGATTGGCGGTAGACGGGGGTACCAGGTACCACAACAAACTTCCCCCCTTGGCAAGTGCGGAGTATGTAAACAAACCTGGTCACCTTGGAGTCTCCTGAGATTTTCATTTCGGTGTTCATTTCTTGCTTCATTGCTTACCTTCATTTCTTAGCTTTCTTTCCTCTTAGCACTCATCTCCTTTTCTATGCCAGATTCTAACAGACTTTTGCGACATCTTTCCAAGGGCGTGGGGAAAAAAAGATAAGCTGCAAAGGTAGGGTCCCTTTGCCATAACCCCTATGAAAGGGATCTCAACGCATAAAAAGGACCGAACCTAACTTGACTGCGCAATATCAGTGCCCGCGACTCCAAGATGGAAATGGACATCGACCCGAGCCCCGCACACCAGCGCACCTCGCGCAAACACCTACGCTCTAGCGATGATGAGGACTGCGATTGGAGCTCAGACATCTCGGGACAATTCGACGATGCCGATGAGGCGCACCCAGATGATCACCGATCGCCGACAGGAAATCTGGCCAAACGACGTCGCTCGAATGACTGGCCGTTGCCCGAGGAAGCTGCTGATTACGGAGCCCATGATCGTCGCTCCCAACGGGGTGAAAACGGGAGTCTCGGCGTGGGCGGAAATGGTTCAGGCTACAAGTCCTCGCCCCGCGCTTCGCCTCGTGGCTCGCTCGCTTCCCTGCGCGCTCGCCATGCCGCGGCATCTGCTTCTAGCTCCCGTCATCCCAGAGGACGGACATCGCGATTCGTCGAAGCGACTATGAATGATAGTGTGAGCGAGAAACCGCCCAGTATCTACTTTCAGGAGGAAAACAAGCAGCCTGGCATCCAGCACCGCTCGTCTGGTATTTTTCGTTTTGGGAAGGCTATTGCTTCGGCGTTTAATCCCTTTGGTGGATGGGGGAAGAATTCGGAGGGTTCGCCTGCTAAGTCGCCGCAGAAGGATGTCATCAATCAGGCGGAGCAGGCCTATGCGGAATTGAAGAAGGCTGGCTACAAGGGTACGAATAAGGGCCATTACACTGAGGGTCTTGGTGTCAACACTACCCTCGCCGACCAGACCTGGCGGTCAATACAGCACAAGATGGAATCCGGATCTCCAGTCAAAGGTTCTCCAGTCAAAGACCCGTATCGTCACTCAGTTGATCAAGGAAACCATGGCGCACCCTTACGGTCTGAGTCTTCGGCTTCCAAACGCTCGTCTCTTCAGGATCTTCGCCTACCGAAGTCATTCTTCAAATCCCATGGTTCGCCATCGGCTTCCCCAGCAGTGTTTTGCGATAGAACTTCCGATGAATACGAGCAAACTGGATTGCGCAAACAACCGTCCCGCAGGGAACTCTCGCGCCAGACCAAGCTGCTCAAGAAAGTTAGCAATCTCGAGGACAAGCTGCAACGTGCCCGGCAAGAGCTCCGTGAGCTCACAGGCAACGAAGAGCGGCTCCCAGCACCTATAACCCAACCAAAACCCCTAAACACCGAGATGGATCCCGCATTGTTCCCAAGGAAGTTTGTCCCTGGTGCCCTTCCCACTCTGCCGTCAGAAAGGCTCCTAGATCAACAGGCCGCAGAACACGAAGCGTCTGGATCTGAATCGGCCAATCTGACAGCCCTGCCATCCGTGGAAAGCCGCGAAACTTTCTCCTTCGAAGAATCACGACCGCCTCACACCCCGGCTACAAGCCAAAGTCCAAAATGGCGCTCGAAAGGGACACAGCCGTCGTCAATGGGTAAGGACCGCTCCTCCCGTAAACGGAAGTCTTCCATTCCTGAATCTATCGATAGTGGGAACCCTCTTCAGCCCAGTCCGACGAAAGGCATCAACGATCAAGAACGCGATCCCGAACTCGATGTTCTGATTGACTCCGGTCTACTTAGTCCACCCGGAAAAGCGAAATGGCCGAAATCCGAGGCCGGCGAGAGCCCCGGCTCAGCCAAGCGCAAGCAAGCCACCGACCACGCAGCTCCTCCGAGCGACCACGAAGAGAAGGATACGGGAGGAAGTACAAGTGCTACGCGCAACATCAAAAGGTCCCCCTACGTTCAACCCCGAAAAGTCTCCGGGACCACGCGCTCACCAAGTTCCAAGCCTACAACTCCTACCCGCATGAAAAAGAGCCAGACCAATAAGCGCCCAGCCTCTTCGCCTGCCGCTGCCTCGGACGACGATTCGCGTTCCAATATCTGGTCTACGCCTCTGCCTGCTCCGCCAAGTAACTCCCACCGCGAAGCCTTCTACCACCACCCACAGCGCCAGCTCAATCCTGACCGTAGCCCTCGCACCCCGACACGGTCGAAGACGTCTCCCAGTCGCAGGCGGTCTGGATATCTCCGTGACGACGATATTCCGCCAGTGCCGCCTCTCCCTGAAGAGCATCGCTCGAGTGCTGCCAAGGTCAAGGTCGATGTGAATAGGTCGCCTAAAAAGAGGCCTGTGTCTGCCCCTGTGATTTCTCCGTCGTCGGCTTCTGTTGTGGGCTCTGTGATTTCTGGTCTTGAGGATTACCAGTGGCCTGAGGATATTTTCTAAGGGCTGTCGGTTATTTTCTTATGAGGAATGATGCTTATGAGGTTTCCTTATGTTGGTTGGTTCGTTTTTATCATAGCTGTGCGAGGTTGTGTATTTGATTGGGGTTCCCTTTTGGTTGATGGTTTTGGTTTCTCGCGGTGTTGGTCGTCTTGATGTAACGAAGTAATGAAATTTATACCCTTGTGGATTGTCTTCACTACCCTTCTACGTCCATCTTCTCGCCCAAAGCAGATTGTGTTCTCGTTACGGGGTTTGACACATATCATACCTCTCGGCTCTCTGTGTGCACCAATCGTATACCACTAAACTCGGTTTTATAAACCCCTCAGTCCTGATGTAAGGCAGTATCCTTAGGCAAGATTAACCAGCTCACGCCAGCAGCGCCGAGTAAACCGACAAGCATGGGCTGCAGCACCTTGACACCAACCTTTCCCGCGATGATGCCCGTCAAAGCAGGAAAGACCGATCCGCCGATTTGACCGAGTACGAAGACAAATGCTATATGGGTTAGCGTTGGAATATAAGTGCAGACTCATCGATTCAAAGGCCGCAAGGTTAGCTTACCGATTGCCGAGGAGCGAATCTCTGCTGAGAAAATCTTTGAGCCGACTGATATTCCCTAAGCCAGGGGTTAGAGTTAGGATCAAGAAAATACAGTAGTGGACACTTACTGTAGCAAAGAAAGGACCAGAGAAGAACCCCAGTAGACTGACTGCTACTGCCTCGGTGATGATATTTGGGACGCTGGTAGATCACGAGTATTAGTACAGACAAAGCAGGATACCGGTCTATAGATGGGATCTTGGAGTGCCAAACTCACAGCCAGAACACCAACTGCAAACCCACACACACCAAGGCGTAAAAGAAGATCATCCGACGCTCGCCGAGTCTATGCGTAGGCTCAGCGAGGATAAGACGTCCCAGAAAGGCGCCGCCGTAGAAGCCAGCCGGGACATAACCCATTTCTTTGACATCGCCGTTGCGGACGTTGACAAGGTACTCGACCATCCAGCCTGATATAATCAGTTCCACAGAACATAGAGAAGCAAGAGAAGACATACCTCCAGCGGTGATAGTAGCGCCAAGAAAGAAGAAGAAAAACAAACTCAGCAGCCAAACCCCCGGAGTAGAAAGCGTATCTTTGATCTCCTTGAGCGCAGAATTCGAAGCAGGCCTGTCCCCCCTCTCCCTCCTCACAGTCGGAGCAGCCATACGATCCCGGAAAGAACCACCCACAAACGCAAGATTCACTACACCCACGCCAAGCGGGAAAAGATAAAACAAATACCACTTCGAATCGACATTCGCCGACGCCACGCCCGTCGCTACGAACGGGCCAACTAGACACCCGGCCATGTACATAGCATGGATAAAGCCAAGCCAGCGGTGCGCGCCGTTCAGCGCCGAAACGAAGGTGTTAGCGTGGGTGTCGTTGTAGGCTTGGCCCAGGCTAGCGAGGAAGAAAGTTACCGCGTACAGTGCGAATGGTGGTTCCCAGACACGCAGTACTTGGGCTAGGACTTGGATGGCGGCGCCTAGGCTGAGGATTGGGCCTAGGTCTAGGTATTGGGTTATTTTGCCGTTGGTTAGGGCGGCGACTAGCCAGCCGAGGAAGGTTGTGCCGTATCTGGCAGTGTTAGTGTTGTATTGGAGATGGATATCCTTGCTCTGATCTTACAGCACGGCTACCATGTTCGTGCCGATGTCGTAGGTGCGTATCACGTAGGGAATGAGCGAGCCTAGACTTCCGTCGTTGACTCCCGCGACGAAAAAGGATAATCCTGCGCTGAGGATTTTGGCATACATCCATTTCGGGTCTGGGGGTCTTGAGTCTTGTGTTGTATCATTCTCGACTGGATTCGCTTCGGTGGAAGCTCTTGTCTGTAGCACGATTGTCTCTGTTTGCGTCTGGGTGCTCATGATGAAATGGGGAATTCGGTGTCTTGGGTAAGACCGGAAGATGGAAGTGCACCCTTCCTTTTCTTAAACGGAAATCAACAAGAAACGGGGACTCGGCCCGGGTTTGCGGAAGTGCAATATCAGAACACGAGAAAACGTGGAGAAATGCGGAGTTGGTCAGCTCTGGAGCCGGAGTTTAGCCGAACACTAAGGACTATCGTGGTCAATAGGTGCTCTCAAGTTATAAAGAGGATGTGATCTCATCTGGTATTTGTTTCTAACAATAATTCCCTTAAAGATGTCTATGGATTCTTTAAATGGTAAAAAGGGTGCAGCATTAGGTATATATTCGTAGCCTACATAAGCATGAGAGAGGCCACTATTGTATACTTTAATTAACATGTTTTAGCGTGGGACACTGCACTTGATAAATATATGAATATAGACAGCCCTGGAAGACCGGAGTTGTCATAAAGGATAAAGCTAGTTTACATACAACTGGATAGTATTTACACTCAACTGAATAGTAAAACTGGTTCAAAGTAGCGTTGCGTTGCACTGACAACCACTTGAAACACTTAAAGTAGCACCCTCAATATACCGCAGATCCCATCTAAAGAATAGCAGTGGCATTTGCATGAGAACCAACTCCACCTACAGCCTGTTAGCATAGCCTATAAACCCAGCACATAAACCAGCCCCAAAGCCTACAAGATACATACCTGGCATATTGGCCGGAGCACTAGTCATAAAGAAAGACCACTTCCCCCTCGCCCGACACTTCTCAGCGAGGATATCCAAATCCCACATCTCGCCAATAGGACACCCCCACAGCGCCAGCAAACTCTGATGCAAATAGTCTTGTTCAGGAACAGGCCACGACTCAAACGTCGGCGAGTCACCCGCCACGGCCGCAAAATAGCAATCATACAGCCAGTCCCGGATAGCCGGCTCGCGCGACAGTCCCGCAAAACACAAGTCCCCATGGGACCGTGTGGCAGCTGCGTACCGCTGCTCAGAGCTGAGTTCGTAGTATCGCTCCACGAAACCGGAGCGGACGAGTAGAATATCTCCGATGCGGATGTCGCCGCCTTCGGACTCTGGGCGTAGATCTAGGCCTTGCGAGGTTGCGCATGCTTGTAACTCTGATAGGGTAATGCTGTGTGTTGTGTAGGGGTCGTAGGGCTTATTGTGTGTTTTGGCATAGTGGTAGTAGTCCAGGAGGATCCCTCGACCGGCGATTCCGTGCATTGCCCAATGGTGGATGCTGCAGCGGTGGTTTGCGGTTTCGCCTACAAAATCGGTGCTTTTGGCCTATGCGTTGATGAATCAGTATCCAGAGACAGAAATGGGAGCTTGGAACATACGCCATTGTAGAAACACATGCTGTCAGTGTGGCCGAACTATGGATGTATTAGACCAGTGTATGAGTGGTGGCTTTGGTTGCTTTAGAGCGAATAATCACTTACATGCCGGAACCCATCCCACTGAGTCCCGCTCTGCGTGTTCATAATGTAAGTATCATCATAAGCAACGCCATCAACAAGCGTTTTGATGCTATGCTGGAACACCTCGCGGTCAAAAGCCGGCTTCTCGGGTACTGTGAGAGGAAGACTTGATGTTGATACTTGTAAGCCGGGATTTTCATTTAGCGCAATCATAGTCCACTCAACTTACTCCAGTCGCACCATCTCGCCAGTATCAATCTCAGCAACAGATGCCTTGACCCGTTGCGGCGTCAAGAGATTGAGTCTGCCCACCTTTACACCAAAATTAGCCACGTAAAGCAGAACATATGAACAGGAAATGGCTGCATCATACCTCATCATCTTTGCCCCAGACCCAAGCGGCACCGTCGGGTGCACCAGGAAGCTTTGGGAGATCCTTTCGCGTAGGAAACTGGGTGCTGTTAGGGTTCCAAGGTAATTGGTTGGCAAGTTGAATGGAGGACGGCATGGGGTTATTCTCAATGTGACTCGATATGGCAGAGAGCCTGGAAACACTGCTGGACGCCATGGGGAAGAGAAGTATTGGATATACAATGAGGGAAAGGGAACAAGAGATTAAACCCCCAATTCCAGACACTTTCAGACACTTTATGTAGCACAGCGACTGGACAGCGACTCGAATAAAAGTTACCTGTTACACACACGGCGGGGCGAGTTTATAGTGGAAGCAATGATCATTGGGCAGAGGATGTCGGAGGGTCTCCAATTGTTGGCATATTGGAGCTATCTCAGCTAGGATGTATGGACAAGAGTCTCCACATAGATAATGGAACAGTGCAGTGTGATTTGATTCCATATTAGCAATCTATAAGAAGCGGTCAGTACAAAACAAAGGACCGGGAGTGATATATGATGTATCAGGAGAGCTCACAACCAAGATCTGTTGTATGTGGAGACAGCGAATTCTCCACAGTTGGGACCCACCGAATGACGTCTGGAAGTATTGATTGGACACCAGATAAAGTACGATCGAGGATGGCTGCTTTGGGGGTCCTTGGCCCCGATGAGTGAGGGGCGACAAGTCTCGATGCGGCGAATTACAACGCTGTATTCAGTGTTTACATAGATCTACGGAGTAGATGCACAAAGAAACAGATTCGAAGGCCACTTGGCCTCGTTTTTGCCTTTTTCATTTAGGTCATTTGAGGGGAGTTTTCTCCCTAGATGGTTTACACATAATAACGACATCTGCTCTATGCCGGCGAGCTCGAGAGATCATGGTGCATTCGCCACTTTCTGCACAGTGAAAACATGACAAGAATCCACCAGATCCAGGAATTTCAGAAGACGCTGCAGAAAGGGTATGCGTGGCAGATGGAAAAAAAAAAAAACATAAACAATAAAGAGAAAAATAGAAAAAAAAAAACACCCATAATTGCTGTTGCGAAAAAATATCGCATGGCCAACCCAGTATGCCCCGGCCCCAGTTGCCATTGCGCCGAAGAGACTAGAAAAGATTCAAGTGTGATTATTCGTTTCGGTCATAGGTCTTGCCACCCAAATATGAAAACAAGATAGCAATCATCGCTAGAAGGACATGTAATCAAAAGAGATCTCGATCAACCCTGGGATGGAACACCAGTGGACTCTGAGGGGACCCGGCCGCCCCGACCCCGGCCGTAGCCACGACTGTAACCACCTCGACCACGACCATAGCCGCGGCCGCGGCCACGACCGCGGTAGTTGGGACGGTAGCCGTCCACGCTGCCCTGTCCGAAGGTTTCCATATTGCGTTTCTCCTCCTCGCCGCGCCATTCACGACCTCCGACACGAGTGGTGTTTTCCTCGCGATCGCGAGCCTCACTCGAGATATTGTCGAAGAAGGAAGAACCACGGTTGTAGCCATGGTTGGCAACGACGCCGGCGTTTGACAAGGATTCCATGGATTCTGCCTCCTCGGCTGCATGGGCCTCGGCTTCAGCAACAGGCACTCCAGTGGCAATGGCCTCCTTCACCAAATCCTGCTTGTTGAACTTGGCGTTCGCCGTTTGGAAATCGTAATCCGATTGGGGGACTTCGATTTTCTTGGTCTGGTGCTGAGGACGAGCACCGCCGCGACCACCACGAGGGTGGTGGTGGCCGCCTCGGGCAGGACGGGTGTTGTCATAAGGGCGCATGTGGTTCATCTGCTGCGTAAGCGCGTCCACTGCACCTTCGGGCTGTCCAGGTTGCTTTTGAGCACCAGGTTGCGGCAACTTGGCCATGGCCGCAGCAACGGCAGCAGTGGCGGCAGCAGTGGCATCGGTGATAGACTGGTTATTTCCCCGAGGGGCGCTAGGAATGTGGGCGGTCGTAGGAGCAGGCTTTGGGGCCGCGATCGGAATAGCTGGCATGACTCGGCCATTCTTTTGAGAGGCAGCAGTCAGAGGAGCAGAACTGACTGGTCCTTGCAAAGCTTCAGATACAGTGGGCTTGGACTCGATTGGAGGAGTGGGGGCGTTCTGAGCAGCTGGGGTTGCGTTACCGCTCGTAGACTTGTTGGTAAGCTTGTCCCCGACCGGGAGTTCTGAGGTAGGCTTAGGTGCGAGTGGGGCACCAGGAGGTCCCGGGCGCTGAGGTCCAGGTTGCTGAGGGCCCGGCTGTTGAGGTCCAGGTTGTTGACCAGGGCCAATGGGCATCGGTGGCTGGAATTGACCGGGCCCAGGAGGGAATCCATGGCCTGGTGGGGGGGTACCATCCGGGCGGAGCACCATACGGCGGGAAACCAGGACCGGGAGGGAATGGAGGAGGTGGTCCAAATCGCTGTCCGTAGGGAGGGTAGAAACCTTGCTGGAATTGGTGCTGCGGGGGGTAACCGGGAGGAGTAGGGCCGGCTCCCTGCGGCAGCTGGGGAGGGCCCTGGGGAGGAAGAGTCTGTGGAGCAGGTCCCGGGTCAGGCCCTTGGCCAGGAACGGGTCGTTGCGCGCCCTGTTTGCACTAGTCAGCACACTGCATACACAATGACACATAAAAACAAGTCCAAGATGGGGAATTGATCATCAGAAGGAAGGCAACGGAAATCTCTACACGGATTTGCGCATTCAGAACAGGTCTGTGAGTTTACATCCGAGAATTTTTCGTCACTTGATCAATTCGCCGAGGCAATGGGCGTATGGTTCGTTGCGCCGGATGACGTGGTGGATCGAGGAAAGAGCTGTGGTGACTTACCCCGAGAATGGCAGGGTCGTCTGGTACCCGAGGTGCTTCTTGCGGTGCAGGCTCCTTCTGCTCCTCCCCAGCAATGCTGATGTCCTTCACGTCACTTCCTCGAAAGACAATGTACTCGTACACACTGGTGGAGGGGGGGCACTTCTTCAGCGGGGTTGCCACGGCGCCCTTCAGAGCCGAATGACATGACATTCTCAAGAGCTATCGTGGAAGCCTCTGGGTTGATTTCGTGAAGAGTACCGACATAGCTGGAAGACAATTAATTTGTGTACAAGGCAATTGAGAGACTTGATAAACTCACCGAATATCACTTTTCGAGATCAGGTTGAAACGCTGACTGCCAGATGTTAACTCCCGGCCACCTTGGCTCCGAACAAGTTCAGACTGACCCTATGAGGTGGTTCATTTCCATGGCAGCTGTGCGCGATATCGCGCGGGGTAAGCAAAATGAAGATATGGTGGGAATGAATAGGAAAACGGAGAGATCTGAAGAGACGAGATATGAGGTTGGGAAGAGAAGGGAAGGGAGAAGAAACGCAAATTCTGTGGTTTTGTGGAGGATACGGGCTACGGTGGACGACATAAGCTCAGATAGCAATTTTGGAGTTGGCGGGGGGAGAAGTTGGGGAAAAATGAGAGCTGCTTTTACGTTTGACTTGATTTTTTAGAGACTTGAGACACGATGACGACATCTTCGAACCGAGATCATTTCTTTCAGACATCGTGAGTCAAAACAATTCTTAGATCTTTGAGCCGAAAAGTGTTAATTGACATTCCTCACAGTGCATCTTTGGATGAGCAGGAGCGGAAAGATATCAAGTCCCAGAACACCAATGGCAACCCTATTCGGCTTCAGGGCAAGATTCTAGCAGCTCATCCAGACCCCTGGAATACTGGCTCAATCTATGTTGCGCAAAGCAATGGCACGGTGAGAAGGATCATCCTTGCCGTAAGTGCATCCGTAATCTCGAAACTGTCTCAATCTGAAGTTCTCACATCTCTACACAGACAGGAGAAACAGCTAGGGCGTTTACAGGTCCTATGGCCCCCGTGACTAGTCTTTGTTTGAGTCCCGATGGCAAGCTCCTGTTTGCCGGTTGCTGGGACAAAGCTATTTGGAGCTGGGATACGGTCACGGGCCAGCCGCGCCAGAAATACGAAGGCCATGCCGATTTTGTTCGATCAGTCACCAGTGCAAGACTACTAGGGGACGACCTGCTCATCTCTGGTGGTGCCGATGCGCAAGTCCTGGTGTTCAATATCGCAAGTGGTGAGCGGTTGGAGACCTTCAAGGGCCACTCTCGCGGCATTCAGGACCTTGTCCTTGACCCAGAATCGGAGGGCACTCAACCGATCGTATTTAGCGCAGGAAGTGACCGAGAGATTCGCCAATTCAGTATTTTTGGTGGGGGGGAGTACTGCTGACCCTCTCCTTCCACATGACACTAGTGTCTACAAGCTCTTTTTTGATAATGACGGTGATCTCTGGACTGCTTCGGCTGACAAGACTGCCAAGTGCTTGGTTCGACAAGATGGATGGAAGGCCAATCTGACCCTAGAGCATCCTGACTTTGTCCGTGATGTTGTCGTCTATGAAACGGGAGGCTGGGTCGTGACTGCCTGTCGGGACGAGGAGGTTAGAGTATGGAACCGATCGGTAAGGGTCTCTCTCTTTTTTGGTCTGTCTATGGCATATATGCTGATCAAAACAGACCGGAGCACTGCATCATACTTTCTCTGGCCACTTCGAAGAGGTCACTGGGCTTGTGCTTGTAGGGTCAACCATTGTCAGCGTGGGAATTGATGCGACTATTCGCCAATGGTCCCTTCGACCCGATGAACTTCAGAAAGCAGTGGAACTTGCAAAGAAGCCCACAGAAGAGGAGAAGGAGGAAAAGCCAGCCGAATCAATGCTAACAGCGGAGGAAGAGGCAGAGTTGGCAGAGCTAATGGGAGACGATTAGATGTGATACCCTATTATGTTTTTGAGCATGTGTAAACCTAGCAGAGACATGTACAGTGTACTGAATACCATACAATATAGACTACAAGACTGTCCACAATATACAGTGTTCCTGCAACGTATAGTATGGATCACGTGACATTCCTGATGCAGCCATGACGCACAGGGCCGATCTCCCGCGACCTCGACCTTCGCCTCGACTCCCCCGCCTAAATAGCGCTGGCCCGCACACGACTTTATCCTTCAAGACACGTTCTAACCCGCTTCAACACGCTCCAACCCGTTACAACCCGCCCATTTGTCTCCCTATCTAAGAGATACTATTTGTGCCAGACATCTATACCTCACCAAGACTGATCGCACGTGGGGTAGCTTCTAAACTTCCAAGATTGGGTGTCTAGGTACGTACTACCTATCGGAACCTGCAAGTAACCCCTCTTGGGCCTCGGGTTGACGGACGTCTAGTCTCCGACCAGCAAAAGTATTAGAAATCCAGTCACAATGGCCGCCTCGATTAATCACTCACATCCACGTCATGATGTACCAGACATAGGTCCAAAAATGGTCAATCGCTTGCACCAAAGCAAATCCCCTTATGTGAGAGACGTGCTACCTTGGGATAAGTCGCAACATGCTCACGGAACAACAGGTCCGAGGACATATGAATAACCCGGTAGCATGGCAAGTCTGGGATGCAGAAGCTATGCAGCTTGCCAAGAAGCACAATCGTTTGATCTTTCTTAGTATCGGTTACTCCGCATGTCATTGTAGGTCCCAACTACTCTGAGTGGGGGTATTGGTATTCTAATCTTGCCTAGGGTGCCATGTCATGGAAAAAGAATCGTTCATGTCATCAGAGGTGGCCTCGATTCTGAACGAGTCCTTCATCCCGATCAAGGTTGATCGCGAAGAGCGACCAGATATCGACGACGTCTACATGAATTATGTCCAGGCCACAACTGGTTCTGGCGGTTGGCCCTTGAATGTGTTTTTGACTCCTAACCTTGAGCCCGTGTTTGGTGGCACTTACTGGCAAGGCCCAAATTCAACCACATTTAGGGGCCCCGAGGCAATCGGATTTGTGGAGATTTTGGAAAAACTGAGAGATGTCTGGCAGACACAACAGCAACGTTGTCTCGACAGCGCTAAAGAAATCACTAAGCAATTGAGGGAGTTTGCCGAGGAAGGGACGCACACGCAGCAAGGTGACCGCGATAATGATAAGGACGAGGAGATGGATATTGAGCTTCTAGAAGAAGCGTATCAGCATTTCGCATCTCGATACGACTCGGTCAATGGCGGGTTTGGCCGCGCACCCAAATTTCCTACCCCGTCCAACCTCAGCTTCCTACTCCGGCTCGGTGCCTACCCGACCCAAGTCATGGATGTTGTGGGGCATGACGAGTGCGAACAAGCAACCGCGATGGCTGTCACGACGCTAGTGAATATGGCCCGTGGCGGAATTCGGGACCACATCGGCCACGGATTCGCACGGTACAGCGTGACGGCGGACTGGGGTCTCCCCCATTTCGAGAAGATGCTTTATGACCAGGCACAGCTATTAGATGTCTATGTGGACGCTTTCCGGCTCACTCATGACCCCGAGCTTTTAGGCGCTGTCTATGATCTGTCTGCCTACTTGACGAGCGCCCCGATACAGTCGCCCACCGGAGGGTTCTTTTCCTCGGAAGATGCTGACAGTTACCCTCATCCAAATGACACCGAGAAGCGTGAGGGTGCCTTTTATGTCTGGTCGTTGAAGGAACTCACTTCAGTCCTCGGCCCTCGGGATGCTCCAGTTTGCGCCAAACACTGGGGTGTTCTCCCCGACGGCAACGTTCCACCCGAGTACGACCCACATGATGAGTTCATGAACCAAAACGTGTTATCCATCCGTGCGACGCCAAGCAAACTTGCTAAAGACTTTGGTCTTAGCGAGGAAGAAGTGGTCAAGATTATCAAGTCGTCAAAGCAGAAGTTGCACGATCACCGCGAACGGACACGTGGGCGGCCAGACCTGGATGACAAGATTATCGTGGCCTGGAATGGATTGGCGATCGGTGCGCTTGCCAAGTGTAGTGTTCTGTTTGAAGAGATCGAGAGCTCGAAGGCTGTGCATTGCCGCGAAGCGGCAGCA
Source organism: Penicillium desertorum (assembly GCA_028827375.1). NCBI lineage: Eukaryota > Fungi > Ascomycota > Eurotiomycetes > Eurotiales > Aspergillaceae > Penicillium > Penicillium desertorum. The sequence continues at coordinate 7,199,512 of JAPWDO010000003.1, forward strand.
CGAGCAATCGGCTTCATCAAGGACAAGCTCTTCGACAAAGCTACGGGACAGCTATGGCGCATTTACCGCGATGGAAATCGCGGGGACACCCCGGGTTTCGCCGATGACTATGCATATTTGGCTAGCGGGCTGCTCGACATGTATGACGCTACTTACGACGACAGCTATCTTCAATTTGCTGAGCGACTGCAAAGTGAGTGAATAGCCCCCTTTGCTTTTAACAGGATTTAATGACTAATTTGGTGATTCTAGAGTACCTCAATGAATACTTCCTGGCCCAGAGTGGCTCTACAGCTGCCGGATACTACAGTACGCCTTCCGTCACCACCCCTGGCATGCCTGGACCGCTCCTCCGTTTGAAGACTGGCACCGAGTCAGCAACACCTTCGGTAAACGGAGTTATTGCGCGTAATCTACTGCGCCTATCCGCCCTGCTCGGGGATGAGAGTTATCGAACCTTGGCCCGGCAGACGTGCAACACCTTCGCGGTGGAGATCATCCAGCACCCCTTCCTGTTCGTAGGAATGCTGGACGTGATCGTGGGTCTTCAGATTGGTACTCGCACGGTGACTGGCGTGTTCTCCACCGTCGACGTCTCCTCGATTCCTGATCCACGTGGCGACTCTCTCCTCAGTCGGAATGATGAGCCCTTGTCGGCACTCGACCTAATCCGGCGACGTGTACGGGCCGAGGCCGGCGTGGCCGTGTCCTCGTCTATCGTGGTCACTTCAATTGTCGACATCCGCCCCTCACACCTGAAAGACTTTGTGGGGAATCAGTCCTTCTGGCTTAAATCCCGAAATGTGCTCTTGCAAGATTTAAAGGCCGCGGAGCCGGCCAAGAACTATTTGATGGTTTGTGAGACTGGGCGATGCCAAATTCTTGATCTCTAGGCGAGCGTTATAAGTTTTGCAATTAATTTTCTTTTCGATATTAACATCAGGAGTGTTTTGCGTGGCGTTCTTTGACATTTGGTTGGGTATCGCACGCTTTACGTTTTACGTTTCATGTTATTCCAGAGCGGACCCCTGCCGCCCTTCTAGACTGTGGACCCTGGGCTCAAATGCCGAAAAGGTGGAGGTACGGAGTACATTGAAGACTAGAATCTACCGATGGGATACGGAGTACTCCGTACAACCTCAGCAGAGGAGATTATACAGGTCGAACCAAAAATATGATGTTTTGGACTTTCCCCCCCTAGAATGTGTACGCGCCCTGTCCCACCACGACCCGTGGACACTGCATCAGCCGGCGTCTCGCTCTGATTGGTTGTCCCAGCCATGATATTGGTCTTGCTCTTCCGCTATCACGACGATCTATAGACAAAATATTGGAAACGGGCTAAAACTCAAAGCCCAAAGAAAGGAAAGAGGCAATTCTCATTTTGAGACCGGGTGCACCGGGGAATACTTTGATCCCGTCTTAAATGAGTGGCTGAAACCAGGTTGATTGATTTAATCTATGTCAGATCCGCCCGTTCAGACTACCGAATCGGCCTCCCAAGCCAAGTTTCTTAGCGGGAGAAGCGGGTGTGCAAGTGGGGATGTTTGTTTTTTCTACGAGCTCTTGTGATTGGCTGTTAAAGCTATGAGTGGATACTACCAAAGTTTGAAACTGTCCACGGGTGTCTTTAAGGGGCTTCTTAATGTCCCCTTCGATCACACAAGATCTCGATTTGCCCTTATTTTCTTATTTTTCACGGTACCGTAGTACTCCATACTGCTTTTTGAGTGAAACCCACGGTACTTTTAATTACTCTATTTCCCTTGTCGCTTCTGATTAGCAGTACGTATGACGGAGTATATACTCCATAATGCCCAGATGGTCTAGACAAATACATCCAAGGGACATATCACACATCATACCCTAATTCTTAATCTCATCTTCTTTTTTGCTTTTTAATATATCCATATCCTTAATACTTTAAACGAAATTACAGAAATCTCGGAGAATATTTGCTTAACCAAAATCACCAGCCTCATATCAGTGTATCTAGGGCTTGGAATGTATGTTGGTACTACACAACGTGCCACGCTGAGATATGTTCCAATCTCAAGAGGCTGGAAATTGCCCAAAGAAAAGAGAATAAGTACAGGAGAAAGCCATTGAAATTGTTCAAATAGAATAATTTATAAAATAATTACAGTCATTGTTCCAAGTTCTTTTGGACTTCATTTAAAATTAATATCCTCCCTACTCGCACGGGCCCACTCCTCATCTCCCCTTTCTACATTATTCACCTCTTTCCTCTCCCTTCCTCCTCTCCATCCGATCTTTTCAGCCTGCATCTTATCTTTCTTTCACTCCTTGAAGAAAGAAGGTGTTTCGAGGCCTGCCATTCATTTTATCTCCCAACGTACACACTCCTTTGTCAACGCAGTCGATCTGCTTGACCCAATCCCGACTCTCTCTTAACAAACTTCCTGGAGAAGTTTCTTTGACTTCAATCCCGAAATGCGTTCTGCTGTCATCCTTGCCGCCTTGGCGGTCGGCACTTGTGCCAGGGTTATTGAGAAGGAAGTTTATGTGACCGAGTGGACTACCACCACCGTCACCGAGACCGTCACCCAGTGGCCCACCAACGCCCCTAGCACTGCTGTTTTGGTCAAGCAGGACCCCACCAAGCCCGCCAACGCTGCCATTCACACTGCCGACATTTTCAAGAAGACCACCGTCGAGTCCGTCCCTCCTGCGGCTCCTACTCCTGCTCCCGAGGTTGAGCCTGCTGAACCCAGCAGCGCGACCACCTGGTCCTCGGCCACCGAAGCCGAAATCCAGCCTGTGACCTCCTCGGCTGCCCCCGTCGCTACCTCTTCGGCAACCTCGACCACCGCCGCTGCCACTGCCGCTCCCAGTGCTGCCAACTCCTACCAGGAGTCCGTCCTGCACTACCACAACATACACCGCAGCGACCACTCCGCCAGCGCTTTGTCCTGGTCCGATGACCTTGCGCAAGCTGCCCACACTCTCGCATCGCGCTGCGTGTACGGACATGACACGTAAGTATTCCTTCATTTTGTTTGAGGAACAATCATACTAACGTTACTAGTTCCATTCCGGCCGCCAGCGGATCCTACGGCCAGAACATCGCATACGGCTACGATGAGGCGCAGGTTGGCGAGAAGATCATCAGCCAGATGATGTACACCGATGAGGAGCCATACTTCGCCAGCCTCTACGGCCAGGCCAGTCCTGATATGTCCAACTTCTCTAAATGGGGCCACTTCACTCAGATCGTCTGGAAAGGCACCTCGCACGTTGGTTGCGCTACCGTTAGCTGCTCTGACTTGAAGAATGCTGGTGGCGCCGCCCCCTTCACTGTCTGCAACTATGGCACCCCCGGCAACTATGCCGGCGAGTATGCCGACAACGTCTTGAAGCCCATCAGCGCATAAACGTCTTGGGATATATGGAGCTGTTGATTTGAGAATGCCACATCGGATATTTGTTCTTGTGTTGGCGATCTAAACCCATTGATCATGTTCTTCCAAACAACATTTCTCCCCCGCTCGCTTTGCGCCGTGTGGATTTGTCTTCTTGTCTTTACCTTTCTTCATCATTTGTATGTCCTGCCTCGATCGGTGACCCATACTGTATGTATGCAAGCGTGCTTTGTCCTCCTACTTTGGAGGACTCATGGCAATGCAGATATTATTGTTCCATTGTGAATATTCTTTTGACTCGTTGTCTTCCGCCACTGTGTTGCGGTTCATCCTGTGGATAACAAAATCTCTGGCGTCCAATTTTTTTTTTCCTTTTGCGAGCGTGATGTACCGTGTATAACCCCAGCGTATCATGAATTTTTCCTCGACATCCTTACCCCACAAAATCGTAGGAATTTCTATTGTAGTTGTAGTTGTAGTTGTAGGTATATGTTTTTAGCTCCATGACGCTGAGTTCACGTGACCCGTAGCTCCCCCGCATGACCGGTCCCTTCGCCCGAAACGTCATTCGGACACCAAGCCCTGGAGGGAGAGAGCCCAAACCGATATACTTCAAAATTCCAAGAACTTCTGTGTCGGGTACACGGTAGAGTACTTCCTCCGTCCCGTGATTCCTCTCTTTATCTTTATAAAACAATTCGACCTTAATCTCTCAACCTCAACGGATTTCAAGCTTTCTTTGTACATCCTTATTCCGAGCCAAGATATCTGCAGCAACGTGCAGGGTTGATTGACATTAACCTTGGAAGTAAGTTCTTAGCCTGGTCTATGCCGTCCTATCATTTCCCTTTTAATCACCCCCACGGGGTGAGGGGCATCCTCCTAAGACAAAGCCATTTCATCCTTATCCTTCATGGAAACAGCTCAGCTCGAGGTGTGATGGCTACATATTGCAAACTCTCAGAGTCTTCCATAATATTTGAAGAGTCACTGTAGGGCCCATGGGCTACTTGTCTACGGGCTTCTTTTCTTGGCAATTTGACATCTGACAAACGGCACAGCGAAACTCATCCGTTTCTCCGGCGCTATCATTCCGTTCTTCCACCGTATCATCCGGTCACACCAACCCGCATTTCGGGGTTGCATACCATTTGCGCTATTGTACAGTGCTCTGTAAGTACCTTGCTTAATCTATGGCCAATTTCCTTTTCCCCTTAGGCCCGAGCCGGATCCACACCCGTTGGGATCACTCTATAATCCCCACGCCCATATAAAATTATCCTGCTCTCTTCCTGTCTCTTGTCACCCTGAGTTTCTCTCTAATCCCTGCGGGATCTTTGTCTTGTGACTTTCATATATTCCCATATATCTTATCTTTATCCCCTGGTCACTTGCCCATCTATCTGCATCTGCACATGACATAGTCTCAATGCCATCATACTGCCTCCAAGACTGCCACTACTTCTATCGCACAGCCCTACGTCTCCTTTCAATTCCCACATTCCTCGCTAGTCGCTACGCCTGATTTTGTCTTGCCCGAGAGTTTGAACACATCTAATATCATGTCTTACTCCTCAATGGCAGTTCGATTCTTCACAGCCCCTAAACCACTCGGTGATTCCATGGACGCCGAGACAAGCAAAAAGTCTGGGTCCGACCCCCAAGGTCATACGATTATGAGACCAAATGTCTCTACTGACCACCACTCGTCTGAGGTTGCTGAGCTCCTCAAGCCTAAGAGCCAGGGCTTGACTTTCGCAAACCAGGATTCGCTTCCTAAGCTTCCTATTCCCGATCTTGAGGATACTTGTCACAGGTACATAGATACTCTGAAGGGCTTGCAGAGCGTGCGTGACCATGAAGAGACGAAGGCTGCTGTTCGGGACTTTTTAAAGAACGATGGTCCTCTTTTGCAAGAACGGCTTAAGACTTATGCTGGCTCAAAGACGAGCTATATTGAGCAATTTTGTAAGTCCATTCAAAGTTAAGGGTGGTATGGGATATCAGCTGATCATTTCTAGGGTACGATTCCTACTTGAATTTTGATAATCGTGAGTTGGATTTTCTTGTTTGGCCTGTTTTGCACGCAGTTGACAATTGCAGCTGTCGTTTTGAACCTCAACCCATTTTTCCTTTTGGAGGACGACCCAACTCCCGCCAGAAATCACCAGGTGACTCGAGCTGCGTCACTGGCGGTTTCAGCATTGGCATTTGTTCGAGCTGTGCGTCGAGAGGAGTTGCCTCCTGATACCGTGCGAGGAACGCCTCTTTGCATGTATCAGTACTCACGGCTTTTTGGAACGGCACGTCTGCCTACCGATAATGGCTGTGTAATTAGCCAGGACCCCTCGGCTAAGCACATGGTTGTTATGTGTCGGGGGCAGTTCTACTGGTTTGACGTCTTGGATGACAATAGCGATTTGATCATGACTGAGAAGGATATCTCGCTTAACCTGCAGGCAATCATTGAGGATGCGGCTCAAACTCCGCTTCATGAGGCTGCGAAGGGTGCTTTGGGCGTACTCAGCACCGAGAATCGGAAAGTTTGGTCGGGGCTACGCGATATCATGACAAAAGATTCCAGATCTAACAACGCGGAGTGTTTGAACATTGTCGATACCGCGCTTTTTGTCCTATGCCTGGACGGCACAGAGCCATCCACCACGGCCGAGCTTTGTGCTAACATGCTTTGTGGCACAAGCGAAGTCGTCAAGGGTGTCCAGGTTGGAACCTGCACTAACCGGTGGTACGACAAGCTGCAAATCATCGTCTGCAAGAATGGAAGTGCAGGTATCAACTTTGAGCATACCGGTGTGGATGGCCACACGGTGCTACGTTTTGCCAGCGACGTGTACACCGACACCATTCTCCGCTTCGCAAAGACCATCAACGGTCAATCCCCAAGCCTATGGGCAACCAGCAGCCCCGACCCAGCGAAGCGCGACCCGCAAAGTTTCGGAAATGTCAGCACGACACCGCGCAAGCTAGAATGGGACATGACACCCGAGCTTAACATTGCGCTCCGCTTCGCCGAATCCCACCTTTCCGACCTGCTCTGCCAGCACGAATTCCAAGTCCTGGACTTCGAAGGCTTTGGCAAGAACTTTATTACCTCAATGGGCTTCTCTCCGGATGCATTCATCCAGATGGCCTTCCAGGCCGCCTACTACGGCCTCTACGGCCGAGTCGAGAACACCTACGAACCAGCCATGACAAAGATGTTCCTACACGGGCGCACGGAAGCCATCCGAACCGTAACGCCCGAATCCATCGACTTTGTCACAGCGTTCTGGGGCGAAAACGCCGCCGACCAGAAGGTCGACGCCCTCCGCGCCGCATGCCAAAAGCACACCGCCGCCACCAAGGAATGCTCAAAGGGCCAAGGCCCGGACCGCCACCTATACGCTCTCTACTGCCTCTGGCAGCGCTCCTTCGATGAAGGCCTCTTTCCAGACACCAGCTCAACGGGCGGGTACTCCAGCCCCGGCGAAACGCAGTCCCAAACCCAAAGCCAGGGCCCGGACTCACCGAAACCCTCTTCCTCCTCCCCTTCAGACGACGGCCTCTCCTCACCGGGAAGCAGCACACGCGCCTACCGTACAACCTCCACACCGACACCCGCGATCTTCGCCGACGCCGGCTGGGACAAGATCAACAACACCGTGTTGTCGACCTCGAACTGCGGAAACCCGTGTCTACGACACTTCGGCTTCGGCCCTACGTCCGCCGACGGCTTTGGTATCGGCTACATTATCAAGGACGAGTCGATCTCGATCTGCGCAAGCTCCAAGCACAGACAGACGTCCCGTCTTATGCACACGCTTGAGTCGTATCTGTTTGAGATACGAAAGTTGTTGCGCGCGACGAACCGCAAGACGATGAGTCCGCGCACTAGTCGGGCGAGAGAGACTGAGGCGCTTGCGGAGAGCTTGCAGTCTGAGTCGCATCGGCGCGGTCGACTTGTAAGAGGTGGGGGTACGCAGGGTGCTGAGACGCCCACTTCGGCTGCTGATAGTAGCTTTATGGAGGATGATGGAATGGGAGGGTGTAAGTCTTTTCCTCTTTCTGGCACCTTAGATTACGGCTCTTTGCTAACTGTTTACTAGATGGCTTCTTTGACGCTGGTATGCTTCTTCATGCGCTTAAGGGTCTCAATGCGGAACGGGAACAACGCGGCGAGAAGCCTGCTAGGCGCAGGTTTGTGGGGAAGAAGCTTCATCTCAATGAATATTGATTGTGTAGGGTTGGAGCGGAAGGGCGTCGTATTTAGTTGAATTAGAACACGAAGCATGAATCTATATTTACTATATCTGTCTCATTGTCCAAAAAGGGGTCTCTTAAGATGCGGAGTATAAAAAAGCTTGGAAGGACTTCCTCGGCAAATGTGGGAACCTCCGACACCGGATTAGCCGACTCGGATCAATAGCCTTCTTGACATATCTGATTCTGAAATTGAGTATATAATTCATTCCCCTAGCTATAAGCAAAGTGTCAAGCTGCATGTGTATTCCAATCTAAACACCATGACTCTGCACGCCCTGCCAAAACGGGCGCCCCGGTTACGGGCCTCCCTAACAAGGCACTTCACAACCACCCCCCGCACTGCCAGTTATGCGGACACTCTACCAAACCTCAAAATTGGCGCTCATACGAGAGTATTATTCCAGGGATTTACAGGTAATTACCCCTGTCTGTTTTAATTAAGTGGGGTCCCGCAACAGAATACCATATAATGCTAATCTCCACCACAGGAAGACAGGCAACTGCCAATGTCAAAGAGTCTCTTGAATGGGGCACTAAAATCGTGGGAGGCGTGAAGCCTGGCGTTGAAGGCGAACACCTTGGCCTACCAGTCTTCCCATCTGTCAAAGCGGTATGAGCATTGGACTAATTGTTCCTTCATTGGAGATGTAATTCGACCAGTTGGCTAATGAACACAGGCTCAAGAACGGGCAAAACCAGATGCATCAGCGATCTATGTCCCAGGAAACCAGACCGCAAAAGCCATCGAAGAAGCCATTGAAGCGGAAATTCCACTCGTCGTAGCCGTGGCGGAACACGTGCCGATCCATGATATCCTTCGGGTATGACTTGCGTGAAATGCTAATCGAGCCGGGGAGGGCTGAAGTGTCTTTTTATTAACGGTATTACAGATCCATTCCATGCTACAAACGCAATCCAAGACCCGTCTGGTCGGTGCGAACTGCCCAGGCATTATATCCGCTATTGGCAAGTGCCGAATCGGCTTCCAGCCGTTGCCTTGCTTTGCGCCGGGAAATGTCGGCATCGTGGCTAAGTCTGGGACACTGAGTTATGAGACTGTTGCGTCGACGACGCGGGCGGGACTTGGTCAGAGTCTTTGTATTAGTATGGGCGGCGATGTGCTTGCTGGTACGAACTTTGTCGATGCTCTCAATCTCTTTGAGAATGATCCTGATACTCGAGGGATTATCTTGGTTGGTGAGATTGGGGGTACGGCGGAGATGGATGCCGCTGAGTGGATTAAGGATTATCGAAGGAGGACTGTGGATCCCAAGTAAGTTATTGTGTCTTTTGCTCTTTTTATAAGGGTTCTTTGAATACAATGCTGATTAGATAGGCCCATTATGGCGCTTGTTGGGGGGGTTGGAAGCACCTCCTGGACGGATTATGGGACATGCCGGTGCCTGGGCTGCGCCTGGGGAACCAGATGCGCATACTAAGTATCAAGCGCTTGAACGTGCTGGCGCGGTCATGGTTAATCACCCCGAGAAGTTTGGCGAAGGTATGAAGGCTTTGTTTGCTAATCGGTCTAGCCGGCCGGGTATAAGTGTGAGTGTTTTCCTTCAAACAATCGACCTTTGGTATACTGATATCCGTACAGGAAATATCCGGTACTAGCTCTCAAAAACGTGGCATTCATACCATGAGACGAATTACGCCAATCTCGAGACCGACAGCTGGAAACAAGCGTAATCTGTACATCAAGCAGTTCCAGGCATTCGATATCCTCAGGCAGAAGTCGGTCCCTGTCAATGAGTCGGCTTCCAGCTCTGATAGTTCTGTTTCTGTTTCGATTTCGGTCGACCGAACAGCTTTGTCGCCATGCATCATTGCTTCGTCGACTTCCGAGTCTAACCCAGCTCAGTCGCAGAAATTTCCATTCCCTTACACTCAAACCAAGCTCGGAAGCTCCATCATTGCTGCTGTTGCCTCGCATTTGGGTCTTCCAACATCTTCTCACACGCAGCTTGCAGGATTTGTACAAGCCCTTTGGGAAATCTACAAGGAAAAGGAGGCCTTTACACTCGAGACGCAGATTGCCATCTCTGCTGATGGTACTTTGAAAGTCCACGGTGCACGTTTCGGCTTCGACGATGCTGCATTCCGCAGCTCAGGCCGACAGGAAGATATCCACAAACTTCGGGATACATCCGAAGAGGTTGCGGAGGAGGTTGAAGCGGAGAAGGACGGAATTGTTTACGTCAAGTATGTATAAGACATCCATACTCCCGAGGTTCATTTGTCTCTGCTGACATACAGTAGGTTGGAAGGTGAAGGCAGCATTGGCACACTTGGTATGTACCTGATCTATATCTCGTTAAAAACAAAAGGAAGGATGTTTGCTCACAACATCGCGTAGTCAATGGAGCCGGTCTTGCCATGAACACTGTCGACGCCCTTACTATCCACGGCGGCCACTGCGCCAACTTCCTTGACACCGGTGGCAAGGCTACGTCGGAGACTGTCAAGGCGTCATTTCGCGTGATTTGCTCGGACACGCGCGTCAAAGCGGTATTTGTCAACATTTTTGGCGGACTGACTCGCTGCGATATGATTGCTGAGGGGATTATCTTGGCTTTCCGAGACTTGAATATGAAGGTTCCAGTTGTTGTGCGGCTGCGAGGTACAAATGAGGAACTGGGACAGAAGATGGTAAGTATTGATCTGATTATCCGCTACCAGTGTCTAGTTGCTAACTTGAGTATTCGTAGATTGCGGAGAGTGGCCTTCCTTTGCATGCATTTGATGGATTTGAGGAGGCTGCGAAGAAGGTCATCGCGTTGGCTAAGGGTCAATAGTTGCTTTACATTTCGAAGCGTATATGTAGTTGTCGTAGATACACTAGATAGGACATATCTGCATACATAGATGCCTGTTTCAATCTCATGCAACGATTTAACCATGCTCCTGGCTCGCTTGGCTGCATTTGAATAAGCCTTATGTGTCTATTTCCTCAAGAACACATCAAAGTAACATGAGAGAAGCGATGTCCACTAAAGCTCCAGATCCAGATCCGAAGGATCCCCAAGGCAATGCAGGAAGCGGAGCCTTCTTCTCGGAAAACTTACTGTAATTATTGCTGCGACAGCGCCTCCCAGACGTACAGTTTGCTTCCGAAGCAACGGAGAACCGAGCATCGAGGTAGAAGTCCGACATATTAAGGACCTTCACCTGCTCACCACTCGGCTTAGGGAACCAAGGGTTCTTCGGCTTCGGCTTAGGGAACAGGCGGTATCCAGCGGGCTGGAGTGAGACTGCAGAACTTCTTCAGAGAATGGCAGATGTTACTGCCCGTCTAGTCGGGATCAGCCAGAGCCAGCACCTCCAGACAGCGCCAAAGGCAAGTGATCAAGGCCGGGATGAAATTCCCATACAAAGATAACGATACTGGTGGATTGATGCTTCTAGCTTCTCAAAGACAGTTGATAACTCAATAGAGCCCTTCACCTCGTTCACTTCCTTTACTGATCTGGTGTAATCCCCACGTATTTGCGGGAAGAAATACCCAGGAGGCGTGACACACAGGGCTATCACAGCGACAGCGCACATTCTAGCATCTGTCAGCGCTTCCAATGCCTAGCAACTTCGTCAAAATTCGACTTACATCGACTCAAGGATAGTAAAATCAAGTTCGTCCTGCATTATAGGGTTTTTCCACCCACCGGCCATTTCCGCGATACTGGATACTCCAATATCAGTACCTGGGAGATATCAAGTATTTACATACGTAGCCAATTACTTACCGATAGACGCAACGGACATAAGTTGTCACAAATGCCACACAGACACCCCAAAAGAATACCCAGAAATTGCGACTGTTCCAAACTTTCCGGGCCTCAACCGTCAATCCATCTTTCGGGGCATTCTTTATACGAAGAAAATGGCCCGACATCATCGCAAATACCGTCAAGGTGACAACTTGCCAAACAATCCCGGCCATCATGACATCGCTGCCAATATCGCTGGCTTTGGATGTCTTAGCTGCTGCCGCAAGACCACCGCCAGCGCCTTGAAGGATCAACGAAATGATATCGCAGGTGACAAAGATGTAAGGATACCACTTCGCCCTCAGTGTCGAGTATTCTTGGCCCAGAACATTCACTCCATGCTTCAGCGTCAGGTATATGGCAGCCGACCAGAAAGCGGGTGCCAGTGTCAAAGTGCAAATCTGCGTCTTGAAGCCGGCGGATGAATATGGGATTTTGTTGAGCAGTATACGACCGAAATATCCTATTTGTTTTGTCAGTTCGCTCCGGGACAGTCGACCTGTCGTTCCTACGGAGTTGCAGGTTACTTACCGATAACCTCAGTCAAACAACCGAGAATCACAGCAATACTAAAAGACCATAGGCGCCATCTGATCATCTGGCCTAGCTGGACCAGAGAACAAATACCGAATATTAAACAGAATTCAATGCTGAACACAAGATTGGGCGCGTAGCCGTAGATAGTGCCCTCGACTGGGCATTGAGAAGTCAGCTCCGTGCATTTGGCTGCAGCGCGGATTTCAACCATGATTATGGCATAGAGGGAAGTCAATATGGTCGGATGTACTCGTATAGGAGTCATGAAGTTAAGTTAGCTTCTTTGCTCGCTTCATATTCCTGTGTGCCAAAGAAAGTTATATATAGACATATATCTTTCTTTGAGAGACCATGTTGCCTAGATTTCTCGGCCACGATCAGTTTCGCAATAAAGCAATCGTCGCAGCTTTGCAGGGTGACCTTTATTTAATATCCACTAGTGTAGTCCAAAACACACAATGTATACAACTAGCTTGTTCGTTTTCCGCTACCAAAAAAGCTCCTATTCACCCTGCGATCTAGGTCCCTCTCAACTAACTATTACAATGTTAAAGCCTTGCAATTGTATGCGAAGATCTGCGGAGCATCCAAGGTGTCAGTGCGTATACCTTTTCTTTCTGTTATAGCTGCCTCTGGCCAGGTGAGGCGCTGAATGTGCAAATTTTAAGGATCGAGCGAGTCAAACCTGCCAGAGGTGTCGGTGGAGCTATGCCAATATAGCTGCACACCACACAGAAAGCCTAAACTAAGATCAGCGGTAAAGCCCGATCATAGCTCTATGCTTCCAATGCTTTTGCCCTTTCATAGACCAGGGTAAATGGCCTTGCCTGTGCTAGAATCCCCGTTTTAGTATTACAGCTGTACGCCTCGGGCCCGGGGTCGGAGATTCTTTGTGCTGAATAGCGTTCAAGAAACGTCTAACGTCTATGTGACTCCGTTACTTTCCAAAGTAATAATTTAGTTAATAATGATAATGATAATATGAGCTGAAGGTACTCTAAGTGATAAATACCTCGTGTATTGTCATATAAAAGCCATGTCCCTCTAGTTCAACAGCTGCTGCTCTCGGATGAACCCAGCCGACACCTCATACTTGAGTCTATCAAGGGGACCTGTGTAATCTGAGACTTTGTATCTATACAGCTTGATGTAATGCGTATTGTGGACGGTATTATGAAAATGCTTTCCTGTCAATATCCCCATCTTCCCATCCTGTAAACGAAACCTCACCAACCCTAGACAGGATCAGAAACAAGCCCCGCGTCATTCTATTTATATATCAACATAAGTATTAAATTGGTAGCTCAAATGTTCAACGACAGGTAAATATAGACTCACATTCGTGCTCGACTGGACGAAGAAGGAAGACCGCATCAAGTGATGGATCCGAAGGCTGGGCCGCCAACTCATTATCCTCGCCAGCTCCTACCACCAGAGGAGTTTCCGAGGGGTGGAAGATAAAGGTTCCGTCTGCATTCTGAAGGACTTTGAAAAGCTGTGCGTTGTTTCCAAGGGTGTCCACTTCGCACGGATGTTCCTTCGGGCATGAGAGCATCCCCTGGGTGTAAACGTTCTGTATGAAGAAATCGGGGCCAGAGGCTACTAGACGCCAGTGCTCGGCGTGTTTGTCTTCCGGGTGTACCAACTCGACCCGATGTTTAACACCGATGGAGTTTTGGACTCCCCAAACATCTCCAGAGCGTGGGGACACGATTGCGTACACTCCGTTTTTACCCAAGGCGATGGTTTGGCTGAACAAGCTGGCCAGGGCGGCGAATGAGGCAATAACGTGCTTCATGTTGTAATTTGGATATGGTCAATTCGATGGAAAGAACGGTAATGGAACCTGGGGTAGAGGGAAAGCCAGGGGTGCAGAGAGGATTTATAGACAGGTAGAAGGTCGAAGTATCATAATGTTCCTGATCAGTTTTCCCTATTATTATGCATTTTGCTGCTCCTACTGCCATATTACTTCTTCTGATGCAGGTTACCAATAGTTTGATGCTGCATATGACTACCTGGGGAAATGATCTATACGCCGGTTTTTTATGCTAGCTTCAGGTGCTTCCGACGTAAGGGGTCAAATGTGGGATTAGTACGGAATACTATACAACATAAGTACAATGAGAACCTTATGGAGTTCATTATAAAAATGTTCTACTATGAAATAAAAATAGAATGATTTGATGCCTGACCATCCTGAGGCAGAAAGCCGAACCAGAAAGGTCTAGCCCTTCTTTTTTCTCCACGATCGACCAGGAATGCCGGCACTGACGCCATTAGTTCTATTTCTATCTCACACATCTCCTTTAAATTAACCTGTATACTTACTTCTTGACCATTAACCCTCCTGTATATTTATTGCCCGTTATACCCGTTACACCCGAACCACGTGAGCTATGTCTGATCCAAGCGCCGAGCTCACATCCACACTCCGCAACCTATCCATAGGTGGAAAGGGCCCAGTGCAAGACATCCCCCGACCAAACGTGGGAAAACTCCCAGCAGCAGCCGCGACCTCAACCCCTAAGACCAAACCCAAAATACCCCGCAAACCCGTTGCAGACTCCTGGGAAGAGGAAGCGGATCTCTCCGCCTCGGAAGGCGAGGACGCGAAGCCCCGCGACGAAGACACTACCCCGGTACTTTCCCCAACCATCAGCGCTGAGGGTCCTTTAGGGCCCCCGCCGACACCTATCTCCCCGCAGACCTCCAACCCGTGGACGGCGAGAGCTGCTTCTCCTGCTTCGGCGCGGGAACCTCCTGCCCGTCGCCCGGAGAAGCAGACTGCTGTTGCGGAGCGGATGATTGCCGGTGCGCTGGGGATCCGTGCCCCGAAGCGGACGGAGCAGCAGCGCGCTTATGATCGCTCGATTAAGGAGCAGGAGATTCGGAGGCGGAATCGCGAGCGTGAGGAGAAGGCGAAGGCGAAAGAAGAGGAGGAGAAAATGAAGGCTTCTATTTGGAACAGTTAGTGGATTTAGGGGAATTTTTGGGTTATGATAGGCGATTGGCTCTCTGTATATCTGTATATATTGTCGGATTTGACCTGTTTATAATATGCCTGCTCTCTGCGAGGTGGCTTACGCGCGAACGGACAGGTTACTTTTTGTGATTCCTTGGACTTTACTGGCCCATGATAACGGTTGCTCGAGGCGACCATGGTGATAAGGAACGTAGTGAGTACCTAGGTATATCTCAAGGCGCAACTATGCATGGAGACCCCAATAAACTATTTAACGTAACGAAGACAAGCTATTGCGACATTTACACTCCCCATAAAAGAAAGTCCCCATTGGTTTGACAAGCCCTAGCTTCTCAGTCCTACCTCCAAATACAAAGTCTAGAACCATAATTAGACTATGTCTACGATATACGGCCGTCTTGGCGTCGAGTGAAATTTAATTTAGCGCAAGCACCCTCAAAGTCTGCAGAAGACTAGGTGACCTTTGATAATCATCATTCATAAGAGAAAAGAAAAAGCAGTATGAACGCCGCCCCTTCGCCCATGGGCCATCAATGAGGATCCTCTATCCATTGCTGGCCATCAGCCCTAGTGTATTCCCCCCCCACGTATGTCGCCCTAGCAGCCTCGGTTCCGTGGAGGAGTGCGACTCTAGCATGCAGACCTCGTCTAGCAACCTCCGATCTGCTCCTGGTGAACTTCCAAGGTATCACCATCCGCCATATCGAGCTATTTTCAGTTAGTTTAAAATTTCCTAGACATCAATGGGTGGCAAAAAAAGAGGGGGATAGCCATACAGTCTCGGGCGAATCTTCAGGGCGAACTCGGGTGCCGTCAAAAAGGAACCGAACAGTTGACATTTGCTTTCCTTGGCGTTCGCAGAAGGCATCCATGAGTTTCTTCAGCTGCGTTGTGCGCTTGATCTTGAAGAAGACCTCGTTGTTGTTATCGGTCACCTTGATGTTCAGGTGCTCGGTGGGAGGAGCAGCGCCTTCTTTGTCGGACATTATGAATGACTTTGTGGTCTAGGTTTCGTTAAACGGCTACTTCTCGTGGAGAACGAAATGGTAACGAGGCAGAATGCTTACAACGGTAGATGTGGTTCGGGTCTCTTGGAGCGGGGCTTTGAATTATGTCTGAAGGGTTCAAAGAGGGTTAGATCATGATTTCAACGCAATTTCAAGGCAGAACTGAAATATGAAGTACTCACCTAGAAGAAGAAAGCTCGAGATAGCAAAGGTTGTGGGAACGGTGAGGTTAGAAGAGAGAGGAAGAAGAGAGATCAGCGGCGGCGGCAGAATATCACACTCGCCCCACGGTCTGAAGGCGGAGAATCTATTTTGCGTTTGGCTGTTCTATCACTTTCGTCACTTCTAAGGCACAGTGTTGTCTACAACGCTTTGTACGGAGTACAGTCTTTGATAATTGCATTATGGTATGTAAATTATCACCGTGAACATATTGGCTATATGCTAAGACCCTGATAGGGTAATTTAAAGCAAGATCTGTCACACGATCAACCCTGCCATCCGCGTGCTGTATGTATCCATATCCTGAAAGCGTCCATTTAGAGTGGTTTTGCCCAGGGTGCTAGCTCTTACTGACAATGGAACAGTGCGCCATTCAAGGTATTTTCCAATTTATAGCGTGTTCACACAAGAACAAAGCCTAACCGAAGCTAGATTGCTTGCAGAAAAACTCCTTTAATGAGGACAAATGCCAGGCACAAATTGATGCTCTGTATGAATGCTGCAATGCCTTCTACCAAGAGCGAGGTGACCAAGCATCTACCGTCAGCTGCCCCAAAGCAAATCTGCTGAGGTTGAAGATGAAACAACGCGCTCAAGCAGCAAAGTGAGGCTATTACATTTTTAAATCTTTAAGTGACCCATGTCGAAAATAGAGGATGTCACAATTCCCTTGCGGTCTGAGTTTCCATCTGGAGGAAACCAGGCTAATTGAAGAACTGCATTTATTATAAGACAATCGTGAGCACGCAAAGAGGCCTCATGGACCTGTACGAAAATTGAGTTTTCATACCGAGACTCTAATGAAAGCCTATAGACATTAGAGAAGAAAAGAAAAGAAGGAGAGAAGGGCGCGGGCGAAAATTCGTAGAAATAGCTGCTGGTGTTGCCGCTAGTCCTTTTTGGGGTTAGTCTGACGCGAAAACCAAAAGAGACAAACACAACTTATTCCTCAAGAGCTCCTCTCTCTCTCCTCCCTTCTAACCAAGTCTCCCATCATGGCGCCTTTAACTCGATCGGCTGCTGGGGCCTCATTCACACAGGTGTGTTCATTCTCTTTGCTTTCCGCTTTTTTGTTATCTTCTAATCCTTTCATAGGTTGCCCAGCCGCATAGGCAAAACGAGGTCATCAACATTGACGACGATTCGCAACAATCTTTCGATGAGGATGAAGAATTGGAGGACGAGGAACAAAATTCGGAAGACCAATCGGAAGACCAATCTGAAGATCAAGATGAGGACATGGACGAAGATATGGATGGCGACACCGTCTCGGAGACTGGGTCCGATGTTTCTGATCCCGAGCCCTCTATGCAGTCTACCTTTGGCGCATCGGGCAAATATCAAGGTCGGCTCAAAATCTACTTTTAGGTCGCATTCGCTAAATTCTATCCCAGACGCCCCGCTGTTCACCGCCGCAGGCGCTCAGGAAGCACTGCACCCCCTTCGCCGGACGGCTGACCGCGTCACTCGCCAGATCGAAGCATTCGCCGATAAGCTGGATCAGTTCAAGCGCGACAATTCGACCGACGATTTCAACAGCGCCCAGGCAGCTTACAAGCTCGTGCAGAGCTACCGCGACATTGCGAACAATGCGATTAAGGAAATCGAGGCCCAGCAGACCGTGGACCGAACGAAGACAGGCCTCCGGTCGAGCGGGTCGCAAGACACCAAAAATTACGAGGAAATACGCCGATTGCAACTTGAGGCCGACACTTGGCGCCTCCTGCTGAACCTGATCAGCATTGACGACCCCTCCAGCCGGGCCAGTTACAAGGCAGGACGACAGACAGCTTTCCAAAACCTTCACCGCTACTCAAGCGATCGCGAGATCTGGGAAGAGTTCCTCAATGCCGACCAATATGGCCTTGAATGCGTGGTTGCCATGCGATGGTTGGAGGAGACCTCGAAGACAGGAAGCCAGGAGTTTGATACCCTGATCACGGAAATGGAGGAGCAATCTCGAAGCGGCCAAGGATTGTTCACAACCGGGTGGCTTCACACCAAAGAATCGATCAAGGGCCATAAACGTCTGCGCGCCTGGCCACAACCCCTCGAGCCCAATGACCCGGGTATCTCGCGCTCGCTTTTGAGCAAAGATGAACAGAAACCGCTGGTTACTCAACTCGACCCCGATGCTCTCACTCGTCAGAAGCACAGTTTGGAAAAGGAGGACGAATTCTTCGAGCGCGCCACTTGGATAACTTGCTGGAAGATGCTCAGACAGGGCGAGAACTGGACTAAGATTCGTGAGTGGGCAGAGGGTCGTCTGGAAGGATGGAGGGCCGTCAGCTTGTGCGGATCTAGTGTGGATCCCGAGTCGGCAAGTTCTCGATACCCATCTGACGATGGCCACACCCGTTTGATGAACAGTCGAGCCCACGATTCATGGCGTACCGCTTGCTCTGCCCTAACACGCGATCCCAATACCGATGAATTCCAACGAGCGGTCTACGCCCTGCTTGCTGGCGAGACCGATGCTGCAGCTAGTGTCTGCCGCAGCTGGGACGACTTCCTTTACGTGTACTTCAACCGTGTCGTGCTCTCACGCTATCAGGGATTTTGCAAGCAATTCCAGCGGAGACTCAGCCACTCTCCCAACACCCCTGTGGCGTTCAAGCCGGAACCTGCTGGGCACGCAGAACTCCAAAAATTCCTTGTCTATCTCAAGGGCAACGACCGGGTCAGTGGCGAAGCGCGTAATCCGTTCCGCAACATCCAGGCCACGATCCTCAGCAAAGGCTACGATACATTCTTCACTTCTCTGGCTCACGCTGTATCTCAAGTCAGCGCTGATAAATACGGGAATATATCTGTTATCCCAGAGATCGTGCGCAAGCCAGTAGATGAATCTTTCCTCATAGCTGCCGATGACGAAGAAGCTCTCAGAATTGCAGCTCATGTTTATGTTGTGGCCAGTGCGAGGGGCTACGCCCGCGTGGATGCCCATTTCGTTGAAACGGCGTCGGTGATCGTGGCTGGACATATTGCCAACCTGGAGGACAGAGGTCTATTCCATCTTGTCCCACTTTACGTGTCTCTCCTCCCGCGCCAATGGGATACGAAGTTCTATCCAAGATTCTCATTGAAATCGTTGACCCACAAGAGAAGGTACGGCAAGTTCGGCTCGCGCGGAAACATCATATTGACATGGCAACTGTTCTTGATGTTCAATGGGCGTGGGTGAAGGAGAATGTCTCTGCGGTTGATCATTCTAGAGGGGTCACTGGTTATTCGAGAGTGTTGCGACGACCTGACGGTTCCCGGGCATTGGTGTCACCTAAGACCGATTTGATTGGGACCTCCGTCGCTCCGGAAGATGACAGGATGATTCGCAGTCTAGAGTGGCTTCGCTACATAGATGGACAGTGGGATAAGATCTGCGATCTTGGATCCTGGCTGTATCGCAAATTCTTCCGTATGTTTCTGATCCTCCTGTTGTTGAGAACCCGGCCGAACTGACATTTAATAGTTGCTGATAAGCTTGCCGCTGCTCGCGAGTTGAGTTTCCGTCTTCGGTTGGCTGATATCTCAATTGAAAAATTCGGATCTGATATCATTTCGATGCCTCCGCAAGAGGCACACGCCGACGCAACTACGCCAACTAGCCCCACCAAGTCAAAGAGAAACAGCCTCCACCGGCGAAGTCTTTCCGGCTCCAACAACATTGCCTTAGTTTCGGCATACTACAAGGCTCATAGGGTTCTAGATCTGGAGAGTTTGGCTATCGGATTTGATGCCGTGGAGCAATTTGCACAGGTGCACGAGCAGATGTCCAAGTGAGTCCACCCTTTCCCTGCTTCTCATCGCCAAAGCTAATCGACCCAGGACCAAACGCCGACGTGACTCGGGCACCCTGAAGGGCATGGGCCAAGACATGAACGAATGCGTCACTATGTTAGAAGAGTGTGTTGGAGCAGTGGTCGTTGAAGACTGGTTACCCACATCTACCGATGGTATGTACTTGATGTTGCGGCATTGAAATCTCAAAGACTAATCCGTTCGTCCAGTTGAGGAAGAAGAAGACTTCGAACACATTCGGACGACCTACATTCCAGAGCTGCTTCTTGATTGGCACAACGCCTTGTACTACGCCAGTCATACACTCGAGCGGCACGACCTGTTGACATCCTGCATGGTTGTGTCTATCTGGGCTGCAAACTACGAGCACATCACTCGCGCCTTTACAAAGTCTCGTCGCATGGCCGAGCTTGTCGATGTGCTCGCTTTGTCGAGCAAAGCCCTGGTCATCCGGGACTCCAGCCAGCGCAGATCCCCAATGGACCACACTACTTTCGAAAAAGGCCAGGAACTGAAGATCTGGGATGTCACGATCTCCGAAGAGGAAAAGAAGAGGCTTGGGATCGTATCGTCCGCGGATCGGGAGCAGTAGATCTAGCGGCGATTTGTTCTGTGTACATTAGCATGGGATTTGAGTGGATTTGAATTTTTAACGGCGAGGCTTTGATATGAATGAAACTGGATCAAACATGGATGGAGGATAGGTTACTTCATTTTACTACAGCTACCACATGTCAATAGGACATCTACGAATACACCAACATCGTCTTTTGTCAGCAATATCAATTTGATTGCAGGCATTTCATTAGGCATTCTTCGTTTCTTGTCACATCAGCTTGTCACGAGGATATCCATGGATATGTCCAGGGTTGAAACCATTCTCGTCTCGGATCGTGGCTGCAAAGCAGTGATCCAGCGTTTGCGGGGAAAATGCGTCGAGACACCATTGGTAGTATCTGCATGGACGCGATCGCGGTATGCACCGATGTTATCTGTAAGGAAGATTGGCGTTTGGAGATCGGAGCTGAACATGTTGTACAACATAGGCGCACAGTCAAAGTTTAAGCTAAAGTGAGATCAAGTCACTGAAACACAGCTATGGACATATTCACCAAGAGAAAAGCAGTCATCTGGGGTGTCAGGAAGATGTGCAGTGGCATAAACCGCCAGATATCTACAGACAAAATACCTAGACCGTTGTGGGTAGAGACGTTAACCGATAAACATCGAGGCTATACATACCGAAGATCGTCACCAGTTGCAGCAACTGTCCCACCGCGGTGGTATTACCAACGAGAGACAAATCCTCCTTCGCCACGCTCTTAGCCTGTTCGCGGGCCTTCACCGTCGGAGCCCTCCCCGTTCACGAATATGGGCAACTACATACACTGACCTCCTCGTCTTGACTGGACGTGAGTATTATTTGAGTATCATTCTGCAAGACACGCAATGCCAGCCCGAAGAACTCAAAACTCAGTCTGGTGGCCAGGTGATACCGGCCTCCGTGGTTCCAATATCATGCAACAAACAAGCGAGGAAAGCCTCATTGTCAAAGTCCCAGTCCGCAAACGGGAATCGGTAGCGTTTGATCGCGAGCCTGGAGTGGTACTCTCGCCGTGAGTGGTTGCATATCTCTTTGGGGAGGTGTGTGCGCGCATAGGCGTTGATGCGTTGTGCTAGTGGGGTTTCGGGGATTGGGGTAGGTTGCTGTTTTTGAGTAGATCTTGGGCTGGTGGGACGGCGGTGAGGCCGTATTTGTTGGTTGGGTTGGAGATTTCCTGCTTTTTGAGGCTTTGGGTTTTGATTGGGCTCTGTTTAGAGGCGAGATGGCCGGTTGTTTGAGTTGATAATAAGATGATTTTAGGATGTCTTTTGTTATGTGTTGCCATGTGTTACTTTGCCGGAAATTTTATCTGGTGGTATATCTCGTACAACATAGCTAGGTAGCTAGCTACGTAGCTATATATGCCCGATTTGGGTCTGTAGAGAAGACCTAGTACTTTAGATAAGCTTTGGATGGTACCTAGGTATGGATTTTGAGTCAGTTTAGTCCATCGTATTCGTACCTAGGTACTCCGTAGTTACATTGATGCCGTACGATGTGCTATGCAAGGATCAATCCATGGTCTGAGTGTGGCGGAGTTTATGTGTGAGCTATAACCCCTACAACATACTAATAGCGAGGTACTTGGCAGGAGAAACCAGTTATGGCCCGTCAGGTTCCGGGAATCAGAGTTTGATTTTATGCTGTAAAGTCGATCCAAAGCAAAAAAGCAATTCTTGGATGCTACGTCGGACTCCATCCATGTCGATCATATGTTGTAGGGGACGTCACCACTCTGTCAAGGACATACACATGTATTTGAAGAGACATAGATGGTGGGCTTCAATGTAATCTCCAATAATTTGAACAATTTTTAGATTATTCAAATTAGTACTTCCAGGTTAGTACATCCAGTTCACTTTATTCCTCCAATTTTTTAAATGCCCCCTTAATTGCCAAATCGGGATCTCATGTCTTGGCGAGTGAGGCAGTGCAAGGTACTATAGAGCTTGGTATTGGTTGCGGTATTTGCTCCTTATTCGTTGTTTACCGTAAGAAGAATTTTCTTGTCAAAATGTCCAACGTCTCTATATTGTAGTAGTTTATAAGTTTATCGAGTACGGAGTATGTTGTACATAGTATACATTGTATCTGTAGAAACAGTACTCTGTAGCTGTGCTAGATCTCCAAGAGTGGAGAAATTAAAGGAATCCAATACCATCTACATACATATATGTCCCTACCTTGTATGTACATATGTAGGTATGTATTTTGTACTTTGTAACAGTACAAACATTGAAGTAATAAAAGTGAAGTTCTCGACCGTAGTGGAGAGCAAATTGACGTCCCGGGGGCAACTTATTACCTTGCCTCCTATCTTGTTTTACGCTTTCACACCTCTCCAACCCTTGTGTATTAGGAATTTAGGAGTTTAGGGATCTGGGGAGCTTTTATCATTCTCTCTACACTTCTTACATGAACTACCCTACAATCCCCCGGGTGCCACGCATGAATCGCGCATTGAATAAACACTCCCACAATGTCCGACCCGCGCCCAAACGATGAGCCGGGACAATCCTCAACCCTGCGCAGAGAGCGCGCGCCGACAATTACCATCGACACTTCGGCCGTGAACTCCCCCCGATAGCGATCACCCTCCCATCCAAGTCCTTTCCGGAGGATCACAGACCTACACCGATAACGCAACTGCTCCCGACACAACCGCCCTGCTAAGCAATGGCAGTGTCTCTCCCACGGATATGCGGTCCACAGCCTCGATTCGCTCCAATGCCTCATCCGAAGCTCGTGACCGTGAGAGCCGACCAACCTCACCCCACAACATCTCCTCGCCCAAGACGAAGGCGCCCGAGACACATTCAAACTTCCTTTCCGTCCCCGGCACGCGCTCCCGAGGCAACTCCTTGGAGTCGGACGAGACCAGCCAAACATCGACCACCTACGGCGGCGACACATACGTGACCTCGGCATCGCAGGAATCACGATCCGATTTGGCCAAGAACGCCGCCATAAACGACATACACGATGAGGATGCCCTGACCCCAGACCCCGGCCGTGAATCCGAGTTTGAGGTCGAGGACAACAAGTTCGCTTTCTCTCCTGGTCAGCTGAACAAGCTTCTCAACCCGAAGAGCTTCGGCGCCTTCCATGCGTTGGGCGGCCTGCGAGGACTAGAGAAAGGCCTCCGAACTGATGTCAAAAGTGGCTTGAGTGTTGATGAGACTACCCTTGACGGAACCGTCAGCTTTGACGATGTTGTCTCACCTTCCTCACCTGCCTCGTCAAAGAATATGCCCAAGTCGGCCTCTCCGAATACATCACCGCCACCCGCCACTGAGGGTCCTATCGTAACCCAGGGCGGGGAAGGTTTCTTCGACCGCAGACGTGTCTATGGAGATAATAAGCTTCCAGAGAGGAAATTGAAGTCTATTTGGGAGCTTGCATGGATCGCCTACAACGATAAGGTGCTGATCTTGTTGACGGTTGCGGCTGCAATCTCACTTGCTGTGGGAATTCCGCAATCGCTCCATCCAGTAAACGATGAACCTGGTGTTGAATGGGTCGAGGGTTTGGCTATTCTCGTGGCCATTATTATTGTGGTTACAGTCGGCGCAGCGAATGACTGGCAAAAGGAACGACAGTTTGCAAAGCTCAACAAGAAGAAAGAGAATCGACAGGTCAAGGTAAAGCGATCCGGCCGAACTGAAGAAATTTCCGTCCACGACGTCTTGGTTGGCGATTTGATGCTGCTGGAACCCGGTGATATGGTCCCAGTTGATGGGATCTTGATCGAAGGCCACGACCTCAAGTGCGACGAATCTTCGGCTACTGGCGAGTCTGACGTTCTCCGCAAAACCCCAGGCGAAGAAGTATACCGGACGATCGAGCAGAACGAAGACTTGAAGAAGATGGATCCTTTCATCATTTCCGGTGCCAAGGTCTCCGAGGGTGTCGGCACGTTTTTGGTCACTGCTACCGGTATGAACTCTACCTACGGCCGGACGATGATGTCCCTCCAAGAGGAGGGCGAGACAACTCCTTTGCAAACCAAGCTCAACAAGTTAGCTGAGTACATTGCCAAGCTCGGTCTCGCTTCTGGTCTGTTGCTGTTTGTGGTCCTTTTCATCAAATTCTTGGTTCGTCTCAAGGATATTCCGGGTGGTGCGGAAGCCAAGGGCCAAGCATTCCTACGGATTTTCATTGTTGCTGTTACAATTGTCGTCGTCGCGGTCCCTGAAGGCTTGCCGCTGGCTGTCACGCTCGCTCTGGCCTTTGCTACAACACGAATGCTCAAGGACAACAACCTGGTTCGCTACCTCAAAGCCTGCGAGACTATGGGTAACGCTACCACGATTTGTTCCGACAAGACTGGAACTTTGACAGAGAATAAAATGACTGCTGTGGCTGCGACGTTAGGTACTACGTCTCGGTTCGGAAAGTATTCTGGTGTCTCGTCCGACGATCAGAGTGAGATCACCCCTTCGGATTTTGTCTCTACCCTCTCGCCACCGGTGAAGGATGTCCTACTCCAGTCGATTGTCTACAACTCAACCGCGTTTGAAGGCGAGACAGATGGAGTTAAGACGTACATCGGATCCAAGACAGAGACTGCTCTCTTGACTTTCGCAAGGGATTACCTCGGAATGGGGGTCCTTAGCGAAGCGAGAGCAAATGGCAAGCTCGCCCAGATGTTCCCGTTCGATTCTGGCCGCAAATGCATGGCAGTCGTTATGCAGCTGGATAATGGAAAATACCGAATGCTAGTCAAGGGTGCTGCGGAGATTCTTGCCTCCAAGTCGACCCGCATCGTCCGAGACCCCACTGACTCTCTGTCGGAAGCTCCTGTTACCGACGAGGATAGGACTTCCCTGGACAACATTATGAACAACTACGCCACCCGCTCCCTCAGATGCATTGCCCTGGTTCACCGTGATTTCGATCAATGGCCACCTCGTGGGACCCCTACTTCGGAAACCGATCGCAACCAGGCAGTCTTCGAACCTATCTTCAAGGACATGACAATGTTAGGAATCTTCGGTATCCAGGACCCTGTCCGAGAAGGTGTCGCCGACGCGGTGTACACATGCCAACGAGCTGGAGTGTTCGTCAGAATGGTAACAGGTGATAACATTGTAACCGCCAAGGCTATTGCCCAGGAGTGTGGTATCTACACACCTGGCGGTATCGCCATTGAGGGACCCAAATTCCGGAAGCTGAGCACACGCCAAATGAACCAAATCATCCCAAGACTCCAGGTCATCGCCCGCTCTAGCCCGGACGATAAGAAGATCCTGGTCAACCAACTCAAGAAGCTTGGAGAGACCGTTGCTGTTACTGGAGATGGTACCAACGACGCCCAAGCCCTCAAGAATGCCGATGTTGGTTTTGCAATGGGTATCACTGGTACCGAAGTCGCCAAAGAGGCCTCTGACATTATTCTCATGGATGACAACTTCTCGTCTATCGTCAAGGCCATGGCATGGGGTCGTACCGTCTGTGATGCTGTTAAGAAGTTCCTTCAGTTCCAAATCACTGTCAACATCACCGCCGTCATTCTCACCTTTGTCTCTGCAGTCGCTAGTGACAGTGAGGATTCAGTGCTCAGCGCAGTACAGTTGCTGTGGGTCAATCTGATCATGGACACCTTTGCTGCTCTCGCTTTGGCGACAGACCCTCCTACACCAACAGTACTTGACCGCAGACCCGAATCGAAGTCCGATCCACTGATCACTCTGACAATGTGGAAGATGATCATTGGGCAGTCCATCTATCAGCTGGTTGTAACCTTCATTCTGAATTTTGCTGGAGGCAAGATCTTCACTTCATGGGATTACGAGCATTTGCAGACTGTGGTTTTCAACACTTTCGTCTTCATGCAAATTTTCAACCAGTACAACTCCCGTCGAATTGACAACAAGCTCAACTTCATGGAAGGTATCTGGAAGAATCGCTGGTTCATTGGTATTCAGATCATCATCGTCGGAGGTCAAGTCTTGATCATCTTTGTGGGTGGCGCTGCTTTCTCCGTCAAGCGTCTGGACGAAGGCTCGCAGTGGGCCGTGAGTCTTATACTCGGAGCAATCCCCCTACCCATCGCCGTGATCATCCGTCTTATTCCGGATGAATTTGTCTCAAGACTTGTTCCCCACTTCTGGCATCGCGACAAGGGTCCCGAATTGGTCATCTCAGACGAGGACCGCAATTACGAGTGGAACCCGGCTCTGGAAGAAATCCGCGATCAGCTCGCCTTCATGAAGCGTGTCCGCGGCGGCCGTCTACGACACATCCGCCACAAGCTGCAAAACCCTCAGGAATTCCTTCCTCGGTCCCGCAGTGGCTCCCGCTCGCGTGACTCCTCCGCCCCACCCACGCCGAACGGCGACAACGACATCGACAACGGCAGCCCGACCCCGGCCACCCCGGAGTCTCGTTCCAGACGCAACACACGGTCACGATCGAACTCGACGTTCGGACCCGCCGCTGCTATGGCAGGAATCGTTGCCGGTAGTATTGCCGGATGGTCTCCTATCGAGCGAGGCCACAACGAGCCCGACGTCGGATTCACGACAGGCGGCGGCCCTCACAGCGGTCTTGATCGCGAACAAGGCATCGAAGTGCACCCTGATACCGCCGCCGACGACCGTATCCTGAACGAGTACTCCGCTACCTCCAAGACACCCCCCTAGCCAGAACCCGGATCTGACTCCGTTCTTCGAGCATGCCCCGCCAGTGGACCGCGCGCCGTCGAGCCGTGGTCGTCGCTCTTTGTCTCAGCGATCGAGATCGAGATCGAGTCTCAGTCAGTCGCATGTCTGAGCTCATCTCGCGTTTTAATACTCCTTTCCTTTTTCCCCGAATGTCGGGATATTTTAATAATTCGTTATGCCCCTATTCCCCGTCGACTCAACTCTACTGCTCTATTTTCGGTGTCTGGAAATGGGTTCGGCGCAACGCTGTTGAAAATTAAGCATAGACTCTGTACTTTTGGGTCCATACAATCATTTGCATTTGGGTTTGGTGGCCTGGTTGGCCCTTTTTTTCTTTTTGATATCTCTGGCGCATACGAGCCTCGGCGCCATCAGCATTTCCTTGTCTGTTCTTTTCTCTTACTGTTCTTTGTAGAATTCAAAGATTATGAAGATACCAATTTTTTTTTTTCCGTCTGCCTTTCTTCGTAAAGCTCTCTAGATGCTCGCTAGAATATTCATCGTAGATTCTGTCTTTTAGGTTTTCCCCTGGGGTTTTTTTTTTTTCACTCATGTTGGGTACGGTACATCCATGGATACCCCTATCTTACGCTCCGGAGTCAAATATACATGCATAGCATACAACACTAAGCTACTGTGCCTGCAAACTCCGCTGAAAATCAGGCAATGCCCATCGCACCATCCACTCTGAGTCTAGCACCTCCTCAGCAGGTGGACGATCCCCAGGCCGAAAGGCTAACATCCGACACATCAAATCCAATATCGCAGAGGCTTCCTCTCTGTCAAACTCGCCTATTTTGTCCATTTGGCGATACTTCTGCACACCTTCCTCAAATGCCTCATTTCTCGGTGGCCACACATCTCTGCCCTTCCTAGGGTTTCCATTACCATCGAAGAACACATCTCTTTCCTCCCAAGACTCCCACCACGGCAAAGGCAAAGGACCTAGCACATCAATGTGCTGAGAAATTATCTTGTTGATGTCTGTATACTCCAGACTGAAAATCGCCTTCATCCCAAGGATCTCCCATATTGCTGTCGCTAGGCCCCAGATATCTGATGGGTATGATAGTGGTGCTTCTGGTTCAAAGTGGGCCTCTGGTGCTCGAAAAGCGAGTGGTGTGTGACAGTCTTTTCCTTGTCGCGGGTCTGAGGCTGGCTCAAATGCCTCTCCAAAGTCGCTAAGAAGACCACTTACTTCAGAAAGTGAGAATTCTTCTGCCCTTTTCCCAAGATACAGTGGGAGGACTGCCTTTGGCGGGACATTGGGGGGGTAAGGGGTCCTTATTGCATTGGGTAATGGTGACTGTCTCAGGATTCCCGTGTTTTTCGTAGAATTGTTCGATTGAAAGCTGATCCAAGCTTGACGGGAGGCGAATTAAGATATTGCAGAGATGGATATCTGAGTGAATAATGTTAGTTATAAAAGTAAACTACGAAAAGATAGTACCACTGCTATCAAAATGACGAACCTCCATGCACGTATCCTTTTGAATGGGTATGTGCCACAGCAACGGCAAGTCCGCCCGCGAGAGCTCGTGCGACATCCAGACGAAAAAGACGGGAATAAGAGACATCCCTAAGATTTCATCGCGCAGCAGCTGTGGTATAGCAGGGATGCGCGCCATTGGGACCATGTATCTCGAACTGATCAAGGACTAAAGGAAACAAACGACTCCCGCGGTGCCGCTGTGCGTATTGTGATGATGGTGTGGAAAGAGCTTGTAGAGCCTTGAGCTCACGGCGGAGGGAGTCTCGGTCTGGGCTATCCGCGATGCCAACTTTGACCGCGACGTACTGGCTCAGACGAAGATCGCGCGCAAGCCAAACAGTCGAATAGCCGCCGAATCCTAACTTGTCGACAACCTGGTATCTTTCTTGGAGAGTGTCTCCGATCATGATCGGGTGGTATGCCCCCGGTTCATATTTCTCGAGATTTTCGCCGCCATCGATCCAGTTATACTTGGGATCGAAATCGTGATGTGATGGCGTTATTGCTGACAAGTAACTAGACTGACAAGGGGTAGAGTAAGACCGGCTGGACGATCTCACATTCGGTGTTTGAATGGGGGAATAGAAACGGAAATGTAGCTGGAGGAAAGGCTTGAGGAAAGAGAAAGGAGAACAGTGTATTCCTTGAGAGTAGCGCATAAGTGCTGATATCCTAAAACAAAAAAAGAAATGTGGTTCCAGAGGGGGTCGAACCCTCGACTTTGACGTTATTAGCATCACACTCTAACCAACTGAGTTATGGAACCCGATTAGATATTTGTCGGTCGCACTGTTGACATTATAAGCCTTTCAAGCCATAGACGGGTTCTTAACAACACAGTGACACCTGTCAACGGCTTAGCCAAAGCTTCGCCAAGATCCCTTCCGCACTATGCCGCCCATCCCTATGTTGTAGGTAGGTATACTATACGTTACTAGGAGGTCCTATATTATTCATTTCCTCCTTTAATGTTCTACTACTTTTTCATCCATTACTACTTGAACTTCATATTACTAGCTGCGTACTAACTTCCGCCTATACCTACGTATTAATCAACTAATACATATAAATAGACCTTATAAGCTGAAAGCTTTTGAGCCTGATCATACAATACCGGCACAAGGCTACTTACAGGCAAGAGGGTTGATAAATGTTCCTTTCACCACCGAATAGATAAGGAGAGTTCCAATGACACAAATGACAGTGTCAAGGATATAAGGGAGATATGTGAGGTGTAATGTTGAGAAATCTCACTACCAGAGGTAAGCTTTGGAAAAGTCTGGTCTTGTTACCACACAAAAGATCGGGATTCCCAAGATGTGACACCGGCAAACTACGGACAGACGCACTGGTCGTCATGGACGGAGGTAGAGACGCGAGCACAGCCGACCACTCTCGCAACATACTTCCAGATCCCTATAACTATCATGACAAGAAGCAAACGGCAACCCGTGGACAGCAGCGACAATGACTTAACGGCCCTCTTTGCGCCGTTACTCCGGATTTTGAACTTTTCTTTCCTTGGGAAAAGAACAGCAGACAATTAGTCCCATTCTTATATACATTGACGATCTATATGGCTTGGGTTTGGACGCCTTAAACTTTTACCGCAACTACAGTTTCAGGCGAATGTTACCTAGCGAATGTTACCTATGTAGGTAGTTTGATCAGAATTGGTCATTACCGAATTGTGGCTACCTGTGTTGTGGCTACCTGAGTAAGGCCCACATAACTTCAGATGACTATGTAGCAATAGGGAGTTCCCTTCTAGATCGACAATTGCTGTATTGCGAAAATCGCAGGCAAAAATTGAACAAGTGGCATTATTGGATTGCATCCTTGCCACAGCTACATCGGAAATTCCCTTTCTAGGCCGCTGATCCTGCTAAATAGAGACAACATTGAAGGGTGCATTCATTAATTTCGATCCCTTTTCGACCCTATTGGTCCGATTCTTTCGGCAATCCCCCGCTACGAACCACGGGTCTTTGCAGGAGATCTATCAGATCGACATTTTACACTAACCCACTTGGACCCTTTGTAGGTTGTAACACTATAGATCGGTGCAGCTGAGCATCGCCTGAATGATACATATCCGTGATGTACATACTATATCTAGATATGTAAGCCAGGTCTCGGCAAGGACCAATCTTGCAAGGGTTTTAGGTTGCACTAGAGAAACTTTCAGCTCTACTCTTTACGCCAACGACTTGGTCCCTAGTGAAATCACTGCGAGATATGACGTTAAACATTACCTAACGAGTCATATAAAATGGGGGCCATCTCACCTATATGGGAAAACATCAACATCAAGCAAAAACCGCCAAGCAGGCAAGTCCGAATATGTTGTTCCGTACTTTCAAGTCGGTTATGATCGCGCTGGCGTTCGGCGCTGTCGCCGCGTCGGCACAGGACTTCAACGCTCCGATCCCGAGCCGTCGCCTCACCGAGTATCAGATGCCGTCCACCACTGAGACGCATGAGTTTGCACGCATGCCGGGCACGAACATGGTGCTCCTGTCGCAGATGTCTAACAGCAACCTTGTCAAGATCGACCTAGATCCAACCACCGAGGAGTTCGTTGCTCTTCACTCGTTCCGCATGGGAAACGAAGGTTCTGGGCTACACGGCGTGTGGCCATCGGCTGCGCACCCCGGCCGGGTGTGGCTGTCGCTGCAATTCGAGAACAAGCTGCTGCTCGTGAACCCCGGCAAGGAGTCCTGGACTACGCCGATCATCGAAGGGGTGATTAATATTCCGGCGCCGGGAAACGGCCCTCATTGCGTGTTTGAAATTGGCGACCGCGTCTGGGCCGGCCTCAAGGAGCCATCCAAGCAAACAGGCAAATACTACGTGTTCTCGGCCGATGTCAATGCCGTGGAATACAGATTGTACGAGTCTCCTAAAAGCCCCGTCTTTATCAAGCAGGACCCGACCAGCGACTGGATCTACGTAACGCAAGACTCGGACTCGTCCCTCATGCGCATTGATGTCCCCACCGGCCGGACGGAGCAGCTGCCAATCCCGCCCAGCGTCGGCAACACCCCCGTCGGATTGACAGCCTCCTACTCCCGTAACATGCGGGGTGTGTGGTTCACTCTCGCTGGGGATAACACTGGCGGCATTGGCACTTTTGGTCATATTGCATCCGATCGCCAGATGCGGTTCTTCAGGCTCCGGAACCCGCTTGGCGCCCATGCTGGTCTACTCCATATCGCTGACGCGACGATAGAGGAGAATCGCCCGGCCTTGTGGCTTTTGTCAACGTCGCTGCTCAGCAAGGATTCGCCCGATGCCCTGATCCATGTGACTTTTGACGCCGACGTCACATCTATCGTCGGCGAAGAGTATATCTCGATGCCCACTCAGGACTCTAAGGTGCACCGCGTCTTGCCCTTGGATAAAACGGTTTTGGTGTCCGAGCTCAGCAAATTTACTCTCGCCCAAGTCAGCTACAGAAACACCGTTGCCGGGAAGTGGCAGCCAGCTAACTCTGTCAGTGGTAGCGCGGTTAACGCGGAAGAGTATTGAAGTATTCAAGATGAATTTTTCGGTGGGAAGCCTATAGATAGATATCTGTTAGGTTTCCAAGGTTATAGATCCATCCATGGATCACGGATACATTACTTAATTACTAATCTAATCATATATTACACAGTAAGTCTTGCGCATTTAAATGGTCAATTGGCAAAAGGATTTACAACTACCTATTTAAAAGGGGAACGCTCTAAGCAGTATGCTCTCTGGCGTACGGGTCGATTCAGCACACGTAATTCAGCGTTTTGCCCATCAAGACATGTAAAGAGGACTCGGACGCTCCAAGAAGTGAGTTTAGAGAGGTGTAGGAGTGTGTATTCTCAATCTGTATCTACTTGTAACCTCTGTACATCAACTACAACATGAAACTGGATAAGGCCAGTGCGTAATGAGGACATGGTCCCCCACTACAAGATGTAGAATATACAATATAAGGGACCTGTGAAATCTCGAAAATGACGCTACAAACGGCCTTTCTGTAACTTTGCACGCTTGATCGCTGCCCTGTTATGAAGAACAAAGTGGTTCAGTATGAGCTCCGACTTCCTTTTATCCACATACTCGTTTTGGAGTATCCAATGGCTTGTTTGAAAGTCCTTTGTGCTTCTTAATTACTAACGTGTCTTATATAATTTTGTATTGGAGTGTACAAGCTAATCCTAAGGTAGTAAAGTAATTAATACGTCTTGGGGGCCAGAACACACGCTAAAACTCCAAGTTCACCAGGATAGGGCAATACGGCCTTCCTAATATATGTCTCCACTACGGGGGAGTACTCCGTACTTATACGATATTAAGATTGGACAGGGCTTGTGATCCCTTTCTGCCTAGGTAAAAATAGGCAGGTTCACACTAGTGACACCTGTTTAAATACTACGGAGTAATACTCCCAGTTTTGCACACATTTATTTCCCCACCCTACGCTACCATGAAGATCACTCCTTTCTGGGTCTCTATCGCCCTATTAGTTCCCCGGGCTCTAGCAGACCCTGAATCCATAGCGACATCTCCTACGTCCACTACCTCTACTGCCGCAGCACCAACCTGTACATCTTCCCTAATCACCAGTCTCTGCACCTACCCGGACCCTGGCCCAGAATTTGCCGTCGCCAGCGACGGCAGGGCCTTCTGCTGGGACTACTGTAACGCCCACCCTCCCTGCGACTTTGTTATCTTCAATGCCGGCAACCCTTATACCGGCACCGGCACGTGCTGGCTGTACCCGGGTGAAACCTTCGACGCGAGCAAAGGAAGTTCGGATTGTGCGAATCCCCACCTGTCCGTCTACAGCAAGCCCGTGTGTACTGGGAGCCCAACCACCACTGCTGGCGCCTGCACCGCCACCGCGACTCCCTCTGCTATTGCCTCGGTCTGCGGGTACCCGCCGCCTGGTGACTGCTTTTACACCTGTGCTGCTAGTTCGGGTGCGTCGCACTGCTTGAGTCTATGTGCAGAGGCCGATTCCTGCAGTTATGTCGTCTTCAATCCGAGGAATCCAAGCCTCTCGCCGTATGCCTCGGGTACTTGCTGGATGTATCCGAACGGCACGTTTGACGCTGGGTCTGCGACCGATTGTACTGGCGCTCCTGAGCAGTTTGTGTATGACAACGTGTGTCCCAAGCCATCGCCTTCGTCGGCTTCCCTTTCATCATCTGTTGTAGAACTCTCTAGTGGCACTGGATCTGCAGACACTACTCCTGGCTCAGCTACGAGCGCTGCTATGGAACGCTCTAATGGCACTGAAATTGTAGGCGAGAATTCTGCGCCTGTCGGCCGCTCGGTCAGTAGTCCGTTGGTTATAGGCGTGGCTATGTTGATATGGCAGGCTATTTAATGATGTCCTTGTATGTATTGGTTGCTTGTTCAGCTAAACAAGCTATTGGAAACGATATATTATACCTTGATGGACTTACGAGGCCACTTCTCGTGTATCTCTCACTATTGTAGTGGGTGTGCTAGGTTTTCTTGCGATCCGTTGCTATCAGCACATTAAGCATCTCCATCTTGAAGACGACATTTCAGATGAAATCGAACGACGGCCTCATTATGTTTCCATCCGTCAGCAGTTTGGACTCGGCGCTCTTCTATTACTTGGAGACTCGGATGGAGTTCTGTCTCTGTGGGCCACCAATAAAGAGAGAGTCATGTCCTATCGATGAGACTATGATTCGCTGCTTTAGGCGTACGAAGAATACCCTCATATGATAAATAAACTAATTAAGCAAGAATATAAGGTCTTTGCACTTGCAGAACATGGCTATATCTAGACTCTCACCTAGAGTAGCCGCACCTGGGGTATTATGGAAATGTTTCGATTCCCTAGGCTTAGCCCTACTGCATCTACAGTGTTAAAGATGATTGCAAAGCTCTCTAGACTTAGAGGTTTAGAAGTCGATTCAACAGTCAATTCAACAGTCAATTCAGCACCTTATACTATATGGATAACTATTTCGCGACAGTTCCCCTTTTCAAACAACTACGAGATCTACAATGTGAGGCTAAGACATCGAGATACATTACCGTGTTTGGCTACCCTATGTTGTGGGTTATAGAAATAGATAGAATGATAGGATAAGATCTAGCTAGAATCGCAAGGTGTGCTAGAGAACCATACAAATGATAGAAGCTGCCCTCAGGCCATTTAACAAGACATTCACTTAGTACACAGGAAGCTTGTACGCATCCAAGTCATAAGTAAAGCTATCAATCGAGTCCTGGTCGTAAATGCATTGGAACTTCTTGCCATTCGCAGTCCAAAGTGGACGAAGAGGCCAACGACACATTGTTTCAATCTCACCAGACCCAGCAAGTGTCTCTGGCGCCTTGCCATTCTCAACCCAGTCAATGAGAGTCTGCAGAGTTGTCTGTGGCCATGGTGCACCGGGTTGGTAGTCGTTGGTGGCACAGTGTCCCACGCCAGGAATGAGGAACAGTCGATAGAAGTCATCGACAGCGGCAGCGCCTGCTCTGTATGACTTGTTGGGGAACATGACCTCTCTAACCGAGTCCCAGTAGCGCACTGAAGAAGCGGTGGGAATTGAGTAGTCTTGCTCCCCGTGAACGTGGATGACTTTTCCACCGGCGGCTTGGAAGTCAGACAAGTCTGGGTATGTTGTCTGGAAGATGTCGCCGTACTTCTTTTGGGAGAATATCATCCATTCCTTGAGGGTATCGTATGTCACGCCGTCCAAGCTGGGAATGTTGGTCTCTTGCAAAAGATCAACAAACAGGCCAATCCACGTGCCACCGAGACCACTTATGTTGAGCTTCCAGCTGTCGGTGGAGGAATCATATGAGCTTAGAAGATCGTCGAAAGTCGAGCCAGGCTGGTAGCTGAAGTAAACCCGCTTGCCGTCTGAGCCGTAAAGACCCTTCCAGAAGGTTTTGATAACTTCGATGGCTTTGGCAGATACCTTGCCTCTCTGTGCAGGTGTGGCACCAGCAAAGGTGGACCCACTGACGGCAGGGCACGAGTAAGAAGCACCCAGGATGGAATCCCAGTTTAGATGCTTCAAACACAAGTCGGAGCGCGATACAATACCGTCAGTCTTGCCATCCAGGGGATCGCAGCTTGCGACAGTCATGTTCATGATCTTCTCGAGCTCACAGCTGGGCGAGTAGTAGTCAAGGGTTTTCTGGATGACGTTGCCAGTCAAATGGTTGGTCTGTTGCTGTGCCCACCGGAAGGCTGGAGCAGCGGCGACTACGCCGTCGAACAGATCGGGGAACCGTTGGACCTGGCTCCATCCCCCACGGCCTCCCTCGGAACAACCTTGGTAGTAGGAGTAAATCTTCTTGCTGGAGGGCACGTTGTAGATGTTTCTCGTCAGCACTTTGCCCAATATAGCGAGCTCATGCTGGGCTTGGTAGCCTATTTCTTAGGTTAGCTGGCTCCTGAGCCGTGAGTTCGGAAGTATGAAAGTCTCACCAAACATGTACGCCGCTTGCCAATTGATAGTTCCGTTTTCCAATAGAGCAACGGAACTAAATTGGGTATCGAAGGTTCCAAATCCTCCATCGGTCAAACCCCCAACACTTTATACAATGGGTTAGTCAGATATCTATGCCATCGAGAGGCAAACGAAATACTTACGCGCCAACGATAACACCAGTAGGAATCGATGAAGATCCCGAGTTAATAGCCCAGCCACCTCCACCTGTGGACACATATCTGTTCTTAAACTGCCCTGGAGCCGGAAGCCAGTACTGCACATGAACAACATCTCCATCAATGCCGTCATGAGAGTAGGCGAAAGTCACATTGCAGTAATCGAAGGTCGAGGTAGGGTAGAAGATGCTGCTGGCGGTGAAGTTGGTGACAAGGCTTGTGGAAATCGTAGACGAATCAACCGTAACACCCTGAATGGCACCTACTGGCAATGCCTTCTTCGCATATGCCGTGGTGCAGATGTCAGTCAGTGAAGTTGTTGCGGCGGTAGCCGAGGCCAGCACAAGCGTATAGGCCCATAGGGAATACCGCATGATGTTTCCGCCGCTGCCTCAGCTATGTCGAGGGAGATGTAATAGAACCCCAGACAGAGGAATTGGACCATTTTATCTATAGCAGTGACAGGCCGTCCTACAACCGGGGTAACTTCGGGGGCATTGGGGTAAATGTTATGCCGCCTCTCTCCACAGATCTGTGGGGAAGTTGGGTTACCATCAACTTTCCACGAATACAAGTGATTCTTGAATCCTTCAAGAAAGTCTATTCTAACTTGTTTTATCAGAAACTTGCTATTCAGGGGGCCCGGGATGGATGACTCCCGAGGTGTATAGGTCAGTCCACCAATGTACTTAGTACTCCTGTCGTATATTCGCTGAGCTGTTGTAATATCACCTACTACAGCAAGTAGCAAGCTCTGCAAGAGGATATCTGACCCATACCCTATTTCGAGTGCTTATGATCTTTCATTTGTCACAAAGTTTGGATGCAGGCTTTACGGTGGACAGGACTAAAGTAAAATATCTAACTCCGTACTCACAGTAGTATGCATTGCGAGACCCTAGTTCACAAACGGAAGACATTCCCGAGGTCCGAAATTGCAGGTATATTCTACCAAGCCCTCATACCACACCCCCTCGCCCGAACCCAAACATCCACAATCCGAGCAGACTGGCTGTCCTGATCCGAATCGACAACAAAATACCACCCATAAAAGGCACCAGTGACACAAGCATGATTCGGGTGCACTTTAACCACTTGCCCAATATGCAGGGGAATCTTCGTCTGGGACTCACTCTCCCAAGTCACAATTGCATGTTCCTGACTGATCCTCTCAACAACCAATCTCTCTGACGAATCTTTGCCTATCCCATCCAGTCGCCAAGAAGAGACAACCCCCCAGCCGGAGTAACTAGGACACGGCTCTCGACCCAGTGCGAGCGTCCCCGCAGCCAGGAGCGCCTCGGGCTTCTCACGCTCGCCATCGTTATAGACGCTGCACACTTCAGCGAGCACCGAGATGGCAATTTCATCTTCCATACATCCAGAATCCGCTCTAGCATGTGTGGAGAATTGTTGCATATCTAGAATGGGATAGACACCAGCATGCAGTTCGACATTTGTCTCACGAAGCAAAGCCTTGAGCTCCTGCGCTTCCGAACAAAGAGTGCCATCACGCAGCAAGTTTTGAGACGAGACTACCTGCGGCGTGGCACCAACACTGATAACTAGTTCCCTTTTGGGTAGTAGATGTAGGTGTCTCTCCAAGGCATCTTTACATCCGCGGATCTCACTGATCAAATGGCCCATCGCTTGCTCGGGAGTTGTCCCGCTATAACTCAGACTGCTGTGTGAATACAACCCGAGGAGTCTTGCCCCGCCTCTCTCCTCAGCGGAGGCAAGTTTCTCAAGTAACCCGTTCTTGTTGAGGGATACGGGTGGTAAACCGGCCCGGTGGTAGCCCGTGTCAACCTTGACAAAGACACATGCTGGATGTCCTGCCAGAGAAGATAGTTTCTCCAAGTAGGGAAGTTGGTCCGGGTGGTCGATCATCACAGTAATGCTGTTCTCGCCTAGCTCACGGGCTGCCTTGGCTAGTAGTGGAACTTGTGATGGGACGAGGGGGATGCCGTAGAGAATGTTAATTTTGCGGCCTTTTTGTTTCAGTTCCTGTAGTAGAGGAATCATCATCTCGATCTCTAAGACTGTGGAGGCTATGAAATTGGCCTCGGTGCTATCGCCGATTTGGAGCTTGGCGATTTCGGGTGTCTGGTGTCCATAAGTGGAATGTCCATTGCATGGAGAATTTGGTATTAGAGTTCTCGTACCTTGTGGGACTTGACGTGAACTCTGAATCCGACATCGAGCGTTTTGATCGTGCGTAGCATTGTTTCGCAGTGTCGGCGGATGATTGCTACGTCGAGTACGGCGGCTGGTTTGGGTACATCGCTGATAGCTTTACCGATGTAGCACTGCTGTAGGTCTTCCTGGGAGGGGTTCATAAAGGCCATTTTGAAATATTTAGCAGGTAATTGGGAAGTGTAAAATGGATATGGGATTGACTGCGGAGACTGTGACACATCCACTAAGCTACTTTGAGTATGTCCACCGCTGGCCGCAGTTCTCGACTTTCTCGATCTATATAATTGCCTATTGTCAAGAAACACCTTACATTGATCTTTTCACCGAAACAGGCCTCCGCGTATTGTCCAATTCCCCTGCCGGAATATTCCACGATCCCCTCATATACCTCACGTCTGACTCCACTTTTCGGCCCCCGTTGTATGTGGAACTTGGACGATAAGAATTCGCTCACCATATACAGAACCCTACTAGTTAACTGACCAGTTATACCAAGCAGAGGAGTCGGATTTAAAGTCGGACATAAGAAGAGCCCTCATTTCCTTCCTACAACAGTCAAACTTGGAAATTGTTATTATCTTCCTCTCCTTCCTCGATATCACGCCTAAATAGATTATTCTTCCGTTCCACAACATGTCATCTCCTATATGGCTTATCACGGGTGCTTCTAATGGCTTTGGCCTTGGAATGTGCCTTCACGTCCTGCGTGCGGGGCACCGTGTTATCGGCTCTGTCCGCAGTAAGACCAAAGCCGCCACTGCGGTTGAGCAGATCGAGCAGGCTGGAGGCTCGGTGATTGAGTTGGACATGACAGAGTCGCAGGCCAGCATTGCAAGCAAGATACACGCCCTTGGCCGCATTGACTATCTGATTAATGTTGCTGGCTACTCTATCCTGGCCGCCTGCGAGGACATTACGTACGTACCGACCAGTATGAAAAACGGCAACTGG
The DNA here is from genome assembly GCA_028827375.1 of Penicillium desertorum. Lineage (NCBI taxonomy): Eukaryota > Fungi > Ascomycota > Eurotiomycetes > Eurotiales > Aspergillaceae > Penicillium > Penicillium desertorum. The sequence continues at coordinate 7,239,031 of JAPWDO010000003.1, forward strand.
TCCCTCTAACTTGTTATAGTGATAAAGAAGCAACCCTCCAAATGACCACTAACTTCTTCGGCCCCCTATACACCCTACAGGCTGTCCTCCCTGCCATGCGTGCCCAACGCTCTGGCACTATTGTCAACATCTCCAGTGGTGCCGCCCAAGATCCCCTCCCGGCATGCTCTTTGTATAGTGCTTCTAAGGCTGCGCTGGAGGCTGCATCCGAGTCGCTTGCTAAGGAGGTCGCGCCCCATAACATCCGCGTGCTGATTGTCGAGCCCGGCAATTTCCGCACCAACTTTGTCGGCGCGGTGAGTTTTTGATTTTGTTTTCCCTTGCACTTTCGATATAAGCCATTAGTGCTAATTTACTGGCGTTATAGTTAGCCGACGCAAGTCCCGACCCGGCCTCGGTCGCTCCCCACTATGATGACCCCGTTGGCGTGGTGATGCGCAAGTTCCTCACTGTCCACGGAAAGCAGCCTGGCGATCCCCAGAAGGGTGTCGAGCGTATCTTCGAGGCCGTCACGGGCACTGGGATGGCCGGTCCCCTAGCAGGCAAGATCTCTAGACTGGTCCTGGGGAGCGATGCGTATGCGAGGATGCAGAAGAGCTGCGAAAGATTCAGCAACGATTTGAGTTTGCAGGAGGAAGTTTCCCTGAGCACCAACTATGCCTAGGGACAGACCTCCAAGGACGGGCAGTATGCGAGCATCAAGATGTACGCATCCAGCTCAAGAAATTCACCTGGAATCTTTTACAATGAAGCTATTCAAAAGTAACCCGATCTACTAGGTTACCACAGTGAACTGCGGCCAGCGGTAGACATACCTAAAGTAGCTTAGCGAGTGTGCCTCAAGACAAAAGCGTGCGTAGTTCGCTCTCGTTTGTATTCTCTCTGCATCACAATAGCAAAATGTGGGATATCAAGTCCGGCATAGCCGTACACCCTCCAATATCCCGTCCTCCAGATATTCTCTGGTTTGACTCCTCCATTTCCCCAAGTCGAGCCGGCGTAGGGTAGGCTCGGTTTAGACTTGACCACTGTTATCACCACCCTCCTGGTTCGAGTCTTCGGCGTCTAAATTATGACTGTTAGAGGCAAAGGTTCAGGTAAATTGGGTAGACTGAAGACAAGATACCTGAAGTTCGCACAATGAAAAACTGCGCCGCAGCCACTGGTCGAACTCTGTGACGAACAGAGCTAGTGACCATCCCATTGCGAAGCACGTATTCAATATTCGATACTCGCATCAGACGCGAGCTTTGCATCGCCGACAACGCTGCGACCCACTCATTGTAAGTGCGAACAACGCCTACCGTGGGCTGGAGGCTTTGGATATTCCTCACACGGGGCCGGGCAGGGTCCAAATCAATGTTTCGGTATGGGGAGGGTACATGGAACCGGATTTCGTCAAGTTCCGGGTTGTACTGGAAGTGGGCTTCCAGGTCAGCGAGGAAGGCAGGGTAGTCCATGCCGATGGCCTCATTGGTTCCGTTTGGGAAGAAGTAGGTGCCAGCCCAGAAAATTGCCACATCATTTGTGGTCGCAGGTCGGCGCACGACGATCATGCCATCGCGGATTCTGGGTTGGAAGTTGGACGGCGGGGAAGTGTAAATAGGGTCGGCGGAGGCCATTGTAAGTTCGGTAGTGGTCAGGATATTGCGTAGGTTAAAGCAAGCACAACTGGAGAAAAGCCAAATGGGGTGAGCAAGAAGCTAAAGCTCAGATCGAGGTTCAGCGAAAACAAAACAGGATGGGAACTATGAGCGTCAACTTGGGAGGTGTGAATGTGGGATAGTGCGTTGAGTGACACGTTTGCCGCGTTTGATAAGGCATATTGAATTTACGAAGGATAAATGGGATCAATCAACCCCTGATTCGGATTTCATCGATTCGAAATAGCTAGATATCTCTTCGCTCGACTTCCCTATTCGGAATGAGCACCCATCCAGAGGCCCAGTGCTCCCTTTCCCTAGCAGCGGTGCAAGATCCGTTATGCTGCACTACATCTCCGGGATTGGCTGATTGAACCTCTTCTCCCATATCGTATAACTACCAAGAACACAGCCCCATCGCTTGATAGCAGCCTTGAAAAGAATTCCCGCACTGCAATGATCTCATCGCTGTCCATTTAGTCCCACGTTGTTGTCTGAATATAGATATTTGTATCGAGTCAACAATCGCCTGACACGTTCTTCAATCGAAGCTGGGGAGTTACGTACCTCTATCAACAATAGTAAAGCGAGCCGTCGTGGTGGTAGAACTAGCAGTGGAGGTAGGCTGCGCACCCGAGTTGACACGGCCCGGGGAAGCGTTTTGCATAGCCAGAAGAGCGGCAACCCAGGAATTGTGGGTCCTGACTGAAAAGACTGAAGACTCGACAGGGTAGCCCGCAGAGTTGAAAGCGCTGTTGCGCTTCCATCGGAGTTCGTCTGTATCGGGTTCGTAGTTGAGGTGATCGACCAGATCGTCAATGAACGCGTTGTAATTCAGCATGGCGGGATCGAAAGTACCACCTGGGTTGATGCCCATTTCATTTTCCGCGTAGCCTCCAAGCCAAAATACAGTTGAACGGCCATTTCCGCGAGCGGTCACTTCGATGAGACAGTCGTGCAATTTGAGCTCTCGCGGACAGTCATGGGGGACGGCGTCATTTGTGCTATCCATGTTGAGTGATGCGTTTTGAATGGGGAATTCAAGATTTGAAGAAAGAAATCGACGACGAGGATAGGGTGAGAGGATGAGTTTGATACGAGCCAAGATCAAAGAAGAAGAGTAGAAGAAGAAAGACAGAGCAGCAAAGCAAAGATTTAAAAAGTATGACAAGATCCGAAATGCAATTGAAACATCTCTCAGTTATTCATGCTTGGTGATTTCACTGATCTGCGATATATCTGTTACTTTTCATTTCCCTTCTTTCGCTTCCTTTGAATCTCTTCAACCGGGCGGTTCACGTCCTCATCCTGTTCCTGCTTTCCTTCGATCATTAAAGAAGGGAGCTTTCTGTGCAATTCTGTAGGTTCCGTCAGAATCAGGTTGACTTATTGGAAGATATGCTCTACCAAACTCGTTCTTGGTCACAATAAAGAAGCGACAGGTCAGTCCGTGTCCGGCCACTGCTTACTTATTTTGCAGGGCTATCAAAGCACCCAGCCAACCGTTTCGGGTTCTAATGGCATATTCACAGTCCAATCCATCAATGTGTTCTCGATGGTCCCATAGAAGCACATGAGTATCATGGCTGTAGCCGAAATGAGACCGCAGATCTTCGATAAACGGGTCATAATCAAGTTCTACGGCCATGTCAACAGGCGGGGTGCATCCCTTCCTAATGTATGAGCGAAGCCAGAATAACCCGCTGGCCATACCATGGTAGTGGACCTTGATAAGTCCGTCCCGCAGGAAAAGCCTGGCACTGTACAGAGCTGTGCTTTGGCTATGTTGTGTTGCCACTGGCGATCCCGCATGATTTGGTGCTGGTGATGCTAGTTGAGGTGCTGGTTGAGGTGTTGACGAGGATGGTAGGGGGTGTGCAGGGGGAGTTTGACTTTTTTGGGTCAAATCTTGCTTTGAAGTCATGGTGAGAGATATCCTGACCTAGTTAGAGAAGATATACAATTTCACAGGTGTTGCTGGAGAAGTTCAGTGATGGGTAAACGGTGGTGTTGTTTGATGTCTAGGGGACCTAGGTATTTATGTCCATCAAAATACCTGTCATGACTCCAGCAATTCAAAAGCGTTACGTAGAGCGAACTACTTCTGTATTTTAAGGCTGCAATAGGTTTGGACGATGGTTAAGGTCCGTAGTGCCCAAGCATGACAGGGAAACCGAATCAGGCATTAATCAAGCAGTGTCGCTTATCTTCAGTCTGTGATGCGATCAGAATCTCCAGGGCTAAGTAGCTGCCACTAACCAGAATATGTACACTAACCCCTAATCTGTTAAGTTAACGCAACCTTGGAAATCCTACCTTTTGTTAGGGTTCACGTATAATTTAGCTAAGTTATATATCTAGATATAATAAATAGCACTATAGACCTATGGATGTTATAGTAGCTATCAGAAATTTGGGTTCAAACCACAATATACATAATATAGGTAGGGTATGGTGGTTAGGTATAGTAAAAATCCGGTTTTCTAGTTCTATACAGTTTCGTCGCACTAAAATAGCAAAACTCAAGCAAATGTTTGCCGAAGCAAATACAAAAGACATGAGAGATATCGGGTTGAAGGGGGTTTTGCTCCATCAAAGAGCATGTAACACCATTCAATCCTTCATAATATGCTCTGTACAATGTACTGATAGGCTCGATAGGCTATACGATGATGCCGAGGACAACCGAACAGCCGTCGGGGAACTCTCTATATATAGTAATCAAGCCAAGCTATGAGTGGTTTAGTAGAAGTAAACATTAATCAGAGCTATTTAAAAGAACCCCTTCCCTCAGACCTTCTTTTTCCTGGAGTTATAGCGAATCAGCACGGAAAATACCCGGGGAAGTATTCGTCCATCAATCACAGGGTACATTTCTCGCGGAACTTGCTGAACGGAGCTTCGTACTGATCAGCATCCTCCACTTCGCCCTCCTAGCCGAAAGCTGAGTGAGCATCGTATAGAATCGTGAGATAATACATACTCCTTGCGTCGACAACATTCCAGAGCATGCATATTCGGAGCTTTCCAGCATGCCACTTGCCCCATACGGAAATGTATCGCGGATCACAGGGGTCGGCGGGACTTTTATTTCTCATGCTGAGGCTGTCATGGGCCTATCCCTTCCCTTGATGCTATCATGAGGTGGTTACAGACCCACCGAATATGTGTGTGGTGACCTGGTGGATGGGTCAATATTGTAGTTCCTCCCCAGACTTGAACCTTGAGATGAAGCTGCGTATCTCTCTTTGCTCTCCACAAGACGATCGATGATCAACAATTCGCAGAGTATGCTCTTTCACGGCTGTATTTCAGTGATGCAATTTCAGTACTCATCATTGAATACCGTCTACAAGCTGCTCGGTTGGTGCCTTGATTGCTAAGGAATGTGTATGTCCACGGGTATCCTGTTCCCCCTCGGATCGTTACACCGTCTCTCACTGGGTAGACAGGGTGATGTCAATGTCCAACAGCCTAGCAATGGTGCACTGGCCCTGAGTGCTTTTTCACTTATATTTATCATACCATAGCTTTTCCCCGTTCATAATGTTTTATACTAACGGCTCATTTCCTTCCTTTTTTTTGACACTTGTATAGCTCTGGATTTACGACATCCATTCTGTACGCCGGACTCCTCGGCATTTATCTCTCCATTGGTGGATTCGGATTGAAAGGTTCTTTCCACGAACAGCTCAATCCCGTATAGCCAACTCCTTGGAGATATCCGAGAATGAAGCTCGAAGATGTCGAGAAAGCCCCTGGCTCGCCCACTCTTAGGAGCCTAAGTCAGATTCAACTCGACAAAAGCGCCTCCAACAGTTCCTCCGACGACTCAGACCTCGCAAAGCCTGAACCCTTGCCGCAATCAAGACGTCAACGATGGATTGCAAGCCTGAAAAATGTGGAGAGACGTGGCGTCGAGCCCGTTCCCATCGAAAAACGAGAGACAATAACACCTTCAACCATACTTCATATGCTGCTAATGTGGTTTAGCATGACATTGGCGACAAATAACATCATCGTTGGATCGATGGGTACACTCGTGTTAGGCCTCAGCTTCAAGGATGCGGCCCTCTGTGCTGTATTTGGATGTCTAGCCGGGAACTGCACTGTCGGCTTTATGAGTATATGGGGACCGAAAAGCGGAAACCGAACTTTGGTATGTCTGCTTAGAAATATCGGTGAAATTTTGCACAAGGAGAGGGGAGAACATCTGCTCATGAATTTGATAGATCGTAGCCCGATATTTCATGGGCTATTATCCCAGCAAAGTCTGCATTATCCTGAACCTCTTCACCAATATCGGGTATAGCATGGTAAACAGCGTCGTCGGTGGCCAGATTTTGTCCGTGGTCTCTGGTGGCCATCTTTCCGTGATAGTGGGCATTATCATTGTCGCCGTTTCCAGCTGGGCTATGGCCCTGTTTGGCATGAAAATCTTCCAACTATACGAACGGTAAGAGTTGGCCGCCCAACTCACCCTTAAAGCATATTCTAATCGATATCAGAGTCGCCTGGTTGCCACAGCTGCTGGTGATATGCGTGATGGTGGGCTCAGCAGGGCCTAATTTTGACTTCAACATCCAAACGCCAATGTCGACAGAGCAGTTAATCGCCAACAGAATCACCTTCTTCTCCCTGGCATTGTCCATTGCCCTCGCCTGGGCCCCACTCGCCGCCGATTACTATGTGTATCTCCCGCCGCAGATGAAGAGCTCGCGGACATTCCTGGTCACAGTCTTCGCCGCCACTAATGGCATGTCAATTGTTCTCCTTATGGGAATTGGCCTTGGAACTGTTATCGCCAGCTCGGCACACTTCGCATCCAAGTATGGTAGCAGTCCTGGAGGAGTCCTGATGACAGCATACGACAGTCTGGGAGGGTTCGGGAAATTCTGTGCTGTTATCAATGTCCTTGCTTTGGTTGCCAATAATACTCCCGGGGCGTACTCGATGGGAATGAACTTCCAGATGGTTGGCGGTATGTTTGGAAAGGTTCCCCGACCGATCTTCACGACTCTCGCTACGGTTATCTATGCCGCATGCGCGATGGGAGGCCGGGACCGGCTGTACGAGGTCTTCAAGTCTTTCCTGCCTCTGATCGGATACTGGGTAATGATGTTCGTTGTAATTGTCTTCGAAGAACATACTGTTTTCCGACGGAATAGAGGCTACGACTGGTCTCAGTGGAACTGTCGCGACAAACTGCCTTTGGGGATCGCAGCGGGAGTTGCTTTCCTGATTGGTTGGGCTGGTGCAATTGTTGGCATGGTAAGACATTTTATGCTCAGATTCCAGTTGATAATGTCTTGCTAATACTCAAATTAGTCTCAAGCGTATTATATCGGCCCCATCGCGCAGATGGCCAGCGGAGCTGATCTGGGCCTTTGGTTGGGTGCGGGCTTCACGGCGATCTTTTTCCCGCCGTTGCGGGCATTGGAGCTCCAATTTATTGGTCGCTAGTAGTGTGCCACTCTTTTTGCATGTTGGCATGATGACCTGCCAGGAAACGTGGAGGCAGCACATTTTATATCCTCAACATAAACCAGAGAGTATATAGCGACAGCATGGGAACTGTAAAGACCCGATGTGGACTTGAATAGAGTTTAAATAATGCAAAGATGTATTAATCCTAGGCTCATGATTCGCTTAAATTCACTAGTAAAACGCCATGGCTTACGAGGCGCGGTCGCATACGCTGTGCACAACTGTGGCTATGCCTTCAGATATCACAGTTAGCCCGGGAAGGTTCTCATTGCTCCCCGAGGCTCGGTATTTCAAGTGCCCCGCGTTTGAAATCCAACTATATTCTCCAGATTAAACAAAGTTAATGGAAATAGGTAAATCATACTGCTTCTCTACGGATAATCGAGTTATGCAGGGTGCTATGTACGTCGGGCTACACAAGAAACCTTGGAAGGGAAAAGCGCATAACTACAGCTCATAAACTTTGTGGGGTTTGACCTGTCCCGTGGATCACCAGGACACCACATTTCTTATTTAAACCTCGTGGACCCCCCCCCCCAGTTAAGGACCCCATCCCCAAAATATCATCTCAATATGAACCACACCGACACCTGGGCTTCATCCCTACCTACAGGGAGTATGACAGTCCAACTACTCCCCTACGCCGTAGGCCTCCTTGTCGCCTGGCCAGCAGTAACAACAACCCTACGGTTCCAACGCCTGCGCAAGCTCCACAAACAATATGACTACCCAACACGGGAATCGATGTCCAAAATGACCGATGAAGAAGCCTTCCAGATCCAAAAACAGCTCGCGCAGCTCGAGTTCCCACTCATTTTCATCAAGAGCTTACAATTCGCCTTATTCCGGGTACGAAAGCAAAAACTCCAACCCACATAATCGGGTCATGCCCTAGCGATCTATGCATGAATTTTCTAACAAAAAGGAAAGACCTACGGCATCCCTTCAATATCCCACCTCCTCGCAAAAACAACCCAATTCTCTAATCCCGAAACTTCCTTTAAGCGGTACACAGATACCAGCGTCCTCGTGCAGGAATGGGTCGGCAACGACCCGGCTTCGACACGCGCGCACCTCGGTCTTGCCCGGACGCGCTATCTGCACAGTGGGTATAGGGCCTCTGGTAAGATTCTCGATGACGATATGCTCTATACGCTGGCGCTGTTCGCGCTCCAGCCGATTCGGTTCATTGATCTCTATGAGTGGCGCAAGTTGAGTGAGCTGGAGCGCTGTGCTATCGGGACTTTCTGGAAGAGTGTGGGTGATGCGCTTGATGTTAGCTATGAGAAGCTGCCGTCTGGTAAGACTGGGTTCCGGGATGGGATTCAGTGGCTCGAGGAGATTGATGCTTGGAGTGAGGAGTATGAGGCGAGGTGTATGGTGCCTGATGATAAGAATCGTGAGATGGCGGACCAGACCACTGCTGTACTGGTTTATATGCTGCCTAAGATGTTGCACCCGGTTGGGTTGCAGGCTGTTTCGTTTATGATGGATGACAGGCTTAGGAAGGCGATGCTGTGAGTTTTACTTGGACTTTTTTTCTTTTGGTTTTGCTGCATGTTTATAGGGCTGTTTTGGACATCCGCTGTACTCAATCATCAACGCACCAACTAACTCCTTACTAAACAGCTACGATCCCCCCTCTGCAGTCTGCACAGCACTACTCTCAGTCATCCTCACAGGCCGCAAGCTATTCCTCCGCTACCTATGTCTGCCACGACCATACTTCCTACGGTCCATCTCGTTCACCGACAAGCCGGATCAAAACGGCCGCTTCTTCCTCACCCAATGGGATGCCGCACCGTACTATGTCAAACCCACGTTCTGGAACCGCTGGGGCCCGATGGCATGGCTGACTTGGGCTCTAGGGCGCCCTGTGCCCGGTGACGAGGGGGATAAATATTATCCCGCTGGATATAGTGTTCCGGATGTTGGACCGAAGTATTTTGAGGGGAAGGGGAGGAAGCAGTTGGATGAGACTCTGTCAGAGTTGAAGGGGTATCGGACTGGGAAATGTCCTTTCCATTGAGCTGTAGAAAGGCAAGGGATTGGCTGTGACGGGATGGAGATATGGATAGACGTAGCCTTATGTGATCCGACGGGGAGGTTATCCTATTATTCTACTTATTCTACGTGAGACTGTCATGAGCAAGACATTTGAAGCCATCAAAGGTATTGACATATAAAGCTGCTGCTGCACCAAGCTTGAAATTCAAAACTACAATTAACACGACTTAGAATGCCATGGAAAATCATTTCGTCACTTTCTTTTCCACTATGTGCTATTCTGGAGGGGTCGAACAAATCACCCAAGCCGAGTAGGAAAATAGACAAAAAAGGGTGTAAATTAGGAGCGCTCAAACAAATTGGGTTCGGGGCTTGCGCCCAGAAAGCCGGTCCGAATGGTAGAGAACGTAGGATTGACAAGGGTATTACTTGGAACAAATCTCAAAGAAGATTTATTTAAACCTCCTCGTCAACAATGTCCTCAGCGAGGCTAAAAATAGGGGAAGAATTCGTTAGTCGACATATTCGAAAGCCGGGTGATGTGGGGAATCCTTACTACTCCTCCTCGCCCTCGGAGACGGAGGCCTCCTGGTACTGCTGGTACTCGGAGACAAGATCGTTCATGTTGCTCTCAGCCTCAGTGAACTCCATCTCGTCCATACCCTCACCAGTGTACCAGTGCAAGAAAGCCTTGCGACGGAACATGGCAGTGAACTGGTCGCCGACACGCTTGAAGAGCTCCTGGATGGAGGTGGAGTTACCAACGAAGGTGGAAGACATCTTGAGGCCACGGGGGGGGAACGGAGCACAGAGCGGTCTGGACGTTGTTGGGGATCCACTCAACGAAGTAGCTCTGGTTCTTGTTCTGGATGTTGCGCATCTGGTCCTCAACCTCCTTCATGGAGACCTTACCGCGGAACAGAGCGGAGCAGGTGAGGTAGCGACCGTTACGGAAGTCAGAGGCAGCCATCATGTTCTTGGGGTCGAACATCTGCTGGGTCAACTCGGGGACATTGACCTGGCGGTAAGAGTAGCCACCACGGCTGGTCAGGGGAGCGAAGCCGACCATGAAGAAGTGCAGACGAGGGAAGGGAACCATGTTGACGGCGAGCTTGCGAAGATCGGAGTTGAGCTGACCGGGGAAACGGAGGGAGGTGGTCACACCGGACATGACGGCGGAGACGAGGTGGTTCAGGTCACCGTAGGAAGGCTGGGGGAGCTTGAGGGTACGCATGCAAATGTCGTAGAGAGCCTAAGATTGTCAGTATTCTTCATGTCAGTATCTCCCCACGCGTTTCATACCTCGTTATCGATACAGAAAGTCTCGTCAGAGTGCTCAACAAGCTGGTGGACGGAGAGGGTAGCGTTGTAAGGCTCAACAACGGTGTCGGAGACCTTGGGGGAGGGCACGACGGAGAAAGTGGCCATCATACGGTCGGGGAACTCCTCACGGATCTTGGAGATCAGGAGTGTACCCATACCGGCACCGGTACCACCACCCAGGGAGTGGGTGATCTGGAAACCCTGGAGGCAGTCACAGCCCTCGGCCTCACGGCGGACAACATCGAGGACCTGGTCAACAAGCTCGGCACCCTCGGTGTAGTGACCCTTAGCCCAGTTGTTACCAGCACCGGACTGACCGAAGACGAAGTTGTCGGGGCGGAAAAGCTTGCCGAAGGGACCGGAGCGGACAGCGTCCATGGTACCGGGCTCCAAATCGACCAGAACGGCACGGGGAACGTACTTGTCACCGCTGGCCTAGATTGTCAAAGAAAAACGTCCGATCAGATGATGCACGATTAATCGATTCCCAGTCTTTGTACTCACATGGTTGAAGTAGACGTTCATACGCTCGAGCTGGAGGTCGGAGGTACCATTGTACCTAGCAAGATATCAGACGTGTGATCCACCAGAAACCCCATCACTGTTAAACTTACTGTCCATCGCCATCGAGACCGTGCTCGCCAGAGATGGTTTGCCTGTAATCCAGTTAGCAACTTGTCAATTGATACCCAACGCGAAAAAAAAGCTCCGGCACTTACCAGAAAGCGGCACCAATTTGGTTACCCTATAACCCAATTCCAGTTTAGTCCCACGAATCCAAGAATGTTTCCAACAATGTTCCATGTCGAACTTACACACTGGCCGGTTTGGAGGTGAACCTAGAGCATGTTAGCAAAAGATCTGTTGGGAGTGGGGTCGTGGCTCAGGGGCCATATGAAAACAAAAGACGCGTCTGGAGGGAATCACGTACAATCTCACGCATTTTGAAGGTATTAGAAAAGAGATGGAGGGAAAAAAAAGGAGAACCGGTGACAAGTCAAGGAGGATGGGGAAGAGAGAAAGCAGGAGAGCCAGTTGAGCGGTGTGTGTGGGATCAACAAGTCAACAACTGAACTTCAGGGGGGGGAGGCCCGATTGGGTATAGCCGCATCACGGGACTCGGGGAGGTGCGAACCACATTTTGTTTTTTTTCTGGGGCGCGTGATATTGGAAGTATGTATACTACCTACCTAGGTAGGTATAACTATATAACTACGAATAAAACTACACAACTACATACGTAAATAATAATATTTCAATCATTCAATTCGAAAAATTTGGGCTAATCGTACATGTTGGGTATTGTTCAATTGGGTGCCGCTTTCCATTCACATGGAGTACTCGCTTGCCCTTGAGTAGCTCTCGTCATTTGGGGTTCGCTCAGCTGGGTGTCGCTTTCCATTCACATAGAAGTACTTGCTTGCACCTGGATAGTTCTCGCCGTTTAGAAGTCGTTCAGTTGGTACATAGTTCCACCGTTTGTGGTTCATTTGGTGGGTTGCTCTCGCCGTTTTCGATTTGATCACTTGGTATCTCGGCGGTTTCTGTTCAGTTGGACTAGTTCTTGCCACTTTCCTGGCCATCTTCCTGGTCCTTGTTTTCGCCATTGTCTGTCTTGTGGCTGTCAGTTTCCTGGGCCTTGTCGGTTTCATGGTCATTGTCGGTCTTCTGATTTCCGCGGCTTTCCAGCCAATCTCCGAACCGCTCAAGGCGGGCTTCATCATCATCATCTGCATCCAGAGGGTTTACCTTTTTACCCTCTGCGTCACGTCGGGGGTGGTACTTGTTGAACTTCTCCTCGCCATCCCAGATGTAGGCAAGAACAGTATTGCCACCGAAGTAACGGCCGCTCATATTCTAAACGATGGTCAGTTGGTTGCTATCACGTTGATTCTAACTGAGGCCTACCTGAACACAGCGACGTGCGTCGGCAGATGCCACAAATCGGACAGTAACAACTCCGTCAGCTTCGCCGTCCCAGACGACCACTTTGGTCACATCGCCAATCTTAGCGCACTCGCTCTCGATGTCCTGTTGAATCTCAATACTGGCGAGCGGGTCCTCCTGTAATCACACGTCAGTCGCCGGTTCCTATCCGTGCAAGGCAACCTTGCAAGAGCTAGGGTGTGTCAAACCTCCAGTTCGGCCAGTGTAAACATATGCTTCAGAACCACATGTCTTCTCGCCTCCTCGGCAGTCTTCATCGCCGCCATGACCTGCTCAGCTTCATCGTCACCCCAGTCGGAAAGTTTCCTATCACAGTCGAGTCAGCATGAGACACTACCGCCATGATCAACAAACACACTTATTCAACCGCTCAGCGCGCTCCTTGAACTTCTTCTTCTCTTGCGCAGTCATGACCTTGGGCTCCGAATCCTGTTCACGCTTGTAGGAAAAGTCGGCCACCTGAACGCGCATCGGTCCATTTGGGTCGCGGGGACCCATTCGGAAGTCGGTCTCGTCAAGGCACTTAATCGCGAGGTCGACTGACTCAGGTCGGAAGTACACGACCAAAGCGTCGCCATTGAAATTGCCGTCCTCGTCGGTGTACATTTTAATTCGCGGCTTTCCGGTGTCGACTTCCTCAGCGAGGATTCCATACTTCGCGAACAAGGCTTGAATCTCCGACAGCTCAGCGTCACGGGGGATCTTGGTAACCCACACAGCGGTGTTTACACGGGGCTTCTTAACCTTGGGTTCATCGGTCTAGAGAGCGAAACAGGACAGTCAATTATCAATCCCATCAAGCTGCCACAAACGATCCCCAGAACACTTACCTCGTCGTGCGAGTTCTTTCGCTTCTTACGGTCGCGCGGATGAACGACTTCGGTATCGCCGTCATCAGAGCCGTATCCTTGCTGCTTGCGAATAAGCGCCTCGTCGATCTAGGGTTGCAAGTCAGGTTAGCACCGGGGGTTGTCGGCCGGCATTATGGACAGCGCGTCGCAAAGCGCCAGCGTTTTAGTGCATATATCACGTACCGACTCGACCCATCTCTTCAGAATACTGTTAAACAGGAATTCGCGACCGTCACTAGTCTCAAGCAGGAAGCTGTTGTCCAGTTTGGAGAACGAGATGCGCGGGTCATTATCAAACTCCGCCACGTCGGTCGGGAAGTCCATTTTGACAAAGCAACCCGTCGGGGAAACTATTTCAAAGCTGGATCAGATGAAAACGATGGAGAGATAGCGTGCGCGACGTGTTGTGTAAATGGAGGATTTGCGATGATCGCGAAACAGGATATGGCGCTTGCTCCCCGACGACTGTCGCCGTGTTAATTGCTCGGCGCGGCGTTCCGGAAGCTGCTCCTGGCGGGACCCGCATCTCAGGTCTTCTCATCCAGTACAGCTCTACAGCTCTGCAGCATACTAGTTTCTTGATATTCACATTAATGCTGGCACTGCTACTCATGGTTAAAGTGCTTCAGTTCGCCTCTGTCTGGTGAATCGAGCAGTGCTTATGTCGTACCATATAAAATGTCACGGTTTGCCTCGTCAATGTGGTTTTCTCCCTAGAATGATGTCGTGAAACTCATATTTGGGTGTCTAAATACTATCAAAGTAAAAAAATGCACCGGTGTGGCCTTTGGAGAGCATCCCAGATACCTATACTTCGATAATTAAGGTGTTCAAGACACTCCGCCGTCACGAACAAAGAAAAATTAATGTGAAACAAAAAGAAAGGCATTTGCCTAATATTAGATATTAAAGAACGAACAGCTATCAGATCAAGTCCGATCTAGGCCTTGGTGTCAATAACCTCGCCCACGGGTGTAACAGTGCGCTTAGAGCTGGCCTCCGAGCTTTCCACGCCATTGACAACATCGCGGGTGACTTCAACGTAATCATACTAGAAAATAAATGTCAGAAAAGGTCACTTGGGTCGACTGAGAAGTAATAATACTTACAGCAAACTCGCCAATCTCGGCGTCGTCAATACCCATGATCTCATCTTCCTCGGGTGCGCGCAAACTGAGGCCCGGAATGAGGTTCATAAGGAAGAGAATAATACAGGTTCCAAAGAAGGCATAAGCCATTCCCGTGACTGAGTCGGCAAGCTGATATCCCAGCTGGATATAGTTCTTGTTAATCCAGCCGCCATTGATCTCAGTGAAACCATCCAGGTGCGCAATATAATCACTATCAATGCAAGTTAGTTTATGATCGGACACTCCTGCCGGGGAGTAGCTTGACTCACGCAGCGAAAAGGCCAGTCAGAAGGTTTCCAACCACACCACCGACACCGTGGACGGCAAAGATATCGAGAGCGTCATCAACGCGAAGGAGGAACTTGAGCTTAGTAGCATAGTTGCATGCAACAGCACCGACCACACCAAAGATGAAAGCAGCCCAGGGAGTGACAAATCCAGAGCCGGGTGTAATAGCAACAAGACCAGCAATGACACCAGAGCAGAAGCCAACAGTTGACCACTTGCGCTCCAGTCTGTAGTCCATCAAACACCAGGTCACACCTCCAACGGAGGCAGCAAGGTTAGTGACAACGGCAGCCATCACTGCACGAAGATTGGCAGACAGAGCAGAGCCAGCATTAAATCCGAACCAGCCGACCCAGAGGAACACGGTACCGATAACAACATGGGTTACATTGTGAGGGCGGTAGTTAAGCTCGTGGGTGCCATGGCCGCGACGCTTGCCCAACATCAAAGAGTAGGCGAGGGCAGCAGAGCCAGAGGCAATGTGGACGGGAGTACCGCCCGCAAAGTCAAGACCTCCGAGCTTGAACACCCATCCCGACGAGTTCCATGTCCAGCAGGCGATGGGGTCGTAGATAATAGTGGTCCAGATGAACATGAAGACAATGCAGGGGAGCATGCGACCACGCTCAGCAACTGCGCCGACGGCGAGAGCAACCCTAATTGCGGAGACGATGTCAATTTGTGTGTCTAGAGGATCTCCATCCACTGGGTGGATGCATGATGATAATGACTCACGTAATAGCGGCGAACATGCCCTGGAAGATAGCAAACAGGAGATCAGGAACCTTGGGACTTCCCACAGATGGTGCACCTAGAACACCCTTGAAGCCGAAGTTATCGAGGTTACCGATGTAGCTGCCGGCTGTGTGGGAGAAGGCCAGCGAGTAACCCCAGAAGAACCATTGGAATGAAACCACACCGACCGACATGATAGAGAGCCATATCAATGAGAGTGCCGACTTTCGACGAGCTAGACCGGAGTAGAAGAATCTATAATCAAGTAATGAGTGAGAGTCCTTGGGTGTTTAGGGAAGGGGTTGGTCAAGTCATACCCAACTCCAGGGATCATCAGCAGCACTAGTGCTGTCGACATAATAACCCATGAGATATCACCAGACTATTACCACTGTTAGCTACGGAGCTCCTCCATTGACTCCTAAAAGGTACACAGCATACACTATAGAAGATGTTCAAGTCATCATGAAGGGAGTCACCACCAGTTGCGATGGTACCATTGTATTCAACCGGGTATTCGGCCATGATGAGACCAAGGCTAGGCCAATTGTATTGCAAGTGTTATCGGAAGTTGAAAGGCAGTGGCAATGGAGTGATACACTCCCACAGCTTTGTGATAGGAGATGGGGCGAAAGAAGTAAAAAATACTTTCAAGCACCGGGCTGTGAAAGGAGAGAGAAGTGATATGTCTAACATGCAAGGACAAACCCTGGTAATTAAATAACTGGCAGTCTCAGACAACCAACTATGCTCCACCATCAGACGCTAGAACGCTACCAGACCATCGACCTTAGTTCCGATAGTGGAAGCTGGTCATTCTGATTTCTGATATGATTCATCTACTCTGATAGCAGCTAGCCAAGACCGCCCCGTTTTAACCATGCTGGGTTCATAGCGGATATGGTATATCCATGGATACTCCATAGACCCAGACCGGGGAATTACGGGTCCTTGCGTTTACAGACTTCAGCTATATTTGGATATTGTACTTTGTACTCCGTATGGGTATCTGCTTCCAAAACCATGTTTACACTGCAGTGTAACTACGTGCTGTTTTTCTCTACATCTGTGCATCCATGGATTTTCCCTTGAGAAGGATCTACTCTGCACCTCATGCTCCATGCTTTGACCCCCGATAAGCAGGGGGAAAGTCCGACTGGCGTACGAAGTGATAAACAGATTGGGTCATTTCCAAGGTTCAGTGACAGAAAAGAATAATAGGAAATAATAGGGATCGAAATTGGACGGGTGCTCAACGACTGGCTGTAGATATGAAGTTGAAGGCAGCCAATCAGAGGCATTTGCTTATCATTCTCAAGATTCTGTGGCTTCATCCGTTAATAACATTGGAACCTTGGAAGTGGACTTCATGCCTTATTGAATGGAAACTGACCCGGTGCCTTGGATATAGTACCTACGTAGTTTCCATAATAATTGCATATTGCTATGTGCAACGTGAAGTTGTTCTGGACGTTTGATCTCTTATCATAGGTTCATCGGTCCAATCTCGTGTTGCCCCAACCAATCACAGTTTAATTTCCCTTATCTCATCCCTATATACATTGTCAACACGCGCAATTTCTACTCAGAATACATTTGACAGCGCGAGTGGCTACATAGTATTCCCTTGTTGCGCTCTTTTATATCATACAAGGCCTCGGATAATGTGGGGGGAGGTCACAGATCAATCACTCGTACGAAAAACTGCTATAGTGCCATTTTCTTTACGTATCTTCGCATCAAAATCTGCCTATACATAACTGTTCAACATTCATGCTTCTGCCCCTGCAGGTCGCATATTCTCTCCGCATCATCTCTTAGTGGCTCCCCCCATTCTCCGGGTCTGTCACACCCGGTTCCACACGATGCAGAACACATGGGGCGGGAAAACTAAACTCTTTCCCACGGAGTCTACAACGTAGGGGGGTCTACAAAAGTACACCAAGTCAAGGTCAAGATAAGCATCCAGTCTTTCATTGGCGGGAATATTAGAGGCTGATTCGGCATCCCGACTTGGACCTTGGCGAACTCTCGGGCCAATAAGTCAAGAACTCTACTTAACATCACATTGTAGATCGATGAATATATGCCGAGTTCTTGCGCTATTGATCTCCTTGCTTTTGTTTTTTGTCAATAGCAAGATCGGAGGCTTGATCATCTTGTATATCTACGAAGTCGGAGGGTTAGAGGTCAGGTTAGACATGCTATGTGCTTCATTCCATAGTGACTTGCCTCTGATACCACCTAGGAAAGGAGATGTATAGCCTCTTCAATGCTGCTTGGATTATTAGTCTATGCAGATGATGACCCTAGAGCCGCATGATCCTCGATTATGAATCCACTGATCCACTGATCGACGTTGAATCTACAATGTACATACCTATTCGATATATATACGGAGTTCGGAGTACTCCATACTAAACGTAATGTTGCCCTAGCCAGGAGCAAAAGTCTGCATAGTTTGGAAATAGATACCAGCTTTTCAACGAATGTTCGACATGCCCAGTCATGTTATGTGCTCATTTCTCTAGTTTCATTTAACCTAGGTAGACTCTCACTGCGCCAGCGATTTCCCCACCTGCGGCAACCTTAAAAGTCTAGGCAATAATACCTACTTCACTTCTCCTGCCACCTTCTGAATCTTCCTTTCGCCTCTTTATTCATTCGCCATCTCTAACTCAGGACTCTTCCTACCGCAGCATTCTCTTTCTTCAACTTCCTGATTCTTCAAGATAATAATTAATTCTTATATCAACTTCCATAGGGTCAATTTCTACAATATCCCAATTCCTATAATAAGAATGATTGGCCGCTTATACGTAGTCTTAATAGCCTCCTTTAGTCTTCTCCGATAGTCTTTTTATATATCTTTTTAGTGGTCTTTTTTAGTAGCCTCCTTAGGCAGTTTCTCTAGATATCTAGTCGTATAGTATCTTCTCTCCCTCCTTAGTTCATTTGGTAAATAGTAGAAACGGGAACTTTCCTAGCTATAACATTTGATATCTCAACCTCTACAATATCTCAGTTTCTATGTGAATTCCTATAAATTCCACAAGACCTATGGTTAATAAAATATATGAACATGAAATGTTCTGCTAGCAAAATGCGATATGGATCTGGCTGGCGTGGGAAATGGTCCCAGGTCTACGCCTCGGTGACAAGCTTGGGAATGATCCACACTGGACTCTGTCCGCTATTGGGAGGGAACATATCCGTATGGCCTTTATAAGGGCTCTTCCGTATGTCGATCCTCTCGTTTCCTGATTATACTAACGATAAACTTTAGTCGGGCGATCGAGAAAGGGTATAGACCTTATCCGCCCAGTCTCTCTCAGCTAGTCTGGCATAGTGAAACAGGCACCCTATATGTTATTACAAGTTGTGTTTCATATCAAATAAGTGGACTAACATTATCGGTTACTTCTACGGCGTGAATGATGAACCTAAAGACCGGAGCAACATCAAGGTCGGTCCGCAGGCCCTAGCGCTCTATAGCCTCGCGAAACCTTCTTCGGATGAATGGTTTGACAAAACTTGGAACGGGGATACCACAGGCTGGAAAATGTAGCTCATATAGAGGGGGAGTCCATCTAGCACATCCCTTTCTAGCTTCATCATTTCTCTTAATAAAGGCACTTCTTGAATCTAATGTGAATATGGTTCGCCAGTACCGGTAGCGACTATTGCATAGAGGATAATACCTTTCTCCAGTTACTAGCGACGCCGTCGATAATACTCGGGGCTGCGGATTTGCTTCTTCTTTAAGCAGGATAGTTCAAAATAGGCGTGCCCCAGGAAGTAACAGATTCGGCCAAAAAACGTGGGCAAGTACTGACGGCCGCAGAAGAACAACTGAATGACGAAAAGAAACTGTAAAGACTGGAGTTCAGAAGGACCCAGAGAGTAGTAAGACACTTCTCTCTTTTGATACAGGCCACCGAGCAGTTTGTACGAGCTGATGGCGGGGGGATAGACTCATTAAATATTAGAGGAAAGTTGGGGGGGAGGGGTGGGGTTTGAGATATTTCAGCACAAAGAAAGATCTTTTGCTAATTTGAAACCTCAACTCAAGCGGCAAGGTACGAGATGATAGTAGAACTAACAGATAGAACCTACATGTATTTAGTAGCCTTGAATTGGGCATGGCGTGCAGTTTTTTATAACCTAGAATACAAAAAGAGCCACAAACAAGCAATAAGATTTTACGAAGATGGAGCATGCTGGATCACATATTGTGCACGGAGTACTCCGTACAATGAATAAGTACAATATAGCTGGCTTTCAAGATTGGACGCGAGTACTCCGTATCAGAGCTCGGACTTAATATAAATGAAAAGTCGAAACAGGAAAAATTCGCAGTAGATCGAACAGTAATAGGTGGGGACATCCATGGATCATTCGGTTAGCCACAAAGCACCGCCACAGCATCCGCCTCCCTATCACCTCGGTCCTACTGTCAGACGTGCTCTCCCGGACCATCGCACGGTATGACCACCATGCAGCATCCGGAAATTCCCAGTCCTGATTCGGATGGCTCAGGCTCTTCTGATGAATTTCCTCAGTACCCTGTGAGGAACAACTCATCATTTGGAGAGACCGTCGACGAGCAAATCCAGACACCTGCAAGCACTATCACATCTTCCCCTCCAAATCTTTCACCCAGTATTCCCTCGTGGTCTAATACGCCGACGGCACGGCCACGTGGGATTAGCATTGGCGCTACCACTCTCATTGACAAGCCCGATGGACTTCCAATGGCTAGCGACTTACGACCTCAGCGCCCGTCCGCCCCGGTCCGAACGCCGTCGAATACGTATGCCCCACAGCGGCGCCCAACGCAGTACATCAGCCTTCAAGAAGACCGCCAGCGATCATCATCAGCAAAACGAGGAAATCGACGGGATCCGAACGCGCAATACCGTGCCCAAGAGAAAGCCTACGTCCAACGAATTCGAGCGAACCCACAAGCCTGGTATCATCATTCCAAAGACGCGCCACCCAACATCATGACAGAAGGGGATGGTGACTTGGAAGACCCCTCTCCTTCCTCCGAAGTGGCCTTTGAAGATGACTCTTACGACCCTGATACCCAACTTTTCCTCCCGGACGACAATTTACCAAGCGCGGAAGAACTGAAGCATCCCAAGAACCAGGAGCGGCTTGAGTGGCATTCCATGCTGGCGTCGGTTTTGAAGGGAGATGTAGTGAAACAAGAAAAGCAACGACTCATAGGATCTGCGGAATCAAAACGGTCGGCGGCCCAGAGCTATGCACTTTGGATCGGAGTTCGGGCAAGGACGTGCGGCCGAAGTATTCCTTTGCAGCGAAAGTTGATTGAGGATGCACGGTCACGTCTGGGTCCGATTATCGAGGATATCATCGGATTCCAGATTAAAGGAGAAACGGAGATCGGGAAACCGCCAAAACAGCAAGTCGAGGATATTGTGGAGAAGGTCGAGCGATGCGAGATTCTGTACTCTTCGCACAAGGAAATGGAAGCTGCCAACCCTCGTGTCGCCTCGGAGGAATTCAACTCTAGTCGCGCGGCCATATTTGCGTGGCACAACATCACGGCTCTCATCAACACCGAGCTGGCCGTGCTGCAGAGCTGGGTAGGGAACGAGGCTCTTGATTTCAGCCAGCCGAGGGTCAAGTCTGCCAAAGATGATCTTTCGGATGGGTCGTCCTTCCTTGATCGCATTATGAAGGAAGATGGCCTGAAGACTCTCCAGGACAAGGACGGCATGCTTCTTCGCATTCTTGTCGTCATTCAGAAAGCGAAGAGTACTCTGATCGAGAACTCAGAAGCGTTTGCCGCGCGGCACCTGCCACCATATATCGAAGAGCTACTAACATTGATTAACTTCCCCTCTCGGTTGATCCAGGAAATCATTCGAGTCCGTCTATCCTATGCGAAGAACATGAAAGACCCAGCACAGCAAGCCCCCATTTTGATTGATCAGATGATTTCACAATTCCAAATCCTGATGAAAGTGGCGGTTGATATCAAGTTCCGCTACCTCGATGTCTCGAGGCCAGAACCCGGCTGGGATTTGCCGCCATGTGTCGATGAGAACTTTGACAATTCGGTCTTGGATGCCATGAAATACTATTTCCGACTACTCAACTGGAAGCTAAATGCCAACAAGAACACTTTCAAAGAGGCCGAAATTCTGGAACAGGAATGGGGGTTCTCCTATGATATTGGTTGCCGGCTTGACGGTGGAGATATTGAGGTGGCCGAACAATTTAGGTATGATCCCCCGTGATTTGCACAATTAACAAAGCTAACAAGAACAACAGTGCACTCACTGCCAGATCCTTGCAGCGTCTCATGATTCATTTTGAACGTGAACTCGTCCCCAGGCCCACGGAAACTGTGCAGGATATGGACAAACGATACAAGAGCATTTTGGATTCCACGCGAATTCGTCAACGCAAGCTCTATCGATTCTCCAAGTTTTTGTGCCAGTTGTTCGAAAACGCTACCGAATACAACATCACGACCGATATCGCTTATGATTTCTTTGAGGCACTCTTAATCTCAGACCATTTCCTTGTGACCTCTACCACATCCGTCGGGCAAAAAGGAGTCTATCTAGTCGCACACCGTGCCCTATGGAACCGCCCCGCTGATATCCAGGGTATCTTATCTACCTCCTTCAAAGAAGATGATCCAAACCAGGATGTCCATGTTCCCTATGTTCTGGCCATCCGACCCGAAAGACCCCTTGCCTGGGCAGGAAAGGAAATGCAAATGGAGTTCTTGGAACATCCAACAGATGTGCGGCTGGGCAAGCTACGTATCGTTGTTGGGGGCATGCAAGAACGACTGCAGAATGCACGCGCGGAGCTCGCACGACTCACGGGCATCCAACTTGATATGGTCATTGAACAACGTGCAAACCTTGGACGTGTGAACGTCGAGTTGAACAAGATCAAGAAGATTTCTTTCAAA
This sequence comes from Penicillium desertorum, assembly GCA_028827375.1. Taxonomy (NCBI): domain Eukaryota; kingdom Fungi; phylum Ascomycota; class Eurotiomycetes; order Eurotiales; family Aspergillaceae; genus Penicillium; species Penicillium desertorum. The sequence continues at coordinate 7,261,400 of JAPWDO010000003.1, forward strand.
CTGTCCATGACTATTATGGATAGTGTGGCCATCATCAAAGATCAGCTACATGAGAGAAACTGGGAGAACAATGATTTGATTCAGGCCTGTTATGCATTCGCAACAGAATTTGGCAAACGGTCCTCCAACTATGTCGATGCTAACAGGCGCGCTATGAACAGTGCCAGGCTGGTGGAATTGTCTCTTGACTGGGTCGCGTTCATCTGTGATGAGTGTGATGCTGCGGACCGAAAGACTTTCAAGTGGGCTGTCGCAGCGCTCGAGTTTGCGATGGCGATCACATCCAGCCGACATCTCCTGTCTATGGACCAAGATCAGTTCAGTGATTTCAGATCGAAAGTGGCAGGGTGCATGTCCCTCCTCATTTCTCATTTCGATATCATGGGTGCGCGGTCTTCCCTTGCGGCGAAGAACGAGAAACGCATGGAGGAACGCAATGGATCCCGACAGATTGGCGCTGGTCGGATCACCAGCGACGAGGAAGCATCAAGACTCGTTCGCGACACTTGGTACGCGCGTGTTATGGAGATTGAAGAGAGGAGAATTGAGGAAGATGCGAAGCGCCAGGCTCTGGGAAAGGTCCTAGAAGGATCCGATGAAGCTGATCGGTCACTCACCGTGCTATCTTCATCGGCTACCAATGTTACTCTGCGTTGGCAGCAAGGCCAGTTCATCGGTGGTGGTACATTTGGATCTGTCTATGTGGCTATCAACTTGGACAGCAACTATTTGATGGCTGTCAAGGAAATTCGCCTGCAAGATCCCCAGCTCATTCCCAAGATCGCCCAGCAGATCCGAGACGAAATGGGCGTGCTTGAAGTGCTCGATCATCCAAACATTGTCTCCTACCACGGCATTGAGGTGCACCGTGACAAGGTTTACATCTTCATGGAGTACTGCTCAGGTGGCTCACTCGCTAGCTTGCTAGAGCACGGGCGTATCGAGGACGAAACGGTCATCATGGTGTATGCTCTTCAACTCCTAGAGGGTCTAGCGTATCTTCACGAAGCCCATATCGTACACCGTGACATTAAACCCGAGAATATCCTGCTCGATCACAACGGTGTCATTAAGTACGTTGATTTCGGTGCAGCCAAGATCATCGCTCGCTCGGGCCGCACAGTTGCCCCAATGGACAACCCTCAACTAGGCGGTTTCAAGGAGTCGGCTAAAGACCCCACGAACCAGCGCAAAAACCAGAAGACCACCACAGGAACCCCAATGTACATGTCACCCGAAGTGATCCGTGGCGATGCAAATCTAGACAACCGCGAAGGAGCTGTGGATATCTGGTCTCTGGGCTGCGTGATCCTAGAAATGGCAACCGGGCGCCGGCCATGGTCCACATTGGACAACGAGTGGGCAATTATGTACAACATCGCCCAGGGCAAACAGCCCACGCTTCCATCTCGCGACCAACTCAGCGACCAGGGCATCGACTTCGTGCGCCGCTGTTTCGAATGCGATCCCGCTCGCCGCGCCACTGCCGCCGAACTCCTCCAGCACGAGTGGATCATCTCCATTCGTCAACAAGTCGTCTTAGAGTCCCCTACTCCGGCCAGCGAGTATAGCAGCGGTTCCAACTCAAGCTCTCGTCAAAACTCGACATATATGTGATTTTCTCTTCCTCGCGCCATTCCTTTCTTCCTGATCTCTACCTCCATGATGTTGCCTTATTTACGTGGACAACATCTGCACTTTGATTATCATGGGACCTAAAAGTGTCTTTCCCATCCACACTCGCTCGATCTCGCCATCCTCGACTGACATCGCATGTGATACCCCTTCTCGCCTCTTTTCTTGCTTTAACATCTTTTGTTCGCCAAAGCCATACCATAATGCCATCTCACGTCCGCAATCATCTCTTCATCTATTTCCTGGAACTCATATCCAATTTTTTGGGTTCCTTGATTCTTGTTTACCATGTTTTTTCCACGCCTGGTTTTTTATATTCGGTGCGAGGATCTATCGACATTTCTCACTATGGCCCTCGGATATAAACGGATCGGGGACAAGTCTCTTTTAGTATCTGTTGGTCGCATAATTCATTTCTAGCACATATATACGCGTTAATTGCATTTGTGCATCTGAATCCAAATGTTTCACTTGGTTATATTACTAGATCGGATCATTTAGCATTGCCAGTCAGCGGTAGATACATATACACCGGATTTTAGGTCGCAAGTTGGATTTCCCTTTCCGCTTTAGTGCTCCTTGCCGCTCTTTGCTCACTAAGACTGAGCACCCGTCCACTGGACCTTGTGGCCCTATACCTTTGAGCCAATCTGAATGCGCTATTGTCTTGCTTCCCAAATTACCAAAATGCTCGATGTTACCTACCTAGGTAGGTGGCATCATGATTAGATGATCCATTACTCCGCTTTGGGGCTAGCGTCACTCTTATTGATGATGGATAATGCTTCCATAATCCCGAAGATGAGATTTCTAAGGTTCTGGAGCTCTCTAGAGTACTTAATCGCCTATATAAACCATGGGACCCTTGAATTTTGCTCAGCAGAAAATAAATCTACTCGACAGCACTTCCATTACTTGCATATTATTTGAAAACCTCTCAAACTATTATGCCAAACCCACTCGCCCACGCCAAGATTGTTCCGCGCTTCTCTAGCGAACGTGGATACGCCGAACATGGCGGCTGGCTCAAATCATTCCACACTTTCAGCTTTGCCAGCTATTACGACCACCGATTCCAGAACTTTGGAAGTCTACGTGTACTAAATGAGGACCGCGTCGCAGCACGAAATGGCTTTCCAACACATCCCCACCGCGACGCGGAGATCTTCAGCTATATCCTGAAAGGCGAGCTCACGCACCGTGACAGCATGATTAGGAAGGGTGCGGAGGCCGAGCAAGGGAAACAATTCTACCGCATGCAGCGGGGGGATGTACAGTTCACCACTGGCGGAACAGGTAAACCTCTTGAGCTTCCATTTTAGCCGATATCAAACCGAAGCTGACGCGAGACAGGGATTGCGCACTCGGAGCAGAACGAATCCAACAAGTCGGTGCACTTCCTCCAGATCTGGGTGCTCCCCTGGAAGTATGACCTCAAACCCCAGTACCATACAATGACTTTTAGCGAGGAAGCGAAGCGCAAAGCCTTCGTTCCTATTTTGTCGCCACTTGCTGCGGGCCCTCAAGCAACCCCGGCACAGGAAGAGACCGCTGTTCCTAAGATTCCTGGCACCATCCCCATCCATGCTGACTTTGTCATGGGGGCTGGAATTATCGAGCCCGCTTCAACATTCAAGTGGACTGTTGGTGCTGGCGAAGCTGTTGAGTCTAAGAAAAAGCGAAATGTTTACATCCACCTACCTATGACCAAGCAGGGCAAGTCCAAGATCATGCTTGATGGTCGGAAGGATGCTGTGCTCGAAGAAGGCGATGGTGCTTTTGTCACGATGGTTAATGCTGGCGATGCCCTCCGTGTGGAGAGTGTTGGTGAGGTTGAGGCTGAAGTTATTGTACTGGACAGCAGTTGAGCCCAAATTCCTGCGAAAATAGATTAGCCTGTCTAAATTGATGAATTGTGTACATTAGCAATATAGAAATTACGGTATCCTTGAGTACACTGAGTGATCACCCTATACTGTGAAATACTCAATGAGCAGGACCCTGAGCGCCCATAAAGCGGCGGCACCCGGGAAATTCGCATCCGCAGCCTAAAATCCGATGCATACTGCTACATATGTATATATTTATGGATGTAGGACCTCCCACGTACATCCATGGATAGGCGTACATGACTCACAATCTACGCACTTATTTCGGTTTTACTAGCTCTCGTGAGCCGACTCGATTCATCAAGAACGGCCGTTGCTTTCTGCGCCGTGCTCTATTATATGGGTGGGCCAGCGAAGGAGCTACATAACAAAGTATCCAGCTCTCGAGCCTTGGCACATATATACGATTACGAAGAATACGCAGTAAAAATGTTCAATAACCAGGCTGGTCAGCCAACAGCTCACATGGAAAATAATAACACTAAGTTAACACAAGATAGGTGAGGAATAAGAAAACAAGAAGGAAAAAGATGAGAGATTAGGACTCCAAACAGAGGATGTAGGGTAACCAGAACCAGGTCGCCGGAAGTGGGGACGGAAACGCCGTTTCGTAGATTGCAATATCGTGAGACATGAGGGTCAACTTGAGGATGAGTCGTGTGGATGTAGGCTTTGCCTGAAAAGGGATATGGTTTTAGAAATCCTCAGATGACATGGGTAGTCGAAAGGATGATCAAACACATAACACGAGGGAGGAGAGCGTGGGAAACAGAGGTTGGCGTAGAGGGTATTGAGGGAAAGCAAACGGGATAGTGAACCCAATGGAGTTTTGAGGGATCCAGGCTGCTCATTCGGAATAGTAACCAGGAAGCACTGCTTAGCCATGTGATACCAGACACAATAAGAGGAATACGAGACACACGAGGACCAATTAGTCACGTAGGAAGCCATGAGGTCGTTTTAGGCACCAGCAAGCAAATTCGGCGATATTTATCGGAACTCGACTGCTGGTGCGCATCCACGATCTTCGACATGCTTGAGTTCAAGCTGTTGGAATCTGTAATAAAATTAGCATCAGCAAAATCGACAATTTTCGGAAATAGAACATCCACCTACCGCTCGCTCTTCGCATGGAAGTATACGCCGCTCACAGTTCCCTCAATCTGGTTGAAGCAGATGTAATAGAACCCTTCGAAACTAGCACCAGAGATCGTCCGTACTCGATGGTCCGGAACAAGGAAAGATTCCTTCCATCTCATGAATATGTGTTCACGCTGGGCGAAATTACGGTATGTGAAATCCGCTCGTTTGGCCTGTTTAGCCAGCGGACGCCAGGCAGGAAACCGAGACCAATGGTGCAAGTCTGTCTTTTCCGACGCACCCCATTCCTCATTACGAGTCTGGAAAGTATGTTTAGTACCGATGATTTCTCCTTCAAAAAAGGTAGTCAAGGTAGGGTGATCTTCTGTCAGGCCTGTTGAGAATAACAAATATTAGTTGAGCTAGGCCCAATGCACGTGCGCACGAATCACATACCTTGGATTCTAAGATAGCCACAGAGATACGACTCGGCCATATCCACATGCTTAATCTCGACATCGACATTGTAAACTTGGCGATCTGATTGTTGAGTTCCGGCGAACTTGCTGCCGGAACGAAGAAAAGAGGTATGGTTCGGCAGAAGCTATGACGATGGTCAGTGGCATGATACTGCGATAGAATCGATCTAAATACTTACACGAACGTTGGAGAATTCCCAGTTGAGAAGTGAGGATCCCGGAGTCGCTGCTGGTGACTGGCTGCGAGGGCAGGTTGACTCGGCAGGGGAGGTAGCCCGGACTGGGTCATCTTCCTCGACGCCCGTCGGCTTTCCTTCCGCCTTCATCGGCTCGGGGGTGCTGCCACCATCAGATTGACTGGGCATGGAGGGCGCAATTGGGATTTCAGGCGAGAGAGAATCGAGAGGGTAGCTATTCGATACAGTATCGGGAGATTCTCGCCAAGCCGAGATCCTTTCGGGCTCCGGTGGACATGTCGTGCGGGCGATCGCTGCGGCGATCGAGTTGTTACTCGGAGTCGGCATTGCAAATCAGGGAAAGAGGAGATGGGACATTGAATCGAAGCAAGAAACTCCAAAGCAAATATCAAAAAGAAAGAAAAGAGAGCAAGGGGGATGGATCATTTGAGATCAGCGAACTAAGTCTTTTAAGGCCTTGAGGAACGAGCAATGCGGGGACAGTCCAGGTGGGTCAGCTGTTTCTGCGCCTGGCGCGGCGCCACTTTCAATATTGGTTATGTAATGTGCATGCCTTAGGCCACAAGCCAATCAAAGCGCTTTCATCTAGTTTTTGATATCCTCCGTAATAGGTACAACCTTGTACCTTTGTAAAGGTCAATGGTATGACCAATCTTTTGTCCAGATCAGGACAGATTAGGCAATCTTGGGCAAGCTTGGGCATTTCAGCACACCTACGAGAGTACGATGTTGACACAACCATGCTAAAGTAACTTTCAATCTTCTCTTATACAAGCCCAACTTGAATGCCCAGGTGAAGCCCCAGTCCTAAGGTGTCACTTGTGACATCGCTGATGTGAATATCAAATACGAGCCTGACAATATCCCAGTGGCTACTATTACTGAGGCGATGGAACTAAATAACACAGAATTGGAAGAGCTCCCTACGTTTATCCAAGCTCACGAACAACTTGGCCCAAGCTTGAATTAGTGTTGGCTTTTTTTTGTGGGAAATTGGATATATAAAGCGAGAACGTCCATCTATCGTAGGGATTGGTTCAATAAACTCGACTCTCATCAGAAATACTAGCACCCAAGACTTGAGTAAATACTTAAATACTCTTAAGCTACATATCTTCTGCCATGCTTTTCTAAGATTGGACATCTTGCTTCGACATCTTTTATACTAGCCCAACCGCTACGAACATACAAGACTGTCAAATTGCCCAGAAATGATTGAATGTAGACATGCCCGAGGGTATCAATCTCATTGTTTTTGGCGCTATAATTGAGTTCGCATCCCAAGAAACCCTCAAAAGAACGCCTGATGAGTATCATCAAATTAAAACCCCCAATTATTCTTCAATTTTGTTTTATGCTCTCAATACTTAGATGGGCTTGATCTGTGAAGCAAAGAATGGTCAAACGATGTTCCAAGCATGGGGACAGGATCGATAATACCTTAAAGTGAAGGGAGATCAGCGAGAACACAAGGGCCTTCAGGTCTTGCACTAGATAGTAAAAGACTCGAAGTCCTTCCGGGTCGTCAGACTCTGTCACATCGACGAGCGAGCCGATCTTGGCAGTCTGTACAACTCAGTGTTAGATGATGGCCAGTTCCATAAGTTAGCTCGGTCAATTACCTCGAAGGAGATGTGCTCATTTCCGATTCGGATCTCCAGCTCTTGGCGTCCGTCCTTGTTCTTCTGGGGCCACTTGGAGTCATCTTCCCTAGATGGGGTCAGCGCGGATGTTCTTCCTGTCGGGTAATCCAAGTGCATACTTGAGTATCTCGCTATCCTTGATAATGCGCTTCACTTCTTCGACCAGCGCATCGCTCACACACACTATTACTCCATCAGCTCGTGCTCGTTTCTCTTTTTGGTATGTATGCTCCTGCTCACTTTCTTTGCGGATGAGGGAATCATTGCGGTAGTTCGAATTGTTCGCATATCGTACGGCGGCGCTGCTACCCTCGGAAATGGTACGGAGATCAAACTCTGCATGCAAGTTAGCGACTGAGGCAAGAAAATGATCATGACTGGCACGCAGACTTACCTAGGAACTCATGTCCAAACCGCCCAGAGTGACCTGAGCTGTGAGGACCGTCAGCAGCTGAGGAAACCTGGGCTCACTCATGTCATCCTTACTAGTATCGGAGATAGAAATTCTCATTCGACATCCTGGCGAATCTCAATCGTAGAGGTCGTAAGGGAGTGAAGAGAGATAGCAATCGACGAAGTGGCAGTTGAAAAGCGGCGGGCTGTGGCTTAGTCATCCACACAGACGGAGCCGGGGGGCCAGATTAAGGGACAAGTTGATGGTCCCTCCCCATTGCGCATCATAACATCTAATGATTTCAGGGCTGGCGAGGGGTGTTGCTTTACACTAATTGCTTGTTCTTGATATCTGGCGCAATCTCCTATTACTGGGAGAATTACCCCTACTGTATGTGTTTATTCCTACATGCTGATGTGTCCCCAAAACAACCCCGGAACTGACAACTTGCAGCTCTCTTTCGTTCCGATCCCCCCCTCAATCCGCCACCATGGCGTCGTTCCTCGAAAATACCTACAGTTTGCTCCATGTAGACAATACTGCCGACCAGCCGACCGTGCAGGAGCTCAAGCTGCAGCTGGAGAAAGGCAACGATGAGACCAAGTTGGAAACAATGCGGACAATTGTCACCATCATGCTGAATGGAGATCCTATGCCGCAAATCCTCATGCACATCATTCGTTTTGTGATGCCGTCGAGGAGCAAGTCATTGAAGAAGCTGCTTTATTTCTTCTATGAAATATGCCCCAAACACGATTCTTCTGGCAAGCTTAAGCAAGAGATGATCCTGGTTTGGTAAGGATGCCCCTGGCCATTGCTACATGGTCTTTCCTGTCTGACCAATTTTATCCTGTAGTAACGGCATTCGCAACGATCTGCAACATCCCAACGAATACATTCGAGGCAATACTCTCCGATTCCTCTCCAAACTCCGCGAACCAGAGCTCATTGAGCCCCTCCTCTCCTCCGCACGTGCGTGTCTGCAACATCGTCACGCATACGTTCGCAAGAATGCAGTCTGGGCTGTATCTTCTATTTTCCAGCACTCCGAGTCCCTCATTCCCGACGCGCCGGAGTTACTCCAGTCGTTCCTCGAATCGGAGACCGACAGCACCTGCAAGCGCAATGCCTTTGCGGCACTCATGTCGATTAGCCACCAGAAGGCGCTCGAGTATCTGCGCACCACGTTTGACACAATTCCAAACACAGATGAGTTGCTCCAGCTAGCCGAGTTGGAGTTCCTCCGGAAGGATGCAGTACAGAACACTCAGAATAAGGTGAGTTTATAGATCCTAACGTAATAATGGCGGGTCACTGACGAACTACAGTCGCGATACTTGAAACTCATGCTCGAGCTCCTCGATGCCTCCACTAGCACCGTTGTTTACGAAGCCGCAACATCTCTTACCGCCCTCACTAGCAACCCTGTAGCCGTCAAAGCCGCTGCGGGCAAGCTGATCGAGCTCGCCATTCGGGAGGCCGACAACAATGTCAAGCTCATTTGTCTGGAACGCGTGGACCAACTGAGAATTCGCAATGAGGGTGTCTTGGACGACCTGACCATGGAGGCCCTGCGGGTTCTCAGCAGCCCTGACATTGATGTCCGGAGAAAGGCCCTCAACCTTGCCATGGAGATGGTCTCGAGCAAGAACGTGGAAGAAATCATCATGCTGCTCAAGAAAGAACTTGCCAAGACCGTCGACGAACAATATGAACAGGTAGGTTTTACAGTCGCCTTGCACAACCCAGCAGTACTAACAATCCCCATAGAATAGCGAGTATCGCCAGATCTTGGTACAGTCAATACACTCCTGCGCCATCAAGTTCTCCGAAATTGCTGCCAGCGTGGTTGATCTCCTGATGGACTTTATCGCCGACTTCAATAATAACTCCGCCGTCGATGTCATTTCGTTCGTCAAAGAGGTTGTGGAGAAATTCCCTGACTTGCGCGGGTCGATCGTTGCCCGCTTGGTTTCAACTTTGAGTGAGGTTCGAGCTGGAAAGGTCTACCGTGGTGTGCTCTGGGTTGTCGGTGAATACTCCCTGGAGGAGAAGGATATTCGGGATGCTTGGAAGACGATCAGAGCCAGCCTTGGTGAAATCCCAATTTTGGCATCCGAACAACGACTCCTGGACGAGGTTCCGGACGACAACGCCCTGCTGATGGAGCAGGCTAACGGCCAGTCCAAGGCCGCGCCTACTGGATCCCGGAAGGTGCTCGCAGATGGCACCTACGCCACCGAAAGTGCTCTCACCAGCCAATCGGCTGCAGCTGCTCGTCTCGAGGCTGTCAAGGCCGCACAGAAGCCTCCTCTGCGCCAGCTCATTTTGGATGGCGACTACTACCTGGCGACGGTTCTCTCTTCGACTTTGACCAAGTTGGTGATGCGTCATTCCGAGGTGTCACAGGATACTGCTCGTACAAATGCTCTCCGTGCCGAGGCCATGCTTATCATGATTTCCATCATGCGCGTTGGCCAATCTCACTTTGTTAAGGCTCCTATTGATGAGGATTCAGTGGATCGTATCTTGACCTGTGTGCGCTCACTGGCTGAGTTCTCCGAGAAGAAGGAGCTGGAAGCCACTTTCTTGGAGGACACCCGAAAAGCGTTCCGCGCCATGGTCCAGGTCGAGGATAAGAAGCGGGCTGCTAAGGAGGCAGTGGAGAAGGCCAAGAGTGCTGTGCAGATTGACGATGCTATTCCCATTCGCCAATTCACCAAGAAGAACGCCGTCGAGGGTGGGGAGGAGATCGAAATGGATCTTGCCAAGGCAACTGGCGGCGATTCGACCGTGGAGGACGTTTCTTCGAAGCTCAGCCGGGTGGTGCAATTGACTGGTTTCTCTGACTCGGTCTATGCTGAAGCCTATGTCACTGTCCACCAGTTCGACATTGTTCTTGACGTCCTGCTGGTTAACCAAACAACGGAGACTTTGCAAAACCTGTCCGTGGAGTTCGCAACTCTCGGTGACCTTAAGGTCGTTGAGCGGCCATCCACCAACAACCTTGGACCACGCGACTTCTTGAATGTACAGGCTACGGTCAAGGTTTCGTCAACCGACACCGGTGTTATCTTTGGTAACATTGTCTATGACGGCGCCAGCTCTACCGAGACCCATGTGGTCATTCTCAACGACATCCATGCCGACATCATGGATTATATCCAGCCCGCTCACTGTACCGAGACTCAGTTCCGTACCATGTGGACTGAGTTCGAGTGGGAGAACAAGGTCAACATCAACTCCAAGGCTAAGACTTTGCGTGACTTCCTCAAGCAGCTGATGGACAGCACCAATATGGCTTGCTTGACTCCCGATGCTTCGCTCAAGGGAGATTGCCGCTTCTTGAGTGCGAATCTGTATGCCCGCAGTGTATTCGGTATGTTTCCAATACCCCGATAACCCATCCCTTTCTACTTGATATGATAACTGACTATGTAACCAGGCGAGGATGCACTAGCAAACCTGAGCATCGAAAAGGAGGGAGACGATGGGCCAATTACAGGATTTGTGCGGATAAGAAGTCGCTCCCAGGGTCTGGCACTGAGCTTGGGCTCTCTGAAGGGCCTCAAGGCAGCGACTGCATAAGTCTATTGTTTTCCAGCGGTTTGCGGTCTATATGATGCTTTTTATCCTTTTCCCCCCAATTTTATCTGTCTGTTCTGTTCATTCAAGACGAATTTGTTTACTTATATGTCTCTTTATTGTGTAGATGAGATGAACGTCTCATCAGGAGTAGTGGATAGAAAACAATGTCTTTGATATTTCCAGGGTATTATAGTAGTCTCTAAAGAGTTATCTATTTATATACACAAATACTTTAGCATTTCAATATATAATTGTACTCCGTGAGGTCCTCTATCCTGACTGTTTACATGTTGCATGTACATTCTGTCAGATGCAGGGACCACATGCCTAGACCCGGAACTCCGCGGCTGCACATGAGCACTTTCATTGTTCTATCATTAACTCCTTCCCCTAGATTCTTCTTCTTCTTCTCTATTCCTTTTTATCTATAATGTCCTGAATCTCCATCCTTATCCAAAATGTCCTCCCAAGACGACTCCTCGGAGCCGCACGATACAACACTGATCGTCGAATCTGTCTCTTTGACCATCGGCGCTGACTCGCTCCTCATACTTGGTATGGACTGATCCACACCCCCGCGCGTGGGCATATGCTCACCCATGCAGATGACCGCCCGGCCAAAGCAGATCGTAGCTGCTGCGGATTGCTCCAGTCTAGTAAGTTAGCGATCGCCGCGTTATCGCGGGCGCTACTGTTGATGGAAATGATCTGACCAAGCTATGCGCGCATTTCAGAACCGGAAACCAACCATGCCATCTCATTGTACAACATCCTGGGCGCCGAAGTCACGGCTTCCAATCTCGTGATTGCCTATGCACAGCATGCTGCCAAGAACGATGTTTCCGTAACAACCGTCCAGTACCCAATCTCCGAAAAAGAAAAAAAGGCCATCGAGAGATGGGCACAACAACTGCTCGATGCCGCGTATGGCAAAGCACTGCGCGGCAAACGGCTGAAGGTTTTGGTCAATCCTTTTGGTGGGAAGGGAACTGCTGCAAGTTTGTATCAGCGATATGCGGCGCCTGTCTTCGCCGCGGCGAAGTGCCAGCTGGATGTACAGAACACGGAATACAGGGGGCATGCAATTGAAATTGCGGAAAACCTGGATATCGACGCTTACGATGCGGTCGTTTGCTGCTCTGGAGACGGCTTGCCCTACGAGGTGTTCAATGGATTGGGCAAGCGGCCAGATGCTCGAAAAGCGCTAGCGCAGACCGCTATTGCACTGCTTCCTTGTGGCTCTGGAAATGGGCTGACATGGAATGCTTTTGGGACTGGTAGCGTCTCGATTGCGGCGCTGGCAATCGTCAAGGGACTGAGAACTCCACTGGACCTAGTCTCGATCTCCCAGAAAGATTCGCGCACGCTCTCTTTCCTCTCGCAATCTTTTGGCATCGTCGCCGAGTGTGATTTGGGTACTGAGAACATCCGTTGGATGGGCGCTCAGCGGTTTACATACGGCTTTTTGATCCGTTTGATGCGACAGACCATATGGCCTTGTGACATAGCCATCAAGGTGGAAATTGGCGACAAGGAGGCAATTAAGGAACACTACGCTGCGTGGTCTACACGCCCACAGGAGCCGGATGCTGACAGTAAACGCCTCGAAATTGCTGCAGAGTCACCAGGCCTACCGGATCTCAAATACGGTACAGTGACGGACGAGCTGCCCCAGGGGTGGCAGGTAATTTCGGGTGAAACTATGGGCAATTTCTACGCAGGGAATATGGCAATCATGTCGAAAGACACGAATATGTTCCCTGCAACATTGCCGGACGACGGCCTGATGGATGTGGTCACTATCGACGGAACAGTCAGTCGTGCTACAGCGCTTACTATGATGAACGAAATCCCCAGTGGTCGCTTTTTCGACATGCCAGACCTTAATGTCCGCAAAGCGTCTGCGTTTCGTCTAGTTCCCCACCAGAAGGAAGGCTACATCAGTATTGATGGTGAGCGGGTACCTTTTGAAGCGTTCCAAGCCGAGGTCCACCAGGGACTGGGCACAATACTCACCAAATCGGGCCGTATCTATGAGGCGGCGGGTCCCCCCCCTAAATCGTCAAGCTGCCTCTGGGACGAAAGTCGCCATTAGCTACTGTCCACCCTATCATTGTTGACAGGCGACTCTTTATATACCCACTGCTTGCTGGGTTTTTGCATTCACTCATGATACCCTAGCGCAAAAGAATTGGTGCTTTGTCAATAAGTCGCATTAGACATTTGATACTCCGTGATCAGGCTGTACAGTAAAACCAAATGAAATAGGAGACTTGTGAATACATTTGGTAGTCCTTTACACATGCAGGTCTAGCACCAGCTTCTTTCTTATAGAACCTGGGATGGACCGATGGACATAATCGCTAGCACGCTGTGCAATGAATTCAGTCTGTTTATACAAATCCCTTTTCACATACTATAACTAGAATATTCATTCGAAGCCACCCCATTCCTCCTCACTGTCATCGTCCTCATCGGCCTTTCTTGTCCGGACGCCCCACTCGACCAACCGCTCATCCTCCAAGGCCTCAGCCGCCCTCGTCCGAACAGGCTTGTAGGCACTCTCGGCACGCAGCTTCTCCAGTGGCCTCAGAATAAGCTCCATGGGCACATCGCCCTTGATCTTCCGCTTCGGGGTCTCGTCCTCATCACCAGCCACCTCCTCAAACTCAAGAACCTTCTCCAACTCATCGACCCAGATATCAATAAGATGGTAACGCAGCCCGTCAGGGCCATGGGGCATAGGCACGTAATTGGGGTCACCCTCGTCCGGGGCCTGATCCTCATCATAGTTCAGCGGACACAAAGGACCCTCCTCGATAATGGAGATATAAGCCGCAAGATCGGGGAACTTGGCCTCGTCATCCTCGGCACTGTCCTTCTCCTCCTCGTCCTCGACGGACTGGGCCTCAGCCTGCTTCTTCTGCTTCTTGCCGCGGCCCTGCTTGGCTGCGTCTTCGCGCTTGCGCTTTTTCCCGTCTGCGTTCTTTGTTGAGGTCTTGTTCTTCACGAGAACTTCGAATGCCACGCCGACGTAGAAACGGATCAGCATCAGGTACTTGTCCAGTCGGATGCGGTCTAGTGAGTGGTAGTCCCGGCCGATGGTGATCCAGAAGGCGCGCAGGAAGCGGTGGAGGGTTTCTTGGGGGAGGGAGGGGACGAGGGAGTAGGAGAGGGCGCGGGCGAGGGCTTGTTGTGTGAGGGGTCGGTCGGAGTGGTAGAAGCCTAGGGGAAGGTTAGTTTTTGTTGTCATTTGGGTTCGGCGAATGTAGCAGTGGTGCATACAGTAGAACAGGCCCTTCCAGAGTTTGAGGAGATCCACGAGGGTTAGATCGGTGCGGGATTGCACGAATTTGGTTAAAGAGTCGAGAGCCTTGTCGCGGGATTTCCGGTCTAAAGAGAACAATTAGCGTTATTGTTTTCCAATTGGTAAAAGAATATTCATACCACTCGAACCGAGCTCCCTCACGAAAGGAGTCTTTTGGCCGTCCATTGGTACGGTTTTATCTCGAATTGACAAGACTAGCAATTGAGAAGCTGGGATATCAAGGTGGAGGTGGTTGATCTCAGTGAGGGTATAAAGAGACTACCCTTAATAGGTATGTAATTGAATTAGAGGTCAATCAAAAGTTCGAGACTATCGAACTGCCGTCTTGATCCAAAATGCAGATCGAAGATTGCGATAAATTATTTTTTTTCTTTGCGATAGAGTTGTTTGCATTGTTTGTCCAGGAGCTCCATATCGCTGATTAGCTAAGATAATTGGAGCCTGAGTCATAAGGCAGCATATAATCAGCCGTGCGATGATAACTAACTACACAGTTTAACTATCGTTTAGCTCAAATGTTAGTAGTCAGAGTATGCCTACTATTCCCGCTAAAGTATGGTCTAACATTAGAGGGGGTACGGGGACTATATTTGTCATATCAGTGTTTGGCTCTGTTCTATATCCTTTACAAACATGGAATGGATCAGCACCCACCGCAATAGTTGGATAGAACAGCTATACCACTCCGCTGAAAGAGAAAAGTTCTGACAATAATGGGAGTATCATCATTCCTTGACTATAGAGGGCCTATATGCTTAACGAGCAGCAAAACAATGCATCGAGTCATTATCAAAACTCACCTTAGAAGCCCTTCTCTGGAGAGGCTGGAGCATACATATACAAGCCGTCGACTAGGGCTCAATGGTGTATAGTATATCTGCTTCATGTGACCGTTATACTTGCAAGGTTCAGATATATGGGTAACTACTTACCAATATAGGAGAACTATGCTTATAGTCTCCCCAGAATGCCGACCAATGCTACTCGCAGAGAGTCGGCCAATAAGCACCTGGTAAAAGTTAGTCCATATAACAGAATCTCAATGATTAGCTGTTTTTTGCTAGTAGAAAGGATGCAGATAATGGCATCAAGAGTAGCCGTTATCGGCGTCCAATTTGCCCCCATTGGGCGTTGTGCGTAGATATAATCGCCCCTATAGCTGTCGGGGCGCAATAGAAAAACTTCAGATAATGAATCGAATCTTGCCATCATCCATCACCCATCAATCATCAATCATCATGATATGCGCAGCTCAACAAGTAACAAGGGTATGGAAAGAAAAACTGAAAACGCCAATGTAAGAAACCATATCGTTAACGTGGTCTTCCACGTCTGAGTGGCAAGCCTGCGTCAAGTAAGATAGTCATCGCCATATTTATTTCGGCCGTTTGGCCTCCCATTCATCAATAAGCCTTGATACTTCCCTAAAAGAAACAGGCTTCATAAGGAAAAGATCCACTCCTGAATCCAAGGCCCTGAACTCATCGCGTGTACTGCTGAGTCCAGTTAATGCGATAATTGTTGCCGCAGTAGAGTCATCCCGTTCTTTCTCAATTGCACGAATGGCGCGCGTCGCCTCAAATCCGTCCATAACTGGCATAGACATGTCCATGAATATAAGGTCATATCCCTGCTGCATGTTTTCAACCGCATCGACGGCCGCTCTGCCATCCTCGGCTTTATCCAAGACCACGACTTTTCGTTTGTTCATAAATGTCATCATGAGGTGAAGGTTGATGTTGTTGTCATCAACCACCAAGACCCGGGGTCTGCTTTGACTCTCAGATAAGGTACTAACATGATCTGAGCGGCCAGATGAAGATCGAGTAGAGGAAGAAGACCCAGCATTGGTGGAATCAGTACTCCCCGATATTGTACGTTCGGAGCTGTCAGTACGCGATGTAAAGACAAAATCGCTACGGTCTGTAGGATCAACGGTGGAATTGCTAGACCCCGGCATGGGAGCTGATGGTTCAGCATCTGGTGGTTTTAGATTTCCTGGCAATGAGGGGTTGGACTGTTCAATTGGCAAAGCCGAGCCTGTAAGAGCGGGTCGCTCTGGAAGTACTAAGCCTTGGTCGGAACTCTGCGTATTTAACGTAGGGGTTATTGGCTTCGTATCAAGACAGCTCGAAATACCACGGGAGAGTTTCCGTGGACCGCAAGGTCGATGGAGAATTGCGAGAGAGCCAGCAAGATGCGACCATTGTGCCCTAGGATCACCATAATCGCGCGTCTCGCTGCAAAAGACGAGCAGACTTCGCAACTCTTTTGGGAACCCGTGTAATTCTTTTGCAGACAAATCCCTTTCATCCGCAAACAGAATATCAATAGGCTCCTTGGTAGATAGAGGAACAAGCTGCAGACCATACCAATCCGTGATATACCGAGCCATGCAAGCCCAGAACGGATGCTCGCTGAGATAAGAAGGATCGATTCCCCAGATAGCAGCACGTTTGCCACTACAGCCGACATGCCGGGGTTGAGAAGATGCCGTAGGTGTATTTTGATCCGAATTTTCCTTATAGGACGTTGATTGTGGGTTTTCATCCCCCACTAGACGTTCAAGAGGAAGCGACACCTTGACAATAGTGCCTTCGCCTTGTCGGCTTCGAACATGAATTTTTCCATTGAGAGTTTTCACAATGCCGCGAACAATTGATAGACCAAGACCAGTACCTACTGACAGCGGATCTTCTTGAGAGAACGGAGTGAATAGGTGCTTCCGAAGATATTCCTTCGAAATGCCCTTACCCGTGTCTGAGATGGTCAATGTCATCATATCTTCGAGACCCTGGCGTCGAGAGCGGCCCTTTGAGCGCTCGGTGACCTCCATGCAGACAGAGATCCGACCCTTTTTGGTATACTTCAGCGCATTTCCAAGGATATTCATAATCAAGCGCCTCATTGACCCCGGCGGGACTTTGTACATCCAGTCATTATCAACAAGGTCAACAACGACATCTACTCCTGAAACGTGACCAACTCCTTTTGCTGACTTCGATGGCAGTGTTGACAAGATATCTGTGGGGCGGTTATTGGACGTAGCTGACCTCTGCATATGGGAATGACCCAAGCACACGCTGTCTATAACATCCTCTATCAAGAGAGCCACATCTGTCAAAACCAACGTATCCAGGTTCGCCACACTGTCCTCGGATGGTTTGGGTTTCCACGGATCTTTTCCACGTCTGAAGGTTTTCTTGTGCCTTTCCAGCGACATGATTTTGCTGAAGTCTAAAACTTGGTTCATTGTATCCAAGAGAGTCCGACCACATGCATTTATCGTATCGAGGAGAGTATACTGGAACTGATCCAAGGTAGTATTTCCAAAGAACTCGGCCGCAGCCAAGACACCATGCAACGGACTGCGTAATTCATGGGAAATGCTGCTTATGAAATCCCCCTTTTGGCGGTCTGCAATAACTGATTCAACGCGGCTGTATTCGGTCATAATGGAGGATCCGAAGGCAAATACTGAGCTCAGATCAACAGCAGGACTGAAAACTCGCGTTGGGTGGGGAGTCCAACAAAAACACCCAGCGAACCACTGGGAATCTGTGGCATTCCACAGTGGGACAAACATGACTTGAGATGCATCAGGGAAGAACTCATTCAGTTTGCTGGTCTCCGAAGCCTTTGACTTCTTCCTTTGTTTCTGACACTCGTCGGTTATCTGATCTTCTGAAGTTGAAAATGTTCCATCGTGGTGAAATGACCAGAGTTTCCCTTTAGGATAGCGATGCAGCAACTGTTTCAGAAAGACATTGTCAAGGTTGACAGCTGGATCTGATAAAGTAGAGTTTGCCTGATATGAAAATGGATCCTCTCTGGTGGACAGCGCAAGAATAGGAGCAGGATTCGTGGATTCGGCGGAGTCACAGTGACCGGCTGCGACATATTCGGAGGAGTTGTCACTGGTTTCCAAGAACATGACACCGCCAGCACCGTCCAAGTCCAGACTTTGTCGCAAGAGGTTTGCAGCACGTTGGAAAAGCCAGTGGTTGCTGCTTGAGGAATCCTCCGAACTACTATCGTCCTGTCGCGAGCTGTGCAACGACGCCGTTGGACTAGGGGGGGACACATGTATCATTCTGGTTGGAATCTGGGCTCAAAGTTTGCGCATCGTCGTTTTGAGACGCATTTCCTGATCTAGAACGTGCGGAGCGAGATTCCAGTTCATCATTTTGGGAGCTAGCGGATCGGCTACCTCTGAGGTGAGGTGATATCCGCGGTGACAAACTCTGTGCTGAGCTGTTCGACCGAGATGACATGCGAGCGTTGCTGGCGAAACTGGAGTTGCCGTCGACGAAAAAGATGCAGACCACGCGATAGACGCGAGGCCCGTCGCCCTTCTGCGGCTTGACGGCTAACCAATAAATAGTCCATTACCAACTCTGCCACTCTTCCTAATGTATCCTTCTCGATATCAGATAGGCCTTGGCGAGGTTCAGAATCCAATACAAACAGACATCCTAAATTGATACCGCTATGGCTGGTTAGGGGCGTTCCCGCATAAAAACGAGAGTGTGGCCCCTGTGCCACAAAGGGTAATCCTCTAAATCGTTCTTCCTGTTGAAGATCGTTGACAACCAAAAATGAATATAATCCATCTTCGTTGTCTGAGCTTATTGCAACTGTTTCCTAATTGAGGAAATAGGCGTCAGAGTGTAAATTTTCGCAATATTCCAGAGATAGGTTTTACCTGGCATATATTCCAAGCATCTGGTACTGTCGATGTCCCAGCGAAGAGTGTATCTCCTTCTCCGGCAGATGACTTTGAGCTTCTAAGATTGGAGTTTCTTGTAGCTTCGGCCAATATAAACTGGGAGTCGGTATTCAATACACTTTGGAAAATGTCAGATAATCGTCCACGCTAGAGCAGGGGAGTAATGTACGTAATAAAAGCACGCTGCGCGCTCAGACGTAGAGCGGCCAGTTGCGCAAAAGAAGTCAAAGTTGTATTTGGACTTGACGGAGAGCTGCCTTCAAAAAAACTCGTCTTTGATTCAGAGTCGTCGGGTATAAAAGGGGTAGTCACTCCTGAAAAATCTGTTGAGGCCACATGCTCATCAAGTTGAAGAAGTGATGCATTAAGCGCCGCTGGATTTTCTGGCTGGAAATATCGATATACCTCGCGTTTCTGACGGTCTGCTTCGTAGTCCATAGTCTGGCTATGTGGATTGTCTACAACCCCAAAGGTATAAAAATATGTGGAATATTAACACGAGGGGGTGAGCGAGCTACCTGTGCCTGGCGTTGTGATAGACACGTCCACGTACGTCATAGCACGTGACGCCCTGCATGTGTCGATCTCGTGGGTCTCTTCCAAGGTAAAGAGCTTGCTAAAGACAACTGTGAGGACTTGGGGTGATAGGTCAGATGTGGCGGAGCTAAATAGGTAGGAGATGTTCATTATTGGTGTTCGTGGCCACTATATACCTAGGCGGCCCGGGTTTGTTGAAAATCCCATTAACACTGGCCTTTTCCATGCTGCAACGCTAACCATAACTTGGGGTTTTACAATGCAAATCTCAGGAATGCAGGATCTGCACTCAGGCTCCTACCAAAGGAAGCCTGGATTCCTTGGCTGTATGCAGTTTGGCCATATCTTTGCTGTCCTCAGTATACAGGTCAGTATCTCACTGCATCGGCGCCTCGACATTTCAATCCAGCCTGCGTTCAGTCAGTTTTTGCTGCTTCTTCTTCTGCTTCTTCTTCTTCTTCTTCTTCTTCTTCTTCTTCTTGTTGTTGTTGTTGTTGATTCTCACCGTTTCTTGTCGATTCTTTCTAATCTGTCAAAATGGGGGAATACGAAAAAGAAGCATAAATAGGGGCTTCTTTTCATGTATGAAGGAGATAGACAAATCAATTTATTACTTTTCATAGTATATTGGAACTTTCATATTCGTAGTACTATTTTCATGACACTATTTTTGTTTCACATACATGCTGTATAGATTCCTACATCTATAAACAACAGGGTTTACAAAGAATATGACACAACAACTTGTGAAAAGAATGGAGACATTGCATGGTCATAAGTAGATCAAGTAATTAGGTGAACAAAATTCGACAGGGCAAGGGCGATGATATCGTGTTGAGAGCCAGTTTGCTCTCACTCGAGTACGAGTATCCCCAAGTGACACATCATGATAAAGTACCTAGGTAAAGAGAAGATGGGCGCAAGGAGAGTATCTGCCAGGTTGTAATCGGAACAAAAAAGTAAAGACAAAAGGCTCGGGGTATTATGCAAAAGAGATCAGATGACCCAAACGCCAGAATGCTGGTCAAAATAAAGAGAGGAAAAGAGTGATGTTGGTAGGCCATCGGCGATGTATCCCCTAACGCCGGTGTCCAAGGCCGAGATCATCAACGGGGGAAACGACTAAAGCATTGACAACATGGCCAGTCTTCCACCCCTGGTCAACGAGCGGTTCACGCTCATTCAGCAAGTGACCCAAGTAAGCGATTCGAACGCGCCTGTCACTCTTGAGCTAAACAATAATCAGCAATAATCCACCAAACGAAACGAACAAACCAACAAGGGACCAAACCAACCTTGGCTTCTTGATGCACCTTCCGCGCCAAAAGTCCTACAGTCTGACCCTTACCAATAGAAATCATGATATCCGGACCTCCACGATCACTCAAACGAGCAAGAACACGGATCAAGTCCCGCTCACTGGTCTTCCCCTTCTCCTCACGGCGGCGTTCAACATCTTGAGAAATCAACTCGTCCCCAGAAGCATCATCCGTAGCGAGCTTACCATCCGAGAGCGTCCCAGAATCCAGTTCTTCTTCATATCCAGCAGGACCGCCATCTTCACTAGCCGTCCGGCAAGACGAAGGAACCATATTCTCCGGATCGCTAGCAACACATTGTGGAATCCTGTAAAGCACGCCCTGTTCATCGTAGCAGCCCTCACAAAGATCCCCAGTGGGAACAGTAATCCCCGCAGCATCGATAATACTCTGCGCAGTAACCAAGTCGCCACTGCGGATCAGCGATATCACCGTCGAGACAGCAGCCCAGACCTCCGGTCTGCCTGTAACCCGCGTCTCGAAGAACTCGGCGCGCTCACGGTCCAGCTGTGCGCGCGTCCATGTTCGTCGCTTGCTGCGCCACACATGGTTGCGGACTGGTTCGTTGTAGTGCTCGGTTAAAGGGATGTTGGGGGCACGGCGGGTTCGTTGCCTTGGCGTCGAGCGGTCGCTCGTATCCCTAGCTGTGTTGTATGAGATACGTTCTTGGATGGGGTTTTGGTTGTCGATATTACGCGACAACACTGATGCGCAGCAGCCCTGTATTGAAGTGGAGATTGTTAGTTATGATTATGGGGCCATTGCGGGTTTGCATGGTATGGAGATGAGAGTCGGGGCTTCAAGTCGTGTGACATTCGATGCCAAGCAATGCGACCGGTCTTAATTATGACGGTATATGTATAGGTTCTGTTCCGGGTTTGGGAACATTGAATTCTTACCATCTTGCTTGCGATCAAGGAGCTCCATATGAGGAGGGGAAATAGTTTGAGAGGGGTTGCGTGGAGTAGTGGTCAACGCTCTAAAGCGAACTAGATCCTCCTGAGCACAGACCTACTGGGTAAGGCACGAGGCAAAAGGAGGCAACGAAGGTAAAGGAAACATTTGAGTAGAAAATGAAACGGAAATAAACAGAAACAAGGGTACATTCCACGATTTCCCCCATTCGCGCATCTAATGCCGGTGGGATGACTCCAAGTCACACAATGATCTACAGAGCACAATTGCTTAATTCGTACAGAGTACAAGCCATAACTAGAAAATTGAGTAAAAAGGTACATGAATTTTTATTGGATTATACAAGCCCAATTCTACTCATCTTCGTCATCACTCCCAAAAATAGCTTTGAAAACAGCATCGCCAGGCCGCTCTGCCTCCAGGGCATCATTGCGCTCAGGTTCAACAACTACCGGTGGTGGCGCGTTGACGGGACCACTTGCAGATGGATCAAGGCCATCTGCTGTAGGTAAGTAACCTAATGAGTCTATGAGAAGTTGGTTCATGACATCCTGCGACACCAATTGCTTGGGGCCAGTTTCAGCTTGGAAGCCAGCGGACTGGAAGCGCGTTCCAGGTTCGGTGCTGGGGGCTCCAGGTCGTTCGCCAGGGTCAAGTTGCACATTCTCCGGTGGTTTGACGTTGAATCGCTTGCATAGAAGACGAGATGGGTAAAAGGAAATTGTGCTTCGAGTCATTGGGCCGAACATGCCAATTTTGGCAGCTGCTACTGCAGGATCGTCTGGCTTTTCGGCGGGTCTGCTGAGCCCAGATTCCGCTGAGTCGGGAGCGTCTGAGACAATCTTGGGCGCGGTGGACGAGGAGGTAAATCGAGATGCCATAACTCCCGACATGGGTTTAAAGACCTCCGCAGCTCGGCTAAATTCTTGCATCTCTATAACCCATTCATCGGTGCTGGACCCTTCCACTCGTTCTGGGAGGGTAGAACGAGTCCCGGCACTAATTTGGAGGAATGTCTGGTAGCGTGCACGCTTTTTCTCATCTTCTTGGTAAGGCATCCACCCACTAACGGCCCGAGCTAGGGCTTGGGCGGCAATCTGTTTGTCGAGTTTTGGCACGAGGTCCCAAAGATCCTTGCGCTTCTGTGATTCAGGAAGTTCGTATCCTTTGGGTGCTTTTTCTCCTAAAGCCGGAGGTAAATTGGCGTTGCCGGTAAGTTTGACAATCTTCTCTCGTGCCTCGGGGGTCATATAATCAAAGATAGACTTCCCAGGGAGTTGATCCTCGCCAAGAAGTGCTGCTCTGGACGTGGGATTGAGAGTCGAGGCTTTTGCAGCATCAGCTGTAGAGACATACTTCGATTGGTCTCGTTTCTCTGATAAAATTTCCTTGGCTGGTTTCCACCCCTCGGGTATCACAGGAGGGTCGTATTTCTTCTCTGAAATCGACAGTCCCATGATGCCATCGGCAAGAATGAATCCATCTAGCGGTAGGCGCCCGTCGCGGCACTTTCTGAAACCTCCGGCCCCGCGTGCTGCCGCCACCTTCTTCGATATGAACACGGGCTTAGAATTCAGGAGTGGGTTGGCTGACGCGATCGTTGGTTCTGGTTTGAGCTTTTTCTTCTTCTTTTTATCCCCTCCGATGGTCTTGTTATATGAGATCTGCGGACCCAGAGAATAAGGGTCCTCGTCGTCCGACCCAGTGTCATTAAGAGGGCCAACCCCGAGTCCTCCTCGTCGCGATTCCTTCGGCTTCGGAGGCTGGGCTTTCCCTTGAATGGCCAATCGCCCCCCAAAGAACGAATCCGATTCGTCGACATCGCGGGTGGGCTGTAAAGCATTGTGAGACTCTAGGCGCGATTCGCCTTCAAATCCAAGACCTTTGCGGTCGGTCTTTCGGATGAAGGCAACCATGGGTGGGTTTTCAGGAGCGAAAAGGTAGGTTTCCTCGGCATCGCCACCCGGAGCAGAGCTTTCGCCCAGATTGGCTTTGCGTCGCACCTTAGGTCCGATCCCTTGGCCTTCGCTCCAACCCATCTTTTTCAAGAGCTTCACTCCCATGGTTTCTCCGCCAGTTTTCAATATATCCATGAGTCCTGCTCTGCGTGTAGCATCTAGCTCTGTCGATCCAAACCCGGCAAATTCATCGGCGGTCTGTAGTTGTCTAGATTCTTCCTGTTCTCGCAGGTCATTCGCGTCCATAAAATCTTCGGGTCGTTTCTGTTCGGCTTTCTTGGCACGGTTCTGGCGCGACGAGACGAAGGTTGAAGGAGTCCATCCTTCTTTCGAGCCGACGGAGTTGAAGTATCTAGAAGACGTCAGTGGTTGTCCATCCAAAGGTCAACGGTTTGGGAGTTACTCACCCCGCGCTGAATCCACCGGTGAAGGCGCCATGGAGACGCTTGCTCCCATGTTCGTCCCTCACTTCTTGTTTCCATATTGGCACAAAGGAGCCGTCATCGCGAACATCATCATCAAGTGGTGGTAACGGAGTTCCATAGAAGGCGTATGGGGATTGCTCTGCTTGAAGATCGGCCTCGAGCGCGGCACGAGTACGTTTTAGGGCCATAATTTTCGGATGGGACAGTCACCCATGAGGAGTTATTGGTCACGTCATCTGCATGGGAGAAAGTTTAGGTGTTGAAAGAAGTTGTAACAAGATGTGTGAGAGCCGCATTGACAGCTCTGAGCTGCGGGTAAATGCCTGAGGCGTTCGGAGGCTCTAGCTTATATAAGAACTGAGTCAGGTGGAATGTCCCCCCGGGCCGAGGTCTCCACCTATCGGGCTCTGAAGAACCTTCGAACAATCTTGGAATAACCCTAATGGTTGAATGATGTTTTGCCTAATGTTGTATATGAATCAGGCTTGAAACGCTTGCTCTATTCTCTACTTTATAAAATAAATATGAAATCAAAACATGTAATGTATTTTCTGGTAATGCTTGGCAGATATACTCCGTACAAAGAGTATCCGAATCAAATTAGTCAAATCGGACCTCTTCGGCCAACCATCTCCGAGGATTCCTGATTGGGCAGGTCCACGGGTTGCCCAGGTGGTCGGCCACGTTCCTTTGATCTTGATTCCCAAGGTTGATCTTGAACTTCCTGTAAGGAGATCTACATCTTCTACCTCTACTTGCAATTTTCCCAGCAGTTTATACTCCATATATAGGCTAATAGGTCCGTTATCTTTTCAGTGGAAATATAAAATATTACAGGTAATTTTAAATAGGCCAAAAACTCTATTAGTATGGTGTTTGCTCGTATGGAGTAGACCTTGGCGTCTTGGGGACAGACGTTGGAGACTTGGTAGGCTAAGGGGTCTTAGGGCGACTTTCTTTTTTCTTTCTCTTATTCTTTCATTTTCTCAACTTCTAGGTGTTTATTACAATCATGTCCTTTTTCACCTCTTTTTCATAGCCTTTCGTGCTTTGGGCTTTTCCATAATCCCTGCATCGTCGAAATTTAGTGCGGAACCTTGCTCCCGGCCTTGGGGACCATTCTCAATGCTTGGCCCGTTCCCCCGGAGTCGCAGGCTATTCTACCTGCTACTGGCCTGCGCAGTAACTTCCATATGCCTCATCAACCTCCTGTTCCTCACCCATACTGTCGACAACTCCGTGATCCGCCTCCCTAATCTGAGTCTTTTCACCACAACGACGAGCCCCGTATTCGGGGAGTATGCGCATGATGAACACCCTATTGCCGACCTGATGAAGGAAGCGAACCGACAATGGTTGGCATACGATAATAGTCGCTCAAGAAGTTTCCGCCGAACAGTCGCCAAATACCGTGAGACATATGGACGACACCCACCTCCCGGTTTCAAGGAATGGTACATGTTCGCACGCAAAAAGAAGGCGCATAATGTCGACGATTTCGGCAAATTACGGGCGATCTGCGGCCTTTTTGGGCGGTTCCTCCGGCGGAAATTCGACAGATGGCAGCCAAGCTCCAATCCAGCGACGGCATTGCAGGTGTGCAGATCCGGAATAAGAAGGTTGTTTACTCCCCCGTTGAAGGGTGGAGAGTCGAAACACTGCGGAAGTCGATCAAGCGCATTGCTCGGTATCTTCCGGACATGGATATTGCGCTTAATATTATGGATCAGCCGCGGGTCATGGTTCCATATGAAGATACCCAGGAATACCTCCGTACCGAAGCCCTCACCAGAAGCTTACCCAACGATGTGCAAGATCAATTCACCCCAGGCATGTTTAAGAAAGATTCCAGTATCGAGGACCATGTTGACCCATCCTGGTTCTCGATTGCCGGAAAGCTATACATGGACTTCGCCAAGAATTCCTGTGACCCTCACTCTCCCGCTCGGAATGACAATTTCACTGTAGAGGATGCCGACAAGCTATACAAATCGCCTTCGGGTGGCTTTGTCACTAACTTTACTGCTTCCTCTGATCTTTGCACCGTCGGTCCTGTTCTCGGAGAAAACCACGGCTTTTTGTTCTCGGCATCCAGCAACATCATCACAAGGAAACTGATCCCAGTCTTCAGCGAGTGCAAGGTTAGCGTGAACAACGATATCCTTTTCCCTGCAAATATGTACTTCATGAACGACAAGCGGTACGTGTACAATTCGCGACACGACTACGAGTGGAAAGACAAGGCAGACACTCTCCTTTGGCGCGGTGTCACCTCCGGGGGTGTTCAGCTTGCAGATAACTGGCAGCATATGCACCGCCAACGCTTTGTGCATATTACCAACAGCACGGATATGAGACCAGAGACGGTGTCCATTCTTTCCGAGACCAGCCTAGGACAGTATCGTAACTACCCCGACTTCCACCCAAGCAAATTTTCATTGGACCACTTTGATGTCGGCTTCACTGAGGCTTGGGGCTGCATCCCAAACTGCTCTTTCTACGACGATGTTTGGACCTACAAAAAGCCCAAAGGTTTCAGCGAGCAGTTCAAGGCAAAATACCTCGTCGACATTGACGGTCACAGCTTCTCCGGTCGGTGGCGCGCCTTTCAGCTCAGCAAATCTCTGGGAATCAAGGCCACTATTTTCCGGGAATGGCATGACTCCCGGCTCTTCCCCTGGCGCCACTTCGTCCCCATGGACAACCGTTACGATGACCTGTACGGATTGATGACCTACTTCCTCGGTCTGGAACCACAAACACCGCCCGAAGACGCGTTCTCAATTAGCGAGCCGTACGTTCGAAAGCATGACTTTGAGGCTGAGGTGATCGCATCTCAAAGTCGGGAATGGGCGCAGCATGCGCTGCGCAACGAAGATCTTGACATCTATCTCTATCTTCTTCTCCTTGAGTACGGACGCATCATTGATGACAATCGTGATAGCATTGGGTACAGTGGTGACGGAAGTGAGCTGGACCACTTTGACGATCAATATCCTTTCTCTCCGGCGATACCAGACATTATCAACCCTCCTCCCAACACTGATGAGGAATGATTTGTGTATATATACCATTTCTGTTGCATTTCGTTGCATATTTTTGCCTTTCTTCACTGGGGCTGGCTGCCTTGCATTTGAAGTATCTCTTCATTTATTCACGTCTAATGACCAACTACATTTCCATCTCATCAGTGTCGTTCCAGTATTTATTATCTCGTAGGGACAGGTGTTGTGAGGCGCAATTGATGAGAGGGGAAGGATAATGGAAATCTATGCCTCCCGATATATATCTTCATAGTACTCCCGCAGTAATGGTTCAACAAGCGTACGAAAACCCCCGGAATATTTATTGGATGAAGGATACAAGTTGATTTAACATTCAATATATTATTCAAATTTCCACCATAACTTTGTATTTCAATAGATATCCTTTGAGCTAAGCGACACGAATCTAACCCTGGAACGGAAATAGTGGAGTCTTCAATCCGCACAATCCGTTCATATAGCCAACACTCGACTCCCCACATATCCAACTAGCATCATTGGTCTAGTGGTAGAATTCGTCGTTGCCATCGACGAGGCCCGTGTTCGATTCACGGATGATGCACTACAATTTCTTTTTGCTTTTTGATCATGTTGTTGTATTTGAATCTATCTTCCTTTTTTTATGGTGTGGTTGGAAGACCAATATGCACAGAAACGACGGCCGACATGAATTCATACCCCCCAGCCGGAATCAAGAACATAGTCTGTAATGAGTCTGTCCACATTGGGATCCAAATTCGATCACAAAAGACCGACCAACGAACAGATAGGAATGTTTTGAGCAGGGATTGTTCTTTATCCAGTCCAGTATCACACCTAGAACATTAGTCTTTCAACCAAGGGTCCTCAAGAAGATCTTTAGCAGTCGCTCTCTCATTCGGCACCCAAGTCAAAGTCCTGCGCATGAACTTCACAAACGCAAAAGGTAGACTCATTTGACCTTCTAGCGACTCAAGCATGCCCTTCCCAGGAATGGGGACAACGTCCTTCCATTTCCCTAGATAACCAGCTTAGCCATAAATCTTGTTATATGTCGACTGTATCAATCAAACCACACATACCATCTTCATCCCAGAGCTGAGCCGCCTTCTCAGGATTGAACGCCAGAAACGCAGCAGGCGGTGGACCCAGCACAGCAATCAACTCTGCAAAGTGGGCTGGCTCATACATATCGCCAGCCGTGTGGTCAGCGCTAAAAAGACTATCCAGCCCAAGAAGATCACATGCCTGGGTTAAAACAATCAGCAATTGTGTTAAGAACCCATTAGAAGTGGGATATGGACCGAACGCACCGTAAGCCCAACACACCAAATATCAACCGGATAGCTCCACGGCACCTCAAGCACTATTTCAGGCGCGCGATATGGCATAGGCATGGCCGGATAATCATACGGTCCAGGCCCGATTCTAGCCTCGCCGAAATCAGAAAGCCGCAGCGGTCCCTCCTTCGGGAGGATGGCTCGCGAGAGATAAATAGTTCGGTCACTCGATACCGGCTTGCGTGCTGATGGGGAGGTCATTTCGGAGTCCTCGATGCCTTTGAATTTGGCGTTCTCGCTGTCGTTCATGCAGGCTAATAAATTAGCAGAATGAATGTCTATTGAGGGTGAGTAAATAAACAAGATCGCCAAATACCTGAATATGGGATAATGTCTGACCAGTGTGTACAGCTTTGCATTCGCTATGCAGGAAATCCAGGGCTTGGAGTAACTCTGTCAGGATGGATTTGACCATCTCCTCTGGAAATCTGTTCTCGTGCATTCTTTCTTTGAGATCGAATAGGCTGATACACCCGGGTTCCTGGACCAGGACGATATGTCTGCCATCCGGGCCGGTGACTGTGAAGGAATCGTGGAATCGTCGAATATTCTCTCTCCCTGGATGATCACTTGACAAATATGGTGCAATGTGTTCGTAAAATGGGAGCTCACGGTGGAATACCGAGTTGTGGATGTAGACCTTCAATGCGACATATTTCTTGTCTCTGCAATAGTACGATATCAGTTATCCAAACGGGGAGGAATTGCTCGGTCTCAACAAACTTGAGGTCCCTTGCTAACCACGTAGTTGAACAACTGCCCCAGCCTAGCTTTGAACATACTTGATAGCGGTCCTGGAAGATCTCGCCGATATGTACCGGGTAGTATCGACAGGCGCTGTAGTCGAACAGTTGTTCTTCTTCGGCTGGCTGGTCTGCTTTGATGGTTGGAAATCCCTCTACTGGAAAGGACCGGGGCTTCTCTTGGGTGGACGCAGGGTCCAATGTTGATGATGGTCTCGATTGGAAGGTTGTTGTTGGTAAGGCTCCCCTAGGGATGCGATAGGCGGGGTTTATCCCTGGCTGTGTTCTGGTTATGTTTGCACCCAGGCGAGCATTTAGACTTGCTCTTACTAAAGATCTCATCTTATGTGTTGGTACGAAGCTCCAGGGTTGCGAAGTTGATTTGGGTGTGACACGGCGGCTACCCCTGCATCATTCCCTCTTTTGAATCTGCCCCTTATTATTCTGGTTTCTGTCCTTTCGCCACATGATCCAAGTAGAAGAAAAATATGCTAGTGAGATAATGAGAAGGAATGTGGAAATAAACCTCAAATAAAGCATCTAAATGAACACTCTACATAAGGCGACTGACACTTGTTACCTATGGGCATACTATATGCACACATATTAGCAAGTCAGTAGTCTACATCAGTCTTTCTAGACGCAATCAGAGCAATTACATGTTACCTATGGTCGAATTGCGCATTTCATACTCTTATCACCACCTATATTCTAGGTATATTCTGCCCTATCCCCAGGGCTAGCCACAACACCAATAAGGGAGACAATGTATAAGAAAAAGACATCTAGAAAGACAATAAAAAAGACTGATGAGGCCGTATAAGCAGCAAAATATTCTTGTATATCACAAAAGAAATGGAGGAAAGCAAAAATAATTCGTATCCTCATAGACAAGGTCGCACCAACAAACCCGTGGACTACCCAGGTCTATTACATGATCAACACAACCACCTAAAATTGAACCAAACCAGCAACAAGAAAGCCCACAGCCATGGTAAAGATCGAAGTATAGTAAGAACCCGGAGCAGCAGAAACAAAGCTAATAGAAGAAGCCGCCGCCGAAGCCGAAGCCGACGAAGAAGCAATCAACGACGAGCTAGCTCTAGCCGAAGCAGAAGTCTTACTCGAAGCACGAATCGAGCTCGAATTCGACGAGCTCAAGTTAGTCGACGTAGTAGCATTCGTAGCCTTGATACTCGTATAGTCCCCAGTCTTATCGGTGTACTTGTACGCCGAAGCCGGGTTATAGTTGATGATATCGACCGACTCAACGTACATGGGGAAAGGGCTTTCGGTGTAATCTGTCTCGCCGCCGGCCCACGAGATCGTGCCCGCGGAGTTATCTGGGTCGCCGCCGGCCCAGATACCGATTCGGATGCGCATGGGTGTTTGCGGGTAGTTTGTGCCGTCGACGGCATCAGCATATTCGAGTGTGCGCACAACTTCCCCGTCAAGGAGCCACTCTATGCGCTCTGAGGTCCAGTCGATTGAGTAGGTGTGGAAGGTTTCTCCTGGGGTTGAGACTGTTACGGTTGTGCCGCGGTCGTAGGAAGTTGTGTTGCCTTTGCCGAAGTAGTTGGTTTGGATCTCGGTATCATAGGTGCTGATTTGTTCCTATTTCGTGTGTTAGAGGTTGCCTTTAGGAGGATGGGGGTTTTGGTGGCTTTGATCCGGTGGACTCACCCAGTCGATCTCGTCCAGGTCGTCAGACTCTAGGATCCAGGTGCTGATAATACCGGTGCCGTTTGCGGCTCTCATCTTCACGTCGACATGGCCGAAGAAGATGTAGAATTCACTTTCGATCGTCGGGGCGTCACCCTGCTCGGAGATGGTGAACTTGGCGCCGAGGTCGGTACTGGTTACGGTGCCGGCGGTGGTGTTCCAGCGACCTAGAGAGCCGGAGGTAAAGTCGGTGTTCAGACGGTACTTGTTAAGACCGGTGTCTGCTGGGCAAGTTTCTGGAAATGAATTGTCAGTGTGGTTGCACAGCGAATCACACAAGATAGTCCATACTCTTCAGAGGGTTGCAGCTGGTGGTTGTCTGCGCAGCAGCAGTCGCGGCTAGGACAAGAGTAGCCCACTGGTAGTAGGACTTGAAAATCATATTGAAGCCTGTATAGCAATAGAGTAGACAAATAAAGTAATAGACGCACAGAATGATCGACAAGAATTGAGAACAAAAGGGCGAATCCCCAGGAGTTATAACCAGTGGGATTTAACCTCGGCGAGCAAGCGAGAGAAAGAGATACATAAACATGGGTCCGTTAGTTTTTGATGTGCGATATGTCCAACCTTGGAACAACCACATTGACCGCGACGCAAATGCATCCAGCCACCACATTGGGGGGACAACGATTGGCTCTGTGGATAGAAATCATAGTGGAGCAGACTTTGAAGGCATGTGAACGTGTAGCATACCCGTAGATACGAGTTGTAGACTTGAAATTAATTGGTGATCCGTCTGAAATAAGCTTGGATGGATGATTACGGGGCAGCTTGCGTAGTTGGCCCCAGATGGTTGGGAACTAGCGGGAGGACTACGTACGCCCGGTAATAATCATTTCCCCCAACTCTGGCATATGGAGGATTTTAGTCGATATTATTTCTATACTGGATTATTTATTCTGTAGAATATGTGGAATAGGATATAAATTATTTGATAGAACATTTAAATTGCGTCTTAACCAAACTAATGTGTTGACGAATGGCATATAGACATAGACTTAGCCTGAAAGTACAATACTATGTGCCTTCCGGACAATTAGGAATGCCTGATAGTAACTTTCTTCTGTGGAGCATTCTCCCAAGCGTAAAGCAAAAACGGCCAACTAGTGCAGGTACAAGCAGAAATGGTAAATTCAAGTCAGAACTGACGGGCCTCTTGATTCAATTAGGTTCAAAACACAGCAGACTATTGCAGATATCGTAATGTGTATTAAAAAAAATGAACAAAGAACATTGTGACAATGTGACAATGGCCAGCCAGACATACCACCAACTAAGAAGGTCCATCACGAACCAGCAGGAAAGCCTCGTACTGCTTCCGCGTCATCTTTCGACACTTCTTGCCCCAGTATATCATCGGGACAGTAGTCATAATGAAGCAGAAGCTCAAGACACCAATCGCAATGAAAACCTGCGCAAGTCTCTGCGCATCCAACCAATTCTGGGCAGTGAATGTGAAAAGACAACCAATAGTGTTGTTGATGACAGAAACACCGACCATGCCCTCCAGCACCATCTCCGGGTACGCATCCATGAGGTACGCCATGCTAAGATCGCCCGCACAACCCCAGCCGAAACCAATGAATCCCAGTCCAAGATACGGCATATGCCAGTCCCAGCCTTTATCCGAGCCGATCCCGAATAGCATGAGGCCAGCAGGTCCGATGAACGCCACGGGCAGCAGGAGCCAGAGACGATGCTCAGCCTCGAAGACGCCTTTGTTTTGCTTGGCCATCCACATAACGAAGAAGTCGGAGAACCATCCACCGTAAATACAGCCGAGGACTGACCCGATCAGGGTCGGCACATTCATGATGCCTACTGCGGCATCACTGTAGTTCCAAGGCTCCTCGTACCAATTGTCTGCTTCAACGGTGAGGTAGAAGGTTAACCAGGCGTCTTGGGCACCCCATTGAAGGCCCGAGTAGAGGACTGCTGGGAAGGTGAAGACGCGTAGGGTGTGCAACAGGCGACGGCAATACTGCTTGAAGCCTGTCCCGACCAGGGTTGGAGATGGGGTAATCAGGGCGATGCGCTGGAGATATGTCTTTCCTTTTTCCTGGCCACATTCTTCGTCAAGTTCACTGTCGGAAGGTGTCGGCTGCACACTCGCAATCGGTTTGTCCTTTTTGTTCAGCGGGGTGTCATTCGACGTGGGGTCAGCCTTAACTGGAGGCGCATCATGCCCGTGAATAGGGTTGTTCCGATCAAAGAATGTTTCCTCCAATGTGAAGTAAAAGATAAAGATCAAGCCCCCGGATATGATGGCAGCAAGCCAGCCCACGTATCTCCACCCCAGGGGAGAGTCGACGATAAAGCTGGAGACTAAAGGTCCCGTGAATGTACCAATACTCGTGGCAAGAACGTATAAACCCAGGACCAGGCCTCTTTGATGCTGAAAGAACAGATCGGAAAGAGACAGCTGGGCAAGGGCCTCCGCACAGGATTCTGAGGCGCCCACGAAAAGTTGGCTCCAGATGTTGTCCCCGACACTTTGTGTACGGGCTAGCCCGATGGAGCCGATGACGGAAAATACCAGACAAATCAGATAGGAGATACGTCTTCCATATAAGAAAGGTGCCGGGCCGAGGAGCAACGTGGTATATCCAATTCCGACAAACAAAACGCCTGCGGCAATGTTGATCTCTTCCCATGTAATGCCCAGCTCAGCGTTCATCCCGTTCCCAGCGTTGCCGGCATCGTTGGCGGTTGCCGCGGTTAGGGCAACAAATACAAGGACCAGAAATGAATGCCAGTACCGTCTCCATTTACTCCAATTCAGGGGATCATTTGGGGAATTGGTGGGCGAGGGAATTAATGTGACCTCCCCGTCAACGCAGATGCGCTCGGTGCCATTGAGTTGTAGGTCCTCTTCCATTCTAAATTTAAAATCGGAATCTGATTAAAACCCGGCCTGGCGAGCCAGTCATGCTGGAGACATTTTACTGAGCAAAGAGCTGTCAGCCTCTAGGGAAAAAGAAAGAAAAAGGAAAATTGTGAAAAGAATTTTCGATTTCAATGTGGGGCGGTCCTGCAGGAGATAAGCAATGGGCTAAGCATTTCCAAGGACGGGCCATAGAACTTAATAGTCCCCTTACTTCTTTTATTATATCTGCTTTCAAGAATCAATTTAGATTACGCATATGTACCTTGGAAGCTGGAAATGAGGAGATGATCAGCTGCGGCGCCCCCCCTGTGGCTTGTTATAGCCCCAAATCCCATCACCTCTCCCATTCGTACTGCCCTGATCAAGCATGACGAGATAGTGTATACTAGTAACGCTGTCAGAACTGCGTGAAAACTGGGAATACGGCGTTTAGAAGAGGATGCCAGTCTCATTTTCTACTCGATGGATTGATTGTAGGACCCGATATAGTGCCCGAGTGTTGAATATAGACACTGAGGAATTGAGCATGTATGGATAAACATTTTGCGAAGGCATTACTATGAAAAGCACTTATGAGCATTTGAATTGTATAATCTCTTCAATTTATGTGATCGCCTGAGCACTCAGATCCGTTTTAGCATTTCTCAACGTTGCTCTTCGCTCCCCCTTTTAACGTGAACTCCCAGACACCTCCATACTTGCTCATGATTGTGCTCACCCTTCACCAGTACATTATTGTACAAGGCAGGAATTCCAGAATGTCGATCATATCCCTTCCTGTTGAAGTGAATTCCAAGATCTGTAGTCATCTATAGCTCTCCGACTAGCACGCACTCCGATTGTCAAGTCACGAACTATACAGAATATCGCTCGCGGGGTTCTCTAGTCAGTACCTTAAGAGTATTCGCTTCCGTATGACAAGCGACAGCCTTCGCGAACTTGAAGCTCTTGCTAAAACAGATGGTATTCGGCGGCGAGTTCAGGAATTGTGGATCATACCATCTATGTTTGAGGGTTGACATAGACTTAGCGAAAAAACGATATATGATTCTTGCCGTTTCGTCAAAAAGTTGTCAACCTGTCGAGGGCGACGAACTAAAGGCCGGGTATGCTATATACCAAGCTATAGTTGCAAACAGCTCTAATCTTCTAGGGTCGGAAGCCTTTAGCACTAGACTTCGCAGGTGCTTAGAACAGCCTAAGAACCTTGACACGATTGGGATAGCACATTATCCGACAACCTTTTTGCTTGATCCACGTTAACAGAAAGATCGTTTCCTTCTACGGCATCGCCTTATCGACAAATTGACTTCCGAATCGGAAGTCAGAATCTCTATGCACTTCGTGGTTCTATAAGTAACACTCTGGCTCTATCGAGCCTTTTTCAAGCGCTGAGCGAAATCAACCGAAAAGAGTCAGTGAAATTATCCACATTTAATGCCTTCAAGGTCTATAGACGATAGTGGAGACAAATGCGTGAAAAGCGAGCTTGATCGACCGATCTGTCTGTACGCGCCAAATCTCCTGATTTGTGGGTTGATGCGGGTACATGCGGACAAGATGCGGGTACAGTCAGATCTGGGAGGCATGAATCACCAAGGGGATCACGAGAAATAGGAAGCTGATAATATTTATGAAACGGATAAACCGTACCTAGGTGGTGCAGCCCAGTAGGGGATTCGGTCCTATTGGCTTTTTGAATTCACCGCCGGTTTCGCCGCCTTTGAAGTTTGCCCCTGTGATCCAGCCCCACCCACGTGGCGAGAACACAGTACCTTAACATCTTCCATTGTGTTGGGATAGAACATTCGTATTTGCTATCCGGTGGCGTGCACCAACACAGTACGTGTTGGGCACCTGGCATATAGTAAAACAGCGAATACACAAGTTGGTTTAGGATATCATAGACGTTGTAACTTCCCCACGATCTTTCTTTAATATCTTTTGATATGTTGTTTGAGAAATGTTTGTTTAGAATCCCGCAAACCAACTCGCAATCCTTTATGAATCACTCTTATGTAGACATATAATACGGATCCATGTGACTAGACATGCTTATTCAATTAATTATTACGCTATTTATAACCTTGGAGCCTTGGAGACTTCGAGCCTTCGAGCGTGAAAAAATCATGCAGCCAATTTTCTGCTGGCAATAAAAGCCAATAAGACCAAGGTCGCCTGTGGTCGCTATCCACCACGATAGCACCCGGAGACACCGTAAACCCCCTCAACTTCTGTTCAACGTGGTCCTTGTTCTTGATCCTTGTTTACCCAAAAACTTCAACACCGAATGTCAACGTGTCAACTCAGAATGGCCCAATCTTTTCACCTTTCCTCTCCCATCACGGGTATTAATTCTATAAAACCTAGTAATTGTTGCTCCGACCTGGTTGCGCTCGATGTGACTCAGAAGGAGTTGATCGAGGGAACACACGCAGCGAGGTCGGAGCGCAAGAAGGTGATTGTGGTGGGGGCTGGTGTTTCTGGTCTACATGCCGCAGCTGTCCTGCACCGGCACGGTTGTGAAGTTGTGGTATTAGAAGCCCGCGATCGCATTGGTGGAAGAATTTTAACCACCCGAAAGGGTGACCATGTCCGAGATATTGGTAAGATAACGATGCAAGCCTGAAACAGAGATTGAAGTAGGGCGGAGCAAAGGAGATGTGCTGATAGTCAACAGGCGCGGCTTGGATGCATGAAACTTCCCAGAACAGTCTGGTGAAACTCATTCCCCAGCTATCTATACCATATTACTATGACGATGGTGTTCCTCTGTACTTTACCAGAGAAGGCCGAACTGGGTCCCAGTTCAAAGCTAAGAAGGTTGCAGACGAGTTCGCTGATTACTGCGAGTGGTTCTACGAAACTAACCCGGAGGCTGAGGACCGTGCTGTCCAGGAATTCGCGAAAGAGTTCGTCCTCCAACACCAGTTAATCACTGAAGACGAGCGTGATTGGGCTCCGCAGGCGGTTCGCGAGGTAGAATTGTGGATCGGTACGAGTACGGATCAAGCATCGTCCAAGCATCTCTCTTATTTCATTACCGAGCGTAATCTATATATGAAGGGTGGCTATGATCGGATCGTGAACTGGATTGCGGAGCCTCTCCGAAGCGATCCAAACATCGTCAGACTGAACCACCATGTCGAGGACGTGGAGTGGGACGAAGACGGGACCGCGCCAGCTCGAATCCGGTACAAGGACGCTGCCGGTCAAATCGGCTTCATTGGAGGAGATGCAGTTATCATGACTAGCCCACTGGGAGTCTACCACCACAACCTCATCTCGTTCAACCCGCCCTTGCCGAGTGACATCCAAGAGGGCATGTCGAAGTTCAGCTACGGCGCCTTGGGCAAAGTGTTTTTCGAGTTCGCCGAGGTCTTCTGGTCAAAAGAGAATGACCAGTTCGTCTTCTACCCATCTCCGCCGGACGAATCGGATATTTCGTCCGGGTCATCTGTACAGTCCAGCCCCAGCATAAACTCCCTCGGGGAGAATGATAATATCCTCAACTACGCCACCGTGACAATAAACTTATGGATCATGACGGGCAGCAAAGAGCTGTGCGTACAAATTGCCGAGCCTCTGACGCAACGCATCGAGAACATGCAAGATCCGAAGGAGATATATCTATTTTTTGAACCGCTTTTCAAACTATTCCGCACAGAACCCTACAAGGCTTTGCCCCGCCTGGTCAATGTTGAGACTACACATTGGACACAGGACCCGCTGGCCGGGTACGGGACCTATTCCGCCGACAAGGTTGGAGACGAGCCGCAGCTTCTGGTTGATGCGTTGGAAAACCATAAAGCCAGTCGCTTGCAGTTCGCTGGTGAGCATTGCACTATTGCTGGTAATGGCTGCGTGCATGGTGCTTACAAGTCGGGTGAAA
Source organism: Penicillium desertorum (assembly GCA_028827375.1). Taxonomy (NCBI): domain Eukaryota; kingdom Fungi; phylum Ascomycota; class Eurotiomycetes; order Eurotiales; family Aspergillaceae; genus Penicillium; species Penicillium desertorum. The sequence goes on from JAPWDO010000003.1 coordinate 7,299,126, forward strand.
CCGCTGCGACCAATCTGCTCGAGGGATTTGGGATTCCATACGATGGTGTCGATGCCATCAGTTTGAAATGAAGCATATTCTCGGGGTCCGAGGAGACTCGGGCTGAAGGATCTACTTAGTCGTTTTTCCTTTATTTACTAGACAGTGTCTACGGGTGATTGCACTTGGAGATCTTGTGGATTATCTCGATTAATGTCATATAAATGTATAAAGCTATAAAGCCGACAGCTTAATCATTATAAGCTGTCACCGGATGAGATTGAAAGGTGTTTGGACATAGTCCACATCCCCACCTTTAACTGCTTACTGAGACGACTATTATGTGCAAGCCGTTAAGCGTAATTATATGGGGACAGCGTACCTAAGGGATCAAACTGAAGAATCTGGCAGATGATGCAATGGGGTCATAGCTTTAGCTGTGGCGCTTAATTCTATACGAGTGGTGGATTGACACTTACTGAGGTTCACAAAGGCTTAGATGAAGAACAGCCTTGTGAGAATATTCGGTACGTAAGGTTTTTGAGACAACAAGTCAAGAGAAATGCTTCGGAGCGAGCACTCACCTGTTACGTGAAAATTCGAGATACGAGCATTAAGCTAAGAAGGGGTACTTACTACTACTACTACTACTACTAGCTACCACGGATTGGTTCGGTATTCATTCAAGCCTAGCATTCGTTTCACTCCTCCTCAGAATCCTCTGCATCCTCATCTGCTGAACTATGCTCTTTGTACAGGGTTGAAATTGGGCCTTTTCCTCCTCAGGTTTCTGATGGAACTCCGTTTCCGAATGCTTTTCCTTTCCTTAGGCGTGCTCGGTATCATTGGTAGTGGCCACCTACAAGGCTACATCAACGGAAACTTTGGCTCATATGGTAGGCGAACCGATATGCTTGTTGCCCGCAAGTTTTGGCACTAAAAGCAATGATAGATCACCCGCTACTCTCGGTATAAGCCTGCATCTTCGAGAATGGAAAGGTCGAGGCTGTGCTTCGTTTCTATTTTGCTTTATATACGCGTTGCCCTTCTCAGCCTTATTGCAATATAAGTCTCTCGTCGTTGCAGAGGCGGCTCAAACACAACACTAATAGGGAAATTTAAAACGCGATACATGCATGCATACGTCGATAGTCCCGGATCAAATCCAAATTTGACCAAGCGTGGCCCACTCTGGCCTTGAATGCTCCACATCTGGGCAGCAGATGAGGACCCGGGGAGTGAATAGATGCCCTATTTAAACACCGCTGAAAAGTTTCTTTTTTTGCTTTCTTTTTCGTTTTACGCGAAAGCCGCGCTGTAAAGGTGGCCCGGTTTATTAGCCAACAATACAATGTGAATTGCAAATTAGCCCTTCCCAAGTAGCTGTTATTGTTCGACTATGCCTGGGGCCACAATCTGCGAAATTGAGAGAAGAATTAGTTACGTGAAAAAAGTACGAGCAATAATGACTTGCTATTCCTTAGCTTAAGTCTTTCCCTTCCCAAAGATTTTGTGTCACGCCACGGGGTTTTCAATGTCACCTTTTATAACGACCCATGTTTGGAAGGACGATGGCAGTAATACCCCCATCGTGTCCAACACAAATGTCCCAAACTACGAAGACGAAATGAGCGACAATAGCGAAATAGAGAATGCGGCCGGTCAGCTCAAAGAGATTCGCGAGTTCAGACAGGGCTTGCATCAGCGTCATATTCAGATGATTGCTCTCGCCGGTACGGTGGGGACGGGTATTTTCCTCAGTTCGGGCCGTGCCATTGTAGAAGCTGGACCATTGGGTGCGTTCTTGGCATATACCATCATTGGTGCTACTGTTGCGAGTGTCGTCTACGGAGTTGGCGAGATGGGAGCCCTGGTACCTCTCAATGGTGGTGTTATTCGATACGCAGAGATCTTCTGTGACCCCGCGCTAGCCTTCGCCAACGGGTGGAACCAGATATACTCCTACTGTGTGTCGATTCCGTCGGAAATTGTCGCTGCGGCTGTTATCATTGAATTCTGGATCACGATCAACAACGCAATATGGATCACTGTGCTTGGACTCCTTATGCTTTCCACCGCGTTTGTTTTTGTTCGTGTGTATGGGGAGCTCGAGTTCGGCTTTTCTATTCTCAAAATCATGCTCATTATCGGCGTAAACCTGATGGCTCTGGTGATTGCACCCTCCAGGCCGGGAATATGTTTACTTTGCGTGCTAATCCTTTTTAATAGGTCATTACATGTGGCGGAGCCCCGAATAAGACGTCCATCGGATTTGCTTACTGGAAAGCACCTTACGGCCCCTTCGTTCAGTACTTGGGAGTGGGCGGCTCCCTTGGCCGGTTTTTGGGGTTCTGGAAGACTTTCGACAACGCGCTCTTCGCTTACTCTGGCATTGAAAACTTCACTCTCGCTGCAGCAGAGACTCGAAACCCTCGTCACTCTATCCCCATGGCCGCCAGACGCATCTTCATCCGCATCTTGCTCTTCTACGTGATAACAATCTTCATGATCGGCCTGATCGTTTCGTCTGCCGATAAAAGGCTGCTGGGCTCATCGGGGACAGCCTCGCAGTCCCCTTTCGTTATCGCAGCGCACCATGCTGGCATCAAGTTGGTTCCCTCGATCATCAACGCAGTCGTCCTCACATCAGCATGGTCTTCCGGGAACAGCAATATCTTGGGTGGCTCGAGAATCCTATACGGTATGGCAACCCAGGGTCACGCCCCTGCTGTCTTCACACGTATCAACCGCTTCGGTATCCCTTGGGTTGCTGTCGCACTCTATGGCGTTTTCATGTCACTTGGATACATGAGTCTTTCCAGTTCGGCCAGCACGGTATTCACCTGGCTACAGAACCTTGTCTCTATCTCTACCCTAGTGAACTTGATGTGCATCTGCGTTGTCTATCTTAGATTCTACTACGGATGCAAGAAGCAGGGAATTGATCGCTTCAAGGAGCTCCCGTGGGCAGCACCTTTCCAGCCATACATAACTTGGATCTCATTGTTCATATACATTGTTCTGTTCTTCACCGGAGGGTTTACGACATTTATGCGGGGCCATTGGAGTACTGCAACATTTGTTTCGACCTATTTCAACCTGCCATTCATCGTGATTGTGTACTTCGCCTACAAGTTCTGGGCAAAAACGAAGATCATCCCGCTGGCGGAAATTCCCATTCGGCCTTTCATCGAAAGCTGGCACAAAAATCCTGAGCCAGAACCGAAGCCGAAGCGAGGCCTCAGGAAACTCAATATTTTGTGGTCATAATTTATACCATGTTGGCAAATTAGATCCGTTGCATTGTTCAGTTTCACCTTGTAACTGTGGTTGAACCGGTCCGGTCAACGAGAGTGCTTAGACCGGACACCGGCTTGTCCGGTTTTAGGGCTTAGTGGCCGGGCGATGCCGGGCCCGCACTCATGCATCGAAAACAATTACATTGTGCTGGCTACCATGAAATGAAAGTTCCATTTACTTCATTAAATTTGGGGATACTAGAAATAGAATAAAAAGCATGAAAGTAGAAGTGTATATAAAAGAACAGAAAGTGACTCAGTATCTGCCATGCCGATACAAAATGCCGACTTGTGAGTCAATCGGGGTCCGAGACTGGGTTAGCGCTTTTTTCCCTCATTTCTTTACAATCTTCTCCAAAATACCGAGAACTAAAATACCTTCAAGATGAGCCTACCCCAACAACCCGTCTACGTGATAGTCCCATCACCAGGACCCTCAATCGAAAGCGACCGACTCCTTCTTCGGCCAATTACCGACGCCGATGCCGGCGCACTGTTCGCCATTCGGTCCCGGCCCGAAGTGGCAGAGATGAAGTTAGTACGATGATCACTTGTTGATCTCACCATCACCATGCTAACTGTACCAGCCACCCCAAAACACCATTTAAATCAATCGAAGAAACCCGTGAATGGATGGCAACCAAGGTGTTCACAAGTGGTCCGTCCGATATTATCGGGCGTTCATTTAACTATGCCATTGTGGACAAGTCAATCCCCGAAACAGAAGAGCAAGTCGTTGGGTCTCTCAGCATCAACCAAGTAGACCCCTTTCCGGAGATTGGATACGCAGTGCATCCATCTTCTTGGGGGAAAGGGTATGCAACAGAGGCTTTGCAATTGATGTTGAAGATGTGGTGGGATCTGCCGCGTCGAACAGTTGACACTATAGATGTTAGTCCGGCAGAGCCTGAGAAGGCCTTTGCTCTCTGCGAAAAGAAGAATGCTGGGAGTTGCCGTGTGCTAGAAAAGTGTGGCTTCAAGATCGTGGGTGATTTCCAAGAAGAGGGAATTGACCTTTTTATTTTTGCGTTAGAGCGGCCATGAATCCATAGATATTACTGAGTGAGCGCTTTCAAGGGGTATTTCTAAGTAATAATTGGACTGAAAATTAATTGCCCCTTTCCAAAAGAGCAGACGTTGGTCAAATATGTACAATACGGCGTATCCAAGAATTAGGTCGCGCTCTCACGATGGTTATAATATAAGGGTAGTAAGTAAGTGTGCTCACTGGCTCGCTTTCGCTGCTTCCAGGATCACATCAGCTGCCTTCTCGCCCACCAAGAAAGTGGAAAGAGCAGTGAACGTCCCAGGAATACGGGGATACACAGAGGCATCTACAACGCGCAGGCCCGAGACTCCACGAACTTGGAAGTTCGAATCCAAAACAGCCATGGGATCCTCATCAGTCCCAATCGGGCAAGTGCAGGAAGCGTGGTGACCCCAAGCCGTGTTCTTGATATAATCGTGGATCTCCTCATCAGTTTGGACATCATCACCAGGGAGAACTTCAGCCACATCAACCACCTGACGGTCGAAGGCGCCACGCGCAACACCAATAGCCTCAGTTATAGCCTCCAAATCCTTTTCGTAGTCACCAGAGCCAGTGTCAAAGTAGTTGAAAGTAATATCGGGCATGTCGAGCGGATCGGCAGAGCGGAGCATCACCGTCCCAGCTGTGTTACGAGGGTGGGCTTTCAGAAGCGCCCAGGTAAACCAGTCATGGCGCTCGGTGATATTAACACCGTATCCAGGGAAGTATCCACGGAAGTTGATAGGTCCACCGAACACAAACACATCGAAGCTATCATCTGCTGTCACGGAGCTCTTATACAGCATAGCAGCTCCAAAACCATTAGACGAATAGATGCCGTGGTTCCCAAGGACTGGGTTATTCCAACGGTCCAGACAAGGATCATCACCATGATTGAACGTGCATCCATCAAGGGCGGTGAAGTTCTTCGGGACATGGCCTTGTACCGCAACCTCGTAATGGTCTTGTAGGTTCGTTCCAACGCCGGGAAGGTTAGAGATAACCTTGATTCCGAATTTCTGCAGCTCCTCCCCTGGTCCAATACCACTGAGCTTCAGAATCTGGGGCGAGTTGTACACACCGCCGGACACGATAACCTCGCGCGAAGCTGTCGCTGATCCTGGTGTTCCCTTGCCAGCAGTCTTGGAGCGGGGACTGGCGCTATACAGATACTTGCCGTCTAGGAACTCGACACCTGTAGCGCGGGGAGGGGAGCTCTCTTCAAAGGTGACCTTCGTCACATGGCAGTTCATACGGATGTCAAGTGGGAACCTCTTAGACCCGTCGGCGTTCTTCGCATCCCTAACGGTAGTCACAAACTCGCGAGGACCGTTACGAGAGTTTTCATTCGATGCTAGGGGGGACTTGATAGTATCCCGGTGTGGTATCGCGGTGGGCTCCGGCCGAGTTTGCGTCTCCAGCGAGTAGGGTACCGAGATTGAAAACTGTCTTCGTCACATTGCCTAGCGAAAATGCTCCGCCAAGTAGTAAGCTTAGAAGTTGAGGATCTTTCAGAACGATATCCAGCGGCGCGGTCTCGGTGCTTAACCAACCATCATAGCCGTGGCCCTGAAGCAACGGGAGCAGATAGCGGTTGTTCTCCATACGCTCCATGTATTTGCGCATGTTGTCGGGTGACCACGACGCGTCTCCGGTGAGTGTCGCAAGGTAGTCGAAATCGGAGTCGTGTGGGTAGACGGTAACAAGGGCGTTGTGTGCCGTACAACCACCAAGGGTTCCGGTACGGGGATAAAGTGTGCCCTTCATTGTGGAGCCGGCCGGTGGGTTCAAGCCCGTGTATTCCTGGCCATCGGGGGTCTCGTACGTTGTCTTGAAGTCGAGCTTTTGCCGAGACTCATCGGCGTAGTGCTTGACGTAAAAGTTCCATGCCAGAGCTTCATCCTCAGAAGCCGCCGCAGAGAAAGCGGGGACGGTATAGTTCACATTCGCTCCCTGGTCATCTCCAGCTTCGATAAGAAGGGTGCTGTGACCTGCCAAGGCGAGTCGGGCCGCTAAAGGGCCGCCTCCTGCCCCAGAGCCGACCACGATGTACTCATAGCCTGATAGCTCAACAGCATTGACGATGGCAGAAAACGCGGCCACGCCGAGAAGGCCACCGAAACGCATGGCAAATATAGTGCTATAAAATGGGTCAAATGAACGGAAAGTGGTTGACCAAGACGCCGGGTCTCATTGTGTTTATATCTGTCCCGGCTTAGGGCTGGGCAATATATTAGCTGAATGCCATGTAATTTCTTTTTGGTAAAGCCCGAGTCAATAGTCAATAGTCAAGCGAGATTGAGTTTTTGGCTATCTAATGGCAGGCTTCGCATATCCTATTGGCAGCGACTGGCTCTGACCCCACTGTAAAGACCCCACGTAGGGGTCAACGTTCGCGTACAACATAGTGCCAGCATCTTCATGATGATCACAGTGCGTTCGTCAGCCTCGAAGCAGTGGTATATCAGTGGATATCATCAAGCGACCTTTGCGGGATGGGGAGGAGTCAGGTTTGTCAGGATCACCGAGCATTGTTGTAGGGGGGCTGCAACAACGGGTAAAGTGGAGTCACACCACAATCCCATTCTCTCATGACAGCACTTCATCATTTTGACCTATGCAGCTAACATGCAATGTAAAAGACTAAGAGTGCTGGAAAGCTGTTCCAATGAAAGCCTTTTTGATGTAATTTTATTGAAGGATGCGTACGGAGTAGATATTTCCAAGATGGCTGAGACAGTCAACGTGGCTTGAGGTTCCACTATAGGGGCTTGCATTCTATGGGGGGAAAAGGAAATGGAGATCATGGGGTATGTATAAGACATAATACCTCGGCCGTCTTTTTCTCCCTCTTTACGACATTTTGGCAATGTACTGTGCCTAACCACTACAATCAAAGCCACTGTCGGAGCCGTTGCCATCCTGTTATAAATTGACGGTGCGGACCTTGTCTGCAAAGGTGCGCGTTTCCGGCCAATCAAGAATTCAGCCTTATGTCATTTACTGTGATGAGCATGCTTCGTATATTTACTGCACTCGACAACACTACTGCATGTGCTTCATGAAGCCGGGGTCAAGGCCGGAAATTAGGATCGACACTTTAGCAACCCCATTTCCCATCATAAAATAAGCAATTGTTTATCCCTACTTAGGTACAGAGTAGACCATGTGGTACTTCGGCTCAAAATGCGGGGAACCCGAGGAAGGGATATTGTTGTGGAGCGTTCATGTTGAACATTTCAGGGTTCCATGATCATTCAAGTAGGAGCTTTGTTCTTCTCTTTGGACTGGACCCGCTTCCCCTTGAAATTGACCCTTAGCGCCCCTGCAGGACAGTATCATTGGACGAATAAAACGGTACGCATGGAGAGCATAAGCCCACTCATAAGCCCAAGCGGGGCGGCCACATTTGGCACAGCCAGTACCAGCCAGAACAGCCCGTCTCACCTCGCTAAGAATCAACCGGGCGAGCAAGCCCACTAGAACCGAAAGTGGTCGCATGTCCCGAGCATCGTTATACAGTATTGGTTCCGCGTGCGGTGACACAATGTATTGTATGTCCTGATCAGGGTGCCTCATTGAAGGGTGAATCATTTGAAGTGTGTAGTCCACCGCAAGCTCCAAGAAATGTCAGGCATTTTGGGCGGATACCGCTTGAGATCAAAGGGGCTTTTTATCAGGAAAATACCACGCTCAGCCACAGGTTCAATCCACCACTACTGTTTAATTGCGTGAAGATAAGAGACAACATCTTGGCTCAAAATGTTGTCACGGCGAAGTTGATCGGCAGTCTCGACAATCCATGTCTGGCAATCCCTCTGAATAACTTTCCGACCTGGCTTGACCTAGGACATCCGAATTAGCTGACATATCCCAGCGAGGAAGTAGAGAGCCATGTATGGATTTTCCGGAGTGTGGCACTAAGGCCAGACACATTTATGGCACACATTCTGGGGGTCAGGCTAGGGATGCAGCTGTATTAGACTTACCCCGTCACTGACTGTGTTCAGACTTTTCCTTGGAGCTTCGATTTGGTGAACACTGCTCTCGAAGGGACAGACAGGCGTGTTGTCGATCTCATATTTTCCGTCGTTAAGCATAGCTTTCTCGTCAAAGTACTCCGCGCCAACCCATTGCAGTGGGACCCTTGTTGAAGGGATGTCGTCCGTTGCTTGCAGGTTTTCACTCCGCTTAATTTCGAACTCAAATCCACTTCTCACGCTGCCGGTCGCGTGTATCTTTACACCGATATGAGGGTCCGCGTGCGACTGAACGAAGTATGCCCAATGATCTTTGAAGGGCGACCCGTTCCAGATCAGTAACTCGACCAGAAAAGCCCCAGTGGGACCTGTCAGTGGCACCACAGGCTTGGGATGGGATATGGAAGTATTCATAGTGGGGCAGAGAAGTGGAGTAGGAACAACGGACTTGAGGGAAGAAAACAAAGATGGAAGAAAGCGATGTTCTGAAGGTTTGATTTTTACTCAATGTTCTTTGATGAAAGAGTACCGAAATGGTTGTCAGACGTTGTTTCCTGCCCAGGCGTGGTTGCCTGCTGCTTGCCTTGAGTATCAGGCCCCAACTTCAATGCACTTTCTTAACTAACGTGCATTTCACATCGAACTTCACGTCAGATGAGGCTGTGAAAATTTCCATTCTTTTAGGAAGCCCTGTTTGCCATTCTCTTTCCTTCACACTCCATTCATCTTCAACACCTACCTATACCGAGTCCAGTTCCTTCAAGAGAGACCAACCCCATCATTATCCAAGCTAACAGAGCTTCTATAAACATGGTCTCTAGCTAAATGTATACCCCGGTTCAACCGTCCGCCCTCATCACGACAGTGCCATCTTGGGATGATCGTTGACAAAACACAAAGCAAAGGTCCCGACAGCGGTGTTGGAATCAAGGACGGCCCATGAAATATAAGAGCTAAGGGCGTTCTTTCTGCTCTTGGGAACGCAATCGTGGCCATTTTGTACGATTCTTTTACTCGTTCATCCACGGGCCCGGGGGCCCCGGGGCAAGGACCTGAAGACTACCGACTGCGAAAACAAATGAATAACAGCAGGAAAAAGGGCGCACAGGTGCTCCAGTCTCCATAAATGCTGGCATGCAGTTGCGGCAAAAGCAATGATGGCCAGAAAATGATTGCTGGGTAGACAACCCGTTGGTGAGATATGTCAACAACAAAGGCAAGGGACCTTCCACCACTCAAGGCGAGCCACGTGCGCTGTGGTTGTGACCAATGATATACTAGGCTTATACATGACACATGGCCTGGGGCACACAATCGGCCTGTGCTGTGATATTTGGGTCTTTGACCTCAATCCTGGTTTCACTCTGTACGCCGGGAGTATCTACATTTATAGGAGGCCGGGAACTGGTCAAATCTATTTCTTGAGTAGGTTTGGGTTCGAATATGGGGCGAGATACTTTCCGAGTACAGGGACCTCGTACTTTTCTCTGGGAGTTTTGGGCAGCTGTCCATGATATGTATGGAGACACAATGTGAGACAGATGTAGATATTTTCATCGCCTAGGAAAGGGAAGAAGTGGGGGCGACAATCCTGCCATGGTGGAATCTTGAGCTTTGGCTATGACTGGCCAAGATCCATCGAACGAGTCAGAATCAGACTTGTGTGGAGCTTTAGTTGGACACACAGCTTCTAAGGAGGCTATGCATGCATGGTACATGTAGCCTTACAGGTCGTACCCACATGTCGCAAACCTGGGCTGTGAGCCAGGCCATACGCTAAGAAAACTAAAATAATTCTTCTTTCTCCCATTCTACTGCTCGATTGGAAAACTCCAGAACCACTCCAGAATAATGAACAGCGATAAGTGTGGTCACAGCAGATCTGAAAGCCGTGTCCACCCGGTGCGGCTCAAGAGATTGATAGCCTCATGGATTAGGCACCGGCCCACATTATCAGGATGCGTGATATTTGCCTGCGCAATTCTAATGATTATAAAATTCGGTCATTTGGATGAAGTTTGGGATACAAGTACGAAGCTACATTATCAAATTGAGACACCATGCTGATATTAGTAGAAGAATCAGCAGAAAAGTCAGAAAAGTCCGCGGCACTATCGAAACTTGTTAATAAAACTCGGAACTACAACGCAAATTCCACAAAAGTCGCGCTTGTAATACCAAAGACACGCTCAGATGATCTGAGATGGCTTCATGAATATCTTCAAACGCAGTAAGTGGAACCTCCCCGTCGCAGGCAACTATACTAATTGGAGGCCCGTGATCAGAACCGACAACACTCCCTTTATTTACACCATGGACAAGAAACCCGAGACAGAACTACTCGTCGCACACTCCTCTCGCGGCCGCGAGGCCTCCGCTTATCTTTCATTCATTGTCGACCTATACGACGAGCTCCCCGCATACTCGATTTTTCTCCACTCCAATCCTGAGCAGTGGCACAACGATTTATTTGGCCCCCAAACAAGCAGCATTCTAAAAAGCCTGCGCCTCGAAGCTGTGGATGCGATGGGGTATTTGAACCTACGCTGTACGAATAACCCAGGCTGTCCGACTCACATCAATCCCAACAGCCCCACACAGGCAGACATTGACAATAATGATCCGCGTGCAAAATTTCCAAGCATATATAAAGGCATATTTGGGGACGAGGCGCAAGTTCCGGAACGTATTGGGGGAATTTGCTGTGCCCAGTTTGCGGTCAGCCGAGCACGCATCTGGCAGCGACCCAAAAGCGATTATATCCGTATGCTAAACTGGATAGACGAGAAGAGTGTACCGCTTGTTGATGATTACGGTGTTGGGTGGGTGTTTGAAACTTTGTGGCATATTGTGTTCGGTATGGAAGGGATACAGTAAGTGCTTTGTGGGAGACACAGTCTTTTGATTACCATGGGATGCTAACCACTACATTTCCGTCTTTAGTTGTCCTCTTTACGAGCAATGTCGGTGTGATAACTATGGATGGGTAAGTGGGAATTGACGCGCTTCAAGCATGGACTTAGACTTACATTCCTAAATAGTGTGGGCCTTTGTCATCGGGCGAGACTCTTACGGCCATCGCGGTACCACAAAAGACCCAACTGAAATACAGATATGGGTGAATGCTACAACTGCACACAAGATGCGCATGGCCTTTTCCATACGCACAAGGCCAAAATTGCCACTGTTTCTTTGGTATTTTTAACGGGAGGTTTAGCATCTACGTAGCTCTTGACTGATAGAGCAACTGTATTTTGTCATAGCTAACTCCAGCGTGGTATGTATAAATCTAGATGGAGTCATTTTTTCTTATTGGTTGCGGCGTTAAATATGGGGCCCCGGAGACCGGCTCGGGAACAAGCGGAACCCTATCACCGGTGGTTAGTTAGGCTCGGATTTACTTGTCAACTCCGATACTTAGATCTATTCTTTGACTATCTAGCTATCTCCCGCCCGTAGTCCGCTTAATCCGGGACTCTCATGAATATATAATCTACTGTTGGGCGCCATTGTGAGGCAAAACCCAGATCATTCCCATCAATCATTTCTTTCATTATGTCCACGGGGCCTGTCACAAGGGTTGCTATTGTTGGAGTAGGTTTACCGCCTCGTGTCCTGCATTTTGCCGGGCCCTCCTAGATGCCATCGCTAACCATTACCAGGCTACCGGCCGCATCGGTGGAGCCTTTGCTAAGTCGCTCGTGGAAACAGGCCGACATACAGTCACAGCTCTTACCCGAGACGGTAGCCAAGGAAAAATCCCCGATGGAGTCCGTGTTGTTCAAGTTAACTACGACGATGACGACTCACTTGTCAAGGCCTTGAATGGCCAACAATTCCTTGTGATTACTCTCGGCGTCCGAGCGCCTGATGGTCTTCATGCTAGGATTACCACAGCTGCCGGAAGAGCTGGTGTCCCCTACATCATGCCCAATGCGTACGGATACCCTATTAGCCCTGAGGGTGTGAAGGATGAAGATCCATACGGAAATCTCGTTCTCGATCGAATCCATGACGCTCAAAATGGTGTCTCGTCCTCAGTGACTTTGCCATGTGGTTTCTGGTACGAATGGAGCTTGGCAACCGGAGAACAATGGTTTGGCTTTACTATCAAAGACCGGAAGGTGACCTTTTTCGATGACGGCACCCGCATTATCACTGTCAGCACTTGGGACCAATGTGGTCGTGCGCTGGCCGCTCTCCTCAGCCTGCCAGAGTCGGGATCAACCCCTGCGCTTGCCGACTTCAAGAACAAGGAAGTCCGGATCAATAGTTTCCGCGTCTCGCAACGCGATATGCTCGATAGTTTGCATCGTGTCCTAGGCACCACAGACTCTGATTGGGATATTAGTTACGAGAGTGTGGCTAAGCGCCTTGCAGACGGCGCCGAGGAGTTCGCTAAGGGTGTGTTTACTGGCATGCCTAAAATGCTTTATGGAAGTGTATTCTTGCCAAGCAACAAGGAAGCCGATTTTGCAGGGACAATGGAGTTGGCAAATGATATACTGGGGCTGCCTAAAGAGGATTTAGATGAAGCGACTAAGAGGGCGGTCGATATGGTGGCTGCAGGATGGAATCCCTTTGCTGGGGTATAACGTATAACCTGGCCCACGTTCCTGATCAGATTACACGTTGACAAGAGTTTTATCATGCACTAATAACACCGTACTATATATAAGCTTGCCCCACTACAGGAATTTTCCCACAATATACTAGGAATGGCTCAGGTCAAAGTACTCTCGCACTTATCTGGTATACATCATTGTCCCACTGAAAATCCGATTTTATGGCTCCCTGTCTACCGTTATTCAGGAAAATAAATAGTATATAACGCTAGCGTAGATGGCAGACAAGCTCATTTCAATGACGTCATCACGAGGCTATTGTCTTATCGATAATCTAATCGTCACCTTCCCACCCGTGGACGATTTTCAAAACTCATTCTTCCCCATGCTGCTAAACCTGTAGCCTACACCATGTCCGAGAAGATCAAAGATGCAGTGCTCGCCGAAGCGAAAAATTCTCGAGCGGTTATTCAAGATGTGATTACATCTGGGGCATACTTGTACCCATTCAAGGTAAGTAGCTATGTCCTCCGAGTGCTTTCCGACCGTTCCTAACCACAAATTATTGCATTTCCTAGGGAATCGTCTACTTCGCAACGCACAAAGACCTCTGGCGCCCTTTTATGTCTCGCGCTGGCCGAACCATTACACTGGGAGTAGGCGTCACGAGCGTCATGTTCTTCTTCACGTACATGCCGCAGATGGCCATCATGGCCTTCACCAGCGGTCCATTGGCTGCTATTTCCGCCGCGATCCTCGTCCTTGGTGAAAGTTCTGCCATAACCAACATCCTGTCACGATCATTCCTTGTCGAAGACGCCATGATCGACACCTTCGATGGCACCCTGGTCGCGCGTGGCCAGGAGCCACTCGTAGCACAAGGACGCCAGATGAAATCCCGATCAGGGAAAGATGCGATAGCTAGGCTGGGTAAGATACTTACTAAACCTCTTGCGCAACTGAACCCACGGGCGCTGCTGCGCTCGTTGCTCTACCTGCCCCTGAACCTCATTCCCGTGGTCGGGACGGCGTTGTATATTTATATGCAGGGGAAAAGGGCAGGACCGGTACTTCATGCCAGATATTTCCAGCTCAAGGGCTGGGATTCTACGATGCGAGATGAGTGGGTGAAGAAAAACCAGGGCGCGTACACTGGGTGCGTAAATTCCATCTTGTTCCCTTTCTTCCCGGCTGGTATGCAGTCAAAAGCTAATTGTCTCCTCAGACTTGGAATTGCAGCCTTTGTCTTGGAAATGGTGCCATTTGCCTCGATTGCATTTTCGTTCACGAACACTGTTGGCGCGGCTCTCTGGGCTGCGGATTTGGAGAAGGCAACTAAGTAGCCGATTGACCATCTGCAGCAAACTCAACTAATTGTGAAGCATGTTAAGCCTGGAGATTGAACCAATTTGTGGTGGTCTTTATTTAAACTGTAACAGATAAAATCAAGTTGTTGTTTTCTTTCTATATCTGTTAAGGCTGTGAAACACAGATAGGTAAACCTTGTCAATGATTCCAGTTCTACCTAGGTAAACCTTGGAAGGTTCCAGGGTCGGTTCTAAGATCGCGGATCCACGGTTACCCCCAAAGCTTGGCATAGCTTTATTCAGAGAGAACGTGTCGAGGGAATGTTAAAACTAAAAATCAATGCATTTGACTTGTTCATTCTATGATATCGAGTAGCCGGACACAGCAAGAAACTCAATACTCTTCATAATCCTCCCAGTCATCCTCATGATCCTCTTTGATACCGAAAACATCTTCAATAAAATGGACCAAGGCTTCCAAGAAGAGTTCATCTCGTGGGACATAATGTGCCCCTTGAAAAATGTATACAGCGGTATTTGTGCTTGAATCACGTAGTCTCAGCGATGCAGATTCAGCGATGACTGTATCAATGCTGGCGATAGCAAGGAATATCGGTGTCTCAATCTTTGGACTATACAAGTCATTGTAAATAGGGTCCCCGAATGTAAATCCACAAACCGCAACCACGAACTTCAAAGGGGGGGGGTGGTCCGTCTATAGGGAAAGAAAGTTAGCTACCCTGGTACCACCCGGGAATGTTCATGCCGATGACATTTTCCCCAACTTACGTCGAATTTGAAATTACCGATCGAGTGTCTTTTCTCCAAAAGAGAAGCAATTATAGCACCTATAGCCGCGCCCATCGAGAATCCAATAATCCCCAAGAATGGGCCATTTCTCTCAAGATAGCGGAAGATATCATTGACGGACTGCTCAAGGCCACAGGCATAATCATCCGGATTATCCGCTTGTCCCCATGCCCACAGGTCATTACTTTCTCCCGGGAGTTGGTCACGTTTAGCAGGCCACCTGCCTGAAGGATAGTAAAACTCGACCACGTCAGCGGGACCTGAAGTTGAATCTTGTTGTAGGGCATTGAGTGTAGTATCTGTTACTCGAGGCTTCAGATATTCCGTCTTGCATTGGAGCATGTGCCCAGACTGGGCGTGGCCTATAGGTACGAGGCGAGCAATTCAGAACGCTTGTTCCAAATTGTATAGGATTTAGGGGTATGTTACCATGCAGCATCAGAATCTTCGGTCGTGATAGCATACTCGATTGGACTGTTGATTTCAAGTCTATGTTGATGAATGGGCATATAGAGAGGTATGAATACTTGGGACAGGAGATCCTTTCTCTTGTATTGTCTTTGGGCCTTTCGGATCTGAGTAGTATCCATCTTATAAAACAAATGTAGCCTTGGCAGTCCTCCAATGTGTATTGCATATGGGCTATTGAGGCTAGGTGGGTTACACACAATTAGTACGTGTATGATGATGGTGAGATTTACTAAATAACACATACATAAAGGCTGCGTACGGCCACACAAAAGCCACCGGATTTAGAATTGCCACGAGTTTTGAGCCACAACCTGGGTCAGACTGGATAACTTGATGGATGGCGACATCGATTTGTGTGACACAAATGTGCAGAATAGCCGGTAAGAAACAATGCAGTGACCCCAACAAGGCAATAAACTTGCATAATTTAGGAGAATTGATTAACTTGCAGAATCGAATTGAGTCTAAGTCGGTGCCCTAACTTGTTGAGAAGAAAAGCGCCAAAGCGCACACACCATGTCGGATATGATCGACGACAATATGGCTCGTTGTAGCCATTATTTTACCTTAATGGTCTGATAGAACAATGAGCTCACAGCGAGTAATCTTCTATCATTTCCTCATGTACAGCATCTTGTGGTCGTGGCGTGGCCTTGGTAAGGATATCCAGTTTTTAAATTTGTTTACACTCAGGCTTACGTCCATATAACTCCAAGTTGAGCGCTCGGGTGTATGCAGAATCTAGTTGTGCATGTATGTGTATGTGTTTGTCAATGTGGTACGCTTCGTCTGAAGTCATATATAGGAAGATTTTGGGCTTGAGATAAGCAACCGGAGTGAAAAATCAATGTTCCAGGGTAACACAGTTGAGCCACAACATGCGAGTGTGCCCCTCTGTGAACCAAGTCCAGGAAATGGCGATGAGTGTACTGCAATGCTCGATAGCCTAAATCTATTTCCCATTGACCGAGCTTGCTTGCTCCCAAGGCTCGCAAATAGGAAAGTTCAACCGGCCCCCCCTGGTAGTTTGCATGTCGTAGACAAGGACATAGATGGCCCTCAAGGCTTCCATATAGCCAAATGCACATATGACCGATTTATGTAGCTTGTTGAGCAGGTGCTATTCCCAGAACTTTCTCAAATTCAACAAAGCAAAGATCATCTGGCAACACTAGGTTTCCAGACTTTTCGCGAGGAAAGGGGGTCGTTTCGCCCGTCATCTTGTATCCATGACGTAAGTACCACGAGATAAGCTGCTTGCGATTCGAAAGGGCGTTCAATCCCAGCGTCGTAACTCCCCAAGTCCGATGGCAATAGTCTTCAGCGTATGCCAAGACCTGTCGCCCAATGCCGCTACGCTGCTGACTTGCATCAATGGCAAGCATAAAGAGACGAGCGTAGTTTGCGTCGCGCTTGGAAGTCCCGATTGAGCCAACGAGTGTATTTTCATTGTCGGTTGCCATCAACATGACACTGTCCGGTTTGGTGATCATGGCCAGAACCTGTTGGACATCGAGGTGAAAAGCCGATGAGAGGCCTAGGTCATCTGTCCAGCCTTTCCTGCTGTCCTCGGCGCGGAACGCAGATTCCACCAATTGCTGAAGTTGAGCTGCATCGTCTTCGGTCGCGACCCGAAAATTAAGCTCGTGCATTTTGACTGCAGAAATGTTCAGAGATTTCAATACGACACCTGTGAGTTCACGAATTCTAGCAGGAAAGTGTTCGTTTTAAATATCTTTGCGAACGGGATAGCTGGTTAGTCCGAAATCGAGCCATGTAGCAATAAGGGCGTGAGGGTGGCTGAAAATCCCGCACAGGGCGCAAGATTTGGGAGATATTGTGCTTCTCTTCAAAAGTACGGCTAGTGAAAGCTGATAAAACTAAGATATTTTCAGATGAATGCTAAGAATCCAATCAAAGAGACCGCGGTCTGAAAAGACAAAGAACACACTCCCGCCTGCGGCGCATGGTCTGATGTTGGCTCAGGGAACCCCGAGCTCGATGAAGTAGGCCCTCTCATGTTCTGGTGTATATTGATAGAACACAATATGCGGGAGAATTAACAAAAGCATCCCGACGTCTATATCGATGTAGGAGGACGCGTTGGAGCTTGACAGATGGAGTGCACACCTGGGCAGGTGCCCCCGGAGGTGCCCAGGTGTGTAATACGGATCACGTCATCCATCGATAGAACATTCAGACGCTTGGACCACATTCCCTTCTTTCCTTTCCCTCTTAAGACAGTGCCAACATATCAACATCGATTATGACCACAGCAGCAATATTCGGTTGCACAGGAGCAGTTGGCTCTCAGATTCTGGCTACACTCCTGGTGTCAGACGCATTTTCAACTGTGAAGACTATCTCCAGGAGACTTCCAAACGCGCAGTCAGCTAAGCTCGAAGCACTCGAGGAATCCGATACCACAAAATGGGGAGGTATAATCTTATCTCTGTCCCCCAAGCCATCAATGATTTTCAATGCGGTCGGTACTACGACAGCGGCCGCGGGCAGCATCAAGAATCAGTGGAAGATCGATCATGATTTATGCGTCGAGAACGCGCGAGCAGCTAAGCATGCAGGCGTGAGGACGTACATTTATATTTCTAGCGGAGGAACTAGAAGCTTTCTCTGGGGTTGGGTTCCATATTCGAAGATGAAGGTTGGTGTCGAGGATGCTATCAAGGAGCTTGGCTTTGACAATGCTATCATCCTAAGACCGGGGATGATTATCGGAAGGGAGGAGTCTAAGTCTTTCCTTTTAGAAAAGTTTGTGGAAGGCCTTCAGAGGCTGGGACAGGGTGTCCAGGACAAAGTTGGTATGACTGCTGATCAATGCACGAATGCTTCCAAATATCCAGAGGGCTAACTCGGCGTGAGCAGGTCAAAACCAAACGACTATTGGTAGAGCGGCTGTAGCAGCTGCTCGTATGGCCAAAGAGGGAAAAGCCCCGTCGAACTATTGGGTTCTGGAACAGGCTGATATTGTTAGGCTTGGTAGAGATGAGAGGATGGAGTAGGGTGCCAGCTCCTGGGATACTGTGCTTTTTCTAATGTAGGAATTCATTATGTGTCAAGAGGTTGTAATAAGACAATTAACGAATCATAAATGGCGAACAAACATAATCTATTTATGTACATCAGGCACTAGCCAAGAAAAGACATTGGCATGGTATCAGTAATCATCAGCAGGCAAAAACAAATATGACATGAAAAGAGGATATATTAGAGAATAAAAGGGAAGGAAAAGTAAGACCGAAGTCCGAAAGAGCCAATGACGCCGGGGTGGAGACATCGAGGCCAGTCCCAAGAGGACGAAGCCGAGAAAACCCAAGCAGTGCTTATTGGGGATCTTTATGCCGAGGAGCCAAGTAATGATCCAGGCGAGATCACATGTTTTCTATTATGAAAAGGATCTGATGATCATGCCAGATGAACCGACCCTGATAGCGACTCAGGAGGGTTGACCGCAGCGTGGACTTCCACGTATGCGTGCTGAGATTAATTCCTCGCTGGTCCCAATCAAGACATCTTGAGATCATCGACGTAACCGAGGAATTCCCTCCGATCATCGCAAATGCGGGCATACTCCAACAGAAGTCGGTATGTGTAGATTTCCATATCCTCCCTTCGAAGGACCTTCTCGCCCCAAGCTTTCCCAGCGAGGGCAATCTTACGGGCTGCCTTGTCACGGCCGCCGAGGAAATAAGCCAAGATTCCGTAGACATCGATGTAGGTGGTATCCATGGGGACAAAGTGCACCCAAGGAATCAGTCTCGAGTCGTGCCACTCATTGTAGATAGTGGCTTTAATGGGAAGGGAGGTCGACAACATGAATCCGCGGTACCGCCCACTGAAGGAGTTCCCGTCAAGATCGGGCAGATACTTGAAGTTGTACATATCCTTCATTGCCATTCCAGATGCGACCTCAAAGTATGGGTCTAGATACGGACAAGTGGGGTCCGCTTCATTATAAGGCGTGCAAACCAGGTGGTTGAAGCCCGTGTCAGTATACTCCGAGAGAAGCTGTGGGATAAAACCATCGCCCTTCAATTTGTAATCGGCATAGTTTGGAAGTCTGAAGTTGATACCGTGGCTTTGGTTCTTCTCAGCTTGAGCCACCGATGTTGCGTTCATCATCGACATGAATCGGTGGCGCTGGAAGCCTGTCCAGTTGGGCTCTCGAGCCCGGCCTCCAGTAGCAGCACCTCGCCATAAAGCCTTGTTTGTTTTCGACTCCCACGAACCACCGTGCTCCTTCTCCCCACCAGAATAATGGTCATTCTGTGCCCAGTACATCGCTGGGGGGAGGAGAATCTCATTGTTCATAGGAAGCTTGGACCCACCGAATAGTGGCATCAGGTTGTGCGAGGTTGAAACAGAGATTGGCTCAAGGAAGGTTCCATGCAACACTTGCATCTCTGGGCGCACACACGGGTCCTTGGCCAGCGTATAGTTTGATACATAACCGTGGTATGACATTCTCTCAAAGTTGTCATATTCCCAAGGAGGAGTACTGAAATCCACCATGGGCAGAGTGATGTTGCGTGCAGGGCTTCCAGGCGGACAGCCAACCCGAGCCATCTCCCAGTAACCTCCCTCGCCGGGAACTGCAAACCCAGGATCATAAGGTTCCAGATCTTCCTGATCCCACTCATTTAAAGACATGTATTCGTGGACAACACCGCTCGGCTTCATCATAACACGATTTGCCTGCTCTTTTTGCACGTACTCGTTGATTTCCTCCCAGGGGACAACGAGCCGAGTCTCATCCATAACATTGATTGGCATATCAAGATCGGGCAGTCCATCCTCCAATCTCGCGACCAGATCAAACCACGAGTCCATCCAATTTCTTGGCTCGTCAGTTTTCAATATCGCGGTTTTGTTCCGAATAGTGATACGAGTCGGGATGCTTCTGGCTTGTCGACGCAATTCCTTCGGTTCGAGAGCCCAGTATGGAGTCAAATCGTGATAGATCTGATCGAAGAATTCTTCAATGATCAACGAGTCTTTTGACTTGGCGAATTCATACCATTCTCCAAAGCCAGGGGGAGGATGTCTTCCGCGGCGCGCTCGGTATTGGTCTGCAGCGGTTTCGAGGTCGTGCGCTTGTGTTCCCAAGAGTTCGTGTAAATCGGTTTCTGCGGTATCGATAAGAGCATCGATGGGGTGACTGCTGTTGTAGCCGTTCCCTGCATAGAAGATCGGGGACACTGAAGCCTCATGCCTGGGTAAGATCCAGATAAGTGTGAGGATGGAGAAGACTGCGAGCAGGGCGACTCGGCCTGCGCGCGAATTCAATGTCGTCATCATATACGGCATCCTGAAGGCGGGGATGTTCTCAGCAATCTTCTTCAGCTTGTATGAATTTCGTCCGTGATAATCGCAAGCTGGCAGCTCGGTGCGATCATGCCGCCCCCTAGGAATGATTTCCCGATGGGTTACTAGCCTCGTGATGACCAGGGTTTAAGGTATAACGGATAAGGGGCGCACGGGTATAGGAAGTTCACTCATTCATATTAAAAAAAGGTCATTGATCAGGACAAGGACAAGGACAAGGAAAAGGAGGAGAGAAGCACAAGACAGACAAGAGCACAACCTCACTATCTGACGGGACATTTACTTACCTAACCGGAATAGGAAATCATGGTCCAAGAAAGCGTGGTCCATGTGGGTCCATCTGGTCATTTTAAGATAAAGATCGTCCACTCCGCCCGTGTCGGATGGGGACCACATTCTTTCCAATTCTTATTTTATCTTATTTTATCCTATACCAATATACTCTACAAAAGGTATATTGGCAGTATAAGACATATATATCCAGGCAGTAGACAGAATGAAATGTCAACCTTGGAATTATGAAAGTCACTTTGGACCCATTTAAATTGCCAAGAGGTGGTTGGACCTACGGTTACATGACCTCATAGTCAAGTCGTAACCAGTTTACTGATAAACTCAGTTTCTGGTTTCCAAATTTCGTTTTTTACCCTTTTTTTTCTTTACTTAGTGCAGTCATCGATATCATTTCCCCCTTTATTGGTCTCCACAGGCCCTGCCCCAGAACTTCTTGCCCCAGGCAGTAGATATGGCCTGAGGCATAAATACCTGAGCCTCTATTCGCGTCTATTCTATCGGTCTCCAGCCAATCAATCGAAGCTATTGCCCAATTAGATCAAGTGTTGCGATCTTATCGCTTCTCTCAGAGCCGGACTTGCTGCCAACAGCCAATGCAGTTCGTCTACCATCTGAATCTTGGATCCATTTCAAAGGACCAGGAGGCAGAGACTTCGATGAATCTAAGTGCAAAAGCTGCTGGATATTATCGTCAATATCTGGCAGCATTCCATGGGTGAATTGAAATTCGCCACCAAATTTGGCTGGAATATTGGCATCGTCGATATACTCTCTGAGAGTAGGAAGGACCTCCGACTCCATGAGCACAACGATCTTGTCTGCAGTTCGAGGGTCCACCCAGGCCTTCAGGAACTTCCAAACAGTGCTATAATACGAGGGCGCATTGCATACCTGTTATGATCATTGTTAGTAGGCGTCCATGGGTGCAATGTCGAAAGGCCAAGTAAACAAGCAACCTACAAAGATACGTTCAATGGTCTCCGGGTAACATGTTGATAACAGCCAACTGATCTCTTGGGCAAAGGACCGCAACCCCCATGCTTGCTTTATGCCCAAATTCGAGGCATCTACAACATAGATCGAATTGGTGACTTGAACTGACGGATTCGGCCTGTCCGTCATCATTGAGCAAAGCGGAAGGATGAACCGCACGAGATTGTCATAGTACACAGAGGCCAGTTGTAACATGTCGGGCTTTGGTGGTTCATCATTTCCTGATTTGGAATATGTCCAGCAACTGTTGTTGCGCGACGTTTCCCAGAGTGCAACGGTATCTCTATCCAGATGATCCAGGTCGAACATGCAAATGGGTAGTCCTTTTTTGTCCCTACGACCAGACCAGTGGGGGTACTTGATGCACATGTCAGTGTATACTATTACTCTCGCACTCAAGGCATACTCACAAATTGACGGGCTTGCTCGAAATCTGAAATGTCGACTGAATCATAAAGCCTGAGGATGTGCTTCTTTTCGCGGAATTCACATGCCTCCTGGAACTGCTTGAGAGCACCATCGGGGTCAAATTGACGCGCGACTAGAAATCGTCTAGTGGGGTCAGCACCGATAGAAAACAAAACTGAATTTCGCATACATAACATAACGCACAAAAGGGTGGGAGGGTCTGATATGCCATCACAAAGGTCCCGGCTTTCCAGGCTCTCGGGCCGAGTCAAGAACGCTTTTTCTTGGGTCGATTGAGTGAGTGCTTTGAATGAAGCCTCATGCTCAGAAGGAATACCGAAGTATGGTTGAACAGCGGCCATGAGGAAAGAAATCCAAGGATATAATCTTGGAAGGAATTGAACAAGTTTCACGAGTCCTAGAGTGGTGCTACTGTCAACGAGGGTCTAGGCGACAACCAGGAGTTGCGAACCTGTTACGCGACCAGAGTGATCTGCAAGTGGACACATGTCAATACCCCGCGATGCCCCCGCCTAGCTTGGTCATTTGGGCATCTGCAGCTTACAGGAGGACTATAGCTCCTCAAGTGATTTCGAATATGGGCTACAACTTGCCTGTTGAATTGTGAATTGGTCTGAAACTGTCAATTGTGCGAAATGATGCGAGATGAGAAAACGAGACAGTTGAAAATCCCCGGTGATTCTCTACAAGTAATATGCTCTTGGTGCTTCCAAGGGTTTAACGCTAACCCTAATTCGGAAGTCCTACTATACAACATTTGATCCCCTGACACCTGCCAAAACAACCTTCGAACATGAACTCCCGCCTTTAGTGGAGTATAGTTTGATGTTATATATGCCCACTTCTGTACACAAAGAATATCAATCTAGACCGTGACCTCGATATCTCAGTGCGGACTACATTCAGTGTGGTGGACTCCTTTTATATTCTATCACACTGAGAGATTATGATTCATGATAGCAACAGTTATACCTACCTAAATGCAGGTACCTGGGTAGGTAGTTACATGGAGGCGGTGAAAAATCTACAGATGTATCTCTCTCTAGTTGGAGTGCTCAATTTGTTTCTTCCAGTCTGTTTCTTTGCAGTTCTTCCAATTTGTTTCTTCCACATTTACCCACGCCACGTATCCAGTCATGGCGGACCGATACACATACCTCAGGTACAAGCGTTACGAGAAACACATTGTCCAGTGGATCATTCATACATCTGACCATATCATCAAGAATTTCCCTTCTGAGGCCCCAGACGCTGCGAACACCACTAAGACGGTCTCCTTGGCAAGACTCAAGTCACTTTCGGCAGTTATTGCGAAACATATCGACCCGATTCCCACCGACATATTTCGCTTGTTTAAATCACTCATCGATGCCAGGAAAGAAACACATGATTTCTTCCTGAGAGTCAACGGCTCTGATCTAGATCCGAACATACGAAGAAGCAACGAGTCACACGAGCATTGGATAAATGGTCTGATAGATGCTTTCAACGCTCTAGGAGGAGAGACCTGGCAGTTACAAAGCAAATTCGACTCTGACGCACCTAATGAAGGCGATCGCCAGACGAAAGAAAGGGGAGAAGGCGGAACGGAAGAAATTGATGGTGACGCACCTAATGAAGACAAAGAGCAAAGTATCTTCAAGAACAGATTTTCGACTCTGGGCCTGGATAGCCAGGTGAAAGAAGGGGGAGAAGGTGGAAAGGAAGAAAGTGATGAGGATGCCAATCTTGCCGGACCTGCCACTCCTGCTGCAACCAGACGGCTGAAGCGGAATAAACGAGGGCGCAAGCCGAAGGGCAAAAGAAGGTCGGTGGACACTGCCTCTACGGCTTCTGATCTGCAGGATGTTGCCCTGGAGAGTTATCGCATCATTGAGGATGAATCTGGCATGGTCACAGACTACTTGATGGCTGTATACTCACTGGTCAACCAGCTGGTGGATCTCCGTCATTACCTACAGACTGTCTGGCATCTAGTAGCCTACCGGGGCTCGAACATTGTTGTTGCTGCAAATCTATGCTATGTAGCAATTGGGATGATCAGGGACGCCCAATCTCAGATCTTCGTTGGTTTTCCTGACCGCGACTCTTTCGATATCGTCATGAGGACTCTCACAGGTGGAGATCCCGAAAAGGCCCAAGGCCAGTTCCGCATGCCAGTTCCGCGACAAAAGCCGGATGGGACAGGTGACATGTCGCAGGAACTGGATATCGACTTGAAAGAACTCTTTCTGTTAGACTCCTATCGGAACCTATGCGACTTTCTCACCGACTTTCAGGCAACGCGCACCGGCAAGCCTACCAAAGGTATGCTCAAAAGCATCCGGAATTGGGATCCCGAGTTAGACCTCCAAAGCGCAACCGAAGAACAGCGTTTGGAGTGGCGCCGAGCGTACACCATCAATTGGCTATACGACCTGGTCAATGTCTTTTCCTCAGTTGTCGTTCAGCAACAGCCACTCAAGGGACAGCGCACTCCTCTCGAAACGGTTGATTGGTCTAGGGACGGACCTTGGAGCAAACATCGGCGCTTATTCGGCATTAATGACTTTGCTGGCGATATCACACATCTCGCAGTACAAACGCCCGGGACAGATTTTCGGTCAAGGATCCTTCCTCACCATGTCTTCCAGCTGCAGTCCATCGTGGACTCCCTTGCTGTCTCGCGGCTGGACAGTTGGTATTCTCGAGGGCCATGTCCTGAACGAGCCTGCTTCTGAGTTTCAGCCTCGGAGAGATATCGATCTCTTCATGGGTCGTGAATCAAAGTGCGGCAAGGGCTTTTGCGAATCCGTGGATGTACTGACTAAATCTTTCGACCGAGATCCTAAGCTTTCCAGATACCCCAACACTGCCTCACTAAAAAAAAGGCTGATAACACTTCGACAGGACTTTGTCAACTGGCTAGGGGAAACCAAGGATACTTATGGCTTAAATTCGCGGTTTTCTAACACAAACAGCAATGGCCTATGGGAATACTCTCCTTTCCTCTGTGGTGCAGGACTGTCGGAAGCACTTGAATCGGCATACGGCATGGGTATGCTTCTCTGGGACAAATTTCCTGAGCCGATGTGCGTCCTTCATCTACACAACGTGTTGGTCCAGAAAGGCCTGATCGCACAGCCAGTAATTCTGTGGGCTGCCCTCCAGTCTTTTTTCCAGGATTCATTGTTCTCTAACGGGAACATACCCACCTTCGAATTTGCCGAGGCCATCATTACTCGGATTGGTAGGCCCAACGCTCATCGCAGCTCTCCCCGAAATCGGTCACGAAGACAACAGCTCTCCCGAAATGCGACGAATATGAACGAACTGTTAGATCCCAGTGTTAATCGCCTGTTCAAAACTAAATCTTTACTGCAAGCCTACCGGGGTGCAAACTGGATCCCAGACCGCATTCCGGATGAAGACATCCCCTTTCCCACGTCTCTAGCGTCGATGCGTTTGGTCGAGACTAAGAAAACCAAGGATCGCGCCACAGGTGAAGTTACCCTAGCAGATACAGACCTGGTCAGGCGTGCCAGATCAGGCGGGTTGAGTGACAAAGAGCTAATCAGATTATCATCCGAGTTTGTTATGTTAGAGCAACCTGGTGTGTCCGAAATGATGAAAACCTCCCAGCCCACTGTACCCGAGGAACACCCGTTCGGTCCGGCTGGAGATCCTAGCAAACACGATCTCAGCCTTCCTACGTACGTGAACCTTCTCAAGCTTGACCTCGTCGATGACGTCTGCGGCAATATGAGGCCGCTATCCGGCCTGAACTACAATTCGATCCTTGTGCACTGCTATTGGATGTTTAGGAAGATAGAAGAAAAGCTCAAGGCTCGTTACAACCAAACATGGGCTCAGGCTTATTTAGGGCAATGCGCATTGACGCAGCGGGAAGTGTTTACCGTGGCAGCTTTGGGAGGGAGAGATCCAGAGTGTCTGGAAGTCATTGCAGGCGTATTTGAGGAGCAAAGCCCTGGATTCATGGACCATATCTACTGGGACACTCTGTCAGACATTTCCGGTCAGCGGGAGATTGCTGCATCTGGGGACGACAAAACCCGAAGTAGCCCAGATTCTTGCACGATCATGTAAAGGGTGTGACTAGTTCCCGTTTGTGTAGCCTGTCTAGGTTGCTGCGTAGTGAGAGTACATTGTCCGTTGCATCCGTTCAATGGCCCCTGCTTTGCTGGAAAGCTCATGTATCTACAACCTTGGTATAAAATCTGTGACCAAGAACACATCTGCCACGGGAATTATAGTAAGTTCAATATTGATGAGAACCTGCGTAGTCAAACCTTGCTTTATCCCTGACTCTAAGATCTCTTTTTTTCTCGGAGGAAAAGACTTGCCCATGAACCTGAAATATACAAGGGTGAAGACGTAGCTAATGGTGGCTTTAAATAAACAACAGGGTGACAATAAGGTTCTTTCATCATCACAGACAGCTGCCAGACCGAATAGGCCAATATCAATGTTGGAGGCTCCGTGGGTTGCCGTAATAACTAGTCTGGTCGCAGTAATTGTCAAACAAAAGTAGAGGGTCCTGGCCATGGTTGTTGTGCATGACCCGAAGAGTGTCTGCGATTTGTCTATCCAACTCTGGTTTTCGGAAGATCGTGGGTTTTCTTTTCGATAAGCGGAGGACATAGACCGGTAGTGGTGTCTTGCATTCATGGGCAGTTTGGTAGTCATAATCGGTGTTGTTTAGGTCGACCACAAAATAGGAGTGCTTTCCGGGGTAGATCGTGACCGCAAGGAAACGAGTCGTATTATTCCTATCGTACTGATGGAGGCCGTCCTGCACCTTCCAGGCAAATGGACGTATGGACTCTAAATAATTGTTCGGATCAAGAATACTATTAGGAGTATCACCCAGTATTCTCATCGTTCCTGCAACAACGTCTAGGGGCAAGTCGAAAAAGATCCCTCGAATTTGGCCCATAACGTGGCTGCGAATCTGTTGAGTTGAGTCGTCCATAGTGAGGAATAGGAATGATAGTATGTGCGCTGAAAAGGTGTGACAATAAGTGGATGTTGCTGGCCTCCCTGTGCATGTGAAAAGATGTGAAGTTAATCATTACTTGTTGAGGGAAGGATTAATGTTCTTCCATCCTTGCCTTCTCGAGACTGTCAACGAATTCCCCTGGCAAGCAGCGGTGAAGATTGGTCGTCTCAGCGACTGTGTGAGCCCCCACATAAGGAGTTAGTCAAGGAATTGAAATCCTACAGTCTGCTGACGAGGAACGTGCCCTTTTTCATAAAAGTGGCGATTCTAATTTCACTTAGGGGCAGAGCGATTTCCTATAGTCATCGATTGCTACCAACCTGTTATTGAGGGAACACACTTGGCCAGATTACGGACTACCTTGGTATCTAATATGACATCTCGGCGACCGGATGAAGCAACGGGTTAGCGCATGGGAGGGTAGGCAATGGGTGGTGGTAATCGTTATTCTATCCGATAATTCAGCAAGTATCAAGTTGGCCGTAGCGCTGTGAAGATGCCAAGCTTACCTCAAAGCCAGAACTTACTTAATTTTGTTAATCACGCTATCATGACACTGTTCGTCAAATATTTGAAGCGGATGAGGTTCCAAGGTTGTTATCTTAGGTTATCTCAGATAGAGTTGCCCCGTTTTTACTTTGCCGAATCCCCGGTACCCAATCACAAGGTCTTCAGGTCGGGCAGGTCCACCTAGGCATGGACCCGTGGACGCCCCGGGATCGCATCTATGGTTCACGCTCTGTGAAGCTTTTATGCTGGACCAACCTTGGGATGTTATATTCTTTGTCCTACATAGTCATACGCCGCTTAGCTGCCTTTTAGGTATCACTCTGAGTGTAGTTCGCTCAAGATATAGAGCTACTGTATTTACGAGGTAAATTACTATTTGCACTCTTCCGCTTTTACCAACTACACATCTGTTCAATACTATACCGGCAATTCAAGCCGTCCTGCCCAGATGTAACTATGTACTCACTACGGAGTACTCCGTACCCATTGCAACGATTCAGATGTATTCCTGACAAAGCAGGTCTCAATTCAAACCTTATCGAATCGAAGTGGGTCCCGATACGAGCTGAGCGGCTCGGGTTCAGCCCGCGACGCAATTTTGGAAACCCCAGTCCAGCTGCGAAATAGACGTGGCAGCGTTCAATCCGTCCGAAAATTTCGTCCCACTCACTGATTCTTTTGATATGTGAGCCAGTTATCCCTATGGAGTGCTCCGTAGTATGTACTGGGTTCGTGAAGTCAATCATCAGTTCTGCATGAAGCTAATTCGGGCCAGCGGTCACAGGAAAGTGGAAATCCCAATGGCTTTGAGCGATTTATCGTGTGCCGACAAATTTTTTTTTTTTTTTGGCTGTGGCGTATAGCCCTCTTGCTGTCAGCATATACGCAAACGTCTACGTGCAATGCTTGGGTTCCAATATTCCCTGTGGTGGCTTTTCATCGGAGCACCCCCCATACCCCTGAGGGGCATACAGCAAATGTCAGAATTATTTCACCGGGCTACTCCACCCTACCTCGCCGCTTTCTTGTCATTACTCCACTCTGTGCGTGGCTTGCTAAGTGAGACTGGATAAAGGCGCCCCCATATCACCATTGGCTTGGAAAAGCCGGACCCCTCTTCGCCAATACCCCCTCTTTTCACCTTTTGTTTCTCGCTGGGGTCGAGGTTTCAGCTGCCCAAATGTGGATAATTTAACATTACGCCGTTTAAAAATTTAAACATTCCTAGTTTCCATTGAAAAAAGGGGAAGAGTCAGTAAGTTTGGGAACGGCAACGGATAGTTGCTGCTTAGCCCGGACCAAGCCAAAACCGATATCTCATCTAATGGATACAGCTCAAGATGACGAAGAGTATAACCTGCAGGAGGCATGGGACAAAGCATGCGCATCCTTTGCGCAGAAAACCAAAGTCGACCTCACTACAACCCCGAAATACTCCGTCGACGAAGTTCTTGATCAAATTCGTGCCAAGCAAGATGACGACGATGAGAAAAACAACAAGTACAGGGCTGCAAAAGATGCAATTGGAAATACGTTGAAATTTGTCATGCTTCTGGGCGGGATCGCTGCCCAGGGTGCAAGTATGGTGAGTGACCATAACCTCTATGGGTGATTTCGCTTATAGACATAACTCAGGTATTCTCGCCCGCTGGTCTCTGCTTCAATGCAATTTCGTATCTAGTTGACACTGGAGCGAGGTACAAACGCATTTTCAGCAGCCTCGCGGATTTGTTCCGCCGCATCTCCGACGTGCTAGAGCGCTGCAAAATCTATCTGCGGTTGCCCGCGGACGCGGTTGACGTCGCTCTCCGCAAGATCATCAATGAGGAGCTAGTGTGTTTTGTCGACATTTGTGCGTTGTCGATTAAGGTTCTCAAGGGGCACAAGGTCTTCATCGCGCTCAAGGTGCTTGTCTTCGACGGCGACGAAGGCGTGAGCGGCCAGCTGGCTCACCTGGCCACCCTAGTTGAGCGCGAATCTCAGATGCGAGCAACACTAGGGTTTGAGTCACAGAAGATGAGCGAGAGAAACATTATTGAGAACAGGGATAGCACCAGAAAGATAAATGGGACAGTCGATAAGCTGCTCAACTTTGAGAAGAAGAGAGATGCAGACACTGCCTTAAAGAAGCTCTTGAATAATATCGATTCCAGTCTCGACGAACCTAGCAAGGCTTTCCAAGTCGTTCAAACGACCCTTCGACGTCTCTTGGGTGACCAAGTTCAGGGGAGCGGAGAGTGGCTTCGGAGTGATCCCCTCTATACTGGGTGGGCGACCCTCGAAAGTTCGCCGTTTTCAGTCCTTGGTATCTCCGGAGACGAGGGACATGGCAAATCGTTCCTCTTTGCTAGCATCATCAAATTCCTACAAGAAGCACAACCTGAGTCAGAAAATGATTTGAGGTGCACTTCCACTGCCTATCATATATTTGACAAAGATAAACTACAACTATCCTTGGTCCAGGCCCTGAAGGTCCTCGCGTGGCAGGTCGCCGACCAAGATATTGTTTACCGCAAAGATGTGAGCTCTGTGAAAGCAACCGGTATCAACCAAATAGGGACTCTTTGGGACATTCTCTTTTCCAAGTCATATAAGAGTGACTCAATCATCTTCCTCCTTCTGGATGGCATTGAGCAGATAGAGAAGAGCGAACTCAAGGAGTTCATTCAGGTTTTGGGGCGGTTACAGGCTACCTCTGGAACCTGGTCACAGTTCAAGCTCCGCATTGCTATCACCGGGCGCAATGAGACAATGAGCAAGCTCAAAGGTCAGCTCGGAGAAGGAATATCGACAATTGATGTGACATCCGAAAAGAATGATGATATAGAAAAGTTCATTATTGACCGCATGAACAAGATGGAGATTCTGAGCGGCTCGTCGGAGCAGGTACTTTCTCTTCGACACGACATCTTACAAGATTTGAAGACTCAGACTCATGGTGATTTTGTCAATGTCAGCCTCCTGCTGCAGGAGATTAGCGTGAAACAACGTCCTGGTGAGATCAGAGATATACTATCCCACTCGGGAGGTAAGCGATCCGACACTATCAAGAGAAGGATAGAACTCCTCAACGAGACACTTAGCGAAGAGGACATCTCTGACCTAAACGTTCTCCTCACGTGGGTCACCTTTAGCCTTAACCCTTGGTCACGAACTCTGGAAGACCTGGAGGGAGTCCTCTACCTGAAGGCCGGGGAACCTTCTCTCCGGCCTTTGGCGGAAAAGATAACAGACCAATATTCCTCCCTCCTCCTGATTAAGGGAGAACCGCATCCCATAACTAAAATAGTCCCAAAGTCCTCCTCATACGTTGAGATAGTCTCCGACTCAATAGAGGAGTACATACGAACCAGGCTTGAGTTCGATAACACTGAAGACGCCCCAGACCTTGACCTTACTGGTGATATCAGTGAAGTCGAGGTCAGGATTATCCGTCGGTTTTTGGAGTCGGTCTGCGACCCCAAGCTGTTCGCCAAATTTGGATTCGACGAGTTCTTCCAGCAGAAGCTCAAAGGAAAAACGGCCCGAGTCGGAGTTGACACCGACACTGCTCACTTGAGTATCCTTTCAACATGCTTGGAAGTTATCAACCACCAGGGATCTCCAGAATTAGACTCGCTGCTCACTTATTCGTCTGAATCTTTCGCTATCCATCTTGAAGTAGTGGACCCTTCATTGACTCAACCACAACACAAGGCGGCTCTTGGCCCGCAGCTGATTAGTCTCTTTACTGACGAAAGGGTGATTAAAAAATGGTGGAACCCAGCCAATATGGTGCTTTGCCTTACTTGGATCCTCGTGGACACATATGCCGAAGTTTCGTTGAAGTGGCTTCAAGACTCTGCGGTCTCTAAAAGCCTCACTGATGATCAAAGAATATGGGTGAAAAGTCTGAGTTCCAAGTCCGAGCCTGATGCAGATATTCTGGAACACATTGCTATATTTACTGCCCGTCTCTGGTTGCAACCGGATGTTCATAGCTATCCTTCCTATTGCTTCGCTATAATTCATGGATATCTCACAAAGGTACGTCCTTGGTAATTTCGCAAACTCTACCTAACAATGACTTGAAGCTGATTGATTTATAAGATTGAGAGCCGCAAAACCCCCAAAATCAAAAGATCAATCGATTTCTCAAGGCCCGAAACTATAGACGCATCCCAAATCTCCGATGCCGCTGAATGGGCTCGGCAGAAGCTTGGACTGGATAGCCTAGGGTATCAGGAGACCCGCAGGTTAGCGTGCACATTTAGAGAGTTCAATAAATTCGCTGAGGCCATTGAACATTTCAAACTCTCGTGCTCTTTCCAGGAGTACAACTGGTTCTCGCTATGGGGTCTTTCGGCCGTATATGCCTACCAGGAGGAGTACGCACTAGCGATTGAGACGCTAGAGACCGCAAAAAATACAATCAAGTGTCATGAGACACGCGAGGATGATATTGAGTTGCTAAGGCTGGACCGCGATTTGGCTGAGTACAACGGGAAGTTGGGAAATAGTGACAAGGCGTTGGCAATATACGAGGAAATGCTGCAGAATGACCCGAGTGACTATGACGCGGCGTTGGGGATGATGATACAATACCACAAAACCAAGAACTCGGAGGGCCTACTCAAATTCCTTGATTCACTCAAGGCCTCCATGGACGATTCAACCGGTCTAGACAGGCGGACACAGACGTTCCACCAGCACAACGCCAAGGACGAGTACCACGAAGCAATCCTCGGTCTGGTGTCTGACAGTAAAACCTTCGATGCTATGTTTGAAAGCTACCAGGAAGCCGTTGTTGCCGCTAAAGAGCAGCTCACCAAGGCGGCTCATAAGGGCGACATTGACAAGGAAGCAGTCCATCGGGTCTGCCAAGTGCGTCTGATGCATAATCTTGCGCTTCTTTGCTACGATAATAGCTCCGAGAACGTTGAAAGGAGGAAATTTGCCATCGAACAGTGGGTACGCGTCCTACAGATCGACGAAATTCGCGACGAGAAGTCCGTCTCAATCGCAAAAAGCACGGCCTGGACAAAATTGGCAAACGCATATTTCCACGAGGCGATGTGGGACCCAAGCAATGCTGCTACCTACCTAGACCAGTTGGAACAGTTAACCACATGGAAGCCCGCATACGATATCGACGGCTTTAGACGCTCTACAGCCTACGCCTCAGAACTTGCCGCACGATACCACGCGCTTCAAGGCGACGACCGAAAGGCCAAAGATGCCCTGCGTATGCATGTCAAACTCAATCTCGACTTTCTCTCTGACGATGATCCGTTTAATGACTGGCTGGGATATCTGGGATTGGCAAGACATCTCATGTTCGCGGGCCATGATGCAGACTGCCTCGCCGCTTGGTCGTTGATTGTTCCATACGACGACGAGGAGCCCAGTCCAGAAGGCTCGGAGACCAAGCCAACATTAGAAACGCTCACAGGGCCCATGTGGGAACACTGTGCAGGCTGCGGGGCTCGTATCATGTACCCAAATAATATCTATATGTGCAGAGAATGCGACTATACGCACTTGGATGAGCCCTGTTACACCAAGCTACGCGAGGGAACCCTCGAGAAAAGGATCTGTGACAAGGACCACGAAATCCTGCATATACCACCGTTCGATGCTGCCGAGCGCAAGAGAGTTGGTGAGGGTAACGTCCTGGTTGGTGAGGAGATCATCTCGGTCAGCGAGTGGCTCCAGCGCATCAAGGAGAAGTGGGAAATTCATCCAGCATTGTAAGAATGCAGAAATTTTGTCGCTCCCACACACGTGTCTAGTGATATATTTCTGTTTTTCTCTGGTCTTTTTCTTTTCTGTTCGGACCGTCTCGATGTGAAATGCAGCTGATCATTGGTTGATATCTGAACACGAAAATTGCCCGATGTAGGATGACGATAACATAGCAATCCTTCAAGGAATAATGACTGTCCACTATCAGATTCAATCTATTTAGCTCAACGTCAGGTCCTGAGCGTTTCTGCCTAGGTACCTAGGTAGGTACGTTGCACTATGTACATACGCCACCCTCCTTAGCGGTTCAATCTACTTTCCCGCCGTTGCCATCAATGTCTCGCTGGTAGCGAAAGGGTCATAGCCCAATATATATCGAAAACGAATTGTTGCGTTCTGGTTTGGAACCAAAAAAAAAAGAGAAAAAAAAAGAAAACTAAAATCCACTTCAACATCAGCATCAAACAGGACGTCGCATCACATTGCATACCGGTTGTCCATCTGGGGGCCCTCACATGTATTAAAAGTCTTGTAGTCTCGTATTTGTCCTCGGCAAGGTAGGGTTCTGCCTCTCCTACTACTGCTGCAGGTCCTGTTAAAGGTGCTGAACCCACATGTGGTCTACGTATTACCGCTAGTGTTGTTAGTAGGTAGATGATTGGATCGGTTTGGGAAACCGGGTTGAGCTCTATTGGGTTTAACGCCGCTTGATATACGTCCACCAATGGTAAGTCGCAGAACGTTGACTCCCTGTTTAAAATATGTAAAAGGGAATGGTCATCCAGAGCAATACCGGTATAGAGCTTATGTTGTAACCAGAGTAGAGTATGTGGGGTCTGTACTGCCGTCACCTGGTCCAGCGAAGACATGAATAGGATCTCAGCTCGTCAGTTCCTTGGACTCGTATAGAAACAACAACCTTGGAAGCCATAGAATGATTACCTACACATAATTATTGTACGGAGTTGCCCTTCGTATTCCTTTGGTCCCGCGAACACGAGTTGCCCAGGAAGTAGGGGCTCAGCCGAGTCTTGGCTTAGAATATACGAGATGGATCGCCCGGGGATGTTACTACATTGGGTCATCGAACCTGTCGATCATTTATGCTTGAGGTAAACACTAACTCCAGAAATAGATACAAGGCCAGACTTGAGGAAGATAAACATCTTCACGATAATTATAGATTTTCTGGTATTTTCATAGATGTAGTGTACTAACAGCCCTTGCATTAAAACTAGATCTGTGATCGAATAGTGGCATAGCCTAAAGGTCAGTCATCGTAAAAAAATCTCTTTCGCTCTGAACGTACCATCCTCGATGGGTGCTAAAACGAGAATACGAGAATCCCTAGATGTTTACCCCTTGGTCATTCTTCTAACCCTAAACCGGACATCCTAAAATATTCCTTTCACTTTCGAGGCGCCATCCTAGATTGGCCCCAAAATGAGAATACGAGAATCTCTACTCCGTAGATAACCATTCCTTAGAGTCGTTCTTCTAATTCTGAAAAGAACTATGATCGACATGACTACCCCAGCCTCCCCGCCTTACTGGCAGCGGGCTACGTACCAATGGCCTGTGTCATCCGGAACTACGTAGTAATAGGTATCGTATTAGACCTGGGGGGGATTGGAATATTGGCCCCATGGACGTCGCTGATCTCTCGTGATGGGTCCTATTCAGGCTTCACTCGGCATGTTACGAGCATTGGCATCGATGAAGTTACATCGTTCAATTTATTAATAGAGACTCGATGCCACCTGGAAAACTATATAAGCAACCATTTGTCCTCGCTTTCACTCTCTTCATCATCCTCTCCAAGACAATCAAATCTCAATCCAAAGGCCAAACATCCCATCTACGCCTATTTTTCAATCTCAACCTCCAACTACTCAAACCAGGCTTTCAACTTCCAACAAAATGAAGTTCACCGCTACCACTATCGCTGCCATCGCCGCCGTCCTCCCCATGGCCAACGCCTGGATCTTCACCACCTGCAGCGGGCAGTGGGACGGCGAGAACAACAAGGGCTGCACCAAGTCCTCCTGCAAGGCCGGTGACACCATTGACTGGGAGGCCACCTGGGGCTCCGACTGCGTTCTTCGTGTCTACAGTGACAGCTCCTGCGGTAACCAGATTGGAATTGCATCTGATGACTGGAACGACCACCAGTTGAGCAAGAGCATGGGTAGCTTCCGCGTTTTCGTCTTGCTAGGCTGCTCATTTCGACTGTGATGGATATATGTGAAGATGAGGGGTGCGGTGGGGCTCCGGGGAATGGGGGTATATGTTTGGGTCGATATTCAGTGTTTGATGTCAAATATGATGGACTGGGCTTGGTCTTCGCAGCTGTGTTCTATCTAGCACTTGAATTTCAGCCCTTTTGAAACCAGAACCTATGGACTTTAGACATGGTGTAAGATACACGTAGATCTAATGCCGATGACTGAAGAAAGTGTAGTCTAAAACGGCAGCTAAGATAGGAAAGTCCCATGGAAATATGTTTACCTACGCCAACCCACATATACAGCGATCTAATCTGCTGTTTTCAACATATGATCTTGTATCTTGCCGCCCCAATTGTTACGCCCACAAGTGCCTGCCATGGTAAACCAATCCAGCCAAATCCACGATTCCGCAACCGCTCACGGCTGGCATGGTGCCATTCCCAGCAACGAAATCCCGCCATGACAGAGCTTTCCAGCTCTATGTCGGTTCTTTCTTCCCTTTGGACACTATGTAAACTTTGTCTATCACCTCGCAGGATTGGCCGAATTATATTCTACTATCGTGCTCGGCAGCTAGCTGGTACTCCATACATAGCTTGAAATAATGCTATGTGAATGGACAGGCCCATTGTATACCAGCAGACCCACATTCTACCTATGTAGCGTACATATACAATAGCCAGCCCGGTAGGGCTTCCGATATTCATCCTACTAACTTCTAGAGACCAGCCTAGAAGTAATAGTGTACCGTCACTATAGGTAGATAGCTATATTTGTGGCCATATACTATTTATGAATGACACCTACAATCTGCACATGTGCACGGGTGAAAGACTTTCGATATTGTAGACCTGCAGATACCCATGGACACATTTGTACATATCCATGATGGGCTCTACTGTGGGAAATATAGCGTATGTACATTACCACTAGACGACAACAAAAACCAAGGTTCTTATTTAGGGCCTAGAGGGGCCATCTTATAGTCTGACATCTACTTCCAAATTGACCAATCACAACGAAGATTTGAGATACGGTTGAACTTCTCCCGAGAATCTGATTGGCTGCTTTGTACCAAACTTTCCCGTTCCATGTCACCGCTTATCTAATCTATTGGCCAGATCGGGGGCAACATTGGAACGTTGGAACATTGGAAGTTCCCCCAACCTTGGGAGATTCGAAGCTCGCGGGCTGCAACTTTGTGTGCCCCCGCGAAGCTTCACTTACTTCTTTGCTGAAATTCGAAGGCCCAGTCTGTGATCTTCTAGATTATCCTCCGCTTTCTTCCAAGGAGAGGAGAAAGCGGACATCTTCCCAAGTTTGTCTCTAGCACTCTTGCCTTCAATGTCCCAGACCTGTGTCCGACGCAATGTCACGTCCAGTCACATCGCAATACGCTCAGAAGTACCATGTCAACTTTGGCACATCCAGAGAGCGTGAATTCTATAAGTAATCTACGCACCTTTATAAACACACCCTTGTTGCCCGTAGGCTAACTGTGCGCCCCGCCTCACTAGGTATTTACCGCCGTACCATCTCAAACCACACGCCTTACATCATATCGGTCCCATTACACCATCAAATGAATATGTCGCTCGATCCTCGGCGGACCCCGTCCTGACGGCATTCGCCCAACTAGGCACCTTACGACTGAATGCGCAGCGTTCGTTGATCTCGCTCTTCGGTCGTAACGAACAACATATTCTCACAGAAGCCACTCGGACCCTCAGTCTGCAGGATGGTGACCACAACGCACAGGATGAGCTTTGGGTTGGGAGCTGTACTATGTCATATGACCGCAGCTTGTGTAAATCGGTTATGAATTCTACGCCCAATGGGTCAAACGCCAGGGAAGGCGTCTTTGTTGTGCCCGATCTTGCTAAAGATAACGCATTCAATGACCATCCGGATGTGACTACATTCCCAAACATTCGGTTTCTCGCATCGAGTCCTATCATCAGTCCCAAAGGCGTGGTGATTGGATCCTATACGATTTTGGACGACCAACCTCACGACCCTCTGGACGACAAGTCACTCCAGTTCCTGGTTGATATTGCAGCTACCGTCATGAATTACTTAGCAACTAGTCACTCAAAAGTCCAACATTTCCGCAGTGAGCGCATGATGGTTGGCCTTGGAAGTTTTCTCGAGGGAAAGGGCAGTCTGCGTAACTCATGGGTTGTCGACACCGACGTTCCTCAGACCACGTCGGGTGATATGGACCATACAGAGGGACACGTCAATCGAGAGCAGCAGGAAAAGCAAATTTCGCAAAATGTGGCTCAGGCCGTGGCTCAAAATGACGCACCAAGCCATCTCCCTTTTCGTCCATACAATCTTCATATCCCTAGAAACAAGGCCCTGCAGGGGGATAAGAAGAAATATCGGTCACTTTCCAACTCGAGCACCAGCAAGAGGGATGCCAGGGCCTTATTGAAACTCAAAGAAGCATCTCAAGCGGCCATGGCAATCGGCAATGACCAGTCAAGGCAGCAATCACCGAAGGATGATTATACTGCCAAAGTGAATGAAACATTTGGACGTGCTGCCAACCTCATTCGCGAGAGTATCGAAGTTGAAGCTGTTGTCTTTTTCAACGCCAATTTTGGCTCCCAGGAAGCTTTGGTGGACAATGCGAAGTCTGACACGGAAGGCAGTAGTTTTGAAAGCTGTTCTTCGGGCGATGAGGGCACATTCCAAAGCTCCCCCAAACGTCCCTTCCCAGATCGGGATTTTCTTGATCCAGAGCAGGCTACAAGCTCAGGCAAAGCCACCTTGAACCCGTGCGAAATACTCGGATTTGCGACTTCGAACGCCTCTAGCGTCAATGACCAGCCGACGGAGGATAACAAAATCGCATTGTCGGAGTCATTTCTTGGTGGCCTTTTGCACCGATATCCTCGAGGCAAGATTTTCAATTTCGGCGAAGATGGAACAGTCTCATCTGATGACACCGGTGACGGTGTAATCAAACGATTTTTGCGACGCCCTGGGGGCAAGAAGTATAAAAAAACCCAGAAATCTCTTGTGCGCCAGGATGCTCAGACCTTGCTTCAACTCGCCCCCGAGTCTCGAAGCATCATCTTCTCGCCTTTATGGGATTCACACAAGGGTAGATGGTATTCGGGGGCTCTGACGTGGACGAAAGCACCCCACCGTGTCTTCACGTCGAATGATGAGTTGGCATTTCTCTCGACATTCGGAACAAGTATCATGGCAGAAGTGCACCGACTCGGTTATCATTTTGCCGATCGAGCAAAATCAGACTTGCTCTCAGGTCTCAGTCATGAACTTCGATCCCCTCTGCATGGCATTTTTGGAACAGCAGAGCTCTTCAGTGACACCGTTATGGACGCGCTGCAACGAGGATTTATTCATACGATTTCTTCTTGTGCATACACACTACTGGGCTCGATCAACCAACTCCTTGAATATGCTAGTATCAATGACGTCCGACCGAACTCTGTCGCTAACCCTCTGGGTGGCGGTATCTACAAACGTCCTGTCGACCGGAAAGTGGCCGCAACTCGCCGTTCTTCGCATTCTTCACATTCTAGAGAAAATGATGTCAATACTTGTGTCGAACTTGATGCTACCTTAGAAGACGCAGTTGAAACTGTTTTTACTGGCTATTCCTTCTTCAGCAGTTCAGGGTCTCCTCTTCGGGATATCGCTGGCGCTTCTACGTTGGCTAGCAACCAGCCAGATACACGGGGTGGGGTTAAGGTGGTTTTGGACATTGATCGCACCCACAGTTGGAAG
Organism: Penicillium desertorum; assembly: GCA_028827375.1. Lineage (NCBI taxonomy): Eukaryota > Fungi > Ascomycota > Eurotiomycetes > Eurotiales > Aspergillaceae > Penicillium > Penicillium desertorum. The sequence continues at coordinate 7,338,849 of JAPWDO010000003.1, forward strand.
TTTTCAACGCAGGCTGGGGCTTGGCATGTCATCCTCACGAATATCTTTGGGAATGCCTTGAAATTCACCCAAAGCGGTTATATCTACGTCTCTATGAAGGCCTCTCCAGCGAAATTCGGAAAAGGTGGCGAGGTCACAAGCTCAGCAGTCACCGTGACTGTGAAGGACACTGGATCTGGGATTGACCCAGATTTTCTGAAGAACGGACTATTCACTGCTTTCTCACAGGAAGATTGCATGACAACCGGCAATGGTCTTGGGTTGAGCATCACGCGACGGATACTCTTATCGCTTGGCGGTGATATCCAGGTCAAGTCCGAGAAGGATGTTGGCACTGAAGTCGTGGCAACTGTGACCCTTGATCATGCGTCTACTCTGGACAACCTCGACAAGTTGAATAGTCACTCTCCCATCACCATGGCGCAAAATCTTGCACGGGGAAAGAGTATTGGAATCTTAGGTCTCGGAACTTCTGAATCAGACACAGCTCTATCCACATCGTTACAAAAGCTGTGTCACGACTGGTTCTCCATGGAAGTCCGTCTAATTGCGTCCTCACAAACACAATTTGCCCACTGTGACTTATACATATCCTCTCACGAATATCTGGATATAGGCAATCAGGAGACCAGGACTATTACGCCTAGTCCAGGCTCTAAACTTTCTTCAGCCGTCATCATAATATGCCCGTCCGCGAGCACTGCGCACTCGATGTCCGTCGGAGCCCAGAATCGCGGAGATGCACATGTGCTCGAGTTTATCAGCCAACCATGCGGACCGCGCAAGTTGGCAAAGACATTAGAAGCGTGTATCAACCGTCAGCGGCTGCGGATTGACTCCCTCCCGGGCGAAGAAAACGTACCGGACGGCTCAGTGAGCTTCCCAGCCCAAGTCAGCACCAATGAGCCTCAAATGGACTCGTTTCTTAGCTTGCCGTCAAGTGGAGAGATCAGCGAACACTCCACAACCAAAGTCGCAGCAGATTCGGAAACACACAGCCAAGCCACGGTAGGAGCGCTCGAGTCATTGAGACTCCCTCGGGGGAATATTGATAACCCGCTTTCTCCATCCGGAGAATGGGCCACCACGAGCGACGACAAACCCATGGAAAAGGAAAATGACCCCGTATCAGACCTTCCAACGACGGTTCTTCTTGTGGATGACAATGATATCAATCTCAGGATTCTTATTGCTTTTATGAAGAAATTGAACTGCGATTATGTCATTGCGCAAAACGGAGAAGAAGCCCTCGAGGTGTTCAAGGCCAATTCGTCTGTCATTGGAATGATCTTCATGGGTCGGTATTTGAAAAATTAACCTGAATTTCCTCTGACAATCTAATACTCTTGACAGATATCTCCATGCCAATCATGGACGGCCTAGAATCTACTAGACGAATCCGCGAGTTTGAGAAAACACTTGAAACCAAACCCCCTGTCAGAATTGCTGCCTTGACTGGCGTTGCGCAAGCCGATATGCAACGTGATGCGATAGGATCTGGTATGGATTTGTTCCTCACCAAACCCGTACGGCTGAAGAGTTTAGTGCCGATAATCAAAGGCATATTGCCCCCGACCCATGCACTATGGCAAGAGCAGTAATCAATGATTCAACGTCAATCAACATGATACACGCTTTGCGCTCTTGCATGTAGGGGCATCACCGATATACCCCATGTGCATCAACCTCCCCACCGAAGCTCCCCGGATTTCGTATGTTAATACGCGACCCTGAAACAGTCTGTTCTATGCTTGTACATATAACAATACACGCAGTAATGTACAATCATCCCATCACATCCAGTTCTTCTTCTTCAAACGGAATATCTCCACGGTTGTCCGTTCTTGCCGGATGGAACGATAATGCTGATCCAAAGATAATACTCCCATCAGATATTATAGCAGGATGTTGACTTGTTTGTGCAAACCTTGACTCGAAATCGAGATTGACTCTTAAGTCTACATCCAGACAAGTAGGCCGAAGACGCTGTGGGCGATGTTCTTTTTCAAGGATAATTATCCGCTGCTCGAAGTTTACGTAGAGACATCAAACGCAAGAAGGTTTAATTTATACATAATGTCATAGCTCTATCAAGTCCAAACGCCAGCATCCCAAACGCCAATCCCAATGAAGAGTCTATATATTCGACTCCCGAACAGATGCAACAGGCAACATCTCATCCTTCTCCTTTGAAGTCCACACCGCATTCTTACCCCATGAACGGGAGAATCTCTCAAGCGCAGCCGTAAGTGCACCCATCTTCGGTTCTATATGTTTCGCCCACTGCTGGACAACATAGAGCAAGAACCCGAAAAATATAACCAGAATAACCCCAAGCCTGAATGGGATCGGCGTTGGAATATAAGACTCCGGGTTATGTGTACCATCTGCTCTTAAAGCCGGCTCGAAGCCAATTGCCATGGGCAGATACAGAAGATAAACCAGGACAGATCGCATTAGCGGTCCGTGGACGAGATACAGCGGGAAGCTGATCGACCCAAACCACAGCAGCACGGGGTGGGAGAGCATCCGTCGCATGGAGGGGGAATGAATCACGCCGAGACATATCATCTGCGCCCCGAGACTGGCGTAGTAGCGGCTGACGTTGGCATCTTTTGGGAAGATGATTTCGCCAAGCGATGCGAGTCGGGCAGACCATGCGGTTTGGTCGGCGTATTGGTCGGGGTACGAGCAGATGTAGAGGCCTAGTGTGACGAGGCCGTAGGGTAGTATTTTGAAGATCAGACGTGGCAGGAGCGCTGTCAGGTTGTAGAATGATAGTTCTGCTAGTATCATGCCAGCGAAAATATTTGTTCCAACAGTACCTGCGAGAAATTATTAGGGGTATATCTTGTATTGTGAGGTTATCCGAAACGTACCGTCTAGGGTTGCCCAGCTGTAGGTGTATAGGACCATTTGCGCACAGAAGCGGAAAAGTGGCGTGGTATTTACCAAAGCCAGCAGAGTCATGAATACATATAGTGAGCCACGGAACAGGGGTAGTAGTGCCCATTGAGGTTGGTCGAAGGCATTTTCTCCGTACACCCAAGTTCCCGCTATCTGTCGAATCAGGTCAATGACTGCAGCGCCCAAAGATGGGCTTCGTTGCGGACTTGTCGATCTCAGCCAGTATGCGTCTACCCTTCTACCCAATTGGAAGACACAGAACTGACACAAAAGCCAAACTAAAGTTGTCATCAGAGCAGCGGGGAAGATCAGTCTCCACTTGCGCCGAAAGGCGCCTTTCGAGAGCGCTGCAAGAGCATCGGCCGTAGCTCCTCGTCTTGCTAGCTGGAGCGGCTTTAGGGCATTCACGAACCCGAGTAACACCAGGAAGATGGCTACCCAGGCCTGGCGCTGTATGACGAGTCTAAAAAATAGTCGCTGAAACAAAATAGACTTTCCAGCTTCCGCGAAAGACGGCGGGATCAGATATGTCGCAAACGAGAGACAGGTATGGCTAGTGACCACAAAAAGCGCGGCAATTCCTCGGAGACCCTAAAGAACACGCTAGTGAGTGACGGTTTCACAACATGGGGATTAGGAATAATACCTACATCTGCCCAGCTAGTGGGACGGATGTAAGATGCAGATTGCTGGGTCGCCGGATCGACAATGGCCATATTGGGATCATTGCTGGTGGTACCGGTCAATAGTATAATGCAGCTGCTGCAGTTCCCCTGACGCCTATACATAAATCCCGTTGGTAAATCATGCCTTATTCCGGGGCGATATTTCGACCAATAAACTCTCGAAAGTGAATACGAAACGTCAATGTGAGCTCGAATTGAAATAAGTTGACAGTTGACATCTATCCGAAAACGGAAGGGTTCGGGCTAACCACATTTCACGGCCATGTGCAGACCTATCGGGATGCATTGGAGTCGGGAGGGGAAGCCCAAATATTAATTGACAAATTCGGTTGGTCTAGGATTCAGGGGTGGAAGTAGAGGAATAGTCGATCGCTTATGATGTACATGTACATGTTGTACTCCGTCTGCAGTTTTTCATCCATGTATGTCCTTTTTGGTAGTCTTGTTGAAAGCTTCCATATGCCCTGTTAGATATCGTTTTCCTTAGACATTGGCGTTATAGATAGTCTCTGTAGGAATCGAATAATTAACGACAAAATATAGGGGAAAAAGATTATGATGTGCATATATATAATGTGTAATGTAATATGTGACTATAAAAGTCCAGAGTTCCTGATCGACACTCGAATTTTCGACCTATCCATTTTTTTTTTATACAAAGACCACAATGCGAATGTTATAGACAATTAAATACAAATAGAGTAGAATATCCAACGGTCAATTCACTCCATATGAATACTAAGTACTTCGTAGTTGAAACCCCTTTGTCCATGTTACGTCACCTGACACTAACCTGATTCAGGGCTTTGTTGATTTTGCTTCAACTGCGCCTTTTCTCTCTTTTCTTTTTTTCCCACAGTCCTCTGGCAGGCTGTCTTCCAATTTGGTCTCTCAGCTATTGTCTTTCGTTTCTCCAAATTTGGCATTCATTCTCTAGCCCCTCGGCACTCTCTTTTGTTGAGATCCCTTTCTTCCGGGCCGAATCTTCTATGGTTATCAATCGATAGCTCTCCTTCAGCGATAACAAATGTCCAGCGGGAACTCGGTGCGAAATCGTGGCCATGGTCACAGAAAACGTGAATCCTCGATATCCGCCTCCCTCGGCTGATTTCGACCTTCCTGGCCGGCACAGGGGCCCTCATCCACCCCGATTGGCATCTTTAGTCGATCCACACGCGCGAACCGCAAATTCCGACCCGAGATCCTCACCTCACTCTCCCCACTTTGCACCTCGCCAGCGATCGCGTTCGCCTCTGCCGCGGCATCACAATCCTCATCAATATCCGTGGCCGCCCACTCCGCCTCACCATGGCCCCTCGCATGGTACGAGGGGCGAATGGAAAACCCCTGAGACCTACCGGTCGCCCTCGACACTACGCCACACCACCTGAAACCCACCCTTCGAACTGGCATGCGCGAGATGACTTCGAACGGCCGCATCGGAAAGCTGTTCCTGCGCGAGGCGGGCTCCGGATATCTATGTCAACATCTAGGTTGAATAATAGGCGGCCAAGGACGCAGGAATCTATCGAGCGCCGCCCACAGGATTTGAGCCCCCAGGGACAGCCCATGTCACGCTTCCCAACAAGCGGACCCGATGAAAATCCTCCTCGACCAAGTGTCAATTCGTCCGAAACCTGGCGCTCAAGCATTGAACAACAAAGCGGAACAGAGCGCAGCAGTGTCCTAACCAAGAGCAGCTCGATCACCGATCTTTCACCGGATACCCCCGATGCGCCTTATGGGATGGATAATGGGATGAGTGTCGAAGATGCAATCTCCATGTATCTTGATGGCTTCAGCGACGTGACTGAAGAGCCTGGATCGCCAAAATCCCACGCAGGGAGTAAAGCGCCATCAGTGACGCCCCCACCATCACGCGATTCACACCTACATGAAGTACACCCAGTAGAATTTCCGTCGCTGGGCGACGTTCCGCCGATACCGTCGATGCCAGAATTTACCACGCCGCAAGACAAAAGACTAGACTCGTTGTTTTTGCCAAACTCGACTTTTTCCGAACCTACACCTATACCGCCCATACTTCCAGAATCCCCGCCAGAATCCACGCCATTGAAACCTGGACAGCCAGAAGATCCACTGGAACCCGACCCATCAGACCCTGCTAGTCCAGACTCTCCGTGCGATCCCACTCCCTCAGCATCGCCGGTAGCTGAGGTGCATGAAGTGACTCCTGTACACCAACGGCAGCCCTCGAGGAAAGTGTTTATTCCGGGATTAGTACCGCCAGAACTCCGCTCTGGAAACGGAGCTCGAGACGATTACGGATTTCGCAAAGCTACGCAATATGTAAGCCTGGATGAATACGAGGCATGGAAAGGGTCCTACTCCAACCATGTGACGCAGCGGAGAGCCAAATGGTGTGAATTGCTCAAGGAGCACGGGCTACCCACGTCAAAACCCACAACATTCCCGCCGCAGTCTTCGAAGGTCAAACGATTTGTTCGCAAAGGAATTCCTCCCGAGTTCCGAGGTGCAGCTTGGTTCTATTATGCCGGCGGGTACGAGCTTTTGAACCGAAACATTGGCCAGTATGATGAACTTGTTGCGAAGGCTATGAGCTCACCAAGTAACGACGACAAGGAGCACATCGAGCGTGATCTCCACCGCACATTTCCTGACAACCTCCATTTCAAACCGGAGGTCAGCCAGCACGCAGAACCTTCCGGTAGCAGCAATCCGAACTATTCTAATGTCACGACGGAGACGCAGATGATCCAGTCCCTACGCCGGGTTCTGTATGCTTATGCCCTGCATAACCCGAAAATCGGATATACCCAGTCTCTGAATTTCATCACGGGAATGCTCCTTCTTTTCCTCCCTGAGGAAAAGGCATTCTGGATGCTGCATATCATTGCCGCAGACTACTTGCCTGGAACCCATGAAATCAGTCTGGAAGGTGCCAACATCGACCTCTGGATTCTCATGGTCCTGCTCAGGGACTCCATGCCGGGCATCTATTCCAAGATCGCTTCCATGGGAGGAAAACCGTCCGGACGGGGCAAAATGCCTCCCTTGACAGTGAACTCTCGGCTGCCCGACATAACCCTGGGACTGACCAACTGGCTTATGTCGGTCTTTATCGGAAGTTTACCTCTAGAGACCACACTCCGGGTTTGGGATGTTTTCTTCTATGAGGGCTCCAAGACTTTCTTCCGAGTGTCTTTGGCAATCTTCAAAGCCTGCGAGAAGGACATACTCGGCGTGACAGACCCCATGGAGGCATTCCAGATCGTCCAAACCATCCCTAAAAAACTGCTGGATGCCAACACGTTGATGGATGAATGTTTCGTACGTCGGAACCGCGTCGGACAAGGTCGTATTGAGGAACTTCGAGCTCAACGCCGGACGGCTGTCCGCGAAGAGAAGCTGCGACGATCAGTAGCCTTCGGTAAAGGTCAGCTCCATTCTGGGACGGATGATTTCACCGGCCGAAGCCGCACACCAATCCCAGGCCTCGAGCACCGGGTCGTCGGTTCCTGGCGTCACTTGAAACAGCATGCATTTCGATAAGCGAATGACCATCCCGGCGTCCATGTCTGTTGGGCGTCGTTCTCGACAGGGGCACTTTTGGTTATCTCCTTAATGTCCGTAATCATAATTGTGAAGTTGACGTGGTTTAGCGAGGGCAGTTGTCTGCATTATAGGCGTCTTGGCTACGAAAGGCGAAATGGGGGCAATCGAGCATTTATGGCATTTATTTCCTTGCATTTGTACATAGAACCTTGGAAATTACAAACGCATCTAAGTTCTGTGCCAAGCAGGCAACAGACTTGGCAATTCTCAAATTTTAAGTCATCCGGGGCAGTTTTGGCAGTATCCCTATAGGGCTGTAATACCAGGATACCAGGAGACAGCTTGGATATTACAAGACAAAAGCTGGGCGAAGTATGATTCGTCGCTCAAGCCCCTTGTTTGGCTTTGCAAATCTCCTACATATTTCTGATGGAGGTCTTGATTCAGTTGGACATGTCCTCTCTCATAACTTGAGAGTTGATAGGGTTGTAGGACTGAGATATAAGGGATAAGAAGCGATAACTATATTCAGTATATAAGAGGTAATTAAGGAACTCGGGAAGTTATGTTCCTGAATAGACCAAAATCAGAGATCCTATCTACAAATTTGATATCATATTGAGGTATGGGACCGAATTCTGTGATGGAAAAGTTCCCAGTTCCCCCGCTCTTCCAATTTCTGGTCCAGGTTACATTTTGGGTTTTCACTATACATATGCATTCTCATATGGTATACATATGTCCTCTTGCCTGGGATCGGAATGAAATCAGTTCGTCACACCACGTACAAAAAGTCGATCGAATTCTTTCAAACTAATACTAAAAGAATTGCATTAAGCCACTTGAAAGATAGAAAAACATGTCTGAAATTTACTAGTGCTTTCCTTAGTGTCTTGGGTGGATCCCTAGGTTCGATCGGCGATCCCATGTAGGGCTGTTCCAGGGCTCATTTGAGCTCCCGATCGAAGATTTCCGGCTTGGTTCATCCATGGATGTCGTCACCAGTCTAAAAACCCTGCCCCTTTTTTGTCTTTTTCCTTTTTGGTCTTTTCCCCTTCTCTCAGCTTCACAGACATGAGTGGACAGGCTGCTAGCTATTATAACGAGGGCTTCTCTCAGGGCCAGCCCCAGCCCAACTATGGGAATTATCAACAGCCAAATGCTCAGTCTGCGCCATACCCACAGCCAAATTACCCGCAGCCGAATTACCAGCAGCCTACGTATCAACAACCCCCGCCTGAGCCCAAACCGGCGCCGCAGTACTATCAAAGTGTCCCAGAGTCCGGATATAGCTTTGACCAGGCATTCAAGATCGAGAAGCCCAAATGGAATGATCTGTGGGCAGGTCTCTTGGTGAGTTTGGCTGCGTCGCACTCACAACTCCCTTCATAGCTGACTTGTTACACAGTTGATCGCTGTCTTCCTCGGCTATGTCGCCGTGTCAGGACTTACCATCCACAAGTATGCCACCGACAAAGGCTTCAACGGAGGAGGAATCTACGACTCAGCTAATGATTTCTCCCTGGACATCAATACCCTCGTTCTATTTGTCTTCGTCCTCGTCGTCGCCCTAGTTTTGTCTTTCCTCTATTTCATGGGTGCAAGACACTTCACCAAGACCTTCATCTGGGCGACCGGCATTCTTAACATCGTTTTCGCCCTTGCAACAGGCATCTACTACATCGCGCGCAAGCAATATGGAGGTGGAATCGTCTTCCTCCTCTTCGGCGTCTTCGCAATCGTCTGTTTCATTAGCTGGATCCCACGTATCCCCTTCACTGCTTTTATGCTACAGACCGCCATGGACGTAGCCCGCGGCTACGGACACATCTTCCTTGTCAGCGCGGTAGGCGGAATCGTCACAGTCGCTTTCGCTGCCTGGTTCTCCGTCACTATGGTCTCCATCTACGTAGCCTATGAGCCTGATTCCAGCGGCACCAACCCATCCTGCGCGAACGGCGGCTGCAGCAGAGCCAAGGTCATCGGCCTTGTCGTCTACGTGACCTTCGCCATGTACTGGTTCAGTGAGTGGATCAAGAACACCGTGCACACCACCGTCGCGGGTGTCTATGGCTCCTGGTATTTCTTCAGCAAGTCCGCCGGCGGCATGCCCAAGGGCTCAACTCGTGGCGCCTTCCGTCGCGCGACTACATACTCCTTCGGCAGTATCAGTTTCGGCAGTCTGATCATCGCGTTCATCAACATGTTGCGGCAGGCGTGCTCGGTCGCGCAGCGACATGAGGCTGCGGAGGGTAACTTGGTCGGCAGTATCTTCATTTGGATCTTGGGATGTTTCATCTCGCTGCTGGACTGGCTTGTTACTCTTTTCAATCGCTACGCGTTCTGTCACATCGCGTTGTACGGAAAGGCTTATATCCCCGCTGCGAAGGATACCTGGGGTATGATGCGTGATCGAGGAATCGATGCGCTCGTGCAAGACTGTTTGATGGGCCCGGTGTTGACTATGGGCTCGACTTTTGTCGCCTATGTCTGTGCGCTGTTGTCCTATCTCTATCTGCAGTTCACCAACCCCGCGTACAACAGGGATGGTAACTTCACCGCCGTCATCATGGCGTTCGCTTTCTTGATTGGTTTGCAGGTCTGCCAGGTCTTCATGACTCCCATTGGCAGTGGTGTCGAGACTATCTTCGTGGCTATGGCCTGGGATCCTCAGGTCATGATCAATGACCACCCGGATATCTACTACAAGCTGGTGCAACTTTACCCCAAGGTTCAGCAGGCAGTCCACGCTTAGGCTTCCCGGACGCAGGGCAAGGGTCTTGAAATTCGACCGCAATGGTTCAATCTCCATGTCCATAGGCGGAATCTATATCCGCTTCTTCATCGCTGTTACGAATGATCAACACAAATTGGTGCACGTTAATTAATTGAAGATACTGCACGATCAATAACATTGCAACTGCGTTTCATGTATCATTATCACTCAAGTCCAAAACTATCTGAAATACCAATCTCCAAGAGAAAATCCCAATATAAACTACTGAACCCAATGCCGAAGTGAACCCAGAATCATCCTCCCAAACCAACCCTCGAACCGATACTCAGTCAAACTTACAAAGCAACCATAACAGCCATAACAGCCGCAACCCCAAGCACGGCAACACCCCCATGCACCGCAGCGCCCGCCGCCGCAGCCCCCTGGAAAGGCGAGAAACGCGTCGGATCAACACCGGAAGGCACAGCCGAAGAAGTCGGTCCAGAAACCTTTGAACCAAACGACGAAGCCGCACCGCCCATTAAACCATGTCCACGACCAGGCGTCGAAGACGCCATAGAAGCCATACTACTCGAGGCTGGGATATCAACCGGGATCTGCGAGATATGCAGAGGTCTCTCGGGGAGAGGGGTGTTCTTGCAGCTGCAGTCGGTGCGTGTCTCGGTTACGTAGACGACGCCCGGAACCGCTTCCGCGCGCTTGTTGGCTGGTTGCATGGGTCTGCTCGCGTGTCTGGCTGGTTGGGCTTCGTCGGAGTCGGACTTGGAGTCGCAGAGGCTGGATGCTAGGGTGCTTAGGTCGAGGCCGGAGCATTCGGGGGCGGATGAGGTTGTTAGGGTTTCCAGGGCAGATTTGTTGGCGCAGAAGCATTCTTGCGAGGTTTTGTCTTCGCAACTTGTGAAGGCTGATGTGTCGATGTTGCCGATTGCGGTGCTCTGGGGGATGTTAGGGTTTGTTTGGGCGGTTTAAGGGTTGGGTTGGGGTTCTTACGGCGCATTTGAGGTAGTCTCCGGTTGATTGGGCTAGGGTGCCTACGGCGAGGAGTGAGGTGATGAAGTAGCGCATTTTGGATCCAGTGTGTTTTTCTTGGAGAAGAGATGTTGTTGGCTAGGAGTGGTAGGATGTCTAGTATAGAATAGACGGAGTTATGGACAGACCGTCGGCGGGGTCGAGAAATACTCTGTGCTTTATGTACAATTGGATTCTTGTGCCAGAGTAAATAAACATTTTGCTTTGACACCACATCCCTTCATCCCTGCTGAGGGGTAAATGCAGTTTGTGACGTCCAGGAATCTGACGGTGGGTAGTGACGGTGCTTGTCTTGAGAGATAAGCTTCAAGTGGTATTTTGAGACTCCCACGAGACCACAAACGCTTGCTCCTCTGATACTTGTATTGGAATGATAGAAGAATGTGCCAGATGCCACATCCCTGTGGCGTTCATGGTGTATCCCTAGGTCCCATATACTCCGAGGAATGTTGGATTGAAAGATCAAGGGAGGGTCTCATTTTTCCGTTTCATCGATCTTCCACGTCTAAAAGAAGGGGATTTACCGTTCAATTGAGCCCAAATCAACAGAGTTAGGGCTACATCGACATTTGCATGTGATGTCCAACCTTGGGGGTGTCGAAAGTACAGCCATTTTGAAGAATTCGATGACCTAGCTACATAGAAATGTAGGTTTTCTATTCCTTTTTTAAGTGTTTCTACGAATGCTATCTCACTTTTACATTTCCAGTGTGCTTAATTTGTACAGATGCAATATACAACGAACATATCAACTGACATAATCAATAAGCACTCAAGGGGGATAATATACCTCCTATTTCCTATGTACGTCGAACATTCGTACAAAAGTTCCGACTCCCGAGGCGCTTAAACTCCACAAAATGTAGGTCGGGTCTTAGGTTGTCGAGTGCACACCACTCGGCTGCTGTTAAGATGAAGTTGTGATAGTCTGTTTCTGAGTACCATGGAACTGGGGCGTCTGCAAAGAACATAAGACTCCCTCTGTTTATTTGGACTCATCCATAAAGTTGTGTCCAAGCACAGAACCAAATCTTCCTGCCCTTCTTTCGATATACGAGCTCTTTAACAATTGCACATCAGCTGTACCAAGCTTGCCATCAATCGTTGACCAACACAACCATACGCCGGGAGTCTTCCCCATGGTCTTCTGGAAAGTCGCCGCTCGCAGAAAATAGAGGTAGGCAGTTGGTCCGTTCGACTGATAATTAGGCGGATCCCCAAGTTATATTCGATATAAGGGATGCCATGTCCTATGCCAGGACGGAACGGGTTGTTGGCCTAAGCGCTGTTGGTCATGCCAGTGCCGAACGGGTTGTTGACGGTCTGCGTAGCATTTGTCACATCAGAACCGACAAGGTTGGTGACGGTCTCGGCATGAGAGTCCTCAGTCGGGAGAACATTCGAAGTTTGGCCATGGCACCAATTTGCCGACGAAATCCACCTTGTGTATTGCGCTGGTGGTTGTGTGATTCTGGCCAACCCTGAGGGGCAGGAGAGATAGGAGATTCAAGTAGCAGATCTCCGGCTGCTAGATGAATGATGTGCATGTTGCAGAATGGCGAACCAACATGCTAGCCCGTCTAACATATGGTCTCCAATCTGTGGGTCTAGATAGAATCAACGACTGCGCGAAATACGGCGGCACAATCCATTCGCAGTTCCGTTGCAAATGAGAATTCGACGGTTGCCTGATGTCTGGGGGTTTTAACAGTTTGAAAAATGACCAAGATCCCCGATCGCTAGGATTTTAGGCCTGGCGACTTGCAGAGACAGATCAAGGCTGTACTGTGTCGACGAGCGCTCCGAAGAGGAATTTGTTTAAATACTCGGAAGGCTGCATCGTCGTAGTCTTCGGCACCTTCTCGCAGAGATATTTGCGAGCTGTGTATAAGGGGCGCACGCCAGCGTCGAAAAAACATTTGGGTAACCAGACTTTTGATGCTCATTCAGGCAGGATGTCATGCTCCGCAAAAGGCCCATGGATTATACGACAGCACGGCTCGGATACCGAGTAAGAGTTGACCCAAGAGATATAAATTCCCGCTGTCACGGGCACGCTTTTCAGTGCAGGTATTACCATGGTCGCACACATAGTGATATAATGGAGCGCTGTTGGTCGTTGACTTCGAGGGTTTTGGGGACAACGCTGTAGGCGGATATAGAATGGCCCTATGTTGGGTTTCTCCATATTTAAGGCTGTGGGGTATGTATAAATATAAAGAGTATAAGGATAAGCCGTTGTGCCTATATCATATATTCCATAATTATTGAAGGAAGAAGAGAAAAGGGAAGAAAGAGTGGCAGAGTGCGATATATAAGTCTTTCTGGGAGGTCTTCATGCTTGTTCTTTGTTAATATGATTTCTAGCATCTCCATTGGATCGTTTTGTTTGCTGTTCTTCTAGTAAATACACGGAGGAAGGCAGAAGCTGAATAGTAAATAGTAAAACAATGTCCCCATCCAAAGGACCACGTCCAAACCCGCATTACCGTAATCCTAAAGAAACTGTCTTAGATACCTCTAATATTGGGATTTAGAAAGGCATAAATCACGGCTTCCACAGAACTTATAAAAGACCAAAAATGTTACCAAAGAGAAATGATATAGGTATCGAGTATCATTACTGCGAAGAACTATCAAATTGGGTATAACAGTAGAACTAAAGACCTAATCCAAACGAACCCGATCGCTTCCGAGCCCTTCAATAGAAAAGAAGAAATACAAAACTGACCAAATACATAGAGAATATGAAGACCTAAGCCCAGCTCAGAACTTCTCACTGGTCACACACCGTGTCGAATTGACCAATACCCAAGCCAAGATCTTCACAATGACCGTCAATCCCTTCACAATCATATCCAAGCCAAAGAACAGTATACGTAAGATAGTGCGAGTAATCCCAGGCAACTTCTTCCCCTCTCGCGACGAACTCTTCCCATATCGACCATACTTCTCCAAATCAAACTCCTCAACCACAACCTGCTTGTTCTTATTCTTCTTCGAGCTCCGACTATTTTCCTGTCGTTTGGAAGGAGACTCGTTCCAGAATTTGAAAACACTTTTCTTCCCCGAGGCCTCTTTGGACTTTTTCTGCGCAGACTTAATCTGCGATGCCAAGTTCATGCTCTCGGCAGCGTCTTCGCGCTCAGCAACCGTCGTAATCAGTTTACCCTGAACCACTGGCAGTGAATAGGGTCCGAGAGTGTGGGAGGTCGGTGGTCTAGACGGCTTCGGCGATCCGAGAACCATGTCTGCAAGGATTGGGTTCGTAGCTTCGTCTGAGACGGCGACTGCCAACATCGCAGCGATGAGAGAGTCGATGGCGTATAGAGAGGGGATAGTAGCGATCACAGCAGCCGGGGATATCGACAATGTTTTCGTGGCGAAATCCAAGGATGCGAGCGGCTCGTCGAGGTCCGTGACGGGGAGTACGGATGTACGTGCATTAGCAGCTTGCTGAGAGGCTTCCACGGCCGTTGAAGAGACGGGGCCAGTTACGATTATGGTCGGGGGTTGGCGGGGAGAGGCGTCACTTGACGGTGCGGAGACGGTGATGTGCACCATTCCCGAAGACTGGGATCGTACCGGTGAGAGTGGGATCCCGGCGGCGCCGACAAGACCGGCCGAGTTGTGTCTTGAGAAATAGGGGTGCCGTAACTCGTATAGTCGGCGATGGCGGTTCCAGGAGAGGCGACAGGACTCTTGTGCTGCCGCTCGTTTGAGTGCATCAGTTTCTACTTCTGCTGTTTCGGCGGGGGTTAGGTGGTGTTGCTTGCTGATCTCGTCGGCTTGGTCTATAGCTAACATGGCTGCTAGTCGAGAGAAGAGGAGGGTGACAAGTCCGTCGTTTGGATGCTCGCGGCGGATGCGGTCTTCGAGGCTCATCATCATGATTGGTACGTCGTGGTTTGGCCTGGAAGGATCGCATCTGCTTAAGGATAGTTCATTGGTTGAATATGTTTGTAGTGTATAAAATGGGTTCTGGGAGTTTCCAAGGATAAATGTAGCGGGTCCTGTTCTGGGAGATGTTAGTATTTATGTCTATGTGGGAGGCATCAAGTCTTACCTTGTCATGCGTAGGTTTAATGTCCCAACAACATCTCGCGTTCCCTGACCATTGGCTGCTTCCCATAGCATCTTTAGTTCCTCCATAGATGAGTAGGTGACCTCCTCGGACTCCAAGGCACCAGTCGGGAAGTTGAGCACACTCGCAGGCACAGTCTTTGGCCCGAGAACATTATCAATCTCAGTATTTGTCGTCAAGGTAAGCTTGGGAGGCTTCCGAGAAGATTTGACGGGCCGTGGTATATCTGGAAGCTGTGGATGATACACTTGCTGGCTGAAAGGCAGTTTCGGATCAAACTGGGGAAACATTGATCTCATCGGGACTGAGGTAGCAGACGACTGCGATGACTGTGGAGAGACAGTGGATGCCGTAGTGTGATGGCTGCTACTGCTGCTGCTTTGACTAGCATGTGAAGGCAATGCCTCATGGTTCATTTTCTTAGCTTGTCGATTCTGACTGTGCATGGACTCAGGAGATTTCGAATCGTGGGATGCTCCCGCCACAGGCGGGGATTTGGGCCTTGAAGCATCGCCCGGTTGGGGTGAAATACTCTGCGTGTCTTCGATAATCTGGAGTAGCAAAGATTCAGTCTTGCCAGGATCCTTGATCTCCTCAAGAGGGATGGAAGAGGCCGGCTCAGATGTGGCTACTGGCTTTTTTCCTTTTCGAAATGGGTTGTTCGTCCTCTTTACCTCGGGCGATGGAGGCGGAAATAATTGAAATTGATTCATCTTGTCACTCATCAAAGCTATAAACAACAGAGCACGAAAGCAGGGGGGGTCTCGACTGAGATATACCCCATTCCCACCGAATATGTGCATAAGCCCGACCAAGCAGAGGACATGGTTTGTCGAGATGTGTGACAACCCTGCTGATACGGTGGGCGCTTAACCCGTTGGGGGTGTGATTGGCCCCCATCCTGGGATGGGCACGTTCATCTGCAGTAGCGGCGCTTCGATGCAGAGTGGTGATTGGTGTTTGGACTATGAGGAATCTATATTTATCACAATCCGGAGATTATATTGGTTGGTTATTTTTGCAAGAAGTCGGGGAGTAAGCTCGTTTGGCCCTGACCCGGTTGACCCTGGTCTCTGCATATTCGGTCTGTCGGCTCCGAATATTCTTAAATGGATATTCGTAAATGAATAAATTCAAAAGAATAACAATTAACAGATTGCATGGTATATAATTAAACTCTTTGAAAGCGCCTAACTGAGGTTGCTCTACGGAGTACAACATCGAATGTCGTATATTCCACCCGATCGCCCAAAAAGCATTGGTTATAATCCTTCGGCGAATATTTCAGATTTGGAGAAAGGACAATCCTGAAACCAATGCTAATAGTGTTGAATAAGATATGGAATGCAATTCTATTTTAAAATCTTCTCTATTTCCCGAACAAAAGGGTAATTTACATGGTAGAGCCCTCCAACTCCTCCAGACGATGCATATCCATATCCTTCTCTAACAGAGGAATGACGTAAGGGTCGAAAGTCTTCCAGTAGGGGTTGTTGAGGTGGTATTCCTGCGACGACTCCTGGACGTAACGCTCGACGATGGTGAAGTCCTGCTTGTCGAAAACAGACTGCATCACGAACCAAGAGAGGGTTTCCTTATCGTTCGAGTAAACGTTGGACGCTTCAACAAGCTTGGCCTTGAGCTTGGAGATGGACTCTTCGTCCGGCTTGGCGCGGAGGTCTACGGTTGTTAGCATGGGAAGTAGCAATGGCAGGGATATTCACATACGGACGACGATTGTGTAAACCATGATGGATGTTTAGGGTGGGGGAAGTAGGGGAATTGAGGGGTAATGGATTGAGACAGTTGAATATTAAATACTTAAATACTTTTTAAACATATTTAGTCCATCGGTGAGAGAATTCATGGTGGATCAATGTAAATCCCCGAGATTTACCCCTAGTGATCCCGGATCTGGTGGGATAAGCTTATCTCCACATTGTCTTGAATGTTGCAATCCAGAATTGGTTGTCTATATATTTTCATGATCTTATTTACATGATAGTGTACAATTACTCGTTCTTCCCTTGCTATTGACCCAAGGCCTCAGTGTGCACACTGTAGGTCAGACCCTCCGCCATGGAAATCGCACCCTCCATGTTACCCTTGTTATACAAGAACAACCCTTGGAGAGCAGCTGCGCTGGTGGTAATAGACCGATCAGCCTTGTTGCCCGATTCATCTTCAATCAAGCCAAGCTCCTGAAGCCGATCCAGGAAAAGTTTGCGATAAACCCCGTCGGTATCGAGATCTTCATAGAATCGATCCCATAGGCAGCCGACCTGGTGACGAGTCACTTCGCCCAAACGGACGGTCATATCCACACGCCCAGGACGCACCAACGCCTCATCCAGTCGTTCAACGTGGTTAGTAGTAAGGAAAATGATGCGTTCCTCCGCACTGGCGACTCCATCAAGTGCATTGAGCAGTCCCGAGAAAGTCACGTTGGCCCCGCGGTAACCATCTGCGTCGCTTTGCTCGCGGCGGTTCGAGAACGCGGCATCCACATCTTCCAACAGAACCAGCGTTCGATTGGGAACAATCGTGAGCAGATGATTTAACCGGTCATCGGTCAAGCCACGCTCGCTCAGGTTCAGGATGGCAATGTCGTAATCCAACTCGCCCGCCAGTGCCTGAATAAAAGAACTCTTGCCGGTACCCGGAGGACCGTACAAGAGATATCCTCGTCGGTATGGAATTCCACGGTCGTGATACCATGATGAACTTGAAATGAAATCTTCCACATCTGCAACAACCCGCTCCTTGACTCCCTCCTGGAGGATAACCGACTCCAGTGGACGCTTCCGGCGCGGATTTCCAAATGGTTTCCACTCGGTGCCCCAGCTGTTATAGATTGTCGTCTTGCCTTCATGGCCCTTCGCGGCGTATGCATGGGCTTCGGTGAAGAGGTCCTCGAAAATATGGCGCTGAGAATAAAGGGTGGTGAGGGTGATTGTCTCCCATGGCTTTCCAGTCTGAATGTCGCGTGACTTCGACTCGCGCATACGGTTGACAAAGACAAACGCATTCTTATACCGTAAAACATGTTTTCCAGGCCCCGGGATCAGCGAAAAGTGTGTGTGAATTGCTCCGTTCGAATGCTCGACCTTCTGGGTTTGGATGGAGAGGTGGCGCATTCCGGGCGTAATCTTTTGGAGGAACCGGTCCATATAGGTAGAGCTATTCGCTGCAGCTTTACTTGCATTGAGTTGTGATTGTTGGTAAAGAGTCATCCAGTGTAGAAACCACGGATAGGAGTCGTCTTTGATGTTGATCTCGACGTCCACCAGCATCCGCCGGCGGAGAAGAGCAGCGCCATGTCGCACACCTTTCTGTGCGAAAGTCAATCCTGCTCCGAGACCTGCGAGGCCAAATCCCTAACAAGAGAACAATATTAGCACATCGTTGGAGGAGCGAAACACTGGCAGGCCCATACCGCTGTGAACAAGGGATTATTCGTTAGCTGCGAGAGGAGGCTTCCGTCGCCTTTTTGCGCCGACTCTAGGGCCTGTGTTCTCTGCTGCAGAATCAGGTCGCCCGCAGACGGCGCAGCACTAGGGACCGCATTTGGCTCCATACCAAATCAACAGTGTCGTGAAGATCGCGAATACCGAAACGATCGATAAGCGCAGATATCGGAGTTACAACGGGCCGAGAATTTGACGTACCCGCGGTCGTGTCACAGCGAAATCCATGGGCCAATCAACATCTGGGAGAACTACTACGTCTACAACACCTGCCAAGGTTGGAATGTACCACTTTGACCGATGTCGAAGTATTCAAGATGGAGGCGGTGGTCACATGAGTTTACACTCCGGTGGCGGTGTTCACACGCGTCGGCGGAAGCCTAATGTCGGAGATATCGGAATTAAAAAATAACTTTCTGCTTCTTGCATTCCTCTCAAAAGCCTTCTTGTTCGTTGTCTGGACGAGGGGGGCTCCTCTCTATAAAGCCTTGACCTCCCATGCGACCCTTTTTCCGGTCCCCGCTTACTCGGCGGACACGGTACGGACGCGCTATTCATCCAACAATCCGCAACATGAGCACCCCACCTACTACCGAAGTGCTATATGCGCTGACCGTGGCGAAATCCCCCGCTAAACCTAGCCCAGAAGATGTCTTGGAGAAAAGCCACCATGGAAAGAATGGATTCAGAAATCCGTGGGAGTAAGTGAGACTGTGATTTGAGGTTTTCGATCTTTGGTCGCATAGACTAACCAGTACCGCCGTATTGTAGATCTTTCCGCGATATGGACTCGAAAGATATCATGCAAATGATGATGTAGGTATTATTCTCGAACATTGAAGCAAACAAGTCTCTAACGCGTGAAATTCCAGCACTCGTCGATTGAAGGGCAAAGCGAACAACCCCGATACCACCCCGCCAACCGTCACTGTTCGCAAGCCCGAATTTCTTCCCAGCAGAGATACCCCCAAGCTGCGCGCAACATGGCTTGGACACGCATGCTATTATGTGGAGTTCCCAAGCGGCCTCCGAGTACTGTTTGACCCAGTGTTCGAAGCGCGTTGTGGACCATGCTGCGGACCATATCACCTAGGTCCCAAGCGCTACACTGAGCCTCCATGTCAGATCAAGGATATCCCTGTTATTGACGCGGTGGTCATCTCCCACAACCACTACGACCATCTGTCCTACCCAACTGTCTCGGAGATCGCGAAACGGCACCCCAATTGCCATTTCTTCGCGCCACTAGGTAACAAGTCTTGGTTCCACAGCTCAGGCATTGAAAATGTAACCGAGATGGATTGGTGGGATGAGCGCGATATTGCAATGTCGCCGAAGGAGGGAAAAGACCCCCCAAGTTGAACCAGTAGGTGAAGCTTCCGCCACAGCCGATATCAAGGCACGCATCAGTTGTCTGCCTTGTCAGCATGTCACTGCTCGCAGTCCTTTCGACAAATATAAGACACTATGGGCTTCCTGGGCCATTGAGTCCGGTGGCAGCAAGGTGTATTTCGCTGGGTATGATAAGCTCCGCAAACCACCCGCGCCATCAGAATGTTATTTTGCTAACCCCCACTCCAGTGATTCAGGCTACCGAGCAGTGGACGAGCTACCAGAAGGGGAGGATGATTGGGACCCCAAGTACAATTTCCCAATATGCCCTGCTTTCGAGCAGGTAGGTGAGTTCCGTGGACCATTTGATCTCGGGTTGATCCCCATTGGAGCATACGCCCCTCGTCATATTTTCAGTGCAGCACATTCCGACCCCCATGATGCTGTTCGCATCTTCAAAGATACTAAGTGCAAGAAGGCATTGGGCATGCACTGGGGCACTTGGGTACTTACTGAGGAGGATGTGCTTGAGCCTCCCAAAAAGCTCAAGGAGGCATTGAAAAAACATGATCTCGCCGAGACTGGTGTTTTTGATGTGTGTGATATTGGGGAGAGCCGGGAGTTTTGAATGAAACCCCGTCTCGTGTACACTACTTTCATGGCCTGTTTTAGGCCCGTGCTTGTGATTTCTCTTTTGTATGTTTTCATATCTGTCTGAACATTGCCCTTCTTGCATCAGCGAAGTAATCTTCCTTGGTTTATATGGTTGTGGCTAATTACCATTTCTATTCTCACTTGATGCTGTAGATAGTAGGCTGACAGCTTTACCCAGAATGTTGGTTGTGTGATTTCGTCGTCATGCTTACCCAGGTTCCTATGTAACTTTTTGGCTGTTGATGAACGTCCTTTTGTTTTCACGAAAGAGATTCCATCGCAGGCTGCTGCCAGCATTCACATCATCAAGAAATGGTCACCGGATACACTAAGAGACCTTCCAAGGGTTTTCCAACGCAAGTAAAAACGTGAAGCCGTTACACCTGGCTATGGAAAGAAGAGGCACAAAACCATAATCAGCGAGACCAAAACTTCTGGAAATCTAAACAGTTTATCTGGCCATAAGGAATCAAGATGCACCAATTCCAAAGCCAAAGATAACAAACACCGAGCCCGGAGACCGAGGACGCCGATGGAAAGTACACTACGTAGCTACATCTGCTAATAAATCTTCACAGAGTGCGGCCGAAGAATAACCCATGACTGGAGCTGTGCTGTCATGCCGTCTCAGACGAGCCGCTTCATTCTCCATGTTAAACTTTGTCCCAGTCCATCACCCGATACCTCTCAATCTATCCTAGCAACGAAGTCGCTTCGCATGCTGAAGCCGGCGGTGAGTTTCCGAGGCTGATTTTGTTTTCTACAATGTGACTTCTTCAAGGATCGTTTGCATATTTATAGCATCACTCAATGAAATAGACTATATTGCGACTCTATATATTGAACTACAACTTTGTACATCTGTAGAGTTCAAATGTTGTTAAGATGTAGATATGTTGGGGATGTTTGCCTGGTTTGTCAGGGCGGCACGCTAGCCGTATATGGACTAGTCCGAGGGAGCTCCCACTTCGCCTGGAAATTTGATGGAATGCGGGCGAACAGCGTTGAAGTCGGAACTCTTGGATTATCATCTTCGTGCAATATTTTTTGATATTGACAAGAGATAAAGACCGTTTTATACCCTATTCCCGCCCAAACTACAATAAATCACCGCCAATATGCAGGCTCCGGTGGTGGTGATGAGTATGTTACCCCCCATCGAGTTGCTCCCCTTTAAGTGCTAACAGATCATCCAGACACCAATTCTGGCGAGCGCCAGGTTGGCCGGAAAGCACAGATGTCTAACATTACCGCGGCGAAGACGTACGCTACCCCTCGATCCTCCGCTGTTCTCCCCTGACCGATGCTAATTCAATAAACACCAGTGTTGCGGATATCATTCGGTCATGTCTCGGACCCAAAGCGATGTTGAAGATGCTGCTTGACCCTATGGGTGGTATTGTATTGACCAACGATGGCCATGCTATTCTGCGAGAGATCGAAGTGTCGCACCCCGCGGCCAAGAGCATGATCGAGCTCAGCCGTACTCAGGACGAGGAGGTCGGAGATGGTACCACAACAGTTATCATCCTTGGTATGACAAGATTCATTTTTGGGAGACCCGATGGCAAATGCTGATATTCCGTAGCCGGTGAAATGCTCGCCCAGGCCATCCCCCAGCTCGAACGCAACATCCACCCCGTCGTTATCATCCAGGCTTTCAAGCGTGCCCTCGCCGATGCCCTTCAGATCGTGGAGGAGGTCTCGACACCCGTTGACATTCACGATGACAAGGCCATGTACAGCCTTATCCAGTCCTCCATCGGAACCAAGTTCGTGTCCCGTTGGTCAGAGCTCATGTGCAGCCTCGCATTGAACGCTGTGCGAACCGTCTCCTTCGATGTTGGTGGTGGAAAGCAGGAAGTCGACATCAAACGCTACGCCCGTATTGAGAAGGTCCCCGGTGGTCAAATCGAGGACTCTGAGGTGATTGACGGTGTGATGGTCAACAAGGATATCACGCATCCCAAGATGCGTCGCAGAATCGAAAACCCCCGTGTTCTTCTCCTGGATTGCCCCCTGGAGTACAAGAAGGGCGAGTCTCAGACCAACATTGAGATCTCCAAGGAGGACGACTGGAACCGTATTCTCCAGATTGAGGAAGAGCAGGTCAAGCACATGTGCGAGGCCATTCTGGCTTTCAAGCCTGACGTTGTTATCACTGAGAAGGGTGTTTCCGGTAAGGAAGTGGTCTGATTCGGGCGATTGATTGCATGTTCTAACCACCGAGCTTTACTAGATCTTGCACAGCACTTCCTGGTGAAGGCCAACATTACAGCCCTCCGCCGTGTGCGAAAGACCGACAACAACCGTATTGCCCGTGCAAGTGGTGCTACCATTGTCAACCGTGTCGATGACATCCAGGAGTCTGATATTGGTACCGGGTGCGGACTGTTCGAGATTGAGAAGATTGGTGATGAGTACTTCACATTCTTGCGCAAGTGCAAGTCCCCGAAGGCCTGCACAATCCTGCTGCGCGGCCCCTCCAAGGATATCCTTAACGAGGTTGAGCGCAACTTGCAGGATGCCATGTCCGTTGCTCGCAACGTTATCTTCCACCCTCGACTGTCTCCCGGTGGTGGTGCTACTGAGATGGCTGTCTCCGTGAAGCTCAGTCAGCTTGCCCGCTCCGTCGAGGGTGTCCAGCAATGGCCCTACAAGGCTGTTGCCGACGCTATGGAGGTTATCCCCCGGACATTGGCCCAGAACGCTGGTTCTAGCCCCATCCGTGTGCTTACCAGTCTCCGTGCCAAGCACGTCGAGGGCCACCACACCTGGGGTCTGGATGGCGAGTCTGGCAACTTGGTTGATATGAAGCAGTACGGTGTTTGGGAGCCGGAAGCCGTCAAGCTTCAGAGCATCAAGACTGCGGTCGAGGTAAGCTCAAGCTCCCTACTTTTTTTTCCATACTACGTCTCACTAACATATATCTCTCTCTAGTCCGCATGTCTCCTTCTCCGTGTCGACGACATCTGCAGCGCAAAGTCCGCTCAACAGATTGCCGGCGGCGGCGGCGGTGGCGGCGAGGAATGATTGATAGACGAAAAAGAAAAATGATACTTGGACTCGAGGTCCGTACATAATGTTACACGATTTGCCTCATGGCTATCTTCCTTCTGTATGAATATCCTAGATTCAAAAAAAGCCAAATCCAGATGGGTATCTTCGTATCGTACACAGCCAGCATTTCAACCCGCCTCCGCTAGTCTTCTTCATGGAAAATAACACCGGGAACTTCCTGTTGAGCCACCTGGCCATCCACAGCGCCTCCATCCTGGCCTTCCATATTGACCATCGAGCCCGGGGCAGCCGAGACCTCCATAGGAGTAGTATCATTCTGACCACCATTACCCTTCTTCCCACGGGCATTCTTCTTCTTCTCCCTCCTGCGCCGATTCTTCTCCGTCTTCTCATCATCCCTGCGCTTCTTCTCCTCTTGTTCTTTCTGCCAAGCCTCATTATTCTTCTCATTATCCACTTCAGACTGCATCAACCGCAGTCGTTCATACTCCCGCCGCCGACTGGCCTTGTACACGTGGAATTCACCGGAGCCCGCACCGGCCGATGATCCCTGCACATTGGTGACGATCTCTGGCGGCGCCGAGAGAGACGCTACGGTGCGCGGCTTCAAAGTATCCGGTAATTGGATGTCTTTGCTGGGGTCTTTGAAGAGTGTCTGGATCTCGCTGGCAACCTCGGAATGCGGTGTCATGGCGCGGCGTTTTGTCGGCCGCTTGCTGCGTGGATCCGCGCTTGTGGGGATGGATTCTGGGCCTGGTTCGGACATTGTGTGGGTGTTGGGTTGAGGAGAGGTGATGCGACCGCGTGGAATCGGTGGGGTTTGCGCGTGTGGGAGGAATTGGGCTCTTCTCGTTTGCACTGGTAGTGAAAGAGGCTTTTCCTTAGATACTAGGCGATAGCCAATGCTGGTTCAGTGGGTTTGATTGCTCGAGTGCAGTGGGAAACCTTGGATGGCGAGTAGAAGGTAGTAACAAGCTCAAGATGTAGATTTGGGCAACCTTCAACCGTCGGAATAGTCTAACCGCCTTCGGTTAGCGGCATAGGCACATGGGAGATCGCCCTGTCCATGGCTGTTTCTTTCTGTGTCGTATGTTGTTTAGCCTGGGATAACTCGTTTCCATGCTAATTTTTCTACTAATAATTGCTTATACTCTATAATAGACTGTAGTGTCGATACCCAACATGGCCACTGCAGGAAATTATAAAGGCATAGAATTCCAGTTCTTTACATGTTGGAACATAGTTATAGCAAGTGGCCTCCCATTGAAAAATAATTGGCATATCAGGACGAATCCTTAACTGTTTCAAAATTGAAGAACCTCCAATTTCCTATGTAGTTGGACTCTAGATTCTAACCGTTTTCCTACCGCCGAGTACTCCTGAATGAAGCCATTAACTACATAGCTAGAATGCCAGGCCCTTTTAGGTCTAGTAGCGTAGTGCACATATAAACTAAACTAATTAATTAATCATTCAGATACAGTTATTCAGAAAAAAGTAGATAAAAATAAAAAGCACAATAGCTAAGTATGCCAGAAGCATTCTGATTGGTCAGAAAAGGGATCATATTCAAAAGGGGTATGACACTGACACTGACAACAAAGGGATTTCTTTTCTTTCTTTTCTTTATTGTTCTTTCTATTCTATCCCCAAATGAGAACTTTCATGTCTCACTATTCACTGAGAACAATGAAAGACATATAAACAAATACTTGGAGAAAAGTCATTTGACAGCTTCAGACTTATTCACAACTGACCGCTTTAATACGGTAGCATCCTATTCATCCTGCTCTTACAATAACTTCAATTTTGAACTTTCCTATTTTCGGATTGTTTTCACATTCAGCAAACGGCTTTTTATTTTCTTTGTTCATCTTCCCTTTTTGTTCACTAGTGACCCGAATCTCGCTGCGCTGGTACTACATATGTACCTAACCTTCATTCTACAACCACCAACCTCACAACATACACTTCTTTTTTCCTCTACTTGCATATTGACCACCATCAGTCAAAATGCCCTACCGTTTCGGTGAGTACCTTCAACTCATGTTTCTATGTCATCCTACTGCCGTTCTCCTGGTCAATGGACGCATATCTGTTGCACCAAATGAGAATACCTGGTTGCACAAAAATATGACGTCGTGCCCTAATTCACAGACATCATCTGTGTATTCTGGCTTTTCCAACGAAAATAACCCCTCCTCCAGAATTCAAGGAAACGAGAAAGCCTTCATGACATCATAGCTAACTTCATGGTCAGAGATTGCCGCTCAAGGCCGCGCTGGCTGCAAAGCCACTGATTGTCAAAAAGACAAGGTCAAGATCACCAAGGGTGAACTCCGTGTTGGCACCTGGGTTGATGGACCAGGCTTCCAGAGCTGGTCATGGCGCCACTGGTGAGTCCAGGCTTGTAAAGACACTTGGTGGTCTTAGCATCATTTATGGCTTCTATTCCTGAGTGAACAATTTCAAATACTGACCTCATCCAGGGGCTGCTTCACCCCCAAGCAAATTGTGAACGTCAAGAAAGACTTGACTGAGGACTCCGAGGAGCCTGATTTCTCTCGCCTTGATGGCTTCGATGAGATGAGCGAGGAGCTCCAGGACAAGATCCGCAAGGCCATCGAAGTGGGCCACGTCGAAGACGAGGAATGGCGAGGCGTAAGTTCACCTTCCTCGATCTACAAAGTCTGTGGATCAATCCCCTAATACTTCATAGGATGTTGAGTGCAACCGCCCCGGAAACATCGGCATGCGTGTCAAGGCTAGCAAGGCCAAGGCCAAGGAGGTTCGTGGATTCCATTTTGTATCCACATGTCATATGTGATACTAATCTCACTCCCAGGCCAAGGACGCTGAGAAGTCCTCGCCTGGCAAGAAGCATGGTCTGACCGATTCCGAGAATGCGGAAGAGGAGCCCGCCAAGAAGAAGCAGACCCGTGCTAAGAAAGCTGCCGATGATGATGAGGCCATCGCTGATGCGGCCGTCGTTGAGAACGAGGCCAATACGGACAAGAAGCGTGGCCGTGGTCGTCCCCGCAAGAGCACTTCCGAGAACCAAGTCGCTGCCGCTGATGTCAAGGTCGAGCCCAAGAAGCCTGGTCGCCGTGCCAAGAAGACTTCGGACGAAGACGGCCCCGATGCTCAGACTGAGGTCAAGGTCGCGCCCAAGAAGCATGGCGGTCGCGGCAAGAAGGTTTCTGAAGACGAGGGTGCCGATGCAGACAACGAGATGACTACCGAGCCCACCGAGCCCAAGACCCGCGCTACTCGTGGCAAGAAGGCCGCCAAGGATGAAACTGCCTCTGCCGATATTGAGCCCAAGCAGTCCACCAAACGTGCTACTCGTGGCAAAGCCACTACCGAGGCTAAGGTTGCTGACAAGGAGTCCAACGAACTTGATCCTGTCGATGAGGATAAGCCCACCAAGAAGGCGTCCATGACTCGTGCAACCCGTGCCAAGAAGGATGCCAAAAAGGATGCTCCCCCCGTCGAGAAAGATACCTCCTCTGCCGACAATGAGACCGCCGCTGCCATCGAGCCAAAGAACCCCCGTACTCGTGCCACTCGTGCCAAGAAGGATGCAAACAAGAACGTTTCTTCCGTCGACAAAGACATCTCCTCTGCCGACAATGAGACTGGCCCTGCTAACGGCGAGATCAAAAAGTCGACCACTCGTGCCAAGGCTGCCAATGGCACGAAGACTACCAATGGCTCGAAGGCTACGAATGACGCCAAGAACAGCGGATCCGGTGCTTCTAAGGATGAGCACGTTGTTGAATCGACCGAGAAGGCGAAGCGCACCCGCGGTGCAAACAACAAGACCAACGGCAACAATGCTACCTCCGAGAACAGCCGCAAGCCCTCTGTCGACAAGGCTACACAGACCCCCGACGAAGAGGATGGTCGCAAGCCTTCTGTTGACAAGGCTACGCAGACGCCACCCGAAGAGGATACCGAAATCCCCGATGCTATCAAGCAGAGGCCCAAGACTAGAGCTCGCAAGTCAGCCGCCGCGAAGATCACCGTTGAGTCCGCTGAGACTACCGACGAGCCTGTCGAGGCCTCCACTGAACAATCTGTTAAGGACACCGCCGTGGAGTCCAAGGACGGCCCCGAGAACGACAATGCTTCCGCTGAAGTTCACGATGATCACACCGTCGAGGCTGTTGAGAAGCCCGTTGAAGACGCTACCGAGAAGCCCCTGGAGTCTCCTCTCAAGCCAGTCAAGGCTGAGTACACTGACGATGGCTTCTAAGGTCGCTTGCCCTTCGTGCTAGTGTCTCACTTGTGTGATGGTCTTGCACTATCGTGAATTATGAAATACCAACTCTTGTCTTCTGTGCTTTGTGTTGTAACTGGTCTTATCCATCGGTTCTTTGTGTTTCTTTTCGGTCTGTGCTAATAACCCCGATGGATACCAGCGAGATATCAGCTTTGCGTTTGTTTTCCAATTCTTTTAATTGTTTTCATCTTTTTTCCCTCCGGGCGTGAGATTCGGTTTCCCTTTAGCGATGGCTGGTTTGCACAGGTGCACCGGCTTATTCGTATGCATTTCCGGGTCGTTCTCACCATCGATTAGCCTGCGAGTTGACATAACGAATCCAATTGTTTTCCAAAAATATCTTTCAGTTGTACGACTTGCGCTAAGGAGCTTTCTACAGTTTGGTTCTTTGGGTAGGTGTGTCTTCGGGATGAGCAGCACTATGATATGGACACTGAATGTGATAGTACATAGTATCTCAATGTGGGTCAAGAGACAAGATACCCTTGTCAGTATGGCTTGCAACAATCAACCTCCATGTGGCCCTCCAACTACAAAGTACGATTAAAGGGCTGTCAGTACAAGTGTTGGAAACGAACGAAATCCGTTGAATAAGAATACCTCCCTTGATTTAAGCTAGCTATGAGCTTGTACCGCCTCTTCATTGAACGAAAGCAAAAAGACAGACCCATTGAAATCCTTATATTGTGTATGATAAAATGGCGGGGATATCATAATGGGCAAATGCAAGTGAAAAACGCAAAAGAAAAGAGAAAAGAAGAGAAAAAAAAGGAGAACTATTAAGGATGCGAACGATCCGAGATCGAAACCTGTAGAAAACGAAAAAGGAAAAAGCCACCAAAGTGAGGAATCCCATGCGCTCAATATTCAGCTGAGGCAATCATATGGGACACAGTTCTTTGCACTGCCCCCGCTCGACCAAAGTGCACATCAAATATTTCCCAGACCACGGCTCTCGAGTAGCGCACGAGTATTACCATACAACTCGGGATTATGGACATGAGCCACGGTGCGAAGATTGAGAACTTTCTCTTGAAGCTTTGGGTGTTCTCGCAACAACGACCAGAACTGCTCGCTAGCATTATACGTGAGCAGATCCGAGGCCTCAGCAATGAAATGAATGAGCCATGACTGGAGATAATCGCAGTCCGCCTCATCGAACTCTGTCCGGCCAGTGAAAGCAAGCGAAGCAACCGCGAGGAGTGGTTTGGATTGGTATAGCTCTGGGTAACAGTTCCAGGCGACTTGGAGCTTGAATGTAATTCGATAAACCAAATCCATGAGGCCGAAACGGCGGGCTTGGAGGTATACTCTTCCCAGGACGATGATGGCATTTTCCAGATCGAGGCTGTTGCTCACGCCGGTTAGTTTGAAGTTCTGGCCAATTCTCATTTGATCGCCGACCAGGCGGTAGGTAGTACTGCTGTTGGAATCGAGGGCTGGGAATGGAGTCGGATGTGAGAAGCCTGAGTTTTTAAGTGTAATTAGGCGAGGGGGGAATTCTCCATCGGCTAAGTATTCGCGGATCTGTAGGTGCTCTGGCTGCTTTTCGAGAGCTAGGGCGCCTAGGAACACATCGGTGATCTTGGCGGTTTGAGGCTGATTCAGGAAGACATGTTTCAGAGCTTGGCTGAGAGTCAAATCGAAGATTGAGGGCTCTTGGATGGTTTGCTGACTCGGCACATCTGCAATTCTACCACTAGCGCCAGCACTGTAGATTTAGGACATATTTGTCAGTAAATCCGCAGTGAACATTGAAACCAGAACTTCACGAACCTAGTATCATTTTCAACCTTAGGCACCATGTTTTGCGTCACGGTAGTTTGTGGCGCATTAGTTGTCGATGAGGTTGGGAGAGAAGAGGAAGTGGGAGGCACCAGAGGGGGACACGGATG
The DNA here is from genome assembly GCA_028827375.1 of Penicillium desertorum. Classification (NCBI taxonomy): domain Eukaryota; kingdom Fungi; phylum Ascomycota; class Eurotiomycetes; order Eurotiales; family Aspergillaceae; genus Penicillium; species Penicillium desertorum. The sequence goes on from JAPWDO010000003.1 coordinate 7,368,483, forward strand.
GAATTGCTGGGTCTCCCTGAAGCTAGAGCTCTCTCTGTCAGCAAAGGGAATGCTTTCCGATGCGGAGCCAGCAGGTTTAACATCTTGCAATGACCCCAACGTTTGTCTGAACTGAACGCCCTGGGAAGCACGTGGGTCAGAAAATGACCTGATAGTTGTCTGCTCATTAGATGAGGGTGCAGCTTCAGTATGAGGCTCCACGTGATCTGATGGGTCCTTTTTGTCTTCATCTTCATTGTAAGCTCCATCTCCATCTCCATCTTCCTGCTCGGACTCAGATTCTGCATCGCTTTCTGCACACGAGACCATGTCCTCATGGCCACTTGGCAAGACCAGACGGAGTTCCTTGCCTCGTTTTCCCTTGGCCCCTAGTTCCTGGAGAGACATGTTCTTCCAGAATTCGAGGCCGGGCTCAGTCCGAATGATTTCCATCAGGTCGTCCCAAATCTTGGCGTCAGGCTCTCTCTGAGCGCGACGAAGAACGTTGATGGTCTTTTCATTGAGAATGAACAGATCCTGGAGTCCGACCCATTTGCTTCATACATGTTAACTTCCAGTTCTTATAGATCAACAGGGACAGGCAAAGTCAGGAAAACTGGAATATTGATCAACAAGCATGCGGAATAGACAACGGTCACATATACATTAATAAACAAACAACTTCGGGTGTCTTTTTTGGGTATGAAAAAAGAGACCGAACTTACTACATGTTCCGACCCGGAAGATACATCGAGTACATCCGGTCTTTCGGGTGCGTCGTCCAGACACCCTCGACTGGCTGCGCACCAACAGGGCGCCGGTTTACGTGTCGACTGGGTCCGAATTTCTCTGGCAGCACCACGCCAATCCAGACGTCGGATTTGTATTGCCTGAGGGAATTCTTGTACCGGACAACAAAGGTTTCACCAGGCTCCAGGAGACGGGGCTTGCCTAGATGTCTCAAGCCAGTGGTCAGATAGTTTCTGGGGCCCATCTTGGTCGGTTTGTCGTGCATTGAGTGTTTGAGACGTCACTGCTCTTTTGAGAAGTTGTTGTTGATCTTGGTCACCGGGAGTTGAAAGTAATTGATGGTGTGAGTAGTAGAAGGCTTCTGGCAATTGCGGGTTTTCTTGGAAGAAAAAGCGAAGTGAGGTTGCTACTGATCTCGTGCTCAGTTGTAGTAGGCGATCAATCCGACGACATTGGGTTACCGGGTTGGAACTGAGGATATAGTGATGGGAAGCCACAACGCAGATTTCAGCTGTTGTACGGTTGTTGGAGATAATTGCAAGTGAAACCAGGGTAAGGTCAATGACCTTTGAAGAAAAAGGAAATGAGCTTCTGAATGAAGATAGAATGGTTGGCAAGTCTTGCGGATATAGTTCCTCTGGTGTGAATCTGGATCAGAAGTAATGAGGCCTAGATAAACCACTTAATGATGTCTTCACTACCACATGTAGAGGAAATATGGTCAACAGAAGAGAAAGAGAGATTGAGACTACGCCGAGCCCCAGGTCTTTAATAATGCGTTGGTGTAAGCGACCACGGGTGAGAGCTTGGTGTCGCGACAAACAGACGTGTTTCTTGGCTGCGATTGAATTAATGATTGATAAAGGTTGTCATGGGGATACAGCACAAGGACTTCTTCGCTGTGATTGTACTTAAGATTAAAGAAACCGTGCCGTTGTGACGAAGACGTCCCCTGCTGGATATTGCCTAGGCGGCCTTGAGGTCCCAAGACTCACCTGAGTAACTCAGCTATAATTTTGTTGGCGAGCAGTGACTGGAATCAGGGACCTAAGATGTGTGTACGTATGTGCTTTTATTTTGTATACGAGAGAATAACGACCTTGCGTGTAGTTCTAACAAGCTACAGAAGAACTTTCATTGCATACGAATAAATTCGTCTCTGTTCCCCCAGCATTGGACAATCTTCGACGCAAGTTATCACAATAACAATCCTCGATGTGATGTACCTACATGGCTTCAGAAGGGATTCAGAGCACGAATTTCGCATGGATATCAGATACCAAGAATGATTGCACCAAATGCCCAAAAAGCGACTAATGTCGAAAACCAAAAACATCGAAGTATATAGACCTTCATTCACGCCAGTAACTCACTTCCATGTGAAGCAAACGGCTTGTTAAATTGCTATGGGACAGTCTCACGGTCAATATGATGAAAACTATCCAATATTTGGTGCGAAGGTAAATGCTTGCAACAATCCGAAGACTGAAAATTGTTGAAAGATTGGATACAATATTACTATGTACGTCACGAATATATTGCTACGGATTCTTTGTTTGAGGTGGCCGAATTTCTTCATTTCTGTTTCTCATCACCATATGGGCGCGTTGCCCAAGAGCAAATTAAGCGATGAACGAAGCATCGCCCGAGTAGGGGCAAAAGCATAATCACTGTCGCAAACAAGAGCAGCATACTAAGTGCAGACTATCAAAGACTGTGAAGAAAAAGCTCAATCTCAAGGAGTGTAGAATGGTTGAACGCAAGTCAAGATACGCCGTGGATCCAATTAAAAGCGAATAAGGTCGGTTCTTCAAACCAAAAGGGCGGCCAACCTCAATAGAAGCGAAGGTCGAGTTGCTGTCAAAGCAAAAACGCAGACCAATGCGAGGTCGTTAATGTGCCATTCTGGTGCAAAAGATGCATGCCTCGCTTGTTCAATTTCAAAATCCAAGTCGCTCGATCCAGTACATAGGAAATGTTACAACCGCTTAGAAAAATCTCGGCGATCGCTTGGTGCTGGTAGACACGAGTGTAAGCACTCAGGGTTCGGCATCGAAAAAGACAGTCAGCAGTAAAGAGGGATACGCAAAGATCTAGGGCGAAGGAGAGGGAGAAGGAGAAGGGGGGGATTGAATCGTACCGCAGCTCCGAGAGGTCGTCCATGTGGTTGCACATTGCCACAAACAGATCGAAGAACAACTTGCCTCCTTCCTCCATCTCCATCTGCAAGGTTCCGCTGCTCTTGAAAGTCTTGCGACTGCGGATGATAAGAGCCAGGTAATGAGCGCGCAGTCGGGAATCAGTCTCGGGTGTATTGTCATATGCATATCGAGCAGATCGCAAGATCACGTCGGCTGGAATACCGCTCTGCAGGCCCTGCTTTCGGAGAGCAAGGCGCTTGAGCTCTTCCAAGCCGTACTTCTCAGCAGCACAGTACACCGCCGTGTCTCGGAGAACGAGATCTCCCACTCCAGAGTGGAACGTTGTCGGCTCGCTCGACCCGCGGCCACCGGTTTGATTGATATCCTGGGCGTTCTCGAGTGACCAAGAGTTTCTTTGCTTTCCACGCAACAGGCGCGGGTAGTAATCGCCCTTGTACAAAAACTCGAGAACACACGACAGAATCTCAGGTTCTCTATCTCAAGTATAAGCTTTTGTTCAATCGAAACACAGGACTTTCTCACTCGTCAGGCAAAGTCAGTTGCTTTGCACCGTCTTCGAGAAACTGCTCCTTCAGAGCAGCACCGAAAAAGGACGACGCGGATAGGACATCTTCATGGGCGGCGAAGAGACGCTGATCCCGGCCCACAATCATAGTAATGATGGGGCTGGTAAGGGGACTATAGGGATACATCATCAGCACATGAAATCCATGTCGATATTTATCGAGGGGGCAAGTCGGCATTTATAAAAAAGGGACACACCTTCCCATCGAGGGACTTTCCACTTTCTGCTTCATCTTCTCCTTAACTAGCTCGTCGTACTTCTTCTTAGCGACCTTGACGGTCTTACCCGCCCGGTCCTTAGATACGAAAGAGCGCTTGAACATAACGGCGCAAAGGAACCCTATTGCCGAAATATGCCCATAGAAGGTGGTCAAAAGTGAGATAAACCTGTAATTATCAGAAGGAATGATACGAGTTGGTCGAAAGAAAGACGAATTGACGCTGCTGGTCATGCACACAAAGCATGTGAGTCTTGGAAGCTCCCCACAGAAATGGTCCCCCCGAGTCTTAGTTAAAAGACGAGGAATACACAGTTCTGGGATGACTTTGCATTCGAGAATCTGAAATGACTCTCTAAGCGAACAGTTATCGACTCCGGCAGGCGTGGAAGGAAAGGAAAAAAGAAGAAAGGAAAGAGGGAAGAGGGGGTTTAAATGCGGGGGTCAGGTGATATCAAATGTGACTAGAGACAAAGTCACCTGTTAAGTGAGGCTCAGGCTCAGGTGAAATTCCGTGTGGCTGGTTCGTTGGGAAACCCCCAGGGCTGTGTATGTTGGCGCTAAATTCTCACATCACACTAGTCACAGTACATGGGCCAAGTCCGAACCAATGAGAACGTACATGCAATCCTTGCCAAAACTGACTTGTGTATCTTTTAACATGCGATGATGGAGTGTGATTCACGTCAAATAGTATTATATATATGCATAGGCCAAACATATTGGATGATGGACCGTACAGTGTACACTAATAAGTGTAAACTAACTATTACAACAATAGATGGTCTATTCCCCTCGCCGGCGAGGTAGTAATCATCTGAGATCGCTTCCCCAAAGATAAGCGGTCTGTGTCCAAGATTACTCCGTTATATCCAATTCTGGTGCTCAAAGCCGGCCACAACCAGCAGTAAGCATCGTAATACCAAAGCTTGAGAAGTGTCCAATAGTGACAGCGTACATGCCATTGCCGGCAGAGCAGGCCCTGTCTCGCTGCCCCTCGCACTTCACGCAGCTGGCCTCTGAACCGGAGCTGTAGTATTCCTGTTTATGGTCACGGACGGTAAGCGATTGAACATTGGAATGAAATGGGCTCTATGGGCTAACTCACGGTTCCATAGTGTTTAAAGTTGACAAGGCCGCTCGAGTACATGTTCTGTTTATATGGTTAGCCTTTTCAATATAGCATCTCTAGTTCGTCCATGGCTTACTGGAACACCGTCAAGAACGTTATTTCCACGGTTAAAAGTACCGGGTTGCGAACCAGCAAAGTTGGCCCATGCCTCATTGCCAATAGGGAAAGCAGCAAGAGCATTGCTGGTGAGTTCCTTGTCCGGGAAGTTCTGGGCCAGTGCAACGTGGGCAATGGATGTCAGGGCACCCCCTAGGGAATGTCCAATTGCCTCCAAAGTGTAATCTGGGTATTTCGCGATAAGCGATTTGACTTCGGCGATAACGGTGTCGTGAATAGCGGACCAAGGCCTATTAATGCCCCTCATGATCTGCACGTCGGATGGGAAAGTCACGCCGGAGAGCGAGGGGGGTCACGAGATGAATGTCAATGTCATTCAAGATATCGACAACTAGATTAATTAGCACGATGAGCTAGCAAAATAATGAATTGGTTTCCGCTCACTAGATGTCGAGCCCCTCATGATGACTGAGATCTTCTTCTTCTCGGTGGAGTATCCGATGAATCCCTATTGGAATTAGTTATTTGCTAGCATATAGAGAAAATGCCACACCTACATCGGTACCGGTTAAGATGTCATTAATCCTCTTGGTAATAGTGACATCGAAAGCGTTTCCTCTGCAACCGCTGTAGGCAGCGGAAGAAAGCTGTGCTGCACGGTGCAAATCAGGGAAAGCAGAAGCGGCTGGAGATAAGTCAGCGCTGTCTATCCGAATAAAGATGGGCTGGCGAATTGACGCACCAGCAGTTGCCCTCGACTCCAAAATAGGTGCAGAAAGGACCTGAGAGATCAAGGAGATCCCTACAAACAAAGACCGGCAGTTGAACAACATGTTGGAAGAGTATATGAGGATTTTATAGAACGCTTTGCAGATATTCAGGAACTCTGCTGGATCGTGGTCTTCGAACGGAAAAAAGGAAGACTGTGTTGGTTGAACTGGGTCTTTAAATAATCCTTCATATACCCGTCAAAAGTTTTCTTCATCTTCATTGTCACTATATTCGTACACTATATTCCGCGGAGGAGAAGGAATCCCCGCCAGGTGGGTTGCATCGGGGCTGATATCCCAAACCGGTACACCATGCATGGTGAATGCACAGATAATCATCCTGCCGAATATCTGTGGATTGCACGAGTCTTCCAGGCTGACGGTAACAGCTCCAATGAGTTGGAGTACTACCCGTAAGCCTCAAAGACTCATTTGGTCTTTACACGATATGGGACTCGGGCGTTGAGACACAATATGTGCACCATACATTCGTCAACTAATCAGAATTGCCAATAGCCTCGCGTGGAGCACTATAACAATGTTTATGTCTCAAGGCAAAGAAATGGGAGCCTAGTACTCCGTACGGCACGGAGTAAATAGTGAATTTTGACCGCCTGGCTCACCGCTGGCCTGTCATTACCCACTCTGTACGAAACCTTAAAGATCTACATGCAATCTTCTCACCACGTTTCCTAGATAATTGCTCTATTTCCGTGTAGTAAATTAAATTTAGTCAAGAGATTGTCACGTAGATTAAATAAAAATATATAGCTTAGATTATTTAAAGTATAGATAATTCATGCCTTAAGAATTCGAAGAATGAACGCTTCGAATAGTTAGCTACGGCCTTTTCAAGTCTTTCTAATAGACACTTTTGACGATATATAGGGTATTGATTGTAGTTTAACGTCTCTCATATCGAAGCTATGGAATCAGACAGACTAATCTATGACCGGTGAGATCTGAGACACGGGTAAATCAGGGGGATTTGGGTTGTGCCGGTGAACGGTTATTGCCTCCAGTGTCCTATATTGTATGGTGGTTTACATACGCAGGTCAGTCGAGGGGTATGCGGCCCTAATTGACCCTGGGCTATTTGTTAGACCAACCCATTGGGTCGGGTTCTAGGTCGAGGTCGGGTGGAGCATACGTTCTGGGTGAACTCGAGTTTATTTCTCAAGGACAGTATCTCGAGGTACAGTGTGCACTGGTTCTCATGCCGTAGTGCATATGTATGACTCGGGTTCTTTTTAGTAGTCTTAAGTAGACTTCGTTGCGTGTTAGATCTTCAAACAAAGAGGGCTGTCAATTTTAAAATATTAGAAAGAGAAGGGAGCAGGAAGAAAAGTGGAGGAATAAACCCAAGAAGATGACAGTACAGAGTACGGAGTATATATCGTGGGACCCACTTCGTCACGCTATATAATACGAGTACGCACTGGGCGAATGAACAAAGTCAATACAGAACGATGCTTCAGCATGTGATAGCATGTGATCGTGTTGGTCTCCTTGCACAATTCTCTAGATGTCCTTTCTTGATACATTCCACTTCTTATCGATGTTATAGCTAGAATGAGAAGTATTTGCCTCAAAGGATAGAGTACAGGCAGCGAGAAAAGAGTGAAACTTGTACTCCGTAAACTGACTTATTTTATAATAACTATGTGACGCCCTTTGCACTGCACACTCACCCCACCTATCCGTGGGCCGAATAGACGATGGAAGTATAGAAAGCTAAGCAATAGGAAATTCAGGCTTCGATGACTTGGCCATCCTTCAGAATTCACTTATCGAGAATTATATGAGTGTATTCGTATGCGCTGTATTACGAACTGTACTGCGGGCAGAATCTGAACTAGGGCACTAGTGTAGAGACTGTCTTACTCGCGCCCTAGTGCCCTAGTGGGGAGCAAAAATATGAGATTGAGCAACCAAACTTGGGCTTGGCAAGCCTAGCGCCAGAAACGGGCGAAAGTCATTGGCAAACCATCCTAATGTGGCTAGACAAAATAATATTTGCGGGGAAGCGTGGTAGGTGGTCATGTGTTTAATTAAACAGCCTCGGGGTTTAAAGTTCGGAATATATTAAGGCTTGAACTTTCATAAGACTCTGATCAACGCGAATTTTGATGAAGATCGTCACTATATTCCACCGGAAGGATCACGGTGGGATGTTGTATATCCGGGTATCCCGAGGAGAACCGGGCTCTTCAACGTTCTTCCTCGTGAATGTTTTGTCGTGCTTGCCCCACAAAGATTGTTTCTTGCAAGGTTGTGATGCGCCATTGGGACTTCCAAGATTCACGTGTTCAGCAACTGCTTACCTCATACAAGGATTACCTAGGTAGGTATCCGGGTAATGCTAATCAATATACTGCAGAAATTGCTTCCATGCCATGAACTTGGCGCAGCCTCCGGCGATTCCGATGATGCATGGACGGGCCACTGCCTCCATTCGGGAAGCTTTATTCCCGGCGGAGCGTGGCCCGGAGTTTGAAAACATCCGTTGAACAAAAGCAATCGGCAATTTAGGGTTCGGCAGTGGGAGACCGAGGTGCTTGGTGCTTGGCTTTGCGGGGGTTTTAAGACAGATTAGAACATGCAAATATGTCAAGTAAGCTAGAATATGCAGCCTTTCAGGCAGAAGCAGAGTTTCTATCGGATTTTTGATCCGATGGTCACGCGTTGGTGTCGATTGTGTTATACATTCCCCACCCATTGGACTACTGCCAGTTCATGAGGTGTGCGATTGGCAGAGGTGGGATAGACATATCTGCTTCCCCTCTCTTCCTAAACAAGAAGGACGTGGAGATGGGTCTTTGAATTAAAAACAAGTCATGCCACCGTTAGTGTTCCGTCGGTATTCGTTGAGCCATCCATAGGAATGACATCGACAAATCTTCAAACCTTTGCAATATCAACACCTGCGTTACTAGCTAAGATGGATACATGCCTTTCTGCTTATTATGTATGTAGGCACAAGCTTGTGTTATGGTAACTGTAGGATCATCCCGGGGGTGAACGTACGTAACACCAAAAGCCGAATATCAATTACGCGTCAATAGCTCCATTCATTCCTACATACGCTCAAGAGCTAAGAAATTTGTAGCCAATGATCAACTTCCAATGTAGTAATTCCGCGTGAATGAGAGAAATAATGCGCAATCCTTTTGCTAGTGGGGTTGAACACATGCTGGCTGCAGAAATACCGCTCTTCAGGCACCCATGTACCCCGACGCATCACATGGTAGGTATCTACATATGTAGGTACATGCAGGGTCCGTGTGGGGCGCCTGAGGAACGCATGGGAAAGGGTGATCTAATAGCATGGATACCCCGCCTCTTTGCAACTAGTCTCCAAAAGTGAGACAGTTTCCACAACTGCTGAGGGTAGATTCGGAGGTAAACATCTATACGGAGAGGCTGACATTATGATGTTCAAGCCTACATATGTAGGTAGACGAGCCAAGAATAATTGTCGGGCGACCGACGGAGTTGGTTGATCCTGCCGTGAATGTCCACGTGTAGATCGCACAGATGTCGAAAGCAGGAACCTCCACGGCTTGGCTCAGCCTTGGAACATTGGAACGGTGCGGCCCCAGTCTAGTCCTATTTAGGGAAGGTGGTGGTTTGGCCCGTTTGGTCGAAAGAGGTATAGATCCTCCTTCATCTGGGCTTCGATATGTAATTCAAAAAAATCTCCAGTACAGCTTTCGACGCTGGAGACATTATGTCTGGCCACACTTCATATTGTACCCTTTCGCTGTAGACAGGGGCTTTAATCCCGCAGTTTTCGTACCCCTTGAATCTCATCACCCTATTGGCTAGCCTGCTTATTCAAATTCCCTAGGTGCTTTCGTCTCTTGCGGCTGCACAAACGTGTTTCAAGAAGATCGAAACGTTCGCTGAAAGCCAGAATTTGTTCATTTGTATCGCGTCAACGTAGGCTGCAGCGACGAGAAACTATGGGATATGCTCGCCAAATGCGCGGTCAAAGAAGAGTGGAGAGTTCTAGGGGATTGTCCGTTCTGTTACAACATGTGACTTTGTCCATAGGTGAGGCTCAGTTGTATTGTTTGGCTCGCACTGTCCTATAAGCGAGCCATCGCCAGGTGATACCATTCTTTTCAATGAACCGACAAACGGGTAAGTGAAGTCCCTGGTCCCCTATATAGATGATCATTCCAGGCTAATCCTCAACGCTAGTATTGACATGACAAATGAGCAACTCCAAATAAAACGACTTTACACAGTCTCAAGGTGGCAGTGGAGTGCGACCAGATTCTTATTATGGATAAGGGCGATGTTATTCACTTTAGTGGCCCGTAGCCCGCCAGAGTTGTTCGGGAGTCTGGTCTCCTTACCTTGTTGAAGCACTAGAAAGGGATTTGTGATATTCATCCAAGGAGGTATTTAATCAGCAGCCAAGTCACTGATTTCTCCCAGGACTACGGGCGGCACCCACGTGGTTTCTAGCTAGGGTGGATAATGCATCATCTTACTCTCCTTGGCGCTTTCCCATCACACCATTACGTCAATAACCACAAAAAAAACCCCCGATGGGAAGATGAATAGTATCTACTAAGCCCGTGGTGTTGATCGGGTTAGTCCGATCCTCGCAAAATAAACCGCCCCAATTTAGTGGCGGCTACGGGGCATGTCTTATTGGTGGAAATGGCAACATACCCAACATCTCGCTCTTATACCCGCTGTATATTAATGGACTCACTATAGGACGAAAATTTATCGCCCGCAATTCATCACCCGCATCATGCATGTGCTGCATGTCTCTATTTGGTGTGCAGCGCCAGCCGCCATTTTTAAGACATCCGCTCTGCCATGTCTCAATACTATCGCCCCACCGATCTTCTACTCACCATGACAGCTGGCGACATAGTTTGTTCTGTCTTCAAATATGTGTCAATATCAGTCGCTGTTGCGGTTGGGTTATATGCGATCCTTCTAGGGTTACTCACCACGTCAACCTTCCAATCCCATGTGGTTTATCTGCACGCCATTCAGATGACATGGTTCAAAGACCTCAATGTCCCCGAAACCTTTGGCTTCCTGAGGAACCAGGTCACTCCGTTCTCCATCAGAACGACGGACGGTGAACAGCTGTACGCTTGGCATATTCTTCCCGTGGAATTATATCGCAAGCATCAGATGTCTCTCATCGAAGAGCCCGTGGGCTTTGTATCTGATATCAGGTCTCGATTGGGATTTCAAGTATTGCGGGAGGACCCTGAGGCTCGTTTGATTCTTCACATGCACGGCTCTGGGGGAACCGTTGCCTCAGGTTACCGGGTCCCAAATTATCGTGCGCTGTCGGCGGGTAATCCTGGGAAAATCCATGTTCTTACATTTGATTATCGAGGATTTGGAAAGAGTACCGGGTCACCATCTGAAACCGGGCTTATCATTGATGCCCTCGCTGTCGTGGATTGGGCAATGAATGTTGCAGGCATTCCTCCGTCTCAAATTTTGATATTTGGTCAATCGATGGGCACAGCTGTGAGCATCGCTGTGTCCAAACACCTTGCTGTACAGGACCCACCAATAGTATTCGCAGGCACCGTGCTGGTTGCGCCATTTGTGGATGTCGCGACATTGGTCTCAACTTATCGAGTCGCGGGTACCATACCAATCTTGTCGCCAGTTGCGAGGTTTCCTTTTCTCTTCAAATATCTTCAGCGATTCATTCGAGACAATTGGCTGAGCAAAGATTGTATCGCGCAATATATCCGGGCTAACGAGCTAAACGGGGAGAAATACCGGATAACGATTATCCACGCTGAGGATGACTTCGACATTCCATGGCACCATTCTCAACTTGTGTTTTGGCATGCGGTTAATGCCTCAATGCCAGCTGGGATCAGTTATGACGACCTTGAGCAAAAGAAGCTCGACTCGAAAGCAGATCTGGGGGCTGCCGGGTCAATGATTGAATGGAGAACAGATAACGGGGTTATTCGTGAAGAGATCTTGAAAACTGGATTGCACGATGTGATCATGGGGTATCCAGTAGTCACAATGGCGGTGATGCGTTTTTTTGAGGCGGCAGATCCATCATTCACGTCGTGAGTTCGAGTGGAATCTGTATGCTGTCATACAGACATCGATTTTCTCTTTCTTAAAAAAAAAAGAAAGAAAGAAGAAGAAGAAAAAGTGAGCATAGTGTACAGAATAAACAGCGTTTATATACCTTCATTTACTCTACAATGGAAGATAGATTTGCACAAGCGAATGAATACTAGGCACCTAGGTAACAACATCCCTCTCAGTAAACGAGAGATACACCCGTGGACAGAATGAAAGATTTGAGTAACTTAGATCTACTGGTGGAATAGAAAGCGTTAACCAATGAATAAAGATGGAGCTCTACGGAGCTTTTTGTTATAATTCAAAAGCTGTTCGGGATATTATAGCCAAGTCCATAGATGGGATATATGTGGCGGTGCTGTGGCGGTGCTACCGATGCGGTGGCACATGCGGGGTTGTTAAGCCACCGGTGATATCATCACGAGGAACAGGGTCGAGTCCACATGTGAGTGAAACAAAAGCTTCGTGTGGGCATGCAACCTGGCTAGCTGTTTGGTTAGCTGCGGCATCTTCTGATCATCGAATCATTTCATCTGACATACATCTAGCGCTTGGGAAAGCTGATCTCTCACTAAAGTCTATAGCGCGCGCCTCCCCTTACCTTCGGACGCGCCCGTGTTGTTTCGCCCTACTTTTTCCCTATCGTCTACTTCCCATCAAGGATCAGGAGATAAAACCCATATTGCTGCTCAGTATCTTGAATTTATCCATTATGGCTATGCAATATCTCAACCAAATTAAAAACCTACGGCGTTCGTCGCAAATCAGCGCGCCCAAGCCCGTCCTGACGCCGGAAGATGAAGCCTACCTACGCGAAGTCACCGGCCAGTCGGAATCCGCGCCCATTCCAACTGACCAAAATGAGCAAACTCCAACAGAAAGCCCTACGAGGACGTCTCTGCAACCTGCGATGAGCGTACAAGCCGAAAACATCCCTCTACCTACATCGCCTGTGGAGGACTTGGCAAAGGAGCTTGGCGAGGAGGGTAGACAAGAGCGGAAGAGCTCACAGCCAACATTGACAAGGTCAGAGACACCAAAGTCGGAAGTCTCAAAACCTCCACAGAAGAAGAAACAGTGGAGTGCCATGTTTTGGAAGAAAAACACAGAGAAGGTCCGTCATCTGTTTAATTGTGTTCATTTTCGGGTCCTTGCATCTGGCTTCAGTATGTACTTACATACGGATTTCTGCAAATAGGATAAAGACGCCCATGATGCAAACAAATCGCAGACCGAAACCACGACTCCTCCCATCACATCGGATACGCCAACAAACGGGAAAGACGCAGATAAAGATAAAGATGCTGAGGATGTGACGGATATTCTGGAGCGACTGAATCTGGCAGCGGATAACAACCGTGTATTTTCGATCAGTGAGGAGACACAAGAGCTCTTACGCAAGTTCAAGCTCATTTTCAAGGATCTGATCAACGGAGTGCCGACTGCCTATCATGACTTGGAGATGCTGCTGACCAACGGAAATCGGCAACTACAAGAAACCTATACGAAGCTGCCCGGTCCTATGCAAAAGTTGATTGAGAAGCTTCCCGAACGTTGGACAGAAACCTTGGCTCCAGAGATGCTGGCGGTTGCTGCCGAGCGCGCCGGTAAGAGTGGTGTCAATATGGAGAATGTGGGCAAGGTCGCTGCAGCTGCAGAGAAAATGGGAGTCAACATCCCAAGTCTAAAAGAACTTGTGTCAAAGCCAGCTGCTCTCGTAGGAATGCTGCGCTCCATCATGACATTCCTGAAAGCTCGATTCCCTGCTGTTATGGGCATGAATGTGCTCTGGTCTTTGGCATTGTTCAGTAAGTGAAGCATCCCAGCAAGTGGATGAATATTTGCTGACTATCGGTTTCTCCAGTCCTCCTCTTCGTGTTGTGGTACTGCCACAAACGCGGACGCGAAGTCCGTTTGGAGAATGAGCGTCTGGTGACGGAAGAAGAGATCGCCAAGCTCAACCAAGATACCTCTGAGGGTCTAATTCGCCCTACTGAGACTTTAACGACGACAGCACCACCGGGTGCTTCGTCTGATGAGATACGTGAAGGTGTAAGGAAGGTGGAGGAGGCCCGCGCCGCTCCTGTTGAGTCTGCTGTCCCCGCCGAAGCGGAGAGCGAGGCCCAACAAAGTACCCAGCCAGCGGCAGTTCCTACCCGGTCGAAATCACGTTTGTCCATGTTTGGTCGGACAAAGACTGAGCCTATGCCTAGTAATGTCGCTCCTTATCCTGGCACTTGATGTCCCCTATTTTTCAGTCTTGTCCACCTTCATCTTGTTTTATGGACAGAACCATGGTTGTTGATCCGACCAACCAAGGAACCTTGGATGAGTTTGGATTTGAGTGGGCGACCCAGAATGGAGGGGTTGCTAAATGAAACCTCGTGCCCCGGAGATTATGTCCATGCATCTAAAGAACTTGAAATTATATTATTTTTGATCTAATTAATATCATTTGGTCTTATGCGGTACAACCCGGGTTACATGTAGTTAACCGCTTTCCTTTTGATAGTTGCTCTTGGCGGTCTCCACTTGTTTCCTCTTCTGTCAGATATCCCGGTTCACTTGCTTCTTAGTGCTCACTGTGCCGGCGATAACATAATAGCCATATTCTCTCAATATCGATTATATACTGTGGTCGTGGTTGGGCCTTCTATCGAGTGCTACAGACAATTATCGCCCCCACCTCGTGATTCCTAGCGCCCCTCGGAAGACACGACAACCTCCTCATCCTGAATGAAACAAGCATCTCTTTGCTTTCGCAAGAAACATTACTAGCTACATCATGGTCATGTTTCTCGACCTCCCAGAGGAGACTCTTTGCCTCATTGCGGAAGATCTGCATCACCAGGGTGATCGCTATTCCCTGGTTCTGTCCTGTCGTCGACTGTACACAGTTCTGCTACCAACTCTCTACTCCCAGGTTATTCTTGGTGACGTTCGCAATCATACAATTGGACAAGTCAGTCGCTTCTTCAACGCAATCGCACGACGGCCGCAGTTGGCGAACGCCGTGCGATCTTTACGTTTGGAGAGTTGGGACACTGAAGATGACATTGGGGACTGTGAATTTGAATATGATGCGGAACTTATTGGCGGACTTGTTGCTGGTACATGTTGGTCCACACAACCGTACGATCAACTGTGGCGCGGAAACACCGATGCTTGGCTGGCTTTGCTCATCCCCCAGCTAAAAGGCTTACGACGAATCAGCATATGCTACCCGTATGGGTCAGAATACGTTCAACGAATGTTCGTGAAGGCTGCCAAAAAGGATGTCACAGCTTTTCCTCGCCTCGTCGAGGCATTCGCCGAATGGTACGACACGGAAGATTCAATCCCTGCGAGCTGCATGGAACCGTTCTTCAAATTCCCGGCGATGCGCAGGATTGGAGGATCCTCTATCGTCGACTCCGGTCGTGAAGAAGGACAACCCCGCATTACACCCTTCTCGGGAGTCACGGATATTGATCTCGAGATGACAAACACGGAGTGTGGATTCGGTGTCTGGATTGAATCTTGCAAGGCTTTGAAGACTTTCCGGTTAAATGTTGGTGGAGAGATGATCTCAGAGGGGCCCGATCTTCTCACGGATCCCCTTCGGGAATCTATATCCCTCCACAAATCATCACTAGAGGCCTTTTGGCTCTGTGGTGAATCATATTATGACGATGAAATTGGATGGATGGGATCGTTTGCCGATTTCAATGTGATGAAATATCTACATATTTCTATATCGATGCTTGCCAAGCTTGACGACAACCTGGAGCCGACGCGAGATCTCGTGACACTTTTGCCGCCGTCCCTTGAGACTTTGTATCTGTGTCACTGCCACAGCGAGCTGCTTGAATGGGCCGTCGATCAAATCGAACAATTGATAGGGTCAAAAGCGCTGCCACGCCTCACTTCATTGGGGCTTGAGGGTTACGGACCTTCAGAGGTCCATGAGAGTTCCCTGGAGACTATGCGCAAACTGGAGGAGTTGGACAAAAGATGTGCGGAAGCTGGCGTATTCTTTGCTGCTTCTATTGGAAGTCACAGAGTGGTCCCGAACCATTTTGTCTCACTTTGGCCTTGTTCCTAATTTGATAGTTGCTGAATGGGCGTGGACTGGCGCTGTCAGTGACTGGTGATGTGCGGGTCGGTCAGCGTAGTATATATTGTAGCCGATCGCTTCAGTTTCTTATTGAGAATGGTATTCTATGCCCAGCCGTATGGCCTTACAATGTTGTTGCATATTATAGAGCCAAAGATAAAAAGTAAAATAGAACAGTTATTGAAGGGTAAAATTTTAGATATATGGAGCAAGTTATGAGGCCGTGGTCCCTACACTTGATCCCTTCCACACTTAGGATACGATAGGGGTTGTCAAGTCCATTTTGACATGTCGAATTACTCAAGTATCCAGGGTCATTACCCAGATACCATTGGGCATTAATCTACACCGACTGTACCGGAATCCACCTAGGCGAGTGTCCACACCGGTATGTATCATGTAAATTGTACGTCCTACAACATATATGGAGAGGGTGAAGAAGTGGGGGATGCAAGCTAGAAGACTATCGAAGTGGCCAGGTGGAGGATTGACATCCGAACGGCGAATGATCCGCCTCAACTGAAGCGATGCAACGGAATAGTGATGGGGATATTGTTTCCCTGAAGAGAGTCTGATTGGTGTTGGGGGGAGTAGAAATTTTTCCATCGCAGCCACTGCGGGGCAGAAAGATGATCTTGCATGCTTCGGAACAGGTAGAAGGGGCAAGAATGTATTCAAAAAGAGAGAGAATCGGAAAGATCTTCCGTTCTACATTTGCCCCTCAAGATTCTTGATCCGCAATGTTATACATCGTAGAACATAAGGATTGTAAGTGTAACAGGCAGTACAATCTAGAATTGATCCCTCGATCGAAAAAGATAAGAGAGCAATGGATCTATCTCATGCATGGCTAGATGCGCCCAGCCTCAGCCATGCCCATTTTACCGCCTCTGATCTTTTTTAGGCCATTTAGGCATTGGGGCTAAATTAAAAAAAGACCTGCAGGTTCCCTTGGAGGACGAAAGTGCCAAGCCCGTCGGAATAGAGTAGAGCACTTTGCCACTTGTAAAGTAAAAGGTGGCCGGATCTATGGCTCGAACCTATTAGCCAATAGCCTTGGTGAAAATTTGGGTCATTGTGAAGTCCAAACAATATGATTCATCTCACGATGTGTCATCGATGAAAAAATATCCGGATACTAAGGATGAATCATCATGCATTGGGCCGCACGGGTCAGCCCCTGCACCGTGTATATTCTAGTTTGACATGCACCTAGTGATCTGATGTTCGATATGGCAGAGTGGAAACGTGAGTCAACCTCGAAACCTGTCTAAACCTGTCTCTTGCAGGTTTGAATTTGCCGGGGAGAATTGCGCCGAGGATCTTTAATGACGTTTATGTTTTCTAAGTTTGTTTTTGTTCTCGACTCGGGCTATAATCCTTGGCCAAAAGTGAATCAAAGAGATAACTCGTACTGCACAACATCAGTAACAATCCGTAGAAATACCCAATATAATCTCAATGTAACTACCTAATTTTAAGTAAATGCCTAGGTGGATATCAAATTCATGACTTTCCTGTTGCGACTTTCGGCGATCGCTGATTGGCGCGAAAGAGTCGGTGAGCGGCGCCAACGAATGGGCGGTCGTGTTCTGCAGCCAATCACGGGTGTCCCCCACTTGGGGGAAAAAAACGACCCGTCCTCCTCATTCTTCTTCCCTCTCCCATAGCACTCTCAACTGATCTACTTCGGATTTTCCTGAACTTATTGAAACTTCTTCTCAAAATACTCACTACATATCCACTACATATCGTCAAGAATTCAGCCAAATGGCCTTCGTTGAGCTGTAAATGCCTCGCTGGGGAGCCTGTCCCTGCCGGCTCCCCAGTCCTGCAGCTCCGATCTTCAATTCTACTTGACGATATTTGATTCTCTTTCGACGCCTTGTGTGAAGGCGTTGGAATTGCCCCTTAGCAAACTCCCAGAAGGAGCATCATAGCGTCCGCAACGGACTGCGGGTGCTTTCGTGGCTACGAAAAAAAAAATTGGGACTCCTCCCCTCCACTCCGTTTCTCAAATCTCCTCCACTCCGTCCCACCTCCTTTCGACTTCTTATCCCTTAACGGACTACCTCTTTTGGACCAAACTTCAACCGTCCTCTCACCCAAGGAAGATCTACCCCTCTTTCTTCATCCCATAACCGGATCCCCCTGGAACGGACCGGACCATTTGAACAACAAAAAGCAAAGGACCAGAGAAGTCCTTTTACGATAAAATAACCCCTATTCACCCATACGTGTCTATTACAAGATGCCTCAGAGTTCATACTCTTCCAAGCGGGCTCCTAAGAGCACCGCCAAAAACGCTCACCCCCGCCCCTCGACCCCCGAGGCCAACATCATGCGAAACCTGGATATGTCACTGAAGGGCAATCAGTCCCGAAAGTCAGCCAATGTCCAGTCATCAGATAGGAAAAGGAGAGCTTCATCATCATCGGTCTCAAGTGTTTCTTCAGTCTCGTCCCTCGGGGATCTGAGCGACGAAGCAGATGATTCAGAAGAAGATGCGGACGACGAACAAGAACCAGCAGTCCGAGCCCCGTCTTATGGTCGTCGCCGCGACACTAAGGCGGGGCGCCAACTCGCAGTCAACAAGAGAAGACGTGTCTTGGACGATGACAGCAGCGACAGCAGTGATGGCAATGACGCCAATGACTCGGATGATAGCTCAGATGATGTGTATGCAGGTGTAGACTATATCACAGACGCCGAAGATGAAGATCAAGACGTCGAGAAGATGGAAGAAATGATGATCGTGGAGTCTGAGAAGACCCACCGGCCTTTGCCCAGCGCTGGGTTTGCCGATGATGATGATCAGTGGGCTATCAACTCCTTTGACGATCACATGTTCCTACCGGCTGCATCCTTCTTCGATGAAGAGCACCTTTACAGTGCCATGGACACCTTTGGAGAACCTCACGTGACTAGTGAAGCCGCTGAAACGCCAGTCGCTCGGCGAGTTCATTTCGAGGAGCGATCCGATTCGTCCTCTGATAGTGATTCCCACAGTGACGACGACATCCCCGGCGACTTCTTGCAACAAGACAGTCTGGACCCACAGTTGCGTCGTATGATTGAAAACGACAACGAAAACTACCAAAGAAATACTCGCCGGCAATCGGAAGAAATGTTCGGTGACGCCGACTACGGCCACGGAAGCATTTACCACGTCGAGTCCGATGGATCCTCCGAGGGTAGTTTGAGTGGTTACGAGAGTATGATAACTGGTCATTTGGATGTGAAATTTGGTTTTGCTAACCCCTTCGAAAAGGCGATGACGGTGACACCACAGACGAAGATCTTCCCCCACCAGCAACTATCACCCACCCTCGCTCCCTTCTCCGCCGGGACTCCTCTGACTCTTTGGCCCCTGTGGATGAGAAGAGTGATTGTGTCCCCCGCCGCCGCGGGCCTATCATGGGAACATTCGTAGCAGACCCCCACAAGCCAGTAGCCTTGGTCGACTGCACTGGCAAGCATCTCGTCATTATTCCCGCGTATGCCTCTTCTCGCCACGACTGGCTGGACTCTGCGGCCAACAGTATGCCTGGAACTGCCAACACTAGCCCTCGCCAGACTACACTTCACTTGGTCGACGAGAGCGACACCGATGCGCTAGCCTCGCCCAATCAGATGGATTTCAGCCCAATGCTGGCTTCGAGTGCCAACCTCATGATGACCGCTCTCGGCAACGATCTCACCCCGGGAGGCCAGGTCATGGGTCCCCCTGAGGCATTCTATCCTTCTCAGGACTTCACCATCGACAGCTCCTTCGAAGAAGACGAAGAAGATGACCCAGAATCTGCTCTCAACGTTGATGACTTCATCGACTTTGGCAATGGATCCTCTGATGAAGACGAGGACCTGGATAAGCAGTTCGACGATGACGCCCTGGTCTCCCCGATGGCCACTCCGTTTGGCAAGTCCCTGGGCACACCTACCCCCACACGCAAGTCCGAGTTGCAGCCAGCCAACAGCGAAGAGCGCTTCCTCAATCACCTGGACAAGGGTATTGTCACCGCCTTCCGTCGCAACCATAACCGCTACCAGGCGCTCCTCCGCCTGCCTCAGCACCGCGAGTTTATGCCCGCCAACTCCCCCGCGCGTCCTGCCAGTGTCTTCCGGCACGCCAAGAACAACGACCAGCGGACTCCCACCCGCAAGCGCAAATCGAACAACATTGCAGGTGGCGAGGCTGTGCGACGCAAGCTGATGGATGCCCAGCAACGTCGCTCTCAGCTCCCCATCCCAGCACCTCTCTGAGGTCTCATGATTGCACGACCTTTGGATTTCCACCAAGATCATATGATAACCACGGCCACAATTTATTCTATCTGTTTCTAATCGCTGGTAGACTCAACTATAAGGGTCTTGTGTCTTTGACCCCCTGACTTCGCGTTGAGCATACAGGCTCTTCGCTCTGGTCGTATTGCATCTTGCCACTAAACTATCGTGAAGATCAATCTATCCTTTCACTGGTTGGGTTAGATTTACCATGCATGTTGGCTTTCGAAAGATCGATGGTTCCCGGAACCTAAAAAGCGATCCATTTTGATATTTGATTATCGTACCTGTCCTTCATTTCCTTTTTCCATTTCATTACCATGTCATATCTATCGACTGGCCATTTTACTCCCTCGCCTGTCGCGGGGATGGTGATACCTTTGGATTTGTGGAGTTGAAAAATTGCGAGTTTGCGTTCTAACGAGTGATGGCTGATTAAGTTGCTTTTTACATTTACCTTTTCCAATCTCAAAAACATTCGAAACTTTACCTTCTCTCGCTAGCCCTTATTAATCATTAGTTCAATCCTCTTAAAACGTGTCCTCTAAACGTGAAGCTCAGGCCTCACGATATACAACCCCACCAAGTCCGGACCCACCTAAACCTTATTCAACTGAGATCTACCAAGGTCCGTTGATCGGCTCTATGCTATACCTACATATGTAGGTACTTCTCTCCCAGGTTGCCCTGAACGTCAAGCCATGAAGCTATACCCTCCACTATTAGCACCGAGGGCGACTTTGCCTACGATACGTAACCTGGAGTCTGATAAAAACCCGGCCTTGATTCATGGATCTAAAATCTCGATTTACGCGGTATCACGACAGTCTCCAGATTCGACCTCAACCACTGCCTCGACATCACCGACACCACCGAGCCAACCCTCAATTCTTTCAACTCGAACACCAGCCGTAGAATCATCAGACTCATGTTCATCAATCTCCTCATCCGAGTCCATCGCAATCTCAACCCACGAATGTTGATATATCCCCTTTTCATTCGCCGGAAACCCATCCAACCGAAGCCAGCAAAATATGCCCCGTGTGGGATTATCCGACTGCCCATCTGAGTACAGATCATACTCACAACCCGTAGGCAGAGCGGGAAGATCCGCAGAAGTAACCCCTGGCTTCGGACAGGTGATACACGTAGAAACAGGCACAGACGTAGACGCACAATTGGAAGCTGATAGCAATGAGGCAAACCGCGCCTCTACCCCCGTATCCTCAACCCTCGACCCATCCCCAAGCTCCCAATCCCAACCCTCATATTCCAAAGCATGGCACCCACAACCCAAATGCTCTCGAAGCAGAAGATCCGCATCACTGACCTTGGTACTACCAAATGGCTTCCACGGCCAGGTAGTAAGATAACCATGGTTATAGCTCCCGTCAGTGGGCGTCGTAAGGAAAAGCAGCTTACATTCATCCTCGCGCTGGACGGAATCTGCATCGTTATCGTAGATACGCGGTGGCTGTGTCAGAAACGTAGTGGGCGTCCCCATCCACGCCTCGGCCTGAAGTGAAGACGTCATCATCCCTTGCTCACATTGTTTCAGGAACACGCTACTCGTTCCCATGATTGCTGCGCCGAGCCAGAGACTCGCTGTGCGCGCTTGGCGTGCTGAGAGGCCGTTGAGAAGATGGGGGATGTTGCCTTGTTTCACGAGTGGGTTTATTATTGCGAAGGCGGGGTTCATCCATGCGCTGACTAGATTGCATGGTATGTCTGTATTGAAGAATAGGCTTTTCATTGCTGGCATTGTTGTGAGCCAAATGTTGCTGCTTAGCGTCATGTAGTATGGGAGGAGGTTTTCGTGTTCGGATATCAGAGCTGAAATGGATTGGGGGCTTGTTGGGGTAGAATGGTACCCCGGAGTTTTGGCGGTTCTTGGGATTGGGAGAGTCGGTGGCTTGCTGACACAGAAGTTGCGCGTGAAAAATGACGCTGATAGCGCGGCTGTGCATTGTGCGTAGATACGGTGGTGGTTGCAGAAGCGGAGGAGGTATTGAAAGGCTGTTGTTGATGATGGAGGGTTACATGTTGTCGGCTGGATATGTATTCCTTGTTTCGCTCGCATTGATATCGCTCCGCCTAAGGAAACGGACCATGGCGAGACGAATTTCTCAGACTGGTATTCCACGGATATTTCCCATGCGGGTGTTCCGGAGAGTACAGCGTTCCACCAGACGATCTCGGCTTCGCTTGCATCTGGAGGTAGATCAACCTCGATCACCTCCGGTTGAACTGCCTCTGCTGGTTCTTGACAGGTTTCAGAGTACTTTGTTGAACACTGGTGCGTCTCGGAGCGATCGAGCAACTCGGCCCATTTCGCCGATAGGATGTATGCCCAGGCCAGGAACAACACCGCGATGTGGTTCCCCTCGTCATAGCCAGAGATACCACGCACATCGGGCCATTCTGACAGCGGGGCTTCGTTGGAGATTTCCACCTTCCGGGCTTCTGAAACACCCAGTCGAAGATCCAACGGTATTACCTTAGGTGGGGTAATGCAGTACGCGCCAGCTCTGGACGTCCGCCATCTCAACTGCCCCTTTATTTCAAGATTACCACGGACTTTAGCACAAGCAAATGAGAATATCTTGTCTGGTGGAATCAATCCTTCGGCGAGATATGCAGGCGTGTCTTTGAGAATGGACTTGAGGTCGATACACTCCAACGGAAGACGGGTATCACTGGTCTCAAAATAAGTTGACCATAATTGATGGCTTGCGCGGAGGGTGTATTCAAAGGCTTCCTTGCTAGGGCGGAGGGCGTCTTCCATGTTTGATGTATAGAACTTGGGAAGTTGTCATGGTAGAGCGAAGTGGGACTAGACCGTGGGGCTCATTTTGAGGCTCGTGGCGTTCACCGCTAGTTGGTGCATCATATATGTTTATGTATTCAGTTTGATGTGCGAGGAAGCCTAAGATATAAATACTGGTCTAAGTGGTCAATTCATTAGTTTGCAGGCTATTCAAGGGTTTCGCATGGCTTCATCAAGGGTTTTCCTATATAGGTCTTTAGTTCATCAAAGGAAAGCGAGCTGGTTAACTTGTATCTGTCAACCAGGATAGTATATTCCAACACAGTATGCTTAATTTGGAGAAGGAGAGTTATACTTTCTCATCTTCCAAAGTAATATATGCATGCAAAATATGCACAGAGTGCGTAAGAACTAGCAAAAGAAGCCCAAGAGACTTTGAGTGTCTAGAGTTCAATCTCTGAACAAAAGTCAACATCACATTTTTTTTTCCAGTAGTGTAATGAGAAATCCGGTCTACTCCGTACTCGTAAACATTTACAAAGATATTCCTCCAACCGGAGAATGACCTGATAGATTATATATGAAGCTAGGGGTCTTGGTACTCCATAGTGGTTACGACAAGTGGAATTGAGTATAACTACGGAGTACAACAACACCGTTAACTGGGCACCGGGTTTCCACTATGCTGTCAAATATGGATACATAGTCTAGTAGCTAATGCTACAACTGGCTAATTATCCACATCGTACCTCTTGGTATAATAACTATTGGACGCCCTACGTTTTTCCATATGTTTTGCATAAATTGTCGAGGGGACAATGTTGCCCTTATTAAAAATGAAGTAACTAGACAAAGACAGGATGTCCAGACAAGCCTTGACATCGAGTGAGCACTGCATGGTCAAGAAATCAATCACTGCAACCTGGGCGCAGCGGTTCTGGTGACGCTTGCACAACATTAGTTATTTATCCAGCAATCGAGGCCAATAGACTAATATTGAAACCTCAAGTTGATTATGGATTAATATCATTGTCTAGACTCCGATAGTTCGAAGTACAGGGTAGCATTCACCATGTGGCGCTAAAAATGTGATTTGTTGATATTTTTAGGCGTTTCACGATTTAAATCAGACAAAGCCATCAGTCCGACGCGCCGAGAGATGGATATGATTTGTATTTCCGTTTCCATTTCCAGAAACTAAAAAAGAAATAATATAATAGAAGACTAATGCGATCGAATCTGAAAGAAATACGGAATATCGGCATTTCTACGCCCCAACCCCAAGACATTGTACTCCGTACCTCAGGTGGAGTATTAGTTCAGGAAACAGGAGAGGTACTTTACCACATTATTCGGACTTAGATCGGAGAAAAATAGTAATGGCATTGCAGAGCCAAGAGGAACTCGAGCTGTTTAGACCCACAAGTATAGTCTCGGCTCTAGAGGACAGGTTCGTTGGCGCTGGGCTATTTTAGCAAAAGTGAGACGGAGCGTTCAGGTACCCGACTTGTTACCCCTGGGGACAAAAAAATAAAAAAAAAATAGAAAAGTCGATTTTGTGCACGCAAGCACCGTTGGCCCAGAGTATGGAGTTCACCAGATCCTTTGTGTGATTCGTCGACCCCGGCGCTTCGAAGACGCACGAAAGAGCTTGTATACAAGGGAAAAGATCATCATAGATCAAATAGTAAGCACATATACACGTAGGAAGTGGGCGACAAGTGGGCGAGACGCCAGGGTTCTTTTTTTTCTGTCTTTTCTTACCGGTCGCATTGCATTAATTTGCATTAATTTCAATCTGTGACACTCAAAAGTAATGAGTTTCAAAGAGAAGTTCAAGTCAAAGCCCTACGGAGATGAAAGAACTAAGTCAAAGCACGTGGATCCCCGTGGCCCTGGACATCCGACTCCCCTCAATACCGGCCATCTGCAAGTTTCCGTGCCGATCAAGCGCCTAATATTCATTCCCTATTTTTAATCGACAATCCTCATTGGCCGTTCAATAAATGTCGACTGATCTCAGTCACATCCCACGAACTGATACTGAATGGGATTGGACCCCGGCAAGCGCCTTGGTCAACGGCCCCAGTATGCAAGTCCTGACTGGCTCTTCTCCAGCTTCTGCAGGTCGTTCCTGTACTAATGGGCGCCGAGATTTGGATGGATCCCCAGCTCGCCCTCTTTTCAGCCACTACCGTTTCATCTGTACCTCGAGATTTCTGCCGATTGGATGAAGGTTCGCTTTTCTCTGACGAAATGTCTTACCAGGGTCCTTGACGCCAGGATGCTCTGGGTCAGCAGAGAAGGGCTTGCTAGCTGCAGCCAAACCCTTTGTCTGCAGAAGTTCGTAGCATAGCCTGGGTTGGACGATTGTTTAAAGACCGCGACTCTTCCCAGATCCTGGACGTCTTTCATTCTGGTCATTGTTTCATTTTCCTTTGGCTTTTGGACCATATTGGTTCGCCTCCAAAGACGCTCGTTCAGGGATACGTATTTCCTTGTCCCACCTTCTTTCGTTTGATATTGGTTGAGTTTCATTGAGGCTTTTTTTATTCTCGCCCATCAACAATACTAATAGCAATTGCCTGTTTTGCTGCCTGTACAATTGTGGCTTATACCGCAATATCTATTGAGGCCTAGCTTTCTATATCGCAGCCTACCCAACCCAGACCTTTATATCACTGCATTCTTGTTTCTTTCATCCATACCTCTTCCATCTTCCTTTTTCCTTCCATTCCATCTTTCTTTCGCGTCCTACTTTCCCGTCACTCGTTGCCGACATCTTTCCACTATGAAGATCACTTCGGCTGTTGCGTTTTTCTCTCTTCTGGCCTCTGGCCAGGCCACCGGAGCGGTATGCCTCAACTCCTACTCTGTGCCGTTGGTACACATCCTGACTCGAATTACATTTAGTACTGGGGCTCCGACAAATTCTACTCCAGCCCGGGTAGATCGCCTAACAAGTGTAATGACTACCAGAACAAGGGTTTCAGCTGGTCTGACCTCGCTCCTGGCTCTTTCTCCGACTATGGTGGCTTCTCCTTCTCTGGTTTCACTTGCGGCAATGGCTTCGGTTCCAGCCTTGGCAAGCGTGGTGTAAGTGACGCAAGGCTCTCTTTCAGCTACACATCCTGACCATGGCTATAGACCCAAAAATGTATCTCCGGTACCGTCTCCAAGGGTAGCTCCTCTAGCTCTGGCTCCCAAAGCTCCGGTGCTTCCGCTCCATCGTTTGCCTGCGGCTCGCATGAGAGCGGCTTTTCGGTGACCAACTTCCACGTTGCCACTGAGAAGGATACCGAATTGCACATTGTCTACAGCATGCCCGATGGATCGACTTGCAGGAATACCGCTTCCTGCAACTCGGCTGGTACTGTGGTCAACAACGACCAGTGTGGTGGCGCTAAGTCCGTTCACTTCGAGCTGCCTGACGATAGTGAACACGAGAGCTGCGGTTTCGGCATCTACAGCGTTGGCTTTGACTGCACTCCTGGCTCAACCACCACTACTGCACCTGTCCTTACCGCCACTCCTGTTACCAGAGTTCCATATGAACAGATATCTGTGTCTGTTGCCTCCAGCCCTGTCGTTGTGCCTTCGGCCTCTGTCCCAGGCTCCACTGTGGCTCCAGGTACCACCACGGCGATGAGTACACCTCTTCGGATGACTACATCGACCGTGTTTACCACCAGTTTGTTCACCATCACAAGCTGTGGCCCCACTGTCACCGATTGCCCTGCTGGATCGGGCTCAACCACTGTAGTGACTTCAACTATCGCTCTTTCCACCACGGTCTGCCCCGTTACTGAGACTACCGCTGAGACTACTGCTGCCGCTACAACCTCTCTATCTTCATCTGATGTACCCAGCCCGAGCAGTGTTCTACCTGTCAGCTCATCTGCTAGTGTCCCTCCCAGTGACACATCCGTTTCCACATCTTCGATCTCGGCTTCATCATCCATTCCCTTCACTACGAGCCAGACCCCCGCTGGAACTTCCGCCGCTTCGACCCCGCTGATCACCACTCCAGTCCAGATGACTACCTCAACCATTTACACGACTAGCGAGGTCACCATCACCAGCTGTGCCCCTGAGGTTGTGAGCTGCCCAGCAGATTCGACCACAGTGGTGACTTCGACTATCGCTATCTCGACCACTGTCTGTCCCGTCACCGAGACTACGGCTGCCGTTACGAGCTCAGTATCTATTCCCGTCGTACCCAGCCCGAGCAGTGTTCTTCCTATTAGTTCATCTGCTGGTGTTCCTCCTCCTAGTGACACATCTGTTCCCACATCTTCCGTTTCGGGTTCACCATCTGTTCCCTTCACTACAAGCAACCCCGCTGGAACTTCCGCCGCTTCGACCCCACTGATCACCACTCCAGTCCAGATGACTACCTCAACCATTTACACGACTAGCGAGGTCACCATCACCAGCTGTGCCCCTGAGGTTGTGAGCTGCCCAGCAGATTCGACCACAGTGGTGACTTCGACTATCGCTATCTCGACCACTGTGTGTCCTGTCACTGAGACCACGGCAGCCACTGTCAGCTCCACAGTACCTGCAGGCCCAAGCTCAACCGGCGTCTTGCCCGTTAGCTCCTCGGCTGTATCAAATCCCCCCCAGTGGCACCTCAGCTGCTTCCACGCCGGTCGGAAGCTCTTCAGCTCCTGGCGTGACCTCCGATGCCTCATCCCCTGCACCGTCGTCTCCTGTTGGCACTACCGCCCCTGGCGAGGCCACTACAACTGTCATTACTTATGAGACTGTGACCACTTGCCCGGTGACAAGCACTGTTACCACTGGTAGCTCTACTTTCGTGACTACCTCAAGCACCATTTCAACTGTTACTATGACTACTGTCTCTACGATCTGCACTGAGTGCTCCACGACCGCCACCTCCGTTGCTGGTCAGAGCACTCCTGCCCCTTCTAGTACCCCGGAGGCTTCGACCACCGTCGTTTCCAGCACTGGACCATCTGGTATCCCCGGGGCTTCGAGCACGGCCCCATCTGAGACTTCCGAGGGAGTAAGCCCCGTCTCTTCTTCATCTGCAGAGGCCTCCAGCCCACTCCCCAGCGGCCCCGATGTCACTACCTCGGTCCCCTCCAGCGTGGGTGCCGATACCACACCTGCAGTTCCCCAAGGGTCGACTGCCACGGTTATAACTTATGTAACTGAGACCACCTGTCCTGTGACTGCCACTGTCACTGAAGGATCGTCAACTTTCGTCACGACATCCAGCACGGTATCAACTGTTACCTTGACATCCACTTCCAATCTTCCCAGCTCTGTCGCTGCCGGAAGCACTCCCGCTCCCTCTGAAACAAGCGTTGCCTCCACCACTGCTCCTACGGGCCCCGCTGTCACCAGTGTCGTCTCTTCAAGTGCTGGCGCCAGCTCTACACCCACTATCCCCGAGGGTGCCACTACCACTGTTGTGACTTACGTGACGGAGACCACCTGCCCTGTAACCAACACCGTTACTTCGGATTCTTCCACCTTCGTGACCACCTCCAACACAGTTTCCACAGTGACCCTCACCTCGGTGTCCACTATCTGTACTCAGTGCGCCACTACCGCCACTGCCACTGAGACTCCTTCTCAGTCTACAGCTAGCAACACTGCGGAAGTTCCCAGCGGTGTTTCCCCGATATCCAGTCCAGCTCCCTCGGCTCCTTGCCCCAACACCGTGCCCCAGTGCATCAACACTTGGCTCACCCTCGCCCCTAAGTGCAAATCAAACAGCGATGCCTCATGCTTCTGCCCCAACAGCGAATTCACTAGCAAAGTCATCTCTTGCATCCAAGCCTGGGGTGCCTCCAAGGAAGAGATCCAATCCGCCCTCTCCTACTTCACCGGCATCTGCGCCACCTGGGTCCCCGAGAACCCAGGCATCGTAACCGCTATCCCTTCAACAATCACCTTGATCCCGACAGTTGCCCCTTCCGCACCCCCATCCAGCATCGCCGGCGCCAGTGTCACCCCCAGCGCCGTCGTCCCCATCACCTCCGCCCCCGCCCTCCCCTGCACGACAATCACCTACTCCACCTACACCGTCACCGTCCCGCAGGTCAGCTTTGTCACGAACACCGCCTCTAGCCCCGGCGCTGTCCCAACCGTCGGTCTCAGTCCCGGCCGGTCCCAGCGGTTCTTCCCCATCAAAGACCGGCATTGTTCCCGCGCGCGCATCGGCAACGTGGGTCACTTCGAGCGGATACCCGTATGCCAGTCGGAGCGCCAGTCGAAGTTTCTCGCCCAGCGCATCCCCGATCTTCAACTCCGCCTCGACCGTGACCATCGCTTCCAGTCTGGTGCTGGCTTCTCTCGCTGCTTTCTTTAGCTTGGTGATGTAGATGCGGTTTCCAGATTAACGGGTGAATACCTCGTACTTTTCCTATTTCTTTTCTTTTGCTACTACAATATGCACAGTGCGGATTGATTTCGTGTTTTTACTTGTCTTCGTGGCCCTGGAGTGGTTCGTCCTGGTTTTGAGAACTGGGGATTGACTCGGATCGTTGGTTCTAGGGGACTTCTTTGTATTTTATTTATTCACTCCCTAATTGAACGCGATAGACCTCGCCTGTTTCTTAAAGATCTTCGATTTAGTTATTCTCCACTATACGCAAGTAGTTCTCTTTGACTCTTACTAGAGTCTTGGCTACATCAAAATCTACTGCGTATTGAACGACTTATCGACAATCTTTAAGCCCTCTGCCTTTTCGACATAGTTAAACTTCCATTATATACCATTGACCCTTTCCCTTCGTGTACCCACTAGATGTACTGCTTCGTTTTGGGGGTCTCTCGCTATCCTCCGTCACATATTCCCATACCATATCATTTCTCGATTTCGTAATTTGCATACTCGGGAGTAAGAGATCCAGGATGAGGGAAGACAGACGGCTTGAGTTAGAGGTCATCTCGGAGACAAGGTCAAACGGGTTGGTATTGGCATTCGAATTGACGTTCGTGGAGGCATCCGTGTCTTCGACTGCAGGCTTGTCGATAGCGGATGTGTTGTTGTTATTGGCCGATTCGGCATCGACATTGTTGTTGTCGACCAGAATTGGCCCGGTATGGCAATGTTGGCCAGTTAAATGCGCGTGGAATCGGACTTGATTCGTATCAATCGAGAAATTATCGGATTCATGAATTGAGGATGTCCGGAAAAGGACAGAAGACATCGAAAACGATAGAAGCAGACATATAAGAACCTACACGAGGTGGGACAATGGATTCCCGGGTATTGACACCAATCGGATGAGGGGAAATGAATCATGAAGGATGAGAAAGAGCTTTGGAAGGGTAGATCAAATTCCAAAGTCGAGAAAACTGAAACGGATATAGGGACGGCGAGGGCTGTGTCCAAATATAAAGTGGGCTATCACGGAGGGACATTAGAATGGCAGGAAGATATGATCCGGCGTGTTCGGGGATATGTAGCGAAAGATAAAGGGGCAGCATTGAATGATGAAGGTGAGTAGGAAGATACAAGAGGACTCGAATGGAGTATGATACTCCCTCTATATGGGTATGGCTCAGTTGATGTCAACAGTTATCTCTGTTCACACATAGAAAGGTCCTGTGTACCCCATTCGTATACGTCTAAAGGGACACGTAAAGAAACATCTAAAAGGAGATCTAAAAAGACATCTAAAAAGATATCCAGAAGGATACCTTCCAAACTTGGAAACGGAACTTATCCAGAACTACCTCATAGTTCCCAAATAGGCTTAGTACCTTCCTTCGAAATGACATTCTACACCTCTCTTCCCACTTTGACCTCCTCAATATGCCTCCAAAGATCCATCCGAACAAAATGGAACCCGCCCGGTTGCAGCTGGCGCGTTCTTTGCCTCACTTGATCCGAAGTCATGGCCAGGTGCACTCGTCAGTTTCCAATGACCGTGTAGCTTTGGCATACATGGGACCCTGGAACTCATTCGTGGAAGAGGCTATGAACTTGTTCCAGTCCACGCAGCTAAACCACGAAGTCCCCATCCACAATGAATCCGAGGTCTACGTTGTGGGCAGTAAACTTGGGATTTCCGGAAGATTCGTTCGAAACCTCTGTGATCCTGTCACGGAAGCACTGAGGCCCCTATCTCAGACGTCCGTCCGCTTCGGTGATATCCAAGCCCTCATACCCACTGCCCGCGCTGTCCCAGATATCGCTTTCGGTCTTCTGGGTACTGGTTTTACTGCTTCTTATAAAGGGATCTACATGGTCGGCGAATACAAAACACCCTGGACAGTGTATCCCGACGAAATGATAATCGATTGTGCAAATCCGGATCCTCGGCTAGAAACGCTCATTGGTATCCCTTCACCAACTCATATGTCATTCAAGCTCTGCTGACTTTGTTCTCTCTTCTAGGACAACTTGTAAACAAGATGCGGGCTGCCCACGTTAAACATGCATTCCTGACCACCTATAACTACACTGTTTTCGTTAAGAGAGCGAGCGACCTTTCCTTTCTCCTCTCTAAACCTTTCAGAGACGACTCGCAAGACCCGTCTCTTCGAGAACTGTTTGTTGGGTTTTGTCTGATGGCAATGTCGGATCCGAAATACTGGGAAACTCAACCCAACACTGCGACAATAGTAAGTGCATACATACTTGACGACCTTGGGATATGCAGGATATGCAGACAGCCGTTGACGTACAAAAGTTGAGAGGTGCTCCCAGCCCACGGGCACCGGAAAGAGAACTCATCGTTCTCTTCCGAAGAATTTCCTCCCCCGAACACCCCGCAGAAGATCACACCGACCACCGTGATTATAAAATGCGGTACCTCAACTCCTATAATTGTCAATTGCACGGAAGAGGTTTCATACCCCGGTAACCAGGAAAAAAAAATACAAGGCGGCATTAAGAGAAAGGCAGTGTGGTTAGCTGAAATCAATGGTGTTCGGAGAGTATTGAAATGCTGGATAGATGAGTCAGATAGTCTGTGAGTCTCATCGTATGCCATTGTTGAATTTTGCTGATCTCTAGGTACGTACGGGTTCGACACTGAAAATGCGGTATACGATCGCCTTGACGCAGCCCGTCCGGCTGGTCGTCATCTTTTCCCTAAGTGCCTCGCGTGGGGAAAAATCCTATGCTCAAGTTTGTTCCCAAAGGGCTACGCAACTATTCTAGAACACAGAGAGGGCGAATTACTGTGTGATATACGGCATACCCTGGACGCAACTGAGCGAGCTCACGTTAAAGCGGAATGCTTGAAAGCCATACAGACCCTTCGGTCGATCTCTATTCGTTGGGACGATGCGGGTATGCATAATGTTCTGTATGCAAGAGAGAGTCGGACTGTTACTCTTGTGGACTTCGAGGCCGCTGCGGAGACGCCGGACTCTTCTTTCCGTACAAGTTACGAGATGGAGAAAATCTTCAGACCACACTTTGATTGAGGGAGAATAACCTTTAATTCTTTGTCATGTTCTCGGTTTTCACTGTTCTGATGTTTACTATTTGGCTCTGTCCCTTTTTTCCTTCTTTGTATTATTGGAATTGCTAGTGACCTGCGTCGTGTGCCTACGTAGCTATTGGTAAATGTCTGCCAGCCCTGTGATTGATGATGGTCTCACACATTCATGGCGTCAGTCTCTGTTCCGACCGATTCTGAAATCCCCATGCGAACATCGACCCAGCCCTATTTGAAGATGACTCGTTGCAACAAATCCGAGTGCCCGCTACCATAAATTCCACCTATAAGGTAAATTCTACGTCTTTGAAATATTAAATAGTAGCTCATGCTAGAAGGGATGACCTGTTTTCTGTCACCGTGAAATGGGCTGTGGGTGGTGCAATGCGCATATCAGGTTGTCTGGAGGTAAATCATTACCCTACACAAAGAGTGCCACTATCAATGTCTCGCTAGGGTTGATTAGTAGATATAATGCTTGAGCGCTCGATGATTACAGAAGGGCGTACTTGAAAATCTCAGTTCCATTGTCTATGGAAATTCTGGCTACCTAGTTGACTTCGATGTGGAAGGCCTGTTCAACATGGTTCAACAAATCTCGCTCAATCCAGGGAACACAAGATGTTTATCATTTCGTTTCTTTGTCATTTCCTCGTCGGTAATTTCATTTTTTCCCTTTTCTCGTCTTGACTTCTTGTGTGATGCTTCATAAGTGTATTCGGTGTACCCAAATATCAAGGGATTTCTGTAACCAGGAACAAATGACGCCCCCATATCGGTTCCAAGGATAAAGTCTGACGTCACAGAACGGAAGGCTGAGCCCTCGAAGGCACCTTGAGTGCCATGCATCATCATGTTCGGCCCAATTACCAGGCCAAACCCTCAGGGCTTTCAAGCCATTCCATGTAATCCTTGATCCCTTCCTTGATGCCACGGAAGCGCAGCACAGAGCCAGCCCGACGGAGCTTCGAGATATCAGCACAGGTATAGCTCTGGTATTTGCCTTTCAGTTCAGCTGGGAAGGGAATGATATTGATGTAGCCCTCGGGGTCGCCGAAGTGGCTGGCGACTTCGGTGGCGACCTCGTAGAAACTGCTGGCAACACCAGTGCCGACATTGTAAATACCGCTGATCTCCGGGTGGTCGAGGAACCAGCAGTTCAGACGGGCAACATCCTGGACGTGGACAAAGTCGCGCTTCTGTTGTCCAGCTTCGATTCCGGCGTATTCTCCAAAGAGCTCAATGGCTTTGAATGATTTCCGTTTCTCGTAGAATTGATAGACGGTGCTGGGAACTGCGTCTCGGTATTGTTCTCCGGGTCCATAGACATTAAATAGACGGAGTCCCGCGACTTGCGGGGAGCGGATGTCGGTGTTCTTGACGACATACTGGTCAAACAGCATCTTCGAGTATCCGTAGACGTTCAGAGGGGCTTCCTGGAAGTCTCCTTCGGCGAAGGCAGTGTTGTTTCCGTAGACGGCAGCGGATGAGGCGTAGATGAAGCGAACGCCCTGGTCCTTGCACCAGTGGAAGAGCTCCTTAGAGTAGGTGAAGTTTGCGTCGAGCATTTTCTTGCCGTTGGTTTCGGTAATTGAATCGCTTGCTCCATAGTGGAAAATGACGCGGGGACGATGGGGGAAGGTTTTAGTCCGAATCGCTTCACGGAATGCAGTCGCATCGATATAATCGGCCACTTTGCAGTTGACAAGGTTACGGAACTTGGAACCGTCTGTCATATCATCGACAACAACCACATTTGTCACGCCACGCAGGTTCAGCTCCTTGACGATGTTTGAGCCGACAAAGCCGGCGCCACCGGTGACAACAATCATGTTGAGGAGGTTTGACATGGAAAAGGTGATAATTAGGTGGAGGAGATGAAGCTGAGTGAAATCTCGATGGCTTAAACTGGCAGGAGCGAGGGCAAAACAGAACATCCGAGGATGTTTGCCAAAGGAACATTTTGTTCTTCTGCTTTTGTCGAACTTGTCACGTATAAGCACCTTTATGAAAACCGAGGTCAAGTCTACATTTAGTTCAACCTGGACGTGATTTTGTATAACATCACCTTGGTAAGTACCTTTCCGCGATATTGGCTTGTTCAGGTACGTCAAACGCGAAAAGTGGACTAAAATCCCAGGGAATACTTACATATGTCACCTATGGTTTCCTCAGGTTGGAATTGCACTATCTCCGATATCTTCGATATAAAGGCATCCTCCGATGTACCGGCCTCTGAAATGCCGATGCCGACAATATTGTTGTGGCCAAGACATCTACGGCACCGTCTGCTGCCAAGACACTCATTTCCATTGCCGAGCACTGGAAAAAAATCAATGGCTATCTATATTCGAAAACGAGTGTTTCAATCTCCGCGGCATGTCCACCGTCATCAGCAAGTCTCGCCGATCGGCCCAGCTCCGACGCATCATTCATAAGACCCAGCTCGTGCAGTTATCACCGCGCTAGCCGGCATTGATAACGTCGTCTTCATCCTCTCCCAAGGCCATTAACAATAGTAGTACCCCGCTCAATGTTGATCCAAGTGATCCTTCCCGATAGTCTGGATACAAAAATGAGATCGTGGGGGCGAAAACGGTGGAGGCTGACGGGGGTCGTGCACGTACGGAGTAGATGGGCTATCTCCAACGGCCTCAATGCCATTATCCAACAGTGCCCACGTACTCCGTACAGGGGGTTACTGCAATGCTGATGATAGGTATACGGAGAAATGGATCTCCGCAATGATCTGACGGATGCAACGGATACGTACGGAGTACATCCGGAGTGCATATGCATCAATGTCCCCCTGAAGGGAATACAATTATTGAACCTCCTTGCTAGTTTACCGCATTTGCCCGAAATCGAATAAAGTACTCCATACAATAGATCCCAGTGCATATGACAGTTGACATCCGATGATCTCTTATCTCCTTAAAGATAAGCCCGAAGCCCTAGATTGGCTGAGCACGGGTTTAAGACATTTCTACTTGTAACGAGATACATCCAAAGTGCGTTGGATATCCCCTAGATATTTCGTACTTTGTGTATGGATAGTCAACTCTAAAATCGCACTACTCATCTGATCTTCTGGGCTATTGAACACTCCCCATCTCCTTGCGATCGAGATAAGCTCTCCACCAGTAGCCGTCCATTATTCCTTCAGCCTTTCTACCATTGAGGTGGAAATATGGGCTAACAGCCGCATTGTCCAGAGTGACACGGTCCATTATATTAAAGTCTGTTCTCCCAGTAATATTGATCTACAACGTTTTGTGCAGGTCATGCCAGGATGTCTCAGTATGAACACACCTCACTATGGTGGCCCGAGGAGCGCATCAAATCCACCCTCAACGCAAAGTATATCGTCAGTCGTCTGCGACCAGAGAATATCCCACGCCTCTTCGAATTACCGGACTGGGGCGAAGGCTTGACCAGCGAGACGTACATGGAATGGATCCTCACCAAGGCCGGCCGTGTCTTTATGATCCTCGACGCTATCGGCATTCCCGATCGTATCTTTGCGCTAGTCGACGAATCGTGCGACGATGACGATCTACCTGTCGCCGAACATAGCGTCGATTTACTACACTTGTCCCCGCATGGAGAAGATCTCGCCCTCGAGGCGAGTTTCTTCCATGCGCAATGGCGCTTCCTGGTCCGCGGTATAGCGGAGGGAGAACATGTCGTCTATACCGAAAACGAGGGCGTTCCTGTCGAGGCGGTACGCACCAACACCAGCAGCGGAATACACGGACGTGATGATACGGTAGATAGGGTCGTCCTCGCCGGCTCGGTCTGTCGAGTCTACATGCGCACCCAAGTGCAAGTCGGCGGCGCGCCATATTTCTTCTCGGCCGACGAGGTTCTCGCTGAGATCCGCAACCTGAAGAGACTGTCGCATGAGCATATCGTCTCTGTCTACGCCTCGTATCTGAAAGACGACAGCGTCTCGGTGCTCTTCACCGGCGCCACGGCGGATCGCAATCTACACAGCTTCCTGACAGACGAGCCGATGTCCTTCAAACGGTTAGACAAAGAACGACGTCGCCAGATCTTGATCACCTGGCCCCACTGTCTTGCATCTGCAGTTTCCTGGCTGCACGCACGCGGCCACTCCCACGGCGCAATCCGTCCATCCAACATCTTCGTCGACGCAAACTTTCATATCTGCCTCGGTCAATTTCAAGCACTCGACTCCCTCCTAGCTCCACCACACGTCAACGACCTCGAAGCATACAATTACTCCGCACCAGAGCGCTGGTCCCGTCCCCCAGCTCCGGTCATCCAGCAAAAGCCACAGCCCACACAGACACTACTTCCCTCGGGAGGACGTACAAAGCGCAGACAACGGCCAGCCCGACTAGCGCTAGCGCCATTAAACGAAAACGAAAGTCCTGCTTCTCCAGACCACGCAAGGCCAGACTCCGCTGGTTCCAAAAGAACAGTCGTCCGCATAGGCTTACCAGGCTCACCATCACGTTTCTCCTTCGCCTTTTCATCATCTTCTTCATCCTCGGAATCCTCAGCAGCCTCTTCAACCCACACAGACACAACTGCAACATCACCCCAACAAAGGAAACACCGCATCTCCTCTTTCTTATCCCGCAGAACAAAGAATACCCTCCCAACCCCATCAGTAACCTCATCCTCCACATCCTCCTCAAACACACCAACCACACCAACCACACCAACCTTAACACCAAACCCCCATCCTACCTCAAACACCCTCTCCCCGAAACCCCCCTCCACCCTCCACCACTCCAAATCCACCCAATCCCTAACACAATCCTCCACCAGACCCCAATCCCAATCCACCCAATCCACCTCCACCCAACCCCAACCAAACCCAAACACCCCAGCAGATATATTCTCCCTCGCAGCAACAACCCTGGACATCCTAACAGTCCTCCACAAACGGAGCCTGACCTCATTCAGCGCGCACCGCAGCGCACGAAACCGCTCCGCCGGCCGCGGCGGCGGAATAGCAGATGCATCCTTCCATCTTGCGCGGAATGCCGTGCAAGTGCAGTCATGGATTGCATTGTTGGAGGGCGACGCATTGAAACGGTGTCGACGGGATCGATGTTCCGATCGTGCTTTCTGGGTTGTGCCGCGCATGTTGATCGTTGTGCGTGCTATGCTTGATTTTGAGGGTTGGAAGAGACCGCTTGCTAAACGGGTTCGGAGGGGGTTTGCGGATGCTATTACTAGAGGTTGGGAAGGGGGTGGGGATGGGTTGGTCTTGCATTGTGGTATGGAGAAACGGGTGGGGGTGGAGAAGGGGAATGGGGTGGAGGTTGGGAGGGAGATGGGGGTTTCTGAGTCGGGATCGGTTTCGAGGTCGGTTTCGGAGTTTGATTTTGGGTTTGGGGATGCTGGGAGTGGGAATGAGAGTAAGAGTAATGTTGAGGATGGAGATTGTGTTGATGTTGATATCGAGGGAGAAGAGGATGTTGCAGAGGTTGAAGAGCCTGAGAGACGGGTGGAGCAGGTCTCGCCTCAGTTGTATCTGCCAGAGTTGGATATGAACATTACTGGGATAGAAGGTATCTCGTTTAATAATTAGGGAGAATGTACGATAATGTCTTGATGGACCAATGATCGGGCCAGGTACATATTCAGACTAATAATTCACTTCTTGTGTACACTTCATGCTTCGATAAAGACAGACCTGGGATTACATAACCTGTATGCAAACAAGCACGCCAACTCCAATATACCATGCAGTCGCTTGGCCGAACTCGTCTATCGCAAATTCGTGATGCTATCAATACAATGGCTTGGGCCGCAATCGTTAATAGTCGGGTTAGAACGAAACAAAATCAAAGCCAGATCGCAACGACACCCAGCAGGCCAGACAGCACTAAAGATCCAGCAAGCAGGCGCTCAGTAGCTGGCGAGCCGACAGTCACAGCGTAAGCACCGCCTTCCTTCGTTGCCGATGCAGAAGGAGCTCCGTTTGCAGTAACCTTACTGGACTTGTCGTTCTTACCGGTTGCTGTGGAATCAATTCCATGCTTAAAGGTCTGTCCCAAGGTAGGAAGCGGCGAGCTTGGGTCAATTGCCCACCCACCGGAAGTCGAGGCAGGGCACTCAATGGCGGCGAGGCTAGATGCACTCTTCTTGTAGGCGGAAAGGGCAACTCCGGTTGGGTGCAGAGTAGCCCAGTGAGACTTGAGGTTATTGAAATCAGGCGACACGGGCGTTGGGGTGCCCTTCCGGGTGAAACCGTCCTCGATGCTGCTCGCAGTCGCAGTCGCAGCATCCACAGAAGGCCCATACCTAATCAACCCATAGTCGTTGGTCTCTTCAATCCACTCATAGACCATGGATCCAGACCAAGTGTCGGACATGTGGTCACCAAAGATGGCAGCCTGGTCCTCAAAAGTGCGGGGCGACGGGGTATTGCAGCCAGTCTCGGAGAAGAAGATAGGGATGGGGTAATCAGTTGCGTTCTTCTGCAGAATGTTGTATCCAGACTGTGTATAGCTGGACGCACCGCACCATTCGTAGGCGTTCAGCGAGTAAAAGTCCAAGCGCTCGGATGCATTCTTGGCACAGGCCATATAATTCTGCAGCATGGGCCTCAGATTGGCAATATCGGCTGCGGAGTAACCCACGGGAATCTCGCGATAACCCTTCTGATCACGGTAGGCCTTGATGTCACGGGCAGCCGCCAAGACGTAAGGGGCAGCAGCCGAGCCATCGGCCGTGGTGAGTACCTCATTTCCGACGAAGACACCGGCAGTATTGTCGAACTTTTGGAATTCATCGAGCACCTCCTTGAAGTGATCAAACTGGGTCTGATTCCAGTGTGGCTCGGTCTGTGATCGTCAGTAGATGATCCCCAGGAGAACCTTGGAAAGTGGACCAACCTGTTCAATCTGGGTATTGAAAGTGTCCAAATCGACGAACAAATGGATTCCTAGACGTGTCAGTATAAACAATTACCAGTGGGAGTAAGAATCAACCGTACCAGCATCGGCTAGTGCCGACATACAACCCTTGTGATCAGCATGGGGATCCACATGGTACACACGGATCGCGTTGGTGCCCAGCTCGGACATCCGGGCGATATCCCGCTTGCATTGGGCAGTGTCGATAAGCGGGTCACTTGGGGTAAGCTGATAAGCAATGCCTATCCAAGTCAGTCAGGTACCTACAGTGTAGGATTTCTAGGTACCCTTGATGTAGAACTGGGTTCCATTCTCGTAGAAGAACTTGGAGCCGACAGCCGAAATGGATGGGCTTGCCCCCACTGCGGTGGCCTGTAAGCCAGCAAGTAGCAATGGCAGTGAAAATGCCAGGGATGATAACATGATTAATTCTGTGAGAGTAACAGTGAAATAGAGGATGCGATGAAGTAGCAATGGCTTGAAGAGAAGAGAAGAAAAGACACTCCCAGTTTTGGTATGTTTGACGCGCTTGCCTCCGGACACGAAGGAATTAGGGCAGGTGCAATCCAAGAACTTCTACGGAGTAATTTCAACAGTAAAATTTCGAAATAAGGGAAATAGAGGAACATAAAAAAAGCTCTGTTCCTTGATTTGGGACCGTAGCAAATTATCTGCAGGGTGTTCTCAACTGTGTTTCATTCCTGGCCCAATTTGGGACATTCCAGATATTATTTTGTTTACTTTGGTAAGATTCAAAAGGCATACAAAGTAAATATGGGAGAGTACACAACCTATACAAAGTACAATTAAAGTACGGAGTACAACTGGGTGAGTTCAAATGTTGACTGTATATATACTTGTACGGAGTACTCCTTACCCCTGTAGCCGTTGGGGCCCAGCCCTAGTCCATCACATGCAGATATCACACAAGTACAACATAAAATCTAGACTAGAGTAAATCTAGACTATGTACGGAGTACTTCGTACAGATTTAGATACTCAAGTAGAAGATGTGCAGTCCCTAGGGAAATATTAAAATTAACTTGCAAAGTTTGCAAAGTCAATCCAATGCCCATATTTCCCATATTGCCCCCTAACCCGGCATCTACCGAGTTCCACACCACTCTTCCTCCTATACTATAAATATTACCAAAATACTACTAGAACCTTGGGAGGCTTGAGACATGTTTTATGATATAAAAAAAAACTATTCATCACTACTCCCGGACTATCACTACCATCGTGGCACGATGTCGGACAAGTATCCCCATCTTAAACCCTGTCAATCACTGCTATTCTGGACTTGACCCTGATATCCACTCTAACTGGACATGGGAAAGATAGTCCTACCTACTCCGTACAAAACCTGGCACACCTGTGGACGGCACCTCATCGATCGGCAGATTATTAGAAAATTATTTTTTCGTTTTTTTATTTCTTTCAAGGGAATTCAAGAAATTCTTTGCAAGGTTATGTTCTTTGTTCACGAGATACGTTGGGCAGATATTAGGCTAGGGAAGCCATCAATCGATAGTCTCGTGAACCCCTAATGCATATAATCTTAAGATTGGATATCACTAGTAACGCCAACGCGATCTTAGCAAGTCTTTTTAAATTCGAGACTGCCACGTTACCCCACTGGGCGGTTTTCGGCGGTTGCCACGGAGGGGCTAGAACGAGGCCCGAGATAAGGTCTTTTTGTGTATATTCGATTTTGAAGAGATGAGTGTGTAAGAAGTAAGTAGAAATAACGTCGCATTCGTCTAACATTTATGTAATTGCTATGTTACGTTGTAAATAGCGGATCTATACAACATACTCCATACCTACCTAGGTAGCTAGGTACGGAGTAAACATCCCCTTGGGATGTGCGACAGTCCAGACTTTCTCCAATCTCCACTCCTCCACTTCATTCCGAGATGTCCACCAATGATAGTCGCCACACGCAGAGTGTTCGTCAGCTAGTGGGTCCCTCCATTAGGATCGACTGGGCTTGCCCTTGGACTTGTCACCAAAAACGGGAGAGCGAAATGACGTTTCCGCAAAGGGGGGTTATAATAATACGCATCCGGCCCTGAATTAATTTCTCTGGACTATTTCACCTCAGCCCTACCTTTGATTTCGCGACATGGTTCTATAATCCTATCATCATATCCGATGATCCAGAAAATTACATATACACACATCCACAATGGCCTCCCCATTCCACATCTCCCGACACGAACAAGTCGAGCTAGAGCGCAATGAAGCCTTCCGAGTAATGCGCGAACAACTCCGCCGCCAGGAATGCGGCATGGAGCGACCAAGTTTCTGCGCAGGCCACCGACACTCCTGCACCTCCACCGAACAAGAAACCTACCGCCTCCACCGCGATATCATCCACACCCTCCTCGTCCCCCTCTTCCTAATCAACCACCAAGCCGAGCGCATCGCAGCCCGCACCCTCCCGAGCCAGAAAGGCGCCGAACCCGAACGCGCATTTCGCGGCGAAGCCCGCAGCGCCTTCGCCTGGCTGAACTGCATCCTCACCGAAGAACACGACTGGTACCTTACAGCCCGCTGCCCTGCATGCATCGTTCAGCACGTGCTGCACTCGGAGCCGACAATCCGATTCGTCACTGTCGCCTCGCAACTCGCAGGCGCCCGCTCCGGCTTCCAGTGCTGGCTGAACGCTCTCGAGACAGCCGTCTGCGAAGACCCCTTCTGGGGCGATGCCTTCTGGCCGGATATTGAGGAGCGCGCCACCCGTCTGACTGAGGGCGTACAGGAGCTCGTCCGTCAGTGCTACGAACTGAGCGCGACTCTCGATAATCCTGCTCGGGCTACCCCGTCGCTCGCCAAGAACCCCATGCCTGTCTACGGCGGTCGCTCCGCCTCCTGCACAATCCCCCTGAAGCCTTCTAGTTTTGCGCGGAAACAGGTTCGCCTGACGCGGGAGGAGCAGAGATACCGCTCCTCGGTTTTGTGGAATTGCTCGCAGAATATTAGACAGCCGCTGGCCGGCTGCACTACTGCGACTCAGTCTCGTCGCCGGTCATTGACTTCGTGAGAGAGCGATGTTGGGCTATGGTGGTGACCCCCGCCATGCATTTTCCTCCTTTCCAACCAACCGGTTACTTTACATACGCCCGGGCGCATTTTCCTGGATCAGCGTTTTGCCGATTGAACTACTCGTGATTCAAGAAAGTTTCTACGGACGAAAGTTTCTATGGACCTTGCGAATCTACGTTGTACAGAGACCCCTATCGGGGATTTCGGATGCCAATTCCCCGATTCTCACGTCAGAACACATGGCACTCCCCTTGGCATCCCACGCGACCGAGACCAGTGTCTCGATATGCAAGGGTCTCCGCGGATCTGGAGTCCGCTGTCATGATGCAATCGATCTGGAACCGTGGATGATCGAAGTTATCCACCGTCTCGGGTCGATGGAGATATTCCAATGCGTCGGTCTATATGGCCGAGATGATGTGATTTGTTGATCATGCCGGGTTATAGCACTATATGAATTATAGTGATTATAGTGATTATAGTGATTATAGTGATAGCATGATAGTATAATTTTAATCATAATTTACTTATTTTATCCCATATATCCCAGACTTATACTATCAACCAATGC
The DNA here is from genome assembly GCA_028827375.1 of Penicillium desertorum. Lineage (NCBI taxonomy): Eukaryota > Fungi > Ascomycota > Eurotiomycetes > Eurotiales > Aspergillaceae > Penicillium > Penicillium desertorum. Next base: position 7,411,316 of record JAPWDO010000003.1, read on the forward strand.
AAGTGCATTAATATCAGTTGACGCGTACTCTGCTATCTGACAGGCATTTCCAAGGTTGTGTATATTAACCATAAAAGTAATCTGTCCCACGTCAACGCATTCTTAAATTGCTTCATATGATCATATGGAGTACGGCAGATATGGCATTCAAAATTTAATCTAATGTGGTGGCAATACACTCTACGTGAGACGGTGGAGCAAGCCGGAGATGGGAACAGGGAGGTGAACCAGATCTGAGGCGCACGGTGGAAATTAAAACGGTCCCAACGTCCATCAGACGATCGGGCTGGATCTGAATATGGGGTTGTCAGAGTGCCACTCAGATTCCAGGATTCTAAGATTCCAGGGACTTTGGAATGCGAACTTGCTGCGAACTGGGCATTGCATAAATCTTAGAGTATATATATGCTTCATTTGACCTACAGTACATATGTACATATATATTGTAGCCTATGTGCTATGCGTTGGCAGATACATGTAAGTATATGCCAACGCCCAACCCCTCTCTCGTCACACCGGAAACGGAGACGACATTCGTATATGTTGTACACTTCACTTGAAAGTACTCAGTACCTCGTCCAGGCCCATGCTCCACATACGTTCTATGGTACTGGCGACTTGTGAAACCAAAGGCTTAGGCCGCATTAGGGGGAATATGATAAAAGCATAATAATATGCTCGAGTCTGGTTCGGGTAATGAAGACTTCATTTTAAGTACCTAGGTATATATTCAGATACATTACTTTAAAGTGCATTCTGGTCTCAACTTGCACAACCTGATGATCGTCACGGTGGAGCCAAGGCTTTCGGCCCATCGGTCGCTCTAGACTGGCAACATTCTTATACACATTTCAACGAATTTTTGTTATAGGCTATAAATTTTGTATATAAATTAGTTCTATCAAATTTATCAAATAATATATCTCATATATATTAGATACATAGATAATATATGTATATATATCCCTTACAGCAAAAGGAAAAGGAAAAAAAGAAGAAAAGTAAAGTGGAAACCGATGACTCCATGACTTGGAAGGTCTAGACTTGTTCCGACCTGAAGAGTCTGGCCCCAACCCTTGCCCCAGTTAGTACCCAGTACATGGTCTAGTGCCTATTAGCCCATACTATCGCCAAGTACCTAATACCCACTCTTCTCTTCCCGTCAGTTTCCATTCGATTCACGCCCTCTTTTGCTTCTTCTTCTTCTCTTCTCTTCTACCTTTCCCCCCCCAAATATTCAATCATCTCCTCTCTTTAACTCCTTTCTTTAACATAAACCCATTATAGCATCCAACCTCCAAATCCTCACCCCCAAATTCCCACCTTGGACCCGATCATCATCTTTTGGTCATCTTTTGATCATCTACCATCGGTCGACGGATGATTCATGACGGCTGCCATCTTCCGTCCGTTGGATAACACAGACTGGATGACACCCTCATGCAATGGACAGTACTGGCCCGTCACTTCCACTCCTGACGATCACACCATGCATGTCCCACCAACAGTGAATATCGACAGAGCACATCTCCCCCAGAATTCAGATACACAGGAAACTTCCAACCCCTCCAGGATTCGCCGACGAGCTTCACAAGGATCTCTTCGAACAAGACCGTCACCCGTATCTCGCTTTCTCTCCAAGAGCAGCGTTGCCGTGAACTTCCCATCCTGGGACCAACGTACCTCACCTACTTCGCCTGGTTCGCCCTACCGTGTGGAGTCTCGCACTCGGTCGGTCGACTCTCGCCTTCGTCTTTCAACCACTGTGTCTCGCGGGCCGAGGCCTTTGGCTGCTTCCCCATCTTGGAACTCTCACTATCAATCCGAATACCCCGCCACATTACCCCCCCACGCCGCCAGAGGAGGAGATCCACGTTGCGTGGAACCCCAAGTCCGAGATGATGTTGTTTGATACACACTCTCACCCGGGATCCATGGCTATGATGGATGACACCCCTAGTGGGGACAATTCCTCCGCGACCGGTGCTTCGGATACACTCAGCAGCCCATCGGATGGGCTCTCTCATAGGTCCTCCAGCTCTGGAGGCAGCCCTGGGCCCCACGATGATATGGATTGCCAGCAGGATATTGGCTCATGGCTGGATCATGGCATCAACTTGACTGGTAAGCTATCCACACCTCTGTTCTTCAAGGCCAATCACTGACCTTTTCCAGCTTCATCACTCGCCCTCTGCAAGACACGAGGCGAGGCCGTCAAAATCGTTTCCCAGACTCTTCCATATCCCAGGACATCTGATCAGGCAGTATCAGGGCCGAAAACCGACAGTGTCTTTTCCTCCGTCGTGCAGGCTGTCCACAACCACTTGCAACCTGGTCAATCACCCTATATCAATGTTACCCACGCAGTACCGGAGCAATTCAGTCTTTCGAATCTGCCCCACTCTCCCCCCAGCACCCCTCGTTCTCCAACCGCTGCCGAGGAATACTTCAACGCCACAGTTTTCTCCAGTGCAGCAGTTGTGAGTGCTTACCATGACTACCGTGGACCACTCCAACGGCAAATGTCCCACGCCCCGATGCCCATTGTCCCCCCTCGCAGTGTCCACATCTCGGTCCTCGAGCGCTATGTCCCCCCCAACCTCCGCCCAAGAATACCGTGATTTGTTTTGTCGTACCCGTCCATCCTTCCTCGTTGACCGTATGAGCGAGCTGTCACCTAATGGCGGCTCCCTCCTCTTTGTGTACCCGACCAAGAAAGGTGCATCAACCTTCAAATCCCAGTACCTGGGCCCCATCCTCGATCCCCTTCTCCGCCAACTCGTTGTGGTGAATGAGTTGTCCGCAGACGTGGGCCGCCACCTCGGCAAGCTCTCGCCCGTCTCTCAAATGGATGACTTTGCCACCATGAAGGCGAACATCGTGGCTCTCTGTGAATCATTGAGCGATAACGATTCCTCATCTCGATTCCACGTGGCCGATGCAGGCCGTGGAGAGACCCACCTCGACCGCAGCCTCTGGGCCGAGTGGTTCATCCACCAGGAGAAGCCCCGCATGAAGGAAGTCCTCAGTCTGTACTGGCAAAACGGCCGCCGCTCAGCTAAGAACGCGAGCTCTGGATTCCCCGGCATGATGGGCAACAAAGAAGTCACCTCTTCCGGGCTCCTGAGTGAGATCTGCGATGGCATCCGCAAGCGGCGCTATTGCGAGGACAATGAGCCTCGCGATGGTATCGAACTTGGTGTCTTTGTGATTCGTCGAACGAATTAGATCGTTGCAGAATTGCCTCACTCTTTCTCCCTGTTCCTCGAATCCCTCACCCCTTTTCATTCTTCCACCCCTTCTTCCGCAATAGCATATTTTAACAAACGGCCTTCACAAAAGATGACATGGGACCCAGGAGGTGTCCCCGGTGTTGGATTTCGATTTTCCGGTGCGAAATAATTTTTTCCGCACTTTGCATGACTCGTTTGGGGGTTTCCCGCTGCGAATATTTTGAATGAACTATGAATACCCCGGTTGTTGTTGGCGATTCGGGTTTTATGATCTTTTTGAACTTTTTTTTTTGTCTTTATGATGGATATAGATATACACGGTTTTGTGGGAATATATCTGCTATTAACAATATCTTTTTCTTTTCTGTATTCTACGATATCCCTGGAGTAAGTATATGTATTGGTCGTGCTAGGTCTCGTCAGGTTCCCATTAGGCATCACCGTGACATTGTGTTAGCACTCCTTTAACACGGTTGTCCTATGCCTTTCATTTCAGAAAATGGGCTATTCATGTTATAGATATATGCTAAGTCCATTATACTATATATACTATATAAGGCCAAATGCATCAGATTACTGGGCTACGTCACCACGAACAGAGGCCCTTGAGAGGCTCTTGATCTAGCTGATAGCTAGAGCGTAGAGTAATTATTATGAGTTCTTCCACTTGATTAACTGTTTACATAGTCTATGATCTGAACAGCTGCGATCAATTTGTACAAGTGAAGGCCATCTGTGCCGATGTATATAGCTTACGATAGCTGTGGTCCTGATTGCAACCTTGGAAGGCACACCAATAGAAGACGGGAAAACTGATGTAGGTCAATTCATTAATTTTTATTATTCTTCTTCCTAACACACACTCTCAATTAGAATCAGGAACTCCATTTCCTGTTCACCCTGTCTCCTTCACCTCGCCGTCTATTCTCCTCGGGGCGGCCAAACATTCTGCCGTCCATTTCGACGGTGACCCACCCCTCCCATCTCATCTTCCTTCGAATACCTACTTAATGCAATCTACCACCCCTTCTCGCCCACCCTCGCCACATACAATGTCCTATCCGAATCCTCCTCCCCTTAGCCCCGGTGGCGGGGCTGGTGCACCCTCGAAACGCGACAAGCGGCGCACTGCGCTCCAGGAACGGCTCCAGGAACTGACGGGTCAGTTCAGTAATAATCGGGACCTCCAGTTTCGTCAGCAGTTGCATGCACTTCAGTGCGATATGACGCTGATCAACAATGCTGATCCTTATGGGACTGGGCCGCTGCCGGACTCCGCAGAGAGCATTGCCGCGTTGATTGAGGAGACTGTTGGTGGCGGCAGCAAGTTTGCGAAAGAGATGGCTGGCCTCGCTGGATCCTGGTATTCCAAATTTGTGCAGGAGGTTAATGAGATTAAGGAAAAGAGAGATGCTGAATTGGTCATGGCCATGGTGAGTTTCCTATTTTTCACAGCTATGAGGAGTCGACTCTAATCAATGGCGTTTTTTTCTTGTACAGAACAACTACAACAACGTTATGGAAAGACAACAGAGGGACCGTGACTTCCGCACCTACTTCGCACAAGAAGAGTTCCGTAACTTGTCTTCTACCCTCCGAGAGCGATTGGTCCAGAACATCTCCGGCAAGCGCGCCCGTCTCATGCGTGAAAAGGAGCAGCTCGACATTGCCGACACCAATGCCCTTCTCCTCCACCCTAACCAGTTCAGCATCACGAACCCTTCCAGCCCTGGCGGTATCCACAGCAACCGCAAGACTACTCGGCACACCCGTCACCGCGTTGACCTCGACGAGCTGGGCAACGGTTTCATGTCGGAGTTGAACAAGCGCAAGCGGAAGGCTCCGGAGGAGGACAATGGATCGCCTGCGCGGGACGCGGGCGATGCTACTCCCGCGAAGCGCAACAAGGCCGAGGTCACAAAGGAGCGGGTCGCTCCTTCCTACTCGATCCACTCCCTATTCACCGACAAGGAACTCAACGCACACGCCAACCAGGCACACCTGGCCACGATTCACTTCTTCTCTACATCTAGACGCCCAGATCACGGATCCGGCGCGGTGACAAACGGTAACAACACCGATGCCGAAGATACACCCGAGGGCACAGGCCATGAAGATAACGGCACCCCAAGTGCAGCCGACATGATGCGTACCGCCAGCCACAACTTCCACGCTACCCGATCTACCCGCACCACCGCCGCGCACAGTGCTCTGAGCGCCCTAGCCGACCTGGCCGATAAGCCCGCCACCCGCCCCATCCTCCCCTACCACGTCCTGTCCAACCACCACGCACGACCCAACGGCAACGCGCCGCCATTGACCTCCCTAATGAACGAGGAAGTCGACGACGACTGCGCTCGCATCAGCCGCCTGGCCAGCAAACCACAGAATTGGATCGACACATCTCTAGTCGAACTCGTGGCTGCACCGCTTCCTACTTCCGCAGAGACGATCGATGGCCACCCGGCCGATCCCGCTGTCTTCAGCCAGCTGCACCCGGATTTCTCGCCTGCCATGGGCATCGACTGGACTCCTACCGTCCACAACCCGGGCTTCGAGATGTTCCAGCCGCAGGCCATGGAGCGCGAGCGCAGTCGCAAGCGTACCCGCAATCACTGAGGGATATGCACATGAAGTTTCGGATGTACGTTAAGATGGGATGGATGGTGTTTACTGCAGGAAGCGGTTACGGATTACCCTTTATCATTGATCATATTAGCTATGTTGTGAGGGATGGACCTCGGAGGTGTTTGGGATTTCTATTTCTTTTTCTGTGTTTATCATATTATTTTTTTTCCGATCATGTTTGCCCCGGCCTGTCTGGCGTTGTTTGGACACACATAGTACTTTGTTTCTCAGGTTTATGCTTGCCCCTATATTGGGTAGTAAAAATTACATGGATACCTTGTTCTTCAGTCTCTGTAACTTGGGTTCGAAGTGATATTAATCTATATATCATAGCTTTGGGCCGTGGATCTCCGTCTACCTGGTCAGCGCGATATCTGGTCAACATTGCAGGCCAACGCCATTCGAGTGGATGATCCTACCATCTACAAAGCTTAATAGCCTGCATCTCCAAGGCCTAACCATTGCAAGCCTCAGCCTTCCATTCCCATTAACTACGCCAGATCCTCACCATCAAACTACCCAGTGGGTCAACACAACTTCCTCAAACAACAATACGTCTGCCTAACATCCGCAACACTGGACAAACCTACACTCTGAACAAGGCCTTCCAAGCCCTCCAACAAATACCCACGAAGACAACCTACCAAATATTCAACTCGCAAAATCTACTACGAGAAGTCGAGTATTAGGTTGAATTTGGCTCTGCACTTCTGGGTTGATGTTCCATATCGTTCGAGATTGATATCAAATTAGGGCTAGCATCCATATCATCATCATGACAAAAAAGGGAACTCACCACCGACTATTCTATCAAGCAGGTTCTCGATATTTCTAATACCGCAAACACAATAAGCCTCAAAACCACCTCCAGCTTCATGCTCCGACGCGCCCTCCCCATCCACCCACCCATCCCCAAGTCAATGACAGCTCCAGCCCCAGCACGACCAAAAGCCGAATCCCCCAAACCCCTCTTCAGCGGCAACATCCCAACCCTCCAAACCTTCACCGAAGACACCTTAACCCCAACCTTCCACAGCCGCATCCTCCCCGCCATAAAACACGACCATCACGAACTCGAATCCCACAGCAACAAAATCCTCTCCTCAGCAAACCCAGACGAAAAGACCCGCTTCCAAAACCAATTCGTCTGGGAACTAGCCCGCCACCTAATCGGCGAGGAACTCGTCGTCTACCCCGCGCTGATCGAGTCCCTCCCAGACGGACAGGGAATAGCAGATAAAAACAGACTCGAGCATCAGGGCGTCAAGCAGCAGTTGAAAGCGTTTCAGGGTCTTGAGTCTACGGATTCGAGGTTCGTGCCGACGCTTAAGGGGCTCATGCGCGATTGGGGGATTCATGCTAGACATGAGGAGGAGGTGGACTTGCCTAGGCTTGAGGAGTTGTTGTCTAAGGAGGAGAGTGTTGAGTTGACTAAGTCCCTGGATCGGGTTAAGATCTTTGTTCCTTCGAGATCGCATCCGCTTGCGCCTACGGAGCCGTTCTTTGAGACGGCTGTTGGGTTTTTGACGGCCCCGATTGATTTTTTGGCGGATTTGTTTCGGAAGTGGCCTGATGGGAAGGAGAAGAAGTAGGGGTTTAGGGGGGTTAGATTGGTAGAAATGAATTGCTATAGTGGAAATAGTATGTTAATATCATATTATTCTATTTTAGTGTTCCTTAAGCGTAGAGATTAAAAAATTAAAAGACTAATGGAGTAACTTAATATATGCCCTGCAATGCAAAAGCTCAGGTGAAACAGTATCGCTGTATAGGAATATTGGCAGGCTTGTTGATGACGGTCAATGATACCACGCAGCAACATGTTGATTCTCTCATTTCACAATTGTATTCAATCCTTTCGTTAATTCTATAAACGATGGAGCTTTCACAGGCGGGGCAAAAGGTATCGTCTCATATGTTTATACATTCAATCTCCAACTAATATAGGGATACGTACCCACAGATATACCTATGTCCGCTCATACCGTGGATAGCAATCATCACATGGGGATCAACTCAATAAAGACTGCCCAGGTGGTACCTAGGTACCTAGGTAGTTAACTAATTATTTCTTCACTCTACAATCCCCTCTAGAGCTGTTTATCTCCACCTTGCGATATTATCATAGCCTCAACCGACGAGGACTTGACCATGCGGCAAAACACCCAACTTGGTGCCAATAACTGTACAGTTTTTCTGCAATTTCCCATCCGGTAGCCTGATAACGGGTGTCGGGACTTCCGTCTGAGAATGGAATGCGTGTGCGTTCGGAGGTGGTAGCCCTGGAGGCTAAGAAGGCCTGAGGCACGTGACCAGGCCTGTGTTTTTGAGCTCCTCGCTCAGCCCCTCCAGCTGCCTCTGGTTACCTCAAGCAGCCTTAATGTGCTGGTCTTCAGCACCCTCTGGCGTCTATCCGACCATTATTCTGCATCACAGGCTCAGAAGCGTTTGACTTTGTCTGGTTGCTCTTCAGCGAAGTGACTATCGATGCCTCCACGTCGCCGTCCCAAGATATCTCTCTGGGCTCGGTTTCGAACATGGCTTCGCTACGCACACTCGCCCCTCAAAATACGCGGTAGTCTCGTCCGACTCAGCCATCAGCACCAGTACCCCTTGCTCACGCTCCTGCGCATGTTCATCCCCTATCCGTCCTGGTTCTTCCCGATTCCTGGTCCATTCTCTCCCCGCGCGCTTATTGAAAGACACGAAGAATGAGACGGGTATAATCACATCTCATTTTGACGATATCCATAATCTCCGTGCTATTCCTATCTGGCGTATGCGCGACACGCCCCTGCGATCGATCTACCGGCTCTATGAGCTCCACCTTGCTGATCATTATGCGCTGATGGGATGGGAGACGGAATATTTTTTTTATCGGCGAGATTGGAAGGTGCGAGATATCCCAGACCCAAGAGATCCCGATCCGATTCGCTACGCGATTATCGCTTCTATTGTTGATGAATTACACGAGGCGGTTAATTGGAGACTAAGTCTGGGTCTACGGAGAAATCGAGAGCATGTTTATCGCGAAGAAGATGGTGACCCGTGGCCACCCTTCACTCCCGAGGAACTGCCTGATTGGACAAAGAAGGTCGCTCCAATTGATAAGGAACTGCTAAGGCTGTCGGTGCCACCAGAATCACTAGATATGGAGGGCAATCTAGTGCTTGAAGCTAATGGCAAAAGTCCCAACTTTGCCCGACGTAATATTATCACAAACACTGGCTGGCTCTATACTATCTAGGAACGATTCAATTGAACATGTCTTTTTGAGCACCCAAAGCCAAATCTATTTGAATATCTCCTCGTTGTACTTGGGGCGGTATGCATCGGCCACTTGTTGCATTGTCTTGTAATCAGGAATCACATCAAACCCGTTCATGTTCATCGTCCGAATCGATTCTAGATCCAGAGGGCCTTCGTTGCGCGTCTTCAAAACGTTCAAAAAAGCAATTGCATCCGCAATATCTAGTTCCGCCTTGCGGCCCCGGTTTCCGGCGTGGATCCTCCTCAATTTGCGCTCGAGGGCCCATTCGATTGGAGCGGCTAGGACCTCTAGATTCTCCCCTTTGAAAAGTATGATACCCTGTTTCGTGGCTTGTTCAAACAGGGCCTGTCGAGTTTTCTTAGTGACGAAGATAGCCATGTCATCATTGACCCATTCATCATTATACGATAGCCGTTCTGCCACGTGGAGGACAGCACCCCGAAGGGGACCTTCAATATCCTTGTCTCCGGCAAATTCTGGGTCAATCAGGAAATCAAGATCACCTGTGCTGTCGCGGTTCTTGAGGTAAGACACTGCAACGACCCCCCAGCAGTGATGAGTCGGATGGGGGCGAATGCGATGAGCCAGGCATTCTGACCCATCTCATGATCAAGTGCTGTAAGGCCTTTTGGTCATCGTTAGCGTCGTTAATTTTGCCTTGTGGTCGAGGTGCTTAGAGCACCATGATATCCTAGCCTGTAGGATACGGGATGTTCAAGACAACTTACCGGCTTCGAAATCTTTTGCATTGAGATATTTCTTTCGTGTACCCATGATGGAAGATTTTCCTCAGACCCGACGCAGGGAGAGCCCGGAGGTTGTGGGTGGTATGTATGTTGCTCCTGCTGGTCTTAGGCGTCAGCCATTCTGGATTTCATCTCTTGTGACTTACAAGATCCAATCATAATTGGCAGATCAATGGGCTCAGGATGGAATGTGAAACTTTCAGTGGGGATCATCAAGAAGAGGGCGCTTACCTGCAGACTATACGGCGCTTAGCTGTATCCAATAATATCTGACACCCAAGGAGCAGCAACACTGTTCAATCTTAGAGAGCACCGCAGATAAAGAGGCATGACAAGCAAAGAAATGGGATCTATGCACACCAGTACAGTGAGTTTGACTAGTCGCTCGACCGGGTTGGGTCTTTGACCCCCTCAGATCACATCCGCTTGGGCCTACCGAGCCCCTCTCTGAGACTGCTGTTGGGCTTTTGACAGCGCCAATTGATTCTTTTGGGCGGATTTGTTTCGGAAGTGCCCTGATAGGAAGGAGGAGAAGTGGTAGGGTTTGAACTAGGGGTAGAGGTCACCTTGGCAGAATTTGCATTACTATGTATAGTAAAAAGATAATTTTGTCAATAACATACTATTCTTACCCAGTGTCCCTTCAGCGTGATGGAAGATAGCAAAATTTAAGTGTATGGAAGTGATCTAATACAGTATGTGCACCCAAATATCACACCAACATTCCAACTTACCTGCGAGAGTTGACTAGTATGAAGGTTTGCGTTTCGAGTATCAGCCAATATTGCAAGATTACTCGTATGTGACTAGTTTAACTATGCTTAAATTCAAAAACCGTTCTTAGGGCTCTCAGCGACTTTACTTCGTCCAGTGCCCGTTTTTATTTTGTACCTATGATGTTGTATAGGATTTGGGAAAAAACCCCAAAGTATACACTTGACTACGCCCATGCTAGTCCGTAGTGTGAAGACGACCTGCACGTTTCGACACATTTCAGATGTTTTAAATGAGGTGCCCGATACCAGTACCGTAGTTGAGATATTCTCGGATTAACTCCCAGAAGCCTGTATCAGATCCACTGTATCTCTGCCCAGATGACAGATACTGTAAGCATCCATGGATCCATGGATCACCCGGAAAGTTCGCCGAGACGGCCCGTACCTTACCGACCGTTAAACTTCCCCACACTATCGTCCTGAGCGAGTTCGACCAGGTAGGCCGCCTGATACTTCTACAGAATAAACACACAAGATTGGCTATGATCAATAAAGCGGATATATATAGCCTCACTATATCAGAACACCCAGTATTCACACCAGAGCCTTTTGTACCCCGGTGATGCAACCGCTGCCATGAAGGGCACAGCAGAATCGATTCCCCAAGGTCGTGGTTTCTCGTGACGTCTTCTACCCTGCGATCATGTCGTTTGTTTGGAGGGGAGAGTATGAACAGAGGATTTGACTATTGGATATTGGTTATATAGGACGAAGTTAGATACATGTATGTATGTCAGCCTATTCAAGTCCTGCTCCTGATTTACCAAGTCCATTTTCTGCGCCATTCAGCCACTAATTAGAGTACTCTGAACTGAACGAACAATACAAATTAGCATCTACTATGCTTTCAGGCGTAGACTTAGAAGTCACTTTGCCACTATCTCATCCCTCCACAGTCAACACTGCCGATCTTGTCGTGCCCAACCCCTGCCCTGAATAGCCATACCGCTGTAAGCGACGCAACCTCCCAAGTCGATTCGCAGTCTCGACCACAGACTGCTGCATCTCATCGTCACCTGATGAAGATCGTCGCCGCTTCCACGCCTTGCGGAATTGGTGCTGCTCGTCGTCCTGCTGTTTATGCCGCATAGACAGGAAACAAGCATGGGATTCCTTTTCTTCGCTCAGGGCCTGGACCTGAAGCATCGGCAAATTAGTTCATGGTTCGTCATTTATCAAGTTCGAAAATGCGATAACCAACTGGAATACATAGAAAATACACAGCGAGGAAAGGAAAAAATACACTTTTCACATACATATGATAACCACACCTCTTGCTCAGAACTCCACGCCTTCTGACACCTTCCCAACTGTGTCTGCGCATGCACAAGCTCCCTCTCGTGCTCGGCCGTCCACCGGTCTCGACTGCGGATAATACTCGCCCAACTAACAACGCGAGCGAGCTGGCTTGTCGGACGCGCCTGGCTGGAAGAGTGCGCCCGGCACCCGGAACTCGAATCCGACGCTGCACCCACAATAATTTCCGGCGCAGATAATGTTGACTGCGGGGTTGGTGTGTTGTGGTGCGCGTTTGTCTTCACCGCTACCTGCACGTGGCTATGGACGTCACGGTGCATGGATATGGATTCATTGTTCTGGGCGTGGGGGCTGCTGTTGGGGTCTGACAGGATGGGATTCTTTTCATAGAGATGAGTTTCCAGTTCGGGGGCTTTGCCTTTTAGACTTGTTCGTCGCTTCCAGGGGAGGGATAGTGGTGGTAGGGCTCGATGGACGATTGTAAATACCGACATGGCTGGGATGATCGACACACATACACCATGTATGGATAAGGAACAGAAGATATAATCTAAGTATAGAGGCATAAACTTATTATCCTGGTCGCTGGAAATGTTCTTCTTCCCATATCGTACCAACCCTTGCTTTTATAAATGTCCCGGTTCGCCTCCCAAGTGGTACTTCACGGTCTAGCCAGACCGACACCAAAGGACGAAAACGCGTGCAGGGACACCTCGCAGGAACCTCGCACGGGGGTGGGGAATGCGAGGCTCCCCGGCTTCTGCTTGGCTGCCCACGCGATAAGTATACGATCGTGCAGGAGGCGCGGGGTGACCTGGTTGGTCGAGATGGGGGAGGTGCAGGTCCGGTCGAGACCTAAATGTAAATTTTGTTTGCTTCTGGGACGGTTTGACAGTTTGAGGGCTTGGTTGTACAGTTGTTTCATTGGGATGGTACAAAAGCGGATTTGGATGGCGTTGACTTGGCCGTATAATGAGCTGGAATGAGTTGCGTTCTGGATTTAGCTCACGCGATAAATGTTTTCATCCCTACCCCGTCAGATAGTCGGGGAAATAAGGGATCTTGATGCAGCAGACCTCCGTAATTGGCTGGATACGCATGTTCGAGATGCAATATACACATGGTGTTCGCAGTTGAAGTCAAGGATCCCCTTCCGGGATTTGGTACTTTGGTCACTTTGATCGAAACCTTGGAAGTTATAGTATACAGCACTCCATTCATGTCCAACTGATGAGGCTAGAGACTAGAGAGGCCTAAACTAATCACAGGTGCAATGAACCCCCCCCAAAACAGCCTAATACTGCATAAAAGCCCAACCAATAACCGTAAGGGAATCATAACCATAACAGACGCATTTTAAACAAAACCATGACGCCAGGTGCTCATCGGATATCCAAAAGAAAAGTGCATAATATAAGAAGAATTGGGCGAAGAAAAAAAAAGACGTTTATCGCCATGTATCCACTGAAGTATCCCGGTTGGCCTTGGCCTTTCGTTCCTCTCGGATCTGCTCGCCAATAATGATGCTAATGAGTCTCCGATGCAGATCAGCTTCTGTCCAATCGATCTGTCCGCTGCCACCATATTGCATGTCAGCCCGAGCAAGCTCGTGGGCAAAGCGATCGATAATGGCAAATTGGATCTCTGTAATGGGTACCCCGTGATGACCATCGGAGGTCCATATCCAATCACCGATGATGGCAGCCCGCCCTGGAGCATCGTAGTATTCAAAGCGCTCAGGGTATCGCTTGGCAACTCGGTAGATACGACGAAGCGCAGCGTAATGCTCATCGGAGAAGTATCCGTAGACAGCAAGTGGTCGTGGGCCTGGAGACGCCTCATCCTGGTGGTTCACCGGTTCTGCATCCTCGTTCTCCAAGGGATCTTGCGAGACACTCCGCTCAGAAACCGGTACATCCTCCTCTTCCAAGAGGTCTCTAGAAACGCTTCTCTCGTGTATTGGGTCATCCTCTTCTTCCGTTGTGGGGAGAGGATCTTGCTGGATCCGGGGAGACTGGGATGGCGATGGCTGTCTCCAATGGCTCTCAGGTGATTGGCTCGCTTGCTTTGAGAGCGGCTTATCCTGGAGGTGTCCGTCAAGCTCCTTCGCAGATTCAATGCTGGCCATTTCCTCTTCATCTTCCAAGTCAGACGCTTCCTCCGGGATAGTACTGACACTTGAGCTTCGGCCACGGTTGGGAGCTTTCAGCCATTGCGGGTTGAAGCTAGTTATTTTACTGAACCAGGATGATGTTGGCTCCTGCCTATTAAGCTGACGAGATTGTGGGGTGGATGCAGAATGCACGTTGGGTGATCTCGATTGACTGAAAGCGGCATTAGAAACGCTGATGCTGCCATGGGCTTCTTCCAATGGTTCTTGCATAGGCGGGCTTCTCTGTACAGCCTTCGGCGATTTCTTGCCATTGAGGAACGCGTTTTGTGGGCTGGGGACCCGTGGGTTGGGAGTATCAGGGCTGGACTGGGAGAGAGGTTGTAAACGAATACGCGCTGGCGTGCGCGACACGGGACCCTTCATCACAGAGTTATTGACGGGGGAATTCTGTGTCTCTGATGGGCGCGCGATTAAACCCCGAGGTGTACTCGTTCCATTGTAATACCGTGCGCGGTTTGGTGTATCCTCTTCTGCAAGCAAAGCAGACAGATCGACTTTTTGTTCACGGAGCTCGCGTACTTTAGACGGCCCAAAGCGTGCTACGTAATCATGCTCCGAAGGAGCGTAAGGTGACGAGCTCAGGTGGTCTTGATCTGCGGAAACCGGAAGGTTGCCCAAAGGACGTGCAAGTGGCTGCGGAGGAGACTGAATATCATCGTCCTTAGAGTGTTGTGAAACATGGCTGTGATCGTTGGCTTCAAGTTGCCAAATATCATCATAGCCATCATCCTCATCTTCTAAGGGTTCGGGCTCGGGTTCAACATCTTGGGGCACATCTGCTAGTTCTGGTACGGGCCCAGGCTTGGAATCATTGGGTTCTTCATCGAACCCATTTCCGGTCTCAGGTTCAAACCGCTCAAATCCGATGTCCGCATCATCTTCCGCCGCATTTTCGTCACTATCAATATAAACGACCGACCGTGAGTTTGAAGCCATCTGAGCCTGGCGGCTGACTGCTTCTCGTTCATGCTGCCATCGTGCCTCCTGCTGTGCCTTTTGGTGGGACACTGGACTTTGCTGCGGGGAGGTATTGAGTTTCGAATGTGACGGTCGATTGTATCTTTCTTGCGTCCCGGTCTCATCTTCGAATGGTTGATCATGTTCCCGACCCGTCTTTTGGTGGGACATTGGGCTTTGCTGCAGGGAGGTGTTGAATTTGGAATGTAAAGGTCGGGTGTATCCTTCTTGCCTCTCCATCTCGTCTTCGAATGATTGATCACGTTCCCGATGTGTTCTTTGGTGGGGCATCGGGCTTCGTCGTAGGGAGTTGTTGAGTTCGGGATGTAAAGGTTGGGTGTATCCATCTTGCCTCTCAATCTCGTCCTCAAAGGGTTGATCATGCTCCTGCTCTTCCGATTCTTCGTCGTTGAAGTCGTTATAGTGACGTGCTTCTTGTTCTTCTTGTTCCTCCTGGAGACGTTCCTCCTCGAGACGAGATGCTTCATGATCTGCTGCTATGGCCGCAGCCTCATCTTCTTCAGCGAGCATTCGACGCATAGCAAGCTCCTGCCCTAGCCCCATAGCAGCTCGGAGTTCTCGCTGGGTCTCAGCGTTGAATGTGCTGAAGACACCCTCCAACCGACGTCTTTTGTGACGAGCGTTGCTCTTACCCGACCACTCGTCTTCTTGAGGCCTAAAGGGACCTTGCAGGGCCAAGCTAAGACGAACAAGTTTGGCCAAGCTGGTCAATGTCCTCTTCTTTGGAACAATTGTTGGTTTAGCCGGAGACGATGCGGCAGGGAGTTCAGGGTAGGCAATCTCATTCACGTAGTTCACAGATTGCGGCTCAGTCGCATGTGCAGAGTGCTTCTCCGGAATATCAAGGCTAGGTTTTTCGTATAACCCAGGGCGTAGGGTCGTAGTGACTGGACTAGAAGACCTTTGATTGCGAGAATCACCTCGGAGGTCTTCGATCGTCCCAGGAAGTTTGCGTTTCAACCGGTCTCCGACTTCCTTCGGTTTGGGGCCACCGTTCGTCACAGCACTGGAACCGAATCCATGCTGCTTGGCTGATGGGAGTGTATCAAGTGAGATCATGGTGAACCCTTCACTTTCCATGATAGTGTCAAAGTCTTCGTACTCGTCTGCGGGATCTTCAACGGGATCAGCTTCAGCATGATGGGATTCTGCCCTTGGGGGGGTGATCCAAGTCGGCTTGTTGGGTTTGATTTTCTTCATCGGCCAGCGAAGACGTGGGGGTTGGCGTCGGATATGTGCGCGATTGCGGGCTGGCGGTATTGTGAGAAGAGGCTCGCGATGACAAGATTGCTCTCTCACGTGTAGATGATGGCATTTTTGAAGGGGTAGAGTGGATGTTCTCATCATCCAAAAAGTGATGTTCCGTAGCTCCGATGACAGGCGTCTCCAAACTCGTTCGGCCGTACTCACGGCGAAGATTGCCCAGATCTTCCATGACCGGCTCAGTTGGGTCAGGAAGCTCTGCAATTGACATGTCTGAGTTCCCCCAAGAGTCATCCTCGGAGTCTGCATCCCTCACAAGATTCAAGGGACTGGCGTGCGCGTTACTCCCAGCGAAAGAGTCCGTCGGACTGAATCGATGTTGGCTTTCGCCAGCGTTGCTGGCAAGAGCCAACATGGGGCTGAATCGTTGGTGGCCGAGACTAGTTTCACTAGGCATAGTATCCATGGGACTGTATTCACGTTGGCCTAGGCCTGCTTCATTGTTGATGGTGTCCATTGGACTGGATTGCTGTGCTTGACGGGAATCACTATTAGGGATTATATCCATCGGACTAAAGGGATGTTCATATTCAACAGTCGGCGTTGCCTGATCATCCAGCAGCTGGAAATCCTGTGGTTTGGGTTTGGGCGTGCTCCGTGGTCGGCCTCTTCTGCGTGGCTGAGAGTCAACTTGTATCCCAGGAGTATGGCCCGGCCCAGGAGTATGGCCCGGCCCAGGCGTATGCCCAGGGCCAGGGGTCTGGCCAGCGCCCGCCAGAAACGGGGACACATTCATATCAGCCTTTCGTGGACGCCCTCGCCGCTTCAAGGGCGTTTTCTCCTTCAATGGACTCCTCTCATCCTTTAATGGTATCATCATCGTCGTGGTCGAGGGTTTTAATCGTTTGCGCGACGGGCTAACCCGGTTCTCGTCATCTTCATCTTGCGTGGCTTCGAGCGTGAGTCGGATGCGCCACGGGCTAACATTTCCTTCCTGAACCTTCTCTGGAGAGAGCGACCTCTGCCGACCACCATTGAACCTCATTGTTGGTGACCCCGGGAGTATGACATCGTTGAATTGAATGGAATGCGCGCTTTTCGCGGGACTGAGGCTGGCACGCGGTCGCGGTCGCGGCCGCTTCGCCGGAGTTCGTGATTTGGCTACCATAGGAGACATCCAGCTTTGGCGCCCTGCGAAAGGTTTAATAGGCGATGAGATCAAATATTGGGCATCGCCTGGAGGACCCAGAATATCGGGAGAGGAGCTCTGGCTGCGCGACGAGGCCGACATGGCGGACTCATGTGATGGAATCTCGGGAGGCACGCGTGCCGTGCCACCGAAGGGGTGGAAGAGCGCACGTTAAGAAATGCGACCACAGAAGAGTGCGGTCTCGTAACTATTCACTGACTTTATGACACAGAAATAAGAGAGAAAACGCGGGGCAGCCATAAACAAGTCTCCCGATGCGGTACGAAAGAGCGGTCCTCGAGGTGGTTAGGTAAGCAGCCAAACAAACACCTGTGGACCGTCTATTATTGGACACGATCTTCTCTTTCTTCCCCTTCACTTGAAACATATGTGGAGATGTAACAAAATAACAACAATATTTCTTTAGCTTGCCATCGGCTCAGTGCTCTACAAATCTTTATCGACGTCATCCACATTGGGCACTTGCTTCAATGTTACACCGCAAGCTTCGACTACTAGACGCACACAATCCATGACCATTTGCACATCTTCCTTGGAGATCCCCAACCGCCTTGTTCCTCGGATATGCCAGTAGGTCATCCGTGGCATGTCTTGACCCATGACAGCGGGTAAGACTACCATCTCTGTATCCACGTCATCCAAAATCTGGCGGTCCGACAACAGTAACCCATATGTGATATCAGCAACCCAAAAGCCAAAGTCTGGATGATCTTTGAATAACCCAAACAGCGCGGCGGTATTATCCGCATATATTGATTTTAACCAATCCATCCCCCTCGCATGATTTGCCTCGTCGCATTGCCAGCCTTCTCGGGTGAAGGAACATTCCCCATCTTCCTCAGACATGAATTTGGTCATACTGATGAGTGCCTCTGCGGGTTTTGGGAGTCCGACAAGAGCAATGTCCTTGAATAACGCCTCGCGCATGCGTCGAATCAGCTCCGAGCGTGCAGTGTTGGTCGAATATGCATGTTGGCTTATCAGGTACAGGTATAGCTGGCCGCAAAGGTGTAATTCTGGCGTCGTCGTAATCGCACTTAACGTTGTCAGATACCACTTTTCACTGGCGATATTCGAGGCTTCGAATTTGGCTTCGATCGTGGCAAAGAGCTCAGCCCAGCGCGGCTCTGTAGTTGGGTTATTGACATTCATAGTTCGAGCCCGAGTGAGTTTGTCGCATATCTTCTTTGAGATCTGAGATCTTGGAAAGAACAACTCTAAGCGCTTGGTATGACGCAGGGTTGAGACTGTACGGTGGCAATCCACGGATTTGGGGTCCCTGCATGCCGCGCAATCCGTGGTTCGCACAAGTAACCTCGTGTTTATGTTGTCTTATACCTACCAAGGTATGTAGCTATACAAGAGCATGCCTTGGTGAGTTCTCTGACTTTTCCAAGGTTGTCTGGAAGTTGGCTCACTAATAGCCCCAAGCTATCCTCCACAGCCGTCTCGATGTGCTGGGCGTGGTTGGTCCGTCTTATGAACAACCTGGGGGCAAGAATTGCCGGAAAGAATAGCAATCTAGACACCCATGCCCTTAATATAGCAGCCCCTTTCCTCTTTAGGAAAGACTCAGAACCCGGCAATGGATCCAACTTGATTTAGCATGCCGAAAATCAAGCTAGCAAGCACGTTTGAACGTAAATCCCCCCGTTGTGCCATTTCACCTCCAGGGTTGCCTTCAACCATGATATAATTCAAATGTCATAAACGTGGCAAAGTCCTTAGCATGGCAACATATATAGCTGGCACTTGATATTCTCATATCCTTTCTTTTTACAAGCTTTATTCATTTATCCAAAGGCTTAACCAGAAATACCGAAACCCCCAACATGTCGACCGAAATTGACCCGAAGAAAATCATCGCAGAGGTGTCCGGTCATGATATTGATCAGTGGGTGCGCACAGCTTCCTTCACGCCGGAAGTTGAAGAGGTAGGAGACTCCATACTATCTTTGGCATTCATATGCGAAAATTGCAACAGTTCACTAACGCTTATCAGTCCATCCGTGGCCACATTCACCAGGAGCTGACTAGTTGGCTCTTCTTCCGCAAATTGGGTGCTGATTGTGCCCGCAGCAGCATCTCCTTGCATGGATTCGCGCGGTGAGCATACCTTCGTGCCCATTTTCGGGGAGTCTCGTGGGATACCTTCGATACTAACACTGTCCAGACTCTGGGAGCGCTCGGCGGAAGAGTGCTTGGCTGATTTCAAGTGGCTAGAGAAATACCTTCTATCACGTGGAGGACGCTCAAAGCCTACATCAATTGAAGCTACAACGTTTGAGTGGCCCGATAACCCGATTGAGCCAGTCGGTCCCTGTAAAGAGGCATTGTTCGTAGAGAAGAAGCTGCTGGAGGATCTGGAACGGCTTTGCTCGAAGGCAGACAAATCTGGGGACGTTGCTTTGACAGACGCCATTCAAAGCAGATTCATGCGCAAGGAGACAAGGCACGCTAAAAGCCTCGCAGACCTCCTACGACAGGTAGTGCGAGCCTCCAAGCAGCCTGGCCTTGGTATCTACCTCCTCGACCGGGAACTACGGGATAGCGACGGTATTGTTCCGTGGGATTGCGTCAATGACCCTCGCCAGCAGGACAATGACCCTGCGGAGGTCTAAAGTACATAGAAACTGCCCAACCACTAGGTAGTCCATGCTCATGGAATTCTTTTCATATGTTGGTGATTGATTGACAAGGCGGGCTGCCTAAAACAAATTGGACATTCTTCGGCATTCTCACTCATAGGAAAGACCTAATAAGATTCCCATGCTATAGACTACTGTTCAGGAGAGCAGAGTACCTAGAGGCTATAAAGAGCACACGAACATCAATACTCGCCGTTTATACTGGAGCATGCGCCTATAGTCGTACTCATTGGATTCGTCGATGGCGAACACCAATGTCAGGTGCACCGCACCTGACATTGAATATCATTTTCTACGGTTGCAGAGTGAAAATCTATGTCATCCTGACATGTGTAGCACGGTGGTATTTGCTGTGGAATCAGATCTGTCACAGGCAGCGTCAGAATGTGGCTTCAATTTCTTCCTAGTGTGTTCTGCCACCAGACCAACGAATCTGTTGAGCTCACTTCGAAAACATTTCTGTTCTGCACTAGCGAGGACATATCTAAGACAAGGTACATTCGGTGTGGATGCAGCATACTAACGCAATATTTCATCAAAGGAGGTCCATCTCCCGTGTCTTCAGTAGTAACCATTGGCTCGTCATCTTGGCAAAGTGAACCTGGCGGTCATTGAGGGGGGTGGCAGTGTCACTAGGTAAGATTTGGATGAGATGCTCACATGAAGCGGATATCAAGGGTTGAAGTATATGTTACATCATAATGACTGTCACCGGCATGACGCTGCAGAAAGCGTAGCTATATATCCAGCGAGACGGCACGGTCCCCATATATTCAACATAATCAATACAAACAAATTATTGCTTATCTATTCAATCTATCTTCGTCAGAGAAATTAACATAATGAGCGACAACGAAGTTGCAGACAAACACGGCAATATTATCCATCAAGGCGATTATGTCGCTACCAGAATTCGCGGCGGAACGCACGAAGGCAATGTTAGTAAATGAAATCATTTCACGGACGGCCTAGGTTCCATTTATATGGGTTTAGGGGGCGGAAATGTGCTAATGGCTTGCTATATGTAGGTGGAAGAAATTATCACAGACCAGCAACGAGCGGATGAACTAAATGTGAGAAACCCACCAAAGGTGAGTGGAATGATACTGCTCTAGTATTACCATAGTCTTCTCATACTAAGTGCATTATCTTGGACAGGTTCGCTTCAAGAACAAGGACGGTAAAATGGTGGCACATAATCCTGGCACTTTGGAGATCGAGAACGACAAAACCGAATGAAGCAGTCAGTATATCTGCAAATTGAGCAACTTGAAGGGCGCCGGACTCCACATGCAGCGCGCCAGGCTTATCATAGCTGGTCAATATTGTTGAACGGAATGATATATCAATATGTATGGGAGACGGTGGTATTCCACAACAAAGCCAAAGCTGATTTAGGGTCTGATTCTCTATGATTTTGTATGCTAAAACAGATAGTTATGATATCACTGTCCATGCCACAGTGGAAATATACATTTTATAATAAAGCAGACTGTTTGAAATTAGTATTGTCATTTAAGTTAGCTGTTCAGGCTACTACCGGTAAGCATATATGACAATGGCGTAGGATATATCCCCTTAGGCAGCCGGCCCTCTGCTGAAATTCTGTGCAGATCTACGTAGTATCTAAAAAGAGTTGTCTAAAAGCATTGTTGGAGTCGAAGCTGCGCTGAACTTTGCAGAAACATGGCAATCCTTTCCACTTAGGACCGGCGAGAATTCACGGCTAGCCCAGCTCCCTACGGCCGATTCCGAAGAGGAGACAAAGCCTTGTGCTTCCTTCAACTCTATCTAGGCCTAGTTAGAATACCACTGGGATCGATCTTCAGAACATGTCGATCGTTTAAAGCAGCTAGCCCCACTTATATGGCGTCAGTATCAGAAGGCAACAGACGTAATCTGACGCAATATTTCCCCCATTGGTAATGAGCAAGTCAATTATAGGAGGCTTTTAGTCTTCATTGGATGCGTCATTTAAAAAAGCATTGAACTATTAGCTTATATCCACAATGGCCATAAAAGGTTAACATCATAATACTATATATACTGCATGTACCCAAACCCTATTCCTCAGTCCACATTCCTTAACGAACTGATGGCTATCAGACCCGAATTACCTTCATGCTATACATGTGGCTAGCCGCTCGACTTGGAAATTGAGATTACAGTGACTGCCTTTCCTGAAATACTCATTGACATCCCAGTTTCTCTGGGTGCCCCAACTTCCATGGCTGATAACTTGACCCTGGTAGTGGTTGGGGATGAGGGCGTGGGGAAATCAGCGCTTGCAGTGCGGGTTTGTCATGCATTTTTTTCTATCATATACGAGAAGGTACTAATGTCGACCATAGTTTTGTCTAGACCAATTCGCCGAGGGCTTCGAACCAACGCTGAATGATTCATATCGCACGCGAATGGTGGTTGACAACAGGCCTTGCATCCTCGAGATTATAGACACAGCGGGGCGTGGTGAATATGCTGCGCTCCGTGAAGATTACATTCGTGATGGGGACGCATTTATTATTGCATACAGCGTCACCTCCCGGAAGTCCTTCTCTCACGTTCGAGCATACTACAACAATATCAAACAAGTGAAAAAAGACATGGAGGTGGAACATACTTTAAAGCTGTCGCCCTCCAAGCGCCCGGTTCGCTCGCCCATCATCCTGGTGGGCACTAAGACTGATGTGCAAGCTCAACGTGAAGTCTCCCGCAAGGAAGGACGAATGCTCTCAAAGTCGCTAGACTGCTGGTTTTATGAAACATCACCTAAGTGTGGCTCAGATGTAGAGAGGGCGTTTAGTGATGTTATTAGATGCTTCCGGCAAGAGAATCTTCCCGGTCACCCCAAACCTTCAGCGTCGAAGCGATCAAGGAAGGGTCAACATAGACGGAAGGTCCATGACCCACGCAGGTGCATCGTTTCGTAAATAGTACAACCATGGTTCATGAAGTCGTTACCAGTATCCGAAGTGATACAGCCCAGGAGAGTTTCGATGGGTAATTAGTCCGGACAAGACCCTTTAGCAACATCAATTTAGTAATTGAAGGTGGAGATATATAAACGAGCAACTAATAGTTGGGGGGTACTTTGTAGGGCGGGGTTATGACGACGGTTGCCTGACCCCCTTCAAACCTGGCGTCTCGCACTCAAGGCAAACGGAAACACCAAAAATGTACAGGTTACGCATTTACCAAGTTCCCATCGTGGTTTTTGGCTTTCTCTCTCTTGGATGATACACTCGCTGACACTATGTAGGTCCACACCATCGACCATTGACCGACTGCGGCAACTGAGCGGCTCGATTGACCAGATTCGCAAAATAGGCGGAGTCCCAGGCGTTTCGATTGGAGTTCTTGACCATGGAGAAAATCTGTGGACCGAGAACTTTGGGTTCCGCGACGAATCCAAAACATCTCTTCCAGACGCAAACACCCAGTACGGAATCGGACATATCACCATGTCAATGGTAGCCGCTGGTGTTGGGAAACTCGTGGATGGTGGAAAGCTTCAGTGGACAACTCTGTTGAGGGAAATCATACCCGAGATTGTCCATACTCATGCCGAATGGACCTACACATCCACAATAGCTGATATCTTAGCGCATCGCTGTGGCTTGGATGGAGAAATTGCAACATTGCTAGCTGACTGTGAAATTGGCGACGTACGGCTTCCTCTCGAAGCCTTTTTGAAAACTGCTGATCGCATCCCGCACCCACTTCCGCACCGTGAGAGCTGGCTGATGTGTCCGTGGGGATATGCAATCGCCGCGCACATAATCAAGCTTATATCACAGCAGCCACTTCACAAGTATCTTCATGATCAAGTGTTCCAGCCACTGGGGATGACTTCTACCACTTTCCGGCCATCGTTTGAAGGAAGCAAAAATATCGCTGAGCCACATGCTTCACTTAGCAACGGGGAGGCTAGTCCATTGACATTTCAACCCAGGTACTTTTTTTCTTCGTTCAAAGCTTCACGCGGAGCCTATTCGACAGTGAATGATCTCCTCGTATGGGCCAAGGAAACATTGGCTGCGAGCCAAGACACCACGACACCTTCCAACACAGTATTGAAACAAATCCCGCAGATCCTCAGCAACCATATTGCAATGAAAAATCCATCATTGTTGGAACGATCGTACGGATTTGGCTGGGCCAGGGCCCAGCTTCCTGGGGTTGTGGGCCTTCTCGGTGGAAACTCATCACTCTGGGCAATGTCCGAGCAGCCTACCTTCGGGGCTGGAAACCAGTCTAGACTCATGATCTATCATCAAGGGGGAGGACCGGGGTATTCTTCTTTCCTTGCTCTCTTTCCTGAGACACAGTCAGCCGTTGTAGTTCTCATGAACACCACTGCGACGAGCGATGCAGCTGATTGGATCGCGCGACTCCTAATCGAGGGCCTCTTTGACTTTGCAAAACCCACCGATTATGTGAAGCTCGCGGAAGAAGGTAAAAGGCGAACACTCGAGCGGTTCGCTACACTGCATGAACGATTGACCGACGAGCGGATCCAAGGAGCACCACCACTGCCTCTTAAATGCTACGTCGGCAAGTACAACAACGAGGACTATAAGTACATGCTGGAAGTCACTCTAAGTCTAGAGTCGCAGAGCGGCCTTATGATTTCCTTCCGGCCCGGCTCACAGAGCTACCCTCTCCGTCACTATCACGACCACGTCTTTGAGTGGAGTATGAGCTTTGACGAAATCAGGAAGAGGGGGAGATATGACATCGTAGATCCTTCATACTATAGGATTCGCTTCGAAACTTATCCCGACAATCGGGCATCTCGGATAATCTGGAATATTCACGACGCATCAGTTCCGGATGGACTAACATTTGAGTGGAAAGATGAATGTCTTGCGAAAGCATGGCGTGCAGTACATGCCGGTATGAACCACCTCATTTCAAACATCGTCTAGGATTCACTACTGACTTGAGGATAAACGGCTATTTAGACATAGTGTCTGCCAAGCATTTGCAGTAAATGCCATAGAAGAGTGCCGTATTTAGTTTGGGTGGGATTTCTTGGGCTCGGGTGATGCACTTAGCATTGAAGATAGTAGGTACGGTTTAGGGGAACGTGTGATATATTAGACATAGTGTCTTGTTCTCGAATGAACTAACAACCCTTATAGGAGAAGACATACAACCCTTTGATAAGTGGGAAGTACGAACGAGGCACCGAAAGGGTCCCTTGAAAAATTGCACAGCTTCGGCGGCGGATCTAAGTTTATTCAACTCGCTTCCATTTATTGAAATTTATGTATTATACATTCAGGAACCTTGCTCTATTCTCATCATCCACAGGCGATTGGTGGATACCAGGTTATATTTAAAGTCGTACCCGATTCCTTCAACCTTGTATTCCGCTTTGAGGTTGTTAAGCTCGTCTGGCTGGGCAAGAACGGATCCAAGTGGATCAACCGCCACGCATAGGATGTCCTTGCTGTGTTTCTTAAGAACTTTCATTGTGCCCGTAACGGTTCCTCCGGTACCAGCTCCGCTGATTAACACGTCGATATGTCCCTCTGTCTGGTGCCATAGCTCCTCTGCGGTACCAAACTCGTGTGCAGCCGGGTTTTCAGGGTTTGTGTATTGATTGAGGATAAAAGAGTTCGGAATCTCTTTGTGGAGACGCTGTGCCACGCTGATTATGGAGTCCGGAGAGTCGATGGCAACGCCCGCTGGAGTACGGACGACCTTCGCTCCTAAAGCTTTCAAAATCCGCTCCTTTTCAAGCGACATCTTCTCCGAGAGAGTGATGATGCATTTGTAGCCCTTGATGGCCGCCATCAGGGCAATAGCGATTCCACTGTTCCGTCATATGACATTAGCCCTTTTCCTTACTTCTCATGTAGCCGCTTTTCGACTCACGTGTTGCCACTCGAAGCCTCAATCAACGTATCTCCGGGTTTGATCGTCCCATCTCTTTCCGCTTTCTCAACCATGCGTTTGGCGATCCGGTCCTTCACTGAACCACCCGCATTAAAGTATTCGAGCTTCGCATACACCTGCGCTTTAATACCAATCGCAGCAGGGAGGCGGTTGAGACGGACTAATGACGTAGCTCCAATGCAGTCTGCGACAGAACCATTCTTAAGTTGGCCAAGAAACGGCGCGGCTTTGCTTGTTTCTTCCATTGGATTGTATGATCTTTTCGATTCGTGAGGCTTGATGATAATTAGTGAAGAAAAGTCTTTTCTGGATTGTTTTGGAGGTGATGGTTATCTAGTTTAGGAAACCGATAGGGCGCAGTTACCAGGTTTCCCAAAAAGGAAATTGCAAGGGCTCAATCGGCGCCAAGCTTTTCTCGGAAACATCCATTTGTATAACTGACGTCATTGTGCAAAGGAACGTGCCCAGGAGGGGAGAATACCTACTACATAAAAAGATATCTGGGTAAGCAACACGCTGGACCGTTTTAGTTTATGAATTGACATGGGGCGGTGCACTACCAAGAAGGAAACCAGTAGGGCGTATATCAGATGGAAACTCCGGGTGACTCCGAGAAAGAAAATGGAGTCGTTTGCCCCACATCAACGGCCTTTCTTAAAACGACGCAGATACCCAGTTTTTGATTTCCCTTCATATTTTCTCTCATTAGACTATTCGCCTATCAGTAAACGTTAACCGACACTGAAAATGACGACACCACCGGAACGGCTTCAGTCCCCCGAAGGTAAGTCTCGCCTGATCAAACACTTCGAACAAAGGTATGAGATTTTTTTTCTTATTCAATAGAGTGATAGGGGTCTGACAACTCCCAGTTCAATCGAGAACCACAATGCTGCGTGGGACAACCTTTGGGAGACTGATAACAGCGACATGTGGGACAGAGGGAAACCCTCGCCTGCCTTGATTGACCTCCTGGAGCAAAGGGCGGACATCTTGAGCCCAATTGCAGCTAACGGCCAGAGGAAGAAGATCCTCGTACCTGTAAGAGATCTCCTTTTACATTTCCCGCGAACTCCAGGAAACTTACTCTGTGTAGGGATGCGGAAAAGGCTACGATGTGGTCATGCTTGCTCTTCACGGATTCGATGCCGTTGGGCTCGAGATCTCAGCCAAGGGAGTTTCTACTGCCGAGGAGTACGCACAGAAAGAACTCCAAGCGCCACAAGCATACAACTTCGGGTATGCTTGGGCAAATAAGTTTGAAAGAGGCTCTGTGTCTTTCATTCAGGGTGATTTCTTCCACTCAGACTGCACGAAGGGGGAGAAGTTCGACGTAATTTATGACTACACTGTAAGTCATCCGACCTGTGGACCTCTGCACGTAAGCTAATTCAAGGCAGTTCCTTTGCGCTCTTCATCCGAATATGCGTGCTCAGTGGGCCTCGCGTATGGCTGACCTGGTGTTTTCGGGTGGCCTTCTGGTTTGTCTGGAGTTCCCTCTCTTCAAAGAGATCAGTTATCCAGGCCCACCATGGCCCTTGCAAGGCGTGCACTGGAATTTGCTGGCTGAGGGTGGTGATGGAATCCTCTATCCCCCCTAAACAAAAGCAACAGGTGGGAACAGGATCTTTCGAGAGGAAGTGGTATATCAAGCCCGAGAGGTCCTACGAGAGTGGACAAGGTACCGATATGTTGAGCATTTACGCAAGGAAGTAAACCCATAACGGTTAGAACTTGAGCAACTTTTAGAGCAAAGCAATGTCAAGTATCCAAGTCTTGTTATACATAGGTGTGCTCTCTTGCTGGGTGTCATAGGGCGTGATTCAAGGACTTTACATATAACTTGGATATGAACTGATAATTCTTTCGTTTCTTACTGGGTATGCACGTTTTGTCTGAGCCCAGTTTACTGGTGTGGAATTTAGTGCTGATGAATTGCGCCCTGTCGATTTCCTTTTGGGGAATTAGCGTCCTAATATCCCTCGCAAGTGGTACCCTTTAAAACTCGGCCGAGTTATCTTGTTCAAACCGTAGATTTATCTTTCTCTTATTATTTGAAAAGATTTATTCGAAAAGGTTTCTTCTTCCAACCGACAACTGACTACAATATGGGAGGCTTTGGTACCCGTGCTATTCGATCAGGCCTGCCGCGTGACGCCGGCACAGGTGCCCTGGTCGAGCCTGTAAGTACACCCAGAGCATCCAGACTAATTCAAAGCTGAAATAGTATCTACCTAGATATTCCTTGCCACTACCTTTGCTCAGCATCAAGTGGGAACTCCCACAGGCTCTTATATCTACAGCCGCTCCGCGAACCCGAGCCGCGAAAGCTTCGAGAAAGCTATCGCTGAATTGGAGTCGGCAGAGTATGCTCTAGCATTTTCTTCCGGAATGGCTGCAACTGCTGCTGTCCTCCAAGGGCTCGCGGTGAACTCGCATGTTGTCGCCATGGGAAGTCTGTACGGTGGAACCCACATGTACTTGATGCATCTTGCCCCAGCATTCGGAATAAGAGTATCATTCGTGGACGATATCCACACAGAACTGGGCCCGCTCATGAGTGAATCCAAGGAAAAGGCCGCTGTTGTGTGGATCGAGTCGCCGAGTAACCCGACTCTGTCACTTGTCGACATCAAAGCTGTGGCAGACATAGCCCATGCCGGAGGAGCTCGTATCGTGGTGGACAACACCTTCTTGTCTCCTTATTTCCAAATCCCTTTGAACCATGGTGCGGATATTGTGCTGCATTCAGTTACCAAGTATATCAACGGCCACAGTGTAAGTCCGACGCTACGAACTAGTTCGATTACATTTACTGAAATACTTTAGGACGTCTTGATGGGTGTGATTGCCTCTAACTGCCTTAAAATGAAGAAAAATCTATCCTTCATTCAAAATGCCGCCGGAAGCGTTCCTGGTCCATTTGACTGTTGGCTTGCTCGTCGTGGAGTCAAAACTCTTCATCTCCGTGCTCCTGCCGCATCTCGCAATGCTCTGGCGATAGCAAAAGTGTTAGCCGCGTCACCACTTGTTCTGAGCGTCAATTATCCTGGACTTGATGATCATCCCGACCGAGCTATTGCACTTAAGCAGCATCGGGATGGTCTCGGCGGGGGAATGGTTTCATTCCGAATCCGATGTGGGCGTGACGCTGCCGCTAAGTTCTGTGAGGGCTCAAGGCTTTTCACATTAGCGGAAAGCTTGGGGGGGCTTGGAGAGTCTTTGTAAAATTCCGGCTACAATGACACATGCTGCAATGCCACAGCATGTGCGGGAGAAGGGTGGGATTTACGATGATTTGATTAGGCTAAGTGTCGGTGTGGAAGATGGGGATGACTTGATGCAGGATATTCTAGAAACCTTGGATGTTGCTGCTCAGAAATAGTATATTTTGTCGATGCCCAAAAAGCAGGACCACTTTCAACAGAGGCAATAGCTGTGGGCTTAGTGCTGAAAATCACGTCGAAAAGCGAGGCGGATCTCCCTCGGGTCATAGACGTGAAGAGAAGTCTGAGTGTGGTGACATTTTTATCCACTGTGCCATGGAATGGTATTCCAACGGTATACGCAGGGCCTGGGTCAAGTATGAAACGCGGTTTACGTCGAGAATGCTTCAAGTTGTCCAAAGTCAAGTTACTACTATAAATTGGGAGAGAGTAACTGATTCGGATAATCAGGATAAGCCTGTTTACATTTCTCATTTGAATATCCCCATATACCCTACTGTTGATATGGATATGATCGCCACGTTTTACTCCTCTGAGACAGCTCGTCAATACCCATATTTTCCTCTTTGCTCTGCATCCCACCCTTTTGCCCACCATGGATAAACCCGATATCTGACCACCACTCAAAAAAATTCCCAGGTGCAAGTGCTAGCGGACGAAGACCTTGTCGAATCGCACGACTGCCGCAAGGTGACCCTAGTTAAACACATCTACAAGCATTTCGATCTCGATACACAGCGGGGCTCCCCATCCGCCATTATCGCCGCAATGAACTATCTGCCTCTCAGAAGCACTTTCTTATCAAAATTGGCCTGACAAAGCTAATAAGCTTGCTGTCGTGATCCGCGAACACTGCACCCGCGTGGTGGTGGGGCTGGGCGGTTATGGTGGGTACGTTGTGGATCCCGCGATCACCAAGATCTACCGGAGACGCTAACCATCTATGGACGAGTAGGTACTCGGCCATCGTATTCGGAGGTATCCTGCGAGATATACACGAGAAGAACAAAACTGACCCGTGGACCTGGAAGAGGATGAGGAGAGCGGGTCTGGCAAGGCGAAACTGTATATCGTGGAAATCAACCCACTCGTCGCGGCGGTCGCTATGAATCCTATCAGCCTCGCCGGTCTCCAGGGTATTGTTAAAGGGATCGTCTTCGGGTTCAGTTGCCTGACCTACGACCGATTAGAATAGGGTCTGTAGGGCACTATCCCATTTTTATTTGAGATGTTCTGCTAACTATTCTTGTCTTAGGAAGAACTCTAGAATACTGTTGTTGGCTCCAGTGGGGTGAAACTGGTGGGCTTAAAGCCTAGTACTTCGGCATCTAGCCAACCTCGGGAGGGGAGCCACCCTTCGGCGCCCAGTTCTAGGAAGCTATTTTGGTGAATGGAGCGACTATTTCGACCTAAATTTTATCGGGATCATTATTCCAACAGTCATACAGAGGTCTCATCCCCAGGTCAGCTCCCCATGGCTGGGAGTGACGTCAACCACAAAATGTAAGCCTGCTCCCGGGATACATCCCCGAGAAAAGCTCCAACTTGTAATGCTCTGGTTTGTACAATACTTCCTGATCTCTCATTGTTGAAGACCTCCACTATGCCAAACTCATACATTCTTATCAAAGGGGCAACGGTGATCTCTGTGGGGCCATCGGAGGGGAAGCCCCTCTACTATTGGGACATTCTGATAGAGAACGACCAGATAAAGGCTGTAGGCCGAGGCCTACCTTTGCCTGAAGGCAATTCGTCCATTATCGATGCAAAAAACTGCATTGTCACTCCAGGGTTCGTCGACGGCCACCATCACATGTGGCAGCACCTCCTGCGTGGTATCACAGTTGATTGGTCTCTATTCGGTTATGCATGTCACTTAAGGAGTGTCTATGGGAGTCTATACACACCAGACGATGTCTACTTCGCCAACTATGCTGCTGCGTTGAGTCTGCTTAGCAACGGCGTCACAACCGTCCTAGATCACTGCCACGTTATAAACTCTCCCGCCCACGCCGACGCAGCAGTGAAGGGTTTGAAGGATGCTGCTATTCGAGGCACGTTCTGCTATGGGTTATACCAGAACCCGAAAGAACCAGGGGATTTTGCGAGTACTGCGATAGACACGTTTGACCAAGCCGCACGAGTCGATGACGCTCTCCGTGTGCGCCAGGAATATTTCCCAAGCAACGATCCCCAGAGTTCCCTTCTCACATTTGGTATTGCATTGAATGACCCACCGACGATATCCCGGGAGCAAAATATCGAGGAATTGGATCTCGCGAGAAAGCTTAAAGCTCGGCTGTCGACTGTACATACTTCAGTGGTATCACACGGGACCCCTAAGCCTGAAGTTGTCCAGAACTTTGTTGATGCAAAACTGATGGGGCCAGACCTCGTATTCAGTCATGGAGGTTGGATGACAGATGACGAGCTGGCTGCGGTGCGGGATTCTGGGGCTGGCATTGTTGGGACGCCCGACACGGAGCTGCAAATGGGCATGGGATGTCCCGTGGTATGGAAAGCCGCTGATATGGGCTGTCACGCGGGCCTTGGGTTGGATATTACTTCGAACCAAGGTAATGACTTCATGGCGCAGATGAGGTTGGCTCTTCAGGCGCAACGAGCTCGCGAGTATGATCGTCGTACCGTCGAGAGAGATCTCAGCAGGAAGGTAGTAGACGCATTACGCATGGCAACCCTGGGGGGAGCGGAGGTTATGGACATGGGGTCATTGGTTGGTTCTATCGCGTTTGGCAAAAAGGCTGACCTGGTGATCTTTCGCTGTGATGACATTGACACGGTGCCTGTTGTGGACCCTATCGCGACTGTGGTTTTCCATGCATCGCCAAAGAACATTGACACCGTTATCGTCGACGGAAAGATTGTCAAGCAGAACGGTCGGCTTGTCGGTGTTAACTGGGAGTTCCTGCATGATCAGATGATACGCAGATCGCAACGTCTGAGGGACGAAGCAGCGAAGGTTGACATGGAGAAGGCAGAATCGTTGTTCCGCTCCGTATTCGAGAAGGCCATGTAAAAGTAAAGGTGGTAGTTATCTGCTGTGAACCTTCCAGTAATGATGGCAAGCGCCCAACGCGCCTTCCCCCCTTAGCAATTTATGTTGGAGTTAAACACTGTTTACTGCACGTATATACAAAACCCTGGAAGGTACAAAGGATATAACACGGGGAAGGTGCATTGGGTTGGCAGAATCTCAGCCTCACTATACTTAGGTAGATATCGCCGATTTAGGAAACGATGGACCAACATTGGAATATTCAACTCCCTTCTTTTGTGCATTGCCGTAATATACCTATATTAGACCATTCTCCTAATAAACATTGAGATACTATATACTCTCAATAACAGTCTGATTGGAGTAGATTTGAGCTACCTCATATATGAGTAATGTACTATAGGAACCCCGAGGAAGAGAGCGTTGCCATTGAAAGCCACAAGAACAGGGACATCTGAGATAAAACAAATCAGGATTAGTCTGCTTCGCTCGGAAAAGTTCCATCCAACGTTCTTTTTCAATAGAAGTGACTAGTTAGATTATTTTCTTTCATCCCGTGGACTCTTGTAGCCTGACAGGCTATATGAGCCAGTCTAATGATAGCATAGTCTACCCTTAAACCAGTCCCCGGCTATTTAATACACCTTATATTAAAACTGTTGAGTAAAAACCGTGCTTTGACATTGGGTTCTAGGCTTTTTATCATGCTGGACTTTGGCCCTAGGGGCCAGTTAGTGGATCGGCCCGCAATCAGTGGCGAACCTGCGACCTACTCTCAATTTCTGATAACGATTCAAGCACCAATGGTTGTCATAAAAAAATATTTCAACTCCTAATAGATGTTAGAATGACGAATCGTAAAGATTTTGTGCTGATTCTAGGGTTGGGGACAGGGATCGGAGGAATCCCGCCCTAAGGCTGTATGATATGCATTGCCTGACATTCCCAACGGTTCAACACTTTCTTGCTGGGAGCAACGTAACGGGTGATTGACTCGTTGGTATGAGATACCAAGAAATCCTTTTATGTTAAATAATGTTCCTGCATTTAGGGTCCGGAATTTGAAAACATTTTCACCTTCTCACAGGAATCAATTTCATCCTCGGGATTTCATAAACACTGGCAAGGCACCTCCGAGTTTCAATCTCACGACCATAATGGCGAAATCTGAGCCCAGTAACAAGGTGCATATCAGCGAGAAGCCCGTCACGCTTGGCAACTGGTACCAACATATCAACTGGGTCAACACAACCCTCATCCTAATAGTACCCGTCGGTGGCATCGTCGCTGCATTCTATACACAGCTTAGGGCGATCACAGCTGCCTGGGCAATTCTCTACTACTTTTGGACCGGGCTGGGTATCACAGCTGGCTACCATCGTCTGTGGGCGCACAGATCTTACGAAGCGTAAGTCTGCCGCCGTTCCCCCCATGCTCCAGTTTGCTTCAAACTTAAGCACTGACTGACATCTGATATCTCTAGTGGTCTCCCAATTAGAATATTCCTCGCATGTGTCGGCGGTGGCGCCGTCCAAGGCTCGATCCGGTGGTGGAGCAGTAAGCACAGGGCACACCACCGATGGACCGACACAGTCAAGGACCCATACAGCGTCATGAAGGGTCTTTGGTATTCACACTTTATGTGGATGGTTCTGAATCAAAATCCAAAGAACCGTGGCAGGACTGACATCTCCGACTTGAATGAAGACCCGGTCGTCGTCTGGCAGCACAAACACTATGGATCTGTCATCTTGGTCTTTGGGATGCTGTTCCCTATGCTCGTTGCTGGTCTGGGATGGGGTGATTGGAAAGGAGGTCTTGTGTATGCTGGAATTCTTCGGTTTTCATTTGTGCAGCAAGCGACCTTCTGCGTCAATTCCCTCGCCCATTGGTTGGGTGAGCAGGTCAGTCATTGTCCATATCCTGTTCTTATTGTATTCCCTAACACACGTTAGCCATTCGACGATAGGAACTCCCCTCGTGACCACGTCATTACTGCGCTGATCACCCTCGGCGAAGGCTACCACAACTTCCACCACGAGGTAAGAAGGTTCTCCCCTTGCATTTATATCGCATCCGCTAAACCCTGCCTAGTTCCCCTCCGACTACCGCAACGCTATCGAATGGTGGCAATACGATCCCACGAAGTGGTCGATCTGGGTGTGGAAACAGCTCGGTCTGGCAACCAACCTCAAGCAGTTCCGAGCCAACGAAATCGAGAAGGGCCGTGTGCAACAACTACAGAAGAAGCTCGACCAGAAGCGCGCTAGGCTTGATTGGGGTATTCCTCTAGAACAACTGCCTGTTACTGACTGGGACGATTTCATTGTAGAAGCTCAGAGTGGCAAGGCCCTAGTTGCCATTGATGGTGTTGTTCACGATGTGAGCGATTTTATCATGGATCATCCTGGTGGTAAGACCCTCATTTCATCGGCCATTGGTAAGGATGCCACTGCCATGTTCAATGGCGGTGTCTACACGCACTCCAATGCCGCTCATAATCTCCTTTCCTCGATGCGAGTTGGGGTGATTCGCGGTGGTGGTGAGGTTGAGATTTGGCGTCACCGAAACAACCAGAAGGGAGTTTATGCGTGAGCTCTAAGTACATAATCAGACATCAACTCACCAGGTTCTAAATTTCACAAGAATATACATAAACTTTTACCGAAGAACCAGACTTGGAATTCCTTGGAGTTCCCAGGCCCGGGGTATTGTTAGTTGACAGATGCAAATCTACCGGGATCAAGGGACACCTGTAACAGCCGGAGTTAAGACATAACTCCGGCTCCCTTTTTAAGTCAACAAGAGTCATTAATTCCTGTTCTCACAAATTTTCCTCGATGGTCCTGATGGTCGCTATGAGTTGGCATACTATCTAACCTTTCTTTTCTTCTGCCTCTCACTTCCGCGCTTCATCGCTCCCTCGCTTGCCCCTCATCTCTCTTCCTCTAGGAACATGTCGAATGACTGCTGAGCTTTTTCAACGTATGTATTCATTCTTTCCTTTCCACATGCTAAACCTGATATTGATTTTGATCTTCAGTTCATGAAATTCTGAGCCTCTACTGGTTCCTGTGAGGAAAATGAGTCGCATGAGCATCAGCACCAAAGATCCGTCGACAAAGATAGAAGGCGATTGCCATGTTTATCGCACATCAGAATCAAATAAAGACAGCCGAAATTTGGACTTTGCTTTACGAAACGGACTAGCCGGTGGCGTCGCAGGCTGCGCTGTGAGCCTTACCATCTAAGCTACCAGCAGTACTTGTAGATTGCTAATGTCAGAGTAATGCAGGCTAAAACTATTGTGGCTCCGTTAGAGAGGGTCAGGATCCTCTTTCAAACCTCCCATTCCCATTTTACGCAATATTCGACCCACTGGGATGGGTTAATCAAGGCCGCCAGACACATTCGAACGTCATATGGTATATCAGCGCTTTTCAAAGGTCACTCGGCAAGCCTGGTCCGGGTCTTCCCATACGCCGGTATCAACTTTCTCGCATACGAACAATTCCGAGTAGCAATTATCACATTGGGAGCTCCCGAGAAAGAAGCACCATGGCGTCGATTTCTGTGTGGAAGCATGGCCGGTGCGACCGCTACCTTGGTAACATATCCTCTTGAGTTGATCCGTACACGTCTTGCCTTCGAAACAGTCAAAAAGAATCCCTCTTCCTGGCTTGGTATTTCTCGGAAAATTTACTTTGAAGGAGGTAGTGGGAGCTTCTCAAATCTCTATCGAGGAATTGCCCCGACTATGCTAGGCATCCTTCCGTATGCTGGCACGTCATTCCTCACCCATGACCTACTTAGGGACTTGGCTCGCACGCCTGCCCTTGCGCCCTATACTCTAGAAGCACAAGCACAATCTTCCACTCGACTAACTGCAGTTGCGCAGCTTACATGTGGAGCAGTCGCTGGCATAGTCGCTCAAACTGTTTCCTATCCGATTGATATCATTCGGCGCCGAATGCAAGTGGAGGATGTGGGTGATACCAAATCGAGCATTTTGAAGACAGCCCGATGTATTTTTCTGGAGAGAGGAGTGAGAGGTTTTTATATTGGGCTGACTATTGGATATGTGAAAATGGCTCCCATGGTGGCGACAAGCTTCTATGTTTATGATCGGATGAAACGATTTTTGGGCCTTATTAAGTAGTCGCTTTTTCTTTCTCTTTCTCTATTCCAAGGTTGATAGTGCTGGCTTAATCTTGGAACCTTGCTCCACGGTTACCAAGGAAGGGACTAACCCAAGTTGGAGAGATCTACCTCTCCACCCGTGGATGGATAGGAGGCT
This sequence comes from Penicillium desertorum, assembly GCA_028827375.1. Lineage (NCBI taxonomy): Eukaryota > Fungi > Ascomycota > Eurotiomycetes > Eurotiales > Aspergillaceae > Penicillium > Penicillium desertorum. The sequence goes on from JAPWDO010000003.1 coordinate 7,447,883, forward strand.
GACTAAGGGCCAGGGGCGGTAAATAACGTCGAACCCCACCGGAGTTTTGCCATTCACGTGGACTCAATCAATCGAGGAAGCATTGGCTCTGTGCTGTCAGTGGCAGAACGCCTCGTGAGCTTGACTGGCCCTTTAATTCAGTTAATTTACGAAGGAATTCCAAGGTTGGGGCTTGGATCTTTCCCCTCATTTACCCGCGTCCGCTTTGTCCCCAACAGTCCAATGATTGCCCTGCCTCTCAATCACACCACCTGCATTCGGATAAATCTTGGTCTTACCAGAACCTTTACCCCGGTTTCCGTCCATGCCCCCGCCCCCTAGCGTCAAAGCCATGCAGACGTAGTTTAGCGCAACTTGGGGAATGTTTATCGATCCGAACGGAGCTTCTTATAAAATGCCTGTACCCCTCCGTTGGCTCCGTTCATTAGTTTGCCCTGCCCGGATCACCCTTCGTTTTCTTCTCTTCTTCTGTATTTTGTTTCTCTCCGTCACAACTCTCCTGGGAGTCAAAATGCATTTCAAATCTTACGTGACAGCCGCCCTATACGGGCTGCCTGCCTTGGCCAATGCTGTGCCGTCACCATCTCACTCCCAGGCTGCTCCCTCGCCGTCTGCTGCTGGCTCAGATGCCGATCACTTCAAGAGCTATACGATCAAGGCAGAAAACATCACTGCCAAGCTGATTCCGTACGGCGCGTGTCTCACCTCCTTGCTAGTTCCAGATCGCGACGGCAACGTCCAAGATGTGGTCGTTGGATACGACGACCCCAAGGAATATCTGCATGATAGTCAGACCAACCGTACGTTCTTCGGCGCGGTTGTCGGTCGCTATGCCAACCGTATCAAGAACGGCACTTTCACCATCGATGACAACGAATACCACGTTCCTGAAAATGAGAACGATGGCGCGGACACTCTCCACGGTGGCTTCACCGGATATGATATGCGCAACTGGACAGTCACTTCGCACAGCGATTCCTCCATCACCTTCACCTTGCTCGATCAAGGCTTTGAGAAGTTCCCAGGAGACGTCATTACCCACGCTACTTTCAGCGTGTCTACTGAGAAGACTCAATTCAACCCCAGGGGACTCCCCCAGTTGACCGCAAAGCTGGTGGCTCTCTCTCTTACCGAGAAGACCCCTATCATGCTGTCCAACCACATCTACTGGAACCTGAATGCATTTAAAGAGTCCAACGTGTTGGAGGACACCACCCTGCAGCTTCCCCTCTCCCAGCGCTTCATCGGTGGAGACAGCATCTTAATCCCGAATGGCACGATCCACGACGTTGAGAACACCTACCAAGGAGCTCTGGACTTCACCAGCCCCAAACTCATTGGAAAGGACATCGAGAAGACCTACGACCTCTGCGGCGCCGGCTGCACAGGCTACGACACATGCTTCCTCGTCGACCGGCCCTCGACATACGCGTCGGACTCGATGGTTACAGTCCTGAGCGCTGAATCCAGCTCCACCGGTATCAGCCTCGACGTCGCTACCAACCAGGCCGCGTTGCAGATCTACACCTGCAGCGGGCAGAACGGCTCCATCGCCACTAAGAAGTCGCAGGCGAAGCGCAACGAAGCTAACGGCGGTGACGCCGGTGCTACCCACGTTAACAAGTATGGATGCTTCGTTATCGAGACTGAGGACTGGATCGATGGTATCAATAACCCAGAGTGGGGCCGTCTTCCCTACCAGGTCTTTGGTCCTGATGATGGGCCGGCTGTTAACTGGGCTACTTACCAGTTTGGCACTATCTAAACTTCATAATTATACGTACAGCGCGCTATCTACCTAGGTACCTAGGTATTTACATGGAACTAATAATCGTCTATGTGTGGACTTTTACGCGTAGCCCCTTTTTTTGAATTTATTGCCTCAAATCTGTACGAATAAGTCACTTCTGGCCAATTCAATAGGACATAAAGCGCCATACTGCAAACAGAGTTAATGGGTTTGGCTGTACATACAAATTCGCTCAACACGACCTGTGTAGGCATCTATTCAATAGACATCTATAACTTCGACAAAATACCATGCCCATTATCCCCACTCCCCTTCACAATCTCATCCTCCCAATAATTCGGATTGAATGTAATCCGATTCAGCGGATTCAACCGATGAGCGCGGTTAAATAGATCCTCGTAAACACGGCCATCGTACCGGCCCAGCGCACTATACTCGTGTCAGCTACGGTTAATTCTGCATGAAATCATCACAACCGACTTAATCACTCACCTGTCCAATAAGTAATCAGGAATCATCCATGAATCAACCAGTTTCACAGCGTGGGGTCGGATACGCGCCATCAGGTCTTGGACGCGACTCGGTAGGGAATTTAGATCTGTCTGGGAGACGGCGTTGGTGCGGAAGACTGGCGTGTTCATTAGTTTGTGTGGAGTAATGGTGAGTCTGTCGCTGTTGGCTTACATTCGAAGCTTTCGTTCTCCATGGTATATAATGCGAATAAGCGGTAACAGTCCCATAGGACGGATTTGATGGGTGTTGAGAGGGGTTTGTCGTTTGACAGGGCGTCGAAGAAGGTTGCTACGATGATCGATTCGGATTGTGCTGGTGTTTTTCCTTAGGTCACTGTATAACGATATCTCATTTCAAGATTTGGCTTACCCCGACTTAGTTTGTGGAGCTGGATGAGAAGACTATTCCAGTTCCGCTTTTTGATGACTCTTTCTTCGTATGCATCGTATGCCTATGGGCTATTAGTTTGAAGTGTTGGACGGTATGAGCTTTGTAGGAAATACCATAGCAGTAGCTCTCAGCTCAAAGCTCCTCACAATGTCCAAATCACTGTTTAGGGTATCGTAAATCGGCCTTTCTGATCCGGGACGGCGCTTGTTGCGAATAAACTCCTTGAATCGAGCATCAGTCTGATCAACCCCGGGAGTATCAGGAGACTTGGCAGCAGCAGTCATCTTCTTAATCACATATGCCGCAACCTGCTGCGTAATCATCCAATTATCACCTTCAACAGTTGGCTTGGAGAGGTAATCATTGTTAACCTGGATCAACCCACTCCCGCCACCAAACCCATGTCCACCCATGGCACGTCGGCATGTCTCAATCCCATCCGCGGCGAGGATAGTACACAGGCTCTTCAATCCGGAGGACATGCTATGCATATGAGCCAAGGAATTGAAATTGCCCTTCTCGATATCCTGTCGTGCGTTTTTGTAGACTGTCTGCATCGCAAGACCTGTGTAGTGAAGTGCGAACGTCGTGGCAAGGAGGGGCAGGATCCGAATTTGGACAGTCGGATAGTCCAGAACAGACATCTCCGGTCCCGTCTTATCGCCGTCTCGGTCTTGGAACTGACGTCGCACGATGCTGTACCGCACTGCAATGGCGACTGCCCGTGCAAGGACGAGTCTAGCGCGGTGCACCATGTTCGACCGCACATAGGTCAGTGATCCATAGACCAGAGCTGGCTTCTCTGGTTTGGTATAAATCCCTGTGTTGGGGTCGACATTCGAGTATCGTGATAACATAGCAGAGTGTGGAATTCTAGCATATTATTAGCGAAGGGAGTTGTAGGGTATGGATGAAGAACAAACCTGAACTGGTCAAACAGCATATACGCATTGTCCATAGTAATATAGCCATATTTCGGACCAATGTCCCCAACAACAATCCCATTCAACGGTTGATGTGTCTTCATATCCCGCACCTGCACAATAAACGGATGAGGACCATGCGAAACGTATTGATCCGGTGAAGTATGATCCGGGAGAAGCAATTGCGCGACCACAATAGCATGGTTAGCTAAACGACCCAAACTTCCATTCCACCATTTGCTCGCCGTGAGAGTCGGGCTATGCAGCACGAACTCCTTGGTCCGGTTATCCCAACGCGCCTCAAGCTCCAAGCCTCGGACATTACTCCCGTGTCCCAGTTCTGTTTGTGCATATGCACCAATGATTTTCCAGGACTCGATCAAGGGCAGCCAGTACGCCTGCTGTTCCTCGCTGGCCTGTTCGCGGATGGTCGTGATGAACATCTCCATGTGCAGGAAGTAAGGCGATACGTCGTCGACCAGGTACTCGGCCATTTGGTATTCGAGGTAGCTCCATTTGTGCGTGTCTTTCATTCGCCGTAGGAGCTTTGCGCGCACAACTCCTAGCTTGAACCTTTCCGGTCTGGAGAGGTTTTGTTGTTGGTCTTTGGAGAAGAGTGGCTCCTGTTGTATGATAGGCAGGATGCGAGCTTGTCGTTCCAAAAATCCATCTGAACCCAACAAGTGCTGGCCTAGCTCTTCGGTTGCGATGTTGGATTGTTGACGTTCGCGGGCTAGTGTTGTTGGTCCATCTGGTTGGCTTGGGCGAAGATTGTCCGCGAAATCAGGCATTTTGAATCCTTTGACTCTAGGAGTTCTGTATCTCAATCACAGTTCCATAATTCTCGAATTTATTCATAGATTCCCCATGCCGAATTGCCTTGGCTAAATCCATAGTATCCTGAAAATCACCGAGTCCCGAATGCCGACAGTTCTACCCCGCAGAGTAAATGTAAACCGCGGAGAAGTAGCGAGTAGCCGAATAGAAAGGGTACAGCGATGAATTATTGGCTAGGATATTCAGCGGGGGAATGTTGCCGCAATTTGTATACTCAAATTCAATAGGATAAGACCGTCAACTGTCCCAGCTCAGCAGTCACAAGCTCAGACAAAATGGGAGACCGCACTCTATTCATACCTCCACATGTGGGAGAGAACGTGTTGCCAAATCTTCCCTTTTTCCACAGACTATTGCGTTATGCGCAACGTAACCCTTCACCCATTGTGGTCCGGGACTTGGTTGCCGGCGTAGAAAAGACATACCACCACCTTGTTTCGGATGTGTTGGCCTTTCGCGAGGTTCTGGAAAGATCCCTCAGCCATGAAGCTCGACGTGATTTGAATGCGGATAATGAGGTATACATTGGATTGCTTGCACCGGGAGGGTATGAATACACTGTCGGCTTCATCGCAATCCTCGCAATCGGTGCAGCAGTCGTGCCTATGGGTGAGTTTCAATCTTCTGGAAGAAGACAAACGGCTAACAATCAGCAGCTGCCGCATTGCCAGCGGAAGAAGCCTCGTACTTCCTATTGAAAGCGCGATGTGTAGGTCTGGTAGCCAGCACAACCAGCGAGAAGACCGCTCAGTCTGTGGTTCACTATATGGGAGAAAGCAAAGGCGTGCACATCCCCTGCATATCTCCAATCGCATCTCATTTCCGCCCCACGCTTCTCCCATCAGACGAAATGGCCATCTCCTCCGGTCCAGTTCCAGATATGAACGCCGCAGCACTGGTGATTTTCACTTCAGGCACGACAGGGCCGCCCAAGGGCGCTGTTCAACGTCGCAGTTATATTTCCGGAAATGGAGAAGCCGACGCAGCTTATTACCGAATCACAGACAAGGACACAGTCCTCCATGTCCTTCCGGTACATCATGCCTCTGGCGTGGGGTTGACTTTTCTCCCGTTCCTTGCAGCCGGCGCATGTATTGAGTTCCGCAGTGGCAGCTTCGATACAGCGTGGACGTGGGAGCGCTGGCGCCAGGGGGGGGCTTACCTTTTTCTCTGGAGTTCCCACCATATACATGCGTATGATGCGGTACTATGAAGAGAACATTGCACACCAAGCTCCTGAGATACGTGACCAGTATATTGCTGGTGCACGTCAGATTAGAGCGATGCTTTGTGGTACTTCGGCACTTCCAGGGCCAGTGCAAGAGTTCTGGCATAATATTAGGAACAAGCCAATTCTCACCCGATATGGTGCGACGGAATTTGGTGCAGTCATTAAGACGGAACTTGATTCTGATGGAACGCCGCAAAACAGTGTTGGTTGTGTTGCTGAGGCGGTCTCGCTCAAGCTTACCGAGGAAGGTCAGATATTAGTGAAGTGTCCTTATATGTTTTCCAAGTAAGTCAAGTGTCCTTTCGAGAAGTGATGGTCCATCCTTACACGTCTTTTCAACAGGTATCTCTTCGATGAGAAAGCAACAGCGGATGCACATGACGCCGAGGGGTACTTCAAAACGGGGGATATTGCTCGCCGCGAAGGAAAATATTACTTCATCCTAGGACGTGCCTCGATCGATATCATCAAGTCAGGTGGCTATAAGATCTCCGCGTTGGATATTGAGCGCGAGATCCTGGGTCTGGACTATGTTTCCGAGGTCATGGTTGTGGGCGTCGAAGATGAGGAGTTCGGTCAACGAGTTGCTGCTACTGTCAGCCTCAAGCAAGATCAAAATACGACGCGTAAAAGCGTCACAATTGCTGAGCTGCGGGAAGATCTGCGGAGTAAGATGGCTGGGTATAAGATGCCCACTGTCCTTCGTGTGGTCCAAGGTGAACTACCCAAGTCGGGTACGGGGAAGGTGCAGAAGAAGATATTGGGACCGCAGTTCTTTCCCTCTAACTATCGACAGCTGCTTGAGGTGCAAGTCTGGAGCAGGGAGAACAAGGCGAAGCTATAGGATTAGATGATGAAAGAAAAGAACAATTATCAAATTCAGGTGCCATTCTTTACTAGACCTTATATGTCGTTAAATATTTACGTACACGCATTGATCACTCAAAACCATTCTCGCTCTCCATCAAATCTTGACCTTAGCAGGCGCCGAAGTCACCCGACTATGGACATAACTAATACGCTGGAACTTCTTAATAGCCTCCCCCCAAAGCTCCTGACGAAGCAAAGCATATACCCTGCACAGCATTAGCAGACATTCTTTCAGTGAGGAAGACTTGAATGGATCGAAACTTACCCCATCTTCGCTTTAGGCGCCCACTTCGCCCCCAATGCCAAAGCAACATTCAGCATGTCCTCCGGCTCCGCAACAGCATCCACAATCCCATCTTCCAGCGCTTCGGGTCCAGTCCACCTATGCGCCTCAAGCAACATCTTTCGCGCAACCTGCGGACGCAGCTTAAGACGAGGCAGCGAACCGATCCCGTCAAAGTGCAGGCCCAGGTTCACAGGAGGCATGGAGATAAAGCCGCGGCGGGAGTTCATGACTCGGTAGTCGTGTGCCAGGGCTAGTGGGCAGGCGCCGCCGAAGGTGTGCCCAGTTAAAAGGGCAATAGTTGGGAAGGGGAAGTCGAGGATCGTGTGGATGAGCTGGATGTTGGTTGTCAGTGTGGTCCTATATACGACGACATGCTAGCGTCTCTGTTCAACGCCGGCTCAAGTGTTCTCACCGGATAGAAGCCATCTGTATTGGCAAAGGGGTTGTTGTCTGATTCATCAAGCTCGAGTCCCTGGTGATTATCCTGTTAGTTCTTCTGGTTTTGTTCTGTTTTTAAGGCTTCGTCCAATGTACAGTGCACCAGAATTTGGCGTCGTTGCCTCGTGTGATTACTGCCCCTTCTGAGTCAGATCCCAGGATTCTTTCTACGGTGCGATAAGCCCGGATCATCTCCTGGCAATATGATGAGTTCAACCGGTTCTCCGGGGGTTTCTGCATGGTGAGAACGAATACATTCCCATGCCTCTCGAGGGAGAGATTATGGAAGGTTGGGATTTCCGTCATGATGGCAATTGTACGAAGATTGAGTATATATCGATGTCGTATATTTGAGCTGCTTCGTTAACCAGTTTATTATGCGTATTGTTTCAATAAACTGTCGTAGCACGCGTACGACAGTTCGTAGATCCCCCGCATTTCACATCCTCACGTATACGTTGCCGAAATTCACCGAGTGCCGAAATCAAATGATACTCGGGAATCTTCGCATGTATTTGCCTGGTGCCATCTTTATGAATGTTCCGCAATCTAACAGTGTATAGGTACATAGTCAAGAACTCTCTACCAGGAAATCTCACCATTCCATTCCAAGTCCTTGAAAAGCCAACCCCCCATTCCCTGGTATTGATTAAAGAAATCATCTGAAACATATTGTGACAGATCTCCCATAGTGAGGGCTTCATTGCGGTCCAAAATCGTAGTGAGAGGCCTGTACTCGTCCGAAGATATAGCATCCGGTGCCCGGGACTCGGCCCAATTTCCTAGCACCTCTGGGATCCCGGCTACCATAAACCGATTTGTGCTGCCACCATTCCCCGCGGCTTGTCCGTTGCCCATGAAATATGACCAAGCCCAGGAGAGTTCCGGGCCAAATCCCTCAAAGAATGGTTGATGTTCTCTAGAGAGCGTCATCGACGGTATTTTGTCAATTGTTGACGTGCTCCGCTGCTTTTCAGCAATGCTCTTCAACGCCCTTAGGCTGCCTTTCGCAGATGACCAGCGTTTTGCTAGTTCCTCGAGGGCCAGGTAGATGGATTCCAGGCTACCTGCTGCCTTCTCACGGTGTGACGGTACGTTATTGCACGAGAGCAGCCCAATTCCAGCAGCCAAAAGGTGGAATGTGAATACCGGGCTCAGAAACTGAATCTCATCTCGAGCAAGGAAATCTTCAAATATCCCTGCTATGAAAGACGATGCTAGAAGCACTCCTAGTGACGCAGACTCTCCGGGGTTGGGACGCAATATAATGGCGAGGCAGGTAAAGTAGGGGATATGGAGCTGACGTGATTCGAAGTTGTATCTGGCCAATGTGTTTTTCGGTGATGCTGCGTCTTCTGATGTACCCCGAGTGCGGAACAAGCGCAGCGAGGGTGAAAGATCGCGTGTCCATCGGTATAAGCGATTCTCAAGATTCTGTCGAGCTTCACGGGTGAGGGTCTTGCGACGACAGTGTTCAGTGAGATGGCCTAGAATAGAACTGATATCGACATATGCGATGAACAGAGTCGCATTTGAGCTTGAATCTTGGAAATCCTCAGGACAAGGTGGTGCCACCTCGCAATCCTCCAAATCCACTGCTAATGGCCGGCCCTGTCCTGCTGAAATACAACAATCTCTGGCCTGTCTGATGTCAGTGCCTTTCTGTGCTAGCGAAAAAGCACATTCCTGACTTACATATAGTGTCCACCACAGTCTGCGCCTCAGGGCAGCATCTCTTTGATTTGTCGGCTCTTTATGTAATCCAATCTGATGAGCTAACCCGACTCCCACATATCGCCAGAATCCACTAGTATTAGTGGACACATGCTCAGGACCTTCCGGGTTATACCAATGCAAAATGCACACTGCTGCGACGACGGTGACTGGGTTTCTCTCATATCCAGACCAGAACAAAGCTTTCGCGCGACGATAAAACTGATGCAAAGATGCATACGCGATCACGGCCGGTGCAGATGTGACTCGGCTCGCAGCGACGAAGATTGACTGGAGAAGTAGCATTGACGGCTTCTTAGAGCCACTTTCTTCTAGCCAACTCCGCTCGATTATCGGCATCCATGGTGAGCATTTTTCCATAAATGTGTTGATCAATCCTTCACGAATAGCTCGTGGTGGTAGGTCGAATGCACCTTGCAGTCTGAGCAGCTGGATGTCATCTTCAGTTGGTCCATCTGCGTCTCCTTCTGGGTAAGATCTAGCCTGTTCTTCGTTGATCGCCACTGCGTGGTCAAAGTAGCGAGAGCGTGCCATGAAGCTCGAAGTCGAAGAGGATGAGTATGGGTTGGAGTCTGGTGTAATCGGTACATAGTCTCCAATGCCAGCGCTACCTTGATTTGTGTCGCGGCACTGATTCTGATCCTGGTCATACCCGGAGCTTGTACATGGAGACCTGGATGAGTCGATATGACTAAGGTTGGTGGTCGGCTCTTCCCAGTTCATCGGTCTCCTAACCGCTTTGGCATCATTGACGCTGCAGTCACCATCATTACTATAGGCTCTTTTCCTCTTGCGCTCTCGTCGGCTGCGCGGTAATTAGTATATTTACTCCAAAAACAGAAATTGACTATCTTACAAACAGGGCCATTGATGCCGTTGGCAGTTCATACATACATCGGGATTTCCGTCGAAGATACAGCGAACCTACAAGAGATCAGTATGTCTCCTCCGGTTATTCGACTTTCTCGTACCTTTTTCTTATTACAGGCAACACATGCTGTAGGTGCTCGTAATGGCGGAGGACTAAAATCGTTCATTTTCGCTCTGACTGTCAGTTTCATAAGTAGAAAAGGGACAATTCAGGGCCGCAGTCTCTTCCCCGCAAAAGCCGGGCATAACCGAACCTCCGGCTATCCTATTTGGGAAGCTCCATGGTAGAGAAATGACAGAAATAGTGAAAGAAATAGTGAAATGACTTGGAAATCCAATGGGGTATCTATTGTTTTTGAAAATTTTACAGTTTCATGCCCAGCCTGCAAGCGTCCAACTTGACCGATCACCCCCAGATCTCAAGCCCGATCGACGATCAGGAACAGGATAGTCAACATCTCGTGTAGCTCCAGCAAGTCCGTGCTGTAAGAACTTCTCTCGTTCGATCTCTACCATCCCCCGGATCTTGAGACTAGTTGTGAGGCTTGCACCCGCCCATGGACCAAGAGATTCAACTTCGCGCAATACTCCTTGAATAGGAACTGGGATATCTTTGTTTTGCCGGCGAAGCTTTTGTTCGACGAAATCGATCTCAGGCACTTCCTTCGAGGGGTCGGCTGGCTCGTCATCGGTGGATGGTGTTTCCCCATTGCTAGGGGTTTCAGGTTCCTTGGAGGCTTTTTGGGCTGAAAGTTTCAGCTCCTCCAATCTCTGCCGTTGCCGCTCGAGTGCTTTGCCTCTAATTGGACTCCATCCATGACGATCAATCAAGAGTGAGACTTCTCTAAGGACCCGCTGCCGTAGCCCAGGAATTCGAGAACCGCCGCCCACGAAAACAATGCGGGACATGCATGTTCCTCGTGCATCAGGGTACAGTGAAAGAAGGGTGTTGTAGACAAGCAAAGGCAATGATTTTTCTTCGTCATCCAATTCATCTTCTGCGACACCTGGTGCGAATAAAACCTTCTCGACAGGTTCGGCGAGACGTGAGAACGGCACGTCCACATATTCTTCCTCGGGATTTGCGGGCGAGGGAATCGATAGCTTCCGGTCGGGTTCGTCTAAGCTTGTATCTTTTTCTGTTTGCGATTTGCACCAGGCAAATCGACTAACCACTTCTTCACAGTACGCGAATCCAACAGAGATCTTATCCGCAGTCTCCGTATCCTGGTTTCCGTCGGAAGCCAACCCAGTAAGAAGCAGCCCCATTTCCTGCATCAAATGCTTCATAGACCGTGTCGTTCTCTTCGTAGTCATCTCTCGGTATTCGTAGATCGCCGTTGCCGTGGTCTCGGCCCAGCCAATGTCAACCACCAAAGCTGACCGCAACCCTGCAGCCGTGGCTGACATGGTCGCACTGGACAGAAGGGTAACACTCGGGAAGCGCCAGCGACTGAAGAGTGTCGAGAGCAACGACGACAGCAATGGATGAGGCATGAGAGACGGCAGCACAAGAACCAGGCGAGACGTGGCTGCATCCGTCAACAGGAACTGGTTGTATGTCTCCCGAAACGCGCGCTCGATCTTGTCCTCGACCAGGCCCAGATCAACCTCTCGTGAATCTGGCCGCCACAATTCATATGCCCGCGTCCAGTCTTCTATGTCAACGGGTTGCGGTAGCCGTCCAGCACCAGTGCTGCCCTGGATCCATCCTCGATAGTCCCCCGCTCTCCTGGAGTCCTCAGGCCCAAATCCGACCACACACATGGGCGCACTGCCTCCTTCAAATCCTGCCCGGAGCCATCGTGCGCCTATCTCAAATATAATCGCGTCGTCTTCGCCTCGAAAGGAGGAGCTCGGTGATGTGCTGCTGGCGAAGGAGTGGTTTCCCGAACGTGGCTGTGGTGTGTGAGGGGAAACAGGTCGTGCTGTCTGGCTATTGCGCAGACCAGAGGTTGCTGATGTGCGTTTACTGGCACCCATTGAGGGTGTGTCACTCGCCATGCTTGATTGAGCTCGGGCGCGTTGCTATCCTTTGTGGGAGCAACAGGAGTCCGCGGGGTTCGTAGCGACAAATTTTCAATTCACCTGCTCACTAATTGGAGATTTAACGCCATCGGATTGAATTCAAAGACAAAAAGGTAATGTGAGATCTATAAGCCCAGGAGGTTCGCTTGGGGAAGCTGGTAGGCAACGGATCTACATCGGGCCGTCTTTATTTACTTGACAACCTCGTCTCTGCGCAACAACCAAGACATATTGTGCATCTTTAACTCCAATGGGCTCTTTAACTGCTTTTTAATTTTTCTATTGCTTACCTTCAGCATGGGTATTCCAGGGTAAGTCAACTGAGTTTTCCTTTTTTTTTTTCGGTTGCATGCTATAAAACATATATCCCGATGAACCCTGTGAGAAAGCATTTGTTTATCCATCGCACGAGACGCATGACTTCGTATCTCCAGATTCTTGATAGAAGGCTAACTTTCCAAAGGCTCATTAATGCTATTGGCCCAGGAGAGCGTATCTCTCTGGCCAAGTTGGCAGTGACGCACCTTGAGCGGACAGCAAGGCCGATCCGCATTGCAGTTGACATTTCCATCTGGCTCTTTCAAGTCCAAGCCGGTCGGGGCGGAAGAAACCCAGAGTTGCGCACTCTATTTTATCGATTATTGAAATTACTTGCATTGCCAGTTCACCCCCTTTTTGTCTATGATGGACGGCAAAAACCTGCTTTCAAGAGAGGCAAAGCAGTCTCAGCCCGCAGCTATGGCGATTCGCCGATCATCAAGCGCTCCAAGGACCTCATTGAGCGATTCAGGTTTCCGTGGCATGAGGCACCTGGCGAGGCAGAAGCTGAATGTGCACGGCTGCAGCAGGCAGGTATTGTAGACGCTGTCATGAGCAACGATGTCGATGCATTGATGTTCGGATCATCTTTGACCATCATGAACTTCTCAAAAGAGAGCGGAAGCGGCAGCTCTTCCGCGACTCATGTCACATGCTATGCGATGGGACAGGATGGGCATCCATCAAACATACCCCTTGACCGACCGGGAATGATTCTATTCGCTATGCTCAGTGGAGGGGACTATTTACCATCTGGTGTTCCGAAATGTGGCAGTAAGCTTGCTGCAGAGATTGCCAAGGCTGGATTCGGCGAGGATCTTTTGCAGGAGCTTGCGTCGCAAGCAGACGTTGATACAGGATTAAACGAGTGGAGAGAAAGACTCCAGTACGAACTTGAGGAGAACGAGAGTGGCTATTTTACGAGGAAACACCCAGCAGTTCGAATTCCAGACGTTTTTCCAGACCGACAAATTCTCGAGTACTATGCCCGGCCCAAAGTTTCCAGCGATGAAGAAATGAGCTTTTTGAGAAATCGACTCGCGCAGGCCTGGGATAACGACATCGACCCCCTGGCAATCCGAACATTTGCCGCAGACCACTTCGAATGGAATTATCGATCGGGGGCAAGGAAATTGATCAGGCTGCTGGCTGAGCCTCTTGTCTCGTACAGACTCCGTCATCAAAGGCCGGTTCTAGGCGTATCACCTGGTTTTTCATTTGTGCCCGATTGTCCTCCGGGCATGCAAAAGGTGTATCGAAGCCGGTCAAGCTTTGGCACTGATGCAATGCCAGAACTCCAACTAGATATGCTGCCCGCAGATATTGTTGGGCTGGATCTCCTTGCCGAAGAACCAAATCCGCCGTTTCCCTCCCAAACCAGTGTACAGGAGGGTGAGGAAGAGGACGACCCGGAAGTAATTGCTGGATCGCCGCCTCCGACACCGTCGAAGTCTCGGGTCACAAAACGATTTGATCCCTTCTCCCTCGAAAAGGTCTGGGTATTCGAGACTGTCGCAAGAATAGGTCTTCCTGGAGTCGTCAAAAGCTGGGAGAAGGAACAGGCCGAAAAAGCCGCGAAAGCCGCGGAAGCTGCGGCAAAGAAGAAGACCAGTACTCGACGCACTGGTCCCAAGAAAAAGGGACCAATCGACGCTGGGATGAAACGAGGGAGTATCTTGAAATACGGAACCCTCACGAAAGAGAAATCCGAATTGTCAACTACTAAACAAACTCACTTGTTGGAAGCCGCTAGATCGACCCACAATCCTCTTTCCCGGCTTGTTGCCGGTTCTGAGTCTTCTTCGCCAGTAATTGTGGACCAGGAAAACGATCCTTTCTCCTCTCCGAGCATGTATATTCAGCAGAGGCCATCATTGTCGGGGCGCTACGTTTCTCGGGAGGTCGATGATCTCCTTGATACATTCTCTGCGATGTGTAGCTTGTCTCCTTCTGCCAATATCAAGCGTCACCCGATGTCGGACCGGTCCCGCATTAGATCAAGGCGTACAGCTTTGGGAACTGGAGGGGTTGATATTGAAGAATCGGACGCGCTGGGCATGAACACCGATTATTCTCCGTCTCGACCGGCAAGGCGCACGGGGCTCAAAATTAGCTACTCGGTCTCCGACGTTTGTGAATCTGATAGTTTCTTGGAGGACTTCCTAGTTGGGACCCCGATGACACTGCCTTCTCCATCCATGAAGACTATGTCCAAGTCAAAGAAGGTTCCCAAGGTGCAGCGTGAGGAAAAGGCCGAGGTTGAACACATCGAAAAAGCTATCGAGTCCCTTTCTCTGTCCTCGAAAATCGATGAGGGTCAGCACGAAAACACCGCGACTCGCTCATTGCGTCAGCCCTCAACGGAGAAGGCACCGCAACCGAGAAAAGTGCGCAGTCGTTCCTCCAAGGTCGAAGATGTTGAACCACCCAGTCCCTACAGTCAAGCAACCCCCAACCCCGTACTTGAGCCGGGGCATACCTTGCCATTGAACTTGAAAACGTGCGAAAACAACGAGACCAACGTAAACAGGTCTCCCAAGAAGACTTCGAAGGAGACAACAAGCACAATTTCGAAGCGCAAGACTACCGGTCACCTCGAAAACATTATATTGCACGACGGCTTCTGGTCGATCGACCAATCTCCGCCTGGACAAGATCCGTGTGAAGGCTCAACTGCCGATAGCCTGAGCACATCGCGCAGACAGGCTGCCAAGAAGAAAAGAATCCCGCGCGTCAGCATTCTTGACCTCGTTTGATTAATGTCTTTTATATACCCTTCTCGTTTTAGCGAATTGGCGTTCACATCAATTTTATTTTCCCCGGTCTGGGGTTTTTGAATACAAGCATGTGTGGTGCGACAACATTTTCGATATCCTACGGCGTTGGATGGACATGTCGAATACCTTCTGGCAAGAATCAGGCTAGCTGATAATTGCTGGAACCCATGTACATATGTTACAGGCAATTTTGTAAATAAGAAGACAATGTACGTATGCCCGAAGGACGTACAAGAGACATGTCCAGAAAGTAACCATGCAGTAAATATATCCAAAGAGTATAAATTGAAGGGAAGAGATGAGTATCAAAATGTGCATGGCTTCAGCCAGTCTCTATCTAAACAATAACCCAATTCTTGATGCACCAAAAATAGAGAAACAAAAGAGAAACATGTCCAGATATAACCTCAAACCCAATAGTATTAGGGAACGAAATGGGAATATTGTGCAAGCGCTGATAAATCAGGAGTGTATCATTTATCCATCTACCCAAAGACCTTGAGGAAACCCCAGAGACCGACTCCACTCAACACGGGGATCGTCAGATTATCATCCCAGCCCCACATATCGATAAACTCACTGCCGGCAGCAACAACGCCAGATACAACACTCATGACGCTCAAAGCCAAGGGGCCAGTGACGACCGCCGAGTCACTAGGCTCCCAGCCCAGAAGACCGCGAACACAGTTCGGGAGCAGATTCAAGCGTCCCGTGAACATAAAGGCATCCTCTGGGTCATTAGGGAAAGCGCCAATGTAAGGCACAAACCAGCCCCAGAAAGCAGCGGCGGTGACAACGCCCACGAGCCAAGCCGCAAAGGTACCAGCCAAGCTCTTTCCGTGACGCAGACGGGGAGTGTAGCGGCCGTACAAACGACCGAATGTCGAGGCAGCGGTGTCACACCAGCTAAGGAGTAGCACGCTCATGACACCGACATCCTTGGGGAAGAAGCGGAGAGCAACGTACGCCCCGAGGAGATACCAGATCACGCCGTTGTAGCCGGCGACCTCTGTTTCGCGCATAAGGGCACCCATACACCGAATATATACTTTGTTGACCTTCTCGAAGCGGTGGCGGATGAGATCCGTTGCTGCAATCGGTACCAGTGCGGTAAAGAGCACTGGTGTGATCTGCAGAGATTGGACGCCTCGGCTATATAATGATAAAGTCAAGAACCCGATTGACACGTGCAAGACCTTGCGTGGGATTTCATGGCGGTGGATAAAGCTGCGGTAGCGTGCGTGGAGGGGGATCAGTCCGAGAGGAGATGGCGATCTTGACAAGTCGCGCAGGGTATCAGGGATGCTTGACGGGGATAGATGAGTGTTCGAAGCAGTACCGTTTGCAGAGCGCGGCGGTGAGGCGGGTATCTTGGGGTGTGATCGGCGGTTGCGCCGAGCCGAGGATGTCGTGGGAGATCTTGATTCTCGCGCTGAGCCGGAACTTTCGGCTGGGCCTTCTGGCTGATGCTGGCGACGTGCTGCAGACCGTGTTACCGGTGTAAGGTATCCATCGGGTGTCTCGGACGGGTCCGATATAGAGGGGGTCGGTGAGATCACGCGAGGTGTCGCCGGTACGGAGTTTGGCGAGGACATGCCGGGTGCCCTCACTTTGAAGGCGGGAAGCGATGCGGCTCGGACGACACCAGAAGGTGGCCGCGTACAGATATCTGCGTTGTCGCAACCGAATATGCCACGGAGTATCAATGGGCTTGCTAACAAAGCAATGATGGCGGTTTGGGAGCACGTGATGGTGCCTTATCGTTGATTATGGGCAAATAAGCTGGAGACACAAGGCAGGAACCCAGTACATGATGCGACCACCAAGTACTTGTTATATTAAATAGAAGTAAAGTAAATGAAACAAGACTAAGTCGAGGGAAAAAGCAGATCACGATCTCGGTTTCCGCCCACAGCCGCAGTCACGTGCCCGGTATCTAATCGATAACGGATATTTTTTTTCTTCTTTGCGACGACGACTCGTGAAGCGACTTGACGACTCGGCGTCTGTCGAAATTAATAAATGCCTCCCAAGTCATCTTCAAGAGCGTGGGATGCTCTGACACCCCCGCTCTCAGAATGGTCCCTCGATGCTGTGGCCTCAATGGGCTTCACGCGCATGACTCCAGTCCAGGCCTCGGCCATTCCTCTGTTTATGCAACATAAAGATGTGGTGGTGGAAGCTGTCACTGGAAGTGGAAAGACATTGTCTTTCTTGATTCCAATTGTGGAAAAGCTTCTTCGCCTTGATCAACCCCTCAAGAAGCATCATGTTGGAGCAATTGTCATTTCACCGACTAGGTGGGTAATGCGCAAATCCAGTTCTGCGGAGTCCGTTGCTAATATTGATATATCAGAGAATTGGCCTCCCAAATTCACCAAGTTCTTCTCTCGCTATTGGAGTTCCACCCTGCGTCGGCCGCAGCCATCAAACCCGCCGAAGATGGTGCACCTCGTCCGAAAACCTCTTCCTCCACATTGAAGGTCGTCCCACAACTTCTTCTGGGCGGCGGGACATCTCCGGCAGAAGATCTGAAATTATTCCTCAAAAATTCGCCCAATGTATTGGTTTCTACACCCGGAAGATTGTTGGAGTTACTTTCGTCACCTCACGTCCACTGCCCCCAGGCATCTTTTGAAATGCTTGTCCTGGACGAGGCGGACAGACTTCTGGATCTCGGATTCAAGGATGATCTACAGAAGATCCTGAACCGGCTGCCTAAACAGCGACGGACAGGATTGTTCAGTGCCAGTATTAGTGAAGCAGTTGATCAGATCGTCCGGCTTGGCCTACGAAATCCCGTCAAAATTGCTGTCAAGGTCAAAGGAGGATCTGGCGTGGAAGAAAAGCGCACTCCGGCGAGGTATGTCTTTCGATCTCATGTTCCAAGTTCAAAACAAGACCAGTCTAACCGCTGAATAGTCTGCAAATGACCTACTTGACGACACCCCCGCTTCACAAATATGCCATCCTGAAGCACATCCTCTCCACGGTCCAGCCCACACCCCAAAAAACCATCTTCTTCGTATCGACATGCTCCAGTGTCGACTATCTCGCCACAATACTACCCATAATCCTAGGAGACGAATTCGTGCTTGTCCCACTCCACGGGAAACACCAAGCCAACGTCCGCCAAAAGAACTTCAACCGCTTCACCACCTCCACAACCCCCTCCATTCTCCTCACCACCGATGTCGCCGCTCGCGGTCTAGACATCCCCTCCGTCGATCTAGTAGTCCAGATCGACCCACCCTCCGACCCAAAAACCTTCATTCACAGATGCGGCCGTGCCGGTCGTGCCGGCCGTCGAGGCCTCAGCATCGTCCTCATCCACCCAGGCCGCGAGGAGGACTACGTGTCGTTCCTGGAAATCCGCAAAACCCCCGTCGCGCCATACCACCTACCCGAATTCACCGACGAGCAGGCCACAGCCGCGACAGACAAAGTCCGCAAAGCCGTGCTGAAAGACCGAGCCATGCACGACAAGGGTCAGAAGGCATTCGTCAGCTGGCTGCGCAGCTACAGCAAGCACCAAGCAAGCAGTATCTTCCGAGTTACGGACCTGGATTGGGAAGCTCTCGGCAAGGCATGGGGACTACTCAAGCTGCCGAAGATGCCTGAAGCGCGCTCATTTGAAGGAGATCGGTCGTTAGGCGTTCAACTTGACTGGTCCAACTACGCGTACAAGGACAAGCAGCAAGAAAAGCGCCGTAAAGAGGCTATGGCGGAGGCTGCTAATGGACAAGGCACCGAGCAGGGATCTAACAAGCGCCGTGCTACGGAGAGTGTGGCCTGGAGTCAGAAGACCGAAGAACGGGATAAGAAGTTGAAGAAGAAGGAGTTCAAGAAGGCGCGGAAGGAGAAGGAGAGATGGGAGCAATTGCCAGATGATCAGAAGCAGAAGGCTCTTGAAACGGAGCGCATGCTGGAGGAGATTCGTGCTAAGAACGAGCAGCAGCGGTTGTTGAACCAAGCTACCAAAGCAGAGGAAGCAAATGGCGTCGAGTTCCAGGGTTTTGACTAGGTTGGAAAATAGCATAGTAGATATCTATATACCATGTGTGTTCAATTCTTGGTGCTCCTCTACTCTACGAACCGCATCTTTACGATCTGTTGACCTGCGTTGGAAGCTAAGCATTCCATTCAAATACTACATATCAACGCTAATACTCCTGACAATGCCGCTAATAGCAACGAAAACAAAACGCAGAAACGCAAAAAATAAAACAGAAAACAAAAAGAAAACACAGAAAACAAAAACACACAACACAAAAAGCAGACCCCCGGTGCTCACGCCGGGTCAATCCGAGGAGGCGGGCCAGGGAAAGCCTGTACTCCAGGCTTTCCCTGGCCCCAGCCTGGTTCCTCGGAGACTCAAGGCGGTGCATCCCTGGCCCCAGCCTAAAAGGCGGGCCAAGGTATCCCAGGGGTTCTTCCAAATGTTCTTTTTACTTTTTTCCTCTTTTTTTCCCCTTTTCTCTTTTTCTGACTGAGCAGCACGCCGGGCAGCAAGCTTGCTCATGAAAATCTCATCAATGCGACATTCGGGTATCTCTGATCATGTCGTCCAATTCAAGGTTCAGTCTCTGGCCAGATGATTCGGGCCGCCGGTAGGGCATGCCATGGCCAGTAAGTTTGTCTTCTTTCTGTTTCTTAATCAAGCAGCACGCCGAGCAGCAAGCTTGTTCATGAAATCCTCATGGTTGAGATCAAAATATCTCTCCCTTCCGCCGTACCACGTGGGAACTGCAATATTCTGATACTTGGCAAAGTTGCGGTCGTGCCAGCCAAAGCGCTCGACCCAAGTTTCTTGCTCTGGCCAGAGGATCTCGTTCAGATTGCCGGTGGGGCATGCCGTGGCCATTGATGTCTTTCTCATCTTGCGGCGACGCATAGCATCCTGGTCAGCTTCCTCGTCAACAGACAAGCTCCAGCTACTTTCGAAGCGAAGGGCCGCTCGAAGACGACTGGGGGTCTTCGGCTTGTACTGCTCAGCAAGCTGACGGGCCTTTCGAAGTTCTTCACTGGATTCCTCCATGGGCTTTGATGGGGCCTGACGGTTCAAGTTTTGCAGGTGGGCATTGTCGGAGACGGCATGCTTGGAGATAGGCTCCTCTTCCGCTGCATCGCTGCCAGTAGCTCGTTTTGGCGTAGTATCTTGGCGCGCACGCTTGGAGACATGCTCCTCTTCCGTTGCATCGCAGACTGAAGCTCGTTTGGGCGTGGTTTCTTGGCCTCCCTGCTCTCCTGTGGGCAAGTCCTCATCGTCAACATCGTAGATGAAGTACTGTGGGTCAAACCCATAACTACATCCTGGAGGGTGTGGAATAACATCAGGCGACGGTACTCGCTTGCGCTTCTTCGATTCGTTCTCGGAGACTGTATCAGGCTGCTCTGGTGAAGTCGAAGGTGGTTGGAGGGCTGCGGGGTTCGACTTCCTGGCACGCATGCGCGCGAGCAGTTCTGGGTCGAAGCCCTGGGGATCCAAATCATACGAGTATTTCTTTCTTTTCCCGGTCTGGGGAGCGCGCGCGCTGGCTGTCAGACGCGAGTGTGAGGTTTGCGGCTCTGCAACGCGTGGGCGCGGAGTGGGAGATTCGATGTTTCTTGGTAACACAACAGAGGAGGAAGGGGGAGCTGAGGAGGGTGTTGCGACGGAGGATGAAGGTTCATTTCCAGTTGGACGTTGAGGCTCGGCCACTAGAATCACCATGTTAACCACTAGACATACATACCATGGTATAGGAGCACCTACCTTGTGGGACCTGTGCAGTTTGAGGCACATTGCCTCGTCCCCAAAGACCAGTCACTGAGTTGAATATCCATTCTCGCCAACCAGGCCGGTTTTGGTTCTGGTTCTGATTTTGGTTCTGATTTTGGTTCTGATCTTGTGGAAGTGCGGAGGGCAATGAAGAGAACGGAACAATACGATTACCACGGGACGCGGGCTCTTCGCTGGCATCTGAGGCCAGAGCGGTCGAATTGCCAGACCTCGCATCTTCTCCCTGCTGAGCCAAAAGTTGAGGGAAACGGTAAATGGTGCGGTCGATTCGTCCATCCCTTTCCGCTTCGCGTCGCCGCGCGCGGTCCGCATACGTCCTGCGAGAGCTACCACGAGGACGGTTTTCGAGGCGGGGTGGGGTTTGAAGTGTTAGCTTGTGACGTTTCGACGACGAGGGGTCGTCTTCGGACGATCGGTTCCGTTTCCTAGTTGGTTCTTCCGCGGGGGTCAGCACGGATTCATCCGGGGTATTAAAGATGGCAAGTCTGCGAGGCCAGTTTCTCCAGGGAGATGGTGGGGACCAGGGAAGTGACCAGGGGATTCGGTGACGCTTGTCATATGTTATTCCGGGCGGCCAGGCATAGTGCGTCACAGGTGTTTGCGGAGGGGAGGGAGTTGGCTCAGGATCTTGCTCTTTTCGCAGGAGGTCGCGGGCACTGCCCCATCGAAAAGCCGTCATGACGCGTCCTTTGTACATGCGCGGGGGATCCTTGGGCTTGGGGGGGCAACTTGGGGGGGCAACGTACGGGCGTCAGGTTGCTCCACGGATGGAATGAGCGTAACGGGGTCTTCCTGGGGCTCGGCTTCGGGCTCCGCGGTGGGAGCAGCGGCCTTCTTGCCCTTTGCCGCGGCCTTCTAGAAACATGAGTTAGTTTTAAACAATGGTGATGGCTGGCTCTGAACTGACCTTCTTCCGGCCGGTTCTCTTGGCTGGCTTCCGCTTTGGAGCGGGCCTCTCTGCGGCAGACTGCTCGGCAACATCTGATGCGGACTGGCTCTCTGGCACAGTCTCTTGCGCAACCTCGGGCGCAGTTTCTGTTGCGGCCTCCGTCCCCGCCTGTGCCGACGCACTCCACGTTGTGCGCCGGCGGCGTGGGACGTACTCCGAAATTGGCGGAAGAACGTGGTTCGACCGCAGTCTCATCTTGGCGAAACGCGCAAGATGAGGAGGGAGGTGGGTGGCGAGGGTGTTGTTGTGGTGAGGGGTAAGTGAGTGAAATCTTATTGAAATGCAATAGATCAGTCAGAGATATCCAAGGGCTACCTAGGCACCTATGTAGATACAAACCGCTTTGCAGAGTCGATCACAGAGACTCTTTCGAGATATCCAAAGACAAATTGCTTTGGACGGTAACGTTATGGGTGATGAGGAGGAGAAGAGGAGAAGAGGAGAGAAGAAGAAGAAAAGGCGAAATGTAAACAAAACGGTTGCTCGACGCGACCAAATAAGTGAAAGGGAAGGAGCTTGGTTTTCGGCCAAACCATATAACTTTTTCAAAATGGAAGGCGCGACCCGGCAGAATATTTAGGGCGGTATAGTACATAACCCTATTATCTCATCTATGAGTCGCAAGGGAGACCTATAACTATCCATGGATTATTCCAATTATTGTCACTATTCTCTGATATCACATATTGTTTCTTTAATAGATGATTCGCCTCTCAAAACTCTATTAAACGGTCTCGGTTATCTCGAGATATTATACATTATATAGCTTTATCTCTTCTTGTCTTGTCTCGTTTTATTTAGATCGGATCGGATTTGACTTCCCCCGCATATTCCATCTATAGATAGTCTTTTTTCACTCCTGTTCTATCACTCCTCTTATATCACTCCTCTTCTCCTCTTCTCCTCCTCGTCGCTCATAACGTCACCATCTAAAGCAATTGCCTTTGGATATCTCGAGAGAGTCTTTGTGATCGACTCTGTACCAAGCGGTTTGTATCTACATATATGCCTAGGTAGCCCTTGGATACCTCTTACTGATCTATTACATTTCAATAAGATTAAGCCTAAAATAGCCTACCTAGAAGGTATTCTCTCACTCCATATGATCATCACACTCTAGCAATGAAAGCCTTTATACATTTGAAGCCCACGTCTGTAGCCAAGACTCAATTGAGAGATTGTCATCTCACCAGAAAATCACTAGCGATCATTTAAGGGCAACTTGCTGAATTCCAGAACTTATCCTCCGGCAGCAAGTTGGCTACTTCAGATTATTTCAACTGAAAACAAACGTGGGAAAAGAAAGAATGCTATTTGTACAGATGCTCTGCGGATGAGACATGGAAATAGAGACATAGACCAACAAGTACCCCCTCGCTAGCTCCTAGATAGATGATACAAGGTAACACGCCGATACTTTTTTCAAAGCCCAGCAAATCACAAAAGAAGAGAATGGTGTAGAGAAGCAAAAGACCTCTTATTAAAACAATGCCCTTCATATGGCAATCTCTCCCTTCCACGCAGCGTCGGACAATCCCAATGTCCCCATCAGGTTCTGCCACCGGGGACCTCCGCGTTCCTTCTTGCGGACATATTGCAGCAGCTTCTGGCGCTTGTGGACTAGTAGTTGCAGGTTACGCTTGTTGTGCTTGTCCTTGTTGGCGGTCTCGAGGTGGCGGGAGAGGTTCATGATTTTCACGGTCAAGATCGCGGCTTGCACCTCCGCAGAGCCGGTATCAGGTCCAACGCGCGGTGCCCGTTCCGGATGAACAGGGGCAGATCCATGGGCGACGGCCGAAGGCTTTGGTGGAAGAATTGAGTCTGTATAGTGTCGCCCGAATGTCTCGATGCACTTTGTAATGTTGAGTCGCACGCGGTCCTTGGTGTTGCCATTGTTCAGGTTGACAATCCGGTTGATTGCTTCTTGGGCATTCTTATGCTCTTGGTTATGCAGGTTCATCTCCTCCTTCTCAACTTGGGGATCAGCTGTGTTGCGATCGGGATTCTTAAGCGGTGCGGCCAAATCCTTCGAGAAGTCGAGGGCGGAATCGAGCTCATTTGACTTCAAGTAGTAGTTGAGATCCTCGGACAAAGAGGATGGGATGTGCGAGTTGGTTTGGATGGCTGTCATCTCTTGGATAAAGGGTGTCGGCTGGCTCTTGACAGGGTCCCCGAGCGAAGATTCCCGTTCCTCAGCAAGAACTTTCTGGCGGGAGACATTGGCTGCCTTGCGCTGGCGCGCCTGGGCCATCAGGAATGGGTCATGTTTCCTCCGAGCTTGAACTTTGCTGGAAGCGGCTCTGACAGAAGTGTTGATCGAATTGGACAACGGGCTATATCCGTAGGTTGATCCTAAAGGAGCCTTGGTTAGCACCCGAGTAATTGGACATTTGACAAGACTGATTTCGACTAGCATACCGGTCAAGGCCTTCAGGGAGGACTGGACTGAGATGCGCGGAGGCATGGTGTGCGTGGCTGGCGAGTCGATGGCTCTACTGTAACACTCAACTTCTCTTTTCCATCGATCTTTCGTCGGGAAATCTTGCGGCCGGAGGTCAAGTTACGCTAATCCTAGTCAGGATATTAGCTGCCCCAGGCATTTAAAGTCACGTGGATGAAGTGCCAACCTTGGAAGGATCGGTATTACATAACCAACTCCCCCTGGAGCCCTAGCCCTAGCGCACGCAAGCGAAATTCTCCCGAATCGCGAGAGTGCAACAATTCTGCGGCTTGGCTTTGATCTTTTTCCCTCCATCACCACGACAAGAGCCAGACGATTGATCCTCCAACTCATCAATCTATCAATCGCCCAACATGGCCCCTTCCCAGCTCCCCCCGGTTTTCAACCCTACCGCGCAGGACATTGAGATGCTCCTTGCCGCTCAGTGCCACCTTGGTTCTAAGAACCTTCAGGTGCACATGGAGCCTTACCTCTGGAAGCTCCGCGCCGACGGTGTCAACGTCCTGAACATTGGCAAGACCTGGTATGGGCGAAAGCGAAACGACTTCTGACTGTAGCATAGTGTCTAATATATACGTTTGATTGAAATAGGGAGAAGATCGTCCTGGCCGCCCGTATCATCGCCGCCATTGACAACCCCGCCGATGTCTGTGTCATCTCCGCTCGTCCCTACGGTCAGCGTGCTGTCCTGAAGTTCGCCTCCCACACCGGTGCCACCGCCATTGCCGGTCGTTTCACCCCCGGTAACTTCACCAACTACATCACCCGCTCTTTCAAGGAGCCCCGTCTCATCATCGTGACCGACCCTCGCACTGATGCCCAGGCCATCAAGGAGGCCTCTTACGTCAACATCCCCGTCATTGCCCTTTGCGACACTGACTCCCCCACCGACTTCGTCGATGTTGCCATCCCCACCAACAACAAGGGTCGTCACGCCATCGGTCTCGTCTGGTGGATGCTCGCCCGTGAGGTCCTCCGTCTCCGCGGTACTCTCGCTACCCGCGAGACCGAGTGGGACACCGTTGTTGATCTCTACTTCTACCGCGACCCCGAGGCCGAGGAGAACAAGGAGATCGCTGATGAGTCCAAGGTCGCCGGTGCTGAGGAGATCGGCGCTGGTGCCGTCGAGTCCGGCTTCGCTGGTGAGAACTGGGATGCCTCCGCCCCCGGCGCTGGTAACCCCGGCACTGCCTTCGCTGCTGCCTCCGCTGCCACCGGTGCTGCTGGTGCCACCAGCTGGGATGCTGAGGGTGCCGACTGGGCTGCCAGCTCCGCTGCCCCTACCACCGAGTGGGCTGAGGCTCAGCCCGCCGCTGGTGAGGCCAAGTGGTAAATTGCTTCGCGGTGACGAGGATAGTCGTTGAGAAGGGGGGAAGTTTGATCACGATAAAAGTTTTGGCGATCCGGGATGATTGTGACGATTTTCTGAGTCCCTCGAGGCACGGGAATCGAAGAAATGCTCTTGTTTTCTCCTATACACCATCTACTCCATTCGCAGCAATGGATTACAATCTCCCGCAAATTCCCTTGACATGTCTATCCTAGTCTCTGTGTGCAATTCTCCAAAAACCAAAAGAAACTGAAAAAACAGCAGAAGAAAACGAGCTTTCACCGGGAACCTTTCAATCTTTTGCTTCAGTGGTCTCATTTTACCAGCACTTTTTTTAATTCCGTGTTTTCGCATCGGGGAGGAATTGCCATGCCAATCATTGACTGGCGCTTATGAGGGAAAGAGATCCAGTTGCTTTTATTTACGAAGCTTCTGGGGGAAAGCCCTGTGCTGTCAATTCACAAGGTGGACTTAATCGTTACCTTGGTTTCTCCCTGTGTGTATTCTAGTAATCTGAAAAGGTTGTGCTTGGAATCATATCCAGTAGGTCTTGTAGTGTATGTTGGCTGTAGACTTGATCGTGTCATGATATATGTGCGCGTGTTAGAGCACAATGCCATTCATCTAACGTCAAGAGCTCCCGTCGGTATGTTATTCTGTCTACAGAGTATACCTGGTCTAAACGACAGGTCCCTTCGCTGCAACTAGGCTAGTATATTCCAAGAGGGTACGTCTCTTGGGCATTAACATAACTGGTTGATACATGTCTGGGTGTGGAAAACAAGATAGAACATGACAACGAAATGCAATCAAAGAATAACACAGGAAGTGCCCTCACTCTGGCCACCTTTTTCAGTCGTCGTCATTGCCGCCAATCTAGCAAGATCTTCAAAAGTCTCTGCGAGCAGCTCGCCTGTGACAGCCGAGCACTCGGCGTATCTATCGCAACGAAGTTCCTGCGCAATACGATAGGCCTAGACATCTCGGTTAGCCAATTTAGCGCGTGAAACTCCGCCTCATAGTCACGCACCTCTTGTGGGTAGATAATTCCCTCGCCTTCTCTCCGTAGGTCCCGTTTCAGACCTAGCATCATCACTGGAAGGCGCTCGCCGTGGCCGTACTGGAAATAACGAGTAATGTCATTTCGCCACTAAGGAATAAGCATTGAAAATCAGCACCAATTTCCAATTACTTCGAATATGTATTTGAGACTCACCTCTTTTAGTCCTACGAGTGTCTCTCGATTGGAGATATCAAAGGCTAAAACAACCACGTCGGGCCGAAGAGTTGTCCAATGCTGGTTTGGGTTCGATGTGTCGTAAAGTTCTAGAGTGAACGTCTTTTTTGAGAACCGGATGTCATAAATGAAGGGCTGGTCACCATCTCGTAGTAGTTCAAGGGTATTCGGTTCAGTATTAGATGACCCTGGTGGGGACGGTCTTCCACTCTTCAGGCGACTAAATCATATCAGCATGTCCCCTTGCAACGCTATATACATAGCCCTGGGGACTGGTTGTAAGGCCGGGACGACGGGCAGGTACTCACGCTAAGAATGTTGATTTCCCACATCCTGCATCTCCGACTAGAAGTAAAGAGACTGATTTGTTACTGTCTGGGTGAGGATCTGCCTCGGCCATGCTGAAATGGCTGTTGACTCGATTTACGTGCAGCCGTCCAGCTAATGAGCAACTTGCACCTTTCAGCCGGTCAATTAACGAGTATATTGCAAAAGCTCTCCGCTTCGAATGCAGAGCAGTCTATATGATTAATTTTGCATTTCAGAGAACAGTAGGTGTGTTTTAGGTTAGAGAGGCGATGAACTTTGGATAAGGTTCGATGCTTGGCGGATCCAACGTGGTTGTTCATATATATATTGTGTCGACTGTCCTAACTCAATGTCACCTATACTTACTAAAATTATATATTGCGCAGCTTGCTGTGCAAAAAAACCCATATAGTAAATTATTTGCTATTAGATCCTCCTAATACAGTCTTAGTACTGTGATATACATTAAGTACATGCAAGTGTTGGCTACAAAAGTGTCTGTACAGTGGGACCTCCGCAATATTGTTTGTACCTACATATTACCGCCCTATATACCGCCTGCCCGTTATATACTGTTATGAATACCGCCTTCCTTTTAAACATACTGCCATAGGAATATATAGTTAGCCGCTTATCCGGCCGTAGTCTTCTTAATGGTTTCTTAGGCAGTATTTTTCGGTAGTCTTTTTAAATGTCTTTTTAGTGGTTTTTTTAGTAGTCTCCTTAGGTACATACCTTTAACTACTAACCGTTAGTGCTGAATCACGTGCCGACACGCTAACTATATTCGGAGTTTTAGACTGGCAGAAATGGCAGAATTTGGAGGGCGGTATATCTGGGCACAAAGCTTTAGCCCAATGTTTCGGAGGTCGGACTGTAATTACCTAGGTACACTCTAATACTAGAAGTCAATACCAAAAATACACCAAACACAGCGGCTCCGGGGAACTTTTTCAATTTCGATCCGCGCCGCCTGAACGTCCACACCAATCCAATCTCAGCCTCAGTCGCTTAACGTGGTATGTGGAAACCACCCGCGAGGCTCTTTCCACTGAGTTACAACCTACAACGAGTCCTCAGACAATCCCGGTACTTGTGCCAATCTCGCACCCCCACACCCCAGACCATGGCGGACACCAACAAAGACCAACCCGACTACTCGGCCTGGAGTACCTCCAGCCTGATCGCGCGCATTACAGAGTTAGAGCGCCAGCTCCACTCTCAGACAACAGAGTTCACAGCGTCGACCGATGAGCCGCAGGCAGCCCTCTCTTCTGCTGCGCCCATCTCAACCGACGTCCCGGAGCCTGCGATCCCTCTCCCGGAGGCCTTTAATACTTCGAAGAAGCGACCGCACTCCCCTCTCGATAGCGACTCTACCCCAGTGCCTGCGCCCACGCGGGTTGTCAAAGCCGCGAAACCTCCAAAACTCGATCGCAGCTTTGACCCCTCCAAATACTCAACGCGGTTCATTGCGCTTAAGTTCGCATACCTGGGGCAGGCATACAATGGACTCGAACATACAAATGGCAATACTACGCCTCTTCCTACTGTCGAGGAGGTTCTGTGGAAAGCATTGCGGCGTACACGGCTCATCTCTCCCGAGACCACCTCTGATCTTGAACCGTCCGATAGAGCGGAGCGCGTCCCCATGCGCCCCTACCACCTTTACTGGGATGGGTGCGACTACTCTAAAGCAGGTCGTACGGATAAGGGTGTTAGCGCTTTTGGACAGGTCATTGGACTGCGGGTCCGCAGCCAACGACCCATTCCCAAACCCCCCGCTGAGGGTGAGGATGGGATGAACGTTGACTCGGGATCTACTGAAAAGGAGTGGGATGATGTAGCCGATGAGATGAATTATATCAATGTTCTAAACAGGGTGCTTCCGGAAGATATCAGGGTTCTGGCGTGGTGTCCTAACCCGCCGCCTGGTTTCGATGCCCGCTTCTCCTGCCGTGAGCGTCGGTACAAGTACTTCTTCACCAACCCCGCGTTCACTCCGACTCCTGGGTCCATTGGATTCCAGAACCGTGCACAGAATGGCAATGGCCCGCGTGCTGAGTTCCGGGAGGGTTGGCTCGACATTGAGGCTATGCGCGAGGCGGCTAAGCATTTCGAGGGTTCGCATGATTTCCGGAATTTCTGCAAGTTGGACACCAACAAGCAGATTGATAACTTTGAACGCATTATCCATCACTCTAGTATTGAAGCTGTCAATCCCAAGGTCAGTCCAGTGGGCTATGTTGGCCAACCTGGATTCCAGGCCAAAGAGGATAGTATGCCCGAACCGGATTTGGCAACTCCCGACACAGTTTCTCAAAGTATCCCTCAAATCTATTCCTTCAACCTTCACGGTTCTGCCTTCTTGTGGCACCAGGTGCGCCACATGGTTGCAATTCTGTTCCTGGTCGGACAGGGACTCGAGTCGCCGTCAATCGTCCCTGAACTGCTTGACGTTGCCAAGAACCCGCGAAAGCCGACCTATGCGATGGCTGATGATGCTCCCTTGGTCCTTTGGGACTGCATATTCCCCGACATAGAGTCTGGCAGTCGCGCAGATTCCTTGAACTGGATCTATGCTGGTGACAGCCCTGCAAACGGCAAGGGAAGCGCCAAGGGCGACAGCAAATTCGGGATGCGGGGCACTATTGAAAGTTTGTGGGCCGTCTGGAGAAAGCGCAAGATAGATGAGATGCTAGCGGGTGCTCTGCTAGACTTGGCTGTCACCCAGGGTAACCAGAAGGTGGAAGACATTGACAACCAATGGCAAAATGCTGGATATGCCAAGAAATCAAGCAGAGGTGCCAAAGTCTGGTCTGGTGGAAACGATACTTCTGTTGGTGGGAAATATGTCCCTGTCCATGAGAAGGCCAAAATGCAGCCCGTGGAAGTTCAAAATGCAAAAGGACTTATCACAAAGCAGCGAAGGCTAGCAAAGGGCGAGGCTGCAAGGGCGGCGCTGGAATGAATTTTGCTTTGTACACTTGCTGATAGAGCATGCAAGATAGACTTTTGCACAAACAAACATTTGTTGAGGCAGGGGCTGTGGGTATTATCATGACTTTGCATCGTAAAGACACCGCCGAGAACCCCTCCAAACCTGCTCTAAGATCTCTCGCTTGGGCAACATATGCTAGTCACAAAATTAGCTTGGATACATAGCGCTGAAGTATACCACATACCGGGAAGACCACCAGGGCATTGGGCTCGCCTTCGACAATGACCGCCAAATAGAAGCGGACTTCGAAGCCCTTGAAGGCTTCGTGAATCACAATGTCTTGGATTTGTGTGGTAGGAATGAACCTTGTCGAGGCAGTAGAAAGATACGTCGAGGACGATGTCGAGGTCTGGATTCCGAAGCCTCGAATAACCAGGAGCGATTCCTCTGCCGAACGGTCAGCCATGCACGGATTTTCAAAGCCAACTCTTCTCAACCTACCGATATAACCTCTTCTGAAGACACCATATATCACCAATGCACCAACTACAGCAATTACCAGCGGGTTGTATGAATCCACCAAGCGACACAGTTTGGATCCGAGGGGGCTCGACCACACAGCTGGCCAGCTTATCACCCTGCCATCTTCTTGGAAGAAGAAATTTCGGACGCGCGCAATACCGACACCAATCACACAGAAAAATAAAACCGTACGTAGCAATATTTGGAGACCGAATAAGATTTTGGCGGGGGAACTCGACCGCTGCGGCGCATTCGATACCGTGAAGGAGACGGTCGTCGGAGAGGGACGCTGAACTTCTAGTCGGCCTGGCATTTTGTGTATGAGCCAGGTGAAAGAGAACAGAGGCAGAGTCAATTGACAATGTGCATTGCAGCCTGTCTATTCAACCGGTAGATCAAAAGTGTGGAGAGATCAAATGTACATTACAGGAGAGCTCTCGATGTGAATAAACACGCTAATCTAATCTTGGACTAGCTTACTCCACTGGCAGCTGCATATGATCACGTGCCTCGCAGCTTCGTTTAGATTACATCTGGGCTTGTCAGGCACCCACGCAACATCATCTTTCCTCCATTCCACAGTCATGGGTGACCGATCACGAAGCAGGTCTCCGCGCCTAAGAGAAAATGCTGATAGAGAGCGTCCCAGAAAGACCGGAGGATTTCGGTGGAAGGACAAATTCCGCACCGACGATTCCCGCGGAGATGATCGCAGATTAGAACGAGGATACCGAGACCGACCACGATCACCACGACGCGACCGCGAGGGCGACCGGTATGGAGATAGACCGAGGGATGGTGACCGCGATCGGGGCCGACAACGTGACGATCGAGATGCGCCGCGCGAAGACCGGGAAAAGAAACCGAAGAAAGAAAAGAAGGAGAAGAAGCCCGTCGCTCAGCAGTCTTCGGAACCCATGATTGTGGTCCATGTCAATGATCGCCTGGGAACTAAGGCCGCGATTCCCTGTCTCGCCTCAGATCCGATCAGTATGTCTTACTTTCTTTTTACTGTTGACCTACACCAATGTGCTAATGTACTATACAGAGCTCTTCAAGGCCCAGGTGGCAGCTCGGATTGGCCGTGAACCCCACGAAATCCTTCTGAAACGCCAAGGCGAACGTCCTTTTAAAGATCAACTTACACTGGAGGATTATGGAGTGAGCAACGGAGTTCAACTTGACTTGTGAGCCTCAAACCCGCTTTCGTATATCAAGACTGTGATACTAACTCTATTATAGGGAGGTTGGAACGGGCGAATGACGGATTCCCGGAGCAGACTGCACTCGGTGGGAAAGTTATGCCAAGCTCTTTTATGTTTTTCTTTTTCTTAGTACATACTACCTTGGGGACCGGAGCATAGGAGTCACGCGTGAATATGTTTCTTTTTTTTCTCTTTTCGAGATTTCCAAAGCGGAGGATTTGAGCAGAGTCATGTATATGGATGGGAACAAATGGAAATCTGAGGCGGTAAACCTGCACATGTGACCATTTACGGCGTTGTCGAGAAGCAATTCAACCGTTTTCTGCGGGGGTCGGTCACGACATGCGCTTTACCCGATCCGGGTCCTTTGCGACCTGAGGCATTACACAACCTAAGGCATCGATTTTCTCTTAGTGCCTTACGCTTATATTACCCGCTTAGTGGCACCTATAAATCCTTCGGGACGACAACCATCGAACTCTTTAGCTACGACCAAGCCTGTTTAGGAGTTTGCTCCTCTTTAGCGAAAATGATGTCCTTTCAAGATGGTATTTCTCTAAGTACACGGAGATACAGATACGAGGGATATCATGAATGTGTTGGAGTTTTCGAACAAGAGTCCGAGAGAATGGAACGTGAGGAAGGTACACCTGGGTATAACCCTTATTTTATCATAGATATCGACGAACGTTCCTTCCTTGAATGTTTCGTAAATTCGGGAGAGAAACTACTAATGCTATCGTGGAAATCCTACGATCATGTTTTTCAGTCAGCTTTAATAAAAATGCCGTCCGCAGCCCACGGCACAGCAATATCCGAATTTTCTAGAATCGTCAATGATTGGCTTTATGAAGTTAAAGACACGTATGTCATGCATTCAACAGCAACATCTGTCCGCGGTTCTTCCAAGACGAAGGTGGCCGATTTCTCTTGGACGCCGTACGATTTGCCGGCAGGCCGTTCTCGAAAATGGCCGACGGTGGTCGGCGAAGTGGCGATCTGGCAGACGCGTGCAAGCCTTCAAGAAGCGATGAAGTTCTGGCTCGATGAGCCAGAGAGTAAAGTTCAAGTTGCAATCTCTATCACCGCATCTAAACGGAAGATATTGGTCGAGCGTTGGGTAAGGCGCCCGAATATGGCTACGTCGCCCGACCAATGGATCGAAATCTCCCGCGAGCCCCGCAAAGACCATCCTCGGATTAGTGGCCACCTTGATATCAACTTTTCTGATGTTGTGTTAAGGGACAAAAGGCCTGGAGAGACCGATTTCATTATGACCCCAGCAGCTATGGACGATTTTGCCAGGTACGTCTGGCGAGCCTGGGAAGACTAATGGGGAGTTATTGACCGCCTTGGGCTTTCTCCGGACCGACACATATCGGCGGGGAATTTTTTTTTTTTTACGCCTTTGTCCCTCGAAGTCTCGATTCTTCCGCGATGAGGTAGCATTTGTCCTCGATTCAACAATCCCTTACTTTTCTCTTTACTTCTCGCCTTTTGTTTTTTTCTTTTTTCACTCCCTTGACTGCTTACCGAGATCGCCCCCAGATTTTCCCTCCCCTCCACCCAATCTCTCCAAACCCGATTTTCTTCAGATCGAGCGCCCTTCTCCTTCTTACTTACAATTCACACATCACAAACAATAACACTATGGTCCGCAATATTGTCGTCATCGGAGGCAACTCCCACCCCCAGTTGACTCAGAGCATTTGCGCTGTTCTCGGCATACCTCCCGCTGAGGTCCTGCTCTCAAAATTCGCAGTGGGTGAGACTCGGGTTGAAATCCAAGAGTCCGTCCGTGAAAAGGATGTCTACATTATTCAATCTGGCGGCGGTAAAGTCAACGACCACCTGCTAGAGCTTCTCATCACCATTTCCGCTTGCAAAACTGCCTCGGCCCGGCGAGTCACCGCTGTTCTCCCTCTTTTCCCTTACTCTCGTCAGAGTGACATCCCTTATGACAAGGCCGGCGCCCCTCTCGTCAAGGCATCTGTGGGAGGTAAACCTGGAAATGGCTACACATTCGAGAGTACCCCTTCGACCCCGGCTCTTGGTGGAAAAACCGAAGGCCTGGGCTTGATGAATGGAATGAATGGAATTGAAAGCCTCCAGAAGGGCCTTGCCAAGGCTCAGATCGAGGAGAGTACTGGCAGCCCTGTGAAGCGGCGGGGCAACGGTCTGCCCCGCAGTGATACAATGGATTCCCTCAAGTCCGGCACCAACGGCACCAATGGCACCGACGACGCAGCGAGCGGCACCTCCTCCAAGATAAATTCCTTCCAGCCGCGTCCCGGTTACAAACAGTGGGTTGCACAGGCCGGCACCTTGGTGGCAGACCTGCTTACCTGCGCCGGCGCCGATCACATCATCACCATGGATTTGCACGACCCGCAGTACCAGGGTTACTTTGATATTCCCGTCGACAATCTCTACGGCCGACCTCTTCTGAAGAGCTACATTCAGCGCAACATCCCTAATTACAAGCAGGCTGTCATTGTGAGCCCTGATGCCGGAGGTGCCAAGCGTGCTACGGCAATTGCTGACCAAATGGGCATGGAGTTTGCCCTGATCCACAAGGTAGGCTTATCGAGTGCTTGAATTACCTTATAATTCTCTAACAAGTGGGTAGGAGCGCCGCCCCACCAAAATCACCGACCGCCAGAATGCCACCATGATGTTGGTTGGCGATGTCCGTGATCGAATAACCATTCTGATTGACGATCTGGCGGATACCTCCAATACTATTACTCGTGCTGCCAAGTTGCTCAAGAAGGAAGGTGCATCTCAGGTATATGCCCTTCTCACTCATGGTATCCTGAGTGGTGACGCTATCGAGCGCATCAACGCTAGTGCGCTTGACAAGGTCGTTGTGACCAACAGCGTGGATCAAGTTGACCACTTGCGCCGATGCCCGAAGCTGGAGGTCCTAGAAGTCGGCCACGTTTTCGGCGAGGTGAGTCCCATACGTCCGGTTCATTCCGTATAAATATACTGACTTATACCCAGGCCATCCGTCGTGTGCACCACGGTGAAAGTATCAGCGTTCTCTTCCAGTATGATTGATCGCTGCCTAAACTTCCCTATTTTTTACTTTTTTTTACTTTTTGTATTATTTTCATTTCTCCGATATCCAAAGATTTCTATGTTGGCTCTATGACACCCTCAACCTCAATTCCCCTTCCCATATATCCAGGCTCACAGTAGACTTGGGACGCTGGGCATTTGCTCTGGTATTTCTTTTTCTGTTGCCCTCATGTGGCTTTTACTGGATTTTCTTTTCTTTGAATGTTCCTGTCATATTATCTATCTCTGGCACACCATTTGCCATCTGCGCATATGAGCAATGAACGTTGAGTCGATTGTGAATCTCTTTTTCAACATGCATGTAATCGCCGGTCTTGGACTAGACTATCAATGTGGCTGATGTGTACTTCATGGAGACGTAATACTTTCCAATATTGAAGCTCGTGCATGTCAGTGCTTGATTGATCATCCTCAATCCTTGCATACTACACCAGATATTGTTTCAGTTGGATCCTCTTCACTTTTCATTTTGATACTCACCTATTGCGCAGAGTCCATGATGCCATGGACCCGAAACAGCCGGAGAGTGCAGTCACCCACTCTCTTCTACGAAACATTTGAGAGAAACAGGGACATCGCTACCAGAGTTGATGTCCCGAGTCATGTCAGATATTGATCGGAAAAGGAAAAACTACCCAATAGTTCCTTGGCCCCATGTACCACCGTGAGCCGCGGCTATTATTGAAACATGCACATCAACACCACTAAAGGATTGGTGGAATTTGAGCAGAATGTCAATGACCCCTTTCCCGTTGGTCTGAAGAATACAGCGAAGAGAACGTGGAGCCTCTCAGTCTTTGTTCTTACATCGTGTTCAAAGAAATGGATCAAGCAAATGACATCGCAGCTTGAGTGCAGAGCCCTAATCAGCATTCCCAACCACGTCATCAGTGGCTCGAATAGATTTCAGCATGGCCATACGACCGGCTTTTCCGTTTACACCGCATGTCCACTGTTTCACTGGCCAACCTGCCTTCCCTTATACATCTCAGTGCAGTCTCGGCTAATAGATACTACAATGGATCGTTACTCGGTGGACCTCAATTCACAATTGTTCAGAGTTCCACCTATATCGGTTGTAGCCAAATATCCTAGCAATACCTAGAACTTTCCTATGAAGCGAACGTTTATTTATAATAAGATCCGCTCGATTAGGTGGCCTAACAATAAAAAAGACCACTAAAAGACACCCGAGAAGACTACCTGAGAAGACCACTAAGGAGACGTATACAGGGTGGTGCGTCTGGGTATAAAGGTTTAGCCCATTGGTAGATTCTTTCCTTGCCAAATCAAGTAGATTCCATGTCTGCCACATGGACATCTCCACTGTGTCAACAACGAGACCAATAGGATCCCAACCAGATAGGCAAGTGCAAGACATATTTTCCTAAAAGGGACTATTACATCTCGGCATAGTTGAATGTTATGCAGACAAGGACTTGGCGCCTTTCGGGTACTTTTATATTCCTACGATCATTCCCAGAAACTGTCATACTTACAACAGAGATTCCACTGTGCAACACACCAATTCATTTAATGTTCTCTTTGTTACGATTGACATGCCGATCGTAAACGAGATAGACGATAACTCGAGATATACTTACGGCAACGCGACTCTTTCGTTCGGAACTCGTCATTTTCGTAGATCGTCAAACTCTTTTCATTGTTCAGTTTCATAGATCGGCAAGGGCCTTTCCTCATTTATCCCAGGACTATGACTTAAACGTCATGAGAAAGAGAAGCAGAGAATTACTACCATTCCCTTTGGCGGTTATATAAAGCGAGAGCCGCACATTACCCTTGAACTAAGTCCTAATCGTCCTTCTCTCAAACTCCCAGCCCTCGCGTATCGCCATGGCACCAACTTTCTCTCCTCTAGACGCCTCTTCCTATCGGCACCCGGACCGGAACGGACCTTACGAGTCACTTCGGGAAGCAACAATTCTTGCAATGTTGGAACAGGGAATCGACTATAACTCCCTGAGCGAGAATCCCGTCTCCTGGGCTGATGACCAGGACCCGTTCGGACATGTCAAGGCCCAGTCTTATATGCATTACACTGGCATTTCCTTCATTCGTCTGCTTGAGTCGTTCGCAGGTCATCTCAAAGACGAGTTCCCAACGTTCATGTCGGGTCGTGGAATCGGTCCTATGACGAACCGATGTTCGATGAAAATTAAACGGGTTGTCAAGTATCCTGACCTGGTTAGTCTTTTCTTTCTTTAAAAGTGTCCAAAATAAGAGCCAGGCGAAGCTAACAATGTATCGACAAAGCTCATCACCGGTGTCCGCATCTTGGATGTACGCGCGGACAGGATTCAAGTTGTTTACTGTATCTGGTCTGTGTCTCAGAACGTACAGGTTTCCGAGCTTGAGGCCTGGATTGTGTTTTTCCACCACAAAGAACAACGACTTGTCAATCTCGCAGAGGAAGGTGGTGTGTACCAGTCTCTGCATGCTTCTTTAATAGAGCGTGTAATGAAGTCGCGTCGTACCGTCAAGGAATGGGAGGAAAAGCGGGCGCACAAGGCTGATGCTAATACGGCAAAGCTTTGAGCTGATATGCCCTGTTCTTAGTCTAGAGTGAAATACGGAGTAGTGTTTCTATTGCAATTTGAGATTCAAGGTCGTAGTTTTGTTTTTATCCGCACGAATTGTCAATTCGGACCGTCCCATTTTAGTGAGAGATTCCTATACCATTAATATTAACTATACCTTCATCATACCTCGTATCCCTGCCATTATACGTTCTCTCGTCCAATCAACTTACTAGAAAATTCCCACTAATAAGATTTCTGCATTTGAATCTGTTTTGGGAAACAGAAGACGGCTGAGCAATCTAGGGATATAAACTACCTAGGTATACCAGACGATCTTCACGTTACACAACATGTCGATGACCTTACCACGCTCACACGCACATTCCCCGGGAGAGGACTCGGCTAAGATAGTGACTGTGAATGTGTCCGATTTGGTGACGTAGGCAATTAGCGGATTTCTATAACGATGAAGGGCAAGATCATCGACCGGTCGTATTCCCTACTGGAATGACATCTTCAAAAAGGTCGAAAGAGTATGACCAAGATTAAAGAGAATGTTGAAAATATAAGAGCCATCGTTGAGTGGGCATCTCGATAACTTCAGTAAAAAATGAACATTTTATATCATGGAATCCTTGCATAGGCTTTTCATGTCTGCTGGTCCCGAGGTCGGCTGGATGCCTCGTTTAGCCTGCGGTTATTTTCCTCACCCTTTCAATTCCTTTACATCCATCATCATCTTAGAGAACTTCTACCCGATCAACTTCGGCGTAGGCTTTGGCCTCATGTTCTACCTAGGTAGATATCATGGGGAAGTAGAACGTCCCTCGAAAGGTTCCGGCGATTTGGATCCGCAGCGGATCCTCAACGGGCCGAGCCATGCGGGCAATTTTATCACCTTGTCAGGGAGAGAACAACTAGGGAAGAAGTGTACATAACTGTACAAGATAATTACACATTCGCTTCACACTAAATAAGTACAATGACATAGTTCCTTTGAATACGACAATATCCCAAAGCTAGCCGTGTGTATCAATACCAGCTTCAAGGTCCTTGATCATCTGCTAAAGATTTACACTCCCATCGC
This sequence comes from Penicillium desertorum, assembly GCA_028827375.1. Taxonomy (NCBI): domain Eukaryota; kingdom Fungi; phylum Ascomycota; class Eurotiomycetes; order Eurotiales; family Aspergillaceae; genus Penicillium; species Penicillium desertorum. The sequence continues at coordinate 7,486,295 of JAPWDO010000003.1, forward strand.
TCTCACAGTCTTGATAGGGGATGCTTTTTAGGATTCCAGACAACAGCACACGATCATTGCTTGTAATCGAGACCCCATTTTCCGACGCAAGCATACGCTCGGCCACTTTCTGATAAGCGAGTCTGTGTGCGCGGTGCTTGATAGTATTCCTCATTTCAAAATATAACCATCTCCGACAACCCGCAAGGAATTTGACTCTCTCAAACGCGGACAGTCTGTCAAGCTCATCCCTAGAGCCCCCAGCAGGACCCCCTCTCGTGAACACCCGTTGGTCGATCTCGCTAGCCGTCAGTTCTTACGCTTTGTTCTGCACTAGTGTCGCCAACTCAACAGCGCGTATGGGATTTTTCACCCTCGGCATTTTACCCGTGGTCAGATGTTGCAGCTCACGTCTTCCCATGAGGTAATCTGCAATGTATTCTGCCAAAGTATCGGTGAGGGATGCATAAGTATGCACCTTCTCCGCCCTCCGCACCGCCTCTCATCTCAGACGTGAAGAGGACGGTGAGAAGCTCGCTGAAGAGAACTCCATCCGAATACCGAGGTGTAGGGTCTGTGGTATGTATTTTCAGGCTGCGGATCAAGGCTGTCAGCTCGGATGGGAGCTCGGTGAGATGGGCGAAGTATTTCGAGCCGTATAGATCGGGGCAAACCGAGGCGGCGGAAAGATGGGCGAAATCGTGCAGGTCCCAGATAGCAGGCGGGTTGTCTAGCATGTGGACACTATCTCCCTTGAAATCCTGTGCCCGGACTGCAATGTAGCTTACGCCGATTGCTGATATGGCCGTTGGAGGAATGAGTCTTGTTTGGTAGTCCACGGTGAAGGTTGAACTGTTGACCAGTCGATGAACGCCATAGTTGATAGCGCGGATGGCGTTGTCGTTGTAGGAGAGAAAGATGTTGATTTCTGTGAAGAGTTGTTGGTTGGATTCTATCGCTGGCTGGAATTCTTCCCGGCACTCCCAGCGAGCGGCTAGATATAAAACCCCATATTTGTGGACTGAGACTGCTGCTTTCCAAAGCTGTTCGTGTTGGGTCATTGAGAGGAGGAGTACACGATTGTCAGTTCTCTCCAGAAGGAGTTTGCATCCATCCAGAATATTTTGAAGGAGGGCACGTTTGATGGCTTTCATATGGAATCGGATTGTCTCCGTGTCCCGGAAATGGGGGTATGCAGAAACCTGGCCATCCAACCACCATGTTGAGGGATCATAGGTAGGAGGCAAATTTTGGAATGGGTGCAGGGGCGTCTCCAGGGCACAGCAGGGTGGTGGCTTCCTGTTTTGGGGTTCCTGCCCATCTGCATCGTTGCGAATCGATTCAGGTGGTGGGACCACAGGCTTGAGATATCTCTGTAGAAACCTTTGCAGAATCTGGGCAATTGGATACATTGTGCAGAGATGTTGGAAGCGGACGAAACTAGGAATTACCTCACTGGGTTTCTGTTGATATCCGTTGCTTGCACTTTTATAAGTATCAGATCTGGGGCCAAAATTACAATACTCTTCCATCCTGCTTCGGACCTAAGAACTCACGCGGGATTTAGCCTACTAGGATGGTTCCATATGCATGGAGATATGACTTCGACGTTGTAGTAGCATCCTTCACATGTTGTCCTGCACCTAGGGTATTATCATACCTGTAAGGTTGAACTGATAGGGCAAAATTAGTCGAGGCCACTCTTTAGTTGGTGTAGATCTTCGGTTTTCATTTTCAAGGATTAATATTCATGGATGCCATTATAAGGATTATTAACAATATGGGGTGAACTAAGTAATTTTGTAGTCAGTCCATTCTTGGTTTCATAATAATCCCTTTTCCAAGTACATATAGCAGATAGAGGGACCCGTATCGATACTTAAAGGAATCTCTTCACGAGGGAGATATGATATCAACCTGTTGCCAAGAGACGAATATATGGCTCTACAGCAGGTAGCCTGTTTACGAGGCAACCATCCTATACAACTGAGTATGTATCCTCTAATATGTTAGGTAAAACGGGAGATCGTCAGACTTATCATTTAAGCCTCTTAGCCTATACCTATATATATTGTATAGATTAAAACGGCTGGACCTTGGCAAGCCTGGATGTCTTTCTTGCCTAATTTGGACTAGGTCGGTTCGCAATGTAACCCCGGTGCTGTGCTTTTTCCTTTTACGTTTAGGAACTGTGAAATATCTACCTCCATGGATACGGAGTACATGATAGATACATATGTAGTAGTAATTAATTTCCAAGGTTCAGCCTAAGTGTTTGGCAGAAACAGTCATTTGGCCTTATCCAAGGTAGGAAAGAAGTCTTGCTTACTCTTTTTTTTCTCGCCCTTGCTTCTCAGTACATTTGTCACAATATTCATGGTTACAGTATGTTGTGATGTCGAAGTCGGTGAAAAATAGTGAAAATTCATTGCATTGGAATTCCTACCTAGATACATTTTTATCTCATCACTTTGTCGTTTTTGGCTGGGAAATATTGTTGTTATCGGGGTCACATGTCACAGCCCTAAAGGGGTCCCCGACAAGTAGGGAAATTTTAGCTTCGAGACAGTTTCCTCCTCCAAATTCCATCTTCTATCATCTTTTTACTCCTTATGCTCGAGAAATTATGGACATGACAACCACGGAATCCAAATCCACCGTGGCTGTCTCTAGAAGTGATGAGGAACCAGTCGGACAGCTGGATCAAGGACTACGTGCGTGGACGGTCGTCATTGGAGCATGGTGCTGTTTATTTTGCGCTTTTGGCTGGGTGAATGGTGAGATCCCTGTCTCTCACATTTCTCATGCCGAGCGGTAACCTGACACGCTTTACCACCAGCCATTGGCATTTTTCAAGAGTACTACCAGAACAATCAATTACATTCTTATTCCGCCTCCAGCATCTCCTGGATCTTATCTTTGGAGCCATTCGTACTATTTGCGGCTGGAATTGTCATCGGAAGAGTGAATCTAGCCCACACAAGCCTAAGTGATGCCTATGTTAATCTCCTTCCAGGTATTCGATAACTATGGCCCAAAGTGGCTCCTTCTTATCGGGACATGTCTTCACACCTTCGGTATTATGATGACCTCCATCTCGACGGAGTACTATCAATTTTTGCTAGCCCAGGGAATCTGCAGTCCTCTCGGCGCAAGCTTTGTCTTTTCGTCCGCACTCTCCTGTACCGCAACATGGTTCGAGAAACGACGTGCTTTGGCATTTGGAATCGTTTCCAGCGGCTCATCACTGGGGGGAGTGGTATTTCCAACCATGTTGTCTCGGCTCTTGCCTAGTATCGGGTTCGGATGGACGCTGCGTATCTCTGGATTCATCGTCCTCGCGCTCCTGGTAATTGCCAACTTGACTGTCCGATCGAGAATCAAAAATGTTCCGCGGCCAGTGAAGCTGAGTGATTATACGAGTCCGTTCTCGGAGATGCCGTTTGTCTTGCTTATGCTGGCTTCCTGCTGTGGATTCTTCGCCATGTTTGTACCAATCAGTTATGTCGTTGTGGAGGCTCAAGAGGACGGAGTCAACCGTGAGCTAGCTGGGTATCTATTGACTATACTCAATGCCGCCAGGTGAGTACTACTTCTGTCCTGCTTGATGAGACGGCAAGGTTGAGCTAACCTATTCTGCAGTCTCCCTGGTCGAATCCTACCGGGCTATGTAGGGGACAAACTGGGCCGGTTCAATGTCATGATTGCCATGTGCTCCTTGTCCGCCATCGTTATCCTAGCCCTTTGGCTTCCAGGTACCCTTCTCTCCCCAGGCAGTGCGGCCATCTATATTGTCTTCAGCATGCTGTATGGGTTTGCATCGGGTGCATTTGTGGGCATGGTACCCGCCCTGCTGGGCCAGATCTCGCCCGACGTGACCAAGATCGGTGTTCGTCAGGGGGGTTTTATTTACTTGCATCAGTATTGCATCGCTTACGGGAAGTCCCATTGCTGGAGCAATCCTGAGCCGACAGAATGGGACCTACTGGGGGTTACAGGTCTTTTCGGGTGCAATGATGGTAGCAAGTGTATTCTTCTTTATTGCGGCGAGAGCGGTACTTGCAGGACTGTCTATCTCAAGAAAGGTTTAAATACAGACGAGAATAAAATAGATACTCTTTATACATAGCTATCACAGAGCTGAGCCGCGACAACATCCAAGCTGGTCAAACCTTTAGGGCGATGAGTTGTCCAGCGGGTGGAGACTTTGTTATAAACCTTCAGTATCTTGTCAGCAAGGTAATTCATCTATAAAAAGGAACATCGAAGCGACGTACATTTGACCATTCGGGATGGCGGCGAAGCTTAGTCGCTGTATCTGCCACCTGATTCATAAACGTCTTGATTCCCTAGTCAGCGCACTTTCGAATATCAATTCAATGTTAGCAATGAAACTCACCCAAGCCTCTTTGAATCCGGAGAACTGAATCTCCCGCTCAATCGCCAATCCATCCTCCGTCAATTTCCACAATCCCCCATTCTCAACCAGTAAGCTCTGCACCCCCGACAAAACACTCTGCACATCCTCTCCCTCCGCAACAACAGGCTCCTTCGTCTTGCCCTCCTTCCTCCACACTCCTCCATAGATCTTATCACCTATATTCCCATTCGTATACGGGACCAGATACCCCCTCTCATCGCACCTCTCAGCCCGTCTCCCAACAACAACATACTCCACCACCGGACAACGAGCCACCCCCTCCAATGCCTCGGGCGCTGCATAGACACACAATACCACAACCGACCTTGGCAGGCCCCCACTCAACTCCCACAATTCCTCACAAAGCTTGATGACCGTATCCCCAGTAGCAATGATCGTATCGAGTATGACAATCTTGCCGTCACCGGACGCCGGCGGGAACGGTCGCCGGCCTAGCCAGTCCACCACCACATCCTGTGTGCCTTTCATCTTGCTGCAGCGAGCTAGAATGCATGAAGTAGCGAGGAGGAGAGGCTGTGCGGCTACGAACATGGGTAAGGCCCCGCGGAGGATGGGGATCATTGTTGTCGGGGACTGGAGGGTTTGGTCGTGGGATTTGGCGGCGGAAATGATCTCGTGGGTTAAGGTGTGGATTGTGTCTTGCATGATCTTGGGTGTGGAGGAGGGAGAGCAGAAGGTTGTCATTAGATTGGTGAGGGTTGGGGTTTGGGGGGAGTTCGATGATGGGAGCTGGCGTAGCCATCTTTTGTTCTTCTTTTTGCATGTCGAAATGAGGGATTTAGAACTGGTATACGGAGTTGAAGTGTAGATGATTAGGATATACAGGTACTTGGATTTATATGCTGCGGATCTCATGCATTTTACAATTAGGATACAGTCGTAGAGACTAGACTGTTGTATTTGGTATTATTTCTAGTAGTCTAACTAGGGCTTACGGCAACGTAGTGAGAAGGCATTTATTATTATGATAATTATTATCAACCGCAGGCAGTTCATATCTACACTATCTCAATGTAACATCGCAGCTGCATGAGCCACGTAACTATGTACGCTACTGTAAGATTCCTGAAAGGATTCGAATTCATTTCCCCAGGGATTAATATTTTTGAAAGGATTCACAGGTTAATTGTGGCAGGACCTACTCTTTCCCTGCTTCACTTTCATACTTTCCACCAGCTTCAAAACATTGAATACACGCCTCAAAATGATAGCCCTCGCAATCTTCGACTTCGACGGCACTCTCTTCGATACACATGAATCCATTTCCCAGACCATAAAACTCACCTTCGAGACCCTCCTCCCCACCCACACCCCTCCCCAACCCAAAATCCACCGTCTCATCGCCAGCGGAGCCGGCCTAGCAGACACATTCAAAGCCCTACATCCCTCCCCCGCCGAATTCACTCCGACCGCCGAGGAGGAGTGGATTGAAAAATACCGCGCTCTCTATGCCACACACGGCCAACTACTCATCAAAGCCTTCCCCGGTGCCAAGGACCTCCTCACCGAACTTAATGCCCACAAGATCCCCATCGCCATCGTGAGCAATAAGGGTGTAGCTGCTGTGAAAACGGCTTTGGAGCTGAATGGTCTGGATGGCTGCGTGCCTGAAGACTTGATCATCGGTGATAAGACACCCGGGGCGAAGCGAAAGCCAGATCCGGCGAGCTTTGTGGATGTCCTGATTCCTGTTCTGAGGGAGAGGTATGGGATGGATGGGTTTGATTCGGGGAGGGTGTTGGTGGTGGGTGATACGGTGGCGGATGTTCGGTTTGCAAGGAATATTAAGAGCAAGGTTTGCTGGTGTCGGTATGGGTACGGAGATCAGAAGGCTTGTCAGGAATTGAAGCCGGATTACGTGGTGGATTCTTTGGGGGAGGTTGTGGGGATTGTGAAGGCCTAAGCTCGTGACTGGAGAAGCACACTGCATTGGAACTACCAACAAATGTAAATAAATGTAGAGACAGTTGGTGACTTGACTTGTTCTATCGCTGTATGAATATTGTGTTATGGACAACCCAAAATCATGGGTTCAGCACGTATTTAACCTAACAGTGCGAATGCCAATCTTATCCTCAGACCTTTTCATCGCAGTAGCAACCTCCCGGTTCAAGTTCTGCGCAAAAATTTCTTCGTCTCTCATAGAAACAAAAAAGGCATTGTGAGGGTCCTTCTGGGCCGCCTTCTATAAGTCCTCCATCGGCCACTCGCCCGCGTGCCAGCGCCGGGCAACGTAGAAGTGATTGAGAAGTTACTGAAGACAGACGCGAAGATATCCCTGATACCCACTTAAGCTAGAGTCCCGGCCATTAAGGTCGTAGTCCACGTCAATAGCCTAGATCTATATATTATCTAGTCCGCGAGAATCCAAAACTGACGCTGCAGCGCCGTGATCTAGATATAAGAAGACGTTCCGAAGAAGGCCTTCCGTAATTCCCTCCGGAATAGCGTCAATCTTGCCTTCAGCTATATCTATAAATAGAAACGGTGCTTGCTTCTTAGGAGGCTGAGATCGGAGATAGTTAAATTGCTTTCGTAGCTAATTCAACGTTAATAAGGAAGACTTATCACTACTAATTCTAGAAGGCAAATCAAGGCCCTTAAGATACTACCGGGATCCGATATTTATTCTAGAACCAATAGCGAGGTGCGCCTAATAGAATAAGTTAGATTGTGTCTGTTCGTATGACTCCTAGCGTTCCGGATCCTCGAGCTTCCACTAAGGGCTCTAGAAGATTGTATAGCCCTATGGCTTTTTGCCCTTATCTTCCTACTATAGCTAGCGTGGCCAGGGGTGGCCGTGTTCGAAAATCTGCGCCAGATCTGCTCTATCCTCGGCTTCTCTTATCTTCTCGTCGATAAACCTCCGCCTCCGCGGTTTTGAATGTATCCGCTTCGAAAACCGTGTAGAAAGAACTTCGGAATCTCTTAAGCCGCTCGAGGGGTTTAGAGTAGTGTTCATCAGAAACTAGCGTTAGATTGTCGAAAATCGAAACGGATATCTTCTTCCGCAAAGCTATTTCGTCCCCAATAGCGGCTATAAAGTAATTTAACCTTAGACGAAGTAAGGTGACTAGGTGATTGGGCAGCCTTTTTTAAAAGCTCTTCTTTACTAAGAGTTGTTGTAGCGGAAATGTTTGCCACTTGGGTTAAGAAGTCAGGAAAGTCGAGAAACCGTACGCGATCCTCCGCGCTAATGGCAGACGCGCTGCTTTCGAACTCTTCAAAAGTCGCGAGCAGCCTAGCAGCGTCATCGAGATTCTGCATAACGCGGATGAAAGATAGGAATAGGTGCTCCATTGGAAAGACAGAATTGTAGATCGAGGGCAGTACAGCTAAGAAGTGGGGAGAGTACCCGTGGACGCTTTAAGGGTGGGCATAATTGAACACCCTCGAGAGCCTCTAGGGCTGTGACCTATAAAAGCAGCTCAAATAGGAAAGCCCTATACTAACTAAATATTTGTATTTTGTCCTTCTATGCCACAAAGATAAGGTCAAGCACATGTAAACGCCTCATACGAAAGGGGAAAAAAGGAACATGGGGCCGAAATCAAAGATGACCGGTTCGTTCCGACCAAAGAAAAGAGGTCGATGCGCTCACGTTAAAGAACAAACTGGGTACTCGATACAACGAAAAGCGGCTGGCAACCAAAGCAAAACACCAGCCAGGGAGATAGGTACAAAGAGGGAAAACAGAAAAAGCATAGAGGCCCCAGGTCGAGCTTAGAAAACGGAGATGAAGTTTCCGATTCTCTCCTTCTGGTTCTGAGCAATGCATTCCGAGATCCAGGTAACGTTTCGGATTTCCTAGGCGATATTAGCTTCTTGAAAATTAGAGAGATTGGTTCTGAGAGGCTTACCTGCTCCTTCAGCTTCATCCAGGCGTAAACCACAGCTGGGGTAAATTGACGGGTGAAGACCAGCTTTGACAGGTCCATCTCCTTCTGATAGAACATATCCTCTAAACTCTTTCCGTCCGCAGGACCTCCACCCATACCACCAAGACCGCCGCTGCCTTGGCTCAGGCCCACAGCATCGAAGAATGCCTTGTAATCGGCCACAGCGCTTACAGCTAAGGCCACGCCCTCGACATCCTCTGCGCGTGAAAGCATGAGACTGCCCTCTGGGTAGAGCTTGCCGAACTCCGGGTACAATTTCCTCCGCTCGAGCTTGGTCAGCTCGGTGCCGAAGGAGTTGAGTGTAATATTGATAGAGCGGCGGTCCGCCTCGAACTGCAGAACCTCCGCCATGACGTCCTGCGTTGGTGTCCCGCTGAAGTCTGGGTGGGTGTTGATGAAGTTGTAGAAGTCCTCTAAGTAGTTCTTGTAGAGGGTGTTTCGAACGATCTCGATGTTCAGCTCGTCCAGGTCCTGGTGGCTCAGACTACCCTTGAAGTAGGCGGCCAGCGGGGTCTCGATCAGTACCGAGTTGTACAGTTCCTCAATGTTTGTCGCAACACACAGCACAGGAAGTGTCTCGAACCATCCTAGTGGGTGGCATCGCTCCAAAAGTTCGCGGGTGTCTCGTTCATGCAGAGTGCCTGTGATCAACAGGGCAATGTTGTCGATCATGTATCCGTATGTCATGTATTCAAGGAACTTGGCAGATGAGCCTGTCGCTTGTGCGAACAGGTACTTGAACTCAGCGACCAGTTTATCGGTCATCCGGCCCGCCAGATCGGAGGTGGAGGGGTTGGGGGGAAGAGAGGCAAGGAAATCGCCATATGAGGGGGCAAGCTGGAGCTTGACATCTATTGGACGAGATCGTCAGAATCATATGTAACAGTAGAACCTAGAACAGAGTGAGTGGAAATCGATAGAGCGTACCATCAATAGTCTCGCATTGAGTGAGGTTGGAGTAGTTCTGGCCGCTCAACAGGCTGTTCCGATAGCCGCGAACAATGCCCTCGACATATCTAAGAGAGTCAACAACGGGCTATTCGGACCAAACAAAGACATAGACCACATACCCGCCGTTTACATTAAAGAATAGGCCCTCCATGGTGAATGTGGAGAAGATGATTGGAGAGATACAGCTGTAGCTCCATCCGTCCTGAACACGCATGGCGCTTAGTCATTCACCTAGCCACAGGCCCAAGCCACTCGTGGCACCCGCTTTTCAACTTTTTTTCTTCCGTGCAAATTTAGATTCAATTTCTCCAACGACACCGGTGGCCGACACGCCCTACGCTATTTTTTTTCCCGCCTTTTCTTCAGTTCGGTTTATCGTTCGTTTTGATCAGTTTCTTCTTTTCTGTTAATTTTCGATCCTAAACGCCGTGGCCGCGCACCATGACGCTTTTCATCCTTACTGAGACCAGCGCGGGCTATGCCCTGCTGAAGGCCAAGGACAAGAAGCTCCTCAAGCGTGATGATATCGCCGAGGAGGCCTCAACTGCGGAGGGTGTCTCCAACCTGTACGTCAATTGTGTCTTCCAATCCTGCCAACTGAAAAAAAAAATTGAGTGGGAATAAACCGACTCAATGAATGGGCGCAAAAATTTGTTATCGGCAACAATGTCACTAACAGAACCTCTAGTCTCAAGCTGAAGAGCTTCCAGAAGTTCGACAGTGCTGCCTCAGCACTGGAGGAGGCTGCCTCCGTTATGGAGGGCAAGGTCACCCCCCGCCTGGCCTCGCTTCTTGACGGAATCAAGGATGAGAAGAAGGTGTCTCTCGCTGTTGCCGATACCAAGCTCGGTATGTCAATCTAGGAAAATGTCTTCCCACAGTTTATATGCTAACTGTAACTGTGAATAGGAAACTCCATCAGCAAGCTTCCCGGCCTTGACATCCAACTGATTGCTGACTCCACTACCAACGACATCTTCCGTGCCATCCGTGAGCACCTCACCACCCTCATTCCCGGTCTTGCCCCCAGTGACATGTCCACCATGTCCCTCGGTCTGTCCCACTCTCTCGCCCGTCACAAGCTCAAGTTCTCCCCCGACAAGATCGACACTATGATCGTCCAGGCTATTGGTCTTCTCGATGATCTTGACAAGGAGCTGAACACCTACGCTATGCGTGTCAAGGAATGGTACGGATGGCACTTCCCCGAGCTGGCCAAGATCCTGAATGACAACATTGCCTACGCCAAGCTCGTCCTGAAGATGGGTATGCGCTCCAACTGGGAGTCCGCTGATCTTGCTGAGATTCTTCCCGAGGAGATCGAGGGTGCCGTCAAGGCTGCTGCCGACCGCTCCATGGGTACCGAGATCAGCCCGGAGGATCTGGAGAACATCCAGGCTCTCGCTGAGCAGGTCGTTGGTTTCTACGAGTACCGCTCCCAGCTTGCTAGCTACTTGACATCCCGCATGAACGCCATTGCACCCAACCTGACTGCCCTTGTCGGTGACCTCGTTGGTGCCCGTCTTATTGCCCATGCTGGCTCCCTTACCAGCTTGTCCAAGAGCCCCGCCAGTACCATCCAGATTCTGGGTGCCGAGAAGGCCCTTTTCCGTGCCCTCAAGACTAAGCACGACACTCCCAAGTACGGTCTGATCTACCACGCTTCTTTGATCGGCCAGGCCACCGGCCGCAACAAGGGCAAGATGGCCCGTATCCTCGCCGCCAAGGCCTCTCTGGGTATCCGTGTCGATTCTCTCGCTGAGTGGGGTGACGATGTCACCGAGGAGGACAAGGCTGCTCTCGGTACCGAGGCCCGCTTCAACCTTGAGCGCAAGCTTGCTGGTATGGAGGGCAAGCCCATTAAGCCCCGTGGTGTGGCCATTGCCCCCAACGGTGCTCAGGCCGAGAAGTTCGACTTGAAGGAAGCCCGCAAGTACAACCCCGATGCCGATGCCCTGGCCTCCGAGGAGCCTGCCACTGCTCAGAAGTCTAAGAAGGAGAAGAAGAAGCTTGTCGAGGAGGTTGAGGATGAAGAGATGGCTGATGCCGACTCTGATGAGGCTGGGGATTCTGAGTCCGAGGATGAAGCTCCCAAGAAGAAGTCTAAGAAGAGCGACATTGAGGAATTGGCTGCCAAGGCTGGTCTCAGCGTTAAGCGATACGAGCGGAAGCTCGAGCGTGGCGAGATCACTTTCGACAAAGACGGCAACCCCACTTCAATTAGCAAGAAGGACTTGAAGAAGTCCAAGAAGGAAGCCAAGAAGGCCAGCAAGGACGATGGCAAGAAGCGCAAGCGTTCCGAAGACGACGATGAGAAGAAGAAGAAGAAGAAGTCCAAGGGAGAGTAAGCGTATGTTTTCAAAAGTTTGTGCAATGTGACCGGATGGCTTTCCTGGGATCTGTATGATATCACACTTTTTTTTATTTCTGTTCTTTTTTTTGTTGCAATCTTCCTGTTGCTCGCATGTTTGGGGCATTTTGAGGTTGATCTACCGGTCTTTCACTGGCGCAGAGGGTGCTCGTTAGGAACAAGGCAGTACAGTTTTAGCTGGAATAATCTGTTCATACTTCAGTATTGGATTGTAAAATTGTAGGCCCATGTATCACAAATTGTAGTCTCGAACATCTCCGTTCCAGTCTCATTTCCGTTGCTTTGCCTCTACTATATACTGCGCTTTGACCTACCTAGGTAGATATGCAGGTAGATAAAGACACCGCCCATATTCTGCCGGCAGTTCAAACAATTTTCCTTTCTTCGGTCCAGTCACCTACTTGCTCCAGTCTATCTTACCACAACCAACACACAAAATGAGGGTAAGATATATTCCAATTGAAACTGGGGATTGCGGCTAACAGAATTATCCAGATCATTGACCCTCAAACTGCCGTCCTTACCAATGTCGAGGTCCTGGCCTATCTGACCTCCAATCCACCCCGCCGACCACCGCCAAGTTCGGGGAACTGGGCACCAAGCCCAGATCTCAGAGACCATAATACAGTGGTTAAAGAGGTGAGAAATCCTCTCCTGTCCTAGTCATTGATCGTCGGGGTGTTGTGGCCCCGCAGCTTCACCACAGACCCCAGCTTGGAGCGGAGTCGACCAGACCCAAAGCTCCAAAACCAGACACCAAGAAACCAACAATAGAAGAAAAATTAACTGACTAACTCTCCCAGATTCACAACTATGCAAGCCGTCTCTCCCCCCATCTCCTACGATACCCCCGCTATACAGCTCGCCCTTCATCCTCCCAGTCGAAATCACAATCGCAAGCCGCAATGACCGGCACACTGCGAACCTCAAATTCAGAAAATACAGAGGCAGATGTTAATTCCCTGCCCCCATCAATCCCATCCACAGAAACAACACCCATGGACAATGCCCTCCGCGACCTAGTAGTCCGCTTACAGCCGTACGGACTGACCAAAGCTGAGGTCGTTATGATCCTGAATCTCGGGGTGGGAGTGACCGGTAATACAGCTGCTGAGGGAGCTGGGGAGGAAGGTGCTAATGGAGGGGAGGCAATGGAAGTGGATGGGGAAGCGGGGGGGTGAAGAGGGTGAGGAGGACGATTACACGGCTGTGGTCTTGATGGATAGTGTTATTGAAGAGCGGGAGCTCAGACTGTCTGATGACGATGTTAAGGCTATTTTGGCTATCATTAAGGAAACTCTTACGGCGGATTATGAGAACGTCAAAGGGTGAGATGTTGAAAAGGTGTTTTATCGTACATGTTCGATATCAAGAATCAAGAAAGAAAATAGTCTGCTTCTTCAAACCTGCGCGGCAGATTCACAATGGGAAAGGCCAAATCGCCCTCACTTCCTCCGGAGTTTTCTCGTCCGCCGGTTGCTGAATGTACATGTCCTGCAATTGCTTGCTTAGGTTTCGTCACAACTGTCGATTGGACAAAAGACATCATGGAATTCTAGTAGCCTTGCGACGAATTGCTTCGGCATCAACTCAGCGACCTCTTCAGTGGTCTTGTGCTACACATTGGATAGGTGAGTTCGCGTGTAAGCATGCGAATTCAATCTTCTACCACAAACTCGGCATACCGGCTCAACCAAGCTGCCGTAGCTGCATGTCGCTGCATTTTATACCCTTCGACACAAGGGGTGCAAGTTCGTAGATCTGCTCCGCACTTAGGTGATGCACTCTATCGAGATGCTTTCGAAAGTTCTGTTTTTCCTGAAGCATGGACGTGTAGTCCTCAACCGGGCATGATAGGTGTCCGGGTGCGGGTTGCTTCGGAACAGCAGCCGGCTATCGAGGTATGATTCTTAGTACCTCATCCTGTGATAGATTATGGTATAGTCGCAGATGCTTTCTGATGCTATTGGTCGAGTATAGCATACTACCACAGGATTATATCGGGCAGTTGAGGTCCTGTCGGCGATAGCTAGATACGCTACGCCTATCTGGCCCCACAAATTGAAGAGACGTTTGTCGGTTGCTAGGGTCTGGTTTTGGGTTCTTGATCACTGATCACTTGTGTGGACTCAAAATCTGGCATGGCAGGGTCTCCACGGGTCAGATGTCGAGACGGATGTCAGTAGTGTTTTCCAGATGATTTAATGACGTTACCTCTAGGGCTGTATCCCTACGTCAATCACATACCAATAAGCATGCTTCGTGGAATATATGTGCCAACACTGTTGATTATTGTACAAACGATCATCTCAGTATTCATCATGAAGCCTAAAATTACCCATACCATTCCCAACCTCCTGCCGACCCATCGGCGTCATATCCAATAGATGATATGTCGACAGGATACTTTCCAACCCCCGGGATGTAGTATCATAGGTATGAAACACGCAATCACCATCTCTTTTGAAAACACTCAGACCAAAATACCCATTCCCAGGCTTCCAAGTAATAATCTCGCCCCTATCTTCAGCATCCTGCCACGCCCGATGAGTTTTGGCAGAGCTGTAAAAAGGAAACTTCCATCCCATCTGCTCTTTGAACGTAGTGATCTCGGCTACCGGCGCAGTCGCGACAGCCACAAATGAGGTGTCTCGGCTCCGTAGATGACCGAGATCAGGAATATGATCCATGCAAAAGGAACATCCCACACACCCGCGATGTTCACCGGGCCCGAGCATGAAGTGATAGATTATCAGTTGCTTACGGTTGTCAAAGAGGTCTATCAGACTCTTTTCTCCGTCCGGGGTGTCGAATTTGAATTGATCAGGGTTGGAGACTTGGACCATAGGAAGTTCGCGACGCGAGGCAGATAGTCTTTGCAATAACTGTGTGGCTTCTTTTTCTCGGTGGAGGAGATCCGTTCGAGCTTGTTGATACTCCTCTGCGCTGACAACCTTTTTCTTTTTTGATGTTAGTATAGAGAAACGAATGGGTTATCCCAATGAAATATACCTCTTTCTCGTTAGAATCCATCATCTTGGTCACGATCTTGATCAAGTTTGAGGGTTGACGTCAAGGACATCAAGGTCTCACCTAGGCGGGCTAGATAGCCTTCCGAGGTTAGAAGGTTGTTACTCAGCTCAGCCGCAGGTCCACCTAAGTCCGAGGTAGACCTTCCTAGAACATCGTTTCTTATTCATCCATCAATCGAGAATACCCTTAGTGTATCTATTCCCTAGAATTACCTATCGCGTACTACCTCTATTATATAACAAGTCTCAACGTAAGGTCCTATTTCACAATATGTAAAACTAACCGCATCCCGTAATTCACAGGCCGTTTACAGTACAGATACTTGAACTGTTCTCGACCCGTTCAAGGAGAACAGGACACTCGCTCCATCACTTGCACCCGCATATTTGAAATAGCGAAAAGCCCAAGGTAGTTCCGTGCATCCCAGGGACGCGTGGGACTGATAAGTGCCAGCTCGAAGTTACGCAACAGCTGTGTCCGGTCGGTGGTCAGTTGGCGTGTCATAAAGAAAAAAGAGGACGAAAGCAGGCATATGGAGCCGTTTCTACTCACCTCGAATATCGTCTTTCCGATCTCAATTTGGGCCACTGTCTTCCCTAAACACTGGAATTTGCCATGACCGAATATGAGGTCGTTGGTCCGAACCATAACAGCCAACTTGGCAGGGTCCGGCTCGAGCCACCGCTCAGGTCGGAAAGCCTCTGCATCCTTGCCATATATCTTCTCGCTCTGGTGCATAGCGCATGCCGAATACCCGATGCAGGCGCCGCCCGGTAAGAATACGCTCTCGCCGTCGACGATAAGAGTGTCGCCACCTGGCGGGATATCACGCGGGAAGATGTTCGTTACAGGCGGACAGACTCGCAGAGCTTCACGGATCACGGCCTGGAGGTACGGAAGATTCCTAGCCTGGGCGGCAGTAATAAGACCTTCGTCCTTGCTCGGAGCACGCCCACTGCGCGCGGCATCGTCAATCTCGCGCTGTAGCTTGAGGTAGACACGGGGGTTCGTTATAAGGTACAGAAGGGTGCCACGGATGGCGCTAGCAGTGGTGTCAGAGCCAGCAATGATTTGCTCTAGGGCCTCAGTGCGCAGTTCGTCGCCTGCTAAACCGTGGCGCATGAATGAGGCTAACATATCGGATTTTTCGTTTGTGGAACCCGCAGCGCGCTCTTCGACAAGGCGGAAGCATGTGGCCATCATCTTGCCGAAGCCGCTGTTATCCTTAGGCGAAGGTGCAATAAACCTGCCAATGAAGGGCATTTGGGTGATCCAGCTGAAGCCTATAGCAAGGGCAGTATTGCCGATAGCAAGCCCCTGCTCGCTGGATTGCAGGTAGTCGTCCACGTCACGGTCACTGTGCAACATACCGAACGCCTTGCCAAGGCCCACGCTGCTAATGACGTCGAGTGTAAAATATTGAACCTTTTTCGCTAGGTCCATGGGGACAACACGGCGGTCGGACGAGATATATTTGGACCGGATGAGGTCCAAGAAATCTTGTAGTCGTTCATCTATAGACCCCTCGAGCTGGGTATTCTCCCTTCCCGAATACTTTTATAGAAACACTGTATTAGCAGCCTACGCCGGTATGAATGGGTGGAGACTCGGAGAGAAATACGAGGCAGCTATCATACCCCTGGAGCCATCTGCTTCCTCCGTTCCGCATGTTTCGCGTTATCAGTCTGACTGAAGACATTGTCCCTCCGGTACTCGATTCGTGCGGCTTGGTAGTACCAGTCGGAGCGCTTGTAGCCAGGCTTGTTGTTTACGTGCATCCAAACTTCGGGAGACGACGTGATCAGCACTTGGGGGGCGACACGGGCGATCGGACCTGGCTCAAGTCGAACATGTTAGCTATATATGGCACCCTGGTAGAGATAAAAAGCGGATGCCTGGAAGATGTCTCGCACCATGTTTCTTGCTGACTTCTGCGTACCACTCGTGGCAATTGCTCCGAAGCATCGCCATACTATGAGGCCAGTTCGAGATGCCGGTCCCCGGAGGTCCCCGGAACTGCATCAACTTAACATACGTCGTGATAATCCTGAAGACATAGAGGCCCAAGAGACCGCAGAGGAGCGTCACAACCTGCCCAGATAAGGCGGTTACCGTCATAGCGAAAGAAACAACCGGACAGATTTGACAGATTTGACCAAAGAGGATTTTCTAGGGGGCTCGGGGCCCTGCTATATCCTTCGACACTACTGGACGTGGAACCTCGTGAAGACTTTTTAACTTCACGGCGGTGGGCTGATTACATTGTGACAGCGGTTGTCTATTCGTGGCCGTCTCCCGTGTGCACGGATATTCATCTTCTAGTGCGAGCATGTGTGGGGAGATCACCGGCTGAAAAATATTTCAAGTGGCATGGCCGTACGCTTCACGTAATATATCAACTCTGTATATTGTGTCTCGTCGCGGAATTCTCAAATACGGAACTCAGAAACTGGTCCGTGGGATGTTCGAGGAAGAGATTCACTACCTCGGCTAAGCAGTTGCAAGCACTTGAGTGAAAATCAACCCTCCCGCCCCTGAAGCAATAGACGAGGACATAACAAGGCAGAGGACCGAGGTTTTGATTCCAACTGGTAGGAGACACACTGGACACTGGTTTCGCCATGTACTGTCCTGAAATTCTCTCGATTTGAAAAATGTCATTTTGATCAAGTGACGATCGCCTATTCTCGTTTTGGTATACTACTGTTATACGACATTTTTGAACTATAAATGGGCAGAAAGTGGCTACTATTAGTATCAACACTAAAACAGGGAATAAATGAATGGTAAATCTAGCCCTTGTATGTTGGACAAAATAGTGAATGGGCCCAATTTTTGCATGTTTTTGGCCGCTGGTGCGAGGTGCTTATCGGAACGCAAGGCAGGCCAGGAGATAGCGAATGCTCGGAGGTCTGAGGTATTCCGGAATCCGAGATATGTTGCTAATTGAGCTTCATGGTCTTCCAACTTCACCCAATTCCGCCCACTGACAGGCGCGTTCATTTGCAAGCACAGGCAGTAACTCTCGAAGTTATTGGTCACGCGCAGTTCGACATTGTGCTTGACTTGCCCCCGCTTCCAGATATCGCTTTGGATATGTCCCGGGGTCACGGGGTCAGGGTCGTATGCGGGCAACCTTCACTTGTGTATCTTCTGGATCCTCGACTTGTTCTCTCCCTCTTCCTTCCCTTTGCGGAAACGGTCGAAGAGGGTGGGTCCTCCGGCCAATTCGAGTTCAATCGACGGACGCCCCATATCCATGATACGTGGGCTAACCAATCTCTCCAGCGCTTTCGCTTCCGCTCCTGTTGTTCTCGTCGACGTAAGGCTCGGCCCTTCCTGGTGGAGAACATGCTGTTGCCGTGGCCAGCCAGTATCTTGTCCCGAACGGCGCATACCATGTCTGCATACCTCAAGAAGTTTCACATGAACTCTTGTAACTGGTGCGCATTGATTATTCCATTCCGCGCGGGGCTGAAGTCTCCGAATTGGGTTAGACGGTAGCTGTTGATCGCACTCAGTATCAGTTGTACGATCGCCAGTCTCCCTTCCTCAGGATCCTCCTCGAAATCCTCGTCACGGAACATGGGAATCTGGTAGTCGTTCTTCATCATACCGGTAACGATCGTCCTGCTCGTCGCATCTCTGTGGGGAGATAAACGCCACAATCCGATACGGAAACATCACCACCGCAGGATCCTCAGATCCCACACAGCCTGATTCGCACCGCCGTTAAAGACGTATGTACCTTTCCATACTAGTAAGAATCTAACATTGTTCATCGTCACGACGATTGTGGGGGATTGTGGGAGCCGTGTCTCACGCACTTCTCTCCGTTTGTCGAAGTCGTAACTCAAGTGCTCTGAACGATACTTAGCTGATAGATCTTTCCCGAGCACAAGAAAAAGGTCCTAGGAATGCTAGGCCACTTCTTCCAGAAAGCCGCAGCCTCTGGGGCTCATTCTCAAGAAGGAACTGAGATCGCGGAGACCCATTTCTAGCTTTGCTAGTGCGAGACAGATTGAGCTCTGCCTCGGCCTGCCTCGAGATTCAGCTTCATTCCCTGGGATATCGCTATGTCCTGGACTCCAATGGAACTCCAGGTGGATGTCCTTTTGGGCCAAAAACTGAAGCTGCGAGAGGTCACTGATTGTCTCCACGAAGACCCAGTATAGACATCTGGAACATTGTTGGCAGCTTCACCTTTCGGTCGGGATTGAACAGGTAGGGGAGGTACGACTAAGATAGGACCGGGATTGCCTCGGACTCCTCTCGGCTTCGGGACTGGGCGGAGCTTTCCTTCGAGTGGGTTGGGGATGTAAGGGCTGCCCGGCGAAACAGGTAAACGAGTAGCCCAAGCGCATGCTCGAAGTTGTTGTCCCGCGCAGTCACAACGTGCTCGGACCACTAGTAGAGGTTAGAAGCATAGGTTGGAGTGAATTAGAAGAGCTCACCTTGGAATCGTTCGAGATTTTAAGAAACCAGAACGCTGACCCGTTTGATGCCATTCCATATACGGTCGAGTCTCTCTTTGGGAATCTTTTCCTTTCCCGATGGATGCAGCCTTTTAGACGGGTTAGCTTCCTGATATATAAGATCGAACGTAGACCCAGGGCAGGCTGTACAAACTTGCCACGTTCCGTTAAGAAAAGATGATGATAGGACGTGTCCGTAAGTATCCTTCCTTGCGGAGCACTCTCACTCCAACCGGGTCGACTGGCCAACTTGAGCTCGAGTCCAAGTCCCGGGTGGAGGACGAGAATCGGTTCGATGAATTATGGTGGTGGGAGGAGGCAAAGCTGCAGAGATTTGAAACTGTAGGACTGGGATATGTGTGGTATTGAGCTTTGGCGAGTACCTCTGTAATTCATATGACTCCAATCCCTTCTATCTCTACCTTAATGAGAGTACCTGTTTAGCGTGACAAAATAGGAAGGACCTACTGGGGTCTGCCTCAGGCCGAAAATATCTTTTTATCTCTCTTCTCCCTCTTTCCTCACTTGTCTCTTCTCACTTTCCTCTCCTCTCTCTCACTTCCCTCTCACTTCCCTCTCACTTCCCTCTCACTTCCCTCTCACTTCCCTCTCACTTCCCTCTCACTTCTCTTTTAGAAGTAAATCATGGTCTCATTGTCTTACGTCTTCCACCTCAAGACACCACCGTTCTGTTTTCCAACATGACGTCTACAACCATACAAGAGGTACTTTGGTATCCTGCACTTTCAGTCGAAGCCCTCCCATTCCCGGACGTTGAACATATCTTCCATTTTACCAGATCAGAAAGACAGACTGGGCGCACCTTCGGGCTCCATTTGAGATTGCCAAGCACTGCAGTAGGTCCAACTTGAGAGATGGCTGATAAGGTAGTGATATCAATTAGGTCATCGTTGAAAACAGAGCATGACCAGTCTGCCGACGGTGTGAAATGAATACAATATGGCAAAATCACACGACAGAGTCCAAAACCGCGGCAGTGGATAGGATTCCAGGACATGGCCTTGGGATGGATGAACAACGCTACTGGGATCAATTGCTCTTACCTACCTCCCTAAGGAAACAAGGGTTCAAGCAGAGAAGTCAAAGGCTCGTGCTTTCAGAGCTCACCTCGTTGGTTACGAGGGTGAGCATGGCCACGTCTAGAAGTGTGGAATCCGGTCACAAATGAAATTGTTCGATCGAGAGATGTCACATTTCCATACATGATTGGTTTTATGGGGGTCATTACACCAGTTGTCGTGATGGTCCCTAAAAGCCCTCGTACACATCTTGAAACGGCCAGACACTTTCCCACATCGATCTCTCTTGACTGTTTGCCGACTCCCGAGCCAGGAAATTCTGTTTTGCCACAGCAAGTCTTCTCACCACTTCGTCGTAGTCTTTAGACACTGCACCATTCCAGCCTACATAGACCCCTATCTCCTCAAGTACTCGTGTCTTCCTTTCAACGTCCTTTTCCCACTTGGCATACTCTGTCTTAACATTTTCCATATCTTGCTCTGAATACCTTAAAGGGCATAGCACGCTGGCATTGCCATTTTCATCCTCTCCAACCAGCTCCGTCCAGGCATGGTCTTCGATGATATCCGCAAGTAAGCTTTGTACATATGGTTCGCCATCATCGTATGTGGACCCAATGGTTCCCAGTATTTGGCCGGGCAGTGTATCTCTGTGACGGAATATATGCAACAGCTCGGGCGCAGCTCTCTGCACCTCTATCTCGTAGGTAAGCCACAAAGACTGAGAAAGGAACGAGTCCTTCGCAGCCTCCTTAGTCTCGGGGTCGAGTGTTCTGATATTGTCCGGGAGAACTGGTTGAGCAAATCCATCTAACTCCGGCCCCTCATACTCAATCAAGGAGGGATGATGGCAAACCAAAAACATAGGATTGATAGGTGTGCCTTGCCAATCTATGATGCTCGTGATCTGAGATGGGTTTTCGCTGTCGACAAATATGTTATGCATGTGAAGGTCGTTGTGCCAAATCACACCGGCACATAGCTTCTCATTCCTGGGGAGAAGATGAGGACAGATTTTGAGGAAATCGCGTAGAACCGATAGTTTCGCTTCCTTAGTTAGATGGTACCCGCCGGGTCCGCCGAATATACCTTGCTGAGTGTCTCGGGGGAAGGTTGAGAATTTCTCTAGGCATGTTGTTTCTCGCTGAACCAGTGCCTTCATCACATTTTCTGCGGAAATCCCTAGTAAGGTCAAAAGTTATTAACTTGCATAACCATGCCAAGGTAAACAAGACACATACAAGGACCTCGAGGTACTTCGACCTCCGCTCTCCTATTGTCGAACCATGCCCGTCCAGTTGTGGGCCCAATAGCAAACTCATCGTCAAGGACGAAGCTCTCAGATTGGCTAACATCTTGTCTTCTGTAGAGTGCACCATGGTATGGGAAATGGGATCGAGCGAGTGTGCAGGTAATAGCGGCAATCTGTTTCACGATGGAAAGCTTATCGCGACTCTTGAGGCCTTCCCATATTCGGCCGAGTTCAACACCAGGAGCCTTTTCCATCACAATGTATTCCACCCCGAGCTTGCTTTCGCTGGTCCTGGAGCAATATTTAAGAACTTTCGGGGCGGGAATATGAAGTTTCTCTCGGACCTTGAATATAGACAGTATGCCAATTTCTTTCTTTCACAGGGGAGAAGGTATCCAGCAAGGCTAGATGGAGTTCTCACAAATTGCATGGTTGCAACTTCAGATGCCGTTGTGTAGTGGACGGGCCCAGCATTGGGATTTGGAAGTATGATTATCAGTTGTCTCCCATCTTGCATTGTAACAAGAAACACTTTATTGGAATTTCCTTCTGGCAGTTTTGTTACCTCCACACAGACTGATCCGTCTCCTGCAGCTTCTTCAGCGACATGGATAAGGGCGTCCATATTGAATTGGAGGTATCTGACAAGCATTTGTGCTGGCTCATCCCACAGCTATTTCTGGGCGGAATACCTGTAGAATTCCTCTAGATCACGATCTACCATTTCGTCAGCCTGTCCTTGTGGTGAAGAGAACAACGTACCAGGAATGATGGTACCATGAACTCTCCCTCGACTAGACGTGGTCAGTGAACGGATGATGGTGTGGGAGATCGATGTTTTCAATAGCCTAGAAAGAAATCCATAGCTTCTAAGTTCAAGTGGCTTTTTGGGAGGACTTGTGCATTGAGAATAACGAACGAGGTCAGGGATGGCACTTGGAATTTCAATCACGTGGCTTGAAGTATATCAGCCTCCCTTAAAGAAATACCAAGGTAATAAGATGACCTTCGTAAGCTTAAGATCTATCCATGGACGGGTCTGGTCAAATCCCTCGTACACACAGAAACCGCACCTATGTAGAACCGTCGGCGCCACACTCGCTTAGTAGCTGCATTGATAAAGGGTGAACGGATAGAGAGAGGAAGACTTCGTTCCAACTTTTTCATTCTGTTGCTTTCTATATATGCCTCATTGCAGGGCTTCCAAGATGTGATCTATTGTGATATCATACAACAGACCGCTGCATTGAAGTTGCAGCCATACAAAGCCAGTCCCGATAATGTACAGCTATTCCTGGTAACAGCCGAAAAGTCCTCAGCTTTGACACAAGAATAAATCAGAATTCTTCTGGGAATCCGACCATGCCATTATAGTAGTGGTTTATCCAACCAAGCCAGTCATGCACGAAGACAAAAGCCATCCAAACTTCAAAGTCGGATGCGGTCTATAACTTGGCAGGTTTGGGACTCGGCATGGAGATATAGCGCAGAGCAGGTGGTTTGGTGGGACGGCGAGCTGGACAGGAAGTCTCAATAACCCGGCAGCCATCGCTCCATTGAGAATGATGTAGTAAGTAACAGGGGAGGATAATAATGCCAAGTCCAGCTTTAGTCAAATTTCTCTTCCTTCCCAGCAATGAGGCTTCCATATTGGTTGTAAACCGGTTCATCTGGGTCACCGTTTTCCTTAGCCCATGGTCCGAGATCATCGTCAAAGAGATCTCTTTCTTGGCCATTGCAGACTTCGGAGAGAGTGACCCAATTCTCGTCATCGGTCCAGATCCCACCTCGGCCTCCGCGCACCTGCAACCAATCCTGTCCGCCCAGCAGCGAGGACTGTGCCGCGTCGAACCCGTGCGAATCGCGGACATATTTGCGCAGTAGGGCGCGTCCCCATGGGAAAAACCACATGTTCTCCCACCACGTGTTGCGGAGCTTGGGATCGCCGTTGAGATGGGCGAGTACTGGCACCGTGGCGGAGTGGACATTCGTCATTAGCGAGATGTTGTGCCAGGTGCGCTCGCGCGGGTTCGGGAGTTTATCCAGCGTGGCATTCCATACTGGTCGCTGGGTCGATTCTTTTGCGAAGCGGGACTGGATAAAAGGGTTGGGGAGTGTTGCGATATCCTGTGGTAGGAGGAGACGGTGTTCGCGCGGGACGCCGTGTTCCATCTGCAATGCGGACATCTTCGTGATATTGCCGAACTTGACCCACTCAACGTCCTTGCGGGACATGATCTGGTTGAAGAAGAGCTGTGACTCGAAGTCGACGCCAATGCCGAACTCGTAGCGGTGACCTGTCTCCAGCCGGAGGTTGATTCCGGTGATGTTTGCTGCATCCGAGATGCCCACCATCCGGTAGAGCAACTCTTTGAAGTCGTTGGATGTTCGCCGCCGCTCCAGTTCTCTGATCACCTCTTGTCGTCCGTACATCTGTGTCAGGGCCTGGTAATCTCCAGACTTGTTCGAGCGCAACTCAACTAAGCGCAGAACTTCATCGTAGATCAGACGCAGATCCGCAGCTTGACCAATGACCGCTCCGGGGTTCAACCACCGGGGTCGGTTTAGAGATCCATCCGGGTAGACATCAGTCTTCCAGCCATACACATCAGGAGGTAGAGAGGATTCGGGGACAGATACACAACCGGGGTCGTCCAGCAACCCGGGATAGCAAATCTTGCTTGCGCCAAAAAGAACGCGCTGGGTGTATTTCTGTACCATTTCAGGCGCAGCCCCAGGCTTTTGGCCCTCCACTTCTGCGAACCCATACTTGTCCCGCAGCCTTCGGTTGTTCTCCCTTATGATAGCCTGGAAGCGCTCCACCAAGACCTTCGGTGGCAATTGGAAGAAGCTGTCTGCGCCATCCACCAGCAGCACGAAGTCGCGGTCATGCACGGTCTTGCTGTCTCGGAGGTAGTTCCGCACCCGCGTGATCCGGTCCACCATGCGCTCGGCCTCGGTCGCTCCGGGAGAGTCATGCCCGTAACCGATTAATGTCGGCGGTGGGTATCCAAGGATCATAGCTGACGTGAGCGTTCGGCAGACTCCGCGCGAGCCGCGCGAGCCTGGGACTAGGACATGCAGGCGTGGGTTGGGCTTGTCCAGATCATGGGGGAGGGTATCGTTGACATTAATATCAGTGCGAGGAGGGAGGAGGACCTGCGCATCTTCCGGGCGCTGGGGGAAAGGATGGCGAGAGGGAAACTTGGTCCAAAAGTCCGGTTCGACTCGCTAGGCAGGTTGTCAGCTTCTTTATCTTAAGCCTGGCGATCGCAGCATGTCTGGAGCAGGAAGTAATCCTTACCGTTGAAGAAGACTGTAGCATAAGAAAGAAGAAGAACAATGCAATCACTGACAAGCCAATTGTCTTAATCCGGTTTGACCGTGAGCGACGGTGGGAGACTGGCCACAACATCGAAGTCGACTTGGCATCTTGAAAGTGTAGTGGCGCGTCCTCCGACGCCATCATGCAAAAAAGGAGTCGAGTCAGATACTGAGGAAATTAATATGGAACATTGTAAGTTGCCAGGAACCAAAAGGAACCGAAAAGGAGCCAAAGGGGAAATACGCAATCGCCTTAAGAGGTGGAGAGAGAGGCGATCGGCGCAACGTTTCCGGTGGCACCTCCGTCACCTCGTGGGCCCCTTCCAAAGGCGTAGGGCGTTACATCTGCCCAGGTGAGCTTCACATATGTCTCTCGACTTTCTACATTTTCGGTTTATTTAACATCTGGATTACCATAGGTGGATATTAAGAGTCTATAAAAAAGTATGTGTTTGGCATCCGGACATGTCTCCTATATCAGTATAAACACATTCCCCTTATTAAATAATGTTCGATGAGTAGAAATATATCTCTTACACCTACTGTATCGATATTCCTAAGGGAAATCCATTAAAATATCGTATCTTATTCCCTCATAGTGCTTAATTCCCACAGCTATACTCCGTACAGACATCACAACTACGTAGGCAGACTACAAGACAGTGCAAACAGCCCAAATCCTGCATGAATGTAGGGGGCTACGGAGATCACTAGTAGTCAGATGCGAGATTGTAAATTATGCAATACTATACAGGTCCAAGTCTCCATGTAGAGAGCCAGCTCAACATCCCAGACCCATGTACACCGTACATCCCATTGTATCACTCCAAGTAGATTTCCTCTCTCAGGCGCTGTAAATTCCGGAACAGCCCACCAGCCGGTGCTCCACTGTCACTATCCCGCCGAGCCTCAGACCTGGACTTGGACTGTCCTCGCTGGTTCTGATCCGCCTGCTGTTGGTCCAAGGTGCGCCGTCGATCCTCCACAATATTCGCCAGGCTATCCACGAACCGATTACGGGCTTTTTCCTCAGCCGATCCGTTCCACACAGTCGCTAGCGTCCGCAGAGCTTCAACACGGCGGTTGGCAGCATCTAGTCCGGCATATCCTCCGCCCTCGCTGTCGAGTAGCTCGGTCACTTCTGTGCGTAGCTTCTTCATCATTTCTTGGCCCTTTTCTTCGCGGTCTTGGCCTTCGGGTCCGAGGTCTGGTCCTGAGACCGAAATGAAGGATGATGAGAATGTGAGCTCGGATGGGGGTAGCGGCCAGCTCATGGCGTCGCCGAATGTCTGCACAACGTCTTCTAGGCGCGACCGCACTTGGTTCAATGTGCGGAGATTCGTTATGTATTCTGGGTCTGTTGGGACGGCAGGTGTTTTCTTGTTTTCAGGGCTTGTTGCCGACTCGTCTTCGTTCGTTGGCGCGTCCTCTGCTTGTTCGGTCTTGCGCCCGTCTTCTGGCGAGGGCCCCGGGACGAACTTCGTTATATCATCGCGTAGGACTTCCGTTAGAGTTTCGGATAGCCCGATTGTCTCGCCTCGCAGGACTTCAACTTCGTAGGCTAGTCGTCCACCGCTTCGGAGGATTTCATCGGTGAGTTGGGATAATGTGCTTGAGAGACGGATGTTTTGGGCGCTAATCTGGGAGAGGAGGGACTGGACCTGCGCAGAAAGCTCTATCAGGGGCACAGAGCCGGGCGACCGAGATGCATTAGGTTGTGATGATGCCACAGTCAGCGGTGATAGAGAGTCATTGAGGAAGTCGGCTGGGTCGAAGTTCGGATCGGCAAAGTTAGGGGTTGCAGCGGGGTTTGACGGTTTGACGGCAGCTCGAGTTGACGAGCCATATGTTTGTGCCATTTCTGTAAAGCTCTGATTGAGGAGCTTTGGCAATTGTCTCGAGGTCAATTCACGATTGAAGTGAGCTGGCCTCCGCGGGGAGCATCGATATCTCCACGCCCCACCGCCTTTTATTTTCCTTATTAGGCATAGTGCCATACTACTTTAGGCATAGGTCCTTGCCGCTTTTGATCTGCGAGCTATCTGTAAACAAAAGAGCTCATTGGTTCTTTCCACATCTACACATACGAAATGGAGTCACTGCCACCAGAATTGATATCCCGAGTGGTGGAATACATTGCTGAGATAATCCTGCGGGAAGATGATGCTCCTGTTTCCCTGGCCCCATATGCTACGCTACTGTTGACTGTCGCTGGCAGGCCATTATTGAAAGACGCAAGTTTTCGTATATCGATATCAACACCGCTAAGCGATTGGAAGAGTTTCAACGGATAGTATCTACCACACACAGAAGAGATTTTGTCCGAACAATTTCGTTGAGCGTGGAGCTAGAGGCGTACGACGAGAAAGCGCGCGCCCGATTCAATCAGACGAGGAACGCCAACGAAACAACAAAATCTTTACCACGACTATCAGCACGCTTTTCAGGAGCATATCGCGCTGGCCAGATGACGCTGGCATCTCTCTTCACATCGAGGCAATGTCCCCTAGCGACTATCTCGCTCTCAAGATCAAAGCAGCGATGACGACGAAAACGAGCGGACAAATCACGGGTGAACGATCTGCTCAGCCAGAGGTATGAGAGATCTTACCTTGAATTCTCCACAACAGCATCTGATTCTGAGTGCCCGCCTGTTCCTGCAATCACCTATCTTTCATTTTACGGAGTCGGAAGACTGTGGCTAATTGACCCGGCGTCGAGTGTGTTTATTGCCTTAAAGCTGCCACGATTGAACGGCTTGGGGTTGTGTATGAAGGACGAATGCAAGGGAGATGAAAAGTTGAGACAGCGTCTTCGTAATGGCAAGCTAGATCTCATCAAGATGCTATATACTATGGTCTACTAACCTCTTTCTTAGACTTTGCCCGTAACCTTCACTTGTTTCCTGCCAGTGTACGAAACCTAGACCTACAATTCCACAACGTGCCTCCCATTTATCAGGACTACCCTCCCCCTGATGTGACGGTGGGTGGAACAGACCTTCTAAGCTCGCACTTACGGAACTTTTCACAGCAACTGGAGAGTCTCGATACCAACCAGTCTGTGGTTGGACCAGAATTGTTTTGGCCGTTTAGTCCGCAAGATGACGATATCAAACTGCCATTCTGGCCAAATCTGATTGATCCTTCCGTGGAGTATACGGCAGTAACACCGTCTGGAGAGTGGATCTTTAATTGAGAGCCTGACGAGGCTGAGGATGATGACACGGTCGATGCTTACCAGTCTTTCGAAGATGATGAGGTCGACTATCCCGAACATCTGAGGATTCTTCTCGAGGATAGCAAGAGGCGATATTTCTAGACAACGAATACTATAGGTTATATCGATAAATTTTGTCTTTCGGCTGGTCGGGCGGCCCTCTAAATACCTAAGTTAAGACATATAATGCTTTAGGCGATGCCTCCTAGGCCAAGGTACACATTCGAGTATAAAGTGCGAGCGGGAAGGGCGAAGCTTAGCTAGAGCAACGAAGGCATACGCTACCTAACCTACCCACTAAAGAGCGACGCTTCGGCAAGGTTAGAAAGCTCTAAGCGTATATATCAGCCGGATAAGGAGGTCTTCTAGATTTGGAGAAAAGTTGCTCTTCATCACACTAGAGATAAACTCGAGGTTAAATTTAAAGAGTCGAGAACACGAGAATTTGAATAAGTTCAAGATTTTGCTTTCTACGCAATCAATCCTTCAAAGGCGACAGCTTTATCATTATCTATATAACTAATATAAGTCGGCTTCTATCTAGCAACTAGGTAATTAAGCTAACCGGAAGATTATGCTCCTTAAGAAATAACACGCTCTAGCTAGTGGTAGGATTCTAGATCCTAAACTGTTTTATCGTAAGACGCTAATACGAGTCGGCTTCTATCTTGCGACCAGGCAATTGAACATACGCCTCCACCATTCCCCTCCAGAGTATATAACAAAGGTTCCAATTTTCTTCTACCGCAGGATGATCCAAAACCCAATACGCTCTCTTTCTGAAAAGACACTCTTATGAGGCTGTTTAATGAGCTCCCTCCAAACTGCGACTGAAGTCAGGAGACCCCGTCGAACCCCATTTTATCAGTACTACTTCCACGGTCACCCACTGAAGACCCGGTGCATTTGTCTAGATTGAATGCAGGTGTTGGGGCTCAAGATCAAGTAAAGCTATCTGAGGACCTTCTGGGTAAGGACAGACATTTCGAGTCATCTCTTACCTCGGAAGCCCTCAAAAGTAGTTGTCAGGCTACACAGAGTGCCTTCTCTCCATTTTTCCCGGTAGGTATAACGGGCTTCTTCCATTATGACTTCAAACGAATCAGATATACAATTAGAGTGCGGGCAATTTAATTGATTTTTTACCTAATATATATGAATATAATTGCGGGTTTTGCCATTTCTGTTACTTAGAGTTCAGTACACTGAGGTTACCCATACATTGCCGTACTGCATATTCCTGTCATCTCAAAGTAAACGAACGAGAAATATGTTGAAAATCCCAGTTAATTCCCATTAACACTGGCCATTTTCATACTGCAACGCTAGCCCTAACTCGGGAAGTAAAATGCAGATCACGTTCACGAAGGATCTGCACCCAGGCTCCTACCAAAAGAAGCCTGGTTTCCTTGGCTGTATGCAGTTTGATCATGACATTGCTGTCCTCAGTATACAAGTCATTATCCCATTGCATCGGCGCCTAGGTATTTCAATTGAGCCTGCTTCCAGTCAGTCTTTGCTTATTCCTGCGTTGTTGTTCTCACCGAGTCCATGTTGTTCTCACCGAGTCCATGTTGTTCTCACCGAGTCTTTCTAATCTATCATAATGGAGGTATACGAAGAAGAAGCATAAATAGATGCTTCTTCCCATGTATGAAGAAGATAGACAAATCATTCATTTACTTTCTACAGTATACAAGATTGGAATTTTTATATTCATAGTGTTTTTCATATACTATTTTTGTTCTCACATACATGCTGTATAGATTTTTACATCTATAATCAACAAAGTAAACATTGGCAAACGAAGCGGTGTGACAAAAACTCCCTTCTCTGCAGATCTACATCGACAATGGGCTTGCACCGAGCTTCTCAATAATGGCACGATGACTTAATGTTCGATACAGAACAGACTTCTATTAGTCATATTTATGCACACGAATTGAATGTCCAGTTCTGATGGGGGAGCCAAAAAGCCAATCCTTCCTCAAGAGTCAGGACTTAGCCGAGAGGTGAGATTGCTGTATGAGATTATTGTACAATGTGAGGTGTCACGCCTTCCCACTATTCGAGTTCGTAATTGATACGCAACTGCACATCCCGATTGCTTAGTTCGTTGTGATATTTCTCTATAAAGATGGTCCCTTCCATTGACTGTGCCCACACATAAGTTTCTTTACAGGATCATCTTAATATTATCATCAACTTTCCCCTTTTGAACTGGAAAATACCCGAGGCTCCTGCTCTGGTCTGCATTAGCAAACAACTCCCTGACGCCGATGAGTCTGTGCATCTGGTGTCAGAAAGAGCAAAGCAGGGTGAACCAGTCGGCTCCTTCATTGAGGAATGCGAACGCGCTCCTCGTCTGAACGAACCGGCAGGATTTTTTGCATCCACAGCTGCCGGCCATTCCGGGAAACCAGTCAAGGAGCCACAAGTAGACAGGCGGCTTCTGAACGGAGACAAGACTCTCAACCGCTTTGTTCGTCTGCATGAACAGCGGCGGGGACCATTTGACCAACACTACCATAGCAGTATCCCCTATCGCCTAGAGGAGGAATGCCGACTCGGACACGCTATCCTCCAATATAGCAAAACTAGAGCTGAGCCTTTACACCTTTATTCTTTGGGAACGGCTGAGGGCACCATGGCACGAACGGTCTCCGAGCTGGCGGAAGGGGGGTCGAAAGCCTTTCTTGCAGCCCTAACGTCGAGAATTATAATAGCTTCCTCGTTTATGGAGAGCCTCCGCATGCCACATTTTTTATCGGCCCTTTCCACTCGCTGACGAGTGAAAATTCTTTTAAATTAAAGAGGAGCTTAAAAGCAAGGCTTATTAAGGCTAAATCTCTTCCTACTTCTATAATCTCTTATTGCTTAGTATATATCCGTCGTATCGTCTTATATACATATATATACAAAGGGTGATCGCCTAAAAGATATTCCAATTTGTCCTAGTCCTCACGACCTTCCACGCTATCGTAACCTTCGTATATATCAATATAATCATTAGGAGTGAGGATCTCCGTATTGAAAATATCATAGTTTCGTATCTCTAGCTTAAGATTAGTTTGTGCTTTCTATAGACGATTCGTCCCGGGATCCTTACTAGGATTTAGCAACATTAGGGCGACGTATTCAAAAGAGACGACATATCGATGCAAGTTTGATTTCAGAATACTTTCTAACAAGTCAAATCCCTCATTCGAAGATTCGACCCTTATTTTGTGAAAAGGAACGGGCAAGCAGACGTCCCTCATTCGCCTCATCGTTCTCAGATTCTCTCTTCCTCTTTGTCTATTCCCTCTTTGTACGTAGTATTTTAGTTGGAATGCACTTGTTTCTTTGAAGAACTGACTGGTGACGTCGTAAAGTGTGTTGTAAAGCATAGCGTAAGGGTTCGATACTTGATATTGCCTAGGGCGAGCATGTTGGAATATGCGAGCAAAATGTGTCTACTTATGGGCTGGTCGTGGGCAATCATTCTCTTGAGAGGGTGGACTCGGAGTGCCGTTGCAAGTGTAACTTGGTATATGACCGTCAAGTCATACACTATGATAGTGCTTTGTGGCTGAGGCACCGCTGTCTGATAAGGAAGCTCGATCGAAGGACTCTAGGCGGAGCAGGAAGCTACATTAATGTCATAAGAAAGATTGCGAAGAAGTTGTTTAAGGTGGGAAAGTATCACGACCCGGATTTTTAATGTCACGCTCAAAGCCTGGCAAATTTGAATTGCAACCGCTCTCGTAAGTGTGTCTCTGCGCTGTGGCTTGGGTCTTTGTTTATTACTTGCCATAGCTACTTATCAGCGAAACAGGCGGGGAGAAAAATGTTCGACGCGGGGCGTCGAGATGCCATCAGAATCATAATCTGTAGCTAAATGGTACCATCAAAGCTCCTTCCATCCAAGCTGGACGGTGACGAAGCATCACACCGATCATGAAGTGGAAATAAATCAAATGAGCCAATGCGACCAAAAGAACCATGCCGGTGCCAAAAAGCCGACTTTTAAGGTTATCCGTAATGATCAAACCAGAACCCGATCATCGAGCGACACTGTAAAGATTGGCAGGGTTGAGCTTGAATCATGATGTCAGGGGAGTTCTAGATCATCCGGCCCGTTTATTCACACCATCTCCATCTGGTAGTGCAATTCTAGTTCATATTAGACTAATCTTGTATCAGAGGCGACTAGTAGTAGTTGTAGAGTGATGATGTGCAGAATGGTAATGATGGTGCATGTGATGTTTTTCAGAACCAAGTCATCTGCCACGATAATTGAGATGTTTGGCCACCCAAACATTCAACAGGCCTCGTGGCCTCGTGGAAGGCTTTACCTGCTTTATTCTCTTTAAAAAAGCCAAGGATCTTGCTAATTAGGTCACTCAACCAGAAAGATCTATTTAGTGATGCCGGAGGCGACTCGTTGGTCTTACGTATATAATAGTGTGTCGGTGCACTTGATATCGCCACGTTTTGAAATAATTGACAGTAACCACAAAACTATCAGTGACATTTCAATATACAGCTACACGATCAATGGCGCATAACCGTGACCCTAAAGATGTACAGGCATGGCTGATTGGAAGCGGTATCGCTTCCCTCGCAGCTGCGGTACATTTGGTCAAACAGGCCAACATTCCGGCACGTCAAGTTCACATCCTTGATGTTCATAAGGGCTCTGGTGGGGCGATGGAGGAGGTCTCCGGTGACCCAAATGATGGCTATGTCCTTCACACGGGCGCACAGCCCTACTTCCACGAAGATTGCGTCGAAGAGCTCCTTAAGTTGGTCCCTAGCCCAGACAACCCAGAAAATACTATCTGGGACACTATCGAAGATTATGAGCTGCACGGGGGACCAGGCCATAAAACCAAAACTCGCTTGCTCAGGCATCGCGGGGAAGAAACAAAGGTGGACACGCATGGGATGCAGATTGGAGCAAAGCTTCGGATGGATCTCGTCGTATTTCTCTTGGACCGCGAGAAAGCATCCGATTCAAGACGGATTAGCGATGTATTTGATGGATCGTTCTTCCAGACAGAATTCTGGACCCTATGGTCGACTACGTGAGTACTTCGATCTTCTGGTTGATTTTATTTCGCGCTGACTTGCATTTAGCTTCTTGCTCCAGCCGTGGCATAGTGCGGCCGAGTTTCGCAGATTATTAGCCAAATACTTGCCTAAATTGCAGACTCACGGCGAGGTGCCTGAGCTGGAAAGAACACGATTCAGTCTCTACGAGACTTTGATTATCCCTATTACTAAATACCTTAAGGATCTGGGGGGTTGACTTTAGGTTCCAAGCCATGGTCACCGACCTCCAATCGTATCCAGCTGGCGACCCAACAACCATTTCAGAGATCATCATGCTCGAGGATGGAAAAGAAAGACTTATCACGGTTGACCCCTCTGACATTGTTATCGTGACACTAGGGTCGATATCTACGGGGATGCAGACAGGCTCTAACCAAAAGCGGCCTGAAGCCGTGTCAGCGGAGGCTTTAACAAGCGGAGAATGGTCTCTTTGGAAGCAACTTGCCGACAAGTCACTCAAGTTTGGTAATCCTTCCAATTTCTCCACACGGGTGGATGAGACTAAAATCGAGACCTTCACCGTCACCCTTCGCGAATCGGACTTCATGAAATACTACTCACAGCTTACCAAGGATAAGCCTGGCACAGGATCCCTAATCACCATCAAGGAAAGTCCCTGGGGTCTAAATGTCAGCGTTCCTCACCAGCCTGTTTTCAAGACGCAGCCAGAAATTGTTGATTTGATTTGGGGATATGGACTGCACCCGGAAAAGACAGG
Source organism: Penicillium desertorum (assembly GCA_028827375.1). NCBI lineage: Eukaryota > Fungi > Ascomycota > Eurotiomycetes > Eurotiales > Aspergillaceae > Penicillium > Penicillium desertorum. The sequence continues at coordinate 7,520,094 of JAPWDO010000003.1, forward strand.
AACATATGTGAAGAAGCCTATGGAGGAGTGCTCTGGTGAAGAGATTTTCCTTGAACTGCTTTCTCACATGAAATTCCCCACGGACTCACTCCTCCCGTTATCCACTACAATCCCGTGCCTATTTCCACTAGGAACGTCAACACTATTGACCCGGAAGCTTAACGACCGCCCAAGTGTGATCCCTCATGACACAACCAACGTTGCCTTTATCGGGCAGTATGTGGACATTCCTAATGATACCACCTTCAGTGTGGAGTACAGCGTCCGAGGAGCACAGATGGCAGTGTCCAGATTGATGGGACTACCCAAGGAACCCCCAAAGATCAACAAAAATGTGCTTTTGGAAGTGCTTCAGTGCTTCAGTTAACAGTATGAGACAAGTTGTTCCGAAATCTTCTAGCTTTGCGCGTTCTAAGGCTATTGGATGCTACTGCAGTTTACCTCTCATTTTTCAAGCCCTGGATTTAGGTGGGATTGTTGCGACCAGAATGACCATGTGAATTTTCTGGTTTTCTGAGACTGGAATAATACCAAAAGTCCCGTTTTAATGGATTTCATATATTCAAACTTACCCATCGAATTGAGTACTACATCTCAGCCCACTTAGCCATAGTTTCACTTTGGTGTTTCCTCTTATTATGTTCTCTTGTCCATTGGTGATCCTTCCTTTCCTTCTCATTGAACTTTTGACGTTTTTCAAAACCCAACGATCAGTGACTGAAATAATCCGACCCAAAAATTGAGGTTGCCTTATTTGCACATTTGCCTATAAAAAGGCCACCAGGCCTGCTTGCTTTTGCTTTGTACCTCGAAGCATCACCCCCGGACCCTCCAGAAAGATCCTAATGCCGAAATTGATTTTTTGAACAATATAGAATTAATTCCTACTGAATCCTCTTCAACATCGTGAAGTACCTTAACAATCGGGAAGTCAAACAGCTTTCCTGCTCTAGTAGGCGAATGAGGGACGTCTGCTTACCCTCCCTATTTCGCAAACTTAGCATTGAATTCTCGAATAAGGGGCTTAACGTGCTGGAAAGCATTCGAATTTGCATCAGTATATCGTCTCCGAGTATGTCCCTGTGTTGCAATATCGATTTCATATTCGCATGCAGCATGACTCGATTTATCGGCTGTTGGAATAAGGACAGAGTAGTCCCCACTGTGAAGGTACTGAAGGATATAGCCAAAGATATCCTTAATATCGTCGTCGAGACACTCTTTCACATCGGACGATGTTAATAGTCGTTCTACTACAGTATCAATGCGCTAGCTCCAAAAACGCAGATACTGGTGGGACAAGAGACCACGCTTCAGCTATATGTCCACAATATTCTTTATGCTTATGACCAATTCTTCCACTTGAACCACTTATTATCCCCCGGTTTGCTGGCCCTCTTCTTGGCCTCCTGCTCTTGCTCCGCCATCCACGCCTGCAGCACCATAACCTTCCTCTCCATGTCCGCCTCCGAGGGCATTTCGCCTCGCCCGCCGTCCCGCGCCGTCTCCTTGTCCGCCGACCCGACGTACTCGCCATCCGCGACACCCAGCATCTGGCACAGGCCCTCGGCCTTGCCCATCAACCACGAGCCGTGCCGCAGCCCGTTGCACCAGTTGAGCGGCAGATTGGCGTAGCCCAGATATGCCCCCACCAGCGCCCCCGCAAAGCAGGCGTTTGTGTCGGCGTCGCCGCCGAGCATGATAAGGTCTGTTATGAGCGGCTCGAACGCCAGTGCCCGTGTTTTGAGCGTGCCGTTTGATGTGTCGCGCATGGTGAGGCGGAGGAGGTGCAAACCTGCACCCAGTGTCTTGTACACGTAGCCAATCTTGTAGCTGTCGTCCAGCTCTAAGTCTTTGAGGCTCTCTACCTTGGCATGCTGGCGCAGCTCCGAAACGTCCAGGCCTGGCTCGTTTCGTCTTTCCGGGTCGACTTGTAACACTTGAGCCCGGTGCTTTGCGTACCAGTGAATGGCCGCGTTGACCATTGAATCGATATCTGCCTCCCTGCAAACCTCTCGCAACACCAACCCGCGAACGAGTGCCGTGCCAATGGCGCAGGAGACGATGCAACGAGGGTCAACGTGCGTCACGGCAGAAAACGTGGCTGCAATCTCAAAAGTCTCGTCCAGGCTCTTGCCGAGGCACACGAGCCCCAGCGGATGTGTCCTCATGAGACTGCCATTCGGTGCTGCGTTGTATTTGGAGTTGGTCCAGTGCCGCCGGGCTGTAGCCTCAGGGTCGTCGAGATATGCCTTGGTCCTCACAATGGCGCCCACCGTTCGTCCCAGACCCAACGGCAGGGTATCCAGCGGGAGGAAGCCAAACTGCACCCAGATATGTAGCCTCGCAGCAAAGTCCTTAGGGTCGAGAGCTTTGAGGTCATTATGCAAGCAGGAGAGCAGGAGTAGCATGGCGTGGTCGGTGTCATCGGTCCACTCACCGGGTCGATGCGGTCCTCGGTGCGAATCTCTGCGGAAGGGAGTCGCCTGCGACTCTGGGGAGAGTACGAACTTGCGCGAGGGATACGCTGCGGCTGACATATCGCCAGAGAGGAACTCGGTGTAGAGCCCGACAGCGTCGCCCAGCGCGGACCCTACGAGGCAGCCGACGATGCTGTCATGGAGGCCCGCTCTAGCCAGGCGCTGTGCGCCGTCTTGCGATAATTGTAATTTGTCCATGATGGTTGAAGCTGTTGCCCGCTGTGGTGCGTATGGACGACCTAAAGTGCCTGTAAATGAAGCCTAAGCTGGAGCTAGACCTTGCCAAAACGCGGGTTGGGTGGGGTTTCCGCCTTGGAGGGACCGCCCACTGGTAACCCGCCCGTGGGTTCTTGGCGGGTACCCGTGGGTGGACCCATTTGACCCGCAGTTTGTATAATTTGCACATAATTTTGTTTAGTCATCGAGGGTAATTTTAGTGGTTAACCTGCGACCATGGCATTCTGTTTATAGGACTTTGCCTCGGCCACTTTCCAGCAACAATAATCCAGAAACCCGAGCTTCATGGAGTTTAGACATCGACAGACCCATGGGCCGCCACGAGCCCAAAAAATAATCGGAAGAAAATCCTAGTTGCCTGCATGACTTTTGCGGTTTCTACTCATCTTTTTTTGGTATCTTGTCGAACGGACAGGTTAAATATTTTACCACTAAACGCAGGTATGTCCCTCGAGGACCCTTTTCCATCATCGCAAAGCTTCCAAGTGTTTTTGAACCAGTTCTTGTGAGTGTGTACGAGACTGATGACCTACTTCGGATGGCTGCAGGATCTGCGCAGGTCAGCCTTCATCGTGATGAAGTACATCACTTCCAGGGAATTCGGGAAAGAAGACTTGATGATCTGAGTGTCTAGTTGTGAATTGTCAGCTTCAGACGACGGTTTTCTCCCGCAGTTTTCCCCTTCCCTTTTCGGAAATGCGGCAGCCATTGAATATGCGTAATTCGTTTTTCTTGTTGCATATGCTGTCCAATATTCAAAGCCATACAATTCAATTCATTCAGACCTGATAGCTTCCATTGGCCCTTGACTATTTCCAGACCTATTTGCTCCCCTCCGAAACCCATAAAGGCCTCTAAGTACTCTCTTTATTAACCCTTCACCATCATGCTAAATGCATCTGGATGCCCCAAGGTACGCTTGCAAGATTAGCGCTTCACATAGTTAACATAGCCATCAAATCGGAGGTTCAAATCCCACATGCTGAATTAGTCTTCCGGAATTAATCATTGTGCTTAGGTTCGAGCTGACGACAGATCCCGTGTTCAGGAGTATAGGTTCCCGCAGGAGTGAGGACTCCCGCAGGCAGGATCGAGCCTCCCGGTGTATTGATTACCTGTTCATGATCCCACGAGTAGGGCCCTCGCATTCCTGGGACCATATTCGACCGTATGACCCATGGCATGGTCCCTAGGCACACTCCTGATTGCTCCCAGACACCTAAGATTGAAGTGTATAGCTCCGGGGAACGAAAGGTGGTACCCTGGGAGGTTCGCTCTTAACCTTTCTCCGCCTTGGAGGCGGTCTTACACTTCGCACCGGAGGCGGCGCCTACGCCAAAGCCCTTTTTCTCTCAAGGTTTAATTGGGCACAGAAGTTTAGACTGCTATCATTCCTTCAACCTGTTTATATCTATCATTATATTGCCATGCGCCCATTAGATCGCTCAACAAAAAGCCGACTCTCATAAACCGCCAAGTCCTTCATGATATCCCGGATCCAAACCTTCACCTTCTCAGAGCATTCCATCAGTGGCGCTCTCGGCAGTACTTTCTCCTTGTACCCACCAAACCACTCAGTGGCATATTTCGTGCCATTCATCCCGGTGTTTCCCATGCCCCACTCAGCGCTGCTGATAATACCTTGCAACCTTCTGGCTTCTTGGTAACTCCCGTTCTGAAATAAATCAAATAGTTTGACACAGGACCGTGGATGTGTGTTGGCGAGGCCAGTCACAGCACCACAGGATCCAGCAATCAGACCTGGAACTAACCAGTCGCTAGAGCCACCAAAGACGGCGAACTGCGAGGCGGTAAAGGTGTTTGTTAGGCGAGTGAGGCTACCAACGTTTCCGCAGGTTAACTTGACGCCCACAATGTTCTAGGTTCTTCTTTCAGTACAGTACGCAGTGAGGGAATTTTAGTAGAGTGGGTTTGACTCACGGAGTGCTCTGCAAGGACTGAAATCAAGTCAGAATTCATGCTCACGCCCTGTGTTACAGCCGGGAAAGAATAGATGATAATCGGTATGGGTGACTGGTCTGCGACCTTGGAGATATTAGCCGTTAAGCGCGTAATGAGTTGCTTATAAGTGTGTGAAACTTACCAAACGATAAAAATTCTCGATCACAGTGGGGGTGCTCGCTGCCGCCCAATAACTCGGTGGAAGAACCAAAGCATACTGTCCTCCATTTGCCTTTGCCTCTTGACACATCTCAATCGTCTCCCGAACACTTTGTGCAGAGCACCCCACCACGATTGTAGTTCCGGCATTCATTTCGTTTTTGGCCGAAACAACTGCTTTGGTGACAGCATTCCGTTCTTTGCGTGACAGCATAGGCGCCTCGCCAGTGGTTCCTAGAACTGTTATTCCATGGACACCAGCTTCGATGAGATATTTGGTATGTTTTGCTTGAGCTTCCAGATCGAGGTCTTGTGAGGAATCATTCGTGAAGAATGTTATGGTGGGACAATAGATGCCTTTGGGCACGGTGGGTTCTTGGGTCGTTGACTCCATGGTGAAATCAAAGCACTACTGCCTGGTTTTGGAAACGGAGCTATCTCAATAGTAAATGAGAGAGACTTGAGTTGCAAAGGAGAAGAAGAGAGCCTCGGACTATATTTGAGGAACAAGTCTTTCTTAGGTACTCCGAGGACTCTGAGAAGCCTCGCTCGCCGAGTCTCTTCGGCAAGCTTGAATTTTCCCGGATGAATGTCGCTTATCGGCTGCCTGGTTTCCCGACTGATGGCTGGGGTATTCTCATCGAGCAATTACTGCAAAGGCGTGACAGGTCGTCGAGTCATCGCATGCACCCCTGGTGATGCACTCTTGCATCACGGAATGAAATCATTGACACTCATCTGTTCCTTTAGTTGTGAATAATAAGGCATCTCTTTCCTGGAATGAATTTCAGCTCACCTTTGTGATCAACCTGGCTCGGCTCGGGTCGTGGCTCATGTCATTAGTGGGCCCGCATAGTGGTCTAGCCGACGAACGCGACGAAAGCGACGAAAGCGAGAACTATGATTTCATTATCCGATGCGGCCTTCGAATGAAACTTCATAACTAATCAGGTCAACGTTAATAAAGCCCCTAGTCTAGTTGCACTAAATTTCTAAAACAGAGATGCGAGCCGAAATGAATCACGAGTACCTCTGAGTATAGGCTCCTCGTGATTGTCAGGATACCCATTTGGAAAGAATCTCAACTTGACACTAATTTAAAAATAAATTAAATGAAAATGCAATGTCCAAACGGAACCGTAAGACGTCGCCCAGGTTAGTCTTTGAATTTAATAGGGCTGGCAAACACAACTTTAGGACGGTGTGTAGCCACCTTCAATGCGGAGACTCGGGTGTTCCCCAACTGATATTCATCAACCTGACCCGCCTGGGCATCTAGTCTTTGACCTCCAACAAACCATGTCATTCCTAATAAGAGGCGGGCGTGACGCTGAGTCTGCCGCCATCAATCACGAGCACATTTCCATTACAGTATGCACCAGCCCTGGATGCTAAAAACAAAATTGCACCACTCAAGTCCTGCTCGTCTCCCATTCTCTGCTCAGGTATAACGGAAGTTGGAAAAACCTGGGTTGGTTCCTCTGATTTGTTTGCGAAGTTGGCTGCCGTCATCTCAGACGGAAATACTATTTCCCATGGTCAATAGCCTTTTTGAGATATAAATGAACAAGAACTTACTTCCTGGTGCGATGATATTACTTCGAATATTGAACGGCGCCAACAGGGTTGCAAATTGTTTCATCATCTGCGTCGTGGCGGCTTTACTCCCACCGTATGCAAATCCGCCTGGAACGCTCCTGTTGAATCCAGAAATTGAGCTCGTAGCCAAAACCTGGCTTCGCTGTGCTGCCCTGTGGCGTTTCTTGTTTCCTTTATCGAGCAATTCCAGAAATGCGACGATCGTGAAAAACGTGGCGGCTGTGTTCACAGTATAGGTGCTGGCAAAGGCTTCGACACTAGGCGACCAGAGTTTATCTTGTAGTTCATTGAGTGATGGAGATATCGCTAGTCCTTTGAGATCAGGGCCGCTGACTCCGGCATTTGCAATGAGAAGGTCAATGTGACCTTCTTCTGCATCCACTTGCGCGACGATGCGTTGTAGGTCATCTTTGGATGTTACATCCCCTTGGATTGGTATAATGTTGCCAAATTTCTATACAATATTAGTCCGTCTCCAACACGCTATGACATTGATGATGTCTACTCACCGACTGCTTTGATGCGTGTTCAAGAGCGACTAGACGCCGCCCGATAATGTATACCTTTGATGCTCCGTTGGCTTCTAGTGCCTTTGCCATCACGAGTCCAATTCCTATGGCTAATCAGTCCCACTCTGTTTGCTCTAGATGATGAAAGATACACAGACCACTTCCGCCACCGGTTATGACGGCGACCAGACCATTGACGTTGAATAGATCGGCAGCATCAATAGATGAACTCATGGCGAAAAATATTCCTGGTGAAAGTAGGAAAGTAGGACTAAGAATATAATTCCTTTGGGATTTCGAGTTGACACAAATACAAGGGATACGAGAATTTATAGTCAAACGTTGATCTCTGGCTCTTCAACTTGATTAAGACGGTAGCGTGGGGTAGAATTGATGGTGGGGCCGTCTCGCTTTACTCCCGAGGTCGCCTATCGGCCTAGGGAGCAACCATCCTATTCGAAGGCTCCTATTCGAAGGCTCCCGTCGCCTAATCAGGAATTATTTCGGGATTCTTTTAAATGGTTCCCTATTTGGTGACTACCTATGTATACTCAAAATTATTCATCGTAAGTTGATCGGAACTCCTTGAATTCATTCCCTACACCCTAAATGCCTCCTTGTAGTTCACCAGGGTGAATCTGTACTTGACATCATTCCTCTTCACTCTTTGAACTGCTTCTTTACAGCCTATTTCCCCAATATCAATGGTTTCCACCCAGCTCTTGATGTTTTGCTCGCTCGCAAGCTGCAACATGGCGAATGCTTCTTCTCTATTTCCAATATGGCTTCCTGACATAGCCGCACCATTCGGACAGAAATCCTGTGCCTTCATTTCCGGAAGTGGTTTGTCAGGGAGCCCAACATGGTGGAAGGTGCCATTTATGGCCAAGGTGCTCATGTAATCTTTCAGATTGAACGTATCCGTCATATCTGCGGTGTTCAGGATGAAATCAAACGTGTACTGCCATGGTTTAGTCCAGTCAGAATCCTTCGTGCAAATGAACTCCTTTGCCCCCAGCTTCCTAGCATCCGCCTCTTTGTGTGGACTGTGTGAAATGGCGTAGGTTTCGGCCCCCAATGCAGCGGCGAAGAGTATACCAAAATGCCCAAGCCCTCCAATTCCGAGAATTGCAACCTTTTTCCCGGGACCGCAACCTGCACGAACGAGTGGGCTGTAGGAAGTGAGACCTGCACACATCATTGGAGCGGCTAACTCAGAGGGGATGTTGTCCGGGATCTTGAAAACGAAATATTCGTGGGCTCGGATGTGGCTCGCATAGCCTCCCTGCGCCTCCTCCTTGTTTGGATATTTCGCATTGTAGGTGTCTGTGGAAGTTATTAGACCTCACTCTAGAACGGCTCGTAACGCTCAACTTACCAACTTGGTGAGGGCAGTAGTTTTCGTGGCCAGCTTTGCAAACTTTGCATCTCAAGCATGCCCAAACCTGAGCTCCCACTCCAACTCTGTCACCGAGTCTGACTGTCGTGACTTCATTTCCAATATCGACGACAGTGCCAAGAACCTCATGCCCAACGCATAGAGGGAAATTTGCCTGTCCCCATCCACCAGTCAGAGTGTGCACGTCGCTTCCACAGACACCGCAAGCCTCAATTTCAACGTCAACATCATGGCTTTCGAATGTTTTGGGTTTGAACTGTTAAAAGAGACAACTATGAGTCTCAGTGTAGTTTGGAAAATTGCAGGAATTCAAGCTCACTGGGCGTTTCTTGAAGTCACTCCATTCAGAATGGCTTTCCACCATAAATCCCTCGAATGTATCCGGGTAAACCATGACTGCAATTTTTAATCGCTTGACGTGATTGGAATGAGAACTGCGAGATGTTTTCAAAGATATCTTGTATATAAGTCTCAAATAAATTCTATATTTCCCAAAAAGCTACTTTAAGCGTTCGGCGACTAAGCTCGTCGGCTCGGCCAAGGCGTTAGCCAACGGGACAAGTAAGCGACGCACTTGAAGTTTATTAACCGATGTGGCTTTTTTAAGCGATAATACCCCGAGGAATTTAATTTCGAACTCCCTTGTTCATATTCCTTTTAATGGAGATTAGAGTACCATGACTGAAGTGGATTAGTGAGAGATGCGGGCTCTCGTGTCAGGCCGTCGGCGGGGGCCCCTCCAGAATGAGGTTTCATCAGCGCCCAGCGGAGGCATAAACGATTCCTAAGTGAGGTTATCCTCATTTCGAAAGTATTAAGTGAATACGTTTATAGCAATTCATGCAAGGTGGAGGTTTTTTTTTTTCCAAAATATTGACTATTCAATTCCGGATGACCTTGACCTCTAGATAAAAAATTTCATTCACATAGCAATATCTGCCTTCAACTATATTACTTAGCCTTCCCTGCCAGGTAACAGGTCGCCAGATAATAGAAACAGAAATAAAAACAAAACTCAGTGCAAGAAGCAACCTTGGAAAGAACATGAATTAAGTAAGCAAAAAATTAGGGCAACTTCAAATCTCTGAATTACGCTAACTCAGCTGAGTAGCTTCTACATGAACGACTTTGATACCTCGTCGTTCGTATGTATAACTGATATAAACACCACCTTTGCTGTCACTGATGATAGAGGGATAACTGAATTCACTCTCTCCGTCGTTTACGATTCCCTAAATTATCAAATCAGGATTTGAATCAAACGCCATGGATGCAGCCAATACATACAGTGTCAAGTGCCACAATTTCTGAGAATCCGGCGGGTGGTGGTTTTGCTTCCAGTGTTAAGACGGTTCTCCATGTTTTTCCCTCGTCTGATGAACTTGAAATCACCAAAGGTGTCCGGGGGCCCTTTTCAATCCCAATAGCTATTAGCCTAAGGCAACGTAAGCTTGGGGTATAAACTCACCCATCTCTGTTGGACTGGATTGTGCACAACTAGCCAAGTCCCATTTCCTTGGCGCAAAGCATCCAACCCACTATTGTTATTAAACAGTGGGGTTAGATACATCTTTCCCCAAGTCTTTCCATTGTCTTCCGAGTCAGATCTTGCGACATAGCCAGCAGAGCTTCTCGATAACATCGTTAGCTTCCCAGGCGCAGAGTTAATTAAACTTGGTTGAATCGCGCCCTCGCCAGGCCAGGTAGCTCTATCAATTTGCGCGAATGCGGACCTAGTCCACGTTTTGCCCTGGTCATGAGAGCTATCCGTAAAGCAGTTCCAGTTGCCATCTGGAGTTTCCAGTGATGCTGGTGCAATTATCGTCCCATCTGGCAGGAAAATCGGCTTATTTTTCACAGGGCCTCGACCACCTTTGCAAATTAGAAATTATAGAGGGGAATTGGGGAGAGAATGCTACTCACCACGGTCACCAGGGACGAGTTCACGCGGCTCGCTCCAGGTGTTTCCATTGTCGTTTGACTCGATGATTTTTGTGTACCAGGATGAGATTGGAGAGCCAACTTTATAAAACAAAAGAATCCTCCCAGAGCTTGGGTCGTTCAAAAACACCGGATTCCAATGCGCGATTCCCTCCTCAGATGCCACTGGATATGACGTAGTCCAGGCAGCATCGGGAATTGAAAGGTCAAGTCTGGATATCCATATTCTGGTGTCCGAATGCCCCTCCTTCGTACCACCAAACCAGGCACAAAGCAGAATCTGTTCTGTAAGAACGAGTGTGCTCGCATGGACCTCAGGTTGGCGAGAGTCTGAGAAAACTGGGAATGACATGAGGCTTTGGAAGTTTTTTCGTTAAGGCTAGATTGCTCGTTAAGCCGCATATGTCAGAAGTAAGATAATGCTACTGGTAAAGTAGATCTCGAAATCAGTTATACTTCCACACTCTTGCGCCTTGATTGTCAGAAACTCGGGTATATCAAGTCGGAAGAGAGTGGAGCAATAAAAGCGTCGGTGCTTTGCGCTTTCATTCCCTGTCAAGGCTACCCGAACACCCCGATAACTGGGCAACCCATTAAGTGTGGATCCGAGAACTCCAAAGCTTGCCGACGAAACCCCTTGCGAGCAAGGCCTCTCAGACGAACTACGTCGAAGCGATGCAAAACCCGACCGGTTAAAATGCGGGGCGCAAAAGGAATATGAAATCCACGAAGTACACCGGGATGAGTATGGCTTAGCTTTGGGGGCTTTAGCGAGGGCAATCGAATCGATGAGCTGCTTGGAGCCGACGCCATCTAAACCCGAAGTATCGGAGTCGCTCCGATCCCCCTCCTTCCCCGCACCAAGATTCCTCATCACGCTGCATCGAGGGGTAGCGATCGCTTCGCTATCGATGAGTGATTTCTGTCCCTACCTCTACCTACCAACGTCGCAAGCCTCATGGCTACCCAAATAGGAGCCGACGACTTTGGAAGCGATGCTTTGACAAATGGTCCACCAGCAAGCCAATTAGATCAAAGAGCCCATAACTCAACCATCTACGGTGATCCGAATGTGATCTCATCCCCAGCTGGACAAGACGCCATAAGGGCCACTAGCTCAAAGTCACGTCTGAAGTCCACTAGAAGTGCTAGGAGATCTCGCCGAGGCTGCTATACTTGTCGGAAGAGGTTAGTTGTGTCGCGTTCCCTTTTCAAAGCCTCAATTTTCTTTTTCAACATCCTGCTACCTAGTGTTGTATTGCTAACTTCCTCTGAAGGAAAGTTAAATGCAACGAAGAGCATCCAATATGTGGAGACTGCCATCGCTTACGGCTTGTGTGTACCTATGAATCTTCGGCTTCGCCCGATTCTCTCGCCAGGATAGGAAAGCCTCGGCAGAAATCATCTCTCGCACGGCAACGAACTCAAACATCAACTATTGGAGTTTCAGCGGTACAAGACCAAAGCTTGGCCAACCAACGAAGTCATGCGGGCATTACAGGTCGCGTCCAAAACGTGAGCTTAGAGGCTGAATCTCTTCAAGATGACGATTCAACCGCGCTCAGGAATCTTGTGCCCAGTACAGATATCGAGGACCCAATCAGGGGTCAGCAACTGCAGCAAATTTTCCCAGACCCGGAAAATTGGGAATTGGAGCTTCTCGGTGAAGACAGCCTGTGCACAAACCTTCCTATCCTCTCAAGCTTCTTTTCGGCTCAGCACTATCCTCCTTACGAACAGGTGATGCCTTCCTACAGTATTTCACAGCCGTCTTCGAGTTCTCTTCCCATGAATTATATACAATCCGATCCATCTTCAGCCACAAAAAATGACAACATGACCGCAGCTGCCCCTGTGTCATTCCGAAATTCTGATCAAACCCACTTCAGCCCATTAGAAGAAGTCACCCTTCTCAGGCACTTTGTCGACTTCGCGGTGCCGCCCATTCTGATAGGGGTCGAACCGCGATGGCACCAGTCTCGGAATGCACTCCTCCGTCTCTCAAAATCCAACTTTGCTCTACGCCTCTCTATATGTGCCTTTTCCGCTTTGTCACTTGAAGAATCGTCTTCAAGACAGCCATCTCAAGCTACGCAATCATCTGATTACTATTCAGCTCTCGCAGTTAGCGAACTGGAGAAGTTATTCGATAGCCAATCTGGTGAAAATGCCGATCCGAGCTCGTACGAGGTCATCTTGGGAAGTATATTCTTTCTGTCGTACGTTGGACTTATTGTATCTAAAGCACCTAAAAGCTCAGTGGACCTATTGGATCGAGCTCATACGCTGCTAAGCCAAAAGCCTCGCTTTGGCTCCACATTATACAACCAACTTCAAATCTGGCTGAAATTACTAGATGCCAAGGTTGTGAGTGCAGGCGGCAGTGGCTTTCATCTGTATACCAATCCAGATAATCTAGATCTAGAGATTATACGGGAAAGCGACCCGTCAACTGGAGATGGAGAACAAGCCAGCACGAACGTTAATTTACTGGAGACTGAAGATATCCTTTTCAACTCTCTCAACCAACAGGCATACAGCTTCTACCTCCAAGTACTCAACTTCTCTGGCCGAATCGCGCGCCTGGACAAGTGGCATCGCTCTCGAGGATCCGTGGAAGATGAGCTCGAGGTAATGCTTGCTGCGGAAAAAATAATTCGAGACCTCAATGCGCTCTGGACACGACGACCTGCAATCATTGACCTTGCAGATCAAGGAGAGCTCCAGCAATACATGGCACCTGGTCTTGCGACAAAAGTGCTTCATCATCTCCGTACATATACGGCCAATTTCCAGGCCTGCTTTATACACCTCCAGCGGGTCGCTTATGCGCATCTCCAAGCAATCCCGCAAATCAGACCTGCAGTGGCGAGAATTGTGAGCTTGTCGCGGATGACTTTGGAGGAGGGGCAATCGCTGCCAGTCAGTATGTTGTGGCCGCTTATGATGGCTGCCTGTGAGGCCGAGCAAGAAGATACACAGTACTGGATCATCAAATGCATTGATGGTATGGAGACTAAGGTTGGAAATGCTACCAGGACGGCGAAATTAGTGAGGGCAATCGTCGAACGGCAAAAATGCGGACAGAGAGCAGACGCTAGGACAGTCATGCATGATACGTTTGAGGAAGTTTTTGCGATTATTTGATGGAATGTAAGAGCGACCAGGCCAAATAAGCTTTAAGTTTTGGTGAGAAGTCTAGAAAGGAAGTAAGTGCAATAAATAATAAGGAGGTTAGTGTATTCTCTGACCATATTTGTTATCGGAGTAGATGCACTGGCATACCGGCATACCGGAGGATCCATTGATCCTATGTATTTTGTAATTTTAGATTAGTAATCGGCAGCCTATATAAATTGTTAGGAAAGTCGATATAGTAATATAGAGAGTTGAATACTATTGATTAGACACTATATTATTACAATACGGCCTACGCCGATAGTTATAAGCCCGGTTCGCACTAAATAAGACTACTATAGTTAGAATATAGTATTTAGCGCGCTACTAGAAGTGTCTTATAACCCTAAAGCTATTCTAAAGCTATATAAAGCTACCCCTAGATCTAGTAATAGAGGTAGTATTAATCCTCTCCGCTATAAAAGGCGAAAAACTAAAGGACTTACTATAGTAGCTTACCTAGTTTATAAAGGTATAGCTATATACTATATAAAAGAATATATAAGATCTCTATAATCTAGAACTTATCTTGTTAATAACCAATCTCGCTAATAAATAGCCTAAGCTCTTTAAGAACTAGCGGAACCTAAATACCCTAAAGAAGGCGATAAGAAGGACAGAAGGATCTAGCGAGATTATATAGATATATATAAAGTAACGGCTTTTAATAATCGACGGCTATAGTTTATTTAACCCCGAGATTCGATAAAATCTATAAGGAAAATAAGATAATACTAATCTATATACCTCCGCACTCCTCTTATCTTTTATAGCCTCTCGATATCGGCTATTTTATAGTGTTAAAACGTATATACGGCCGGCTAGTTAAATTAAAAATACGGGTTAGGATAAATTATATTAATAAACTTGATTTCCTCGAAGCGTATCCCCTTATACAAATTAAAGCTTTTAAATTAGAGACTATTAAAAATAGCTTCGGAGTAGCCGGTTTAGTCCCTTTCTTACCGGAGAGAGTGATTTCGAAGCTTAATATTTAGCTTCGAACCCCGACACCCCCCCCCCCCTAGCTAGGGTAGTGAATTAAGCCGGAATTTTACCCTAAAAACCCCTTTATAGAGAAAGAACTATGTCGGTAGGCTTTATCAATCAAAGCTTTACTTCGTATAAGATCTCGAAGCCTACCTAGCCTATCAGATCGTATATTAAACTAGCTTATAAAAGGCTTCTATCTTATAATATAAAGTGCTATCTTACTCGCTAAAGAAAATAACGAATTATACGCTACTAACGAGAAGTAGAAGCAAAAGCGTACTAAATCCCGGAAGTATATACCCGCCGAAGAAGGCCTATTAGTTTAAGAAGCTTCTCAATTAATTACTAAGCTAGTGGAAGTAGATAAAGCACCTCCCTCCCCTCCACGAAGAAGCCCTTCGCCGGGTTTACAACCACGTACGCGGGCCCCGCCAAAGTATAGTGGTTATAGAGAAATAGGGCATAAAATTAATAGATGCCTAGCTAGATAGATGATTTTTTTAATTTTAATTTAATGGCGTTTTGGTTGAGATAAATGTATTTGAATTTAGGAAGTTGGATTGGGTGGCACACTCGCTTACATGGCCCACTCGTTTACCGGTTACGTTAATCAGAATTTGCTAGGGATTATATAATAAGCCTTCCTATATAGGAGGCCTAAGGCTATATAGGAGGCCTAAGGTATTAGTAATTCTTACTATTATAAGTTTTAGTAAAGTAGTAGATAATAAAGGGCTTAAGATCGGTAAGACTATCTTTAGTCTAATCCTATATAGAAACCCTTAGATACGTTATATACTAAGTATATATATAAAGAATTAGCCTTCGAAGTTTATAAAGAGAACCTTTAATAGGAGGTATTATTAATAATAAAAAGGCTATAAATTAGGGATAAAATAATATAGAAAAGTATAGGATTTAAGGCTATAAAAGTAAGGAAAATAGTAAAGAAAACTCTATAGAGAAGAAGTAAATAAACCCTATATTATCTATATAATATAATTAAATTAGGTCTTTACTAAAAGTGAAGCTATAATTAAAGATATAATTAAAATAAATTTATACCTACTATTTATATTAAAAATATTAAAATATAAAAGATACTACTAAAGTATTAAAATACTACTAATTCGACTCTTTACTACTTATAGTTTATATAAAAGAACTAAGAAAAGACCCTTCTAAATATCTATATACTATTATATAGTATATTATTAATCTAGTATAATAGGATTAAAAGCTATAATATAAGAGTCTAAAACCTAAGATAATATATTAGCCTTTATCTATATCTATAAAATATACCCTTTATCTTTTAATTAGAGATATTACCCTAATTTAATATAGTATTAAGTCTATTTCGACTATAGCGCCCTAAATATAGGCTATAGAAGAGGGTTTAGATATATAGTATACTAGTATTCTAAAAACCGCTAGTAAATAGCGGAAATAGGCTAGAAAAGTTAGCGACTTAGGATCGAATTACCTTTAGAGGGATACTATCTACTTAACTCTAATCTATCTTAGCCTTACTAGGTAAGCTATATATAGACTTATATACCTAATATATAGTAATTAAGTCTTTTAAAAAGGTTATTACCCTCTTATTTATAGTCTTAAAGAAGCTAATACCCTAAATATAATATCTATTATTATTAGTATAGACTCTAGCGATCTAGTCGAGAATCGATATAAAATTATAGACGTCTCTCTATATACCCTTAGTAGGATATTTATAATATATATACCGCTTAATATATTATTAGTATTTCCCTAAATTCGTAGTATTAAGTAAATATTAGATCGAGAACGGTTTACTAGTGTGATCCCACAGCATGTATTGGCATACATGGTAGAGACACCTATATATATATACCACTACAGCAAGTCAGTTCTCATGAACTGACTTTGTTATGACCTTTTTGGTCTAATGGGTAAACGTGCAGAGCAGTGGCTGCCGGATCTCACTAGTATCTATTATATCCTAATTATTAATAGTAGAGCGGAGGTAATATATATACTATATATATTTTAACTAAATTTAAACTACGCGCTATATAGATATAGTTAAAAAACTAAGAAGTTAATTAATAATTCTAATCTATAAAGCTAGATACTAAGTCTATATAGACTATAGTATATAAAGATATATAATTCTAGATTTAAAGTCTTTTATACTATTCTAAATATATCTCCTTTATTACAAACTACTCTTAGTTCCTCCCTAATACTTTATTATTTTATTATCTATATACCTATTTCTAGATCTATATCTAATTTTGGATAGGGATATCCTCCTAGAAGAGAGGGGATAATTATAAAGGATAAAAGATCCTTTTAACTATAAAACGGGGATAACTAATATAGATATATTAGATATATAGTATAGCTGAAGCGAGCGGGGTTCGTTATATAATCGGCCCTATTTCTTAGCCCTACCGTCTACTCTATAATCCTAGAGGCCCCTGGACCCCCCTAAATTCTGATAAGAATTAGTCTTGGTATATAGAGACAATACATTGATCCTCTCTCTACAGCCATTGTATCTTACCCGGTTGATAGGCCTTACACCTACAAACTGTATATCTTTACACCTACTTTCTATTAACCGTAATAGATAGGAAGGTAAACTTTAGTCTAGGGCTAAATCTATTATTTAGAATATATCCTACTATCTTCATAAGCTTCTTTTAACTATCTAGTATAGTAAGCTTAAAGAGAGGATAAAGAACGTTATTAATAGGGTAATCGAGGTCTAGCGTCCTATCTAGAATTCTATAAAAAGATATAAGATAGAATTTAATCTAGTTAATTAGGCCTATAATAAGGATTCTCTATTCTAGTTTCTTATAGATAGTGAAGATACTATCGGGGCTAAGTATCTAGACGATCACCTTTTTATTATTTTCCCTAGATTATTTTCCTTAGAACGTGTAAAGGATAAAGATCCTTTCAACTGTGAAACGGGGACAACTGACATAGGTGTGTCAGATGTGCGGTGTGGCCGAAAGCGAGCGGGGTTCGTCATATGATCGGCCCTGTTTTGTGGCCCCACCGTCTACTCTATAATTCTAGAGGCCCCCGGATCCCCCTGAATTCTAACAAGAATTAGTCTTAGTATATAGAGATAATATATTAATCCCCTCCTAGAGCTATTATATCTTACCCGGTTGATAGGCTATACACCTACAGACTATATACCTTTATAATTCTAATTCTTTATCTTTAACTGCCTAAGATATAATAGCTCCTCTAACTATATATAGTAGCTCGCGAAATAATACTAAAGCGCCTAAATATCCTACCTAGATCGGTAGCGAATCGGAGACACTCCTATAAACCGAAGAGTAAAGGGAGACCTAGACTTAAGAGAACTCCCCCCGAGTAAAGAAATAAATCGCTTAAGGAAAACACTCGGCTTATTAATAAAACGATCCGAGACCTCGAAGCCTAAGCTATAAAGTATAAAGCTAGAGCGGCCCTATAAAAACGCCTCCTCGTAGCCTAAAAATTAGTGGCGGAAAATAAGGAAAAGCTTTGAGCTTTCGAAAAACCTATAAAACAGTCTCGAATCGACCGCGGTTTATCCTTAGAGAGTAAGCGGAGCTAGAAGGGAGAGATTAAATAAGATATTAGTAAATTTAAAGAAGATTTTAGTATTAAATAGAGAGAGGATTAGCTAAACGACCTCGACGCACTTTTTAAAGGTACTCCGAAAAAATATATCTTAGGGACTTAGAAGATCCTTATAGCCACTAACTATCTCTATACTATATATAAAGGAAAGTGGGTAATTCACGAACGAAAACACCCTAAAGACGGATCGAATTAGGAGGCTTTCCGAGAATAGGTAAAGACGCTCCTACGGAATTCGTATAATATTATCACTAATATCCTTATTAAATTTTAGGAAGCTATAATAAAGCCCTTATAGGACCCTTATAACTTCGAAACCTACCTCGAATCGCTAGAGAATCACCTACTAAAATAGGGTAAAGAGTAAAGAGCTTAGACACTATTTATAAAACTATAGAAACCTCTCTAAGATATTATAATTACTACTAGTAACGGTATACTACCTACTACCCAGGACGAGATATCGAAGCTAGTATCTACCCTTTATTATATCTATTTCGTATACTAGAAAAGGAAGGAATTCCACCCCTAATACTAGGATAAGCGTAGATAGGGAAACTACTATAATTCGATATCGGATTACCCCTATATTAATATATAAAGGGGTAGAGGAAGAGGATAACCCTAAGAAAGAGGCTAATTTAGAGGTAGAGCCCGAGGATAAGGATTTATAACGCACTAAAGAAGATCTCGAAGCTTAACTAATACTACTATACCTATAGAGAAAGGAAACGGTACCGTACCGGTATTAGAAGGCACGTATTTTATCTACTAAGATAAAAACTACTAGATAAATAAATACCTATAGTAGGGTACCCTAATCTAAGCGATAAGAGCGAATTAACCTAGATAGTCGGGGAAAGTTAAAGAGCTAGAGTAATTCCCGGTATATTAGCTTAATACCCACTAATTAGGACTATAGTACGCCTTTATATACCGATTACCCTCTAGAATAGTAGCGAAACGTATATAGATCTAGATACCGGCGCGGAATATAATATAGTTAGTAAGGAATTCGCCTATAGGAATAAAACTACTAGCTATACCTTTTTTATCTCTATCGATAAAGGGTATTACCCTAGATCGACTCTATACCTATAGTATATTCTAGGTACTATTTATAATAAGAGACTCTTAAGGTATTAAGAAGATAGTAAAACGAGTCTATATCGGTATCGATAAAGACCTAAGACTTAAAAGAAGCCCTATCCTTTTATCTAGAACCTTTATAAATAAGTTCGATATTATCCTACGCCCTAGCGTCGATAAATAGTGGTTCGGAGTTAAAGATTTTAAACTCTAGAATCCTTATAAATTTATAAAACAATCTAGAAACGCCGCTATTATCTATACCCTAGTTAAAATACTAAAAGAAGTATAGTTACTAAATAAAGACATAGACACGTCGAAGCTAGATCGGAATCGAATTCCTACTAAATCAGAAGCGTATCTTAATATATTCGACTATAAAAAATCTAGTACACTACCGAGGATAAAGGCTTTAGATTATATAATTAAAATCGAAGAGGGTAAAACTCTACCTTTTAGTCCGATCTACCCTCTCTTACAAATAGAGCTTAAAGAGCTATAGGCCTATCTCGTAGACAATATTAAGAAAAGAAGAATCTAACCTTTAAAAAGCCTAGTAGGAGCACTAATCCTATTTATCCTAAAGAAAGATAGAGGTTTACGCCTATATATAGACTACTAAAGACTTAATCGCGTTTCGGTTAAGAATCGCTACCTATTACCTCTTATTTCGGAAATCCTTAACCACCTCTCTAAAGCTAAGTGTTTTAGCAAAGTCGATATTAAAGACACTTACTACCAGATTCGCCTATAAAAAAATAATAAATAGAAGATAGCTTTTAAAATAAGATATAGCCACTTTAAATATATAGTTATACCTTTTAGTCTATTAAATATACTAACTATATTCTA
Organism: Penicillium desertorum; assembly: GCA_028827375.1. NCBI lineage: Eukaryota > Fungi > Ascomycota > Eurotiomycetes > Eurotiales > Aspergillaceae > Penicillium > Penicillium desertorum. The sequence goes on from JAPWDO010000003.1 coordinate 7,540,127, forward strand.
GAATTATATCTATATAGCGCTAATAAGGCTAGTCGATATTATTTATATAGTATACCTAGATATTATCCTAGTTTTTATAAAAGACCGAGAATCCTATATAATAGCGCTTCGGTAGATCTTCGAAAGGCTAAGAAGAGCCGAGCTTTATATTAAACCTTTAAAATATATATTTTACTAAAAGAAGGTTAAGTTCCTAGGGTTTATCGTAGACGGTTTAGGAGTAAGAATAGACTAAAACTATATCCGCGTAATCTAGGAATAAGAAAAGCCGAAGAGCTACTATAATATCTAGGTTTTCCTAGGATTTTATAATTTCTACCGCCGCTTTATTAAGGGGTATTTTTATATATCTCTACTACTTATATCGATAATAAAAGGAAGCTAGAACGGTAAAAAACTAGGCTAAGTAACATTTAACGATATAGAATCGATAGCGTTTCGACACCTAAAACTAGCCTTTTAGTCGGCTTCTCTATTATATTATTTTAATCTAAAGAAATATATTAGATTAGAGATAGATATATTAAATTAAAAAATAGGAGGAGTACTCTCCTAACTAAATAATAAAGGATAATAGTATCTAGTCGCTTTCTAGTTAAGAAAGTTTTTAGGACCTAAGCTTAACTATATAACCCCGGATTAGAAGCTATTCGCTATCGTTTATTTATTCTAGTATTAGAGGCACTATCTAGATAGTAGTAAGTACCCTATTAAAGTATTATTAGATTATACTAATCTATATATATTTATAATATAGTAAAAGCTAAATAGCCGATAGATACGTTAGTGTATATTTCTTATACCTTTTAACTTTATTATAAAGTATAGGCCTAGAAAGACAAATCCTATAGATAGGCTTTCTAGAATTCTAAACTCTAAATAAGTAATTATAGGAGAGGAATTAACGACCCTAATTTATAAATAAATCGTAGGCGATTAACCCCCGGACCTAAGAGAGGCCGAGGAGGGAACGGCTCTAATTATCTAAAGGATTTTAGAAGCTAAGGATCTAGATATAGATTATAAGTATAATTTAGATAAATATAACTTAAAATTCTAGCCTAGATTTAGTTAAGAGACCCTATAAGGAAACCCTAGATCTAGTATACCTATTAAAATAATAGTAAAACGCGTAAGTATAGATATAGATAACTAGTCTAAATAGCGAGAATTATATAATAAATTAGATATTCTATTCGATCTTACGGATACTAAAGCTATAGTAGTCTAGTCTATTAGTATAGATACTATAGATATTCTCGAATAAGTAGGAAAACTCTAGTTAGATAACCTAGAGACGAACCGTCGAAAAGGTAATATATCGTTCTCGAAATCTAGTAGTAAGGGCTAGTTAGTAGATACCTTAGGATTACTATAGTACTGAGGATATCTATATATGCTAAAGAAAGAGGGCCTTTATATAAAATTAATATAAATATATTATAATAATCCTATAGCCGGCTATTTTAGTAGAGTAAGGACCGAAGAGCTTCTTCGGAGAGAATACCACTAGGTAAATCTATAAGTAGATATATAGAAATATATTAAATCTTATATAATATATTAAACTATTTAGACACTAAGATATCGCCCCTTTAATAAGCTCGAATCGTTACCGATTCTACCTAGGCCCTTTACCGAATTATTAATAGACTTTATTATAGGATTGCTTTAATCGATCTAGAAAGGAAAGATAGTAGATACTATTTTAGTAGTTATAGACCGTTTCTCGAAATAGTGCCTCTTTTTCTTAGTTTCGATAATGATAGATACTTCGGAATTAGCTAAGCATTTTTATTACTATATCGAACTAAGGTTTAGACCCCTAAATAGTATTATATCGGACCGGGGATCCGTTTTTACGAGTAGATTTTGGTTAAAACTATACTATATATCCTAGATAAAACTAAGGTATTTAATAGCGTTTTATCCCTAAACCGATAGTTAAATAGAGCGGATAAATTAAACACTTGAATACTACCTCCGGTACTTTATTAATAAATAGCAAAAAATATAGCCTATACTCCTATATATAGCGGAATTTATATATAATAATACTATTAATATAATAATTAGAATATCGCCTTTTTAGGCCTTACTAGGCTATAATCCCAATTTTTAAATATACGCTGAGGATAGTAGTATTAAGAGGGAGGCACTAATAGCACTATCGCGAATTAAAAAGCTCTTAGAGCTCCGCGAAAAGCTATAGAAAATATAGCGAAAAATAACCGAAGCGTAAATAAATTATTATAATAAGCGCTATAAAGAAATAACGTTTAAGAAAAATAACCTTATAGCCCTCTCGATAAAGAACCTATAGCTAAAGGAAGGTATAATAAAAAAGCTATTACTATAATAGATTAGACCTTTTAGGATCCTTAAATATATCGGGAAGTAGGCGTATCGCCTCCTACTTCCTAGCTAATATATAGCGATTTATAATATATTCCCTATCACACTACTATAACTATAGTATTAACGCGAGGGAGAACTAGAATAATTACCTTTACCTAAGCTAGTAGATAACGATAAATAGGAAGTCGAAGAGATAAAGGATAACTAGCGATTCGAAGATAAACTATACTACTTAGTTAAGTGGTATAGCTAGCTATCAGAATATAATTAATAGATATCTAAAAGTGTAATAGTAAATACACTAAAAATCATTACTAAATATAAAAGATCCTAGAGAAAGTAAAATTGATTAGATAATCACCGAACACCTACCAAAATAGTAGCGAGAAGATATATTTATAACCTAAAAACGGTCCTATCTTATTATAGTATAGTATAGGGAAAATAAAAAAGAAAAGACAGAACGTAAAAGCGCTAAAATAACCCTAAAATAACACCGGCCTATAATAGTTATACCCTAGGAGATAGAGAGAATACGTCTATATATATCTTAAGAGAGCTAATAGTAGCTATACTTATCTTATTATTATAAGCGGTAGAGATTAAATCGTAGATCTTATTATAAAAGGCCACAATCCTAGTATACTAACTACGAGCCGACTCTTTAGCTATGTATAGATAAGAGTAATAGCTAGCCTCGTTACTAAGTTTCTCCTAGTTATAGGCCGAATCGGTAGCGGGAGATAAGGGAATTACTAATAAGCTATAACTAGAGACCTAGCTAGTATAGGCGTCCTTAATAGACTAAAAAGAAGAAGATTAGTAAGAAACGAGTTATAAATAATATACCTATAGATTATAAATAAAACCTACCTAAGGAATATAAGTACTAGGAAGAGAATAGGCACGCCGGTATATCTTTATAAAATTATTAAAACTAGCGATAAGGTGACGAATATATACTATAATACCCTCGACGAAGTTATAGGGCAGCAATAAATCGATATCTTTACCCTTAGTATCTATACTAACTCCGGGGATAATACTATAACTATTATTAGAATTAGCCTAAAATTTATAGGCCTAGGATAAGTAAGCGAGAAGTTTATAATAGTTTCCTTCGATTCTCTTAGGAACCTAAGGTATAAGTGCTATTAGTATAAATTATTAACGAAAAGAGATAGAGATAGCCTTAGAGATATACCGCTTCGTAAGGCTTATATAACTTATTATAATATTAGCAATTTTTGCTATCGTAAGTTTTAGTAAAGTAATAGATAATAAAAGGCTTAAGATCGGTAAGACTATCTTTAGTCTAGTCCCGCACGGAAACCCTTAGATACGTTATATACTAGGTATACACATAAAGAATTAGCCTTCGGAGTTTATAGGGAGAACCTTTAATAGGAGATATTATTAACGACGAAGAGGGTGCGAATTAGGGACAAAGTAATATAGAGAAGTATAGGATTCGAGACTATAAAAATAAGAAAAGTAGTAAAGAAAACTCTATAGGGAAGAAGTAAATAAATCCTATATTGTCTACGCGATATAATTAAATTAGGACTCTATTAAAAAAGGAAGCTACGATCGAAGATATAATTAAAATAAATTCGTACCTACTATTTCTATTAAAAACGTTAAAATATAAGAGACACCGCTAAAGTATTAAAACACTACTAATTCGACTCCTTACCGCTTATAGTTTATATAGAGGGACTAGGAAAAGACCCTCCTAAATATCTATATACTATTGTATAGTATATTATTAACCGGGTATAGTAGGATCGAAGGCTATAACGAGAGAGTCTAAAACCTAGGATAATAAATCGGCCTTTATTTATATCTATAAAATATACCCTTTATCTCCTAATTAGAGACCTTACCCCGATTTAGTATAGTATCGAGTCTATTTCGACCGCGGCGCGCTAAGTATAGGCTATAGAAGAGGGTTTAGATATATAGTACGCCGGCCTTCTAAAAACCGCTAGTAAGTGGCGGAAATAGGCTAAAAAGTTAGCGAATTAGGATCGAATCACCCTTAGAGGGATACTACCTACCTAACTCTGATCTATCTTAGCTTTACTAGGTAAGCTATATATAGACTTATATACCCGATATGTAGTAATAAAGTCCTTTAAAAAAGTTATTACCCCTTTGTTTATAGTCCTAAGGAAGTCGGTATCCTCGGTATAATATCTATTATCGTTAGTATAGACTCCGGCGACCTAGTCGAGGATCGATACGAAATCGTGAACGTCTCCCTATATACCCTCGGTAGGACGTTTATAATATATATACCGCTTAACACACTACTAGTATTTCTTCGAGTTCGCGGTACTGAGGAAGCACTAGATCGAGAACGGTTTACTAGTGTCCGCTATATCCTAGTTATTAATAGCGGAGCGGAGGTAATATATATACTATATATATTTTAACTAAATTTAAACCGTGCGCTATATAGGTATAGTTAAAAAACTGAGAAGTTGTAATTCTAATCTATAGAGCTAGATACTAAGTCTATATAGACTATAGTATATAAAGACGTATAATTCTAGGTTTAAAGTCTTTTATACTATTCTAAATATATCTCCTTTATTACGAACTACTCTCGGTTCCTCCCCGATACTTTATTATTTTATTATCTATATACCTATTTCTAGATCCGTATCTAATTTCGGATAAGGACATCCTCCTAGGAGAGAGGGGATAATTATAAAGGATAAAGATCCTTTTAACTATAAAACGGGGACAACTGATATAGGTGTGTTAGATATACGGTGTGGCCGAAAGCGAGCGGGGTTCGTTATATGATCGGCCCTATTTCGTGGCCCCACTGTCTACTCTATAGTTCCAGAGGCCCCCGGATCCCCCTAAATTCTAACAAGAATTAGTCTTGGTATATAGAGACAATACATTGATCCCCTCCCAGAGCCATTGTATCTTACCCGGTTGATAGGCTATACACCTGCAGACTGTATACCTTTACAGAACGTAATACCTTTATTTTAACTTCTGTTATTCCGCTTATAAGCTCTTAGAGATTATATATTACTACTAATTAAGAACTAAAAGAAGACGTTTAAGGGCAATCTAGCCTAATAACTAAATAACCTAGTTATAAAAGGCAGAACTCTATTACTAAAGCTTAATTATAGTTAAACGGGATTAGTTTTTTAGGAGGGCACTCCTTTGGAGACCTAGGTAATTAAGGAAATATAAGTTATATACTCGAGCCGGAATCGGATTTTAGCCGTCTCCGGGGATATTTTATAGATAAATATAGCTATTTTTTGTTTAAATTTGCTAAGTAGCCATACTTTCTTTCTCTTACTTTATTTATTAATATATATTTTATATATTTTATATCACAATTATAATTTTTATTTAGTATATAGGTAAAGACTAGATTATTAATATAGTAATAGATACATACTATCAATATCTACTATATAGCCTAACTAGCCTATATAGACTACCTAGGTAAATACTACGTAGGTGAAACGTGCCGCCTAATATACCCTATTATATCTTTCTTTCGGACTACTTATCGGCCTCTTCTAGAGTAGAATAGCGCCTAGATAGAGTTATATTATCTTTAGTCTTATACTAATACTTCCTTCTCTATAGGTGGTATATCTTATCCTTTCGCACGATATATAAAGTTAGGTAACCAGTTATAGTATTTACGGATAAGGTTTTATTAAGCATGACTCGACAACAGATAATAGAATTATTCTTAGAATTAGTTAAGGCAAGCACAACCATTCGTTAGAGGGTAATCAGACTATTTATCTACAGGACCACAATGAGAATATAGGCCTATAGTATAGACGCGCTCGAAATCAGTTTCACCTCTTTACTCTCTTCAATTCTTTGTTGAAACTCTATTTTGCATGACGCCATGCCTTTTATGGTTAGTCTACCCCTGACCCACACTCTTAGAAGTATCCTAGTACGGTAATAAATAATGACACAAGAAGAGCTATCGTATCACGCGCGTATAAGCTATGCCCTGTCTAGAACTACTCAGCAAACAACCCAAACAGAATGGTTGACTGGAGCCTCCTTTCATCTCCCGCTCGGTCACCACGTTCGCTCCACCAAAACAGTGGACGAGCGAAGGCATACGTAGAGACAATACTGGTGAGATGAAAGGATTTTACAGGCCGATTTATCCGCTCTACACTATGCTGGATTCTTTGGCTCCCCTCTGCTGAACCCTGGATGACCAAAAGTGCTGAATTTTGATTTACTAGGAAATTGATGACGATGATTAACCACTCCTATCTCAACGGTGAAGTTCAAGCTCGGGACCAGGCCCCGATCCCTCCGACTAGGATTCGCAATACGCCCTCACTCTAGGTTATTACGAACACGCGAGGCACAACTATAATAGGCATCATCTACCTTCCTCAATCTAATATTTCACTGTAACGCTAGATAGTAATATTTTATTGTATATACTATTCTGCTTACCCGGAATATTAGCACACTCAAAATAAGAGGTAAAAAGTTGTTGCCATTGATTTATAGAGTTGCAAAAGATAGAAATTAATCTGTTTTGGGCTGAGCTGCTCCCTTAGGAAAATACGATATTATGTGCTGCCATAACAAAATTCGGAGGTAGCGGGCATAGTTAGGTCGGGTCGGAGTTTACGTCCGCTAAATCCACAGATTATCGACCTGCGCCTCATATTTAGGATGAGGAGTGGGTCGTACCATCACTGGGACCTATTTACGCCACTAAATTCTTGACATTTTCAACCAAACTTTTATAGTAGCCCCACATGGGCAATAACACGAGTTAGTCCGCAACATAAAAAAGGTGTCGATAAGTACATCACCACATTAGCAGACACGAAGCTCGAATAACATTTACAATCGCCACCGCTATCCGTACCACACTTCAAGATGCTACGGAGTCAAACACTGCGGCACATCTTGTGGCTGCTCACTTTCTTCCAACTCACTGTTGCCCTGTCTTTGCATGCCACCACCACCTATCCCCTTACTGTGATCGGCCGATTTGCCCAGCCGCATACATTTGAAAATATTGCGACTAGACACAATGGTCAATTACTTTTGACTTCCACTGTCTCCTCGACTCTATACCAAGTTGACCCACTTCGAAACAATCAAATCAGTGCTATTATTGATATCCCTCAGACAACTGGCCTCCTTGGTATTGCAGAACTGGAGGAGGACGTCTTCTTTGTGATTAGCGCGAATCTGAGTTCTGTTCAGGGAGTCCCAGGCTCCAACGCTATTTGGAGACTCGACATGCGCGGCCACGGTTCTTGCTTCGAGTCGAAAAGGACGGCAAAAACAAAGAAGTCTCTTTCGCTAGTGGCCAATATCAGCAGTGCTCAATTACTGAATGGTATGTGTCGCTTAGGAGACCATGATACAACATCACTCCTGATTGCCGACTCGCAGGCCGGGAGAATATTCAAACTTGACTCCCGTACCGGTTCCTTCCGAACAATAATCGATGATGAGGCCCTCAAATCTTCATTCAAGGGCTTACAAGTCGCTGTGAATGGGATCCATGTCCGAGGTTCATATCTATTTTTTACCAATCTCAATAAGGGTATCCTTGGTCGAATTCCTATCTCTTTATCAACTGGCATCCCCACCGGTCCTGTCGAAATTATTGTCCAAGGCGTCCAAGGCGATGACTTCGCTGTTTCCAGGGATGGGAAAACTGCATGGGTCGCTATGAATGGTCAAAATTCTCTGGTTGAAGTAGACATTTTTGCAAGAAGTGCGCGGGTTGTTGCTGAGTCGTCCTATCTGGCATCAGCATCTGCTGTGTCGTTTGGTCGAACTCTGTTGGATCAAGACAGTCTGTATATTTCCTCCGCAGGGGTACTGGACTCTACTATTGGCATCAATCATACTGTTACCGGTGGTATTGTTGCTAGAGTTGATCTTGTATAAATGTGGTATATCGCTACTCTCAGATCAGTGTTAATTAGGTGTAGGTTTAGAAGAATATATAGCGGTACATTCGACTCCTATTAACTGACGTAAAAGCACAAAGAGTGGCCTAGATCCAGCGACGTATTCCTACCAGAACATCTTGACTAGCTTTGTTAGATATATACAATCTAACTGCGATAACTCTTTGTTGGCAAAAGCATCCTGGATCAGGATTCCGACAGTCGGACGGATGGACGGATGATTTCATTTACGCTGGCCCATCGCAGAGTGATATTCAAGCCACCACAACTAAATAGATACATTTATGTACATTTAAAATGCACCACTTCCTGAAACGAAAATGGAGTCTCGCCGAGGCCTATCGTTGCCGTCTTCCCGCTCTGGGTACTAGAGAGAGAAATCAATACGCTGTGATTGTCCCTGCTAGCCATGATGGGCCGGTCACTTGGGACGGAAAGCTAAAAAGGGCCTGATTGGTATGATAGACTACTTTAAGGGAAGGAAATTAACGAACAATGACCTTTTATAACCAGGTTGACCATAGAGAGCTAGCGGCAGTAAAATAACGAGTATATATGAAGATTGGAATATTCAGCCGCCGATCCAAGGCGGAGTGCTAGACAACCGCTATCTTTGCCTACAGGTCCAAGGATGATCTGCTTCGGCTTGTGGACTGCCTGCACTTGGAAATATCGGATCATACAAGTGGACCAGAACGAATGTGGTTATTGTTTTCTCGGCACAGTGTAAAACACCCGGGTTAAACATAGCTTAGATAGGTGTAGAGAAATGAAGTTGAATTAATGTGAAATCAGCTATCCCCGACAAACTCCGTCGAGCGTTTGTCATGATGTGCTGATCAGTAAGCCCGAGACCGAAAGCTAATTACAGTTGTGGAGCAAACCGGACCCCTATTTTTCCATTTCCCAACGTTAGGCCTAGCGTGATGAATAGTTGAAGCGGAGATTGTGGTTCGCGCTTATCCGGTATCGCCGTTAATGTTTTTTAAGGTTTCCTATCGTCTCTTCAATGCATATAATATCTTCTTGTTTCATCGTCTCTGCATATAACCAAAAAAAAAACGACAAGGATCTTCATTCTTTCGCAAGCAGCCTGTTCCAATGCAGCCGTTTCAAACCACACTGTCAAACAAAGGCACCGTGGCTGGTGTGCATTCCATCCCGCCGCCACCATCTGCTTCACGGGATGATCACCGTCCTCTGATCGTTGCGCTTCACGGCGGATGCTATGATCATCAGTATTTTGATGCCACCCCCAACTACTCTGCCTCAACGGCAAGTGAGGCTTTTGGGGTGCCTTTTGTGTCGATCGACCGCCCTTCCTATGGAGGCACAAGTTCCATCCTGCCTATTACAGAGAGCAGTGACTTTTATCAAGAGACTGGCCGTTGGTTACATCACTACATTCTTCCAAAGCTTTGGTCTGAGTTTGGCGTCCCCAACCGGTGCAACTGCGTCGTTCTATTGTCCCACAGTTTGGGGGCGATGGGAGGCATCGTGGCCGCAGCTCTGCATGCACAGGATGACGCATCATTGTATCCCCTCGGAGGTCTTATTGTAAGCGGGATGGGGAACACTCAGTCACTGTTTATGACCGATGCGCCTCCTTCTTTTATACCCGTTGACGATGACCACACCCTTTTTCCCCTGGACAAGAAAGACACAGTCATGTTCAAACCGGGGACCGTGGATCCAGAGATCCTGGCGCTTTGTGAACGTTTGAATACAGTGTCCCCGCTTGCAGAAGTGGCACAGTTTCCAGCCATGTGGCTCCCTGTCTGGAAAGAGAAATGGGCACCGCAAGTGAAAACGTCCATTATGTTTTGTCTAGTGGAGGACGACCCCTTCTTTGTGGTAAATGAGGAGGAAATGGCAATTTGTGTACGAGCATTCAGTAACAGTCCTCGGGTGGACGGGAGTTTAGTTCGAGCTGCCCCTCACTGTATGGAACTCAGCCACTGGTCGCAAGGATGGTATGCTCGATGCTTTGGTTTTGCGATGGAATGCTCTGCCGGCTATGTTGGCTCAGACTAAATCCAGTAAACTGTGTCCTCAGTTGTCCGACTTTTTACTGATATATCTTTCACCAGTGTCACTAGGTGTAGCCAAGCATTATCTGTAACCCTGTATAAAATTTCGTGATAATTTCATAACTCCGTCCATGATTCATTTATTTGCCTTTCGTGAGGATAACCACTGTCAATTTTAAAATAATGGTGATGGGCATGGGGACCAATCCTATTAGTATTTCCAGTAAATTACTGAATATCACATCATGTGATTTCACCTTACAATACAGTTCGCTAAATTGCGATCCGCTAAACCACCCACAGACTAGCATGTTTCAGAATTAAGTTTGGGAAAGAATCCAAGAGAGTAAAATGGTGAAACTGATTTCGAGCGCGTCTGTAAGTAACTTGAAGGAAGTTTGATTCCTTGGCTCTATAGGTCAGGACTAGTCTCCTAGGAGCAATATATCTCCTAGAAATAAGAACCATAGGTCCTGATTGTGAGTTTCAACCTTTAACACTCTCTTTTAGCCCCTAATTCAATACCACCTACTATTCTTAAAACTTAGATAGTCCTTTAAAAGCCCCTAGATAATATTTGATCTATTTTCTACTTTATCTCTATATCCGGCGGAAAAAGGCCTTTTCTAAAGATAGTATTTTTTTAAGTATAAGTTAAAAAATTTATATCCCGTATTAGGATTTCTAAATTCTATAGTATATAGTCTCCTACTAACTTTTTAATATCTCCTATACCCTTAGTCTTCTTAGAATTAATCTTCTTAAAAATAAATTTAAATAGAGTTATAATATCCCTATTTCGTTCCTTATAAAAGGCGAAGTTTATTAGTAGGTTAAGTGATAGATAGTATAGCGTAGTCTACTCTATTCTAAAAGCGAAGCGATATATTTTAGTATAGCAAAGAAATATATCTATATAACTATATTTAGGGTCGGTACTCGATTTATTATTAGCTTAGTAAGTAGGATTTACCTAATCTAATTATTTATATAGGTCGGTATAAATAATAGGGAACTTTTCTAGATAAAAAAAGTTCTAAGTAAGTCTAGTAGGATCCTATTATTTTATAGATTCTATTAATAATTATTTACCGATACTATTATAGATCGGAGAGGGGGCGGAGTAATTGCTAGTATATATAAACTTATAGTAATAGCTAAAGACTACCGTATTAATTTCCTCGACTATAGGGGATCGAAGAATCTCGCTTAGAAAGGAGCTAGCTAACTCCTTATAAATTAAGAATTACTTTCGGTCCTTACTAATAATTTTGCTGAGCGGTAGCGAAGCAAATAATACAGGCAATATAGTCAAGTTACTAGGCTAAAAAATCCGCCTTTGAATTCTGAGATCCTGGTCTCTGATTGGCTGGAGAATTTACCGGTCACGTGAACAGGGTAGGGCTGGGTCACGTGATTCGAGTTTAAATTTAGCTACCTTAGTGCCTTAAACACGTGATTCCTCTTTTAAATCACTACCTTGGAGAAATATTAAATCTACGTTATCACGTGATTAGCTTCCTATATAGGGAGCCTAAGGCATCCACTATAGATTACGTGAGGTATACCGTTCCAATCAGAATTTGCTAGGGATCACGTGACTAGTTTTCCTATATGGGAGGCCTAAGGCATCCACTATAGATTACGTGAGCTATACCGTTCCGATCCGAATTTGCTAAAGATCACGTAATTAGCTTCCTATATATAGATTACTAGCTAGCTAACTAGCTTACTAACTAGCTAAACTAGCTTACTAACTAACGTAATCGGAAAGCGAGTGGCCACTGTAAGCGAGTGGCCACCCTCCCCCCATATATAGTTTTTAAATGCATTTATCTCAACCAAAACGCTATTAAATTAAATAAACTAAAATCATTATCTATCTGGGTATATCTCTCTTCTATGTCCTAGCTTTCTATATATTCTATATACTTGTCCGGCCTAGGGAGGCGGTTTTAAACCTTCCGAAACCTACTTACGATAGTTATTGATACGCGTAACTTGGGCCTTAAATAGCTCTGAACGTAGCTCACAAACCTCCTAAACTAAGAGATCCCCTTCGTAGACTATTATCTTTATAGATCGAGTTCGCTTTTGCTTTTTCTTCTCATTTTTAGTGTGTAAATCGCTTACTTCTTTCTCTAGTAATATAGTGGATTATATTATAATCTAGTAGGCTTTTAAAACCTAGTTAATAACGGAATTAAGCGGGTTTAGAGGGCTCTTTAATCTCGTACGAAGTAGTGCTTTTATTAAGGAGGCTTGCTTTTATAATTATATATAGTTCGAAGGTGTTTTTAGATCCTAATTACTACCCCGGCTAGAGGGGGGGTAAGGGTTCGAAGCCGAATATTAAGCTTTAAAATCACTCTCTTTAGTATAAAAGGTATTAAACTAGTAGAGTAAAAGCTACTTTTAATAATCTCCGATTTAAAAGCCTCTATTTCTATAAAGGGATATACTTCGAGGAAATCAAGTTTATTAATATAATTTATCCCGTTCTATATTTTAAATTTAACTAGCTAGCCGTATATATATTTTAATACCGTAAAATAGCCTATATCTAAAGGCTATAAAAGGTAAGAGGAGTGCGGAGATATATAGATTAGTATAATTTTATTTTCTTTATAGATTTTATCGAACCTCGGGGTTAAATAACTTCTATAGCCGTTAAGTATTAAAAGCCGATACCCCCCCCTTTATATATAAAGAAGTAGTAGGAAAAAGAGCTTTTTAAGCTAGCGAAGTCTAATTTTATTAGAGGTCTATCTATTAGGGCTAACCTTAAATCGCTAGTCCTCTAGGAGGCTATCGAACTAGGATTTAATAAAGACTTTACCTTTAAAAATTATATATAAGGGGAGGGCCTAGCTAGTAGTATTTATACACTCGATAATAGTTACCTATTCTTAATTTCTAGGCTATAAAAGTACTCGCCGACTATAGTATTCACTCCTTATTATTACCTTCGCTATAGCGGTTAACCCTATCGCGAAACTAGTCTTATTAAAGTTATAAACGTTATCGGGGTCAATCCTAAATTAAAGGATAGTTTTTTAAATAAGATTAAACCACTCTATAATAATCTTTAGGTCTTTGCACTTCGCACGTTTGTAATTATAGTGTCTCTAGAACCGGGAGGAAAGGAGAGGGTGCTAGTTTATAAAATTATAAACCTATTTATCGCTAACCGAAAGAACCGGGGTAGTTCCACACTTTTCGAGGAGAAGATTCGCTATTTCTTATATAGTAGAGGGCCGGGGTGCTAATCCGCTAGTATCTATAGATAGAATCTATTTTTTAAGAGATTCCTCCTTAATTTATATCAATTTATATAAGTTAGCGCGAGAAATCGCGCGGTGTTATACACTACTAAGCTAGTGGCGGAGAGTTATACGCGGGACTTTGTAAGTGCGAGTAGCGAGAGCAATAGATGTAATATCTCTATTTTTAAAAGCCTAGATAGCTAATAAGATCCTACCCTCTTGCTCTATTGAATTTATAGAGGATTGGGAGCGAATTGGTGGTATAGTGGGTGGTTAAATTAACTAAGTGCTAGTTCATAGACGCGTTTTTAGAGGTGGTGGCCACTCGCTTACAGTGGCCACTCGCTTTCCGATTACGTTAGCTAACTAGCTGACTAACTGGCTAACTAGCTGGCTAGCTAGCTAACTAGCTGACTAGCTAGCTGACTAACTGACTGTTACGCACTGCAAACTGGTCACAGTTAGGTTAGAAGGGTTCTAGGTATACTTACCTTATACTCCTTAGGTTTCTAACGTTAACGATCTATACTCTTAACCGTACTATTGCCTAGTAGGCCTTACTATAGACTAGGTCCTTTTAAGGTATCGAGGAACGGTACTAGGTAGAGCGCCGAATAGATCTATACCGGGGTATTAGTCTATTTATAAGTATTATTAAGTTATAATTAGTAAGAGAGTCACTAGTAATCTAAAAGGTAAATATAAGTAATAATATATGATTGAAGACGAAGAACTAAACTAAGTATATAAATAAGTGTCTTTATATATCCTTCGTCTATATTCCCTAGTCCCTAGCTAGGTATACCGCTACCGTCCCGGTAGTAGTCCCGTTAGTATACTATATTAATATACTATATCTTAGCGTGTTAGGTTAGTATACTAGTTGGTTATATAGTATTTGTTAGTGTGGGAGATATCTAGTACCCTGAAGTATATACGTACCGGAAACCTCCTAGTAGTGGGTCTGATCAGGCTTAATTATACTTTTGCTTACTAAGTGTGAATAGGTTTCTCTTTTATAAATACCTAGGGATACCAGAGTATTAGGTACTGCACGTGATCTGCTAATAGATAGATTGGTTGGCTCTCGGTGGCCTATCTATGTACCCGGTGGGGCACCATCGATTGGTGACAGGTAGTTCCGTAACACTGACTAGCTAACAAGGTGACTAGCTGACTAGCTAGCTAACTAGCTGGCTAACTAGCTAACTAACTAGCTAAACTAGCTTACTAACTAGCTAAACTAGCTGGCTAGCTAGCTGACTAACTGACTAGCTAACAAGGTGACTAGCTGACTAGCTAACTAGCTGACGATGTGACTAGCTGACTAGCTAACTAGCTGATAAGGTGACTAGCTGAGTAGCTAAATAGCTGACTAACTAGCTAACTAGCTAGCTTGCTGACTAGCTGGCTAGCTGGCTTACTAGCTCACTAGGTCTCAATAACTAGACCTAGCCCTACCCCTTAGCTCCCACCCCGCTAGGGGTAGGGGTAGGGGGTGGGGGAAGTTCTAGTAGTTTTAAAATCCCGCTTATCGTTGCCCCGCGAGCATATAAAAGGTGCGACGCAGGCTAAAAAAGCGCCGGCTATAGGCTAGAAAGGCCGGCTATAGGCTAGCTTAGCCCGGATCCGGCCCGGATTTGCTTCTGCTACCCTCAGCAAAATATCACCTGTACGCCTCTACCACCGGTGGGCGCTTATAGGTCGCTGGTAATACCAGGTGATTTAATCCCGCACGCGCCGGGATTGAACCACAACCCTCCAAGACCCGGTTATGAACTGACTTTATGAGATCCGGGAGCCACTGCTCTGCACGTTTACCCATTAGACCAAAAAGGTCTTAACAAAGTCAGTTCATGAGAACTGACTTGCTGCAGTGGTATATATATATAGGTGTCTCCACCATGTATGCCAATACATGCTGTGTGGGATCACATCACCTATATACAACATTTTTTCTAAATTTACTATTTTCACTTTGATCCACCACCACTCCATCAACCATACCTAAAAACAATAAATAAATAGAGATTTAGATAGAGAAAGCTTCGATTCTCTAGCTAATCAATCTAAACCTAATATTCGGAAAACTACGCGAGAATTCGCGGTCCTAATATATCGACTACGCCGGCGATAGAAAGGCGGAAAATCACTTTTTTAACGATAACCTAATAGTAGGAAGTTTACTACTATATAAGAGGGGGCTTTATGTGAATATATCGAATACTTTAATTCAGTCGGAGCCTCGATAAACCGCCGTTAAATTGCTATAGTAGCCGATTTAATACTCGAAGAAGACTACTATAATAGTGATTAAGACCCACTATAAATCGGAGATTACTAGCTAAAACGTTTTTTTAAACGTTATCCCGAGTATTATATTCGACGCCGGAAAGCTCTCGATATTACAAGAGCTACTGCTTTTAATAAATTAGTTATATAAAGATAGTTTAATAACTACAAACGTATAATAGCTAAATATAGAATTTACTAGCAAGATATCTATAATTTTAACGAAACTAGTGTGATCCCACAGCATGTATTGGCATACATAGTGGAGACACCTATATATATATACCACTACAGCAAGTCAGTTCTCATGAACTGACTTTGTTATGACCTTTTTGGTCTAATGGGTAAACGTGCAGAGCAGTGGCTGCCGGATCTCACTAGCTTTTAAATCAGTATCGGAAAAGATTAATTTATTATTATAAGGTATCCGAAGAAGAAGCTATTTAATAGCTCTATTATAAATCGAGAATCTACTACTATTTTAGAGGCTATTTCAATAGATAGTTTTATATATCCGCCGCTTATTATACTAAGTGCAAAATAAGTATTAGCACGCTAGTTTAATACTATCTAGGAAGATAAATATCTCGCTATTATAGATACCGGCTATATTAATAATACACTAGTATACTAGTAGATCTAGCTATTTTATAAGTAGACTATTAGCTATATACTTAGTATAAAAAGGCTAGTATTATATAATCGATTTAGTTTATATATAACGCGTTAATTTGTCGAATTTGGTAAGAAGAATAATATTATTTTATTCTTCTTACTATTATATACTAGTTATATACTATAGCCGCTCGACGTCGGAGTTTTTAGCGTATATAAACACTAGTATAATAAGGCTATAGAGGCTGCTACTATAACCGGATACCGCAAATTCTCGAAGGATAAATTCCTATATTTAATAGGGGAAATTCGTCGAAAAACCTTTAAACCGTATATAATTAAGCTAGGATTTAAATTAATAGGCCTCTAGCCTATTAATCCTAAGCTTATTACCGATAAATTAGATTCGTACGACCCCTATTATAACAATATACCTTAGCTAGATCCCCCCCCCCCCTTCTATAATATTATAAAATACTAAGTTTAGCACTCTAAAAACCGCTAAAAAAATTAGGAGAGTAAGCCTCCGGCTTAATCAATATAATCCTATAACTCAGCGGTTTAAAGAAGGGTTATAAAAGCTTACAAAAGGTACTAAAGCGTAGGCTACTTTAGCCTACTAGCTATAGCAGGAATTTGATTATATACAAGCTATTATAAGAGCTCGCCACGCCCGGTATAATAATTCTCGTCGTTATATACAGATTACCGGTATTATAAACTCTAGCCAGATAAAAGAAATAAAGCGAAAAGAATATAAACTAAGCGAGGAAGCCGATAAAGAAAAGACGAGGCGGAAGTGGAAGAAGGTATTAATCGAAATCAGGAAGTATAGAAGGGCCAAAAAACGTAGTGGAAAATAAATTGCTTTTATATACTAGTAGTAAATTGATTAATTCATATATCTCTGTTTTTAAATTAATTAATTTACTACGTGGTGGTGGTATAAATGCTAGTTGAATTAAATCTATAGAAAATTGTTATATATAGGTGATCTATTACATATAGGTGGCGGACCCTCGCTTGCGAGGGTCCGTATTTTTGGTAAAAAGATTGTGGGGCCGGTTATATATTATATTCCTATAAGCTTATATTAATCTATATTCTATAAGAATATACTAAGGGCTAAGTAGATATTTAGAAAATTATAATAATTTAGAGAAAGACTAAATATAAAGCTAAAATTTTCTCTCTATAAGTAACTATTTAATTAATTCTTTAGAATATTAAATAGAGTTATATTTATCTCTTTATTAGATTTAATAAAAGATATAAAATCTAGAGAGATTAAATATAATACTAAGATTATCGCTTTATAAATAATTATTTAATCGATTCCTTAGATAATAAATAGAGCTATAAAGGTATTATATTACTTATATAATATATAAAATAGACTATATTTTAGCTACTAGGTTTATTTATTTAATTACAGGATAGATAGATAGATTTATTTACCCTAACCCCTTACTTTTAGTTAAAGCCTAGGTTAAGATATAAGTATAATAATATTAACCTCTATAGATTATTAAATAAGCTATATTCCTTATATATACTACTTAAGATAAGGGTTAGATCTATATCTATATTACTAGATTATAAACCCCTACAACTCTACAATAATATAACTATTATATATATACTATAAGAAATACTAAACCTTATTTATCTATAAGTTAATTTAGAATTTAATATCCGAAGTAGATAACTACTAGATATTTTAAATACGCTATATAATATAAGTCGATTATCCCTCTAAACAAAAAACATTTGTGCCTAGGCGGCCATTTCTGGCGTCAAAGGGGGCCGAAAGTGGCCTCCTGGGCACAGCTCTTCCGCACACGCACTTTCGGTCCCAGAGCCACGCGCTCCTCGCCTGCCCCTGGTAACGCGCACCGTCACGTTCTTGTTCGGTTATGTCGGTGCCTGGGCGCGTGGCTCTCCTTCCCCTGCCCCCGAGCCCCGCTCCTGCTTTCTATCGACTTCTACCCACCTCTGGGCCTGCTCCTCGAGCGCTAATATGACCCTTCGTTTTGTGAGGTCGCCAAAAATGGCATACTACATCCTAGGCTCATTGGTCGCTAGGGCAATGTGGTCTATGGCTATAAAGCTGCCAACAGTCCCTCCTCACTCTCCAACCCAGCCCTTCTCTCAACTGGTACCTATCCTTTGCTAGTCCCTCCTTTAGCGTGTGCCTCACGGTCGTTCGTCATTCCCGTTAATTTGTCTACCTGCCTAGAGCGGCTTCGCGTATATCTTTGTTTCCCTAGAGGCAGTATAAGCGACGTTGCAGATCTATCCTCTGCGACCGATAGTAACACTTCTGGGGTGTCTTTCCGGCCTGACTTCGATACGACCGAAGACTCCGATTCTGGGGAAGCGTCAAATTCAACCGAGCTGACAACTCTAGAACCCACCTATCTTCCTAATAATCGTAGCAGGCCTTTAACCCGTCTAAATCGATCTATACGCCACCTAGCGGACGCTAGTACTCTGCCCGATTTCAGCGATAACCCTAATAACGACATAGACGAGGATATTATAAGCGTACCACTTGATTATAGGCGCTTAGACCAAACCAAAGTTCGGGCTCGACGAATAGAAAAGCGCTAGGACAAGTGAGTATTTATTTAGACCTACGTAATAGGGATATGATTACTAATGTGAGGCGTAGGTACTACCGAGTGAAGGCTGCTTAGGCTAGTACGCTTTCGAAATAGAATGACCTAGTGGAGGCACTACGCGAGGTTACCCCTAATAACGTATATCGATTTTTCAACTACTATATAAAGCTGAAGTACGGTGAAGGCGGTCGTTATCTAAAGGGAATATCGAAAGCTAGCGCCCTAAAAGCTGATTGGAAAGGATTTCGGGGTTACTATCGGAGAATTACACAGACTAGGATAACTGCTAAAGATAGCGAAGAGATTAATATAGTAAGTTATTCCCCTTAGTTTAACCCTCGGAGCTGACTAAGTTCTAGGGCATTCGGAAACTCATCGATAAATTCGACCTCGATATATAAGAACGGGGTAAGGAGCCGGTGTACGTTTAAGACTTAACTGAATTGAACGAGACGATTCTCCGAACTTAGGAAAGACGATTTTATTTTGGATACGAACGAATCCAGCTCTATCTCTTTAACATACTTGGTATTTATACCGTGAACCGGCTATATGCCCTTCTTTCGCTACAATTCTATTATCTGCGTTTCTCTATATAAGATAATCCGGAGGGGGGCCCTCCTATACTTTTAGTAGAGATCAAATCGGAGCATATAAAGTAATTCCTCGGAACTTCCTAAGTGTATATATCGTGCGCTAAACCCGGGCAATGATAATCCTAATATTAACACTAATTCTTAGTAACAATTTTCCTTTCCCTAAAATCATTAACGATCCGTCGCTTATCTTTAGCCCTTATATATTTATATTCGGTATACTTTTTTAGCTTTAAGCCTTCGAAGTCCCTACGCTTTCCTTTATAGAGCGCCTTCGAAAGCTATTCGTTAAAGGCGGTCGATAATAGATAGAACTACCCTTAAAATGCGAAGTCGAAAACTATTATATCTTCTATAAGACAGAAGTAGTTAATAGACGTATGGTTCTGTAATAGAACTAGCCGATAACCGAGGGCGCTATATCTAAACGTCTAAGAAATCTAGGGGAGATCTATAGCTTCCTTTAGTTAATATTCGCGTATCGTTTTCGCTATAGAGGGGGGAAGATGTTAAACGAAAATAGCGCGGTTAGCGAAGCATAGCAAAATCTAATTATAAAACACGCTGACACTCGCACTTTCTTGAATCATTATCTTCCACGCTATATCGACACCGATATATAGAACGTTATAAACGGCCGCGAATCTAATAAGTCTCTAATGCGCGCGATTATCTGGATAAGTAGGTAGATTAATAAGAGACGCCCTCGGTATCTTACTTCGGAGTAACGAGCGTCCCTTCGCGAATATCTAGAATATATCGAGGCCACTCGGCGAATAAGGAAGCAAGCCGAAGAGTGTAAGTGCGATCCTAGTGTAGCGATACAATCGCGATTAGAGAAATTGATACGCGAAACCTCTAATACATTCGGCCGGTTAGAAAGAGCACTAAGACAGAAGGTACGCTATAAGTTCGACCGTAAATAGGCTATTATAGATATTGAGCGACAGCTCTCGGGGGCCGCTGTTGATAACGAAGAGGCGAAGAAGGTACTTTAAGTAGAAGACTAGATGCTACCGTAGTAGATTGATCTTCTTAAGAAATTATTTATATAGCCTACCTCTCAATCTCTAGAGGCGGAGTGGTAAAGAAGGAACGCTACTGTGGCTACGATCTCCCGATACTATTGTTTCCTTGAAGGTAGGCCATTGCGTAGGCGACGTAAACGGGCTATATTAAGTGATAGGTTCGATAAAGAACAGACTAGCGTGTTACTAGAGCTAACTAAGAAGAGTTACAGCTCTCCGGAGCTTTCGTAGTAGGATATTCTTATAAAAGCCAAAAATTATATTAAGAAGGCTAAGAAGCCTCGCCGATATTTTTAATATTATAGTAATACCGAACTTCCCATTTATCGCCGCACGTAGAAATATAGCGAATATAAGTTAACTCTACGACACTTTCGAGAGAAGTACTTATAGGATCGAAGGTGTTATATATATAACGAAGATCTGCTATATAAGATATATCTTCGTAGGCATACAGAAGAGGTTTATCGCTTTAGCACTAAACAGAATTACTACGCTAAAGAGGATACGGGATCGGATATTGATACCGATTAATTAGGAGGCTTGTAGGTTTTCTATCGAATTTAAGAACTCTGTCCTTTTTTCTTTGCTTAGCCGTTTCTACTCTTCGAGTAAACGTCTACCCTCCCTATCTTTAGTAGTAGTCTGGCCCTCCTATATAGCCCTATATAATAGTAATGCACTATAAACGCTAGTAAGTTATACGTCACGCTTATATAAGATATAAATAAACTTCTAGTGCAACTTTTAAATGATATTATACTCTAAGTAGGAAGCTCGTGGGCGTTAAGCCGACGCCAAGCACTACCCTATCTCTAGGTTAAAACCGGACGACTAGGATTTTCTAGTTAGTAGATAAAATATTCCCTAATATTTCCCCTCTTAAATATCTAACCTAGCTAATTCTTCCTATGGTAGTCTCGCTAGCGGACCACGGAAGTATAGGCGGTATTGTAAGGCAATAAACGCGACATAACTTTTAGCGTCGTAAGAAAATAATCGTTTCCTCTTAGAAATATGTCCTCAAATATTTTTAAGAAACGATCCCGACAATAGGATATTCTACTTAAACTATTAAGACCGACAATAGGGCAGATAAATTATTAATTGCAAAGGTTCTATCTAGTAAAAGTGCCGCTTTAGCCCTACCACTTTATATATATTATTCCGGTGTATCTTTATCACTAAGTTCCAGATACTAGTCGGTCACTAGCTTTAGGGCTGGATAGTAGGAGTTCTTGATAGGTCAGTCGTCTTTTTATTAGAGATATAGTTAAAACATACTAATTGCGAGCCAAGAAAAGCCCAAAACCCCGAAGCATCCGCTAATAAGATAAAAATTTGACCGGTTTCCCGAAGGCGTATGCCCGCACAGATCGCTAGAAATCTATCGGGTTCCCGTGAGGTTATCCGTTTCAAATCTAAGATACTATAACTTTAT
Source organism: Penicillium desertorum (assembly GCA_028827375.1). Lineage (NCBI taxonomy): Eukaryota > Fungi > Ascomycota > Eurotiomycetes > Eurotiales > Aspergillaceae > Penicillium > Penicillium desertorum. The sequence continues at coordinate 7,562,343 of JAPWDO010000003.1, forward strand.
AATTGCGCATCCCTCATAATATTTTAGTCGATAGAGGGCGAGGCTATTTATTCGGTGGCTAAGAAGGTTTTCGCTTGCTTCCATTCTCTTAATATATTCTGTTTTGCTTTAAATGAAAGAGGACAATAGTCTATCCGAAAGAATAGAAAGGACGGCCATAATAATTTAAATATACCTACGACACTATAACCCGTGTCGCGCTTTTGCCGCACCCCCGAGCCCTCCGGTATGGCCCGGCTCTCCAGTGTCTCTAGTGCGTCCCGACTCTCTAGTACGTCCCTACTCTCTAAGCCCCCCGCAGGATTAAGCCTCCCGCAGGAGTATAGGTTCCCGCAGGAGTGTATGTTCCCACAGGAGTGAAGAGTCCCGCAGGAGTGTAGGTTCCTGTAGGAGTGAAGAGTCCCGCAGGATTAAGCCTCCCGCAGGAGTGTAGGTTCCCGTAGGAGTGAAGAGTCCCGTAGGATTAAGCCTCCCGTAGGAGTGTAGGTTCCCGTAGGAGTGAAGAGTCCCGCAGGATTAAGCCTCCCGTAGGAGTGTAGGTTCCTATAGGAGTGAAGACCCCCGCAGGAGTGTACTGATAGGCCCTCGCGTTCCTAGGACTATATTCGACCGTATGACCTATAGTATATCCCTAGGCACACTACTGATTGCTCCTAGAGTAGGAATTATAATTTCCAGAGGACCTACAGCTCCTAGGATTGAAACTTATAGCTCCGGGGAACGAAAGGTGGTACCCTAGAAGGTTCGCTCTTATGCTTTCTTCGCCTTGGAGGCTGTCCTATACCGTTATTTCTCCGACTAAGCGGACTAAAAGGGGGACTAGCTCTTTGTAATTTACTAGGATGGGATCCTAGGCGCCTATAAGATACCCCTCTTAGGATATGCGTAGACCTATATAGCTTATTCCAAAAATGGGACTGTTCTCGATGCGCCAAAACACTGACCGCAGGAATGAATGTGAAGCCGATGCATGGCTGCACGATATTCCAGGCTGAGCAATACCCTAAATCATGTGCGATGTCGGTCGGATATAGTAAGGAGTCGATTTTTCGTAGAAATCGAGGCTCGACTTAAGACGTTGAGGTGAACATTCCGGGTGTTTAGGACACGGGTGAGCGTCTATAAATATAAGTAACGCAGATGATTTCGTGATTGACTCCGAGTTAACTGTTAAACAGTTAAACCGGAAATAGTAAAGGTTGGTTATATTAGTCATTTAAAAGTGGTGATGAAAAGCAATAAACGGATGGCAGGTGAGAGACGCAGCCTCCTAGACAAGAGTACGGTAGTCAATTACTGCCATTAGCCGAATACACCTACGCTTCCTAGGCCCCGCACACTATTATATGTATCTCCTAAACCTTAAGAGTCGCGCTCTAAGTTAACTACGTGAAATCGTTTAGGCCTCTATAGTCGGTCGATTTTATACCACGTATTCAATAATAGCTATTTAGTTAACTAAAAGAAAAGATGCTTTCTACGATAACTGTACCGTAGAATAAATAAGGGTAGAATAATAGCGTGTAAGGAGTTATAAACGAGTGTTAAAGGCTAATCAATGCTGGTAAAAGGATAAAGGTCAACGGGTAAGAGTAGGTTTACAGCTAGTAATTAACTAATTGAATTGATTGTCCCTCGGCAATCTAACTACCAAATGGTCGAAAAGAATAACAAACCGATTAATTTATTTTTTTTTTAAAAAAAAAAAACGTAGTGAAAGAAATAGGGTGTTTATTAAGTATGATTAGCTATAGGAAACTCCCCACTATTAATCACGCGAATTTCCTAATACCTAGGCGCCCCCAAGTCTGTTATAAGAACTATGTCATCCTATCTACCTAGAAAGAATTATCTAGTGTCAACTTTATACCAGATTTCCTAGGCATAAAACCCAAGCTATTCTTATACCTTGCTTGTTAGCTTAGCTACTAAGTTTATTTGTAACGGAAATTTCAGAAATAGAAACGTGAAGTACTCCACACTATTTATTTTTCTATATTATTTCGGGAGTGAGACTTACGTTCCTAGGATTATATCCGGCCCTAGGACTATATAATAGTTTATAGGCACGCTCTTAATCGCTCCTAGGAATCAGACTTATAGTTATAAGGGTCTCACGTATATATAGAGATAGATAGTGTTTTAAGATGAATAATCAATATTAAGAATAACTATAGTTAACTCTAGATACAAGACGTAGCGCGAGGAAGTAAAAGAAAAGTAGCTTCCTCGCGTTCAGGGGAACCTATATACACTATATGGGTCCCGTGCGGATCATATCTCCCGTTCCGCATGCTTTATCTATATCCTTAACACTCGAGCAAAGTGCCCCTAGGATCGACTAGAGCCCCTAGGCTAGTATGCGTACAGCGAAAAGAGACATAGATCGCCTTAGTTTAGAAAAATAAGGGAAATACCGATCCTAGAGACACTTCTATTAATCCTATGACTAGTGGTTGCCTCTAAGAAATTTACGTAGAAAACTCTTACGTATAGAGGTTCCACTTCGGAACCACACTGTGGCTCATCGTGCTTTACGTTCAGTACCTTGAACTATTAAGGAAACACCCCCCTACCTTCCCCCCGGGGTTAATAGTTGTTTTAAATCACTAACCGAGATAGAGCAAAAAAATCATTAATTGTAATGGTTATAGTCTAGTGGAAGTGCCGCCTTAGTCCTACGGCTTTATATATATTGTTCCGGTGTATCTTTACCAACGAGCTCCAGACCCTGGTGGTTACTAGTTTTAGGGCTGTATAATACGACAAGTTCTTATTGTGAGGTGAAAGCTTATTATAGAGGAGAGCTAGTCGGCCAATAATATAACTACTGGGAGCTATAGGTCCTCTAAGAATTCTCTATACGTGTCTATGACAGTTCTACTATAGGCTACGTCGATCGAAGATATTGCAAGCGTCTTAGTTGGCGAGTGTGGGTTTTCGTAAGTGTGTTTTGTAGGGGTCATATTTTGCTACTCCAAGGTAGAGAAAGGAGTGAGAGAGGACCAATCACACGTTATATTTCCCCCCGACACGGTCGCCCATTGGATACGTGGCTATAAAGCGCCTTATTTTAGGCGACATGATTTATGGCTTGCTGGACTCTCTACTCTTACTGGACTCTCTAGTCTCGTGCGGAATTTGCAGATATTGATTGCCAGGGCTAAGGACACTCCCGCACTATCACTCCAAATAAACCGTGTGATTAGTTCACTGCTACTCCTTTCTCCACCTTAGAGTAACTAAATTATTTATTCTAAGAGGTAAGTTATATATCTATAAGAGTGGTATCATATAACGTATAGCCTCTTCTAAGACTTATGCTCTCCGTTAATGTCTCATATAAACGTATTACTCTCGAGAGGATCCTCTTAAAAGGATTTCCCTCTGAAAACAGGGCCCTTAATACGTTCTTTTCAAGCTATCGTGATTCCTAGGAGCAGCAACGCATGATTGTACTCTCGTGATAGCCTACTTATAGTGAAACACACAAAATCCTCTATACGTTATACATACAGAACCAACAGATGCCTCTCGGGTGGTAAAATGTCCTAAGACGTTTCTCTAGTAAGTACACTCATGTTTGTACAACCAAAGCTCCCAGGGTACGACCTCTCGTTCCAGAGCTATACAGTTCACTCCCGGGAGCTGTAGGTCCTCTTAAGATTTTTACTCCTAGGAGCATTCATAAGCGTTGTCAAGGATATACATAAAGCATACGGAATAGATGGAGATATGATCTACGCGGGACCCACATGGTGTATATAGGTTCCCCTGAACGCGAGAAAGCTACCTTTCTTTTGCTTCCTCGCGCTATGTCTTATATCTAGAGTCAACTATAGTTGTTCTTAATATTGATTGTTCATCTTGAAACACTATCCACCTCTATGTATACGTGAGACCCTCACAAGCGTGCCTAGGAACCATGCCATAGATCCTGGGGTCGAATATGATCCCAGGAACGTGAGTGTCTCACTGACCTTCAAGTGAGCTTCGGAAGATTGGCGCTAGAAACCCTAGTGTTTCTAGCACTACTGTTTCAAGTCCTTGCACACGCCCTTCTGTTTCACCCTCCTTATAACGAAATGATCAATTCTCTCATGACCCCCCCTAAAATTCAGCAGATAGTCAACGTCCAGCAATCATATACAGCACAGCGGATTGAGATCGGTCCCTCGAGCGTCTTAGATATCTCGCTTCTCTAGGACTATACAATGTTGGATCGTCCACCTGTTAGGAACGAAACTGATATCGTTACCCCGGTAAGTACGCTAATGTATAGGTCTGTTAGAGCCCACGCCATATAATGCTCGTATCAGCATTTATCTTTAGCTCTTATATTTTCTTTCTATATTTGCTTTTTTTTAATGCCCCCTTATCCTGACCTCCTTTTTTTCCCTTTTTTTTTTTGCTTTTTTAGATTCCTACGCCTTTTCTTATATTATTTCCTTTATCAACCTTTTCCTTGACTTTTCTTTCTTGCCGTAGCTATTAGGACCAAATGTAATGTACTAGGTCTAACAACGCGGGAGAAACGACACTGTCTGTACTTATTGTTACTATAGTGAATATAAGTATATATTACTCTAGGTTATTGTAAGTCACTAACTGTGCGTACGGCGGCCTAACCAGCTCCTCGGGCGGGCATAGGACTAATCACAGCATTTATAGTTATATAATGAGATATGAAGATATAGATTGTCTACGGTGTACTAGTACTGTATATTACTTCGAGAAGAAGTGCTACTCTAGTCAAAGCCCTATATAGAGACTATAAAAATCCGCGAGGCGGGGGTGAATTTTCGTCGTGGCGAGGCGGACTGAAGGATAATTATCCCTGTATGAGTCTACGATGCCGACCAACCGGATGTGTTATAGGGATTCTACTAGCCGTGCTTGAGCTTTAATACCAAGGAGGAAAGGCCTATGTATAGACTGGTCGGTTATGCAAGTATTATGCGAGTGCTGTGTACAGATATTGGATTTGATAGGATGTAATATAACTGGAGTTTAGCTCGTTGCTATATAGCTTGATTTAATTCTCTTAGCAGATAGATAGCTGAGCTGGACAGGGTCTCCGGTAGACCTATCCCATCCTTCCTCCCCCTTAAAACACGCTCTCAATAAACCTTTTGGCCTTCAGTTCTGTCAATTGCGGACCGATGAACTTATTCACCTACGCTCTATCCTTATAGCCAAGCATAGTGGGTATGGCAGTCACGCTGTATTGCTGCGTCAGTTCTGGGCTTTGGTCGATGTTAATCCAGGCCTAATACAGCCCCGAATACTAGGTCTCTACCTTTTCAATTATAGTTAGTACGGTATAGCGTGGGATTAGCTTCCTAGCGTATCTAGGGGAATGAACGAGGAAAGCTGACTTCTCAAAGTTTCGCCTGGTTCCTTCAGCAATCTAGCTCCATTCGGCAGAGAATATGATCACGACCGACTTGTGGCTTTTGAGAGCGCCATCGTACGTACCCGGGCAAGGTTGGGGGCAAAGCTTGCATGACGTAATATATCACCGATTACGGTCTAGTGGGACTCTTAACTACAGTAAGAGAGGGGCTAGCCGGATCGGGCAAATTCGAGGTAGGGCGTTAAGGGAAGTCACCAATTTCCACTTCATATACCATAATTAGGGGTCGGTATGCAGTATTGCTGCTTTAAATCGACTGCATTTTGTACTCTTGCAGCTGTATCTGGTGATATTCATAAGGCACAAATCTTATATCTACAAGAGTACTGCTACAGTACAATCCTAGGGTAGTTAGAGGCAATCTGGCGATGCTTGAGGTATACGATGCCTCCTGTGATAAATAGGCATCCAAGGAATAGGGCATATAAGCCTAGCAGAGACATTAATTGGTATATACCACCCATCAGACAAGAATTGCCTTAAGTATATGTGACATGTTCTTCGAGAGACGCTCTTGCTTGCTTGCTTGTGTATAGGGGAATTCGATGCTAGTCTGCGCCCTTCAGAATTTCTATCGTAGCTGAGATCAGCCACCTATGGCTTCCCCATCATAGAGTTTTGCTTGACCATAGCCTCGAGTACTTTCTTGCCCTCGGTCGCCTCATCCTGGTCCAAAGGGTCTAGCCCATAGCTAGCCATGAACTTGAGCCAGCCACCAAATTCGTTGATGATTTTTCGTTCGGCATGAGTGACAGGTGGCTCTGTTCGCAGTTAGACTTTCATTATTCTAGTAGATAGGTTTTGAGAGCATATGAGGATAGCCGTACCAAGGGGATCGGGGTTAGGCATTTTGTAGCGTGGATGACGAGGCGAGGAACAGTTTGGAAAGTGTCACGACGATGTACCCGAATTTGCTTTCTACTTCAGAGCCCTAAAAGATGGAGGAAATGGTATGAACGGTAGATTGATTGCCAGTTGATTTGAATGAGTGATGACTTTACCCAAGCATAAACACCAACCCCGCTCCAAATGATGCTGACTAAGATGCGCCAGAGGTTTGTGGTTTGGAAGATCGATATTCAACCTATGATATGCATTAGATGCAAATCTTACTATCTTAATTAGACTTACCCGTCCACTCAGCAACAGTGAACCTGTATATGTCCAAATGCCGTGTGAAGAGGTCAAACCGTCCCCATGAAGCGAAGAGACTCACTATCGGCTTCCAAGAAATCCCTCCAGCCTCTTGTGCATGACTGTATTGTATGATTTCGCGTCGTAAGATGCCGTATCTTACCAAGGCATTTGATTGCGTTGCTCGATTTGATGCGGCCGTCGAATAAACGACCTGCCCTCAGGCATTGGCAATGGGGCCGGAAATTGAGTTATCAAGTGTTAATCTGTCAAGGCGATTTCGAGAATGACTGTAGAAAGAGCTAGAAAACAGATATTGGTGGTGTAGCAGTCGAAGAGTCACCAGTCACAAAATGAACCCTTCTAATATGTGCGTACATAGCATACGATTGTAGAGCAATATTCCCTTAAGAACTCTCCCAACCAACACATATATACCCATGCCCGTTCATGGACACTCCTATTTGATTTTGGTGGCTCGTGTTCTAAAGAAAAATTATGGCCAACCAAAGAAAAGGCTAGGCTTCCGTCGTTATATTGCCGTTGTTCTGCTTTCTCATTTGGTGATTATAGCATAAATTAGTGTTCACATTTGAACAAAGGGCCGCTTTTTCCGGATAAGCTAATAAATTGGTATATAAACGTTATTGATCGACCAACTATGTTATATTAATCCATATACTACCGCCCAAGTAGAAAACACACTGTTAGCAGAATATATCTAACTCATTAATCAGGATGAACTCGTTTTGTTACAGGTAAAAGACGCAAAAAGCGAAAGATAATTTATTTGAATTCAATTTAGTAAAACCCCCATAAATTTAAGGTAGGGGAAATTTAACCAGGTTTCACAGTTAAGACCGATATATTATCTACAGCTCGAATTAAGGGGTACGGGCGTATTATAGAAAATAGGTCTGTTCAAATTTCAAAAATCCGGATAAAAGCTAGACGGTCAGGTACATTTCCGTTTCAAGTGCGACGAAAATAGACCGACCTAACCGCAATTAATTCGTATAGTTCACGATCAACAGGGGTAGTAAAATAATGGTCAACGTGAGGAAAAGCAATAGCGGGCGGTGAAATTGTGACCGGTTGAAGAGATATAATGTTGATAAACAATAAATAATATACAACCAACGATTATTTGGGAGTTGACCGGAAGTATAATCAATATTAATAACGCTTTCCACTATAATCAGTACAGTAGAATAAACGAGAATAAACATATAGTCTGTAAGACATCGACGAGTAGTACAAGGCCTATAGTGGTGAGAAACGAGGGCCAACGCTTGCAGCTGTTGATTAAACGATCGGTTATTAGAAATATGATGGTTGAAATAAAATTAAATAATTCATTTTCTTTTTAAATAACCGAAAGAAGTAGGGTGTTTATTGAATATCATTAGCTAGACAACTGTCTCCACTCCAAATCAGCGCATTTTCCTAATACCTAGGCACCCCCCAAGTCTCCAGCAAAAAATTTATTTCACCTAGGTTAGAGATATCCTAGGCAAGCCCGGTGCCAAGCCCATTTCTGCCATATTTTCCAGGCGGCAAATAATAGTTTTCCAACCTTCACGAGAGCTTCTTATTAATTCATATACTGACTTTTCTATACCTCTAGAAGCCACTTTGTCTCCACCACGGTTAAATTACGTACCCGATAAGCTAACTACACAGGCTATCTACTTTCCCCTATCCTCAGGCCTACTAGGAGTCGTAAATATCTTCGGAATTTAAAGCGAACTCTTAAGTACCCTCTGGAACCACAAATCATCGTGCTTTACCCTCAGTGCCTCAGTGACTTCGAATCTATTGAGAAAATGACTGTTTCAAGTCATGGACCGAGGATATGGCAAAAAATAATTGATTGCATAGTTCTGGTCTGGTGGAAGTTTCGCTTTGGTCGTACAACTTCATGTATGTTGTTCAGGTTCAGGTGTATCTTTATCAAACTGCTCCAGATCATGATCTGTTACTAGCTTTGGGGCTGGATAGTAGAGGTTGGCTTTCCCAAAAAAAGGTCGAGGAGCCGGTCAACAATATTATACTAACGCATCAAGCTGAGGCCTAGTTATGCTAGAATTTTCCTTTGTGACAGCTAACCGATGTGTAAACATTGGGTGTCTCCGGCGAGAAACGGTCAACTGCACTGTGGGGTTAAAGCAACGGATTTTTTATTTTTTATTTTTTTATTTTGTATTTATTGATTTCACAATTGGCATCCCTTAAATTCAGGAGGTAAAGATCTGATTACTCTTCTAGACTCGGATTTCTGAGCTAGCTAATTGTTTAATCACCGACTGCAAGTCTACTCTTAGCCTTTGACCCTCATGTTCTCACCACTCATCGGCTAATCAATGACGTTTCGTTCATTCTACTATTATCATAGAAAACACTGTTGAAAGTACAAATTTGGCTAACTGTCTTTCTGTTGCCTAGTGTTCTATAGCTATCCTGTTTTCCTAAATCTATTGCTCTTTCTATCTGAATCTAGAATATCGAGGAGTTTGTATTACAGAATTTAGTTAGCGTCACTCTGAACCATAGGAATAGAGACGCTAAGAGAATTAAGTATTAGTGAGTGGTAGCCAACGATGGAACGACATAGTCAATAGATCGGGGGTATTTATACGTGGTAACCAGAACACGAGCTCTATTTCCACCTCTGAGCGCTTTGTGCTCGAGGGAGCCATTTCTGTGTACAAAAGTTCGAGGAACATTATTATTAACCGTGACCTTTAAGCCTTTGCTATTGATCCAAGTGGTACGGATGATAAGATAAGAGTCGATCCGTAGTTTCGCCGTAAGTACAACTTTTAAATTAAGAGAAGTGCGACTCGCAAGGTATATTGCATAATCTGATAAATATTATAACAGAAATTTCTTCCCTCCTATTTCCCTGAATCCCTAAGGGTGTCTAGGCATTAAACGCTGCACGTAATAAATCAATTATTGCTATTTTAGATAGACCGTATGATAGTAAACCTAATCAAGCCTAGCGGCACTCTAAACGATATTGAGAGAGACACTAACACCGTGGTATCTCTTATCTCTATCGCAAACCCTCGCGATAACAATCCTATTATAGTTAGCTAGTTTCCTCTAAAAATATATACGGAGGAAATAATAGAGCCAAAACGTATGTACCCTAGGATAGGGGCGATTCTAGAATGGCACAAAGTGAACGGTTACGAATAGCTTGCTCGCACGTGACTCATGGCCCGAGTCGTGTGTTTTGACATCTTCTATATTCGACTCTATGCTCTTTTATATTTTCCTCTCCCTATCACCCGCGCCTATCATCCGTACCGAAAATATCCCACTACAACATTAAGCAGTTCTCAACCTTCGACTTCCGAGCCTTAGTTGAATATACAATACTATACCCCTAAGTTTTGCTTGCCGCATCCTGATACTGTTAACCAATTTTGTCGGGACCAAAGCAACCTAACTTCTGCCAAGGTGTCATTATCGTGAAGATATCATCTGAAGTCGTCAAGTTTGGTGCTTATAACACGCTTGTTACAATTTGTATGGGAAAGTGGCGTTGTCTGTGACCAATCAATTGCTGCAGCGAGTTACCGCTCTAATGCTCAAACAAAGATCAAAATCCGTAAATAAGGTGCCAAGCTTTCTCCGTGTGGCCATCATTTGAGAGCTCCTAAGGGACTCCATTTTGCCAAGTTCCTTTACATTGTCGTCTCGTCCTAGCGCACTATATCAACTGAAGGTGGCACATTCTGGCCTTGGGATTGTCTGAACAACTCAAAGGCAAGTAAAACCATATCCTTTTTGGCCAGAAGCATAGCGAATGGACCCGGTGGAGTGCCTTTCACGTATAGGGCAGCGCTGCGAACTTCGTCCTCAGTGAACCAGCAATGATCGAGATGCTCATCACTGATCTCGACGGAACTTTGGCCGACCGGCTGTTGCATCTCGCTGGACCAGACTCGTTGCGCCATTGTCTCTTCGTTTTTGATCGTCACTTCGTTGTCGATAACGATGAATCCGAGCGTGCGCATGAGGACTATATCGCCGGTTTCTCTATCTTTGTGATAGAAAGAACACGTGAAAGCATTGCCAGCAATGCTCAAAGGCCAGATTTGCGTCTCCTCCTTGCTTTCTCGGGCTGCGGAATGGATGATGGTCCGGTCCTCCTCGTCTGGAGCTCCTCCTCCTGTCTCCCAGGTATTACCCCATGAGCTTTCCTTGCCGTTTCGCTTGATCAATAAAACTCTTAGCTTGGATGGGCTATCGGGGTGGTAGGAAAATTTGACAGCCATAGCTGTGAAGCGTTGAATGTCGGGATATAGTTCTTTCAGACGATCGAGAGGAATATTGACAATGGCCGCATTGATCCGCTTAGGAATGGAGTGGTACTCTAAAGGGGAACCGGCGTTGTTTATTGCAATCGACATAGCTAAGTATGGGGGAAAAGATTTGGACCTTAGAAGGAGGTTATGACACTTATATATTGCCATTCATGTTGCTTCCAGCCCGCAAGTTGATCGATATGGTATTGGGTACAATAAACCCAAGAACTTGACTTGTCCATCTCTCGGACATAATCATTAAGTAATTTTATCGTCACACCGCTTCTCTGTCTGTCGCTATCTTTTAGCTATGCAATGGCAAGTTTTGGCATCCGTTTGTACATCTATATTTCAAACGGAATCCCACAATAAAGAAGGGACTTGTTGCCCTAAGGAAAAGAGTCTGCACGGTTGGTGATAGTTGCAATATGTCATGCCTATCGAGCCAAAAAGAAACAGGTTACCACATCCATCGCATAGATTTCCTATCGCTCGCTATGTTCGTGCCTTCACTTGTGAGATTACAAGAATCTACAACTATGTTGCCTAGCCTCCTGCCAACGACGATATGCTTGCTTCTATTTCCGCGACCGGGATAGTACGAGGCTCAAGAGCTTATTATGCAGAAATGTATCTTTAACTCGTTGATGTCGCAGAGAGTACTATATTTAAGGGTGATCTTTTTTCCAATGTGTGGTTGACTATTTAGGAATCCGTGTATCCCGCTCTATATTAATAATCCTGCTATTGACAAGTCGAAAGTTTGGAGGGATGTAAGGGAGCTCAATGATTGTGCTATCCGTGTTGCCGTCTGATTATATAGAGTCTGTTTGAGGTCTGTTTTCTAGGAGGTTATAGAGTGAGAAGTTCGTATCAAAAGTTTTGCGCTTTGTAGGAAAAGCTTACTATAATAGTCTCTAACTAGACTAATTTGCGACGCTTTTCCCTTCTCCGTTAGCTTTGGATTGCAATCTAGTAGAGGCCTTTTAAGGCTAGATATAGGCTTGGTATTTTCCGGCTTATATACCGTAGGTTTAGTTAGCCTATAGGAGTTGGTAGTATTTAGGATCGTTTGCTATAGGTCCTCGTCTATTTCCTACTCGATTTTTGGTCCCTAAAATGCCTATATATAGTTTGGTAGAAGCAATCGGAGCGAGATAGAAGATATACACTCTATAGGGCCGATTTGTTAAATAGATATAGACGAGTATATAGGAAAAGTATCGGTATATAGGTTTCAAACTTAGGTTAGTGCTATTTTATTTAAACTAGGAGGATATAAAAGGACCTATTTATACTGTCTAAGGTGGCTATCGATCGCACCTTGTGATTGAACTAAAGTAACTACTAGTACCTCTCGCTGGTGACGATGATATGCTTGTCGCAGTCTAGGTGTATAGTCTTCGGAATCGTCTTGTATAAGTAGTATAGCCGAGATAGCTAACTTTCTATATTAAGCAATATCGAACTATCTAGACGGGGATATCGATATCGACGTCTAGTCCTAGGGTTCCCTTATTCCAAGCTGTATAGCTAAGGGATAAGGCCTAGCCTAAGGGTATTAAGCGTATAGGTATCTAGGTCTAAGATAAGGCTGGTCGGCAAAGCTGGGGATTGGATGGCTATTAATTGTTCCCGGTAAGAAGCTATATCTAGCTACTAGGTGGTTATTTAAACCTATATTATCCTGGAGCGTTAATCTTTTAAGTACTAGGGTCGAGTATAGGGATGATCGGTGAAGTTATAGATTTGAATGGCTATCAATTACCCTCGAGAAGGTGCTACGTTAGTGGTTTTCGTGTAAAGGCCTATCTAGCAGCCTTTAGGGCGCAAAGCGAGGCTCGCTGGAATCAAAAATAGTGACTCTCGTTTCATCGAAGGGTTCTGTAGAGGCTATACACTTATAGGGAAGACATCGAAATGTATAATATTCAGATTGTTGATTGTCGACAAAGCTAATACTAAAGAAAGCTATATAATACAGAAGAACCCTAATATCCTTACTAATATATATTACCTAGGGCAGATTGTATAAGGATGATATCCCGTACGCGTTCCGGTAGGGATATATAGTTCGAGATAGGTAGAGTATTAAGCCGCGAAGCAGCTATTCTAATCGAGAACGCCCTGTAATATTAGCTAATTTCGGATATATAAGCGGACAGTCTTTATACTTATAGAAAAGAAGGGCCGCTTGATATACCCTGGTCTCTACTTGATAAATCACTACGTCAGTTATTAAGCCTATAAAAAAATAATAGACGACCTACTTATATACGACAAGCTTCAGCCCTCTAATACGCGGATCATTCTAGATATTATAGATAACCAGCCTATTCTGCAATATAGTAGGAATAAAACGACTAAGGGGAGTGAGTGACCCTCCTCGAAATTCTACCCTAGTAGTAGTCTCTTTATCTCTTACGCTTTCGTCAGATAAATAATTTATAGCGCTAGCGGGGTAAGACTTATAGTGGTATGCCTTTAGTAGAGTATTCTTACCAACAAATAAAGAAAGCACGGCTTAGGTTAGCTATTGGGACGCTAGGTAGTTTAAATTCTGGGTTAATATCGATAATTCTAATATTAAAGAATGAAAGTAAGGGCATTCCAGCAAGCTAGTTTTGTATTAAGGGATTTTGCTAAATTATAGGGCTCGAGGAAGAGGCCTTATAGAGTAAATGAAAATAGAGTTATTTAGGGAACTATAGGTGTAGAGCGAGGAGAACTATATATATTTAAGCTGTCGGTGGACGATAGGTCTAGGCAACGCCGCGAGATTTAGGGTGATTGGAATTAATTCTTTCTTTCCTTAAAATTATTATATATAATACCCGCTAATAGAATAGGTCGTTAATTATTTTAGTTCCTTACGCGTGATAACCGGCCTTTGGATTACGAACTGGTAAAGAGGCCCTTTAAGGATTTAGTATTTTCCGGCTTATTTATAGTAGGTTTAGTTAGCCTATAGGGGCCGGCAGCAATTGAGGTTGTTTGCTCTAGGTCCTTATTTATTTTTCACTCGATTTTCGGTCTAAACAAAAAAAATTGCTTATATATATAGCTTTGTAGAAGTAATTAAAGCGAGATAGATAACAAGCACTTTATAGAGCTAATTTGTTAAACAGATTTAAATCATATAGATAAGTATATAGTAATAGCATTAATAGGGAGAGGTTTCGAGCTTAAGGTAGTACTTCTTTATTCAAACTAGGAGGCTATAAAGGGACATATTTCTACTATCCGAGGTGGCTATTAACTGCGCCTAGTTATTACCAAAGATCTAACTATAGTGAGTACCCGCCCCTCTCTCTGGTGACGATAGTATGCTTATATTAGAAGCCCGCCCCGATTCCTATCTAAATCCTCTATAGGCCGGCAAAAATTACTTTAGAGGTAATACTCTTCTTAAGAATTATATCTCTATCACTCTTAGAATAGAGGCCCTTAGAAAACCTTAGCTAAGATACTGAAATATTGCTAGATGCCTATAAGACTCTAAGAAGTAGGGGATCCTAGGAACCCTATCTCGAAAATGACTTATAACTCTATATGGGAAATATATTACCCGATCTTAGTTATGGTACTATTCTAATGCTAGCGCTGATAACTTAGTATTTTGATGCTTTATCTTCTGAAGTATCGTAGGGCTTAATTGATTTCTTAAGTTAGCCTTACAATAGTGAAGTGAAGGGAATACTCTAGGATCGATATCGAAGTATAATATACGGAATGGACTCCTTAAACTTCGACTTTTTGCTTGTCCGGAATTAAGCCCTATCTAGTGACCTATATAACTGGTAAACATGAAATGTATTATATCTGCTTTGCTTAGTAGTAACCGAGCTTTCTGAAACGGTTATAAATATCTTCGAGATATTCCTTGTATTAGTCCTTTAAAACGTTATAGATCTTAAATCCGAGAACCTTCCTAAGTTTGTATCTTCTTATATATTCCTATAGGTATTTGGAATAAAGGTGCTGGTAATAAAGAGCTTTCTTTAAGTCGAGATCTTCTACTGGTTGTTGCAAAATAATCGGATTATCGCCGCTTAGAGGAACGAACTTTGTAATTCTATATTTTCCTAAGACCTATGAAATACTAACCTTAAGTACTGTAAGATCCACTAGGAATGCTTTATGCTGATCGTTAAGCTCTTAAAGAGTAATAGCATCAAAAACTATATCATCGAGACCCCTTCTTTTGATATCTTCTATAAGTATGAGTCTATTGGGATAAAACCAAATTTGTACGGTCTTGTTTGGTTAGAGCTTATATTAATGTGGAGAAAGGGTGACTTATATATAAACGAATCGGTACTGAGTTTTTAGTAGAAAGACTAGAGTCTTTCGTAGATTTATATATATTACTTCGATTAGGATCTAGGCCTCTAAATAAAAGCGTTTCGCGCGAGTTACCTAGGGAAAAGAAAAAGGAGGATATATAGTTCGAAAAAATATAACGAACTCTATATAGGCTTAAACAGACTATAGTCTTATAGTCGTGAAATCCTAGTCAATAATTCGGATAAATCTAAGAAACAGTAGTTTATATTATAATAATCTAGTAGAGTTATTATTTCTTTTATATATACCACTGATTATAGGTCTAGGATAGTGGCTTAGGGCTCTGAACTACCTGGCATAGCGAAATAACCGTTCAGTCTCTAAAACAATCTATAGCTAGCGAAGTGATCCGTATATATATAAGTAGAAACTCTACTTTAAGAAAGATACTCTATACCTAAATAGGTTTAGATTTAAGGTTAGCTCCGTTCCCTAAAATCTAAGCCTTTTTAGGATAATCCCCGTACTCCTATTTAGATAAATACTAGCTCCGCTAGCCACTTAGGTTTCCTTTCCTAAATTAAAATATATTCACCGGAAGACCTTAGAGAACAGCTCATATTTGCCCTTAGGGCTATATCACCGACATATATCATTTCCTAGATATCAAACACTTTCAAATTTATAAAAACTATTCACTACTAAGTCAAGAAAAGGGCTAGGATGGGCTATTTAAAGATTTTTTCTTAAGGGGAACAAAAAATGAATTATAGTAGCTACTCCTAAGAGAATACCTCCTCGTACTAACGATATCGTCCGCCTCGCACTTAGCTAACTCTAGTCCGAGTTCAAGTCCCGATTACACCTTTACTTTCGGCTTAGTTAAGAATTCTAGTAAGGCTATAGCGAGCGAAGTGGTACGCGATATTATTCTAATACTAACGTCGAACTTTAGCCGCGGCGTAAATAATCCTATTCGTACTCCTTCGGCCTATACTTAAAGACCTATCTTATTTTCGAGTACCCGTAACTATACCTCCGCGCACGATTTTACGCCCAAACCGCGCCCTAGGCCCGAGTCACCCTTATAGGTTTCCAACAATATGCTTCGAGCTATCCATACTATATATAAGGCTAAAAGGTATAATACTACCTATTATAATTCTATCTGGCTTAGACTGTAGAAAATTTCTGATAACTAGGATATTAAAGAAGTTGTATTGAATCGATATAGCCGGATATAAGTACTATAGTCTAGGAACAATGCTAGGGGCGATATATTCAAATATGCCTAGTGTTTTAGCCTTTTGCTTAGAGCTTAAGAATTATAGGTCATAGAGAAAACACTACTACCGGATATATACTCTAGGGGTATAACCCTAAGATCTGCTACAATTAGTAAACTAGCCGAATACCTCCTTGTTGAAAAACGATATATATTAGATGAAAATAAGCGGCGCTCTTATTACGTTTTAGTATGTGAGCTTTTCGGCCCCGGTGCCCTTTTTTTACTTAGAGATTCTGATAGAGTACTTTCTCTGTAGGTTACCTAATAAGGAAGAGACAGCCTATTTCCTGTTCTTACAGTTTCTAGATAGGAAAGAGATCTAAATACTAAAGATATAGAATCTTTATATAAATACGTTATATGTTATCTCAAAAATTGGATAGCTAACTATAAGAAGTTAAACGAAAAGGCTGTGACCTTAGTGATTGAAGGACTCTGTGCTTGTGGGTGGGATAGACGCTCGCACTATAATACTATATTTATAAAATGCTTGGCTAGTTATATGAATCTAGAATCTTTACTCTCTATAGCGACTAGATATAATAAAGCACTACCAAGAAAAAGGAAATATCCTAATAAAGAGGCATTATCGAAACGCTATTATCAGGATATATACCATGATTCTATCTTAGATAAGGAGTATCCGATATCTCTACGAGTCGAGTTAAATAACCGTTCTAGTGATTAGTTTAGGGAATCGCAATCGTAATCACCTAGAACAAATTTTGGCACGACGCTTAACTAGGACTGTAGTATTAACTTAAGCTTGGATTGGGACTAGTTTATTAATAACTAGATTATAGAAAGTATAAATATATAATTCGCTAGGGATTCGACTAGAGGTATAAGGACTATTTTATAATTGGGGATTTCTTAGGTTTAATTATTAGAACCTATTAGAAAAGATAAGACTAGGAAAATCCCCCCCGCTACTAGGGGAATAGAAATACACTAGATCTCCCCTCTAGGCCACGGCGTCTCCCGTTTTAAGGTCTAATACTACCTTCCTTCTAAAGCGCGATCTATATTAGTAAGACCCTTTATAGAATGTAAACTACCTATTTAATAGCGATAGCCTTATAATTGCGATAGTAATATATATTCTCGGTCTAGCTATTATCAGCTTAGTTAGGTCGGTATCTGTTTCGTGGAATATCCTAAGATTTAAGGTCTGCGGTAAGGAAGGAGTTTGGTTTAGATAAAATAGCGGAGCGACTAAATCTTTATCTATATTCTAATCGGTTAGCGAGTGCTAGTATAGAAAAGGAGTGAGTGATAGATACCCTAAGGAATTTATCCTTAATTTCGAACCTAGTCTAAGGTACTTTATACTCGTTATATTTGTCCTTTGTGGTAGTTAGTATATTATAGATAAGTCTATTTTAGAAATCATCGGCGAGTTTTGATACGACTGATACTAATACTACCTGCCTTAGCACGATATAACCGTTCGAATTGGCTATCGTTCTAGATCGACTATAAGAGTTAGTTTTAAAGACCTAATAAAACCAAATAGCCTTTATTAGAGATAAAACAGAAACTTATATATTATTATATTACCTTATAGTATCGTTAAAGTCGCTCTTAGGGGGATTTCGCTATAACCTTAACACTAAAACCCCGCGATTAGGAACTTTATACCTAATTCTCTACTTATAAAGAACTCGGCGGCGGGGTACAAAGATACTAAGATCACGTAGATAAAACGTCTCGAAATCTTAAGACAAGTTAAAGCGGTACCCATATAGAATCTATAGGCATCTAAAAGGAACAAACAGTAGAAGAAGAAAGACTAGGCTATATATATACAAATTCCGTCCCACAATATTAGCAGGTAAATCTTAAGAGGCCATAAGGACTTTCATTTTGGGTATAGCTGGCGAAACCGGCTTCTCTAACCTCAAACGGCTAATAAGCAGTAAAGTATTTAATCACTTTTAAAATAATTAATCACTACTAAAACAATTATTTAACTCGTCTGCTATATTATATATTCATTACACGCACGCCGACTATCGCGTATCCGTTCCGCTCTAAAGCGATAAGTAAGACCTTTCCGGAGTCGCCGTAGCTAGCCGTATATATAGGCCTATTGTATAGATATAAGGACTCCGAACCCTTAGAAAGGCCTAACCATCGGTCGGTTTTAGCTAAGCCTTCTATCTTATTAATCCTTGTCGTCGCCTACTATTAGCCTTAGCTATACTTAAACCACTATTTTTGACATAGACGTGTAGCAAACATAAATCTGTTTCTGATTTGATAGGCGCTAGAATATATTCGATCTACTAGCATAATGACTTATTATCTCTTTAGCATCGTGCGCTTTCGCTATCTCTAAAACAAGGCCTTATATTCTTTTCCTAGTAGCAGTACTATACTATAAATAAAATCGTGTGGTAAGATAACTTTGCGGTGATATTACAGACGACACGCGGTTCAGAATATCTATATTTAGCTCTACATAATTAGGCGAAGAGGCACCAGATCTAAAGATCGTACTATAAGACCGAATAATAAGGGAAAGCACCCGGAAACGGAGAATCAAAAGAGTTTGTATTTATCAATATATATATCTATAATACAGTAGCTGTTACTTAGATGGTCTCTAGGCAGACGGCACCAATAGGCTTTCCGAGGCCTAAAAGCTCAAATTAGTATAAAATAGGATTAGGGTAAATCGTTGTATAGAGATGAGGTTATAGAACTCCAAAGTGGAGCTAGGAGTAAAAATAAGCCAATTAAGTCTAGTACTAGCCATTCTTATTAGTTAGCAAGAGCTAAGAAACTAATCAGCTAGCAATATTTAAGAGACGATCAAATTTAAAGAGACTCGTACGAAAATAGAAAATAAAAATAAAGAAAAATTAGCAGCAGTTTCGTAATAGGCGTCTCGCCGTGAAATGTAACCTACGCACAAAAATTTGATTTGTATACCAATCAGTATCAAACGTGCATTTTAGCGCGCGGTACCTTCTATATACATCGACACATACAATACCAACTTAGTATATTGAGAGAATGGTCTGAGCTATAATAAAGTCCTTGATATTTCTGCTCAATATATAAAGAGACTTATACGAGCGTAACAGCCCACTTATCAGACCTTAATAGCTTTTTTAGTTACTATAACATTTCAAAACTTTAAATATATCTTTTAGTGTTTATACGGCCGAATATCTTAGTATACCTAACTATAAAGCTATTTACATTAAAACCAATCCCACCGCCCCCCTAAATATCTGAAAGAGGACGTCTCTATTATATTATTGGAAATTTACTCTAGGGTATAAGATACGACCTAAGAGGTTCTTTTGACCCTAAGCTCTCGGCGTCTTATATTCTAGGCACGAAGAAAATTATCAGATCTATTATATATATAGATTTGTCTAGATTCGTGACGGAGTGTTATAGAGTAGTCGAGGCGCCTCGGGCCTAGTTAACGCTTAGAGGTAAATAGTTATATCCTAGTACACTACTTTATCGTTATAGAGACTAGTTACGAGATATTCAGAAATTGGCATTTGAAAAGGGCATCTTAAAGCGGTAGAATAAGGTAAGTCAATCAAGTCTATTTATTAAGGTATAACCTCTAACGGACTAGATCCGAAAGTAAGCGCACAGGTACTTCAGAGCCCTTGTAAAAGATATTCTTTCTATAGCTAGACGTATTTCCTAATATATCACGACTCTAGGTCACTAGCGTAATTTTATTCTTTCCTCGTATTCTCCTATCGAATCTATGATTCTTACTATATAAACGGGAGATTTATAGTAAGATTAGTTTAAACGATCTCTTCTCTCCGGTTAGGGTGTTAAAAAGAGGCCGAGAGGTTGGTTTCACGTATAAGAAACGTAAAATGTAGAGTCTATAGCTTTCCTTTTAATAACTAAGACCAATATTTTATATTTTCCCAATATACTATTAGTAGAAGACCGACGAGTAGACAACTTATATTATTAGGTATTTAACCGGGTACTGATTAAATATATCCGGGATAAGCTTAAGCTAGTCCGGTTTTATTTAACAATATAAGGTTAAATTATAAAAATCCTAAAATTCAGGGTACTAGCCTAACAAATTCTAGTCGATCAGAGTAACTTTAAAGTCTATATCTCTATTATCGTAGACCCCTCTTCGCTCCACAATTATATTCTTTGGTTATAGATCTCTATAAATAAAGACAATTCGATGGTTCTTAAGAGTGTAGTTAACCATTTCTTTTAACAATCGAATGTAATATAGAGACTGCATTTAGCCTAGTCTCTTTAGTATTCCTTGATTCATCTACTTCTAGTCCTTAAATAGCCCAGAAATGACTAGGTTATTATTAGGGGTTAAAAGAACACTGTCGGTGTAAGGCGTGTAATTTAAGTTCCTAAAGTAGCTAGGTGATAGTATAGTTCGCAATTCATTAACCGCCTATCTGATCCTCTGGCTGATCGTCGTCTTCTCGGTTAGGGTGAGCGATAGCAGTAATTTTTGTAAGTCTATACTAGGGACGAAATCTATAACTATATATCTTTTCTAGGTCTCTAGATCGATAAAGTTAGCGTAAACCTTTAGTATAGGAACCTTACTATTAGCTATAATAAATTTTATATTCTTAGCTTCTAAAGGCGGGATCGAATACCCGATTTTAACCGCGAAGCGTTCCTTTCACTCGAACCACTTTAATAATATTTATTTGTATACTAAGGACATCGGTCGATACCTTAATATCGGCAATAGTTAGTAGTTCAATGATCGAATGAAGCTCGTTATCTATCTCGGTAAATATAGTGGATTGTATTACCGAAGTGCAGCAAAGGATTTCCTAGGCTTTATATATTGTTTAACAAGAGCAAATAGTGCAAATATAATACCGTTATAACACGTGATAAATTCTAGTCGGCTATTAGTTTATCATAGGAAAAGAAAGGGCTTGCTATAAGTATAATAAGCACGACCAGCGTTAGGCCTAAATTTGCTAGTATTAGCTAATACTGTTATAGACTTTGACTAACGTGCTATACCCTATATAGGCACCAGCGAGTTAGATTTTAGGTTACGTGACGTATATAGATCCGTTAAAGTGGAGTGAAAAATGTATAAGTCGGGCAACAGAACTATTATAGATCCTTATAAAAGGATTAGATAACTTAAATAGATAGAGTGATCTAAGAAGACTAGGCAGTTTGAGTTGGCAGAGTAGTCTAGTGTTACTCCCCTATTTTTGTTTTAAGTGGTACTTCGTGCGTGATTCCCTACCTCGCTCCTAACCACTCCTTGAAAAGTAATTGTATTGATTTAATAATATCCCTTAACTACCCCCTTAGCTGTTACAAAAATATAGTAGAAGTATACCTATTAGTAGGCGACGACTATAACTACCGAGTACTTTGTTAACTAGTTAGTTAGTTAATATAAAAGAGGCCTAGTAATAACGCGACCTTAGTATCTGAGAAGGTCTATTAAAGGGTATACTATATAGGGTGCTAGCTATTACTGAATCTTATTGACAGTATACTAAATATTAGTCATTTAAATAATTACTATAATTTAGCTTAAATATTGCAATAAAGGGGTTATATAGGGCTTATCTAGATCGATTTTATATATTTAAATATAAAACTTTGCTATAACTTAGTAAAAACCATTGAATAGCACAAGAGTAAATTAGAATTGGCTTAAGAATAAAATAGGTGAATATTGCTAGTTTCGTTATTCTAGGAGCAAAGCTTTTCTAAATTATTATTAGCTCGTGGTTATTCCTTTCCCCACCTTAGAGAAGGGCCGGACTGTTGTATAGTATAGGAAGAACTCGGTAACCCTACTAGCTGTCCCGCCGATATATAGCCCTATCGACGAAAGTGGCTAGATATAGTTAGCGTATCTCTTACTCTTATTAAGAGTGCTACTAGACCGAAATTAGCAACACCTCGTCCCACATCGAATTTTCAAGGAATATTTTAATTCGTAAAGAACTTGGTATTTTACTATAAGTAATACTTAGTGTGCTATCCACTAGACTTAGTAAGAGCCTATATCTAACGTAGCACACTCTCCGATAGACCTTCTCGGATACTAAAGTTAAGTTGCTACCCGGCCTATCTCTAAAATATAGTGGAATATTAACGTACGTTAAGGATCGAGCTAAAGCAATAGCGCTATTTAACCTTATTGGTGGTGATTAGTGGGGCTCGGTGGAGATTCAGGACTTAGAATAGCCTATATACCCTTAGGAATACAAGGGCTTAATATTGAATAACACAACCGCGCAGTCTACTATATTAGCTAGTTATATAGGGGCTGCTCTAATAGAGAGTATATCGCCGCTACTATTCTACTACTCTATAACTACTCGTCTATCTAAAAGATAGAGATATATATATATATAGAAACACTTATTCTTATATCGTTACTTATATATACTTATGAAAATTCAGTGACTCTTTACTTGGTTAACTTGATAACCAATATATTAAAAATAGTCTAATACTTCGGTATATAACTATTCCGCGCTCTATAAGAATATGTATATAAGAATCCTTCACTCGATCTTGGCCTAGAGGGCCTATAGGTCGGGTAGCTTATAAGACCTATATCTAGAATAGAAGAAATGCAATGCTATAACTAGAACGGCAACAATTCGACTCTATAAATACGCTAAAAATATATTTTATTACCATTAACAATTATTCTATTTAATGCGTAGATAGAAAGAAATAAGAATAGTATCAGAAACTTCGGTATTTCGTATATCCTCGCTTTGTGTAAGCCGGCGACTAGTGTAGGAGATATTGTTCTTTTTGAGGAGTAGCGCGAAAAATTTCTT
This sequence comes from Penicillium desertorum, assembly GCA_028827375.1. Taxonomy (NCBI): domain Eukaryota; kingdom Fungi; phylum Ascomycota; class Eurotiomycetes; order Eurotiales; family Aspergillaceae; genus Penicillium; species Penicillium desertorum. Next base: position 7,585,605 of record JAPWDO010000003.1, read on the forward strand.
TAAATAGTTAAAAAGAGCTAATATATGATTGGTTCCTAACTACTCCTTGCTTATTGCGGAGCTATATACAAAAGCGTAGCGTATGATTTTCTTTCTTATAAACTAAGGCAGGTCTAGATTCTAGTGGACTCGTATAGATATTAGTAAATACTATCTCACTAAGTGCCTATCCTATAGTCGAAGGGATAACTCTCTAGTGACGTAAGAGATATATAATAGGGTTATTACAGAGAACCACGTGATTGTCCCACTAAAGTACAAGTTGAGCCAATCAGCTATATCGGTAGAATAAAAATTACTAGTGGTTTGTCTATATTAACTTAGTTTTGAGCTAAGACCAAGCGAATGTGCGCTACTATCCTATAGCACCTACTATTGTCTTCCCGCCTCTTATAGGGGGACCTTATCGTATAGGTATAGTATTAAATATGGAGGAACCTATTCTATATAAGTTTTATACCCTTCCTCAAAGCCTATTATCAGCTTACTAGATCGTTATACCTTAATACTTAGCACTGTATCGCTCTGCTATTATTCCGAAGATGGATATAGAATTAGCCTATAAAATTTTTATACGAGACGAAGCCGAATCTGCTCCGCCCTATTTTACGGGAAATAAATATGATAGCCGGATAGGGCTGAGGATTTCGTCTATATTTATAATATTAGTTAGTTCGATTTTCGGCGCCGTCTTCCCCGTCGTTATAAAGCGATTTAGTGGTTTAGGAATCCTATCCTAGACATTTTTCGTTACTAAATACTTCGGGTCTGGTATTATTATTACTACCGCCTTTATTCACCTCCTTAGCCTAGCTAAGGAGGCTTTAAGAAATAGTTATTTGACCGGTCCTATTATAGAATATAGCTGGGTTAAAGGTATAATCCTAATAACTATCGTTATTATATTCTTCGTAGAGCTAATGATTATACAATACGCACGGTTTAGCTAAAACGATCAGCCCGATATTGAGAATCATATATATTTATACTTAGACGACGATAAGGATGCCACTACTAATAAGAGAAATCGAGTGGTGCCGAGATATAATAACTTAGACCGACCCTAGCGGTATTAGGATACTAAAATGTCCGAAAAAACCGGTATAGAAGGGTATATAGCTTAGCTAACTTCTATCTTTATCTTAGAATTCGGTATCGTTTTTCACTCTATATTTATCGGTTTGACTCTCACCGTATCTAGCGAAGAGTTTACAACCCTCTATATTGTTATCGTTTTCCACTAGACTTTTAAAGGGCTAGGTTTAGGCTCTCGCCTTACTACCCTTTCTTAGCTATAATCAAAACTCCTAACACCGTATATTCTAGGGCTCGTTTATAGAGTTTCCACTCCTATTGCTATTGCTATTAGCTTAGATATATATAAAACTTATCCACTAACCGGTCGAACAACGCTGATCGTTAATAGTGTTTTCGACTCGATATCTAGAGGAATCCTTATTTACGTTAGTCTTGTCGAGCTTATAGCGCACGAGTTTATATTCACCCCTTCTATACGAAGAGCTCCTATTCAAATAGTTCTAGCAGCACTTCTTTTGCTCTCTAGCGGTGCGGCGCTTATAGCATTATTTAGCAAGTAGGCGTAGGTCGCGTTCGATTTTGTTTATTAATATTTTCCGGCCTTAACTTTAACAAAATATAAACTTTCAAAAGATTCTCTACCGATCCTGTTTTCCCTAGAACCTAGTACGACCCCTCAAATAGTTAGCGGTTGCGACGTCGTAACACTAGGGCTCATCGTAGGAGACCTATAATTACTATATTATATCCTATAAGAGAATAAGCTATATTAATCATATTACGTGGTTCCTTCGATAAGGGTTATATATATAGTGGGATGTATAACGTATATCCGCAGCCTAGTCCCTCTTCTTTTACTATTCCTCTTAAGAGTCTTATAGATTATATATAGTACCGCTTAAGTTATAAAGTCAAAGGTCTTTCCACGCGAGACCAACCTAAAATAGTTAAAAATAAATGGTATAAGGCTCGGACTGACCTTACTATATCTAGCTAGTATAAGCTAGAGACTACGTTACGGCACTCTAAAGTGGAGTTAGGAGTAAAAATGGGCTAATTAAGTCTAGTACTTACTATTCCTAAAGACAACCGTAGGTCCTTTGAGGATCGACTAAAGAGTCTCTAAGGTCGGTATCCTCTTTATAGAGATTCTAAATAATAGTAACGAAGAAACTCTAGATAGTTTCGCGGTTTTATTCGCGAGACCTATATCTCCTCTCTCTAAGTTCGCACTTAAGGTTCAAGGAATAACAAAGCTTATAGGGCCGGCTTATACGTTCCTATAGCCAATGGGGCAGTCCCTAGGATCGACTTCCTTTAAGGATAAATCAAGAAATTTAAGGGGCAGTTTTATATATAGGCCCTATCGACTTTAGGGACGTATAGGCTAGCTCTAGAAGCTTCGCTGCTCTAAGCCCTTCCTATAGGTAAATTGTAGGTCCCCAAGCTCGAGCAAAGTGCCTCTAGGATCGACTAGAGTCCCTAGGGCTAGTATATATATAGCAAAAAGAGATATGGACTACCTTAGTTTAGGAAAATGAGGGAAATACTAATCCTAAGGGTTCTAGGAGCAATATAGCTCCTAAGAGAGGTGATCTATATTCCTATAGACGAACTTAACACTCCTAAGAAGCTGACCCGCGATCCTAGGAGCTTTCAAACCCTCCTAGGTATAAACTCGTCTATCCCCGGACAGAAAGCTTTTAAGGGACTCTAATAAAGCTTCCGCGTGCCTAGGAGCTATACCATAGATCCTAGGGTCGAATATGATCCTAGGAACGTAAGGGGTCTTATAACCTAAAATGTGGGCTCCGGAATAGGTAATCAATATTAGGAATACAAATTGAAGTACGGGCAATAAGTGTGGGCAACAGAAAGAAGAGGTAGTTATCCCGTTTATAGGGACCGAGCTAGATTAATAACGTCACCGAACCTTATTAGTGGCGATCTGTACGGCTCGGTAGGGATTTAGGACCTAAAATAGCCTATATACCCTCAAGAACCCTTACTTAAGCCCCAGAAACCAGACTCCCGTTCCTAGGTAACTAACAGTCTTTAGCCATTTATAAGAATGGATACCTATTAGCTACAAAAGCGCGTAAACGATATTGGTCTGACCGTCTCTATATAGATCTGTCGAATCTATCGTTGATAGAACGAGTGGCGTAGAAGTATTTATAGAAAAGTTATTTACTATGCGATAAGGATCTAAGTCCCTACTCTCTAGTATGTCCCTACTCTCCAGTGTGTCCCTACTCTCCAGTGTGTCCCTACTCTCCGGTATGTCCCTACTCTCTAGTGAGTCCCTACTCTCTAGTAAGTCCCCGGTTGCTCTTACACTAGCATAAGGATCTCAGTGTTACACTGTCATTCAGCTTTAAATTTACATATCTCGAGCCTAGAGACAAATTTACTGAACTTCGACGATTCTAGGATCAAAACACGCTTCTAGGATCTATACTGTCGGCTTCTAGGAGCTAAACGTCCTTCAGGAACTGTATCCATCTCCCCTAGGAGCGAGCTAGACCGTTCCTAGCCTCTCTTACCTTTGATCATAAGTCATTTTGGTGATCCTAGGGACAGAGTCGGTGTTCCTGGGGACGGACTGGTGCTCCTGGGAACGGACGGGTGTTCCTGGGGATGGACTGGTGCTCCTGAAGATAGAGTCGGTGATCCTGGGGATGGACGGGTGATCCTAAAGCAATCTGTCCCGATCCGCTACGATCCGCTATAACAGTTCCTAGAGGCCATTAAGTTTCTAGAGGCCGTGAGTATAATCCTAGGAGTAGGAGGGAAGTTTGATTTCTTGGAGGTTTAAACCGGAACTCCCAACTAGGAATCCTATTTCGAATGTTCTAGGTATTGACACCCTTAAGGGCGGGGATATAAGCCAATCAAATCAATCCTAGTGACTCGCAAAAATAGCACTATCTAGGCTAAAGCAAGAGTTCACAGAGATTCGCCTTCTTTTGGGTGACCGTCTTATCTACCTTATAAGGCAAAAATGTAACAGTTTAATGCATATTAAGGCGTCAACCGTTGCTACAATATCTATCTTGAAAGTCCCACTCAAAATCATTATTTTAGAGGTGGATATCAAACAGCCTATCTAGCATATACCTGACTATATAGGGCCTTTGAAGACCGTCGGAATTTATGCTTGAAGTTCTGAAAATAGATATTAAGGCCGCTTATAGACGGTGGCCCGCAATTTTTTTTCGAGTCGAGAAATATCCTTAACGCACAGACAAACCAGCGAGGGAGTAAATGGTATCACTCGAAGTCAACACGTTGGGATTATGATTTAGACTGTACAATCTTCCTATTTTGTGTAGGTTAGCCGTGTCGACTGCTTTGAGGTTGATTTGTTGAATAGTCAAATTGTGAATGATGAAGGCCGATTAGCGTTATATTGATGTGTTGATAGTGAAGATAGTGATAAAATGAATTAAACGACGGCTAGTGAAAGAAAAACGATATTAATCTTAGGCAAAAAAGTACGGGCGTTCAATTACTGCCATTGGCTAAATAGATTATAGTTACTTTCTCCTCCTGAGCCTATATGCGTCACATGCATTCCCTAGTACCCCTCTACCTCCTAGGCTGGGGGCGCGCTACGTACGCATTTGCCCTAAAAAACGAGCCTATAGGCGACCGGGCACGTGGACGGTGATAAAGTCAGACTGTTAACCTATCTAGTGAGGATAGATTTCATTGGCTTATCAGCTTGCTATAGGAGCGGATCTCTACAGTGGCTTTCATTAGATCTAGAAAGTCTATAGAAAGAAAGATAGACAATATATGATTTAGTTCACTTCTACTCCCACAGAGCAGCCCTCTTCTAGACGGAGCCTTCTTTCGGGCAGGACCAAGTGACTATCACTCTTGAAATAAGCTAGCTGAAAATAATCTGTTACCCACGTCCTTTCACATTATCACTTCCAGGATACTCTATATAGCTCTACCAAGAAATTCTCATTGTCTCCTTAAAGAGGGCATACGAATATACGGATAAAAAGGAAGAGCGCGACACTAAACCTTGTGTCGCGTTTATTGCCCCACCCCCCAATGCGTCCCTACTATCCAATAGGTCCCTACTCTCCTATATGTCCCTACTGTCTAGTGCGTCCCTACTCTCCAGTGCGTCCCTACAATTTAGTGCGTCCCTACAATTTAGTGCGTCCCTACAATTTAGTGCGTCCCTATAATTTAGTGCGTCCCTACAATTTAGTGCGTCCCTATAATTTAGTGCGTCCCTATAATTTAGTGCGTCCCTACAATTTAGTGCGTCCCTACAATTTAGTGCGTCCCTACTATTTAGTGCGTCCCTACTATTTAGTGCGTCCCTACTATTTAGTACGTCCCTACTATTTAGTGCGTCCCTACTATTTAGTGCGTCCCTACTATTTAGTGCGTCCCTACTATTTAGTGCGTGCCTACTCTCGAGTACGTCCCTACTCTACCACTCCTACGGGATCGTAGACAATCTACAGTTCCCCGCTACTCCTAAGCCCTCTATACAATTATAATGGCTTGGAAATTTTAAATTTCGAGAAGCACCAGGTTTCCCTATTACTCCTAGACTAACCGCACGATTATAATGATCGTTAGAAATCCTATATCCCACGAAAGACCACAGTTTCCCATTATTAGACTAGCCGCACGATTATAATGATCGCTAGAAATCATATATCCTACGAAAGACCACGTTTCCCTATTGCTTCTAGACTGATTACGATTATAATAGTTGGTTGATTGATCTAACGACTTATCAGCGCTGCTCAATATATCCGAGCCGCGACGAGCCAAAGGCGGTAGCTTCCCGAATGCTACGTCCTCTCCCGACTTCAGGTATTTAGCGGCTTTCTAGATGTTATCGTTGTCTGCGAGAAACTCATTCTAGTGCTTCTTCTTTTGTTTACGGATGACATTATAATATTGTTTCGCCACACTTTAGGCTATCTTTCCCAGATACAGTACTTTTCGTCCCGCCCGGCGCTCCGAGCGAGCATGATTTCGCTAGTATATATATATATAGCGCAGCTATATTAAGTCGGCTGTCTCGGTCTCAATAATCGCGGTGGAGAATTTTCGTGTTCGTTGCGGTCGGGCGGTTCAGGGGTTCGTATCTCGGCCCGTCCCGACATTTTCGCTAGGTCTAGGACTTTTTAAAATCGAAGTATAATACAGATAGGCTCGAAATCGGTTCGCTAGTCTCGGCTCTCAATCCAATCGTTAGACAGTACCGTTCACTTAACTCTCATAGAGTATAGTAGTCGAAAGTGGTTATAGGGCCGCTCGAACTCAGTTTCACCGCTTTATACACGTATATCATTCCCGAACCATATTTTAAAACACGCTAGCCCATCTTTGATTTAGCTCCTTTCAGATTTCGTAATACGCTATAACGCACAATCATATAATAACAAATCCCCGAAGTTACTAGAAATACTAATACAACTCTTACTCGACATCGGTGCTTATTATAGCCTATACTCAGCCCCGCTTTAGGCATCGAAGCAGCTATAGCCCTACTCTAAAGCTAAAGCCCGGCTCTAAGATAACAGCTATATATATTTAATCGACGGCTAAATCGCCTATATTCCCGGTCTAAAGAACTACTATCGATCACGATAGCTAATCCACTCACAATCGCATCAGGGATTACCAGGCTACTTTCGCTTAGTATTCAAGTCACCCAGTCCTTAGTCAATTTTTACGCTATATACAAGGACTAAGACACCGATCTAGCAAAGGTTACACAGAACCTCGATAATCTTCAGAGTATCTTTCGAGCCCTTAATATTGTAGTAGAGGAACGGCGATCGTAGGCGGACCCGCAACTTCTACTCAAAGAAGTCGAGAAGGCGGTATAGAAATACAAGGAAATCATCACCGACCTACAGAGCGAGTGTAACAAGTTCCAAAAAGACTCAGCCGCCGGTTTAAGGGATCGCGTTAAGATTACTAGGCGTTGTGCGGCCTATCTATTTCGGAAAAGTACTATACAGAAGCTCGAAGAAGACGTTAGCGATATATATAAAAACCTTTCGTTTGCACTCGATATCCTATAGCTTAAGAGCCAGAGCCAGATCTAAAATAGCATATCAGAAGTCAAATCACTTATCGAGCGAACAAATGCTAGTTAAGTCTCTCTTATAATTCGTTCTTAGCTTATAGCACCGGATATATCTTCCGACCATAACGCTACGTATACGAAACGTCACACAAGCACAGATCTATAGTTCGTCAATAGCCGTCAATTTCAGACTTAGATAGAGGAACGGAATTCCCTTCTATAGCTAAATGGTTTCGCAGGATATAGTAAGTCGGTCCTCTACTCAACCGCGATCCAGTATACGTTTTGTGAGATACGTTATAAACATAGAGTCGGAATCGCGTTATTCTACTTTTCCTTTCGTGACGAGACAAAGCAAGATACCAACAGCATATTATAGGCATTGCTATTACAGCTATCCGTCTAAGTACAAGACGGCGAGAGAGATCTAGGACAACTACATATATTATATAGATACGGGTCTCCTTTAGTAGATATACTACTAGACTCACTACGATACTTCCTTAATCGATTCTACAATACTTATATTCTACTCGACGCGCTAGATAAGAGCCCTTAAGACTACAAAAGGGAAGGCGTCTTAAGGGCGATACAAGTGATACGTAGTTAGTCGATATCTAGTATCTATCTTTTAGTAACAAGCCGTAATAAGCTAGATATCCGCGAAGCATTAGGTTCTTCTCGTGACCAAGATCTTTCGCTTAGGAATTCGGAAATCGACAGAGACATAGCTAACTTTGTCTCTTATTAGCTTAAGAATAACGCGAAACTCTAGAAGTGGAAAGCGCGCTATAACGAGATCCAGGAAAAATTGACAACAGATACATAAGGAGTGTAGGTACTCGATAAGAACTCGTTTCCACTATTTTGACCAAGATAATATATAGGTTTAGATACGTCGAATATCAGTTCAATACCCTTCGGCGGGCGAAAACCCGGAACTAGCTTAACAAATGCCTACGCACGTTACCCTATAATCTAGATAAGTCGTACGAGCGAATACTATATAGTATTACAGATAAATATATTAAAGATATATAGCGGGTTTTGACTCTGCTTTGCTTCTCTATCCGACCACTCACAGTCAATAAGTTAATAGATACCTACGCTATTAACCTAAATAAGCCACCGTAGCTTGATCGTAAAGGTTATTCGTACGAGCAAGATAACCTCGTCGATATTTGCCTCGGTCTTATCGAGATCGTAGCCACGGAGGACGACAATAGGCAGACCAACTTAACTGTTCGCATAGCGTATTTCTTAGTTTAGGAGTACCTCTAATCGAATCGTATCTTACAACAAAACTTAAGAATATTTGCTATACAAAGTGCTCCTACGAATACGGAAATAGCCTAGATATATCTAGTCTACCTCCTAGAGCCTACTCTCTCTAGGGGGCTATTAGATAAGGCGAAGCTCGAAGAATTCCTACTCGCTCGTTTCGCCGCGATTTATTAGTTTTATTATTATACAAACTCAGAGGAAGGGAAGACAGCAATCGAAAAGCTAATATCGAAGCTTTTTAAGGTCGAGATAAAGGCTTTTATTATATAGATACGGTTGTATAATATAGACTATCCGTGGAAAAAATATATAGACTATAAGCGTCCTATTACTAATATAGTATTGCCTCTATACTATATAGCCTTATTAGGGTTAGAAACCGTCGTAAACAGTATCTTACCTACCGACACTAGGGATACGAATTTATCGAATATAGTAAATGCTTAAGAGGGCTTATTCAGCAATATACTCTAAGCCGCTTCATTCGGAGGTTATAAAAGGGTGGTATAGATTCTCCTAGATCGAGGCGCCGACGTCAACGCTTATTGTAGAGAATATAGCAATACACTCTAGGCCGCTTTATTTAGAGGCTATAAAAAGGTAGTATAGGTACTCTTAGATCGAGGTGTCGACGCTAACGCCTAGGGTAGATACTATAGCAATTCACTCTAGGCCGCTTTATTTAGAGGCTATAAAAAGGTGGTATAGGTGCTCTTAGATCGAGGTGTCGACGCTAACGCCTAGGGTGGATACTATAGCAATTCACTCTAGGCCGCTTTATTTAGAGGCTATAAAAAGGTGGTGTAGGTGCTCTTAGATCGAGGTATCGACGCTAACGCCTAGGGTAGATACTATAGCAATACTCTCCAGGCCGTATCATTCGGAGGCCATAAAAAGGTAGTATAGATACTCTTAGATCGAAGTGCCGATACCAACGCCTAGGGTAGGCGCTATAGCAATACACTCTATACCACATCGCTCGAGGGTTATAAAAGGATAGTATAGATACTGCTAGATCGAGGGGCCAACGTTAACGCCTAGGGTAGGCGCTATGGCAATATACTCTAGGCCGCTTTATATAGGGGCTATAAAAAGGCGGTATAGATACTACTAGATCAAAGTACCGATATCAACGCCTAGGGTAGAAAGCATAGCGATGCACTTCAGGCCGTATTATCGGGAGGCTATAAAAAGGTGGTGTAGATACTCTTAGATCGAAATGCCGATATCAACACCCAAAGTGGATTCTATCCTAGTGCACTCCAGGCCGTATCATATAGAGGCTATAAAAGGGTAGTGCAGATACTACTAGGTCGAAGTGCCGACACTAACGCCTAGGGTAGAGACTAGGGCAATACACTCTAGGCCGCGATATTTAGAGGCTATAAAAAGGTGGTGCAGATACTACTAGATTAAGGCGCCGACGCCAACGCCTATAGCGGGATCTATAGTAATACACTCTAGGCCGTATTATATAGAGGCTATAAAAGGGTGGTACAGATACTACTAGATCGAGGTGCCGACGCTAACGCCTAGGGTAGATACTATAGCAGTGCACTCTAGGCCGTATCACTCGAGGGTCATAAAAGGATAGTACAGGTATTACTAGATCGAGAGTCCGACGTCAACGCCTAGGGTAGAGAGTATAGCAATACACTTCAAGCCGCGTCAGTCGGAGGCTATCAAATAGTGGCACAGCTACTGTTGGATAGAGGGGCCGATATTAAAGCTTAAGGTAGGCGACTTAGTAATACACTCCAAGCCGCGGCACTCAGAGGCCATAGAAACTTAGTGCAGATATTGCTAGATCGAGGTGCCGACGTCAACGCCCAGGGTGGAGAGTATAGCAATGCACTCCAAGCCGCATCACTCGAAGGCCATCAAAACGTGGTGCAGATGCTGCTAGATCGAGGTGCCGATAGCAACTCCGAAGGGGGAGAATATGGCAATGCACTCCAGGCAGCATCACGTGAGGGCCTTGAAAAGGCGGTGCAGATGTTGCTGGGTTGAGAGGCCAGCGTTCACGCCGATCATGTTTATACAATAAGAAGCTGAAAATCTTCTTTAGGGCTTCATGTTGTCCCCTTCTCAGTTCGACGATGAAAGGGTATATGAACGGAAGTGAAGGGTCGGCATGTAGCTGAAGCCGGTACTGGTGATGATTGTCCTTCGCATCGGTGAACCCAGCCAAGTTGCTCTCCACCTGAAGTTGTGCTTGCTGCATTCCATTTAAAATGGCACATAGAGAGAAATGATTCCTCGTCGTGTAAAGCGCCTAGCTTCAGTGAGCTTGTGCTATCTGAAGGGAGAAAAGGGAAAGTGTAAATAATTACCTTAGCGATATCTCGGAGCTTTCCGTCCAGACCTCCTGCGGTTGCAACCTCCAACGTATCATGATACAGCTGATCCCATTTCAGAGCCAAGCGACGTAGATGGTCGCCGTTTAACATTATTTCATTGATGTTAAGGTTGGCAAATTCTCTCAACACGTCTTGAGTCATCTTCCAAGCCATGGTGGCGGCTGATTGATCGGTCACTGCCGTGAAGAAATCCGTTCTAACGTCAAAGGCGCGGCCTCTCGCTATATCGGGGCCAATCTTGTAGTGGTTGTAGCGGGCTTCAAGAACTTTGAGTCGTTGAATGATGTATCTATCCGGTCGATCAAGCAAAACCTTCAGAGGACCAGCAATAACACCGGCTTCCATTGGCAAATCGTGGTAAGGGCGCTTGTTTTCAAATTCCATGAGCGCGTGTGAGAGCGTGAAATATAGAAACCGGTCAATTTGTTTGACGATCTGCAGCGAAACAGTGATGAGCAATCAATTCTTGCGGCTATGGGGCGACACCAGATACCTTTGTCACTTCCCTGAATACTTCGACAACGCAAGGTGATTGTTGCAGCAAAGAGTAGAGGGAAAGTCCCATTTGGTTGTGGTAGGATTCGAATAATCCGATGGCCACGGATGGCATCCCCATCACATAGTTTGCCCAGTCTTCAAGCTTGAGTTCTTTGAAAATAATCCAACTGTCGTGAAGAAGTTGCATCGCGATTGTTCTCGGTGCCAGGTTTGTTGAAAACACATGACCAGAAGCGGGGGGGCTTCGTTTTTGTACATAGATTGTCGGGATATTTTCCCTCCTTCTGCTCTTTCTCAAGTCGGCTTTCTTGGTCAAGACCACAAAGCCCGTCCCCGGCTGGGCAATGGGAGTGGGAAGTGGGATATCTCAGAATGGGTGATATATAGTCATGCTGTGTCATATTGTCCTCAATAGCGGGACAAATGTGTTGGACTTATCACAAAGAGTAGTCACTGGGGAAAAACCGCTTTGTTGTTTTCTTTAAAGGGGGGTAGTTGGGGTTATATAGTGGCCGGTAAATGACCTTGATATGTATACCAGCCGTGAAACAAGTGCTGCCGTCTTTCTAACTTGCGTGTGGAACGAAGGATGTAGCTGCTTTTCGATTCGTTTAGCAATTGATCAAGTCCACTAGTTCCTACCTTTTCCCTCGCAAATTAGGGATTAATCACACTGGACTCCTTAGCGAACTAGAAGTGGATGAACTACGCCAACCAACAGTTACATGAAGAATCTCTTTTCATGAAGCTGGCCACCTCTAGCGAATCGGTCTGGTCTATCATTAGCTACTAGAAAATGAGGGGAAATGGGAGGCTGTGAAGAAAAAAGAGAATTGTACTGTATATAAAGAATACATAAGGAGCGAATGTATTGTTCATCATAAGTTGAACATTGGCATCACCACTTGTTGAATTATTCGTTGCTTGTGGTTGTGGAGGAATGTGTGCGAGTATTGCACCATGCGCAGATGCAATGACCACGACAGAGCATGGCCCAAGACCTTTGGTCCCAATAGTGTCTTTTTCTCGGAAATCAAGGAACTGGGCTTGACCCATTGCGACATTCTTAACGGCTCCAGCGGCTTCCCATACTTCGAAATGTCCAGGGTTGGATCTAGACATAGTGAATCGAGACTGGGTTCAGCAGAATTGGGTCGAAAATGGAGCTGTTGCGCGTGATTTATTAGATCTGTCACTGTTGGAACGAATTGCAGATTGGAATATTGGAGTTCGTACAAAGCAAATCCCTTTCCCCGTCTTTCTTTCTCTCTGTGCGCTAGTTGCCTGTTGGGTGGTGGTTTATTTGAGTTGTTGGTCATCTACCGCTTTCGTGTTACGATGAAATCGTTTTCGCAAAGAGCGTGGCACATCTCAATCCTATAAATACAGGAGAATCAACAGCGCGGCGCACGCCAAAGTGTCGGTGCGTATGTAGTGATAGGTTCTAAGTACTCGCTGTTAAAGGCACTGGTCCCGCGCTAACGCATGAACTGGGTGAGCGCAGACTGCGGGCATGAAGATCACACTACTTTTAAGCGCTCGTGCAAATTGCCTGTAAAGGGGCACTACAGGTCACACTTTGGAACCATGCACAGATGAAACCATTCCATTGGTTGACTAGTCTATCATAGCAAGCGTGATGCAATTTTTCGGCATTCTATATCGTGCTTGGGGCAAGTTGACTTAAGTGGAGCAAATGTTTATGCGGGCAGGAATTGGATAATGAAACGTAAGTATATATACAGCATTCAACAGTCAGTTTCTATCTTTGAATCAAAGAGTGCACTTCGAGGTCCTGATAACTCTAAAAGTGATAGTGTCAAGACGAGATTGTTGTAGTTCAGAGGTATGAATTGGCTTGTTATTTCAGAGGGATACATGAGCTTATATATACAACAATGAGCCAAGTTGATTTCTAATCAACTTGGACGTCTGTATAGACACTTCGGAGCTAATTCCGACGGAGCGGCTTGGTTCCTGATCTGCACCAGCCTCATATCACAACATCTAGGAACCATGCTATGGATCCCGGGGCCGTATATGATCCTGGGAACGTACGGGTCTTGCTCGCGCAATGGATTATCAACATTAAGAATAACTCTCCTCAACTCTATATACAAGGGTAGCATGAGGAAGCAATTAAAATGGGATTTCTTCATGTATCTAGACGGTGTCTAATCGGAGGAAAGCCAATTCACGCTTCACTTACTGTCCAGCCCATAGCGCGGGCGTCACGCCGCCACCTGGTGTATCATTCTGTATCTTCCACCCCTCAGTTTTGACCTTTTTTAGCTGGAAATGCTATCTCCGAGACAATACAAAACAGAACGATACAGGAATAATTTGCAAGGCACTACTGATACTAGCTTTGAACATCTTGCTCAAATGCCACAGCGGACACTTTCACTCAAAATCAAAATCACCCCCATCAAAGAACTCATTCCAGCTATATGCTGGCCCGACACAGTAAGCACTCCCTGTAACCAGCTTCTTGTCACAGTTATCCTCACCAAGAGAAGGGTTCACATCCAAGAACAAACTCCAAGGGATCTTGTTTTGCATACATATCGTCGTACAGGTTTCTTCCGACGCTTTGGTGACAACATGCCACTTGCCGCAACGAGTTGTCGTTCCTTCAGCAACAGTTGCGTTTTTGGGAGGCGGAACTTGTGGAATGACATAGCCCTCGGAGTAGCCAGGTGACGTTGGATCATCGTACGGGGCAGTGGTATTCGAAATGCCAGACTGTGGCGTGAGACAAATGACATGCCCGTACGCGACATCACTGACAATATGAAGATTGGAGCAATCATAATTGATCCAGGGATTGTATTTCCGCAGGGTAGTGCCGTCCTTGTATCCGACGCTTTGGGCTTTCTCGATGGAGATACAGGTGTCTTCGCTTTTGATGGTGTAGACAGTTTCACATTGGATTGGCATGCATAGCTTTGTGCCGACTGCAATATCCTCGCATTCGAATAAGTTGTCATGTCCTATGAACAGGGCGGCCGATGAGACTTTGTAGGTAGTAGCGATTGAGTCACAGGTATCCCCGGCCACGGTTGCGTATTTGATGCCCGATAAGCATGATTCTACGGGCTTGTATGGGTCAATTGTTGGTTGGAGTGGAGGTGGAACTTCGGTAGGGATGTTGAGATTGCATTTCGAGTTGATCTCTTTGAGTTGAGATTGGAAGTTGATGTCGTATTCGGAGTAGGGCGTTGACTGCATCTTTCGGTAACGGTCGACGTGGCAGGATGAGCACAGCTCAGAAGTGGGCATAGCATCCATATCCGGGTTAAAGCCATCAATAACGTCTGTGTTTGTTCATGATTAGGATCAGTAAGATTCAAGTAAAAAGAGGAGGTTCAGGCTTACCACCACAGTATTTACCACTTTTGGCATCCTTAGCACAGGTCTCATTCCACCCTGCCCAAGCTATTCCACCTTTCATGTTTAAGGGAACTTGACTCTCATCGCTAGCACAATTGGTAGTGACCTGGTGAAACCAAGTCTCTATAGACGCCCCGCAACTGGGACTGCAAACCAGATCGCTCAGCGTGTCGTTGTCCAAACCACCTCTCCATTTAGGCTTTTGGAACATATAGACCTCGTCGTCACAGTCAATCAACCGAGTGAGAGCTGTTTGGCAAATAGGGGACAGTTCTGACAAGAAGTCTTGTTGGGATGTGGGGTCGTAAAAGTAGAAGCCCGTGAACTTGCGCTGACCAACGATGTCTTTTGCTTTGCGGAACCACCCAAGCAAGGATGATGTGTATCCATTTCTCGTGTCTTTGGAAAATACCGGAATTTCACCGAGTGGGCTGATGGACTGGACAATTGCTTTGGTCACAAGATTAACGATCCAGATATCGCTACTCTGCTCGACATAAAATGCTTTTTCTTGGCAGTTGTTTGTTTCTAAGCAGTTCTGGGAATATGAGCTGAACCAGCTGTAGATGCCTTGAAAGCTTAGCAACAGCCCGAGATATGACACAAAGAGTAAATACATACCTGCACCAAGCATATAAATCGACTCCGAGTCGATCATCCTTACTGCCCATGAGCTTGTACATGTCTTGCACTCACCACTGTTCGGGTCATTGGGGAATTTCCCCAGCTTGAAGGGCTCTGGCATTGGTGGAGTAGGCTGGAAGTAGGGAGATTCAGTCTGTATCATCCCCATAACCAGATTCTTGGCCCCCGAGAACTGGTATTGGTAGAAAACGTTGTGCTCTGAAGACGTGCCGTACATCCAGGTAGGTCCCTGGCTCTCAATGAGAATACCGCGAGCCACATAGATGTCCACTTGGTCTTGGGTAATCTTGTCAAGGTCATGATCCGCAACCCAGGCCCAGAGATTTTCTATATAAGCTGAAGCCGATTTGCTGACATGAAGCAAAAGGGATGCAGCGATACAATTCTTGTTCAGGGACGATGCCTTTTTCGGGCATATGTCGGACTGGAGCTTAGAACCGATAGCACCGCCCACGCGGAAGTGGCAGTCTGCTTTTGTTAGCTGTCTTATACATAAACGAGATAGACCACAAAGTCATGCAGTCTTTCCAGGAATAGAGAGACTTACCCCAGAGACCTGCGGAGCCCTGTGTCGACTCATGAACATTCCACTCCATGAGTACGGCACCAGCCGTGGGCCCAGATACCGTAAACATCATATTTTGTATTTCAACAATACCAACATCCCCTTCTTTGCCAACCTGCACAGCCACATGAGGATGCTCAGCGTCTTCAAATTTGGTGCCAGTTGCCATAATCTGCGGCCAAACTTGTCCAATAATGCGGGAGCCGAGAGGGACTTGGAGAGTATCCTTGATCACATATATTCCGTAGGGAAAGTAGACAATTGAAGACATATTTGCAGCGGCAGATAGAATGCTGTTAAGAGCGGCTGTATCATCCGTGACGCCGTCGCCTTTAGCACCATAGGCCTTGACATCGAAAACTTGACCACCGCCGAGATCAAGGTACTGAGGACGTCGGCGGGTGAAGAAGTTAGAGGTTCCTTTCGCGTAGGACTGGCTGCCAGTGAGGATGTCTTTGCGTTCCAAAACCTGCAATTTCTGTTGCTGGGCAAAATGAAGTCCTGTGTCGTCATGGTAGAGACCGAATCCCCACGAAGAAACAAGTACTTCGTTTCCTCCAGCTAGGAGAGGCTCGGCGCGGGTGTCGGCAACAACTGCATCTTTGACGTTGAAGAAACCCACATTTTGAAGTAAAACTGCTGTTGAGTTGTCTGCATATAGCGATGTGCGAATACCCGTAGGCGTGTTGGCGATGATAGCATCCACTAAGATATATGAGCCGACTGACTGGCCGGTACTTTCCACACCTCCAGCCTGATATAGATCAGAAATTATTCGTCATAGGCCGGGTAAAGTAGGATACTCACACCACCAGTCACGACAATTCCACTTCCACATGACTCGATGACAACGTCTTGCATTGTCCAAGCCCAGTCCCAATGGATCTGAACTGCTGTTTTGCAATTCACAAAGACAAGCTGACTGCTCGTAAACTGTTGGTTCCCCAGATAGGCACTATAATCCAGTCAATATCTCTTTCTCATTGGTAATTCGGGTACACGTACCCAAAGTTTCCACCAACAAAGGTCAGATTGCTCATGAAACCGCCACTTCCATTTTCCATATAAATACCCTTCATAGTGAGTAAATAAAATATTTGAAAGGGAGATGCTTATGTACCTGTTGTGTGTTTCCGCTCGCTTGCGACATATAAAACTCGATATTCTCAAGAGTAGTTCCTTGGGCAACTTGCCAGTGAATGGCACAAACATACGCACCGGGGTCTGTACGGGTAATATCCATTTTGAAATTTCGCACATTGCGAAGGAAGTTGTTTGTGTTTAAGTACCTAGATATTCTGTTAGATAAGTCTACACAGTTGGGGCTTAGTCTTACCATTGTTCTTGGTCGCCCACATAAACATCAGAGGTAATGACGCCCAAGCCAACGAAGCTCGCAGCAGCCAAGATAGTCGGGTAATCAGTGGGCTGGTATTCTGTGTTAGTAGGTAGCTCATAGGAAGAGAAGGGAGTTATCATACATCTCCTAGGAATTGCGTGTTGTAATACTGGATGATCGGACTGCTGACGAGGTATGTTCCAGGAGGGAAAGAATACAACAGCTGGAAATACTGTGCTTGAACCGCAGTTTGCGCCACAGCGACTTCCACTGGAGATTGCCTTGTTGATTGCAGCTTTAGAGAGTCGAACAGTCAGTTAAATCTTGAAACCTTTCTCAATTTCGGTCTTACCAGTGTCGTCAGTCACACCGTCACCCTTGGCACCATAGTCCTTCACATTCCTCCAGACCTGATAGTGATTATGTTAGATATATATATGCTCAAGTCACAGAAAGGTAGATTACCTTGTATCCTGGTGGAGCGAATGGACTCGCACCATTTTGTTTCAAATTGGCCAGCCAGTAATCAGAACCAGTCGCAGCTCTTTTTGAAAGAGGGGACTTTTCGGATTGTAGGTGAGACGTAATCACAGTCTGTTCGTCCGAAACATACTCAAACAGTCCATTCGGATGCTGAAGCCGCTGTGGAGGGCGGTTGGTATCATTCGTCTTGGACCTATACTTAGCATGCACCTTGGCAGCCAGAGCTGCCTCCTCGCCGGTAGAAACTGTGGGTGGAGCTGACTCCGCCAATACCCGTGCTGCATCTGCGAGATCTTTAGGGATGGTATAGGCAAAGCTATCACTAGCTTCGGTGCGCTCGTCACGTTTTTCGCGAGAGGATTCAGGATTAGATCGATTTTGAAGGGCAGAGAGCCGAGAGATAGTTCCACTGGAATAATCCAAGGGCGGTGCGTTTATTCTTTCTCCGGTGACATCTTTCGCGTTCGCCATGGAATATTTGTTCACTCTCATATTGTTGACTCTTAACTTGTTGACAACAGCCAACGCTTTGAGAGCCTCAGAAACCTTGATGACAGCATCCGAGGATCCGAATTGAAAGGAATTTGGCGTGGCAGCAGAAGGAGTTGCAGTGACAGAAAGAGAGACAGCGTTCTCACGATGAAAGTGTCGGTGCAGATGGTCATGAGAATGGTGAGCATGGCTTGCCCATATACCAGTGATCTGACATATAAGCAGCAACCAGCGTAGGACAGGATGTGTCCCCGCCATCTCGTACGTAGGTTTTCAAATCGACCCAGGGTCTGGAGAGGTTCAGTCAGAGGAACTCCAAGAGATAACGGACTTGCTAGAAATTGAAACCCCAAGGGACACATATGATTTTGTAGACCCGAGCTAGTACCCAGCTAGATACTTTATGGTGACATCGCGTCTGATAGTGTAAATTAAATGTCTCAATATCCAGCTAGAGAGTAATGCCAAGTGTTTAGGTCCAAATTTCAAAGTTTATAAGATGAGTTGGCCCCCGGTAAATCCGGGCCCACTTGCCTAAACGGTAACTAGTCTCATCTTAGCAGTTGTCTGGTAGATCGCTAACGAGAAAAGAGGCCTGAAGAAGCTTAGCTGCACTCTTTAGACAATCACTAGTAGAGCGTTGAGGCTTGGCCCCCTACTATTTTGAGCCCTCCTTATTGGACTTCAAAATTTGTGGCTTCTACAGCAGAATTTTTCAAGGGGGCCAATGTAACCAACATCCTCTAGGGGATACTACCGAAACCAATTTCTAGAGCGTATATTGCAATGGGATGATTCGGAGGCCCCTCGAATCAGGTTAGATGCAATTTGCCGGTGTCCCACAATTCAATAGTTCAAAATGGACTAGATTCTGATAAGTGTATAAGATAATGAATGATTCCCACTGAAGTTTGTTCAAGAGCCCATGCCAAATAGTCAAGATGTTGGGAAAACATCTACTAAGGCTCATTATACTATTGTGCGCCTTTGCACTGCTGGTCCTGGGACAGGACTGCAGTGCAAGTAAACCTTGTGCTACAGGGTGCTGGTAAGTGTAGCTGGTCGAGGAACAGAAGAAATAGTTACCAGTTCCTGACTTTTTCTTACCATCAGTTCAAAAGCCGGCTATTGTGGAACAACTCCCGAACACTGCGGTGAGGGATGCCTTGCAAACTGTGGTTATAAACTCGGGTGTGATGCAAGCAACCCCTGTGAAGAAGGCTGCTGGTAATAGTTCCTGGCTCTCCGTTTGATTGGAATGATTGCTAATTGGTTTTTAGTAACGAATTTGGATTCTGCGGACATGGCCCTGACTTTTGCGGCAAAGACGTCTGTGTTGCGGGATGCGAACGCAAATCAGAATGTGACCCCGGGTTTGGAGAAGAATGGGCAAAAAGCAAATCTTGTCCACTGAACGTGTGCTGCTCGGATTTTGTAGGTGACCCAACTTACCTCATGTTGTGAAAAAATGCTAACGTGGGGATATCTTTAGGGCTACTGCGGAACAACAAAAGAATTTGTGTGTCACACCCCAGATATCTCAATGTTTGAGGCGTCGACTGATATATTTTAGTGCGGCAACAAAACAGTCAAGCACGATACTTGCTCCAAGGATCGCTATATGGACAGAGTCGTTGGCTACTACGAAGGATGGTCCACTCGGCGTCCCTGCCACGCTTTCTGGCCAGAGCAAATTCCACTCGGCGTCTATAGTCACATCAACTTTGCATTCGCCACAATCGACCCAGATACATACCAAGTGTTGCCGTCAGACAAGCGGGATGTTGACTTATACAGCCGTTTGACCAGTCTGAAAACCTACGACAAGGACCTTAAGGTGATGATCGCCATAGGTGGCTGGACATTCAACGATCCTGGCCGAACTGGGACAGTTTTCTCCGATCTAGCAGCCTCAGAAGAGAAGCAAGACAAATTCATCACTTCTTTGATCTCTTTTATGTCCACTCATGATTTTGATGGCATAGATCTGGATTGGGAATATCCCGAAGCGGACGACCGCAACGGAAGGCCAGAAGACTACAAGAATTTCCCCAAGTTCATGAGTAGGCTGAAGAACGAGCTGAAAAAAACACCTGGTCGAAGCGAAATCTCCATCACGCTACCAGCATCCTACTGGTATCTCCAACACTTCGATCTCAAAGCCCTTGCAAAACATGTTTCATTTTTCAATATCATGTCATACGACATGCACGGTACCTGGGATCGAGACAACAAATGGACGGGTGCGTTCCTCAACGCTCACACAAATCTGACAGAAATCAAATCTTCTCTGGATCTGCTTTGGCGCAATGATGTGCAAGGAGATCAGGTTGTTATGGGCCTCGCATTCTATGGCCGTTCGTACACAACCCAAGGCTGTACAGAGCCTGGATGTGTGTATGCCTCTGGAGGTCTTCCAGGTCCATGCAGCAAGGAGGCAGGCATTCTTCTAAACAATGAAATTATGGATATCATCCATGATAGGAAATTGACGCCAAAGCTATACAAAAAGGCCACGGTCAAGGTTGTTACTTGGGACGATCAATGGGTCTCTATGGATGATCGAGAGACCCTAGGGATGAAGGCTGATTTTGCTCGTGAGCAATGTCTCAGTGGGTTGATGGTCTGGGCGATCAGCCATGACACGTCAACGGCAGACTTCTCTAAGGATCTCGCAGCGGTGGCAAACCGCCAAGTGTTAATGCAACACGACATGATTGACTCCGACATTGTCACAGAAAGGACGAACCATCACCAGTGCCACTGGACCAACTGTGGAGATAGTTGCCCCGCAGGATGGAAAATGATCAAGCGCGCAGACGATTGGAAGACAGGGAATCCAGAATATATGATGGATGATACGCATTGTTACGGTTTTGGTGCGCGTTCCTGGTGTTGTCCCCCTGAAGCCAAACTGCCAAAGTGTGGCTGGTATAATTTCAAGAAAGGCAACTGCGAATCTGGATGTGAGAGTGGAATGGTTGAGATTGGCTCGACAACTAACGGATGCAAAAAGGAAGGTCAATACCAGTCGGCATGTTGCTCAGTGGAAGATGATAGTGGAAAGGAGCTGAGCAGCATGGCGGTTTACAACACCTGTGAATGGTCAAAGGAGAACCCTCAATGCGACGATGGCAAGTGTTCCGGATCAAAAAGCACACTCCTTGGACAGTCCGGCCAAGGTAGCGGTGATGTCTACTGTTATGCTGGGGACGTCTGGGGAAAGCACTGGCCAAGAAAGCAGAAAACCTTGCGAAAGTATTGCTGCAACACAGAATCTAAGACCAAACGCTTTGAGAACTGCGAATGGCGGAATGACGTGGGCTTCCTTAGGGCTGACCAGAGGTGCCGATCTGGATGTGGCAAAAGTCAGGTACGTGTAGCGATGGATGGCTACAACGAAGGCTGCTACCAGTCCGGTGCCCGAGCATACTGCTGTGACGCAGTCAGTTATACGGAAACTGAACACATGTCCGACGACCTACAAGAATTCGAAGATGCACTTATTGACTGGACAACCAACGTGGAATGTGTGAACAATTACCCTCACACACCAACCAAGGCTCTAAGTATTCGCGAGGACAAATGCGAGGTCATTGCCTCACATATACTTGTTGCCCACCTGGTTGAGATCTTTATGGGTTATTCAGGTCAAACTGACCACTGGGATCGCCTGGTCGGTATTTGGAACAAGGCCATAAGCTCCCAGTTCGAGAATTTGAAGACCGGCACCATGCTTCCGTTCATTTTCTCAAATACCTCATTTCCACAGCTCCTCCGAGATGGCTACCAAAAAACCGCCATATCTATCTTGCAACTTCCAGAGAAGTATAATGAGATATTTGGTAATAAGGATACGACACTATCATGCGAACGGAACTTGTGCGACTATGATGATGGATTTTGTGATGAGACCGACGGCGACACCGACGACGATGTGCTTACCCGACGCGATCCCCAACGGCAAGAGGTTTGTCAATTACCTGCCGATCCGGAATTTTAACTAACTATCAATAGCAAAATGGGTCTGTCCTGCAAAAGCGTGCCAGTGCAAAGAAATTGACGTTCAAATGCACAGGGAAAATTGGTGAAAGGATCCTAGCATACACAAAATTCGCCTATCCCGGGACGAATGACTGGTTACAACTCAAATCCCCAAAGAAGGATCCAAAAAAGCAGAGCGTCGTCGATCAGACCGTTGTCAATAACGACCCGGTTGATTGCGCGGATACTGATGTGCGTGAACGACAAGCGACAAATGAGGAACTCACCACCCCATCAGTGCCAGAAGGCGAAAAACCGCCTAAACCTCTGTTCAACAGTGAGTGTTCCTATGAATTCTAAGATGATCACGACTAATAATTTACTAGCGGATCATGTCGTTGAGACCAAGTTAATTAGGAAGTTTATGGACTGGGCTATTATAGTTGGGAACTGTGATATTGATTGCGACTTCATTGTCGACTTCTTGGGTGGCGATAAAATCCCCAAGACTGCAGACAAAACTCCAGGCAATAATCTAATCCTGCAAAAGCCCATAGATCGAATTATGGAGCAACTCGGAAGCAAAACCAACTTCGACGTGTTCCGACTAATGAGTCAAAGCTTGAACCAACTAAAAGGCGATGTATGTGTTCTGATACACCAGTATACAATATTATACTGACTGCTTCTAGCTCTGGAGTTATGATAAGCCAGTAAATACCTTCGCTCAGAAGGAGTGGCCGAAAGCTTTGGCTGATTCAAACCCTGAGAAGGCCTTGACCACGTTGCGAGACGTAAGTTCACATTTGATTCTTTAACTTCCATTGAATTGTGGCTTACTTGCTACAGGTAATTGCGATTTATAATTATCAAAATTCGGAAGAAGTGTGGAGGCGATTCAAGATAGTATACGACGGCATTCGTTCCGAGTTGGATCTTGCAGCGGTCGAATACTTCAAACAAGAGGGAAAACCAGTCGACCTTGGGTCCTGCTGGGATCGCTTTTTCGAAAAAGAGAAGAACGCGATGGTGAAATTTGGAAAGGATTTCGTCGTGAAAGGAATACAAGACTTGGCCGCTCGTTGGGTTGAGGATCCGAGCAAAGACGACAAGTACCAAGAGGCGGCCCAGAAGGTTAAGCAAGTCCTTGTGGTATTGCGCGAGAAAGTCAGCCAGATCTATATGCTTGATTTGATTTCAGATTATAGCCCAGGGTGGGAGTGATGGTAATTGAGAACAATGAATTCATTTTGACCATCTTAACATCAGGCAGAAGCTGGCACATTGCCCAGTGTTCAATTCCACGTATCTTAAGATCTATCACTGGTTCCCTTTGTACTCAAGCTCACTAATCCTAGCTGTCCTCTCCACATCAGGAAGTCGACCTGGAGTAGACAGAAACAGTTGCTTCCTTTCGAGCCGAAGTGAGCGGCCATCAACATAAGGCACATAATTAGGATCATCCATACCCCAGGAACCCCAGTCCTGCTCAGTCATCAGATTTTCACAATTGTGACAGAAGCTAAACAAACAATCCAGGTGAATCCGCACCAATCCAAAGTAGTACTCTCCATCATCCTCTCCCCGCTCTTCAAGGACAAAATCACCGTCGAGAACGTTAACATAACCGACCATCCCCCCCCAGTTCGGAGTGTGAAGTAGCTCCAGAGTGTGAAGTAGTTGGTCTTAACGGCTCCGCGCTAGCTAGGATTGACCGCACACAGCGCTCATCCAACAAAAGAGGATAGTTGAGGCGAGGAAGGGCGCTGGTCACACAAAGGCCATGGTCATCGACCCATTGTCTATGCCGACGTTGAATAGCGTCTTCTGACGCCCCCTCCAAGGTAGGATCTTCAAATATAACATTCCGATATCCTTCGCGGATCAGTTCAACATGTGTTTTCCCAGCTTTGGAGTACATGGACTCATAAAACTCAAGGCTAGCCAAACAGGCCTCGTCGAGCTTCTCAATAGCTCTAGCCCAGTCTTCGTCGGATATGTTTGCATAGCAGGTACGGTAGATCGCCCAGCCCCACGGCCACCCTCCAGATTGAGAGTGATAGTCTAAGAAATATGGTATGGACTTCCACTCTGGGTTTGCAAGTTGTCGGTTGTATCGCTCGATGAAGGTTTCTTCGGGTGGAAACTCAGATGACGATGAACGCCATGGCGTAGACCATTCTTCGGCGTGAAAGATACTGGGTTGACGTGGATTCCAAGGCATGGTTCCTACGTAAGTAGATGCAGTTGAGAACCTCCAGCCTGTTTCTCGCTTAGCCCTACGCCAGTGCGGTCCGACTGCCGTAAATTTTGTGGCTCACCGCCGGAAACGGAGGAACTCCCAGTATAGACTAGTGTATCTTGGCGTTGGGGCTCCAGAATCAATTAAAGAGTGCTTGGTCGTCGCACCAGTTTCGGGACGGGCTGTAGAAGATACTGGCGGCTCACCCGGTATCAAGGAACACCCAATATTCTGCGTGCTTAACTTTCCAGTTGTTGGCAGGCCCGTTAGCGCTCCTGCGTAACAGCAATTATCCAAAGCAACTTATGTGTATTTTTTGTTGCATTCGGAGAACAATTGGAATCGCTTAATGAGAAAAGGTCCTGCATTTTATTAAAAGGAGAGGAGGGGGGGGGAAAGAGAATTCAGGGGCGCCCTAGGTGCCAAATGATGGAAGGCTGCACCCCCGCAGAAAATGAAGCAAAAGCGCACATTTTTCCTCAAAGACTGATCGATTTTCCCGCTCTTTCAATGGAATTGTGTTACGATTAACGGTCGTGCCTTCCTAACTGACTTTCTAAATTCCGAAAGTTGTTTTTCCGCCTTCCGATCGAAAGGCAAACCAAGTTGGTTTCTTTCCGTCTCATTTTCCTTTGCCTCGGTTGTGAATATTTTAATGGCGGCAAGTGCCTTTTGAGATGTTTACTAGTCTCCCTTCAATACTGTTTGTTTATAGAACCATCATCGTAATCACAAACTTTGCTAACAACACTAAGCGGTCACATATCACCTATCGAATTATAGTCTCGCTACATGCCGCGAGCCATTGTTACCAAAGGCACCATGGATATTGGAAGCATGTAAAAAGAGTCAAACTGGGCATACTACGTCCGAATTCGATATTCCAACCACAATGCATCACCTTTCCGCTGAAACCTCTTACCCTCCCCCGACGGTTACTCAATCAACGCCGCTAATAAAACCAGACGATCTGGGTTATACGACAACGGTTGCTCCTTCCACTTACACTGGCACCAAATATAGTTTGACGTTGACTATGGGTTCCGCAAATGACCAATCGTTTCCATCATCCATCTCAACCGAAGCCCTCCCAGAAGATGGAGCAATTGATGGGAACAAAATTCAAGCAGAGCTAAATACCGCACAATCGGTCAAAAGCAGTGTCTCTTTATCAGATGGTCTTATGATATATCCGTCGATATTTCCATCAACGGGCAGGAAAGTAGCCGAATTGACTGATATTTCTGCTGTCTCCAATGAGTACACTTCGATAACTGTAAAAGCTTCAAACGCTTTACCGGGGAAAGTGCAATTAACAACGGATACATTCATTGTTTCAACGCAGCGAGGAACGAATAGGCCTACAACCTCAACGAACGAGTACCTCCTGGCCAGATCACCTACGTGGGTTGTTTCAGATAGGACTTCACACCTTCAAAAAGCACCTGAAAGCTTTATGCGCCAGGAAAGGGTTCGAGGAACATATTCCCTAAATAATAGACTTGAAGTCTCCCGCTCGTCTATGGTTGCTCTTGCTCTATTCAAGCGGCAATGTCCTTTGGAGTGAAGAGCTTGGGCGTGCTTTGATCGTCGACTTTTACCGCTCTACTTTGAAATGTCGACCGACTCTGCAGCATACTGGGGGCAGCAAAACGACGACTATGTCGAGCTGAGATAGGAGACGCAAAACTTCTTCGTGTGTCGTGAGAAGTAAATCCACTTTCTACCTGTTAAACTAGCGATCTTATTCTTGATACCTATATTTCTGTCGTTATCTATTTATTTCGAGGCGAAATGCGCTTCTATGTATGCTTCGACCCCACCGAATCATGATACGAGCCGGGCTTCCGAACTTAGGGCTTTTCCTAATGATATACTATTATAAAAGCATTACAAAGGTTTATTTAATTTTAATACCTAGCTAAGACTGTCGTGTATAAACCGAAAATATCGCGGTGAAGGTCCCGGGTTGCTGAAAACCCTGACAGTAGGATTATCCGCTTAAGTTTGCTATGTATGTCGTTAGATATATATTCCGTTAATAGGACCCTGCCTACCAAACTCCTTAGAAAATTTCTTGTTCGATTTCGCGGCTAATTCTAAGTATTTATAGCTGACTTGCGTTATATCTGCCTTAGCGAGAGCGTGTGTAACTGCTGCGATATTTTTGATCTGATTGATAGCCGTTAGCAAGTGATATATACCCGATAGTATAGAACTTACCTCTCGTCTATTGAGAGCTAAAGATTCTAATCGCTGGATGTCCTCCTCTTTAATTATAGTAGGACCTTAGAGTGTTCGGGCCTTAAACAAAAAGGTTCTCTAGAGGCCTCTACGGAAGTCTTTTGTCAAATCTTTATACTCAATCGTTAAATAGATTCGGCTTAGAATTGTATTGTTAAACTGGATACCCCGGTTCGAAGTTAAGAAAAGTAGTCCCCGGTAATACTCTAGCTTGCGGAGAAATATAGTGACTAGACGATTATAGCTATTATAGAGCTCGGTACGACTTGCTATAAACGCGTCGGCTTTATCTAAAAGAAGAATAGCGTTGAAATGCTTTGCGATTTTGAAAATGATTTTAAGTTGTGATTTAAGTGCGTGGCTGTCCCTATAATCGATAATAAGCTTACTTATAGATATCTGAGAAAGTTAGCTAGGCTAATATGCACGTAATAAATTGTTGATACCGAGTAGAGAGGGAGTTTAAAATATTCCGAGGTTGCCTCGACGGTGAAAGTCTTCCCGACGCCTGGCGGACTACTAGTATATATTAGCTGAAGACTATATAGGGCAGATACAATTCACCGATATACTTTAGTAATATATTAAGCCCTTGACCTTTACCGTCAATCACGTCGTTAAACGGTACCGTCGGTATCAGACCTAGGCGGGTTTTCGCTAATAATAAGAGGAGTGTTTTAGTCTCGGAGGCTATCTGTAGGCAATCGAACGATTTAGGTGACTAATCCACGTCCCTAAGAGCACTAACTACGCACTCTACTAGGATTATATTAGCCGACACTAAACCACTATTAGTCGTGTTATATATAGAACATTTTCTCCTTAAAACTGAAATAGCAAAGTGTTAGGTAGGAGACTAGTAAATCCGCCTCGCTTAGCTTTTGTATATCTATACCGTTTCCTCGCATTTTCTCTTTCTCTCGCTCACAGTCCTCTATAAGTATTGCACTAATATTAATAACTGAAATTCTATCCTTATCTTTGACCCTAATGTCGCGGAGTGACGGTCGGGAGTAATTTGGCTATATTTTATAGAAAAATGCGGCGTCTACTGCCACTCGACTATTGATATTGACTTTAATAGCCTTCCCTTTATTTATAAAGAATGCGCTGCCTTTATAGTGCCGAACGTATAAGCCGGCCAAATCTCGAAACTTTTAACCCCTCTCGATTAAGTCTTTCCGGACTTACTTATGATTTGGATAGTAGTGGAGAGGGAAGGCCTTAAGGGTCTCGATCCGCTTTGACCCCCGAAACTTTGCAATACGTAGAAAGATTCTGGCCTCGCCGAACTTAACTCTATTATAATTAAGGAATCGGTACTCGAGATTTAACCACGTCTCGTTATTTTGTGTTATCTCTTTACCCGCGTCGAATACGATATATCGCGGCTCTTTTGTGCTAATGTATATGGTATAAATATAGTAACTAGGCTTGAAAAGCGCCTAAAGAAGGTTATATATAATATAACTATGCTATAATATTGATTCGAGACGCTGTAAAGCAGAAGTATATGTATGCTTGAGGTGGTCGATAAGTAAGAGGAGATGCTCTGTATATACCGACTTATTGTCTGAACTGCTATCTATATTCTCTGTATATCTGTCGAGCTCTAGGAGGAAATAGAAAAGGAAATTTTGCTCGATCTAAATCTACGTTAGTGTGCTCCTTGATGATAATACTGTCTTATTTACCGATAGCTTGTCCTCTATTAGGCTAACGGCCTTGATGTTGTGTAGTACGTCTTATAGGATGTCGCGTAGTCCTTCCGATTTGGTGTCTATAAATGGCACTACCTCCTTGGACGTCCGGTCTGATTATACTATTAGTAGGTTTTCGGTCCGGTATATAAAGGTGTTACGTACTAATACGTTTACGGACAACAAATGTATACTTAGTATAGTTGTCTAGGTTATTGCTAGTCTTTGTTGGCTTGGTAATCTTGTATTTATATGCCTCTTTGTCCTAGCTAGACCTATGTTAGCTATCTGAAAAAGTGGAAAGGGTGGTTGGCTAGTGGCTTATACGTTTCTATAATTGTTTTGAATTGGGATTTTGATGCCTATTTCTTAAAAGACTTGAAATCATCCGGTGTAGTATAGATCGGAATTTCGAGATCAATCTTGTCTGCTACCTAAGCGTTCTCTGCCTACTTATCGCTGGAAAAGCAAGGCTGAGAAGGCTTAGAAGGCTTATTTGCTATAGGAGGCTTAGCTAAAGAATATCCTTTACGGATAACCTTTACTAATAAGTGCTTTAGTTGAACTATATCGGGGCCTGGTTGGGAATGGTCTTGGAAAATAGGAGTGTTTGGAGGTTCTCGGTTGGTAAGACTAAGTAGCATACTTTTAAAGAGATACTTTAGATCCTCTATAGTATCTCGAGGCGTGGTTAATTCCTTTATTAGGCTATCCGGCGGCGTTATGCCTTAGTGATAGGGAGACGAAGTCTTTTTCGATGCTATGTGCTCTGAAAGCAATCTTGGGCTGCTTTGAACCGGTGCTATGCTGTTTGATGGAATTTGTTTGTACGATGGAGAAAGAAAGATTGAATTAGTACGGTAAAAGCTGATATGAATGTAAACGAAGAACTTAATAAGCCCGAGAGGTTCCTCCTATTTTATATCTTCGTCGCTTACCCCTACCCTATGTGAAACCCTTTAACAAAAGTACGCCGTAGATCGCGTGAACTTGGATGAACGGTCTTAAAGGGATTGAGTTGTGCTTATAGGAGCAAGCCTATCTTTGCTGTCTGGGACGGCTAAGGTGGATAGGTATAAAGAATCTGTATGTCTAGATTCGAGAATGTATACCTTTAAGACTATGACGTAAGAAAGAGATGCGAAATATCGTCGAATATTTAGCGATATTTCGACGAAATTTCGATGAATTTATGCAGTTTAATCTTATCTTAGATTAATATTTTAGAGGGAGTAAAATAATTTTATAGAGATTTAGGAAAATTATTCTAAGGATTCGAATTTTATTGTTCTTATTATATTGATCTTGAAGATGGCGAAAACTTTTAGTCTTTAAGCTTAAAGATTATTGCTATTATTGCTTGATTAGGTCTTGATAGGAGACTAGCGCCTAACCCTTCGGGTAAAGACGTTTGTCACGTGATAATATAAAGGCGGATTTTATCCTACCCCTTATCTGTCTACTTATCTATTTACTAGCGTATTATAACGACTGCTGCTTGACTTAAAGGTGATATAGCCCTAAATGACTATGGTTATTAATCCTTGACGGAAAATTCGTGTTACTTGAAAGGAAATAACTTAAAAAGCGACGTCGTTGGTAATTATCCTTAATCTTATCGGACTAAGCGGCGACGTAAGTTAAGCGTGTTCACTTCTTATCTGGCGTACGTGTAATGTATTCTAATATACAAAAGCGTTTATTCTCCCCGGTAAGTTTGGATTCCACTAGAAAAGCGTATATAGAGACTAGTACTATAGATAAGGTAGCTAAAAAAGTTCGTACCGAAAGCTTATTAGACAGCGGGATTCTCGAAGAATGTAAGAAAGAAGTGAGAATAATATGTTAGATGTTTATCTGTGAGAAGAATACTAATTACCCTAGGTAATATGTGACTTATGCGATCGAATAAACTGGACGACTCTATTAAAAGGTGTTTAGACTACCCCTTTACCGAGAACGGTTACAATTGTCGTAGATGTTGTTCAGAATAGAGGCGCTATACGGATTTTCGAGAAAGAAAGCGGTGAATATATCGACGGAGTTGGAACCGAGGAGGAAGGCTTTCGGATTATCATTCTATAGAGAGACACTTAGCGCTTTAGAGTATCGGGCGTCGTTAAAGTTGGGTATATAGTAGCAAAGGATGTAGATTAGTTTGGCGGCTGGTTCTATATTGCTAATGGACGGTATAAGATTAATCGATCCGTTAGCTCGTTACTGACTGGAATTGTAATAAAAGATGTTGTGTTTACTCTATACGTGTCTGTGAGCCATACTGCGCCTGATATCTGGCCCGATTCTATAATATCTCGAATATCTTGTACGTTGAGCTTGTATATATCTCCGGTTAAAGGGTCTTTAGGTCGATTTAGCTAGTAATTATCTACTTTGCGCTAAGGCTATATCTATATCTTGCCGCCTCCCGGGTTGAAATGTTAATAAATCCGGCGACGTGACTACCGTAGGTGGCCCTATACTATATTAGCTAGTAGTATAGCCTATAAGACTTAGACGTTATACTAAAGATTGGTTGAATGATTTGGTAGCTTCCTTGACCCCGCTCCTGATGCTTGAGAGTGTTGTGAGTCTCGGAGACTTGGTTTACCGTTCTATTATCGGCTTGTAAGGGAGCCTAGGGAGCCTCTGGGTAGAGAGAAAAACTGATATATTGACGTGCAAGCTATCGGAGTATAGGGTTATTAAGGCTAGAGTGATTTTGGATCTTATATAGAAGATTAAGTCGTATACTCTCCTTTGCGATGGCAATTGTCGATAGTCCTAAGCTAATAGTATAAAGAACGACTATAGATAGGCTGTTAAGCTATAGAACCTTGCGGAGGAAGTCGAGATAAGTCGACTGTCGACCTGCTCCGATAGAGTCTTAGGGTGGGTATCTATTCTTAAGTAATATAGCGGCTGCCTTAATTCTTTTCCTTTCTTTTTCTTTCACGCCGTTCCGACGCTTAATATCTCTTGAAGCCTGGATAAGCTACTCTATAGCACTAGTAAGAGATAGAACCATACTTTAGAATATGTAAGTGAAATTTTTGTCGAAAAGGAGCTAAGAGCGCGTCGATGAAAAGCGCTAAATACTATAAAGCAATGTCGAAAATCTGTCGAAAATCTGTCGAAATGGAGACGAAAGACTGTATTTTTATAGCCTTCTCTATTAAAGTGGGTTGTAGGGCTATGCTCTTGCGGATTGATAGGATACTAGCGACTGCGTGTAGCTTTTAGTAATCTTAGGACGGTGTTGTATATAAAGCCGTATTTGTTATTGGCTGATGCTCTTTGCTGTGTTAGCCTAGATACGCTGAGGTCTAAAAAAGTGGGGTAGTTGTCTAATCTCTGGCTTAAGTGAAAAGATTACGTAACCTTAGTCCACTAATCCTACTTGTGCGAGGAATACCCTTTAAACTTATATTTCGGCTACGTTAGAGAAGATAGGATGGCGCGAGGTGCTAAAATTGGATCTGCTCTCCTACCGACGTAGCCGCTGGTCTAGATTGTGGGCTAGGCCCTAAGCCGCTTATTCGCTAATATATAGTGGTTACCTTAAAGTATTGGAGCCTCTTTCACTACCTTAGCTAATCACGGCACTATTGATAGGTGCTGTAAGGAGGTAGGTGCTATAGGGGACCGAGCTATTGTGCTGTATGTATATAATGCGTAATAGGGCTCTAAGTGATGATAGCGTTTTGGCTGTTAACTTAATGGGTATTCGGTGTGTTTCTTATGTGTACGACTTAGCCTCGCGCTAATGTATAAACTTTTATATCGTTATTTTGGCCGGCGGCTATATTGGTTGGTGACTTACCCTAAATTGTAGCTCTGCTTGGTCCGGCTCTAGCTAGCTATATCAGCCTTTGTCCCCTGACGTAACTGAGAGCTAGTAGCCTAGTAGCGAGTAACTATAGTGGCCCTTATCTAAAAATAACTACTACGTAGATTAAACTAAATCATTGTTTAGTGCTTATGCTTAGTTGGCGATAAGCACTCCTCCACTTATATATTAGAGTTACGCGCTTAAATTACTTGGCTAGTCTTAGGATATCTTTACGCCCCTATCTAGCTCCACGCTAGGTTAATAAGTATGCAAATTTTTTGGGATTGGTTATAAATACGCCTCTGCTGGGCCTCTATATTGTGAAAATTATTATCTTTATCTTTCTAAGATTTTATTTATCCTCTTCTAAGGCCCTCTTTGAGTTTTCCTATTCTCTATGTTTCGAAAATATCTAAAGCAATTAAGGAACTCGGAGAGTAGCTCTTTACTATAAAGCTTTATATAAAGCTCTTCTAAATATAAACCCTAGGAAAACGTATTATACCTCCCTAGGCTAACGATAATAAAATAAAGGCTCTATTGCGTCTCGACGCCGGTAAGGTTATTGGTGATTGGAAGAACGTCTATTTGTAAGTTAATAGCTAAGCCTAGAATGAAGCGCTAGCTAAATTCCGAAAGAAGAATGGGACCGATGCTAAGTTAGTAAGCGGTAAGATTAATGTGAAAACCTTAGAGAAAGAGTAGGAAGAGGCCGCTAAGGCGTTATAGAATGTATTGGCGAGCGATACAAAAAAGAAGCTGGGCTAAGCCCTAAAATATCGTATGTTTTATAATTACTCCCTCTAAATTATTAAAGCTGACTTGAAAGACTATAATCCTTACTACTGAGCGTCGATAGCCCGAGAATTATAAAGAAAGATAGATGCCCTACTCCTATAGGTATATATAATATCTATAGACAAAAGGGTAAATAGTGCTTTGTTAAGATAATTGCTCTGATCAATATATATATTACCTTTTACTACTAAGAAATAGTTTTGAGTTAGCTTTAAAGCTAGGAGGAACTGCTATCCTATTATGAATATTATATTTCGAGATTTGCTGTTACTTAATCTGATAGAGTTATCTGTGTTAGAGATAGTATTACCGGCGCTTATTGATATACTTAACTGTCTTTGTAGATATCTTATATACGATTAGGGTTGTAGTAGTTGTGTACTTAAGCAACCGGGACGAAAAAAAGGGCATAAGGCCAATCAAAATATATATGCTCTTTATATACTATACCAGACCTAATAACGCGCTGTCTAGTATCGATACGATATATAATATATAATAGAAATTTTCATATATTAAGCCCGCTCTAGATAATTTAGTGTATTTTTTTGACGTTGTATACGACTAGGATTATGAGCCTAATGGCCTTGAGTAGAATTAATAACGGTTTATATAGCGGGTCATTAATTAGTAGACAATTCCGAGGCGGCTTTTGTTTTCGTATATCGATAGATGGCTATAGAGATAGCCTCCTATTAAATCCTCTTCTATTGGATAGGCTATTGCTAGAATCGTAAAAATCAAGGATAGCTAAGAGAGAGACGCTATACTAGGGTTACGATAGAATATCTATTGTGCTTAGAGTGAGTAATTTCTGAAACTGTATGAATTTATGACAATTCTTAACAGAAAAAATTTAAAAGTCTAAGGTTCTAAGGTTCTGGAATTATAGGTGCGTAACGAAAAGATCCCTTTTCTTTTATTGGAAATGTTGTTTTAAAATAGTAAGCGCTTTGGTTTTATACTATTAGTAACCATAGAAAATAACTGGCTTTTAGTCACTATTAAGATAGTAGGTCTAGCTGATCTAATTTTTATTTATAGCTACTATATAATCTTAGAGGTGTAGGCGTGGACCTATAGTAAACCCTTATAGTGGACGCTAAGACTACTAACTTATCTACTATACCGCCCGAAGTGTCTTATAAGTTCCCTACCGGTATTTCTTCTATTACCTCTTTTAACACTTGCTCTTAAAATGTTAAGAGCGCTTAGAAATTTTACTATATATCGATATAGCAGATCTGGATCGTCTTTATCGATAATATATTGAGGTAAGAAGGGAAAGGGATTTGGTGTAAAGGCAGCTGCTTTTAGTTTCTGATTGTTTAAATAGGTGTATCTATTATATAGGAGGAGCTTTTCGCTTATACTAATAGCTATTTTCTTGCTAACGAAGAATACTAGCTAAACAGAAGATATATCCGATTTAATATAGATAAGCTTTGTAATACTACTATAATAGTCGGCGGAAAGTTTAGTTAGGTTATAGCTATTAATAAAATGGAAGGAGGTTTTAGTAAGGCTTTCTTGATAAGAAAGGAAAATGGATCCGAAGTGATAGCAAAAATTCTATACTATATTGCTGGCCCGCCTACCTTAACGATAGCTGGTGAAGTCGGCGCTCTCGAATATAGTACGTTATATTGGTATAATTCTACTTCTAGTGGCTAATATCTTATAAAATAGTTAGAAAACACACTAGTATCCCTATCCCTCGTGTTCTTACTTGGTATTCGAATAACTCGAATACTATCGGTGCAGAATATATTATTATAGAGAAAGCCGCCGGTGTTCTACTATTTTAAGTTTGGGGTAGTATGACCGAATTTGATTAGCTATAGTTAATTAGAAACTTGACCTAGATCGAGGCTTAATTATTAGCTATTTATTTTCCTGCTTATAGAGGACTATATCTTCGAACGGATATAGAGCAATTAAATAAGCCCCTTAATAATAAACTTGATCTATCTTTCTATATTAGACCTTCTTGTGATCGAGGATATAATCCTAATCTAAGTCTAGACTTTGATAAAGGACTTTGTGAGTCCCCTACGTATTTTAATAGTTTATATACTAACTGTTTATAGGGTATTCAATTTTAACCTTTGGGGTTTCTATTATAAAGCGCGAAATGCTATAAATATTAAAGAACGGCTAGTAAGATTAAGCACTCTTTTATAAAGGAGATATCGAAGAACAAACTAAACTCTTATAAGTAATAGAGAGTATTATAGAACTTTTAGACTCGAACGAAATATTAAAAGGGGAAGCTTCCTAGCCTACTCTATGGTATACCGATCTTTATATAGGAAACATTTTCGTCGCCTCTAACGAGCGTTTAAGAATAGTATCCCTTATCGACCTCTAGTCGATTTCTGTTCTCCCTACATTTCTCTAGGCCTAATAGCCAGTCTTTCTTAAACCCCTATAGAACTACGATTACAAGAAGGGGATATTTAAGGTAAAACTGCGCGATAATTTCGATACCCTAGATAAGGATAGTAAGATACTTATAATACGCAAATAGTCCTAAGTAAAGTTGGCAAAGGCCTATAAGATCTCGACCTTACTTAAGGATAAACTAACGTATAAGGCCATAAACGTACCCCGTGTCTTCCGAGAGTTATTCCTTCGATATAGGGAAGTCTTCGAAATTGGCGTTCTCCCGCTTCGTACGTGCTTAATAAAACTCTTTTAGAATTAGTCGGACCTTAGATTTTCTAGAGAATGCCCTTTATCCTTTACGTAGGAGTAGGTCGATACGCACGATCGCTAATTCTCTAAGTATTAAGCTTAGTATAAGATTTAGGCTCTTACGTAAGAATGCCTTAACACTAATACAGAAGGATGGGTCGCACTAGGATTAGATATGGATGAGAAGAGGACACAGAATAAGGAATTGTTAACTATATATATTAAAAGCGTTACTAGGGAGAAATCTGTAGAAGAGGCGAGAGCTATATAGCCTTTCCTAGTTAAGGTAGGAGTATGATTTAAGTATTTGTTATACTAGATTGATAGATAAATAGAAAGAATTCTAGAGGCTGTTATAATATTTTTTACCTCTATAGGAAAACCGGAGGACTAGCTAACTTAGGCTATAGTAAATAACTGGGTCTTTTATATAGGAGGACATTAAAGGGAGGTTATGTGACTATATATTAGGGCGCTAAACTAAAAGAGGTAAAACTAGCCGGATATAGTAATTCACAGGTCTGCCATTTACAATACTTATATTATAGTCGAAAATAGTATCGCTAATAGCAAAAAGTGAGATTAAAACTATATTTTAGTGCTAGAGCGGCTTAGTAACTCTACAAAGAGATTATTATAGCTTTTTGAAACTATAAAACCTAGTAAGGTTCAACTATTGCCCAACGCACTACGGGGGCTAGATATAGCGGGACAGTCT
Organism: Penicillium desertorum; assembly: GCA_028827375.1. Classification (NCBI taxonomy): domain Eukaryota; kingdom Fungi; phylum Ascomycota; class Eurotiomycetes; order Eurotiales; family Aspergillaceae; genus Penicillium; species Penicillium desertorum. The sequence goes on from JAPWDO010000003.1 coordinate 7,621,993, forward strand.
TATTTTTAGCGATCCGTTTGACTAATATTCGATAAAGACTAAGAACTATTGCTAACTTAAACCGGGGAATAGCGGTCCACCGTTTGCCTACGCCGAGGTGGACCGTATCGCGGTCTTAACACACCTTCTTCGGTATCTTTGCTCTTACTACCCGCGACTTAAACTACCTTATAAGGTACGCCTCTATATAAAGATTCGCTCCTTATATTAGAACTCCGCCCAGAATACCTAGAATGTCTAGAATTTCTAGCCTTACGGCCCTTAAGGCGTGTGCAATAGCGTACCTAGAGGGAGCCTTCCGATCTTCTAAGAAAATACTCTGCGATTCGCTTCTATAGTAGGCTCCGCTCTTCCTTCAATTTAATCAAAAGCTAGTCGTCCTTAGACAGGAATCGGGTTAGCCCGGTCGTTTTCCTAGCGCGGGACCCTTTCTAAGGGGGTTGCTTAGAATACTAGCTACCATTTTTGTTTTTATAATATAAAGTAGCTCTACGTGATCTCTAAGTGTAGGAATGCTCTATCTACTCTTCAAAGGTAACTAAATAGATAACCCTTAACAAAAGTATCTACCGCGTAAGGAAACCTCGGATAGGAATAGTTTCTATATCGTGCAAGCTTATTAGGGAAGTCTAATCTATAGCCACTTTAGATTAAACTATCTCGTCGACCGAGAGGCGTTTAGTGTTCTACCGGGGAAGTCTAGGCTTAAGCTACACGGTAGGTCGCCTTACTCTTTTTAGTCGATAGAAAGGAACGCTATTTCCATATACGTCTTCACCGCTTTCGCCTACGTAGTCCGTATCGTCGAGGCTATTAGGATTATCGCTACTATCATCAGATATATACTTAAGCCGGTCTCGCTTCCTATTCGAAGAGGCTATTTGTGCTATTAAGACAGTATCTTTCGTTCCTCGCTCTTAGAAACGGCAATTGGAAATAACGACCGATAGCTAGTCCAACACTAGAGCCGGATCCAACACTAGATAGAATCCTACAACTTCCTCTATTAGGCTATATAGCGACTGCTTCTTACTATCTTAAAATATGCGTGAGATTAAACGCGCTAATATTCTATTTTAAAGAAGTTTTAGAGATACTAATAGGCTCTCCGTATCACGACGCTATAGCTCGCCTTCGTTGTTATAAGCTACAGCCCTATCTTTCTCCTGACTAATAACTATATAGCTTTCGGAAACGGGCTATCTATTATACTTCTCGGCCGATATACTTTTCCCGATAACGTAAGCTACCGGTTTTGACTCTAATTCGTCTACTTCAATTCTAGTATCTCTAGGCAATAAATCCGTTAGAGTAGATTACTTTTCCTAGCCCGTATGGTTAAGAACTTAGCTATTAACTATTGTATTGCCGTCTACTATATCTATTATCGGGTTCGAATATAATAAAATGTCTCCCTCTATCGTGGCTTCGTCTACATTCTACTACGTAAGCCGGAGGACTAGGTAACCGAGCTAACTAAGAGAGCACTGACCTATATTTTTATATACTTCTATTCGGCTTAGAATTTCTTCCTCCGCCACCGGGATATAAAGGCTATCACGGACCGATATAGAGTATAAAGGTATGGATTGCTTAAGACCTCCCCCCCTAGATAATATCTTAAGAAGAAGATATCACGTTACTCTTATAATACTTATCACCTTAGAAGTCTAGTCTTAAAGTGCTAAATCAGCTATCTATTATCGACCACGTTATCGTTAAGGAAAGAGAGATAGGGCATAATAAGTTCAATAGAGTAAATTAAAGAAATTAAGGGGAGTCAAAATAATAGCCACTATATACCATCGTAACGCTAGTTAGATAAACCTTGCCCTAAATCACTGCTAGAAATATTATCTAGCAATTCTCGACTCGCCGTATATATATTTAATATAGCAACGTTTACATCTCTTTCCGAAGAGGTATTTAAGAAATCTATATCAAACTTATTCGAGCTATCAATAGTCACTTCTTCCGCAAGCTTGTTAGAGGCTAATAACGTCTCGACTTCACTAGGTATATAGAAATAACTTTAAAGGTACGGCGTATACCCGAGAATAGAAGACTCGAACGCTAGTGCTAACTAGATAGAAACGGATAGGCTAGCGCGGGTCTATCTAAAGGTATCTATAAATAGATACGATCGTGGGAACCGGGTGCCCCGAACGGTTCGAAATATAGTTTTTTAGTAAGCGGACAATAATAGATAACGTTGTCTAGATTGATCGGTGCTATACCGCGAGAAAGGTTTAGATATAATATATCAGAATAGAAGAGAAGGAACTATAAATAGATAGTCAGCCTCCTTCCCGGTCCTAGTAAGGACTCCTAACGACCCTTTATACCTACCTACCTTCCCCTACCTCTTCTGAGCGCTTTAAGAAGGTCGAATAGATAAGGGTCGTAAGACAAAGCGTAGCCTATTAATACGAGGATCTACCAACCTATCTATAACAGAATTCATAAAGGAGTCACGAGTAAGGCCGACACTATATACGGCATTTCTCCCATTAGATCAAAGCGTTTTATATTCGGATAAGTTTATAGTCTGCCCTACTACGCCTTACCAGAAGAGGACTATAGTAAAGGAATCGTCTCCGAAAAGGTGCTTAGCGTAGGTATTAACGTCCAGTCGGGTAAGATATTATCATACGCACGGTAGTACTGACCCTCCTAGGAATCTCCTATAGTCTAGATTCCTCGGTCTTCTTTACTACGCCTCGCTATAACAGTGAAATTGTAGTAAGATCGTCCACAGAAGATCACTTAACGCAGACACTAGCGTCCAGGAAAATAATAACCTATTATCCGTTAAGTGACGCTAGCCTATTCAAGGCCACTAAAATTCGAAGCTCTTACGAAAAAGAATCCGGGAATAAGACATTCTTCGTTATAGGCGGGGCGTAAGAGTAGTAAGTACCAATAGATACATAAGTGTAGCGAGAGATTGTGATCAGCACTAGCTCAGAGAGCGCCGCGTCACAATCGTGCTCGACCGACCAGGTCGTAGATCGAATCTCCTCGCAAGTCAAGGCTCTCTCCCCAGGCCAATCGTAGAAGGCTACGCCGTTGCAGCGGGCAATACAAGCACATACCGAAGAAATAGGGACTAGAGGGTAGATATATAAGCCGTTGCCCAAGTCAAATCACAGGGTTACAGCGCAGCGGTCTAATTTAAGGATCAGGGCGACCAAGGCCGATAGATAGATCTATCTACAGCGAGTCGAGTGGAGAAAAGGCGCGCAGGCGATAACGAGGAACTTAGCTAAAACAGGGAGGCGCAGGGGGGAATAATACCGTGCGATCCGGAATTACGGTATCATTTCACCGATGGTATGACGGGAGAGAGAAGAGTGCAGTCAAGCAAAGAGGGGAGGACGGTGGAGCGACGCACTGGAAGTTATATAGTTCAAGGGTCTGGCTGGCAGGCGGTCGGATATGGCAGATTCCCGTTGTGGGATAGCCGGAGGCGCCAAACTACTTCGGGGGCCGCTAAACCAGATTGGAGTCCGCTAAACCAGAATAGGGGTGGGTGGGGCCTCTGCCATTTCAGGAAAAGCGTAGACGCCAAACCAAAGTGGGATGGACCAAGCCCAAACGGGACGGACGCCAAACCCCATCGGGGGGGGGCGGCCGAATCCGGCGCCCTCGGCACAAATGCTTTTTGTACGATTTATAACCTTATACTAAGTTCGTCTATAGCTTTAGTATCTATAGATCCTTATCTTTATTTAAGATATACTCTAACTATATATAACCGGTCAGTATTAAATAGGTATTTGCTTAAATTATATATACTAATATTTAGTAAATAACTAAAATAAGTTTAATTAGCTATAGTATATTAAAAGTCTAAGCTATAAGATACGACATCGGTAATTTAGATTTTTTTAATATTATAGTATTATAGACCCTATCTATAGTCCTAATATAAATTAACCCTATAAATACGTCTACAGCGTTAAAAATCGAATATAATCTATTATTATATTTTTTATAATATATTATTACTCCAACACTTAGTTACTCTATAAGATAGACTAAGGATTAGTTAATATAAATATTACTACTAATTATTTACCCTAAATATATTAAGTAAATAGTTAAGTCGATTTACTATCTATTAGCGTTATAATATAGAATATAAAAATATAGTTTAGGAACTAGCCTAGACTTTAAATAACCTATATTCCCTAAGTATACTTACCTAACTCCGGTCTAGTATAGCTAGACTTAATAAATACCTCTATCGAATTAATATTATATAGATAGATTAGTATATATATAGATAAGTAAGTAAAACTATAGAGCACTTCCTCTTTTGATATTAGAAGTAGACTATATACCGGATGGAAATATTATAATATATTATATTTACTAAAATAACCTAACTTTCTTCCTAGATAAGAAATCGCTTTTAGATAACTAGAACTAGATACCGAACTTAGAAATAGTATAAATCTTAATACGATTCGCAATCGCTATAGGCTGACTTAATACCGCTTAACTATATCGACTAATATAATAATACCCTTCCCCTAAATTAACCTATACTAACTATCTTATATTAGAGATAGTAGACGCGCTTTAACTACTAAGGATAGGATATTAAATACTTAAAGAAGCGCCTTTAAGCTAGTATACTAATAAAATTACTAACCTACAAAGACCCGCGATAATATTAATAGCTAAGATTTTATATACAAAAAGGAATAATATACAGGCTCTAAGGAGGTACGATATATATAAACTAGGATATATATTAGTAGATTAGTAATAGTTACCCTTTTAGCTTAGCCGCCGGGCGTTAATAAATTATATATATATACCTAAGCTAGTATTAATAAAGTACTATAGTTTATTCTATTTTAAATCCTCTAAGGCTTATCCTAACCAGTATACTTATTATCGACTCTTAAAGTGATCAAATATCTCTTTCACCTAATAACTAACTTATTAATAGAGTAGGCACTAGTGCTTACACTTATCGTACACGGGATAGTGCAGTAGCTAGCAGCCAAGCAAAGAGTACAGAACCCGAAATCTGTTTTGCCCCTAAAAGAACCAGGATTCTTAGGGGAGGGAAAACTATTCAGCCTGATAATTCCTTTCCTTAACAACGTCAAGTCAATCAATATTGGCACTAGCTTCTTCGTTCTAGAGCGGAAGCACACAAGGCTTCTTTCTTCTATAATCTCGCTTCCGATTCGGAGAAAAAGGGGGGGGTTGTTACTAATTAGGCGGGGATTTAACAAATATATCCCGGCCCCCACCTCCCGTTATGCTTTCTGTTAGATTAGAATAGAATAAATATAGAGCCTAGCTAATATAAGACTACACCGCCGCTAAGTGCGATTAAGAAATCTGGATTTTTATACGGATACGGCTAGCGATAGCCATATCGGGTTATAGACGTTATCGATCAAAGCACATTATTACTCCCACAGTTCATACACGCGAGACTAGGGCCATACAGTTAATCACCAGAGCCGGATAAACCGCAAGCCTCTCAGTGTTAACTCCGCTTTAAAATCATATATCAAGCCCGCCTAAGACAGAAGGTCAATAATAACCCAAATATACCCATGATATAATAGGCATATTGTGTAAAAGCTTATAGCTCGTACCCACATAAGCCTTTAGCTAATTTGTTACGTTTAACATAAGAGAATCATTATTCTACGAGAAGAATTATTTATTATACGATAAGAATCTACACAACCTCAGGCTAGTCTATGATCCTCTTCAACAAGGGTAGATGGGAAACCTAACCGACTTTGGAATTAGTACGCACATTCTGGTTGGAAACTAGTTTACATACCTAAGCTTCAGGTATCCGTGATTTTTTCAGACCCACGTTTTATAAAAAGGGAATTCCAAGGGAGGCTTCTAAGAGAATAGAAGTCGGTCGCATAAACGGGGTCGAGTGTAATCGTTTCAATGTAACTATCCCGAGGTTGGGGGCCCTTAGTTCCAGGAAGGAAAATATGTATATCCGTCATGTGATCACGGTTGTGAGTGTGTGCGGGAGGTGGCTTTGGATCAGTCCGCATGATCCTGCGTGAGCATTGGGTCTGATTAATAACAAGTGAGGGTTGCATACAAACTTTGAAATTTCTACAAAAGGAGAACTCTCTATATGTCGAGAAAAAGTGGAGCAGTTACTTACAGCTGTCTCCTATTGGTCTCCTTCGGTCCCCGCCTTTCTATGTGTTTTGTATGTAATTACGGGTTCCGAGACAATACTGTCAAGTCACTCTCAGTATCCCATGGACCCTCTAAGACACGGAGGAATTGGTCCCATCCACATATCAACTATGGATCAGCTCTGGAGAGGTGTATTTAACATGTTCTCTGCGTGCCACTCATTTTATCTACAATCAATCAATCGCATATTTCTGATGATTCTGGTAGTCCTCATTCGCCACCATGTTTACTAGTTCGTACGCTTTTAGCTGGCTCTGACAAAGTCTTATGGAAAACTCACATGTTGTATAAATGCTCCACTGCCAATCAAGTAGCCTTCTTTTCTCTCAGTTCAATCAGTTTGAGGGCAGAATCGATGATAGACTCCTCAAATGGGCGATATCCAATGCCCAAGATGCGCTTCGACTTTGAGTTGTCGACATCATAGACGTGTGGGCCTGGATAGTTCTTTCCCGGCTGCCCGACTGGTACCTGCTTCTTATAGGCCTCGGGGATCAATGGAGATGCACGCAGCACATCCGCTGTTTTCTGGTAGCTGTATCGCCCACTAACAATAAAGAACCTCTCGTTGCCGGCCTCTGGAACCTCGAGGGCGCGGACATGTGCCGTTGCAAGGTCACGGACATCCACAAAGCCCCAAAAGTCCGTACTGGGCACATCTTCCAGCTCGCCAGAGAGAAAGCGATTCATGTCCCAGGCACTAACGTTCGGGGCTGAGAAGGAAACGGCATGTGCGGGAGGGCCAAAGACCATTGGAGGACAGAGTACGGCGAGGTCGAAATGCGGCTTTCGCTCCCTTACGAAGCTCCAAGCAGCTTTTTCGGCGAGCGCCTTCGAGGCCACGTATGCGGTTCCGGCGTCAGCTGTTTTGGCGTAGTCGTAAGTGACGTCGTTCCAATCCGCCTCGTTGTAAACATGTCCTGGCCAGAAGCCCTTGGTAAAGTTGACCATGGCGGCGAAAGATGATGTCAGAACAACTCGTCTGGTGTCTGAACCATGCGTGGCCACAGATTCCAGTAGGCCTTCTGTTCCCTTGATTGCAGGGACAAGCATCTCGGCCTCGTTATCCTTGATAGTCAGTGTGAAAGGGCTAGCAATATGCAGAACCTGTGTATCACATTTGTTAGTAATTTGATCAGAACTTGACTGCCTATATATAGAGATACGGTGCGAATCGTAACGTTGATAAAATTAAGTGTTGGGTGGTTGGAATCACATACCGCATTGACACCTTTGACTGCTTCGTCAAAGGCACCTTGAGCAGTCATATCTGGGACCACTACCACGGAGAGCTCACTTGAGATCTGAGGAAACATCTTCAGGAGGGCGTCGGCCGAGGCTTGGGACCGTACGGTCCCTCGCACACGATACCCGCTTTCCAGAAGACTTGCCACGGTCTGAGTAGCAATGAAGCCGTTCGCTCCTGTGACGAGGATGGTATTCTCAGATGAACTCATGTTGATTGCGTGGAAGGAGAAACGAAGAAAGAATGCGTAGAAATCTTTTGCAGGAATGTCTTTCGAAGAGCAGAAGCCTACTGTATTAGAGTGACGAGAAGAAAATTCCAGTCATCTAAAAGAATGAGGTTGGTCTTTATATAACCCCGAACGAGGGATCACTGAGCAGCAGCGAAGGCCGGGAAACTCTATCCCTTTCGCTCTCGCGCCGTCTCTGCTGCCACATTTTCTGTGTGGGGCCATGATGCATCTCACTTCCGCTGACATACGGCCGCATGGGCTCCACCGTGCGGCCGCACCCACCGGACTACCCACGGCTCCGTCCCGCTTGTGCATCGACTAGAACCAAGTAATTCCCTAGAAATAGTCATTAGAGAAATGAAAAGAATGGAAACCACTCTCATCTGCAGGGATGGTACTCACCTGCAACCCGCCACCTCTTTTCGATGGTGCGGAGAAACCCCGTGAGGATGTCTAGCGATCGAGCCATCTGTTCACTCCCATTTTCGTTTAGGTACCAGGCTGCTGTAGCTGCGCCTTGATAGAGACAATCACACACGAGAGGGCTCAGGGTGGCAAGACTTGCTGGTTGGGATAGCTGTAATCGCTCTCCAAAGCGAACAATCTCATCCACCATAGCGTGAAACTGGCCAAGTGCTAAAGCCTGCATCTCTGTCTCTTCGGCGCAGTTCAGGCGTCTGTTCGTCTCAGTACAGGCGTAAATATTGAGAAGCACTGTCTTAGCACTGAAAGCCATAGCATAGGCAACGTTTAGGGCACCCGTATGGTCTGACTCCAGCTCTGCTTTTAGCAGCTCTAGCAGACTGTTCAAGGTTCGAAGTAGTTGCATGGCAGTCGTAAACTGAAGTGACCCAGTGAAGGTATGATCATCTCGATGGTCGATGATTCGCCCCAGCAAATGGGCGACTTGGCAGGTACGCGCAAAGTGGTCGGTAGCCAATTTGGTCGCCGATTGCACGAAAAGGGGCAGGCTGGGAGCTGGCTCTCCTCGGTCCCAGCTGTCCGTGTCACAGGGGAGGATTTCGTCTTCGGAGAATTCCCCCGCAGACAGCGGCCGGCATTCGAAGCCCACGCTAATATGTCTATCACCAGACGTGCGTAAGCAGCGCAAATAAAAAAAGAGAAACATAACATCCGGGGATTAAGGGGTGATTTACAGGGTAGCTTACCTTTCGAGCACCAGCACCGCACACCATGTTCGTCTCAGTTCCTCCATCTCGCCCCAGGTTGTTGGCAGGCGATTCGTCGGCGATGCATGCGACTTGTCGTGCAAGCCAATCAGATGGCCGAGTTTTCCACACCGCCCGATCGACATGTAAGCAGCCGGGTACATGCCATGACCAATCTCGTACGCCGAGATCAAAATGGATGCTTGCAGCACGCTGATGGAGAAGAAGCCACAATCCTCCAAGACGGTAACATAGTCCTTCACGAGTCGATATAACGGGGGGGGGCGCAAAACCAGGATCGTGTTCTGGAGGGCAGGAAATCAGCTTCATGGCCACAAGGAGCGTCGCGATCCCTGGCTCTGGGTGCACGGCAGGTGCCCGGGTTTCCTGGTAGATCCTCTGCTTCGAGACTATGGGTAGCCACAGATGAATCGTGGCGAAGTAGACATTGACGACCTCCTTCATCGCTATAGCCGAGCCTAGTTCAGACAAGAGCCTCTGCGGTATAGATACGAATGGCAGTGCCAGAGAATTCACCTCCTTGCGGAATACCGCGTTGTCGAGGAAGAAGGACGACAAAGGCAAGGAAGCTATGTGGCGTGCCTCAGAGGATTCGTGGGATGGAGGCCAAGAATCGAGTCCGAAGTCCATATGTTCCTCTCTAGAACGGGAGACTGGCTGCGAAATGCTAGAACCCGCCATTGGGAGAGCGCCAGCTGAGCTCCGTGTGGTCCCGGTAGACGAGCCGCTTTGTAGAGCCGTTTCCAAAGCCGCCACCTGTGTCCGCAACCAGTTGATCTCGTCGTTATTATCAGCCGTGTACGAGTACTCGCAGTCCCGACCACTGCGGCGGCAGGTTCCGCATTGCGGAAGCCGTTTGTCGCATCGGCGCTTTTGCCTACGGCAAAACTGGCAAGCCTGGTGCGGCTGCTCCGGACTAGACATGGAACGAGATAGACCAGCGGAGTGGGATGTAACGCGACTCATAGTATATCCTGCAACTCCTGTTGCGGAGCAATGGGGTTTTTAGGATCAGGTTCTAGCGTGCGGATGTGCGGACGTGCGGCCGCATGTCCGGGATAAATAATTAGAGTTTACTGAGCCTAGGAGAACGAATCATAGGGCCGGTAAGTACTCTAAACCATTTATGACTCCTTCCGCATTAATCCGATCTACAAAAAAGAAGGCCCACTTCCCCAAGTCTTTCTCGTTTTAAATTTAGTCTTGCTTACTTATTAAAACTAAGCTATCACGATGACTCACGAGTCAGGGAAGAGGACTCATTCCAAAGATTAGCCACCCTCTTTTCACTCTGCATAGTAGCGAGTTCTTAATACATCAGGCTATACAGCACAGTTACTTTCTTAATCTCTCGACATATTGACGCTAGTAGACGTAGGGTTATCATTAATGATACTACCGCTATAAATCCTAGTTTGATCATACACCTTAACCCTGCGCGACAGTCCCGCCAATGGCCATGATGGGCACTGCTGTGGTGAAGTTCTTCACATCACCATGGATTGCCTTTCCTTCCTCTGAAGTGGCAGCCTTCTGGAACGAAATAAGGCTATCCCATCGGAGAATAGTATAGACCTGGTATGGGCTTTCTCCTCCCAGCTTGATGACCTCGAAACACTTTAGGCCTTCTGACCACCAGGCCCTGTGGGCGGTTTTAGTCACATTCTGTCGTACAGCTAGGGCAATAAATTAGACAGGAGCTCTTACTTCTCTGCTAACGGCAGATGCTTCTTCACATAGTATTCGAAATCGAAGTCGTGACCGATAGGGTACTGAATGATGATGGTCGCCATTGGATTGTGTGGGTAAAATATTTACCTAAATGCCTAGGAAGAAATGATAGGAAGATGTTGAAATAGAAATAGGATTTAGGAGAGGCGCAATGATGATATCGCGCGAGGTATTTATAGGCAAAGGGCTTGCGTGATCGTGGTAGTCTTTGATTGAGTTCCCAGGTTTGGGCGGCGGGCGTTGGTGGCAAAGCGGATAGGCACGATCAAGCTTCCCAGCAGACAAAGAAAAGTCAAGTTGACGGGATGATTCTTCGGATCAAAAAATGACTTTGTTCACCACCAATCGAAAATTATTGGAACACCCTCAGGTTAAAGCAGCCGTACTCTGTACTCTATGCCTCATTTTCAATACCCCTGCCTAAATGTTTCAAAGTCCTGCTCTCACGATTAGCTGATCAAAAAAGATATAAGAAAGTACAATCAAAACTGGCTGCTACTGGGTTACTTAAAGCTTGAAAAATTGTCCTCTTCATTATTTCCCCCCAAATAACATCATTCTTGGTCTAACAGCCTGATTTGGACTAGTGCATCCTGGAGCCAGCGTGACTTGATTTGCCGCTTGAGGTGCTGAATTCTGATCTCCCGCCTTGCGTGTGATGAGCAATGAGCCGGTCGTTGTAATCATTGAGTTCCTGCGCTCGGTTCCTCCTTTGGCGGCCTCTTTTTTCCTTGCGCTTGTCTCGGCGGCTCCTAATGATTGGTACTTCTGCCGACTCTCCCCTAGAAGGATACCTTCGTTCCGGCTTCGCCGTGGAACACAACACTCCTTCATAGATTTCGGTTGCCGTTGACTCTAAAGAGAATATCAGCTGGACGCCCAGGGTAAGAAGCAAGGAATAGGAAGACCTACCGATCTTGCTTTCTGTTCAGGATCAGCAGTTGTCTGAACGCTCACCGCATAAGTTAGGTTGACAGAGTTTTTGAGAACATAGTTGGAAGTATACAGCTCAACGTTTGGTGTGGAGTCTGCCATCATTGCTACCAATAGTTATTTAGAGAACACAGAGGCTAAAAAGATCTTATATTTGCGAGTTTAAAATAATTGAGGAATAAGACGCAGCTAGAAGCACGTAGGATAGAGCCTCTCCGCGGCCTTGTGATAGACTTCGCTAGATTGACCAAGCGGCCCGGGCTCTTTTTCGCGTAGACGGGCAATTTTGATGAGTAGGCCGAATAAACGGGGTGTGGATACCTTTGTGACCCTTGAGCTCGGGAGCTACACCCTTAATAAACAGTATATCGGAGGGGTAAATAACCGGAATCTTACTCCTCGTTTAGGAGTGGCCGCTTAACGCTACTCATAAATGGTTATAAGGGCAACATCTATTAAGGTCTACAGTATGTAGAGTATAGAGCAGAGTGGAGAGAGTTGTATTGGGAGAGAAGGGAGCAAGCTCCCATACAAACTACCTAGCTATCGAGGGGGTATGCCTAAGGCACCTCGGCATATAAAATATACCCCCCCTAGGCTTAATCCCGAGACAGAAACCATAACTTAAAGCTAGTATTAATTTCATATTTCCGGCTTGTTGGTATAATAGTGTATATATATATAATATATCAGTAAGGCATAATATAGAGGGAAGAGAAGTTATATTTATTTTACCGGTACCATCTAAGAAATCCTTGGATATATACTATATAGTAGAATTATTGATATAACTCGCCTCCTAGTATAATAGTGAGATAATATAGATATCATAAAGATATTATAGATTATCTTAGTTTTGCCTCCTAAAAGCGGTATAAAAGCATGTCCGATCTCTACTTCTGATGAAATAAAACTAACTTCTTAATTTTATCTGATTCTTATTATAACACTACTTCCTATTTAGGATAAGTATAACCTAACTAACATATCTTATATAATCCTATTATATAAGATTATATAAGATAACATTCCCCTGAATAATTATAGTCTATATTAGATTATAATACACTATCTGCTAAATTGCTCACAAGGAAGGTTTGAAACTTTTTTTTATCTTTCCTTTTATTAGATTAAGAGGCTATTAGTCTTTTTAATAGCGCCTAGATATAGATCTAGCTAGATAGCCCGGCTTCTATATCCTTATAGATTAGAGTCTTCCTCGGCTAGGTATTTATAGATCCGTATCTCCCTTAAACGACTTATTTTTTCTATACTATATATCTAAATAGGTTCTTATAGATCTATATCTTTCTATAGATTATATGTTCTTTACTAGTAGACCCGCTCTATATTTCGGAGGGGAGATATTATCTCTATATATCTCCGCTCTCTCCTTTTCTTAGGTTTCTATATTCTAAAAGTATTAAAAGAGAGAGGGAGGAAAATAATATATTTTATAAGCTTTCCCTATCTAGTATCTTAGGTCTATAGGATTATTATCGGGATAGGATAAGAGGGGGTTAATACTATACCTATCTATATAGATATAGATAGTGCTATCTTATACCTCCCTAGGCTAACTATAGAAGGTAGCCTATACCGATATACTATTAGATAAGATTCGGAAAGGATTGTATAGTTTTTATTTGGTTAGGGTCACTAATAACTAAGTACTATATAGTACGGAAACGATAGTGTATATAAATACAGAAACGGCCCCGCACGGAGCCGGCTAATAAGGCATAAGGCATGTTTATATAAGAAAAAGGGCTTCTGGGATCACAGAACTTCTATAATCTAATAGAATATTATAAGAAGCTAGTATATTTATTATTATTAGGGGTTTAATATCTTTTATTACTTGTGGCTAAGAGGACTATAGATATTTTCAATCTCGAAGTTAAATATATTCTACATATAAGTTATACCGGTTAGTAGCGGTAACTATCCTAGAGGTACCTTATATAGTTCTAGATAGAAGCCGAATCTAGTAGAAAAAGACTACTAGAAATATTATAGTATATAAGCTAGAGCGTAATTAGGGGGTATAATTTTTACACTAGTAGAAGGTAGCGGGCGACTTAGGCTATAGTAGAACTTAATTTAATTAAGATTTACCTTTATTTCCAAGAAATTAGTAAGATATAACGGAGGTTAATACCGATAGATAATAAAGTAACCTTAGATAAAAGTATAGCGGTAACTAGGCTAGTATATCTATATCTATTCTAAACTATATCTAAAGAATAAAAAGAAGTGAGGTTAATTAGCCTTTTTAATATTTAGGCGCTACTAGAGTATTATTAGCTAGGAATTATATAATATATCGTACCCTATATAACTAAGAACTATAATACTACTACTTTATTAATATCACTCTCTATTAATACTACTCCTACTTATATCGGGTAATTACTTAGGAGTATTCCGGGCGAATTAGCCGACCCGCCTTATTATAAGGCGCTTTAGATTTGTAGTACCTACTATATAAAGATATCTCTTTCTTTAATTTATAATATTATAGCCTTTAAGGCACCTTAGCTAATATTTAAGGGATTAGAAAGGGATTAATAAGAAAAAAAATCCCTTAATATAAGCGGTAGCCTATAGTTTACTAATTATATAAACTAATTATATAAGCTATTAATTTTATAGATAATTATAATACCTTAGCTTAGCGCTAGAGCTCCTTAAGATATTTTTATAGTTAGCTAGTAAGCGAAAGCGGGTCTAATAAGTAACTTACTAATAATTCTTAATCGCCGGTCGGTTAAAAGAGTAAAGTAACCGTTTTAGGGCGCTATATAGTATTCGCGAACTAAAACCTAGGATAAAGAGTAGCTAATAGTCCTCTTATATTACTATCTATATATCTAATTATTAAGCGGCCCGAAGGTAATTTATATATTAGTTAAAACAGCGACCGTTTATAGTATATAGTATAAAACGAAGAATAAATATATTAAGCTATATAGAACTAGGAAATTAAGGGCGATCTAGATAACTTGTAGCTGAATTTCCGCGAGTAGGGAAGTAGGCTATACTTAGGGCGTAGAGTTTTTAGCTAGTAGGGGCTACGTTAGCCGACTAGGGAATAGCGCCGGCGAAATAAAATTAGGAGGGAAGGGGGGGAGAGGTGTAGGAAAGAAGAGAGTTATCGTTAAGTAACGTACCGCGGCTTTATATAGATAGCGGCCGTCGCGAGACGGGCGGTGGGAGATAGTAGATCCCGATCGGGGCTAGCGTTATACACTATACCCGGTACGGACGGGCTAAACCAAAGGTAGACGGGCGCGATCCCGGATCCGGCGCCGGTCCTATGGGCACTAAACCCGAAGGAGGGGGCGGCCGAAACGGGCGGCGGCCCAGCAAATCGCAATTCTACTTAAATTATTCCGCGCTATAAATCGTAAGATAGGTATTTAAACTATAACCTTAATTAATACTCTAAAAGGTATATTTTTAATCTAGTAAGGATACTAAGAAGCGAAGCAGGAAGTGAAATAAGAGAAGCTCCTATTTAAGAAGAGACGCTATCTATATAGTAGTACTTACTTAAGGTATAAGGTTACTACTTACTATATTATAAATAAAGCGATTCGACTAGAGGGGTATACTTTTAATAAACGTACGCTAGAGAAAGCGAAGAAGAAATTAGTAAAGGACCTTGCCTAGAAGTAATAGTTAGATAAAGTAGTTACTAAAGCTTAGCTAAAGGCTAAATATACTAACTAGATTAGCTTTACTATTACTTACTAAAGATATAAAGCTATATAGATTAGTAAGTATATACTATCTATAGTAAAAAGTAATAAGGCCTCTCTTTATAATTAATAGATTCTCGATACTAGATCGAGTATATATATCTATAATAATAGGAGCTTATTTATTAACTTTACCCTAGATAATATAGAAGTTTTAACTAGAGATAGCACTATAAAGATACTTAGTAGAGGTATAGTTTATTTAGTAGGAAGATACTTAGTAAAAGGAAGGATAGAGATTATATTAAGTAATACTCTATACTTACTTAGATTCTATATAAATCTAGTATCGTATATAATACTAAGGAAGAAGGGTAGCCTTTAGTAT
Source organism: Penicillium desertorum (assembly GCA_028827375.1). Classification (NCBI taxonomy): domain Eukaryota; kingdom Fungi; phylum Ascomycota; class Eurotiomycetes; order Eurotiales; family Aspergillaceae; genus Penicillium; species Penicillium desertorum. The sequence continues at coordinate 7,637,624 of JAPWDO010000003.1, forward strand.
TAAAAGACAAATTATATATAGGACCCTAATAATAGACTTATAGTTAGTATATATTTTTAGGATTACTTTAACCTTTAGCTTTTTAATAAGCCTAGTAAAGCTCCTCTATAATAAGTATATACTATATAAATAAACGTATAGAACTTATTAAAGCTATAGGAATTAAAGGCTTCTTCCGAACTATAGTATCGGTACCTAGCCTATATTAAACTATATACTATAGTAAAGCTTACTAGTATAGTAGATAGCGTCATTCTTAAAGATAAGAAGTTAACGAAATAGTAATCTCTATATTAAATCTATAAGATAAGAAGTGCTCCGAGATAGATATTATAATAGCTAGTCGGAAGATCCTTTAGATAATTTAGAAGGGTATACTTTAATCTAATTTAACTACTACTAATATATAATAGATATCGCTAAATATCTTATTTCTACCTAGAAGGACTAAGGTTTTACTAGATTATAATATATAAAGTTAAACCGGAATACTAGCTTATAATAAAGGAGTCTATATAGCTAGTAAAGAACTAGTAGAAACTACCGATTAAGGCTTTCTACTATAATAATAAAGCTATAGTAGGTAGAGTAGTAGAGTATAGCCTAATAGCTAATAGTATATTATACTCTATTTAGATACTTAGAAATAAATAAATATATATAGAGATCTAGCGGGATAATTATTAGATATATATATATACTCGCTTTTAAAGGGAAGCTTTTTAAAGACTTATAGCTAGAATTTATAAACGCCGCTATATAGTTATTAAATCGTACGTTATTATATATTACTACTAAGAACTACTAGGTAGTTCTATAGGAAAAAGTTAGAAAAGAATTTATATTAGTAATACTAAAGACTAACCTATTAAATATTAGACTATATAGAAGTATAGTATACTATAGGATTAAGAATTAAGTATAGTCTAATAAGATATATCTATAAATAGAGATTAGTTTCTTAATAGGATACTATACCTCGAATATCTAAAAGATCTAGTTTCTATATAGTAAAGGTAAATTATATAAATAATATAGTTATTAATAAAACCTAGAAGTATATATCTAAATATAATTAGTATAAGCCGATTTTACTCCTACTAGTAAGATAACTATAAAAATTTACTACTAAAAAGATTATCTAGATAATTAACTATAAAATTGTTAGTTAATAGACTAGTATAATAGAGAAAAGTTAGGGTATATAGAATCGGGATAATCTCTAGTAGTATAATCTCTAGTAGGATAGTCCTTAGTAAATATAGGAGAATCTTTAATAAGCGTAAGATACTAAATTAGAAAACCTAATTTTAAATATAAATAATTTAGATAGCTTTATTTTAATAATAACTTTATTAAATAAACCTAATATATATAAAGAGGCTATAGAAAGTTATGAAAAATATGAATGGTATAAAGCCTATCTAGAAGAGGTAAAAGAATTAGAAACCTAAGGGACTTATAAAATTATAGATTTACTAAAAGATAAAAATATAACACCTATAAAAGGCAGATAGGTTTTTAAGAAAAAACTAATATATAATCCTATAAATATAAAAGATTTATATATAGTTAATAAAGATAAAACCTTTAGATATAAAGCTAGATAGGTTATATAAGGTTTCTATTAAAAATTAGGTATTAATTTTTTAGACACTTTTTCTACTATATATAGAACAGAAATATAGTATATAATATTAATTATAGTAGTTAATAGAAACTAGTCTATATTACAATACGATATTAAAAATACATTCGTATATGCTAATATAGATACTAATATATATACTATATTACCAATTGGTATATATATAGATAAAACTAAATACTACTATTTAACAAAAGCTATCTATAGTTTAAAATAAAGTCCTAGATTATGGTATAAATACTTATTAAATGCACTATTTAAATTTGGTTTTAAAGTGCTACCCTACGATAAGGGAGTTTATATAAATAATATAACTGGATATAGTTTAATATGTTATATTAATAATATATTAGCAATATATAAAGATATTAACTATATAAGAAATCTAATAATAAAACTAAAGACTTATATTAAAATTGAAGATATAGGGCCAATTTCTACATTTCTAGGAAATAATATAAAAATTAAAAATAAATATCTCTATATAAATCAAAATAAATATATAGAGAAACTATTAACAAAGTTTAATATAATTAATAATAAAGACTATAAACCTATTAAGATTCCTAGATAACCTGGTTTAAAACTATTTAAAAACTCTGAATATACCTCTAAAAATGATATAAATAAATACCAAAAACAAATAGGTTCACTATTATACTTAGTTTTAAAAACTAGGCTAGATATAACCTTTACTACTATATATTGCTCGCGTTTTATAAGTAAACCTAATAAAGACTATTTTAACGCTCTTAATAAAATATAGAAATATTTACTATATACAAATACTAAGGGTTTATACTATGATTATAATAGTGAAGATCTTATTTTAAAAGGTTATTATAATACGGACTAGGGAAATGATTTAAATGAGAGAAAATTAATATCTGTATATCTATTTAGCCTATCTCCTAATATAGGTATTAATAACCCTATCTTATAGAATTCTCAATTACAAAAAATAGTAGCTATTAGTAGCTATAAAGCTGAATATATGGCTCTAAGAGAAGCTACTAAAGAAGCTATCTATTTAGGAAGTGTATTTAATTATATAAATAATAGTTTAAATTTAAACTATACACCTACCACTCCTAATATACTAGTAGATAGTTTATCTACTAAAAAACTAGCCGAAAATCCTGAATTCTATAAAAGGACTAAATATATAGAAATGGCATTCTATTTCACTAGACAAGCTATTTTAAATAATAAAATCAAATTAATTTATATCCCTACTAAATATCAATTAGCTGATTTCCTAACTAAAAATGTTAATTTACAATTATATGAAAGCTTCGTCAATTTAGCTAGACTATATGACAGCTAATCTGTATACTAAGCTTCTCACTATACAGATTAAGGGGGGATATCATATTTATTACAAAGGATTTCAATTCAATTATAGGATTTAACAATTTTTACAAAATGCATTCATACAAATTTATCAATTATGAATTTAAAATACAGATTCTTTATTATAATAATCTTGTAATAATTCTTATAATGCTAAAAAGTTAAATGAAATATATATATGACACTAAAACTTAAAACTAAGATTTAAATTAAGATTTAGATTTAGATTTTAAATTATGTTACATTAACTATAAACAAGATTTTTAGTGTTACATCAATATAATAGATCTATATGAAATCATGATCTATATGAAATCCTGATTTATAATTAAAATTAAAAATCTAGATCTATATGAAATCATTAAAACTAAAAATCTAGATCTATATGAAATCATCATTTAATTTAAATATAACTATACATTTAACATAAATATAGGGTAAAAACCCCGGCATAAGTTAGTTTTTTATGCTTCATAGTTTTTTCTATCTGAATACATTGATTTATACTTCTTCCTATTTTTACATCGTTTACTTTATCAATTTGTTTTTCCTTCTCCTTCCTATTTTCCCCTATAACCTCCAAGAGCCGGGTAGGTAAGATTATAGGTATAGAAGATATCACTAAGCTATATAATCTCCGGTATACTAGGGCTAAGGCTTTTAATAAGAGTGGTAAGTGTTACTTAGTTCTATTAACTACTACGTAACTAACCTCCGAATAGACAAGGTAATAGACGGTCTCTAGAACGTTATATTATAATACGTAGATATTCGTACTTTCGTTAAATATTATAAAGTGGACGTCGATATTAATATCTAAGGTATTATACGAAAGACCGGGTCTTAAACTCCGCTAGTACGATTCGCTTATTCTTTAAATATATCGATTAACCTAGATAGGCTATATAAACTATTAACCGTAGAATCTCGCTCCTTTAATAAGCTTTTAGTGGTTCGTATAGTATAGGGCAAAGTTAACGAGCGCAAGCGGAAGTAGGAAGATCGCTAGGCTATATAGGAATACGCCGAATAGTTATACTAAATCATCTTTAGCTACCTTAAAGAAGGAGCTATTTCTAAGCACTAGTATAAATAGTAGGAGAAGCTAAGAGTCACTCGAGATCGGGTAATAGAAGCTAAGCGGAAGTTTAATAAAGCTATCCGTAAACTATATAATTAGAAGTAACGATAATAGAATAAACGAATCCGCGAGAATCTAAAGCGGTATAAGAACGAGCAACCTATTATTGACCTAGAGCGGCAATTAGTAGGAAAGCTAGTAGATATAAAGGTAATAGGGGCGTTAGAACACACCGGATTTATAACTTTAGAATTCACGATAGTGATTGACACTATACTAACTATACTAAGTATAACTATTAAGGCGGAATGTTAGCGTCGGATTAATACGATAAAAGTAGTGACTACTTTCTGTAGCGTTAAAGAAGGGCGTCCTACGCCTTAGCCGACTAAATCTTATCGCCGGCCTACTACCGACGATATTTTATATCCCCCTATAAAGCGGTAACAGCACTTAGAGAAAGACAATTCTAAGGTTATTCTCTATAAAGCGATAGAATCCGTACGGATTAAATCTCGGGTAAATCGACCCACGATCTACTTTCTCTATATCGGGAATCCTAAACTTTCGCTTAAAGACCGAGTCGTAGAATACACAACGTTAGGCTCGCTTACTAGACATTTTCTACGGAAGTATATAAATCCTCCCTAGCCTATCGAGGGCGTTGCGTGTAATATCTATAAGAATCTGTCTCTTTAATAGAAATTATTACTTCTGAACCACGCGGAGGATGCCTATAGGATAGTCGTACGCGGTCGCGCTTAGCAATAGCTTGCGTCTTAGTTAAACAGTGTAAAGTTAGTTGCTATAGCATACTAACACTAATAATTTCGTCTCTGTAGCGATTATGAAATCCTCTCACGTTTGCCTTTACGTGTATTCACCTTCGCTTCTGCCTCCTTTATTTAATTGAACTACTCTTAATACTAGATTAGACTAGCCTTTTGTCATAAAGCCAAGTTGCTGATATCAGGGGTGATAGTCCTCAGAATTAGGACCAGGGAATATTTTGAATCCTTGGAGCCTTAGCTACGTAGAACATTTCCATCATTCTAGAGGCATATAAGATAAACATTGAAAGAATCAGTATTCATATCCTGCTATGTCGATGTTCCATGCTATTGTATAAATATCAGTCCATTGTCTACCTAAACGAGGAATAGTTGACTAATAATGGAAATAACGCAGATACAGGATGGATCGAAATCAGTTTCACCACTTCGCTCTTAATGACTAATTCTCAAACCCTATTCCAAAACACGCTAATCCATTTCCGGCTTGGTTCTGTTTTAAGTATTGAATCGTATTGAAAGATAATATCACGTGATATAAGGAGCTTTAAATTACTTGTAATACTCGTACTAAAGATAACGGTATCTCGTCCTTCACTCGCTCTTTTGACGACTGTCCTTTTGCTCGTTTTCAATCTCTTGTCAGCGATCTTGACTAAGTGGTAAGGCTAATACCTTTCAAGTGGTATGCATTACTCCAACCTATTATAAAGAAGATCGTTTAGGGAAGTTGACAGATAAAGCAGAAATTGCTATGTAAAAATGCGATAGTCGAGTATCCAGCTTGTTTTGTCAGTGTGGACTGGTATGTGGTTGTCTTTTCTGCAATCAGAAGGGCTCTTAGGTTATTATCTGCAGGGCAATTGAGAGCATTAAAACCGGGCGTCGCCTTGCAGAGTCACGGTTCCCAGGCATGCATGTTGCTGCCAAGGGGCAACGGGGTGTTGCTGGCGTGTTCGGCGCACAAACAGTGAAGAAGTATTTGCCTTTCTAGCTGAGTAGTGGCACGGCGTTTAGCGATGTGCTTTTCACGGTTGCATTACATATGTCTGGTATGGCATCAGTCGTGTTATGGATTTGAACGATAAATACTCGGTCCATACTTATGATACCCAATCGTGTTCTTTCACATAATGAATACATCCGAATCAACAAATTCAATTTATTTCAAGATAAACAACGCCTATACCGTTCATAGAAGTTATGCATACCGAAAATAATGCGCCAATCTCATCTGCGTAAAGAGAACACCCAATGTCCTTTAGAACATTAGGCATGGCAGGAGCGACAGAGTCCTCTTTTCCGACCACCATATTTTTTGTGAGGGGATCGCATATGCTCTTTCAACTTATCCCTTCGGCCATAGGATTTGCCACAGCCTTGAATGGGACACATGAAGGCGGAGGGAGATAGGTGCTTGTCCTTGATATGTCGCCACAACGATGTATCACGAGCGAATGTTTCCCGACTCATGCAACCGATCCAGTCGCATACAAAAGAACCGGCGTTTTCTTTCCTTTGGGGGGGAATAATATGTTAGAAGCAGGAATTTCATTATACAAGCGAAAATATTATATAACAGACCAACTTACTTAGCCCTGGGCGTGGAACTGGGTGTAAAACAGCCACAAGGCGCACCACCATCTTTCAGATCGTTGGCTCTCAGTGGTCTGGCCGTGGATGATTGAGAGCCATGTTGTTGTTTGTTGTTCAAATCGTAGCTCTCAAAGCCCATCCACCAGTTGTTTGCAGTGTTTCCAGACTCAGTTGGGACGATATGCTCTCCTGCCCATTTGATCATTGATTCTAAGCCGAGTTGAGTTGATATGGTGGGCATCGCTAAAGCGAGACCATCCCCGGCACATGGAGTGTGCATAGGGTCAAATGCGGATACAGGGCCTGGAATTGGGCTATTTTGCTCGAGATATCGCTGTTCATATTGAAGAGAATCAGGAGCATATGGCATATTTCTAAGTCGAGGGTCATTCTCAAGGGAGAAAGCCTCGAGGTAAGTGTTGAAGGGAGCAGGTGTCATAGCGATTATGGGTGGGGATGAGTATGCCCAGGAATTAATTTGTGATATTGCCTTGAATTCATTAACCGTTGATTCTTATATAGCCTTCTAGACCTTGGCGGTTTCAATAAACGATGAAGTTTGATTCATTGCCACTTTACAAGGCGGGAGTTTGACGTATTTCAATGTACACGAATGATTTAAATCTAGCAAAGCGGCATCGCTATCCCATCCCCTTTCATCCATTATCGAAGGGCCATATGCAAACCGACATTGAATACCATTTCACTGACAGAGCCTGGACCTGACAACAGGACGTGGCTGTTGATTGATAGCAGCCCCCGGGCTATATTGATTCCCGAACGACATGCATTCCTACTGCAGCTCATCAGGACTACCGCATCGAACGAGGCCACGTTGTATGAGCTTTTCCAAGATTTTCACAAGCTATACACGGCAGGTCATATCAGTCCGTAAGACGAGCAAAACCTCCCGCCAGTGCTCATCACAAGGGTAAAGGAAGCCGGTCATGGATCAACATGGAGATCTGGCCTCTAAGCCAAATCGGGGTATGGTCATTTTCTCGCGTCAATTCTCCCTCTGGAATCTTCGGTATCTTGAGAACGGAAGTTCAAGTCATCAGCTACCTCCAAGTCGTCAGCCATTAACTCAACCAGGCTTTGATCTAATTCCGCATTTTGCAAAGTTGGGAGGATAAGGCGTCTCCAGATATAGTGCACTTCTGCCGGTATCTTGACCCTTGGCTCCCGACGGCCTGCTCCCAAGCCCATGAGATCCTTTTTCATCCAAGTTTTGAATTTGCTCTTCAATGAACTAGACGGCGAGGGATTGCGGCATTCTGGTTCAAACGCGTCCTTTTCCTGCCATTTTAGGTACAATGATAGAGCAACGTTTAGGGCCGATGCGCCTCGGTCATCTCTGAGCATTATATCTGGCTCCTGCTCCATCAGGATAGTGAACAATCGGGGGAGTGCGCTATAGGCACCCTCTCCCACTTCGTACTTCCCCAAAGTGGAGTCAAAGAATAACCCGTAAGTGTCCAGCAAAACGATAATCGGAGACCTGCCACGATCATCGATTGCGTTGATTGATGCCTGGCACCGCAGAAGGTCGTGCGCAGTATCGTTCCGTTGTGCTCCTACCGCAACATGGAGAGGGGTCTGGCCCTTATTGTTGCGTGCATGGACATCTGCACCCGCACGAACTAGTTCTGTGATCCTCCCTGGTACAATCCAGTCGTCATCTGCGGCATGATGAAGTAGAGTGTCGCCGTTGCTGTCCGCCTCGTTGATATTCGTCGTGTAATTGATAAATTTGCGAAGAGTGGCGAGATTTGAGGCAAGTGCTGCGTAATGCAAAGCGTTTAATCCCTCTTTGTTCGGGATCGACTCGTCAGCTCCAGCAATAAAAAGAAGCTCAGCGACAGTCCCATCCCCTTTCGCATATGCTTCTTCATGCAGGGGAGTCATCCCCTGCGCATCCTGAACATTGACTTCAGCACCATGTTCAACTAGCCACCGTACCCAATCCTTGTCCTGTCTCTTCACGGCTCGGTGAAGGAGGGTGCCGTCTTTCGCGTCGCGTTCGCTCAGATTCATCCCCCAGCTCACAGCCTCGGGTCTGCTCTGGGTTAACGCCTGGTGCGATGGTAACAGGGACAGGTCCTCTTCCTCGTCACTGCGTTCACCTGCGCGTCCAGAATCGGTGAAGCCTTCCCCTATATAAAACCTAAAAATCGACCTTGACTCAACTCTCCCGTTGGCCTGGATACTCAAAACAACGTCATGTTTGGTCAAATACGGCAGTTCCTCGTCAGCGTCGGCGTCGAGGCTTTGGGAACCTTGCCCGGGGACTGTGGGGGCGGAACATGGATAATTGTATCGTCGACAGCGGTTGCACTTTTCTGCAGGCCATCGCCTGTTGACTGGCTCGCACTAAACGGCTGAATCAGCTTGGCTTCGACAATATTTGCTCTGGAGAAGTCCACCACCTTTTGCTTGTCAATGCGACATCGCGTACATTTGGCAATTGGTTTGGCAGGCATGGCTTGTATGCTTGGGTTCAGAAAAGAACACTCACAAAATCGTGCCGCAATTAAACCGTTGGAATAAAGTGGAAAGTTTGCGGTTCATTTATATCTTCCTTCGCCGGATGATCTCTGCCAACTGCAACAACGCGAGGCTGAATGGCCAAGTGGGAACATCGCCACAATTGGCGGGCGCAGGTCGCCAAGGTGAATACAGGTCAAGTCATGCTTGCTTCTTTGCCAAGTCTTAAATTTACATACAATAGGGGTAGGCTGTACGGTAAAGTAAACGGAAAATTTGTGGGGTATCTCGTTCCAGGGATGTGAAGTGACCTGTATCCACGGTCTTGATTTGAGTTCTGTAGGTAATTAAGCAACTTCAACTATCAACAGACATTCAGAATGCCAATTAATTTATCTGGTTCATCATAGTCACTTCCTGTAACTTGCTCATTGTTTTGCTTTCTCCCTCACCATTCCAAGGCCTGATGTCGGATCATTCTGCTGATCGGACCTCCACTTATCACCCCAATCCAATAGATAGCAGATCAAATCTCACCCAGGTTTACGTGGAGATGAATAGAGTAACTCAATGCACATTGCAAACACAGCAGCCACTGCAAACTTCTATAACATGATCTCAAGAACAGCCTGAATAAAATGCACCTTCTGGCCAAAATCCCCGCGTGTGTAAATACATTAGTTCAAGAAATAGAATTCAGGTGCGAAACGGTCGTCGTGTCTTCTACCTGTTTAGTTGGAACCACCGACAGCAACTCTTTTGTGTACGCCGCAGCCGTGGCGGCAGCATATCCCTGCCAGGCCTTATTCTTGTGCGAATCGGCATAGTCAGATATTCCCCGGATTACCAGACAGGGGAAGTTGTCCATCAGCCCGGCTGCCTCCATCTCAAAGCAGAGGATATTATACTCCCGGGCCAGACGGTCTCTGGTACAACCGTCCTTCAGGACCCAGTTACCGCTTGCGATGACGCCATAATGAATCTTCGGACTGTGTTTGCCTCGGGGCGTTCGAGCCATTAATCTGTGCTGGTCGCACTCATCGCAAGTAACCCCTGATGAAGTATGGTGATACTCTGGGTGAAATAGGCGGTCCTGATCTTGCGGCATGAAAGTCGGATTCATGATTTCCGAAAGGAGACGAGGGATCTGGCTCCCATGGATAAGATGGTTCGCCTGAAGCTTCGAAAGCGCAGTTAAGAGCACACGAGGTGGTTTATTCAATGTGCCAGTTCGCTCAAAGACACCATCTCGGATCGTCTTGCCGTAGTCATATTGCACCACTCCTCCGAATGCCGTAGTTGGTTTCCCGACGACAACATCGCCCAGTCGGATATCTGCCAGGCTAGGGGATCCACCACCGATACCAACCATGAGTCCGAAGCGGATTGATCGGAAGCTGGAAAGCATCTGGATTGCGATAGCTGCGGCTGGGCGGCGCCGACAACACCAGTCGGCAGACAGGCCACGACAACGTTGTGGGAACACATCCGCCCGAGTATGTAGGTATTGTCGTCATATGGGCTGGTGGGAAGGTCTGCGTGAATTTCGTCTAGCATTGCTTTCGCGGCTGCCATTTCGATAGGGAGAGCACATATCCATCCGACCGTATAATCTTCGTGTGAAAGAGACCTGTTGATAGTCGCAATCTTATTTCTGGCCGTGTGGTTCAGTGGAGGACGCTCGTCTTCTAAGGGCAGAAAGTTAGCAGTTTGACATAAGTAACTTCGATGCATGGTCAACATTCTTTCGGGACTCTAGACCCTGTTTTCTTGTTTATTTGCATAAGAGACGGAACCTTACCGATGACAGGTAAATCCCACCGTAACATACGCCCGTTACTGGGACATTTCGAAGGACGAGTGGTTTCGAGAGTGTGAGGAAAATCCAAGTTGTCTCTGGGCTTGCGTACATAGCGTACGAGTCTGCCAAGACATACAATAGAAAGTAAGAGAACCGCACTGAAGTCAATAGCAACGGTTGCTCGCTTCGCTGCAAAACCAGTCACAAATCTCAAGCCGAGCGATGCAAGCAGAAAGCATAGAAGAATAATCTCAAGCCAATCCAGTCCCAACTTCATAGTGACAAACTCGGCGTGCACTTGGTGTGCTGCGCTGGCGAGTTACGAAGAGAAGGCAGACTTGGTCCCTTCGACTCAAGAAGCTGATGATAATTGGAGTAAACGCACGTAGGTATAAATATAACAGAAAGCTGTTTGAGAGAACTGGATAGAGAGCATTTGACCCAGTGACATTGAAGGCAACATTGCTGCCGGGAGATCCAACTTAAATAGAGAATGCGAAGTGCGAACGTGAAGTGCGAATTGGGGGGGGGGGGCTCGGAAGGAAAAATAAAATTAAGAATATAAAACAAATAATATAAGATTATTGGAGCTTTTCGATGTATAACTCCGCAAAGTTCACAAATCCGACCTGCTGATTGGCTCGCGGCCCAAATACGGCGTGTTGATTGGCTACCTACGGTAGCTACGGTTGGCCGTAACAGTCCATTTGCGCACCCCATCAAAATTAACAGACCACAAGCCGTTATAAAGATTCAACACCCCGTATTCTGCCTGACGTAACCCCACCAATAAAAGGCCTACAATCATGAGCGGTATGACTACTCAAGTAGGCGGTAACGTAATTCCCAGCCGACCGGAACACCCGGCCATGCGGAACACCCCAAAACATCATACTACTCGCGGCTTACTGCGGTGAGCGGTATGGATGGGCCACAGCGTACTGGGATTTGTACCTTTTATATAGCACCTCCATATAAAAGGTACACACACTGGCCCAAAACAAACACGTCGGAATTTTCACTACATATTCCTATTTTTTCGAGATATTCTTAGTGAAATACCTAAAAATCCATCCCTTCTACTATCTCCACTATTAAAAAATAAAATTAGAAGTAGTGTGATGAAGTTATATCTCTTTCTATTTTCCCCTAAGAAAGACTTCGTATAGGGGAAGCTTCATACGTGCTTATATCGCCTATTTTCTCTATTAAATTTTTCAAAAGCATTGAATCATCAGATATTGCCTCCTGAAATCTCAATATTATTATCGCAAATATAGTCGGCCCTTGTAGTTTAGTAAGTTTCTCTAAAAACCGATATGTACGGTTTATACGGCGTTGCTATGTATATACAGTCTGTGCCAAGAAGTTCCCGCACAACCCCCCTCCACCGCCTTGTATACCGCCTAGGTGCGTGCAGGTGATTATTGAACTAGAAGGGTGGTATAGTACTTCCTTCTAAGTGGATACATATATCAGCATGACCAATATTTGCCGGCAGAAAAATTATGTAATAAAGGGGGCTGTTCGGAAACTTGTTGGTACAGACTGCAAAAGGTACACTATAGGATGGATCGAAATCAGTTTCACCATCTACTCACAAAGATTCTTTCTCGAAACCTATTTCGAAACACGCTAATCCATTTCTGACTTGGCTCGGTTTCAAGCATTGAATCGTATTGAAAGTGGATATCACGTGATAGAACGCTTTATAAATTACCTGTAATACTCCTGCCAAGAATACTGGCATGTCGTGCCCCTGAGCTCGCTTCCACAATCTCTTGGCAGCGACATTTACTAAAGTGATAAGGCAAATTTGCTTCGAGTAGTCCGCACTGAGTCAATCTATGATGGGAAAGCTCATTCTGGGAAGTACATGTAAAGCAAAAATGCAATAAACACATGTGATATTCAAGTATCTAGCTTATCTACGCGTTCATATTAAGGCCCTCCGTTTCCCATTCCAGCAATGCCTCAAGATTAGACAAAGTCTCAGGATGGTTAGGCCCTAGGACTTTGTTCTGTTTAGCTAGGCAAGCTAGAAGTAAATCAATAGCGTCGGCGTTTCGACCGGAAAACTTCCAGGTGAAGGCAAGGTTGGCCATACTAGCCAGCGTGTTGGGATGGTCGTCGCCGAGCTTCATCTTGCGAAAATCCATCACCTGCACCTCGAGCTTCTCGGTCTCCTCCCACCGGCCTTGATTCCACAACGTCGACGCCAGATTTGCCATACTGGTCAGCGTGTCGGGGTGGTCCTCGCCGAGCTTCGTTTTGCTCGTCTCCATCACCTGCACTTGGAGTTTCACGGCCTCCTCCAACCGGCCCTGGCTAGTATATGTCGTCGCTAGGTTGGCCATGTTGGTGAGCGTGGTAGGATGATCCTCGCTGAGCTTCGTTTTGCTCGTCTCTATCACCTGTACCTGGAGCTTTTCGGCCTCCTCCCACCGGCCCTGATTCCAGAACGTGAGAGCCAAATTGTTTATACTGGTCAGCGTGGAGGGATGGTCGTCGCCGAGCTTCATCTTGCGAAACTCTATCACCTGCACCTCGAGCTTCTCGGTCTCCTCCTACCGGCCTTGATTCTAGAACGTCGACGCCAGATTTGCTATACTGGTCAGTGTGTCGGGGTGGTCCTCGCCGAGCTTCGTTTTGCTCGTCTCTATCACCTGCACTTGGAGCTTTTCAGCCTCCTCCCACCGGCCCTGATTCCAGAACGTAAGAGCCAAATTGTTTATACTGGTTAGCGTGGAGGGATGGTCCTCGCCGAGCTTCGTTTTGCTCGTCTCCATCACCTGCGCCTGGAGCTTTTCGGCCTCCTCCCACCGGCCTTGATTCCTGAACGTCAAAGCCAAATTGTTTATACTGGTTAGCGTTTTGTAATGGTCCTCGCCGAACTTCGTCTTGCGAGTATCCATCACCTGCAGGTGGAGCTTTTCGGCCTCCTCCCACCAGCCCTCAAGCCGGTACGCTTCTGCTAATATCGCGGTGCTCTCAAGCGCTTCTTCATTCTCTGCGCCTAGTAATACCACCCTCTGCTTTCTTGATTTCGACGCTAATGCCCTTATACCCACGATGTTACCGCTTTTCTGGGCATACCAAGCACCTCTGTAAAGCAGTGTAGCTCATTCCGTAGATATTCCTTCGATTTAGGTCGCTGTGATATCGCTGATTTAATATGAGGAAAAAGCGGCCGGCACTTTTCCCAGTTTTCATATTCACCGGTCGGAAACTCGTAGCAGAGATTGCTGATAAACCTCTCCTTCCATTGCTCTTTTTGACTATGGGTCTTTAACTATATACGTGTAGTCAGTTGGACTAGGCGATGTATCGTGAAGAAGATGCTGTTCTCGCTAACAGAGATGAATGAAAAGCCCCTGAGTGTTGTAATATCGTCTTCAAACCCGTCGACTATTTTAGATTCCGATATATCCCCTTTATCACTAGAGTTGTTTAATAGCTCCGAACCTGATTTGTGGTTGCTCTCGGCTTGAACTCGGAGAAGGTTCTCCGGAATCCCTTGCCGATCGAAAAAGCTTATAAGAGAAAGCAACTCCGCTGCAGATGGCTTTGTTTGGCGTATATAGTCGAACGATATTTGCCACGTCACTAGAATTGAGTTCTTTGCCTCCTAGTCCCGGTAGAGCTGACCCGCCTCAGTTTTTAAAAGCTTTATTGCTTCGCGTTCACTCTTTTGGAAGTCTCTTAAATACTGCGATACCGAACAACGAGGCGCTCGATACCTGATATAGCTTGCTGCCTGCACAATCGCTAGTGGCATGAACTCGAGCTCTTCTACTAAATGTCGACTCTCTTGGCTTTCCCCTGGTTTTGTAAGCTTTCGTTGGAGAAGCTCGCTCTACCGCCTCGGACCTCTCTATCGGTTTAACTTCAATGAGGTTTTTGTAATCGACAATTTTTATTGCAAACTCTCGAGTCCGACTCGTGATAATAACAGATCTATTTAAGCTTTTAGGGAGGTATTCTAAGAGCGGCTTTGTGGAGGCGGTCATTAGACCGTTCGTTGGGCCTCCCTGGCCAGTCGCTGGAGGATTTCGAAGGAAATCATGATCATCGACATTATCAAGGACAAGAATCCATCTTCCTCTCTTCTCATTCCGGAGCCAGCTCTCGACCAATTTAAATATGTTGGCTTGCTGATCCTGGCGCCCCGGAATTTTGACCTGGTCGGCTATGTCTCGGAAGCTTTGCTCAAACCGGGCTGCGTTACTGGCGTGAGAGAACCCATGTCGTCGGCGATTTGGACCGGACTTGGTAAGCGTATTCGATGGCAATTTGTGATTTTCTTTGAGTTGGTGAGCAATAAGCCACATACTAGTCGCTCTACACTCACCCAACACCTCCGAGGCCGACTAGCGCTATTCTGGACCCTGGCACTGAGGATTTTCGTGAACCCAATCAAGGAGCGTGTTGCGACTGACAAAGTCTGGTCGCGCGAAAATGGGACGGTTGATAACGGGTTAGGTGGAGTTTCCGGTCGCTCTTGGGTGGTAAGCGGTGTTAGTCAGGTTGGTCAGTGACTTGATCTTGTCCCGAGGTCCGGTTCCTGACTTACCCGGAGGTAGATGAAACTCTGCATTGATCGAGCCACGGTTATCTCCAATCTGAAGCCCATGGTTATTGCCATAGAATGATATCGATTCCATGATTAGATAAACGTCCGTTTAGTTCATGACAAGGGCCGTTATCTGACTCTCAGCTGAAGGAGGGGCACCCCTCAGGTTCACCATCAGGTGACTGCGGCGCTAAGACAGGAAATCAGATTGGTTGACTGCCCACATCGAGCCTTCTGTTGGTCCTATGCGGGGTGGGTTACCATCTTCACAGGAATCGGATCGACCCGAGCCAGAAAACCCAGATCAAGCGCAGCACGCGATAACCAGCCAGATCCCTCCAGATAAGAGCGCGCTTTGACATTATCACTCTACAGCAGCTGTCTCAAATGCAAACTATAAGCAATGCAAAGTCACAATAATCTGGTTGTTGCTATGGTTGAGCTAGCACAGGATGCTCCGGTCCTTGCAACCGCTATGTTCTGAGGTCCGCAGCTTTCAGATGGGCCACCAAGCTCCCAGGAGCTGCAAGATCACCGAGTCACGTGCATTTCCTAATACCCAGCATGCCCTAGACCCTTCGTCCAGAATAACTGGTGACGCGCGCTTTGCACGCTGATGCCCTGAAACGATGAAAGGGAAAGGCAGGTACAGGAAGTTTATCTCCGACCAAGGTGTCTTGCCCACACGCTTGCTCACTGACTCAAGCTATCTTCATGTCCCACGCTTTCTCTGTCCGTTCTACCATGAGGAATGAACAAAAACAAAAACATAGGTTGGAGGTTATGGGTCAGGTGACTTCCTGACTCCCCTCCTGCAAGTTTAGTGCTTGCTGGCTGGATGGGGGTTCTTTTAACCATTCGAGTGAATACGCGGCAATAGAGCGAATGTTATTAGAGAAAGGGGCTTGCCGATGGCTTGGGTGCGTCCCACGTGACAATATGGTCCGTGACCGACTGACGTGGCATGACAGACCGAACCCCTGTGTGAGGCGGTGAGGTTGGGACACCCGGAAAGCAGGCGGAGCATGGTGTTTGCCTTGTTTGCACGTATATCTTCCAGTTTCAAGGGGTCCGTCCCACACCGTTCCTTGAGCAGCAGCAGTGGTACGAGGTATGGCGCCGAGACTGGAACCATGGCAGCACGAGCTCATTCGTGACATGATCCAAGATCGCGAGCCATTCACTAACGCACAGATCGCCGAAGCTGTTCGCTGCACCCCACGGTCTATTAGGGCCATCCGATCGAATCTTAGGTGCTTTGGAAATGTCCGAACCCCTGCCAATGGTATCGGTCGGCGACGAAGCATTACCCTACCTATGCTAGAAGCTCTCCACGAACATCTTTTCGAAAAGCCAGATCTATACCAGAATGATATGGTAGTGTTTTTGTGGGATGAATTCCGCGTGCTTGAACTATCTATAGTATTAGCAGAGCACTAGCGTCGATTGGTTGGACAAAAAAGGCAGCACGGAGAATAGTACGGGAACAAAATGCCGACTTACGAGACTACTACCTTCATTCGATATCGTCTTTCCGATCCTATCACTTAGTGTATGTGGATGAGTCTGGCTATAATAAGCGAGCGGGGTCTAGGAGGACTGGCTAGTCTCCTTTAGGGGTGACTCCTATCCAAATTTCTCAACTCTACCGGGGACAGCGATACTAGATATTGCCTGCGTATGCGTAATATGGTGTCGTCCTTTCGCGAATTTTCCGGGGGTCGACGGATGCTATTGTTTTCGAGGATTTTATACGATAGCTCCTATATCACTGCGGGAGGTAGCCGGAACCGAAATATGTTATTGTTATGGATAATGTATCTTTCCACCGGACAGAAAATATTAAGTAGATGTGTTCTATTGCTGGGGTCAAATTGGTGTATCTACCGCCCTACTCCCTAGATCTTAATCCGACCGAGGAGTTCTTTGCTGAACTTAAAGCGTTTATTAAACGACGTTGGCTATCTTATGCACAGAGCCCTGTCAAAGTTTCAATGCTTTCCTTGAGTGGTGTGTTGATGTTGTAGGTGCGAGAGAAAAAAGCGTATAGGGCTATTTTCGGCACGTAGGCTGGAGTATTGAGAACCCTTAAGATTGTAAGCACACCAAGTACTCTACTATAAACATATAATAATGCTTTATATGAATTCAGCAATAGATCTACTTTCTATGTTGCACTTGCAATTATTAACCTAATAATTAATGTCCCCGACAAAACGCCTAGCAATGCCTCGTTTAACGCCATTCTTTATGAAGAATTCCGGACCCCGATCCTCGTGAACCTGTAAAGTCTAGTCCACCTTTAAGTGTAGTATCGCGGGCTTTGCGAATCTCTGCCTTGAGTTTTTCATCACTCACTTATGATTATTGCTAGTCACTATATTCAGTAACAGCAAGGTCTCGCAGCCTAGGAATCTCGAGAAAGTCTTTAGGATTTTGCCCTATATATATAGCCGGCATGGGTGTCGGCGTATTCGGAGTAGAAAGATAGGAAGACTGGGTAGGTATAACGTTGGTAATATTTAAAAGAGGATATCTAGTTGTGGATTAGAGACCTCCCCTTTGTCTCCCAAGTCGTTGCAGCTCCTTTATATATAGTTATTCACGAATTGTTTCAGGAACATTATCGTTACAATATACCAACACCCACTAAGGAAACCTGTCCTTCTCCCTGGGAGGGAAATCGCCGTCTGATGATCAGAAGTGGACGCCAAACTTGGAAGCGGTACGGGCCTCAATACGATTCGCCATCGCGACGGGCCGACTCGAGGCCACTTAACCATGCGGATGAATATAAATCACCCCTTTTTCTGATCTAACTCACTAACTACCTCGTGCTATAGATGGTAGACGCGCTTCAACTGCCGAGGATAGGACGTTGAACACTTGGAGAAGCGCCTTTAAGCCAGCCTACTAACAAAATTACTAACCCACGAGGATCCGCTGCGACACTGCTTGCTTGAAATGACATATATGGCAAGGTTTTATATATGGGCTCTAAGGAGACATAGTACTGTATATATTATGACATGTATAGTAGATCAGCGATAGTTGCCCTTTCGGCTTAGCCGCCGGGCGTTAATAGATTTTTTGTGTGTGTGTGTATAGAGCACACTAGGGTACATGTAGCGCAGCCATTCTGGTTATCCGAAAAAAGATTTATACATGTTCTCTGATTCTAGGGGCGACCATTGAGCCGTGTTTATGTAGACTGGTGGAGAAATTATGCCAGTACTGCCAAATCAGCACCGTAGCAATGGTTGTTGGAACAGCGAACACCCAATAAAGCCAAAACTCTTTTGACATGCCCCAGCCATTGTTTTCACCGCACTGAAAGAATGACATACTGAAAATAGACGAGATAAATGTAGGCGGGAGAAACGCAAGCGTGACAAACGCTATCGTCTTCATGGCAGAACTATCGATCTGTGCGGCATGACCAATCTCCACAGAGGTTTTCGCATTGGCCTGGGAGACAGTATTGAACGCTAGCTGGATCTCGTTCTGAAGCCGTTTCTCGTTAGAGGCTGAGCGATGGCGCAGGTTCATGATGTAGCCTCGGAAGAATTCCAGTTGATTGCGGATGTCTTCGTCTGCGCCTGAGTATGTCTCATTCCGTTTTGATGTCATGTAAAGGTCGTAGTGTTTTAGGATAGTGTCAATATTCTGTATCGAGACATCCAAATTCTCGTTGACATGTATAGCGTGGCGGGCAATGTCATGCAGTTTCCTGTAATCTGGTCGTTGCACTATATCTGGGTCTGTCTCGCTTTCAATTGCCCTCACTTGGTTCCGGATGGCCCAAACGGCGGACTCTTCGAGATGGGCTACGATCTCGAACACATGTGAGTATGGCCAGAACGGAATCCTCAACTGAGACTGAAAAAGGGCTGGCTTCGATAGCGACTGGATAATAAACTCCCGAATGGACAGTGTCGGGTCGAAAAGGAGCAGGAATGTCTGATTAGCGGAACAAACCCATCGGGTGAAGATGTTCAGCTTGATCCACTCGTAACCCACTTTGCCTCGGGTCTGTTTTATTTCAAAATACGCCCATGTATCTATATCAGTTAATAACTTTCGGCTCGGGCTGGTCTAGTTACTTACTGAAGCCTGTGACAACTCCTGCTTGACGGGTTGTTTCACAACCAAAATACCCGTTAGACGTTTTGTAGGAACTAGACCACCATTTTTCGGGCATCTGAAATGTTTGGATTAGTGCATTGCGGCATCGCTGGCATGTACGAATCTTGCTTGCGCTTGCGACCCTGTTGGCATTAGCAGTGTAGATGAATATATGGAAGAAAGACTCGACTAACAAAATACATATTCGAGCATCATGAGAGATGGCAGAGGATTTTCCAGTGTAGTTTGCGCTCTGGAGGTCTTCAGGATACGCTTGACTTATTTTCCAAATTTCATCTAAAGATTCAGTAAGCTTGACCCTCGAGCTCAGCGGTGACACAAACCTTGTCCCCACTGTGAAAGTACCAGGCTTGGACAAGATTGGCAACTCATTCCACTCATCATAGCAAATTCTGGCGAACTATTTCACAGTGAATGTGTTTGAACAGAAGACTTGTAATCGGATGGGCGAAATACAGCGAGGCTAAGGCACAGCCCCGCGGATCAACATGTGAGGCACTGTGAGAATACAGGAGAATTAATGTTCCGATTCTACAGTATAGTGTGGGGCTGATGTGAATACTCTGGGCAGAGACTACAACAATGCCCTACAGGCTGCTTTTTCTAATGGACAGGACAAGACTGTGCAGATGCTTTAGAGAAAATATTGTTTTGTCTAGTCATTAACCATCTCCAGTGTTCGAGGAATTCCCCTCATGGCACAGTATGGCTCAGTAAATTCGAAACTGCAATTCTATTCCAAATCGGACAGGATCTGTCAAATAATTTATTCCATTGGTGTCTTGGCAGTGGGGCCCGAGAATAGAAAGGCCATGCTTGAGGTGGAGGCTGATTTCGCTATCGACTGTAACAGTATTGCTCAGTATTTAACAACATTATTACAGCTACACAATTGTTCCCCTCTTCCCCCCCCCCCCGATGTTAGGTACGGCAGCGGACAATCAGTTGGTCCACCTCTATTAATCAAATGATGTAACATAAACATAAAATTGAATGAAAAGAACGATCTATGTTTTTGCAAAATATGTGCTTGTCATTCCACTATTGTGCTAGAGGAATGAACGGATTATACGGATTTTCAAATTTAGATACATATGTAAGCTCCGGGTGCAGCAATCAATACCGACATCAAGAATCATTTCACCGCCACCGGAAATATTATATCAAAAAGACAAGGTATCACAACTGAGTTAGTTGATCTTGGTAATACGGAAGCCTTATGAAACCTTGAGCCTTTTGGAAGGGGGAAGATGGGATGTCGACCGATCAATAGGATTATGTGCTTGAAGGATTTGCACAATATCGTCGAACCCTCTACGACGAGCTGCCTGAAGCGCATTTCCAAAGAGTCCACCCTGAGCGTTGATATCGGCTCCCCACTGTAGTAGTATCTGCACAATCTTGTCGTGTCCTTTAAAACAAGCTGCCTGGAGCGCATTTCCGTACCCTCTACCCTGGGCATTGACGTCAGCTCCCCACTCTAGTAACCTCTACACGATCTCGTTGTGTCCTCTAAAGCAAGCTGCCTGGAGTGCAATCCTATGGGGTCCACCCTGGGCGTTGACATCGGCTCCCTGCTCAAAGTTGCAACTACACGGTTGCGTATTGTTTTCGGAAACAAGCTGCCTGAAGCGCATTTTCATGGCGTCCACCCTGGGCGTTGACATCGGCTCCCCGCTGCAGTAGTATCTGCACAATTGTGTCGTGTCTATTAGAACAAGCTGCCAGGAGCGCATTTCCGTTTTCTCCACCCCTGGGGTTAACACCGGCTCCCCGTTCTAGTAGCATTTGCACAATCTTGTCGTGTCCTCTAGAACAAGCTGCCCTCAGCGCATTTCTATGGCGTCCACCCTGAACGTTAACACTGGCTCCCCGTTCTAGTAGCATTTGCACAATCCTGTCGTGTCCTTGAAGACAAGCTGCTTGGAGCGCATTTCCGTTTTCTCCAACCTGGGCGTTGACATCGGCCCCCCACTGTAGTAGCATCTGCACAATCCTGTCATGTCCTTTAGAACAAGCTGCCTAGAGCGCATTTCCGTATTCTGCACCCCGGGCGTTGATATCGGCCCCCCCACTGTAGTAGTCGTGTCCTTCAGAATAAGCTGCCTAGAGAGCATCTCCGTAGTTCATATCGTGCGCCTTAATATCCGCTCCTCGCTCTAGCAGCACCTACACGGTTTTAATATATCCATTTAGCGAAGCCTATATGACTAGGTACGTCCCTCTACCATCTGCTTTATAAGTGGCCCTTCTGTCTATAGTAAGTAGAGTGGCAGCCTCCTACTTATGGCCGTTAAATGCTGCTAGCTATAGTGTATCTATTTTAGGCGCTCTATAGTATGGTATGATTGCCTTCTAAAGAATAGGAAACCACATAGAAAACCGATTTTTACTTATATTATACATTCGATGCAGTCGATCGGTCACTTCTTAGTCTAACGTAAAAGCCGTCTTCCGTATATGATCGGGCTAATATACTACTGTATATTCTAAGAAGTTTCGGGTATTAGAGCCTGATTTACCTTCGTCATCTTCTAAATCCTCTATCAACAAGTATCTCAAACAGATCTTAACCATTTGATCTTCCGTATTAGTTAGACTACTCTAGTATATAGAATTGAGATTACTAAAACTTTTCTTCTTAATAAGAAATTCTCTAGCTATCTGATAGATAAGATAGATTTTCGAGTTATTTGTAAAGACAAATAGGCTGTACTATCGCCGAAGCTTGCTATCTAAGCTAATTGGATCTAGCCTAGCCTATTTTGTTATTGGTGATCCTAAGCTAGTGGCAATGCCTAACGCCATAGCTATCTCTCCTATTATTAGAGGACGCTATACCGCTACGATAATCTCTAGGATCTTCTTAACTCTATCTATTAGACCGGCTAGGACTCGATAGAGGATCTTCTTATATACTATATTTATAAAAGGCGGTATTAGCGTGATCCAATTCTCTATAGGCCGGAGGCTATCTTTTAAAGTAGTGCGGATATTATCAATAGCTAGGTATAGCTAAAGATATATCTAGTATTCTATTTAAAGTAGCTACTATTTAATTCGATAATAAAGCTCTAGTGATAGTGGCACTATCTTAGCTAGTTCTCCTACTCAAATCCTTACCACTAGATCAATCTCCTTATAGATTTAGTCGTTCTACTCCTCCCCCTTAATATATATATATAGGAAAGAATCAGTAATTACTCGAAAGTGATCCTATATATGATCGTAGGGATGACTAGTGACTAAGAACTTTAGGTAAGTATCTTTTGTTAGTGAGTATAGCTAGTACTAAAAAAGTTTAGAGCTTCTTAACTAATCGACCCTAATCTTTTTCATAGTATTTATCAAGCGTATCAAGTATATAAATCGTCTTATACGATATATTAGCTAATATTACCGCTATTAAAATCCGCTAAAGCTTATTAACTTCCTATCGGAGCGTCTTCCTATTCTTTTCCTAGGACGGTATAGTATATTGTAATAGATAAGGCTACTAGCTAAATAGCTAATATAGTACCGAATATAGTGCTATAGCAAGATCGTTTTATTTATTATTGTCTTTAAAAAAAAAAGTAATATATTCTTATAGATAGATAAGAGTTCTCTAAGCAATTATCGATTATTAATCTAGCTAGGACAGACTTACCGTAGCCTAGGTCAGCCGATACCTAAAGAAGATTATTATAGTTGCTCTCCTACTAACGGATATACTCAGAGCTCCGGAGAGCCTATCGATAGGTTCCCTTAGCTCATTTTAGGTTTATATTCTTTTACTATATATAATTGACAATCTTAAACACTAGGTAATAACGGTGCTACTAATCCGTTAAGTCTCTAGCTTTTTGTTCACTAAAGTGCCGTTTGTGTTAACTATATACTTAATCTAAGCGATATTAGATACCTTTTAGCTCCTCTAAGTAATGCCTAGGTTAATATTTGTTCACGTACTAATAATAAAACTACGCTAGACTAACTAGATATAGCCACACTTAACCTCTCCTCGGCTTTAATTTTGTTAAGAGGGATCCTCTATAGAAGGTCTTTCGCGTATATAGCTACTACTATAGCTATATACCCTTACCACTTTTTGTTCTTATGTAAGTCCGAGTAATTATAGATACCCCGGATAACGAGATATAGGAAAGTATTTATCAGCCCCGCGGCTTCTATTTCGAAATATAGAACGTCTTTTTCCGTAGCAAGCCGATCTCGAATTAAAGCACTTTTTATTAACTAATTACTAGATACAATCAGGCTATAGTGAATGGCAGGATTATCTTTATCGTCGGCCCGCTCACTATATAGTACTAACGTTATAGGATCAACTATATATATAGTATAGCCTACTTAGTGATAAATAACTTCGGGAAGAAACAGCCTATCCGTAGTTGGTTCTAGCCGTTTGTACTTTCGACGTAGTCTCAAGTTCTTTCCTAAAATACCGCTAATAGCTTCCTTAAGCTAATACCCCTTTCTCTCGTATTATATTCGAATCCCTAATACTACAGCGCGTAATAAAGGTAGTAGCTAGTTTAAGAACTGCGTATACTAAAAACTTTACTCCTAGATCGACTTACTAAAATTGTATTAAAACACACCACTCTTACTACCGCGAGGCGTACTAACTATAATATCGCCTAAACGAATATCACGGCTCTTACTTAGTATACCCCCGCTTGGTATACCCCCGCCAATCCCGACTATAAGGCTAATCCTGATATTGTGAAAACTATTAAGTATATTTATCGCTATACTAGCCGTAGAAGCGGTTCTATATTTACTATCAGGTAAGACGGCGATAATAACGTTATATTCGCCGATCTTACCTAACGTATAGTCGTTAGCATCGTTTAGCGACACGAAGCCTGGTTTATCGTACTCTTTATCGAGAAACTCTTATACGGCAATATATTCTACAGGCAATACGCAAATATAGCCTATAGTATACCTCGTAGGATCTGATATAGCGTTCCGAGAGAAAAAGCCTAAATATTAGTTACCCCCGTGACCTTTCGAAAGTCTTAACGTCTGGTGTGCGCAGAACCCTGACTTATAGGGACGACATACGCCACTACGAGCAAAGGAAAGGGGAAGAAGTTTGAGAGAAGGAAAGAAGCCCTATAAGATAGAGGGAAATTGGTTGCTAAACGGGAAGGCTTAGCCTTACGATAAACACGACGTGTAGTAGCGAGCGGTAAGAGAAGAGATGCTATTAGTAAGAGCCGTCTTCTCTACCCCCTACGAAGCAAAGAAATGCCAGGATCTTAGCCGTAGAATGCACCTATATTATCTAATTTATTATATAATGTAATTGGCGGTTGTTGGTAGAGATATCTGATCAGTATGATCTTCTATAAAGTCCCGTTCCTAGGGAAGTCTGTTATACTATATTGGCAACGGGGCGCGCCGCACCGAGAACCTCAAGGCCAAGCTTCGTGGACCCACTTCCACCAAAAGGGATACTAATAGTCAATCAATCACTTAGACGGCATAGAAATACTATAATCCGCTCTATCCAATCGCTAGTATATTTCATGCTATTTTTTTGGGGATAGGGAGTCACTATTCTAGATTAGAGAAAACTTTAGTATCTAATGTTCGAATCATAAGGGCTATTAGAAATCTGCGTCTATGGCCTAAGTCAAGATACCATAATATAACGAGAATCAAAAAACTGTTCAAACTAGATGTATGGGAAGAAATGAAGTACTATGATCGTGATCTGACATTTATAAGCTGATGCGATTTAACGGAGAATTATTTATGGACGCGCCTCTTAACAGTCAGTCAGTAATTTGAGGGCGGCAACTACAGATGGGTCTTTTATAGCTAATCGCCCTGCAATGCCATAATCACGTGTATTATCCAGTCCTGATGCACACCCCGACCAATAACCCTGTCTCCAAATGTTCAGCACATTTGAAATGCTAATTTCGCTGTAAATTACGGCTCAGTACATTCCAGAGGGATTTTATATTAATGTTCGTTAAATAAATTTTGGCGCTAGTGCCTTGGCAGTGGGGCCCGAAAGAATAAAAGTCATCTTTAGGGACGAAGCTGATTTCGCTATCGACTATACAGTAGCGACCGGTATCGCCTTCCATGTCAGTAACAGAGAGATGCTATTTCAAACTCTAATCACATGAAACGCTAATCCAAATATGAATAGCCGTGAGTTATTCGTTCGTAAGATACTAGGTAATAAATACCAGAAGCAGAAAACCTGTCAACAATTCCCATCCACCGCTAAAAATGATTGGTTATAAATAATTATGCCTCAGTCTCACCGTTAACCCGGCTCTTCCTCTCACGGACTCTGGCAATTATTCCGAAGATCTGGGCACCATGGCATCTTTGTTTGTCTCATATTTTTTATGAATTCATAAATAGGCTATTCAGTCTTAGAACTCAACGATCATATATGTCATCATGGCAGCCATGGCCTCTTTATCCTATGACAATCATAGTAGTAAACTATCAGGCCACACCGGAAGATGATCGAAAACAGAAAGGTTTGCTCGGCCATACTCACCTCTTTGCTCATGTAGTAGGTGAAACTTTACCTTAGACGAAAAGCTTGAGACAGGCTGGGTATTAGGAAATTCACATCGCTTGGCGGTTTCGTAGTTCCTAGGAGTTTGGTGGCCTGTCTGAAAGCTGAGGACCTGGTCACAGGGCCTTAGAGTGCAAGATCTGATCCAAAGATGGAAACTACGTTGAGCGATGTCTTGAAAGAATAACACTACCTTTAACTGCTTTACATGTATATAGTAGTACTAATCCATTGTCTAATTTCCGCCCGTATTAACATTTGCTCTGCCCCCATTCAGCTTGCCTTGCTCGCTATATAGCACCCCGAGGCATTGAATGGCGTCAAGAGTTGAAGTGTGATCCGTCCCTAGCGCTTTTTCGTGCCCAGCTAAAAGACTATCGTGAGTTCAAAGGAAATATAAGAATACCAGTACATGAGAGAAGAGCGGGGTTAACAAGTGAGGCTGAGGTATAGTACTCTCACAACCAATCATTTTTCGCAGTCGAGAGGAGAATTGCGTCTGTTCGAGGATTTCCATGTTTGTTCATTTTGCATCGAACCTCTCCGACAGTCCAGGCGTCTAGTATGGTGGGTGCCTGATTGAGACCTAACGTGCAAAAATACGAGTGCAGGGGACAAAGGACGCATCTCACCGCCTGAATTTGATTATAAATGAGGCTGTCCTGGCGCTCAGCCCCTAAATAGTGGTCGAGAAACTCGAGTAAAACGAATTGTTTCACTTGCAATGATCGACCATTCGGATATACCACATCTTGTCTATATCTATGCTCATTAAATTCCCGTATATCAAAGCCATAGTCGCATGGTTCGATAGCTATCACGGGTGACTTTATCGTCGAGCTCGGAGCCACATCAGTTCCGGGGTACACAATGCCGCTTCCCACTGCTTTCAATTTATCGCTCGATCTATCCAATATTATTGGACCAATTGCAAAATCGGCTCTCCGCCTGGGATCGATGACTGTCCTTCATGAGATCAACAAATCCGGGTCAGACGGCATCACGGAATTGCAGCTTTCCGCTCTGATTGGTCGTTATCGCATTGCTCAGTGCATAAAAGAGAACTTCTAAAATATTGTCGTTTAGTCACACCAATCCATTATTTCTCATGTTCTTCAAGCTAAACAATTAATCCTTGAAGCTGGAGCTGGCCCGAGTGTTCGGCAGGCAATTACCAATCCAAACCTAGCGCCGCTCTCTATGGTAATTCAAATATCTCTTCTTGGCTTTGCTTATGAACAGCAGTCTTTGGCCCAGGCTATCACCACCGTGACCAGCGAGATGCTCAGGGAATCAATCGTCAACGATAGACGAGACTTAGACTATGTATCTATTCTAGGGGTCATCACGGCCTGTTAGCAACAAACTGCCAAATTCCCATGGGCTGGCTTCTTTGA
This sequence comes from Penicillium desertorum, assembly GCA_028827375.1. NCBI lineage: Eukaryota > Fungi > Ascomycota > Eurotiomycetes > Eurotiales > Aspergillaceae > Penicillium > Penicillium desertorum. The sequence goes on from JAPWDO010000003.1 coordinate 7,665,053, forward strand.
ACGAACCGAACAGAAACTTCGTCAGGCCGTAAAAAATGGCCGACCTAGAAAGGGTTACATTAAAAAACGCCGCCTGAACAATTATATAGGAGAAAAGACTACAGCGAGCGTCTCGGACCGTTCGCTGCCGCTGCTTATCTTAAAGGCCTTGTTTATACATCTTGTGTCTGTCCAAGACCTTCCCGAGCATCGCAATCTCTACTTACGGACTGATCGTGGAGCTAGCACAATTGTTGTCTAGTGCTACTACGTCCTTAGGTTAAGTGTCAATATTCGAGTTAGAGGCGTTGATGTGAATTTTGGCGATGAGCCTCAGATTTTCGTGGAGCACTGTGGGCCTCTTCAAGTCTTCGCATCCGTGTTAGACGTGGCTGGAGGAAATAAGCCTTTGTTTAAGCTATCACAAGCCGAGGAAGACCCTTCTATTCAGTGCGAGAACCGCACAACTGCACAAGGATTTGCAAGAAAAGTCATGGCTATCTCCGGTTCCAGTGAAGCAACCATCGACTCACAAGCGCGCCAGATCGCTATTGATTGCATCCGCCTTATTCCCTCTACTTCTCAGCTATCAAATCTAACGTCTCTCAAATTGGTCTCTATGACTTCCCAAATCAGCGAGCGTATATGCAAGTCTACGGCTCTACTCTTCAATATCCCAGAATTAGAAACCACTTTGACTGCCGAGCTGAGCACTGAGATAGAGCAGCGAGGAACAATGACTACACCCGGATCAAATGTTAGATAGGCACAAATTTTGCTTATCATTATCTCATTTGCTCGGGTGCATGATTTAAGCATGTGTGAAAATCTACCACTTTCTCTCGATGCTTTCTGGGAGCTCAGCAACGAAGATTTTGCAATCAGTGCGAGAGGCAATAAGTTTTCAGGAACAGCTCCTGACACGTTTATCTCATTTAATATTATTTCTCGTCTTCTCCTAGGACACCAGTACTTAAAGGAAGATGTTAAATACTCAGCCTTGGTTAGTTCATAGGGATGGAGCATCTTCCTCGATGCATTTGACGCCTTGGATCCAGCACATGTTCCACCAGGGGTGATTCACATACAACTTGGGGTTCCTTCCAGGAACGGCGAGCGCAAAACGCGTATCGTGGATAGGCCCGCGGACATTCCAATCGAATATAGAACTTCCCTAGGTCACGATAGAATCCCGATCACATTCTGGCCCGGCGTTTCGGACAGCCAGCTTAGAGCGACCCTAATTGGATATTCTAGACGCGACGCCTTCTCTATTATCCAAGTATACGAGTGGAACATAAACGGGCAGAAGTCCAAAAAATGGAGATTGGGCTTTCGAGGCAAACAGGAGATGTGTTTGAAGTTTACCGTCATTGACCAATGCCCTTATGCGACTTCTCTTCAGGATAAGGAAAGCGAGAACTAGATTGATAAATTCATCGCAGACGGCCAAGCAGGCTCCCAAGCAGCCCCAGGTATTGCTACTCGCGGCGGGATTAATGGTATTACACGAAAATACCCGTCTGACTCAAAAGAGCTGTCACTTTTCCGTGAAAGGGTATTTTGCTGCGACTTGGGAGAAAATGACCTGAATCATGGCTCGTCAAACGCGTGGTTCGTCTTTGTCACAAGTAATCCAGTTTCAAGATGGCTGGCGATCGATGGCTTAGACCAATTAAAGGGAGAGGATGGCGGATTTCAACACATACTGCGTGGAAAGAACTGCTGTGTTGGGTGCGCCTGCGAAATTATTATGACTAAAAGCCTCGTTCTCTTGTGAGGACGGATTGTGAACAGATAGAGTTCGATACTAGCCATGCATCCCCAAATTCAAAGGCTGTCTATACCCAAATTTCTTGCGGCTGCCTTCGCGACCACATCGCCGTTCATCTCGTATGGGGTGAACACATTGAAGACCGGGTTCTCTGCCATATATCCGAGCCACATGCATCCTTAGTCTGAGCACTAATTCAACAACCATTTTCATTTATCGTTTCCTTGCTCTTTTTCATTTCGCCGTTTCAGGGCCGCCGCGCGCGATGCGCGCGTCTTCCAGTCCATACCGGTATTTTAAAAATGATCAATGCGCTATTCGTATCTGGACTAGCGTATCACGTGATTAGGGTTTGAAAAAGGATCTCTCTGTTTCCAACATGGAAGGCGATACCGGTCGCTACTGTATCAGTAGGTACCATTACGACTGTAATGCTAGCACTGTACTTCCTCGAGAAAAGGAACGTTGTGGTCGAATATAAAAGCGATATAAAACTGCTGTGTTGTGTACCGAGCGGAAACTAACCCCTGACCGATGGCGGACCCACCCGCGGGAGGGCCCGAGACCCCTCCCACAAACACGCAAGAAACCACCGCCAGCTTCACGGAGGACGACCTCGAAGCCAGAACTACCGTCGAAAGCCGGAAGCGAACCCGGAGTGGAGATGCATTCGCTCCGTCGGACCCAGCCGGTCGAATCACCACTAAGGAGGTGTGGAAACTGATCAGCACGCTGAAGGACGTCATCCGCCACCAAACCACGACCATCGCAGCTACCCAAAACGAACTCCAGGAGATCAAACACAACCAGAATGTCCTCCAGGAACAGAACGAGAGTCTCTATGAGGAAGTGAAAGCACTACGGGCGCAGCTCGAAAGCGCCCCAGCAGTGACCGCGACTAAGACCTGGGCGACAGTTGCAGCCAATGGCGGCAATACCACACTGTCGCTGAACCACCGACAACCTGAGAAAGAGCAAAACTGCGTCCGAATAAGCACCCAGAGAACCTTCGTCGATCCAAGAGACAATGATGGCAACGACGGAAACGCATTTGGACGATATCTTCCCACCGACACCGTCAACACCCACATTCGCGCTGCATTGCAGAGCGACGACGCAACGCATGGCGTCCAAGTGGCGGGCATCGGCACCACCAAGACCGGCTATCTTATTCGATTCAAGAATACGGAGTCGGCTGAAGCAGCGCGCAATAACACTCGATGGCTACATAAATTAGGTAACAACACGAAACTGGTCAAACCACGATTCGGGGTTGTAGTCCACCGTACCCCTACCGAGGAATTTGACCTGGAAACGGGGACCACCCAGGCAGCGGAGAAGATCATCAACGATAATGACCTGGCGGAGCTTGGTTTCCACATCGACGAACTGGCCTGGATGAAAGCGAAAGATAAAGCCTTGGGGAAATTCGCATCGCTAGGAATCTGGTTTGACTCAGCAGAAGGAGCAGAACATATGCTACGGAATGGCTTCCTTGTCAACGAGCACTATATCCCTCACGTTGAGCGACGTGAGATCAAGAAAAAGAGATGTTTTCGGTGCCAACGGTTCGGACACTTGGCATGGACGTGCAAGGAAACGCCTCGATGTGGACACTGTGCAGGACAACACGAGCGTGAACGATGCCCACCGGGAGTGAGAGCGCGGTGCCTGGATTGTAGTGGCGAACATCCGACTGGCGATCGGCAGTGTCTAGGACCAGCGACCTCTAACCCCGTCAGATGCTAGAGAGAAACCTCCGTATCCTACAGTTGAACATAATGAAATCTGGACCAAGAATGGAGGCGCTGATCAATGATCCTCAAAGCCAAGATCTGGATGTTCTACTAATCCAGGAGCCCTCCATCACCACGTACCGCACACACGTCAATCACAGCGCCTGGCGACTACATCGGCCTACCGCACAGCTCGATGCTGATCGGTTTCGCAGCCTGATCTATGTCAACAGACGAATCTCCACCTCCTCACACCGTCAAATATCATGCGACCACCCAGATATCGCAGCCATCAAGATCTGGACAGCTAATTCTCAAATACTTCTCTTTTCTATCTACATACCGCCAGTACCACTTTTCACCGGCGGCGACGCATCGGCGTTGCCAGCTTTCACTGCGATTCAGAGCTCCATCGCAGCTGCCACCCAAAACGAGCATCGCTCGACCAGTATCATTGTTTCTGGCGACTTCAATCGACACCATCCGGTGTGGGGCGGCAATCACATCGCGCCCAGGTTTATCGAAGACGCCAGCGACCTAATCGACTTTTTCCAGGCTCACAACCTCCAAGGCTGCCTCCCCCGAGGCACGGCAACTTACTGGGCCTTGAACAACCCAGGCCAAAACTCAACCATCGATCAGACAGTGACAGACAGTCCGGGCCTGCTTGTCAAATGCCATCTATACCACGAGAACTACGGATCTGACCACCGCGCCACCTACTCGGAATGGAATTTGCAGCCTCAGACTAAGCCAAGAACCAAAGCGAGGAAAGCGTACGAGCGGGCGGACTGGTCTAAAATTGGCGAGGAAGTAGCTCGTCAAATGTCCCCATGGAGGGACATCAAGACCCGGCCAACACTCGACCGAGTGGTGGAGGAGCTCACATCAGCGACGGCCCAGGCGGTTGACCGATTCACGCCCGACATGCGCCCAACGCCATATTCCAAGAGATGGTTTACCCCGGATCTCAAGGCACAACAAGTTGAAGTCAATCAACTACGCAGAAGGTGGCAGGCAAGCTGCGCGGAGCTCGGACGAGACCATGCTAACACCACAGCTGCCTTTGAGGTTATGCAACAAAAGCGGCGAGCGTGGACCCGAACCATCGAGAAGACCAAAGCATCACACTGGAGACAGTTCCTAGACGAGGCAGGCGAGGGAAAACTCTGGAAAGCCGCGACCTACATGAAGCCTCGGGAAACATGGGGTTGTACCCCAACCTTGCGAGCTGGCTCCGAGGATATCATCCAGAACGAAGACAAAGCAAAGGCGTTCCTCGATGCGTTCTTCCCCGCAATGAACACACCCGACCCCAGCCCACCAGCTTCCCCACTACCGGAGCTTCCATGGCACCCAATCACGGAACTTGAGGTTGAGCGATCACTAAGGACAGCGAAAGGGACGACAGCGCCAGGGGAGGACAACCTACCAATGTTGGTCTGGAAAAAACTATGGGTACATCTGAAGGCCTTTATTGTCCGCATCTTCACGGCATGTGTAGATCTAGGACATCATCCAAAACAATGGCGCAGTGCGAAGATCATTGTGTTACGAAAGCCAGGCAAGCCAAACTACTCGCTTCCCGGCGCCTATCGACCAATCTCACTGCTGAACACACTCGGCAAGCTTCTCGAAGCAGTTATAGCGCGACGACTGTCCTATCTGGCGGAAAAGCACGGCCTGCTGCCGAACAGCCAATTCGGCGGACGCCCAGGCCGAACTACCGAGCAAGCCTTGTTGGTGCTGTCTAATGCGATCGATCAAGCTTGGTACAAACACAAGGTGGTGACATTAATTTCGTTCGATCTCAAGGGTGCCTTCAACGGGGTGAACTGGATGAGCCTAGACTACTCTTTACAGGCGAGAGGGATTCCGATGGTGGTACGGAAGTGGATTGCAAGCTTCATGAGTGACCGCTACGCCAACATCGGATTTGACGATTTCCGCACCGAGACAGAGCCCCTCGCGCATGCAGGACTAGCGCAAGGGTCTCCACTTTCTCCTATCTTATTTGCATTCTTTAACGCCGATCTGGTCGACCAACCTGTCGACTCCCACGGAGGCGCGTCGGCATTCATTGACGACTACTTCCGATGGCGAGTAGGCCGCTCGGTCGAGGAAAACCTAGCCACTATGCAGTCCGAAGACATCCCTCGTATCGAGAAGTGGGCACGGCGAACCGGATCTAGCTTCGCAGCAGAGAAAACCGAGCTGATCCACCTCACTAGAAAGAGGGATGTGCACCTGGAAGGGCAACTTACCTTCGATGGAGCCGACGTTAAACCGTCACCTACAGCAAAACTGCTGGGGGTGATGTTTGATCAGGAACTCCGCTGGAAGGAACACGTTCAGCAGGCCATCAAACGTGCCACCAAAGTTACTATCGCCTTAAGTGGGCTACGACATCTGCGCCCAGAGCAAATGCGACAGCTTTACCAAGCGTGCGTCACGCCTATCGTGGACTATGCATCAACGGTCTGGCATGACCCGCTTCGGGACAAGACACACCTCCGACAACTAAACACGATACAGAGAGCGTCATTGATCCGAATTCTCTCGGCATTCAAGACAGTAGCGACAACAACGCTAGAGGTGGAGGCCTACATACTTCCTACCCACCTCCGCCTCCGCCACCGAGCGCAACGCACCATCGCAAGACTACACACTCTGCCTCGCGATCACCCTATCTGGAGTGCCCTATCACGAGCCCAGAGACGTAGGGACAATATGAGATCACGCTACAGGTTCCCCCTCGCGGAAACTCTCAAGACCATGGACCCGTCCAGGTTAGCAACCCTAGAAACGATCGACCCTAGACCGCTACCACCATGGCGTGCCGAGGCATTCGCGGAGATTGAAGTCAAGTCGGACCGGGAGACAGCAAGGGAACGGGCTGAGACCATACGGGCCACATCCGACCTCGTCGTCTACTCGGACGCCTCAGGGCGCGAGGGCCACCTCGGGGCGGCCATCGTCACATTCAACGAAAATGACGAGGTGACTGAACTCCAACAGGTCCAGGTGGGGCCGATGGACCGTTGGTCAGTTCACGTAGCGGAACTCATTGGCATCTTCTATGCCGTCAACGTGGTGTTCAAACTGTTCCACCAACGCTTAAACGCCGTAAACAGGGTTCCTGTAATAGCAACAATCCTATGCGATAGCAAATCGGCCTTGCAGGCGATCCAGAACGTGAAGAATAAATCAGGACAACGCATCGTCCATGCGATCCTCCAGGCAGCCACCGAGGTTCAAGGGGAGAACATCAGGCTTCGCCTCCAATGGATGCCAGGGCACTGTGAAAACCGAGGGAACGACACTGCAGATCGACTCGCCAAAGAAGCCGCGCAACCGGGTAAAACCCACCCCTTCCGACCGCTACTATCGAGGGAGAACGCGTTTGTCCGCAACAAAATTTATGCCCAGTGGGAGCAAGAGTGGAAAACAAGCACCAAAGGTGCTCACCTACGAAGGATAGACGGTGGCCTACCAGCGCGGTACACGCGAAAGCTCTACGGGAATTTACCTAGGAACCGCGCCTACCTGCTGACACAGCTGCGCACGGGCCACAACTGGCTATCCACCTACGCGAAGAAATTCGGCTTCCGCGATGATGATCTATGCGATTGCGGGGCGCAGGAGACGGTCGCCCACGTGCTGATGGAATGCCTGAAACTCCGAGAGCTGAGGGTAGAATTGAAACGGAAAGTTGGGGACACGCTGAGCAGCGTATCGAGTCTGCTGGGAGGCTCAAACGAAGGTGAGAAAGGTAAACCAGACATCGTCTCGAGGACCAAGACAGTTCAGGCCGTATTGGACTTCGCCGAGGCGTCACAGAGGTTTCAGAGTCGTGCGCCATAAGGGCAGCCTAACAATGGGAGCGGCAATGGGCCATGAGTGGCCGTGACGAGGCTCTAAGTTCATGTCAGGAAGTGGATCATTCTCAATGTACATACTGGGATATATAGTTGTCGTATACTGCATATCGCTTCGGCGAGGGGCCAGTGTAAATGAATACTACTACTACTACTACTACTGTATCAGTATTTCGATATTCTCATCATTTGATTACATGTAAAAGCTACACAATGTGAGAAAATTGAGCACGCATCAAGACGGCTGCCATTGACGACCTCACTTGGCTCTGGCAAACTCCCTCAATTCATCACTCTCCCTCAATTCATCACTCTCCCTCAATTCATCACTCTCCCTCAATTCATCACTCTCAATTCATCAACTCTCAATTCATCAACTCTCAATTCATCAACTCTCAATTCATCAACTCTCAATTCATCAACTCTCAATTCATCAACTCTCAATTCATCAACTCTCAATTCATCACTCATCAGTTACGTGCCCCAGTCATGTTTTTTATTTGGTACGTTCAATATCAATGAACCTGCGTAAGTGATCGGACTTACCTATCTCTCTTGAACGTCTATCCGACGAAATCTCTTCAATTCAACAGATCTGTTGGGCAGACCAAGATAATACAGCCATATTCTACTCACAACCATATGATTGAACAACCTAGTATGTACCCTCTACCTCTGATGTAATACTCTCCAATCGCTTTTTGACGGAAAGTAGTTGACGGCCAATTTTATTCAGGAGTTCACCAGTGCGCTCACTAGCTTGAATATTCTTTAATAGAGCATGCACGCCGCGCTGTGCAGCTTTAGCAACTTGGGCTGTAGTTGCACCAGTACTTGTCAGGTCGGGCCTCATGTGTTTGAATAACTGTAGGTAGCGGACTTGTTAAATAAATGTCACAATTAGTCAACATAGGCAGACTCACTATAGCAAAGAGGAGTAATTGCTGTTTCTGTCTTCAGATATAGTATTTTTGATCGAGGACTCCAGAAGATTGTAAATGATTGAGATGGGTATTCTTTGTATTATATTTATACAGCAGCATTTTTGATATCCTTTGGCACGTTTATAGTCAGCAACCTAAGGGGTTGTGGATATGGGTTGAGTTCCTAGGACGTCTAACTGGGTCTCTTGCGTAACAGTGTCTGGCTGGGCGCACGGCAGGCTCCTAGGAACAAAGTTCGTTCCAAAGGGCTATATCTCACGACATATATAAGGAGTGGAGGATGTGCGCTATGAGTGACCCATATAGGATTTTCTAGAACACGGAGACTCCTTTCGTTTACTTCCTCTCGCGACGTCTTCTAGAGTTAAGGTTCTCCCGGCTTAGGCGTAAGGGGTATAAGGCTCGTATGATTGAACGTCCCGTATATAGAGAGAGAGGGTGGTAGAGGTTCTAGGCTCCCGGGAAATAGTGATATAGCGAATAAGAAAATATCTTAAACGATAGCTGCAATATTAAGTTAGCTTCCGGAAATTTTAAAACTATTGTAGAGCCTACGGCTAGCTACTAGGAGCACTATATCTAGAGCCTTATAAAGAAAATCCGATTACTTATAGAAGTCGGGGCGTATAAGTTTATTGGTAAAGAAGCGGTACTCTTTCTCTATATTTAACGATCATCTTTACTAGCCTTTATGCTAGGATATATTAGGGACCTCTAAGTAGACTGAACTAATACTCCTAGCTCTAGTGGTCCTTTAAATCCTGGTTAGGAAATAGCGGCACTAAGAAGATAACGTATTCCTAGGAGTATCTATCGTCGTCGGAAAATGCTGATTAGGTAGCCAAATAGTAAGCTCTATTATAGTGCAATTAATTACAGACGTTTTACTACGATTAAGTATTATATTAAAATTCTAGCCTATTTTTGATAGGACGATAGGTGCTATCTAAAAGTGGAGGGGTATACGTGATAGAGCTAGCGTGTTATATTTTATTGACGTAGCTTACTTAGGATGCTCACCCCAATTCCAGCTTAGACTTAGTGAGCGAATTAGGGCGCTTAGGTAACGATCAGAGCTTGCTTAGTGAGTAGATCAGAGCATTTATATAATGCTTAGTGAGCGGATTAGAGCGCTTAGGGATATACTTAGATCTACTTAGTGAGCAAAAAGCGGCAAGGTTAGAGCACTAAAACGGAAAGGGAACGCTAAGAAGTGGCAGGAGAACTTAAGTATATAGGGCTTAAGAAAACGCCTAGATAAAGAATCTAATATCACTTTATATTTTTAGAGTAAGTAAAGGATGTGGGTATAGAACAATAGCCCTATTTTAATAGAGATATTTATATATTCCCTTTGATTTTATTTAAATAGGAGTTTGAAAAACACTTTAAGTGTACCCTAAATCCTTTATTCTTTTTTTATATAGTAATATAACCCGAGTAGTTAGATTTTATAGTGTTAATATATAACTATAACTAAAGCCTTAGATCGAATGTCTTAATAGTAAGGGTTTTATTTTTAGGAGTATATACTTAGTAGATATCGAAACTTGACTATATTTTATTATCTACCCCTAGTTCTCTAGCTTCTCGCTTTAAGTAGATACTCTTTTAGCGGTAGTAGCTAGTTATAGCTTATAGTTATCTAATATAGCTGTATTTTATATAGAAGTATATAGTTCCTAAGTCGCCTCTATATCTTTATACCCTTTCTATTTGATAAGGTATAAGACGGATCTACGCGTACCTTTCCTATATTTAAGGATCCTTTTAATCTTATATTCGAGTTTATCTTCCGTTTCGATCGCTTTAAGAATTACTTCTTTGTATAACGGTCTTCTACGATACTATTCTAATATCATTATATAGTAGAATAGAATATTCTAGGTGTCGGCGGGTTTAGTATTTGAGTCTTAGTGGGTATAATCGAGTAGTATATTTATATTAAGCGGTAGACTAGACTTTAATATAATTGTAGTCCCCGCGCCCGTTAAGGTTAAAATATAGTATAATAAAGCACCCTCGAATAGCTAGGATAGGAATTATAATCGATCTTCGACTAGTATATCCGAGAATTAAGATCGAACCGAGGAAAAATAAGGATTTATATAATGATTTATACTTTTACTAGACCGATTAGGACCTCTTCCTATACCTTTTCTCCGAGTATATAAGCGCTTTGTCACTTTAGGAATTTGTCGTCTAGAAGTTATTATATCTATATATCGGTTTGATCGCGGAAGTAGATTTATATTAGCGAAGGGAGACGCTAGTAAGGGGTATATATTTATAGAAGAGATACCTTAGTAGATTTTAGTTTCTATAACGTTCTTAGAACTAGCGCGAGAATTGTTATATAAGATTATAGGGTCGATATTTATAGTATCTCGAATTCCCCTAGCCTAGATAGGAACTTTAGTATAGGAAGCCTAAGGATTCTACTTAATAGTAATATTTTGCGGTAAATCTTCTAATTTAGGCCCGGCCGCTTAAGGACCTAACTAGGATTCGGAATTTAAATATACCTCTACCGATAGGCGGGCGGGAAGCGGATATCGCTAGGCTTTATTAGTATTACCCTTCGGGGCCTTCGATATAATATTATAAGATACTATAGAAGAAAGTAGAATAGCTGTGATTGAGATAGGGCTTAGATAGCGGTAAATTATAGAAGTTTCGGGCGAACGCTGTTATTTATCTTAATTAGGATTCTATAGACGAAAACTGTTAAGTAGGAAACTAGAGTTTAACACTATATAGGAGAAAGGCGTAATAGTATATAGATAGAAAAGGGGATAGGTAACTAAAAGTTAGGTAAACTAGTAGTAAATATAAGATAGAGGGTAAACTAGATAGGTGAATAGGAAGGGGAATAGTAAAGGTAATAGTAAGGGAAGTAGGGGGAGTGAGAGAGAGAGGAATTATACTCTGATCCTCCAACAATCTTAGGGAATTAGGGCCTTTTATATTTTATAAGTATATAAAGTAACCGTCCCTCCTTACGGATAAAGGGGACTTATAACCGCCTTGTCTAAATTAGGCCACTCTAGTGGGGTAAAAACAGAGAAATCGCGTAGTTATAGGGGGCGGGAAATTATAGGTCATTAGGTATACTTTCGCTAGAGTTGCCTATATCCTAGTTAATACCTATCCACAATCGTCTATGGTTAAAATTCTATTCGCGGAGTAGCTATCTAAGAATAGGCGAGGCTTCGCAATTATACTTATCTTAAACTCGGAAACACTAGTCGATATAACGTTTATATACGGTATTTTCGCTATTGGTTTGTATCCCTATATAGTTACCTTAAAGGTATACCCACTATAGGAGTAAGTATAGCGAACCGAGATAACGATAGGCCTTCGTAAGACGCCTAAGAATAAGCTACTTATATATAATCTATAGCGCTAGAGTCTATAAGATATAAGACTACGGCTTAAGCTATAAGTAGCGGAGAGAGTGTATAGGGGTCGAACTCCTCGGTATATATCGTCGGTATACGCTAATTAAGCCTGTAGTTAGATACACAAGATATATCGAGATCGCAGCTATATAAAGTAAGTAGTAAGACGTAATATAAATAAGAATATTATACAATCCGTCACCGTCACTAGAGATATAAGACCAACTTAGCAATGATCTCAAATATTATAGCGTACCTAAGCGGATAGATACCTTAACGTTAACCCTAGTTAGGATAGACTAAGTGGCGGATGAAGCGGCATCCGCGTTAAAATAAAAAGGGGCAGTGCATTAGACTAGTGAATTAGAATAGTAGGGGGTCTAGGGTGGAGACAGAAGAAAGGGGAGGAGGAAAATAGAGTGAAAGTGCGTCGAAGTGTCGAGAGCAGGAACGTCCGGGCTTTTATAGATAGAGGGCAGTGGGCCGAGACTGTAAAAGCGGCCAGGCATAGGACTAAGCCGGTAAGAGCCTAGTGTGATAGCGCCATACTAGAAAAGGGAGGGGAATAGCGGAGTTCAGCAGGCGGTCTGAGGCGGCATAATAGCAGTTCAATGAGGGCCGACTCTGGCGCCCCGCTAACCGTCACAACATATACTCCTTAGAAAGTGATTTAAGAAGTAACTAGTAAAGTAAGTACTTAATAAAAGACTATCTTAAGTTAGGGAGTAAGAGAAGAAGTATACTAGCTAATATCTAGTTATCTACTAGTATATATAGTATTACTAGATATATTTCTAAAGGATTAGGATCTATTACTATTACTAATTATACCGCTATAGGAAGAAGAAGCGAATACTAGCTCTAGTTAAAGGGTAGATATATAGACTAATTAAGAAGATCTAGTATAAAGATTAGGCTTAGTATAAACCTACTCCTAATCCTATAGAAGATAGGCTAGAAAGATAGCTATAGTCTAAGCTACTAGTACTAAGTAGACAGATAGCTAGTAATATTAACACTAGTAATATACTAAATAAAAGATAAATATATAAAATAAGAAGAGATAATAATTTTATATATATAATATCTACTATAGTATAAGATAAAGAGCCCCCGACTCTACTCTATACCTTTACCGGTAGCTTATATATAGAGAAACCGGATAGTTATTATTATTGAGATAATCTTCCTCTATTATTATAGTATTAGAAGGATATTATAATTCACCTATTTTAGGAAGGCTTTCTTATAGTAATAAGGAAAGAGATGTTACGCACTGCAAACTGGTCATAGTTAGGTTAGAAGGGTTCCGGGTATACTTGCCTTATACCGCTCAGGTTTCTAACGTTAACGATCTATACTCTTAACCGACTGTTGCCTAATAGGCCTTACTATAGACTAGGTCCTTTTGAGGTATCGAGGAACGGTGCTAGGTAGAGCGCCGAATAGATTTATACCGGAGTATTAGTCTATTCGTAAGTATTATTAAGTTATAATTAAATAAGAGAGTCACTAGTAATCTAAAGGTAAATATAAATAATAATATATAATTAAAGATAAAAACTAAACTAAGTATATAAATAAGTATCCTTATATATCCTTCGTCTATATTCCCTAGTCCCTATCTAGGTATACCGCTACTGTCCTAGTAGTAGTTCTATTAGTATACTATATTAATATACTATATCTTAGTGTATTAGGTTAGTATACTAGTTAGTTATATAGCACTTATTAGTATAGGAGATATCTAGTACCTTAAAGTATATATATATTAGAATCCTCCTAGTAGTAGGTCTAATTAGACTTAATTATACTTTTGCTTACTAATCGTAAATAGGTTTCTCCTTCCTAAATACCTAGGGATACTAGAGTATTAGGTACTATATATAATCTACTAATAGATAGATTAGTTAGCTCTCGGTAGCCTATCTATATACCCGGTAGGGTACTATCGATTAATAATAGGTAGTTCTATAATATTATCTCCCCCCTTTTTTAGGGTTTCGTCCTCGAAGCCTTTTAAAGCTATTAACTACCCCTTAGGTTAGTAATAATTTTCTTTCTCTAAAATAATATATCCGCGCTATATCTAAATATAAGACTAACTCCGATCTTTAGAATTCGTCTAAACCTAAGTGTAATAAGTACGCTAATAACTATAAGCTTACCGATTATATCGAATATACCGGTATCTTTATTAATTCTCTTTATAATTATTATTTTCTTTATAGAAAGATCTATATTATAAGTCCTTACTCCGATAGTAAAAAGTACTTAACCTACGCTAAGCGTAGTTAGACTTATAAATGTAGCTTCTATTCCGATAAGGAGTAGGATAATTTATAGTATAATAAGTAAAAGTTAGCTTAGGAATTAGAGAAGGCGTAAAAGTTATTTCTTTAATATTTTTAAAAAATAAATAAGGCGATAGCGAAGGTGCTCCGCCTTTAGATCTATTAAAAATATCTTAAAGAGCGTGGTAGTTATATATTAAATTATAACTAGGTAGTGTCCGACCGATTAAATACCGAGGATCTTTTTACTATTAATAAGTACCGCGAATTCGATTATCTAGTAGAGTAATAGGAGATCTATTAATTAGCCGCTTTATCCGAGGACGCTAGTCTAATATAGATAGTAGCGTCTTTTAACTAAGTTCCTCTATCTTTCTAGGATAGTTAAAACGCTTTTTTATCTATTAATAGAACTATTAAATTAGCTAGGGGTAGCCTCTTAGGTTCTCGATAGATTCCTATATATTCTTAGAGGTATTATACCCCTTCTATTTTACTAGATAGTAAGGCCTTCCGCTTATCCGTTTTATTTCTAAAATCTCTTCGATCTTATATTCGTTTTTGGTTTCTTCCTTAATTTCTATATTTATAGTAAGTTCGGTGTTTTCTAGTATAGGTTCGAGTAACGAGATATAAAATACTAGATAGAGTCTTTTTATACTATATAGTAGCTTTAATCGGTAGCTAACTAGTTCTAATTTTTCTTTAATTTTAAACGGTCCTAGTTATAGATAGTTTAATTTATCGCTAGGTCGTTTAGTTTTAATATTATAGCGTAAGAGATAAACCTTTTCCCCCCTCTTTAGGTTAGGTCCTTTTTTATATTATTAGTTATAGTACTTTTTTATTTATAGATTAATAAAGTTAATATCCCTAGATAGTTATAAGTATAACTATTTAAGCCCGGTAGCCTTTAGTCTTACTAATTCCGCTATAGCTATCTTATTAATTAGTTCTCTAAATATTATAGGATTATATCTATAGTTTATATAGAATAGTAATTCTTTCGTTATAGAGTATATTACGTTATTATATACTAGTTACGCTATTAGTAATAGTCTTATCTAGTCGTTCTACTAGTAGTTTATATAGTATTAGAGGTACTATTTTACTATTTAGTTTACTCTTTCTATTTATCTATTAGTTTATAGATAGTATATAATAGAGAGTCTTAGCTTAATATCTATTTAGTCTATAAATAACTACTATATATTCGATATAAATAACTTATCTCTATCTAATATAATCTTATATAGTAATCTATAGTTTATAACTATATATTATAGTATTAGGTTAGCTATTTATTCTAAGTTAATAGTTTCGGTAGTTAGAATTATATAGGCGTATTTTATAAGCCTATTAACTATAACTATAATTATATTATATCCTTCTAAGACTAGTAGCTTTATAATAAAGTCTATTATAATCTATTTCTATAGAGTCGTCGGCGTCTTAGATAACTATAATTCTTTATATAGTATATATCGTACTAGCTTATTTCTTTAGTATATATTATATCTACTAATATAGAACCTAATCTTTTAGTTTATATTTAGAAAATAGTAATTTCGCGAAACCTATTCTATAGTCTTTTCTACTTCTATATATCTATATATAAGGTTATTATAGTATCGTTAAATAATCTTATTCCTAAGTAATAATAGAATATATATTAATCTATATATATAGACTATTCCTATCTTATCCTAAGTAGTTTTTCTATCTATAGTTATTTATCCGGCGATTATCTTATAGTATTTATTTATTTTTTATATATCTCGGATTTGCTATAAGTAGTTATTCTAGATTTCTACTATTATAGCTAGAATCTATTTATTATATAAGATAGTTCTATCTTAGTTCTATTTTAGTATAGCGGGTTTAGCTACCCTAGTTCTAATCTTATAGTCTAGTTATCTACTAAGTATATCTACTTAGCTATTTTCTATTCCCTTATAATATTCGATTTTAAAATTATATTATATTAAGGTCTTAGCCTATCGTGCTTATTATTATATAAGAACCTTTATTGTTATAAAGAATATAAGGTTCTTATAATCGGTTTATACTATTATTATATACTTAGCTCTTTTAAGGTATACTCTTTAAACTTAGAATACTAATACTATAGCTAATAGTTCCTTATTATAAATATTATAATTAAGCCTTACTAGGATTATCTTCCTAGACTAAAATATAACTAGTTATAAAGTCCTATCTTCTTTCTTCTAAGTTAGTCTAGCTCTTAGAGCGTAGTCTAATATATCTATCTCTAATATAATCGGTAGATTATAGTTAAAGTTCGCTATAATCGTTTACTATTTAAATAATTTCTTTAGTTCGTTAAACGATTTCTTTACTATTTTATCCTATTAGAATACTTATCCTTTCTTAATAAATTAGTAAAGTCCGGCCGCTATTCTAGTATAGCTATTAATAATCTTCTAATAGTAGTTCGCGAGACTAAGAAATTGCTATACTTCCTTAATATTCTTCGGTATAAACTAGTTAATAATACTTTTAACCTTATCTTCTTTTATATCTAATCTATCTAAGCTAATATAATATCTAAGGAATCCCGTTTCCTAGATATAGAATTCGTATTTCTTAAGTTTAAATATAACCTTCGCGTTTCTTAACTTACTAAGTATTAACTTATTATACTTAATATAACCTTTAAGCGTTTTAGAGAATACTAAGATATTATCTAAATACGTAATAATAAAGATATCTAGATATTCTTTAAGAACGCTAAAAATAAAGCGTTAGAATATTACTAGTATATTAGTAAGGCTAAAAGGTATAACTAAATATTTATAATATCCGTACTTAGTTCTAAATACTATTTTCTATTTATAGCCTAGCTTAATCCGGATACGATAATATATATTAGTAATATTATATTTCGAAAAGTATTTTACTCCTTAAATCCGATCTTTGATCTTATAGATTAAAGGTAGAGGGTATCGACCTTTAATAGTAATCGAATTTAAATATTAGTAGTCTATATAAAGTCGAAGGCTTCTATCTTTCTTTAGTATAAAGATAATTAGATATCCGGCCGGTGATTTTAAGGCTCGGATATAACCTTTCTTTAGATTTTTATCGATATATTCTTTAAATATCTCTAACTCCTTTAGCGATAACTAATAGATAGGTTTAAAAGTAGGTTTAGTACCTTCTATTATATTAATTTTATAGTTAAAGGTCCTATATTCCGGTAGGGTCCCTTCGGCTAGTATTATAAAAATATTCTAGAACTTATAGTATTTATCCGGAATCTGTGGTTTATCGCTAGTTATATATAGCTTCTCTTACTTAATAATTATATATTCCGCTAACTCTTAGTCGGATATATCTAGTAACTATTCTATTATATCTAGAGCGATTCGGTTTATTAATCGCTTAATCCTATCTTTAGATTGTGATTAGTTAGTAGTACCGCTAGTATCTCTCTATATAGCCCTTTTCCGATAGGATTTCTATTTGTCGTACTCTTTCTTATACTTTGTGAGCAATTTAGCAGATAATATATTATAGTCTAATATAGACTATAATTATTTAGGGAATGTTATCTTATATAATAGGATTATATAAGATATATTAGATAGGTTATACTTATCCTAAATAGGAAGTAGGGTTATAACAGAGATCAGAATAAATTAAGAAGTAAGTTACATTTCATCAAACGTAGAGACCAGGCATACTTTTATACCCTTTTAGGAGGCAAATCTGAGATAATCTATAATATCTTTATAATATCTTTATTATCTTATTATGATACTAGGAGGCTAGCTATATTAATAATTCTACCGTATAGTATATATCCAAGGATCTCTTAGATATCACCGGTAAAATAGATATAGCTTCTTTTCCCTCTATAGTATACCTTACTAATATAATATATACACTATTATACTAATATACCCCTATAATCCTTATAATCTTTATAAGGATTATAGTATATAGTGTATATAGCTATAAAGTCTCGTTAAAAACTAATATATAATCAAAACCTTTTAGGATAAAATATCATAATTAGAAAAGAGTGCTTTATAGCCTTTTAGTCTTTATATATCATCTAGCTAAGCTAGATCTATATAAGACTTATATAAGGCATTATTAACATTTTTAGTCAAGAAATCAGCTAGTATATATTTAGAAGGTATTTAGGTTATATTAACCTTTCCTTCTAATATAGCTTGCCTTATAAAATGGTATATAATTTTAATATACTTTAATTACTTATGAAATTCTAGATTCTTAGCTAACTTCTTAGCTAAACTATTATCAACTAAGATTGTAGGTATACTAGATATATACCCTAATTCTAGCTCTTTGTTTAAGTAATTAAATATATTCGCTAGATATATAGCTTCTTTAGTAGCTTCTTTTAAAACCATATATTCAGCTTTATAGCTACTAAGTGCTATAGTCTTTTATAGTTAAGAATTCTAGCTAATAGGATTATTTAATCCTATAGAAGGGCTTAGGCTAAATATATAGCCCGATATAGATTTTCGTTAATCTATATTATTACCCTAATCAGAATTAGAATAGCCTTTTATATATAGGTCTTTATCTAAGCATTTATATACTAATCCTAATTTAGGATATACTAGTAAATATTTCTATATCCTATTAAGAGCTATAAAATGCTCTTTACTAGGATTACTTATATATCTAGTATAGTATATAGTAGCAAAGGTTATATCAGGCCTAGTCTTTAAGGCTAAATAGAGTAAAGACCCTATTTATTTCTAATAGTTATTAATATCACTAGGGCTTACGCTAGTGTTATTTTTCTTTAATTTTAGCCCCGGTTCACCCGGTATTTTAATAGGCTTATAACTAGGATTATTTAATATAGAGAATTTATTTAATACTTTCTCTATATAACCCTTTTAGTCTATATATAGTGTTTTTGTCTAGTAATTGATTTTAATATCATTACCTAAGAACATTAATACTATACCAATTTCTTCTATCTTTATATAGTAGCTAATTTTAGCTACTATATTTCTTATATAGTCTAAATTCTTATATATAACTAATATATTATCAACGTAATATATTAATATATATTGATCTTTAGAGTTTATATAAATACCCTTATTATAGGGGAATACTCTAAAGTCGGATTTAGCTAATATTTTAGATAGATATTTATATTAAAGTCTAAGACTTTATTTTAGACTATATAGTGCTTTCTTTAAATAGCAGTATTTTTTAGGGTTATCTTTATATACTCCTATAGGTAGGATAGTATATATATCGGCATTTTTATCAGCGTATACAAAGGCATTTTTAATATTATATTATAGCACGTACTAGCCTTTGTTAACAGCTATTATTAATAATAGATACTAGGACTTAGTTCTATACGTAGTAGAAAAGGTCTCTAGGAAATCAACCCCTAGTTTTTAGTGAAATCCTTAAATCACCTACCTAGCTTTATATCTAATAGTTTTATTACTATTAGTAATATAGTCCTTATCCGGATTAGGATTATTTATAGGTTTTTTTTTTAAGACCTATTTACCCTTAATAGGGTTTATACTAGGTAGTGTATTTATTATCTCGTAGGTTCCTTATTTTTCTAATTCTTCTATCTTAGCATAGCAAGCCTTTAACTATTCGTCCTTTTCTAGACTATTAATAGCTTTTTAATAGCTATTAGGTTCTAATAGTATTAAGGTAATTAATAAGAACCTACTATCTATATTAGTCTCAATCGAGCTAATATAGTTAGTTAATATAGTATCCTTTATAGTATATAACTTAGGTATTTACACTTCTATCCTATAATTAGGATCTGAGGCAATTCTTTTAGAGTTCTTAGCTCTAGTTAATACCTTATTATCTTCCTTATTAGGAGATATAGTTATAGGATCTATATTAACCTTTTCTAAGCTTATAAGCTTAGTTTCTTTATAGGGACTATTTTTATAGGGATTTATATTTCTAGGTGGTCTTTCTAGAAATTTATTTTTATATATTGTGATATCCCTAGACTATAGGCTTTTTAGCCTTTTATAGTCCTATAGCTTATAGTGTTTATAATCACTATAGCCTATAACTATAGCTTCTTCCTTTCTAGGAGATAGCTTAGTTTTATATTTATTTATATAATAATAGGCTAAAGAGCCCTAGACCTTAATATTTTATATATTAGGTCTTTTCTTATAAAACACTTTAAAGGGTGTTTTATATCCTAATACTTTATACGGAGTCCTATTATAAATATAGGTAGTAGCCTATAGTGCTTCTCCCTATAAATAGCTAGGGCTTTTTAATTGTATAAGTAGTGCTCTTACCCTATTAAATAGAGTAAGATTTATTCTTTCTATTAGCCTATTAGGCTCCTTAGTATAACTAGGAGTAGTTATATAGTTAATACTATACTTAGTTAGGGCTAATTTAAATTGCTTATTTATATACTCTCTACTATTATTAGTAAAGAGTTCTTTAATCCTCCTATTAGTAGTGTTTTCTATTAAGACTTTATAATTTTCAAATATTTTATAAGTATTATCTTTATTATATAGTAAGGTTATCTATAGATATCTAGATTTTTTATCTAGGAAGGTGATATAATACCTATATTTATTATAGGTAGGTGGTAAAGGTCTACCTAAATCACTATATATCCTATCTAAGATTTTATACTTAGTAGGATTATCTGACTTTCTATAGATATTTCTATTATCTTTAGATAATAGATATATCTTATATTTTTCTTTAAGAAAAGCCTTAATTTCCTCTAGAGATATTCTTATCCCTAGGAGATTTAATAGAAGGATTTTTAGGGACTATATATTAATATACTCTAATCTTATATACCACAATTTAATAGTATTAATAATACTATTTTTAATAGTCCTCTCTAGGATATAGCTATTAGTACTTTTAGTAATCATACTAAGATAATTAGTCTTAGTATCTACTTTAGTATTAATAGCCCTTTTTAGTATAGTGGCATTTATATAATAGAGGTTATCCTTCTTATTACCTATAGCAACTATTCTTTTTATTAGTATATATAAATATACTTTATTTTTTATAAATAGAGCAATTAAATCATTTAGCTAGTGTATACTTATTAAATTAATACCTAAATTAGGTATATAATAAATATCTTTTAATAAGTATATATAACCAGTATTTAATTTAATATATATATTACCTTTATAAGTTGCTTTAGTTATATTAGCCTTACCCCACCTTACTAAGGTAGTAGTAGGTTCGTAATAAGAATAGTATTCTAATTTGTATATAGTACTAATAGTAGTAGCACTATCAAGAATAAAGTCCACTTTTTTACTTATAGGATTTAATCCTATATTATCTAGCGGTCCTTTAGTACTTAATATAGTACTATATATCAAAAGAGGATATATCTCTTTATATTTATAGGTATTATGTATATCTAGTAGTTGATTATTAGCTTCCCTAGGAGGCTATTTTTCAACACTAGTATATAGATTTTCATCTAGTTTATCAACTAGATTAGGTATATTAATATCTTTAATAGTAGACTTAGGTGTATCTACTATATTAGATATAATATAATTATTTATTTTAGCTTGATTAGTAGCCTTAGGGCTATTGGCTTTATTAGCTAATTTAGCTTTATAAGACTCTCTAGTAGCTAAAATAGGTAGCTTAATAGCCTTTTTAGCCCTTTTACCTCTAGGCTTCCAGCCTTTAGGTGCTAGATTAGGAAATAATAGCCAATAGCTATTAGTATTATAACTAATAACCTTATAATGCTAACAATATTTTCCTTTAAAGGGCTTATTTTTATACGACCTTTAATACTTATATTTAAGCATTATAATATTCGTATAATAACTTCCCCTATAAGCGTAGGATTCTCTACCTCTAGCTTCATCAATTAAGCTAGAAAATAGAGATTTAATAGTATACGTATTAGGGTTATTTCTTAATAATTAGGTTATATTTTAAATAAACCTATTATAGTCTTTATTCAGACTATTTAGGACCTAGGCTATTACTACCTAATTAGGTAGATCTATACCCTTTCCCTTAAGGTTATCTACTAGTATTTTAACCCTATTAAGATACTCTTCCATTGAGTTAAAATTACTTAATATAGTATTAAAGAAATCTTTTAGGGTTAAATATTCAGTAGTAAACCCTTTAGGATTGTATAGGGCTTCGAGTCTTAGCCAGGCTTTATAAGCACTCTCTATATCTTTAAGATATAGTAGTGGTCCATTATCACAATAAAGCTTTAAAACAGATATAGCTTTATTGTTTTTCACTCCTATAGAGGGAGTCTCTATAGGATTATATAGGTCATCTTTTATTAGGGCAGCTTTTACCCTAATAGACCAGATAATATAATTCTCCGGTCACTTTAATTTAGGGAGATATATCTTATCTAGGGAGGCCATAGTAAGATATAGTATCGGAGTAGTGCTATATACTATTAATAGTATATAGTGCTTCAGATATATACTATATTAAGATATAGTATATCGGTAATAGATATATACTATATATAGTAATATACTATAATAGTATATCCCTTAGTAATACTATATACTAATAAAAGTATATAGTAGTATATATATATACTATATTAAGATATAGTATATAAAGTTTATATACTATCTATAGTAATATACTATAGTAGTATATAGATTTCGGAGATATTTCGGAGATAGATCGGTAAAGTCTCGGTCTTCCTTAATAGGAAATATATACCTATATTTCCTAAATAGGAAATAGGTTGCTAGCCGGGCTTATAACCTATAAGCAATTTAGCAGATAATATATTATAGTCTAATATAGACTATAATTATTTAGGGCAATGTTATCTTATATAATAGGATTATATAAGATATGTTAGATAGGTTATACTTATCCTAAATAGGAAGTAGGGGTATAACAGAGATCAGAATAAATTAAGAAGTAAGTTACATTTCATCAAACGTAGAGACCAGGCATGCTTTTATACCCTTTTAGGAGGCAAATCTGAGATAATCTATGATATCTTCATGATATCTTTATTATCTCATTATAATACTAGGAGGCTAGCTATATTAATAATTCTACCGTATAGTGTATATCCAAGGATCTCTTAGATATCACCGGTAAAATAGATATAGCTTCTTTTCCCTCCATAGTATGCCTTACTAATATAATATATACACTATTATACCAACAGAACCTTTAGAATTTTATTACTATCTATACTAGAGAATCGACGAATCGCCTATATAGCACGCCTATCGGAAGCTCGAACGTATATAATCACTATTCCAGCTAAATCATATTCATAGTATTTTTTATAAGTATCCTAAGGGGACTTATTCTATATATTAGAATCCGAGCCAGTATAGCCATTCACTTGAAGAGCCAAGGCTCATAGCGAACCTCTAATGACCTTGCCTCCAGGCTTAGAGAGTAAGGATGGAGGGGATATATTTGGATAGGATCTGGGAATGAAGTGCCCCGACTTTGATTTAAGGTCGGAAGATGGCGATACTGCTTCATTTTCGGGTGGGAGTTGCTGTAGTAGTGCAATCTAAGAAGGTTAGACTCTTATAGCTCGCTTGTTAGCCTTCGACTTTATGATAGAGCTACTTATAGTTTAATCTAGGTGAGAAAGTAAAGAAAAGATAGCTTTGTAAAGTATTATTTATTATAGTCTTTTAACGGCTCCCTAGCGTGATATATTACGGGTCACTAAGAGACCCTATAGGGGTGTGGCAATAAAGAAGTACCACACTAGGTAGATTGGATAGATTTAGCTGGGGTAAGTATAAATAACGCTCGATCCTAAGTTATACTATAAGATCCTATTCTTTCCTATTACTTTATTTTATAATAAGCCGCGCTCTGTTTACCGAAGAAGGGGTAATTAGTAAGTAAGCGGTAACTAAAATATATTAGAATAGTAAAAGTTAGTATTAGCTAAATCTAGTTCGATCCTCCTTTACCTTAGGATCTAGATCCTAAAAATTTAGATTGTCTTTATAGGGTCTTCCGCTAGAACTATTATCGCTGTTTAGCTATTAATAATTATATCCCTACTATTGTATCGCTATATGATCTCGCTAATATATTAAAGAAGGCTAATATATTATAGTAGTTACTATTAATGACAGATACTTATTAACTATCTAGAATTAGTTTTCTAGAAAGGTAGCTATTTAGGCTTTATAGTCATTACTATGTCTAGGCCGGAGCTAAGGTGCTACCTCCTACTAATTATTAGTAAACGGTGGATCTTTATTTAGATAGTAACTATATCAAGAAAAGATAGCTAATTATATACTAATAGTCATAATAGATATTAGTACAGAGCTTAGAACTTCTTTAGTAGAGGAATATACTAATGAAAGGAAGCCGACCGACGGTAAAATCTATTATAAGATTCGATAATATAAGGGCGATTACGATAAAACCTTCTGGGAGCGATAGTTTATATATCTATTATATAGTAACTAAGAGCGTTTAGATTAGTTAGATAAGAAGAAAAACCGCTATATTCGAGGTGCCTTTAATAGGCTACTAACAATTCCTAGACTTTAGCTAGGCGGGATAAGGATTAGTATAGTTTATAGACTAATAGCCTCTGGATATATTAAAGTGAGTTTTAGAAACTGCCTCTCTTCTACTATACTAATCAAACGCTTTATCTATAGTAGGAGACTATAACTTATCTATACTATATCTAGGACTTCTAGTCCTCTTTGGTTACTTCGGACCACACTTCACTTAAAAGGATTGACTAGAATACTATAGAGTTCCTATAGCTACTAATATCTAGTAAATCATATACTAATAGGTTAATAGCCTATAGAATAATCCTTAGTAGTTAAGTATTTACTAAGTTTAGCGATAATAAGCGATAGATTATATAGTCCCGAATATAGAATTTTAATAGCGTAATCCTATCTTTATATACCTTTTTTAAAGACTTTAAATATCTAGAGGCCTATACCTACTATATTAAGCGGCTTTATGGTCCGATCGATATATTAATCTAGAGAACTATAAGTGTAATATTTATTCTACCCTTAGAAAAGGGAACCGCGACTTTAGAGGTATCGGATTCCTTTATCTAGACCTCCGAGTCTACTTTCCGACGCTAGCTAGTAACTAATATAGAACGCTTTAAGATAGGATATTTATAAATATAGCTTTACGTAATAAAGCACTATATATTAATACCCCCGGACCTAAAGAGCGATAATATGTTATTAGCAAAATTAACTTATACTAAGCCTGATAAGAGGGCGATTTATAAAATAGCTAAACTCGCTTACTAGCTTAGCTTTTAGTCTACTAAAATCGATATACTAATTAAAAGTTTACTTAATTATTAGATTGTATAATCGGCTCTCCTATAAGCCCGAAAGCCTAACTAGTATTAATACGATAGCTAGGATTTTAATCTTTTAGTCAATTAGATTATAAGCTATTTCGCTAAGGCTATTTCTAACTGACTAGAGTAGCCTTAGGGTGTTTTAACGGATAGCGTAATAAAGCTAAAGACTTGTGCTAGGGAGCCCTAAACGCGGACTTATAAGTAAGATAGACCCTTACTATTCTTAGACTATTTATACACTAATATTAAGGTTACCGATAATATCACTAGCTTTTTCGTCCGCTGTTATATATATTTTATATTTTTTAGAAAGACTATATAGGTTGCGACTAGTAATATCGACTAAGCTAAGGATATTAGTCTAGATCAAGGAATAGGGGAGATATCCCCTTCGCTAATATTTATCGAAGAGGACGACCCCCCCTATTACTTATATAGCCGTACTAGACCCCTATCTATCTTACAAGAAATAGGGGGAGCTATAAGAGCGGATAGCTAAAGTGATTATCGGATAAGGAGGCAGTAAAAGCTAGTAGCTATTACGGACAGACTAAAAAGAAAACGCTAGGCGTCGATAGCGAAAGTTTTAAATATACCGAGCTATCTCGCGCCTAGTAGGGGATATACACTAAGAGCTAATAGAGTTAGAACTACTAGAAGTAAATTATAACTAGGTTATATTAGACTAGAGTAGTTCGCCTAAAGAAAATTCTATCTTAGTTAGGCTTTAAAGCTAGCCGGAACCGGTCGAACCAGCGACAGTTATTATACAATCTTCCTATATCTCTATTATACTGGATATTAAAGATAGTAGGAGTGACTGTATATAAGTCTCTTTAGACGTAGTTCTGTTTATAGAGGACTAGAAAGAGTAAATAATAGTCGAAGAGGCCGATAAAGATAATACTCCTAACGACTAGATATAGGTCGATAGTAATATATAGCGAGTTTCTCTAGAACTAGAGGTAAGCAATTCCTTAGTAAATAGCTAATCGCTATAGGAAAATTTAGATAAATTCCTTACTAGTTTGAGGAGAGCCTAGGAAGAATAGGAATAATTAGAGAAGAGGTTAAAAAATAAGCGGCTAAATAAAGAGTTTAACTTACTAGGGTAGCCGCTTAACAAGACTTCTTAATTAGAAAATATATAAGATCTATTATCGTTGAGCTCTGAAAACCTATAGGAAGAGTCTATAGCTAGGGAAGTCTTAGATCTTATAGTTACTTTAGAGACCACTACCGATAAGGCATTAGTAGATTATATTTACCTAAGATCGCTAGACCCCGCTATAGATTACCTACCGCCTCCTCTAGTTATCGAAGATCTATATACCTATACACCCTCTATAGCCGATTATATACTATTAATAATAGCCGAGAATCAGATCCCTTAAAATTATATTAAGATCTAACTCTAGTCCCTTAAACAAGGCGAGTAGAGATAGTCTAACTATCTCTATATAGATCTGTCGAATCTATCGTTAATAGAACGACTAGCGTAGAAACATTTATAGAAAAATTATTCACTATATAATAAGGATTTATATAACCTAAGGCCGGCCTAATACTACTATATAGCGACTACTAATAGTAGTAATACCTTATTTATAATATCCGAGTATAAGGAAAAGAAGCTGGCGGCCGAAGGTCGACTTATAAAGGAGAAGAACCTACTACGGATAGTATCTCAAGTCTTAGACCGGGTAGAGGATAGAAAGGATCCTAAGCACTTATAAGATACCACTCTTAGGATATATATAGTCCTATATAGCTTAAGATAAAAGCGCACTATAGATAAGACGTATAGCACCCTAAGAGAAATCTAATAGAAGTGGTACTAGGATAAGATACTACTTTTATATCTATAATAGAGCTATATAGAGTATCCTAGAAGTGGTAATATAAAAGGACGTTAACAACAGACTATTCTTAGCTAGCTTATTTCAAAAGCGAGGGTCACTTAGAAGGCAGAAAATAAGAGACTTCTTTTAAGAGGGCTTGGCTTATAGGAGAATCCTCTTAAGAGGGAATCAGTCACAGTAGTGCCTACTAAAGAGCATAGGCGACACAGAAGAGTACACATTATATAAGCTAGGTCTTTGTACTATTTCTCTCCTAGTCCAATCATTCTAGGCCTAGATCAGTCTTAAGATAGTCCAAAGGCGATAAGGGAATGCGCACAGTGGTTCAAGCAGACAGTCAACACTGTCCCAGAGAGGTTGACCCGAGCCTGAGCCTGAGCCTGAATCGGCGGCACCTCCAGATGAATCACCTGCGTCGGAGTACACCACCTGCAATGATCCCGAAATTCCATATACGGAACGAAGCATCTGGACTGGACAATTGCGCGATGCATTCACCAGGAGCCTGGTCATTTCGAGCACGCGAAGCGACAACTTGTATTACAATCTATATCCATGGAGCAGCGACAAAAACGTCCACCTGGTTGCTAGCTACCTGTACCGTCGTCGAACCGCATTAAGAATGGCTATAAAAATGCTCGGGTCAATGTCATCAATCTGGTTATATAGCTCCTCCAACTTCCTCTCCTCAAATTCCCTGTACGTTCTCTGGATTTAGATTTGGTCAAACAACTGTAGAACTCTGCGTTCATGAGCGGGATCTCATTTGCCATAGGAGTCTATCAATATGCTGAAATATATTAAACATTAAGTATGAAGTTAAACAACTAATTTGGGGTCTTCCGTCATACAAACAGATTATCGATCATTGCTCAAGCTTCGGACCTGCGGAAAAGTACCAGTCCAGAAAGTCCTTGCTATCTTGGATTCTGGCCTAGATCCGCTTATCAGTAATGATAAGATATGGAGTTACTCAAAGGTACTGACCAAAAAGCTATTCGGGGAGTGTCTGTCCGGCACGACCGAGGAATCAAGAAACCGATTCTGGCGCGCTCTTTCCGCCTGATAACGTTCATAAGATCGGCCTAGGGTATCTTTGGCTGTGTTTATGATTGTCTTTTTCCCCATTAGCTGTGTGTTGCGGCTCTGAAAGTGCGCTCCAAACCTTTAAGTTTCCTCCAAAGACCTTGGACACGTCAACCCTGGGAGCGGAAGCAATTGTTTTTGGCTCTTGTCCACCAAATCCTTTACTTAATTCGATGATTGATAAGTAGTCCTTTTCCAGCAGCCAGGACTCTCTTCGGGTCCAGGGAGATGGGTCGTTGGAGTCGGGGTTAACTAAAGGCGCCTTTCGCAATCGCTTGAGCCCCATATAGCCTGCATTGACGCAAGTCATGGCTCCGATATTAGGGTTTGCCCCCGCGTACAACATCTCCCGGACCAGCTCGAAACGTCCAAGCAGAGCGGAAACAGTAAGAGGCGTCATGCCGTAAGTATCCATTTGGTTGAGGAGGTTTTGATCTTGACCTTGGGACTTGCATTGCTGGAGGAGGTAACGGAAGTTCACGAAACTCTCAGGCCCGAACCCACCCCTAGCGACGGCCAAGCCGTGGAAACAGTTTTTTTTTTCCTTTGTTGTCCCTGTTATTGGAACAGGATGAAGTCCGGCCGGGGGCTCTAAAAGATGGTGAAGTCGTGAAACAGGTAGTCGAGATGTGCTGCTGGTCAAAGCGTGGAGGATAGGGACGTCCTGGGGTATGTGACCGTCGGGATATTCCATTAAAGTGAAATGCGTCGCTAGTTCGAGAGCACCGGCCATCAGCGCCAATATAACAGGGGCGAAAGAGGATTGGGGCATCATGGTGAGTTTTGATTTGAGATCGCATAGTCCCTTTGACGTAGCGCCGCGCCAGATCAGCTCTCTGGCAAAGTAACCACCATGAGATCCGACGGAAGCGCAGTACTGCAGGTATGAAATGCCTGGATGAGGTGAGAAGAGGGTTCTATCAATGTCTGCTCCGTGATTCAATAGGATCAAGAATGTATCCCTTCGGTTCAGGTAGATACAGGCTTGTAGAGGGGTCCAACACCGCATAGCAGATACCCGCTCTATGTGTTTGCCGCAGCCAGTTCCCAAAAGATGCTCAATAACTGGACTTGGGAGGCCGTATGCAATACATGCATGGAGCAACGGAAGGCCTATCTTGGACGGCTGTAGCAGAATGTTGCCAGAGTCTTCGAAGGTTCGGATGAGGTCGATGATTCGGGTCAGGTTGGGAACGAAGCTATCCCCGAAAGAATCCCACGAAACGTCGGACACGGCCACCGTTTGCAAGAGTTCCATGAGCGTACTACATTTCCTGTGGGTGAGATACTCGCCCAATCCAGTCGACCGTGCCGGTGAGTGCAGCATTGCTTTGACGGTTGTCGGTAAAAGCTTGGTGATTGCCATGAGGAAGGGCGTCACCGAGTGGCTATCAGCTGACCCAGCATTATCACAATGAAAAGGATCTGCACCCTTGGAGACAAGGATTTGCGCAGCCGTTTCGTTCCGCATTAGTACGGCGTAATCCAAGGGCGTACCATGGAGGCCATGGGCAACGGTTGAAGAGCAGTTGAATGGTACCACGGAGAAAAAACACGGCATCGCCCCGTGGTCTATCAGTAAATCGGCTGCTCGATGTACATCTGCATCCTCGAAGGAAATGATAAAATGAAGCGCAGTTTCTCCGTTCTGGGACGCGAGGGCTGCATCTGCCCCATGTCGGAGAAGCAACTCAACCACGTTGAAATGACCCGCCCTGCATGCCTGTAGTAGAGCAGTCTCACCTTGGTTATTCACAGCATCGATATCGACACCAAATGCAAAGAGATCTCTCAGCACAGCAATGGATCCCACTCGTGCGGCCGCATGTATCAACAAATCCCCACTTCTCGACATCATTATCCCTCCAATCTCGGAGCTGATCTGTGGGTTGCGGATGACGAGACGGTCTAAAATGCTTTGAAGGTCATCGGCGGATGAACAGTCGACAAGTTGACGTATGGCATCACGGCGCATAAAACCGCCGGATTGTCGGTAGATACGACTCATCCTTGCGAATTTCCTAGGAGAGTACTCTCGAAGTGCTACCAACGAAGGATAACAACCTTCTTTAGCCGAGGACACAAGTCTGGAGACAACGCGACCCTCCGACGGGGTGGGGCAGCATAACATCTCAGTCACATCGCGGGCAAACCGAGCAAGATGCGCATTATGGGGCCTGAGCATCGCTTTGCCGAACCACTTGGCAGCATTTTCTCTTGCCCCCGGCCACTCGAGCCGACCCATGTAGAGATGGAATAACTTAGCACAAGCAACATTTCCAAGCCTACCAGTGTCTGCTGTAAGAGCCTCAAGCTCTCGGATAATGGTGAGCTGAAGAGATAGAGGTGCGGTAACCAAGCCAGATAAGACAAGTTCAAGCTGTGGTATGAAATTAGCCACGTCAAAGCCAATTCAGCAGGTACAGTACTGCAGGCACCATACATGATCAAGGTCATACCGAGGTATGGGCGTTCTAGGATAGTTCGGGACTGGTACTGAGTCACTCAACAGCGCCACTGCGCCAAATAGATCACGACTGGAGTGGTCGAGTCGCACAGTCACATGCAGAATATCTAGTATGAGATATTTGTCCACGTCTTTCTCACAGAAGGGCTCTTGTAAAGTGGGTTCAACCATCATCAAGACTCGATCCTGGCGCTTAAGAGTCTCCACCTCACGTTGTAAATCAATCTTCTGCAGAGAGGCAAAACCATCGATGCATCTAAACGGATTCAAGCCGTTCAGGGCCACCCTCCAAACCAGAAGCCCGAAGCTGTACACATCGGTATATTTAAGACGATCACCCGAGAGCTGTTCGAGGCATTCTGGAGCATTCCACGGCAAAGTGAAGGCGGGAATCTTTATGTCAGATGGTCCTATATCCGCAATAGCACACCCAAAATCTGCCAGCTTGGCAATCACATCCCCGGAGCTTGTATCGCAGATCAAAACGTTTTCTGATTTGAGGTCCCCATGCACTATGTCACAGGCATGTAGAGCAAGTAGGCCCTTCCCGACGTCTTGGCAGATCCGCTTCTTTAAAGCGAACGATATGGTCGGAAAGTCATCTTGGAACGTGGCCAATGTACCATTTGGCGCGTACTAGAGTACGATAACCGGCCAGGAGTGATCAGGAAGATCCGGATCGGGCTCCCACAGCAATTGGATCAAGTTGATAATATTAGGGTGTCTTCTTAGCGGCGCGTGGCTCAGAACACGGATCTCGAGCAACGCGGCCCGTAAGAGATCGGCTTTCTCAATTCTGTTCAGATCATCGGCGAGACCTCGAAGCTTCTTGTAGACAACAAATATAGGCAGGCGATCGGGTTTTATTTCAGGATCAATCCCAGGGCCAACCCCGACTAAAATGACCTCAAAGGATAGCCCTCTTCCGAGAATTTTAGACCCTGCGCACGCAGAGAGGGGTACATCGACAATCGTCTCGAAAGCGTTCAGAGGCTGGTCAAGTGAATCGGAAATAGTTGCGATTACAGTCACAAGCTTCAGGAAGTCAAGTGGTCGGTTGCCATCATGGCGGGGGGAGCTGATAATACGCTGTTGGTCGTCGTTGATCTGTGCACTTGGAGAAGGCCCTGTCGTTCTTTCAGTTTGAGGAGGTAGGCTATTCGACCAGACTGGTCGACTAGCATCAAGCGCGATCTCCATCTCGATATTGATATGTATCTTGTTGTCCTTATTTCTTTTCTTCGGTTATTTTGACAGTCTCACTTTTTCCCCCGGACGGTGAGAGTCGGAGCCTCGTATTCAGCACACCGCGGGGTCAGGCGTACTTGGCAGCAGATCTCCTTCAGCCACCATCTCCGGCCGACTTCTTTCTTTTTCTACCCCTTTTTATCTCTCCTTCCTGTCCAATGCGTCCCTTTTCCCTTTCTTCCCCTTTTCCTCTTTATTCCTCTCATTTTGCCTCTCTCTTGTTGTTGCCTTCCGCCCTATCCTCTTACTGTACTCTTATGCTCTGAGAATGGAACCTGTTGGGCTCGGTCTCTCTGCACTGACCTTATTCATAGAGTGTTTAAAAGCCTACCGGGTATTCTCAACAGCCAAGCATGTCGATGCAGAGCTCAACCTTGTGAAGACCAAGTTTCAAATTGAGGAAACAAGGTTCATTCAATGGGGGACATATTGGGGCTACCGGACAGAGCCTTCGGAATGTGCCCTTGATAGGAACATTGGGCATGCGGGGCAGAATGTTACCTCAACAGTCAAGTTGACGCTATCCCAAATCATCAACCTGCTGAAAGAATATAATTCAGTGTTTACCAAGTATAACACTACTGACCGCAACACCGCCTACCGAGGAATGACCTGGGCGGTGAAGGACAAAGCCAGGCTTGAGTCAATCGTCCATAACTTGAATCAGTTCAATGATGGCTTGCACCAGCTCCTTCCACGGAAAGACGAGGCCTCACTAGCCCAGGCAACGGCCTGCGCCGTTTTGAATAACAATACTGACGCCCAGTTAACGGCGGTTATAACGGTGATGGAAGGTATGCATAATTTGGATGCTGCCAAACTAGCCCGATTCAAACGCGCATATCAGATGGTGATCTCCGAGGATGAGCGTCAGCCTTCGTACGCATATCAACTGTCATTGAGTCTCGAATTGGATTTTGCCAGAGTGCAACTTTCCGGTCGCCATTCTTCCAAGGAGCGCACATTGGGCATTCTCGATGGCTGCCCGAACTCCAGGATCATTGTGGAATGGAGACCCTATGATCCTGGTACGTTTGCCGGAAGTGCCGCAGATCGCATTGTGCTTAAACAGCGAGCGGCTCGTCTGGCAGAGCTTCTGAGCTCTCGGAATCCTCGGCCGATGAACTTCAACGTTCTGACATGCGCTGGGTACTTTGACCAAGCCACCCTTCAGCGATACGGGTTTGTCTATGAGATTCCCTCGAGTGTTATTCAACATATGCCCTTCACTCTGCACGAGCTACTGGCGCCCAGGTTCATGCCCGACCTGGGGACGCGCTTTAGGTTGGCTCAGTCACTTGCAAGAACCATCTATTTGCTTCATAGCAGCGGTTGGTTACACAAGTCGATCCGCCCAACGAATATTATTCTGTTCCAGCATCCAGGAACCAACGCCCCAATTTTCGAAACACCTTATCTTGGCGGCTTCATTTTCTCCCGCCCCGATGATCGTGACGAGCCTACGTTCCATGAGCGATCTGCGGGACCGTCTGAAAATCAACTTTATCGGTCTCCAGAGGTCCAGAGCCCCAGCAACGCAAGGCGATTTCTAGCGTCAGATGATGTATATAGTTTTGGGTTGGTACTACTGGAGATCGCCTTTTGGAAGCCATTAGTCGCCATCGAAGGACGCAACGATGTAAACAGCCGGGAGTTACTCGATATGCAGAAGATCGCAGCCGCAGTTTCTTCTCTGCCAAGAAGCATGGGAAGAATCTATAGTGAGGTTGTTGAAAACTGCTTGAGACCCACCAAGACCACATCGCCCCTTCCGCCCATCGAGATGTCGGCCGAGTGGATGGCAGATCGGATACAAGAGCAGAATAAATTCTATTGGGATGTTGTAAAGCGTTTGGAGGAATGTAGGGCATGAGGGAAGATGTCAATACAGTGTTTCTCGATGTAGGCTGTCGCGGGCTGCCGCATGTATTTGGAGACCGATGGCGGCCGTAATTTATCTGTGTTGAACTCTCCGTTCCGTTACTCCGTCTTGATCCGCATGCTCCATCGTAGCCTCAGAAATAGTACTAGGAATCCGTTCGTTGGAAGCATCGGAACGTATCATGGATATGAGATGGGAAACGTTCTCCCGGTTAGCATGGCGTATAGAGTATGAATCGTTCCAGTAAGCTTTTATAATACTGAAGCTCCCTAACTCATGTGGCCTGGGTGGTAGGGTGTGGTTGATGGGCCACTCCCATCAGCCATATCGCGCTGTAGAATATCCAGTAGATGAATAATATGACCTTCTGGTGGAGCGAATGAGGACAGGCAATGATAGCTGAACGTTAACTGCGAAGCAAGTGTCAAGGTATATTGAAGCAATATAACGGTGAATTTGGCATAGGCAGCGCTCGGTACAACGAACATGCGACGGAAGGTTGAGGAGGTCGTGATTGTCATTCGATGCAAAGACTACCCACCTATCCTTTCCGCCCTGATATTCTGCCCCTCGCGGGGTCATATATACTCCTCTCTGGCGACCGCTGGCTGGGGCCGAAGGAAAGGTTTGCTCGTTGTTGCCCTCGAGCTCATATATTCTATTCTGGTGAGTTGGTTAAGATCAGCCTCTCGCCGCAGTATCGGAAATTCCCCAGAGGACAGCAAGGTTGACTTGCTTGAATGATCGCCCTGTAGCTAATCATGATATCTTGGTCTGGAATTGCCGCAATCAAGACACCATCTCACGCATTGCGGGAAATGGCCCGAGCCGAAGTCTGTGTTAGTCATGGACAACGCATCTTTTCATCACTCGAAGCGAATAGAACAGATGTGCTCGGAAGCGAAGTGAAGCTGGCCTTTTTGCCTCCATATTCTCCAGATTTAAATCCTATTGAGGAGTTCTTTGCTGAGTTGAAAGCTTTCATTCGGCGAAATTGGCACTCATACGAAGACAATCCGGACCAAGGGTTCGATACCTTTCTCGAATGGTGTGTTGACATTCCCAAGCAAGAGCAGAGATATTGACCAAAAATGGAGCTACCGATTTTGGGATTGCTGTAAGTCTGCTGGATTACTGTAGGCATTGTGAGGCTAGGCAGATAACGCTGTCCCGACCTGCTGCCGAGTACGAGCGACATCAAGACAGTATGACAACGGGGTCAGAAAGATAGCCTTGCGTGCAATAGATAATCATGGCAGAATGGCGAACGTCAAATGGACGAAGAAGCCTGGTGTAGAGTGCTGTGGAGATTCCGATACTTGTCTTGACTAGGTACATTTACTTTTGATCGTCGATATTTCGGACACCCGCCGAAGTAGGCATCCACTGGCAAGACGCTTCTCTGTCTGTCTCTGGCATGTCCTTTGATTCCCGACATCCGTGTTGGATTTCTCATCGCCCACAACCGTCCTTCACGAATGTATTGTGACGATGCAGTCTAGAGGCGTGGCTTGGTGCGTTAGTAAGTGTACATAAAGCCTTCCATTTGCTGAATCAGCTTGCCCCCTCGTGAAGACCTCCTGTTCGCCCTGTAGAACTTCACGAGCATCATGGGAACTATCAGGAGTATCAACCCATTCGCGGTCATGCACGCCCAGATACCAGGTCGATAGAGCGGTGCATCCTGAAGGCGAAACACAAGGCTGCCAATAACGCCGCCTATTCCACCAGCACCGACGACTGCTGCTGACATGAACGCCCGCTTCCATTGATGTACCCAAACCCGCAATATTGGCGACACCCAGGTTGTTCCGGTCTAGCAGTGAGATGCAGTAGAGAAATCCAACAATAGGTACAAGGCGCCGATCGACTCGACGCATGATTTTCTTTTGCTCAGCCGGTGTGAAAGCATTGATGCGAGCGTCGAGCTCATCCTGGGTATTCTTGTGGTATAATGCATCCACACGGTCACCGTCTTCAAAGGCTGGACCTCTTTCTGCCATCATTACGAAGAGAAAAACGGCAACGAGCGAAACTGTTGGAAAAGTGTTGTGAGACCTAGGTACCGCGCTGGTATTTAAAATGGCCGGAGCTAGTTCATGATGGATAAGTTGAAGGGTATTTACAAGACACTTTATACTACCCTTTGTTTATCGTTCTCGGTCACCAAACATGGCATGTGCTGTAAGAGCGATGATCTGCGTTCGAGGGAGACGGTGGAACTTCTCGTACTGCCGAATCTTGGCTGTTGCTTCTAATCCGCCCATGACAGGCATCTGCACGTCCATCAAGACTACATCGTACTGGCGACGGTGGAATTCGTCCAGCGCTTCCTGGCCGTTCCCAACCACAGTGACGCGGTGGTGGTAGCTTTTCCATCACGCGCATTGCTACCATTTTATTCACTTCATTATCCTCGACCAGAAGAACGAATAATGGACGAATCTGCTTGGAGCTAATGCTGGACGGTCGGCTCTCCAGTGAAGGAAGTATACCATTGACCAAGTCGATCGTGCGGCAGGGAGTCGTAACGTATGAGGTGATGCTCAGATCTAACGCGGACATCATGTTCACGGATACCTCGTCGCAAAGTAGCACCATAGGGACAGCCTTGAACTTGTTAGATGCTCTGAGCGTGTTGGCACATTTAACGGTTGGCACGATGATAACATCCTCGAGGAGTTCTGGAATCGTGGGCTTAAGAACAATATCGACCAAATGCATAACATCTGCCTCGAGACCGACCTTCAGCAGCATCTGTCTGATGTTGTTAAGGTAGCCTTTAGGATACCTATCCCTATCCTCGATGATAAGAGCCCGATGGCCGTTGTATGGTGATAGAAGTTTTACGATGTCACTTAATGAAGGATGGGTCAATCCTACAACGCAGGTGAAGTGGAAGGTGCTCCCTACTCCCGTTGCGGACGTCAGGCTGATATCCCCCCCCCCTATGAGGTTGGCTAGCCGCTTGGAGATTGACAGTTCGAGGCCCGTGCCGCTAAAGCGTCGAGTCATGGATCCATCGGCCTGCTAGAACTTGTCAAAGATCAAGCTGAGCTTGCTCTTGTCAATTCCAATCCCTGTATCCGAGATAGAAAACTCCAGCATGATATCTTCCACTAACTCAACCTTGGTTTTGGCCTCAGTGATAGATAGCTGGATTCCACCACTCTCGGTGAATTTTATCGCGTTTCCGATTAGGTTGAGGATGACTTGACGTAGGCGAAATGAATCGCCAACCACGTAGTCAGGCACAGAGTTGTTAATATGATATGTTAGGCTGAGGCCTTTTTCGTTTGCTTCTATAGCGAGTGTTTTGAGCGCCTTGAAAACAGTCTGTCCTAAGCTGAATAGGACTGCCTCGACGTTCATGCGGTTGGCTTCAATCTTGGAAATGTCTAGGATGTCATCGATGATCACCAACAGACTGTTTCCTAGGTTATGCACCACGTTCAGCACCTCCCGCGTATACGGCTCTAGGTCGGTATCCAGGGTCATACCAATGATACCATTCATCGGGGTTTGAATCTCATAGCTCATATTAGCCAAGAACTCCGATTTGCTTTGGTTTGCTAGTTCAGCAGCTTCTCGTGCCGTAGTGTTCCGTTGAAATCATCTTGTTGATCTTCTGTTTCAACTCATCCATTTCGCCCGATGCGCTAATAGTGATGAGTTTGCTAAAGTCTCCATCAGTCGCTGCGTTAGTGATCTCGCCAAAGGCTCGGACTTAGGAGGTCAAATTGTCGGCCATCATGTTGACATTATCTGTCAAGACCTTCCACTCTCCTTCGACGTTGGTAACGACTGCTTGTCCTCCTAGCGTTCCGTCAATTCCCACTTCTCGCGCTACTTTGCACACCTCAACGGCAAACTGGTTCAAGCGACAAACCATGCTATTGATAGTTTCCTTCAGATCTAAGATTTCGCCGTTTACATTCGCAGTAATTTTCTTAGTCAGGTCGCCTTTTGCTACGGCTGTGGTCACATCTGCAATTTCGCGGACTTGAATGGTCAGGTTTATTGCCATTCAGTTCACATTTTCTGTGAGATCTCTCCAGACACCTTCAACATCATGTACAGTCGCCTGCCCTCCCAGAACACCATCAGTGCCGACTTCTTTTGCAATCTTTGTTACTTCCTG
The DNA here is from genome assembly GCA_028827375.1 of Penicillium desertorum. Classification (NCBI taxonomy): domain Eukaryota; kingdom Fungi; phylum Ascomycota; class Eurotiomycetes; order Eurotiales; family Aspergillaceae; genus Penicillium; species Penicillium desertorum. The sequence goes on from JAPWDO010000003.1 coordinate 7,703,113, forward strand.
AGCAAACTGTCGAAGTTGATCCACCATAGAGTTGATGATATTCTTCAATACCAGAATTTCTCCTTAACAATCTGCTTGGACTTTCTGTGTCAAGTCTCCTTTGGCAACTGCTGTTGTCACTATGGCGATATCTCGTACCTGTGTAGTCAGGTTGTTGGCCATTGCATTCACGTTGACAGTTAGCTCGTTCCATGTCCCCTGTGTGCTATATATCTATGCCTGCCTACTAAGCACACCCTTAATTCCGACATCACGAGCAACACGATTCACTTCATTGGCAAAGGTACGAAGCTGATTTACTATCGTGTTGATTGTCTGTTGGAGTTAGAAGATCTCTCCTTTTGTAGGTCGTTCAATCTGCCGCCGGAGATCGCCATATGCCACAGCCGTGGTAGCAGCAGCGATTTCACGGACTTGCTCAGTAAGATTGGATGCCATGACATTCACGTTGTCGGTCAGCTCCTTCCAGATGCCATGCATTCCACCGATCTGAGCTGGGCCTCTAAGGATTCCCTCGGTCCCACCTCCCAAGCCACACGTGACACCTCGCGTCCAAACACCCTCAGTTGATCGAGCATTGTATTCATCGTGATTTTAAAGGTGATGATATCGGAGTTCATCTCAAGGGAATGCATAGGAACCTTGGTCGACAGATCGCCATTCGCCACCTGAGTGATAATTTTACCTATCCCTTGCAGTGCCTTTCGGAATGCTTTGTTCATCTCCTGTGCCTTAAGCAATTCCTCCTCGATGTAGTCCAGCTCAGATGGGAAACAGTGGTAAATCAGCTTCCCCAAGACATTCGCAGCAAGTTTCCGGGGCAGACGAATCTCCTTATCCTGCTCTTCGAGGGCTTTTTCAAGGTATACTATATCGGTGTCTGTGGTAAATACCACTTCTGGATCACCATCTATGTCCTTCTTATTTATCATCATATTTAAGTGAACTATCCAACTTGTTAGCATCCTATCCGCTCGCACCTAGAGTTCGATATATCTACCAGTTTAACTAGCGCTTTGACACTGGGCGATATTCGAGCTCCCGTGACGGTCGGGGAGAGAGTAAACCATGATTGGGAGTTATAATGCCAGGGACTAGAGGCGACGCATGATCGAGGAGTGTGCCGTCCTGGAGAAGGCTAACATGGCGGATCAATGCCAACAGCTCTCTCTCGAATACTGCTTTAGCATCGCTCTGCTTTCCCGGTAACTGAAGCAGGCCCAAATTAATCTGTCCCTCCGGCGCATCGGGGTATAGGATAGAGTCACCCGAGGGTGGCAGGTTTGCGCGCAAATTGGCAGCTGCGCCCCAGAAAAGGTCATCCACAGCTGAAGCGGTTGCCGCCATCTTGAAGGCAGTAAACCCGAGGTACTCTGATCAGAAAACTAGTATTCTGCAGGTTGTGATCTTTCTCGCGTCCACCGCAGTGGCTCGAGTCGTTACCATATTTTCTATATTCAAAGAGAGGCGGCTAACAAACCCGTCTTTAACCTCGAAGAATGTGGATAAGGTAGAATATTTGTCTCACCCAGATTGATCTCTTCATTGGCGAGCGGAAAGCCTAAAGCCTGTGGGGACAAATCAGAGGGGAGCATTGTGGCAGATTCCCGGGGGTCATTGAATATGCGTACCATGTGTCAAGACAATCGGCAGTTCTAGACTGGAGGGGATGAGAGCCACCGCCACAGCCGGAAACCTTAACGAAGACACCTTTCTGCATACTATGGTGAAATTCACGTGCCTCTGGGCTACCGGAATAAGAATGTTCCTCAAACATGCCGGAAGGGGAGCCAACAGAAAATGGTCATGGCTAACAAGGAATGCTCAAATGGTTGTCCCACAGCCTTTCAGTCGCACAGGAAGACGCCACAACCGACTGTCGTGTACCTCTGGGAAAGGTAAGCAAGTAATGGTATCCCCAAATCTCAACCTCCTCTCCACGAATACGGTAATCCTACGTGAGGCCAGGTCACTACTCTATGGCCATAATTGCTTTGACCTCACGTGGGAGCCTGGACGTATACCCGAATTTCTTGATACTATTGGCTTTATCAACGCATCTCACCTTAAGTGTATCCGCATCGACTTTCCAAGACTTTGTGATCTCGAAGACGAAGTCAGCCTGGAAGACGTCAGCCTTCATATACTGGAAAAGATACAGTCACACTGCACCAATCTAAGAATGCTCATAGCAGCCCCAGAAAGCACAAATACCATGGAAAACTGGGTAGATTCATTTGACAGCCCTTCGATTTGTGCCAGGGCGTTAGCGCTGATTGATGCTCGCTTCAGAGCAATCTCGTCTCTCCAAGAAATCGTCATCGAGGTTTACGAGGAAGGTCCAAGCACATATATTCGGAAGAAAATGGAGAGTCATAGATGGATACTCAAGGTGGTGGAGCCAGTGGAGGTAGAGGAGTGGGACGTCGACAGATCTTGGGATGATTTTGAAGATGATGAGTATCTTTATGACAATGACGATGATGATGACTACGATATTGACAATGATAGTGATTTTTGGAGAAGGGCGGCAGATTAAGAATCTGGAATGGGATAGTTATTTCGGGGGTTCGCTATGGCCTGCCTCAAGAAATGTATCAAGCCATCCAGGGACACATCGCCTAGACTATCCCCCCCACCCTCGAGAACATTCTGTGAAGAATTACGGTATTATACCATGACTCTTTAAGTACTGAAATCCAATACCGAGGCAAGACATGTCACGGAAAGCAACGGTTGTTTATCTGGAAACCTAAAAGAGACTAGCGCGGTTTCGGGTACGAGCCGGGAAAAACAACACATCTGTGTCCGCAGGGGAAACTTGTTTTCGACTTCCACTGTAAACGTGGCTTATAGACGGCGGTTCTCAGCCAGACAGCCTCGCTGTCCCAGTGAGGATTGATTTTATTGGCTTACCAGCTTGCTGTAGGAGCGGGTCTCTGCAGTGGCTTTTATTGGGCGACAATATAACAGCGCTGCGGACGCTAGACCGTGACTGAAAGCAGCGCTAGGGCCTAGCCGGTCACTATAAAGAGCCACGAGAATCCTCTTCTGTAAAAAGAATATCGAAAATCTGTGCTTTCTCTGCTATCCTATTATTGAAGTGAACAATATCGCCGCCTTAGATAGATATCTTTCTATTAAATACTCTTTATATAATGCGGCTTGCATATCATAATTAAGTTTGCCCCCTTTTAGACAAGATTATTCTAATCCCTAACAATTGTGTAGAGTCCTACAATCTGATGTTGTTTATTTTTCCGTTAGCAAAAACTAAAAGTAGTTCTTAATTCACTAGGTATTGGAGAGTTCTTTTCTAAGAAAGGCCCTAGAGCTAGCGATGATCGAGAGTATTGATAAGGAAGATTTTAGTTGTTGCTGTGAGTTTGTATACTCTAGAGATTACTCTACTCTATGTCCCATTCGGTAATCTCCCAGGAACAATACTTCGTAGTTAGAAAATAGGGAAACGTAATGCTAGGAAAAGGCGAATAGATAGGATTCTTCTAGCCTAAATTAGAATCTCTTCTACCTAAATGTGCTTTCGCTTAATTATAATATTGTACTAGCAAAACTTAGCTATATACCACGATTAGGATCTGAGAAAGACTTACGTAATGAACCTTTCACAAGCTATATAGTAGTTTTTCTGAGTCACGCTGAAATCTATCGTTTTGGAGTTAGAATAGGCTGGCTCTCTCTTAGTATCCTATCTTTCTATCGGTTACTACAATTGCTTAAGAATTTTACTCTATTTAAAGAACATACAGGAGACATCGTTCAGCTATTGGTGTTTGTTTTTAAGGATAGTAAGTATATGGGGAATTTGGAAACTATGTTAGGAGACTATATAGTCTGGAATGTGGAGATTTTGAAACAGAATGCCGACTTTAAAAGTTTCCTCAGGCGAAATTTGTCATTAGAACAGACTGTCTTTCGCTCAATATGGTAATAAAGGTGTGTTTATAAATTGAATGTGCTGCGATCTCTATATATCTTCTATATATGTGGAGATCAGATTAAAATCACTGACTAATATGCGCTAATGCAGTCATAACTAGCCAATGGTTTTAGTGTGTTAGCCCGAAAGGCGTAGGCCCTTAAAGAACCCGCAGTTAACTGTCCCCGTTTTACGCGAAGGAGCAAATATATCAAATGCTGTGAGCAATTTAGCAGATAATATATTATAGTCTATTATAGACTATAATTATTCAGAGGAATGTTATCTTATATAATCTTATATAATAGGATTATATAAGAAATATTAGTTAGGTTATACTTATCCTAAATAGGAAATAGGGTTATAATAGAAGTCAGATAAAATTAAGAAGTAAGTTACATTTTATCAAGAATAGAGATCAGGCATGTTTTTATACCTCTCTCAGGAGGCAAATCTGAGATAATCTATGATATCTTTATGATATCTATATTATCTCATTATAATACTAGGAGGCTGGCTATATTAATAATTCTACCGTATAGTGCATATCTAAGAACCTCTTAGATAGTACTGGTAAAATAAATATAGCATCTCTTCCCTCCATAGTATGCCTTACTAATATAATATATACGCTATTATACCAACAAATGCAAATAAAAGCTATCATTTATCAGCTCGCAATATATAAGACATACACATATTTTTGGGGCGAGGGAGCCGAGAACTGGTAAAATAAAGCAGAAAACAGTCCCATGTATTCTTCGTGTATCGCTCAGTATGTAGTTCCATATCAGACTCCGAGGCTACATAGTACTACTCCACAGATCGTGCACTCATATTATATATCGTGTATGGGTCGAGTCAATTTTGAGAAGCCTGGTTTATATCTTTTTTTATGTAAGTCTATCGAATTTGGACCCAGTGAGTGAGTATTACTAACCTATTAGCAAGAAACCAAACACCAGAACATCTAGTTATTATACATATTGTATGTATCACTACTATAGCGCTGAAGCTGTATGACTTCGGTAATATTTATGTCAGATATTGCACTTTACTATCTTTAAGTGCTCTCTTCTTATAAGTTTTATGATATTCCTAAGAGAGGCAAAGCGCTGAGTCTAGATCGCGGTGGCCCGACTAAATAAAGCGAACTAAGGACTAAATATTTTTTAACGTAAATCGAATAGAAAGCTCTAGAGGGTATTTTTGCTGATAGATGCTGTTAACTGCTTTATTTTCCGCTGCTCATGCTCGTTCTCCTCGCGCGCGGGATTCGTATGGAACTTCTTTCGTCTATATTCTCGCTAGATACGGTAAATGCGATTCTATTCCGAATTAGAAGTAAACGGATACCGAGTTAATGGCTTCGTTGATTTATAGCCGGCCTATTCTTGTTTTGGAAGTCCCTATATCGGATTCAGGTATCGCTAGCGACTTCATACGCGATGTATATTAGAAGTATAGCGCTAGAACGCTATTCGATATAGTAAGCCTACTTTATACCAGTTATATTTAAGTGGTTCTTCTTTAAGATAAATAGTATTAAAGTAGCGCGTAATATACCCGGGATTATAAAATATCTGAAAGCGAACCTTGTCCGGAAGCCTTTTACTTACAAAGTATTGAAAGTATGTCTTTGGCTGCTTAGTAGTTTTAAGGTACTCCCTAGTGGCATATAACGGCTTGCTATATATAGGGGTAGGTACCTTGTATATATCTATATTATTTCGGGTCTACTATAATTTCTTCGGCTAAACTATCGGTCTAGTCGGCGAAGTAGATCTAGGAGCTTTCTATTTAGGCCGGCCCCTTAATAGGCCTCTTTTAAGGACGTTATAATACTAGATAACCGCTATAGTATCTGTATCACACCGATTCTACTTATCCTCTAATAAGTTAGAAATAAGGTAGGAAAGAAGACTCTATATAAGATATAACTAAAGAGGGTATATAGTGTCCTCTAAAGATAGGTCTTCGCTCTCTTCCTTAACTATAGTACCCGATAGCTACGCCTCGATATCTAGGAAGGCTTGCTCTTTATTAAATTTCTCTTAGATCTTATATTGTAAGCTCCGGTATAACCTTTTTTACATATTTCTTACTTCCTTCTCCTATTACTAGAGTCTAGGAAGTAGACCGGGTTCCTAGGTCTTCTTATACTACGCGCGGATATTGTCTAGGTTGCGCTATACCTCTCCTAACTTAGGATATTCTTTAACCTATACTCTTTATTAATTAGTTAAGTAGCGCGGGCGTCGCGTATCTCGCTAACGGCTTTATTGTGTGATAGCTTGTATTAGTTTAATATCCGGGTTAAGGCCATAGATTATCTGGATTATATTAGTATCTATTTATAGGGGATAATAGTGATTGAGAAAGGTATAAGGGCTGGTATGCTTTATAATTAATATATATTACTCCTTGTTTACCTACCCTATAGACTATATTAGCTACTAATTTAATAAGATAGATTAAATATAATATCTATAGAAAAACTTACTACTCTTATTAATCACTTTACCACTTCTATACCAGAACTAATAGGCGTAAAATACCCCTTTCTATCCGCGAATCTCGCTAAATATGACTAGTAAGGTAGAAATTGTAGATTTAGGTATCTATATAGTCTATTAAATAGTTAGAACGCCCTTAACTAACTCCGTTTTATAAAAGATATACTATTTAGACTTTTTCGGATCTAAAGGCACTAAGAGCTACTTATAGCCTTTGCTAATAAAAAGTTTCCGTAGCTAAGCCTTCGAAGTTAGCCCCTAATTCCGGAAAGCCCGCGTGTAAAATAAGATACTAAAAAGTAATATATATGGGTATATTATTAAAGACGGCTTGTAAACGATCTTAGGAAGTATAAACGTAGTTCTATTAATAGATTAGTTTAGCTATTCCGGAGATAATAAGAAGGATCTTAAAAGATATTATATATCCGGAGGTGAATAGGGAATTAAGAGGGAGGGGTAGAAATTGCGCTTACTATATAATTTAGTGAGACTAAGAAACTTTTAGTCCCTTTAGGAGTAAGTTCGATTATAGGGACAGGTAGGCCTCTATAGGGATCCTTCTATAAAGAGATCTATAGGTCCTTAAACTATAGGCTTAATAGAGCGCTTTTCCGGTATAGTGTAAAGATACTAAGAGAGTTAAATAGATATACTTAGATATGTTAGAAGCCTAGATAGAACTTTTTCTCTTATATTAATAAGATCGTTTTATTAAATAGGCCGATATCCTCGATATAAACCAGCGTCTTCTTTCTAGGCTATGTGTCTAAGCTAAACTCCTAGACTAAGTATTTTATACCCTATAATCACTAGTAAGTTAAGGATATTAAGCTAGATCGGGATAAATTTGGAGATATAATAACCTTTTATATCTCTGAGCTATCTTTATCTTTAATTATAATCTTAGTAAGCTTTTAATAGTAATAGCGAAGGTTTTTCTAATCGGTCTTAAATATACTAGCTTTATTAATACCCTTTATATATTGACTATCCTCGCCTCGCTCGAGCTAGAGACACTAGTGTAGGAAACGATATATATTATTGTTCGATGTTTGGCGTAGCGCCTCCTCAGCCTCGCGCTATTTTAGCTTATTAGGCTTATTTTGTACTTAGCTAATATAGTACCTATATCTATATTAGGAATCTCTTTGTTAACGCTTTTGGTAGCGATATACCTTAGTAGATTACTTACCTTTTCTACCGACTCTTAATCCGCTCTTATCGTTTAATAGTATCTGGTGCTTTATTAAAATCCTTGGGGATTTTAGAGAGATTAACCCTACCCTTATCTAGTGGGTCTTTATAGAGCTCTCTAGTATTATAAAAGACCTCCGGCTCTAAGGTAAGGTTTTTATTAGATTAGAGACGTTTTCGTAGGCTAGAAACGTCTTTTAGCTCTATTAGATCTATCTTATATATAGTATCGCCCCGCTCTAAATCGCTAGAAGTAGCTGTAATAATGTTATTCCTGCTAGAGTCGCTTTCTAGCTTTCTAATCCGCTAGTGTCGGGAACGCTTTATAGTCGAACTTAATGGAATTGAAGGGATGGCGAGGGTGCAGAGGTTAAGAAATAAGACTATAAGATCGCGAAATAATAAAGTGGTTAGTAGGTTACGAGTAGACAGTTAGTGACTGATTTCTTTAGGACTGTGCACCTATAGCTAGGCGAGCAAAAATGATAGACTAAAGAAGCACGAAGAAAAGAATAGAATAGGCGATAGGTAAAGAAGTAGTCTCAGTGTAGGAAGAGAGAAAGCTAGGGGAATAAAGAAAATATATAAGAGGAAAGGGGTTATAGCGGGCAAATATTATCTTGACTAGGTGCTAAGATAGTGAGGCTATTTTTAGCGCCTTCGCGAACGCTGAGCTAACACTAGCCTTCGCTGAGGTATAGGAACTAAACTGAACGGCTGTAGGTGGTATAGAGGGTCTCTTATGAGTGGGTTAAAACTAGTGCGTGGTAGGAGCTATATATGGGCGTGTCGGGACGGCCCTATCACGTGTTACCAGATGGCGGCCGAAAAAGGCGACCCTCGAGGCCGAAAATGGCTGCCATTTGGTAAGCCTAAGTTGTTATAGAGTAGAACCCGCTATATTAAGATAAATCTTAGATAGGACTATTTAAAATTAAAGAAAAATTAGGACTAGTTAGCTACTAATTAAAGCTACCCTATAGTATAAGAAAACTTTATCTAATATTTTATGTCTCGTTACTCGAACCTATATTAGAAAATACCGAACTCGCTATAAATATAGAAATTAAGGAAGAAACTAAAAACGAATATAAGATTAAGAAAGTTCTAGAAATAAAATAGATAAACGGAAGGCCTTACTATCTAGTAAAATAGAAGGGGTATAATATCTCTAAAAATATATAGGAACCTATCGAGAACCTAAATAGCTACCCCTAGCTAGTTTAATAGTTCTACTAGTAAATAAGAAAGCGTTTTAACTATCCTAGAAAGCTAGAGGAACCTAGTTAAAAGACGCTACTATCTATATTAGACTAGCGTCTTTAGATAAAGCGGCTAATTAACGGATCTCCTATTACTCTACTAGATAATCGAATTCGCGGTACTTATTAGTAGTAGGAGGATCTTTAGCGTTTAATCGGTCGGATACCGCTTAATTATAATTTAATATATAACTACTACGCTCTTTAAAATATTTTTAATAGATCTAAAGATAGAGTACCTTCGCTATCACTTTATTTATTTCTTAAGAATATTAAGAAATAACTTTTATACCTCCTCTAATTCCTAAGATAACTTTTATTTATTATACTATAAATTATCCTACTCTTTATCGGAATAGAAACTACACTTATAAGTCTAACCGCGCTTAGTATAGATCGAGCACTTCTTACTTTCGGAGTAAGGACTTATAATATAGACCTTTCTATAAAAAAAATAATAATTATAAAAAGAATCGATAGGGATACTAGTACGTTTAATACGATCGGTAAGCTTATAGTTATTAGTATATTTATTACGCTTAGGTTTAGACGAATTCTAAAGATCGGAGTTAGCCTTATATTTAGATATAGCGCGGATATATTATTTTAAAGAAAGAAAATTATTATTTACCTAAAGGGCGGTCGATAGCTTTAAAGGGCTTCGAGGATGAAACCTTAAAAGAGGGGGAGTGTTACGGAACTACCCGTTACCAATCGATAGTGCCCTACCGGGTATATAGATAGGCCACCGAGAGCTAACCAATCTATCTATTAGTAGATTACGTGTAGTACCTAATACTTTGGTATCCCTAGGTATTTAGGAAGGAGAAACCTATTCACGATTAGTGAGTAAAAGTATGATTAAGCCTGATTAGACCCACTACTAGGAGGATTCTAGTACGTATATACTTTAAGGTACTAGATATCTCCTATACTAACGAGTGCTATATAACTAATTAGTATACTAACCTAACACGCTAAGATATAGTATATTAATATAGTATACTAACGGGACTGCTACCGGGACGGTAGTAGTATACCTAGATAGGGACTAGGGAATATAGATAAAGGATATATAAGGACACTTATTTATATACTTAGTTTAGTTCTTTGTTTTTAATTATATATTGTTACTTATATTTACGTTTTAGATTACTAGTAACTCTCCTACTTAATTATAACTTAATAATATTTATAGATAGACTAATACTCCGGTATAGATCTATTCGGCGCTCTACCTAGTATTGTTCCTCGATATCTTAAAAGGACCTAGTCTATAGTAAGGCCTATTAGGTAATAGTATAGTTAAGAGTATAGATTATTAATATTAGAAACCTAAGTGGTATAAAGTAAGTATATCTAAAACCTTTCTAACCTAACTATAACTAGTTTATAGTGCGTAATATATTAAAGACTATCTCGAATTAAGTTTCGAGTTACTAACTAATAATATATCTTATATTAGTGCTAGAAAGAAGCTAGTGATTAAGCCTACTAACCCCGATTCCGATAATAAGCGGGATAATAGGATTAAGATACTAAAGGAGTAGGTAAAGACTCTAATAAATAGACTTTAGGAGTAGGAAAAGTATAACGCCTAGGTCGAGGACTATTTAGCGTAGATATATACTTAGGTTACCGCTTTAGTACTAGCTAGTGCTATCTAAGGACCGATATTACCTAAGGCTAATTGTTTTAAGGGAAACCGAACTAAGCTTCGCGGATTCTTTATTTAGATAGATATATATATTAGTATAAATAAGTCTAAGTTTTTATCTAAAGTAAGTAAGGTAATTTTTATATTAATTTATTTACGCGGATAAGTATAGAATTAGCTTAAATCCTATATTAGGGACTACTATAAGAAAGTACCTAGAGATTAGTCTAGTACTATAGCGGAATTCTTTAATAGCTATAGTAGTTTCTAATAATATTTAGAATAAATATTCGGAGATATCGACGCTACTAGAGTAGCCGAATATAAGCTATAGAAGATTAGATAGTAAACTAGCGCGTTAGTTTATACCTCCGAATTCTAATAGATTATTTCGTATCTTAATCTACCCGATCGAGTATATATTCTATACTTCGAGATAGGACTTAAACCTAATATTAAGGATAAACTAGCTAGGATTAATTGACTAAATACCTTAGATAAACTTATTAAGATCGCGGTTAAGATCGATAACTATATTAATAAACGAAAGTATAAATAATAAGAAATAGATTAATAGAACTATAGTAAATTATATAGCTTTAACTATTTTACTAATAGATACTATAATAGAGCGCTACTATAAGATAACGATCTATATAGCCCGAAGCTAATAGAGTTAGATATTACTTAAGATAAGTAAGATAAGCGTTATAAGAAGAACCTCTATTTTATATATAGGAAACTAGGATACTATATAAAGGAATATAAGTAGAAGCGACTATATAAAAAACGGTAATACCTATAAGTAATACGTAAAGGACTATATATAATCTAGGAATAGACCTAGATAGCGACTCTAAGAGACAAACCCTTAGAAGATCTCTTAGTAAGATAGGAACGTCTAAGCCTAGAAGAGATACTAGCGGGCAATCTATATATTAAAGGATTAGCCGATAAGCTAAATTATAAGTATCTAGAGATTAATTAGGATACTATAGAGAGTTAGGGATAGATATAGTATATCCTCTAAGAACTAAACTATTCTTTAGGATAGTCTAGTAACTCCTAGAAGTAGGGCGCGAAATACTTAGGAACGCTAATCACATTCCCTAGGGCCGATATTAGTTAAGGAACCCTAAGCACGCTTCTAGGAACGGATTAAGTAATTCCCGAAATACCTTATAAAAGTCTAAAATACTATTATTAACTAAAAAACGATAAAGAAGCTAATAAGCTTATAGAATATCTTAAAGATAAGATATAGACCTATAGGTTAGACTAGTATCTTATTAACGTAATTAAGAAAGGCGACGACTTAATAGGATATCTTTATAAAGATTCTACTTATATATATAAGGGATATATATAATATCTAGGATATAATAGAATAGCTATTATCGGATACTATAATAAGACCTATATAACTTATAGGTAGAGTAAGTTAGACTATAGTATCGAACCTAGACCACTAAAGTAGATAAAAAAGCTAAGATAGAAAAAAGAATACTAAGGAGTATAGTATAATAGATAGTAGTTATATAATTATAAGAATTAGCTAATTATATAGCTTAAAGCGACACTATTAGGAACTTATATTAAGCTCTATATAGAGTTATCTATAAGATAAATATAGATCTTTATCGACTTAGGTACTACTAATAACTTTATAAATCTACGATTTAAAAAAGATCGATAGGTTAGAATAACTCTATTACTATTTATAGTTTTAGTTATAAGACTCGATAGCGAAGTGTTATTAGGAGGAGTTAGCGAGGAAACTATTTTATTATCTATATCTATCTATAGATATCTAGAGTTAATAAAGTTTAATATCTTAAAAATAGGAGACTACGATATCGTATTAGGCATTGTATAGCTTAAGAAGTATAACCTAAGTATTAACTAGTAGTTAGGACAAATTATTTTTAACTAGTATAAGTATAAAAAAGAGTACGATAAATACGAATCCTATCGGAAAAGGGCTATATAGAGGGATACTAGCGGTACTACTAACTAGTTATAATCTAAAGATAGGATTAAGCGATTAATAAACTAAATCGCTCTAGATATAATAGAATAGTCACTAGATATATCCGACTAAGAGTTAGTAGAATATATAATTATTAAGTAAGAGAAGCTATATACGACTAGTAATAAACCACAGATTCCGGATAAATATTATAAGTTCTAGAATATTTTTATAGTACTAGCCGAAGGGACCCTATTAGAATATAGGACCTTCGACTATAAAATTAATATAATAGAAGGTACTAAACTTACTTTTAAATCTATCTATTAGTTATCGCTAAAGGAGTTAGAGATACTTAAGGAATATATTAATAAGAACCTAAAGAAAGGTTATATCCGAGCCTCGAAATTACCGGCTAGATAACCGATTATTTTTATACTAAAAAAAGATAGAAGCCTTTAACTTTATATAGACTATTAATATTTAAATTCGATTACTATTAAAGATCGATACTTTTTACCTTTAATCTATAAGATCTAGGATCGGATTTAAAGAGTAAAGTATTTTTTGAAATATAATATTACTAATATATATTATTATATCCGGATTAAGCTAGGCTATAAATAGAAAACGGTATTTAGAACTAAGTATAGATATTATAAATATTTAGTTATACCTTTTAGCCTTATTAACGCACTAGTAATATTCTAACGCTTTATCTTTAGCGTTTTTAAAGAATATCTAGATATCTTTATTATTATATATTTAGATAATATCTTAGTATTCTCTAAAACGCTTAAAGATTATATTAAGTATAATAAGTTAGTACTTAATAAGTTAAGAAACGCGAAGGTTATATTTAAACTTAAGATATATAAATTCTATATCTAGGAAACGGGATTCTTTAGATATTGTATTAGCTTAGATAGATTAGATATAGAAGAAGATAAGGTTAAAAGTATTATTAACTAGCCTATACCGAAGAATATTAAGGAAGTATAGCAATTTCTTAGTCTCGCGAACTACTATTAGAAGATTATTAATAGCTACGCTAGAATAGTAGCTAGACCTTACTAATTTACTAAAAAAGGATAAGTATTCTAATAGGATAAAATAGTAGAGAATCGTTTAACGAACTAAAGAAATTATTTAAATAGTAAATAATTATAGCGAACTTTAACTATAATCTACCGATTATATTAGAGATAGATATATTAGACTATACTCTAGGAGCTAGACTAACTTAGAAGAAAGAAGATAGGACTTTATAACTAGTTATATTTTAGTCTAAGAAAATAATCCTAATAGAGCTTAATTATAATATTTATAATGAAGAACTATTAGCTATAGTATTAGTATTCTATATCTAGAGAATATACTTTAAAAGAGCTAAGTATATAATAATAGTATAAACCGATTATAAGAACCTTATATTCTTTATAACGATAAAGGTTCTTATATAATAATAAGCACGATAGACTAAGATCTTAGTATAATACAATTTTAAAATCGAATATTATAAGGGAATAGAAAATAGCTAAGTAGATATACTTAGTAGATAACTAGACTATAAGATTAGAACTAGGGTAGCTAAACCCGCTATACTAAAATAGAACTAAGATAGAACTATCTTATATAATAAATAGATTCTAGCTATAATAGTAGAAATCTAGAATAACTACTTATAGCAAATCCGAGATATATAAAAAATAAATAAATACTATAAGATAATCGCCGGATAAATAACTATAGATAGAAAAACTACTTAGGATAAGATAGGAATAGTCTATATATATAGATTAATATATATTCTATTATTACTTAGGAATAAGATTATTTAACGATACTATAATAACCTTATATATAGATATATAGAAGTAGAAAAGACTATAGAATAGGTTTCGCGAAATTACTATTTTCTAAATATAAACTAAAAGATTAGGTTCTATATTAGTAGATATAATATATACTAAAGAAATAAGCTAGTACGATATATACTATATAAAGAATTATAGTTATCTAAGACGCCGACGACTCTATAGAAATAGATTATAATAGACTTTATTATAAAGCTACTAGACTTAGAAGGATATAATATAATTATAGTTATAGTTAATAGGCTTATAAAATACGCCTATATAATTCTAACTACCGAAACTATTAACTTAGAATAAATAGCTAACCTAATACTATAATATATAGTTATAAACTATAGATTACTATATAAGATTATATTAGATAGAGATAAGTTATTTATATCGAATATATAGTAGTTATTTATAGACTAAATAGATATTAAGCTAAGACTCTCTATTATATACTATCTATAAACTAATAGATAAATAGAAAGAGTAAATTAAATAGTAAAATAGTACCCCCGATATTATATAAACTACTAGTAGAACGACTAGGTAGAACTATCACCGATAGCGTAACTAGTATATAATAATATAGTATACTTTATAATAAAAGAATCACTATTCTACGCGAACTATAGATATAATCCTATAATATTTAGAGAACTAATTAATAAGATAGCTATAGCGGAATTAGTAAGACTAAAGGCTACCGGGCTTAAATAGTTATACTTATAACTATCTAGGGATATTAACTTTATTAATCTATAAATAAAAAAGTACTATAATTAATAATATAAAGAGGGACCTAACCTAAAGAGAGGGGAAAAGGTTTATCTCTTACGCTATAATATTAAAACTAAGCGACCTAGCGATCATTAGACTATCTATAACTAGGATTGTTTAAAATTAAAGAAAAATTAGGATTAGTTAGCTACTAATTAAAACTACTATATAGTATAAAAAGACTCTATCTAGTATTTTATATTTTATTACTCGAACCTGTACTAGAAAACGCCGAACTCGCTATAAATATAGAAATTAAGGAAGAAACCTGTTGGTATATTAGTATATAACTTATAGTGGTTAGAAGTTGACTTTGGCCACGTCACTTCGTATTTGCCACTATTTGCCACTACTAGTGAGATAATAGATGATATCAGTTAGATATCACTATTTATCTAATATTTGCCTCCTATCTTACTATATAAGGAACATTGATTCCTATCTATAGTGAAGATATACACACTTCTTAATATATTCTTACCTTTACTTCTATTATTACCTCTCTTTATACCCTATTTCCTATCTAGGATAAGTACTATCTTATATAATCGGCTTATATAAGATAGATCTTTCTATCTTCTCCTAAACTATTATAGTCTATACTAGACTATACTATATTATCTGCTAATTTTGCCGACAAAACCGAAAATAAATATAAGATTAAGGAGATTCTAGAAATAAAATAGATAAGCGGAAGGCCCTACTACTTAGTAAAATAAAAGGGGTATAATATCTCTAAGAATATATAGAAACCTATCGAGAACCTAAAGGGCTATCTCTAGCTAGTTTAATAGTTCTATTAGTAGATAAGAAAGTATCTTAACTATCTTAGAAAGATAAAGGAACTTAGTTAAAAGATATTACTATCTATATTAGACTAGCGTTCTTAGATAAAGCGGCTAATTAATAGATCTCCTATTACTCTATTAGATAATCGAATTTGCGGTACTTATTAGTAGTAGGAGGATCCTTAGTATTTAATCGGTCGGATACCGCCTAGTTATAATTTAATATATAACTACTACGCTCTTTAAGATATTTTTAATAGGTCTAAAGGTAGAGTACTTTCGCTATTACCTTATTTATTTTTTAAGAATATTAGAGAAATAACTTTTATATCTCTTCTAATTCCTAAGCTAACTTTTATTTATTATACTATAAATTATCCTACTCTTTATCGGAATAGAAACTATATTTATAAGTCTAACCGCGCTTAATATAGATCGAGCACTTCTTACTATCGGGGTAAGGACTTATAATATAGACCTTTCTACGAAGAAAACAATAATTATAAAGAGAATCGATAAGGATATTAGTACATTCGATATAATTAGTAAGCTTATAGTTATTAGCGTACTTATTACGCTTAGGTTTAGACGAATTCTAAAGATCGGAGTTAGTCTTATATTTAGGTATAGCGCGGATATATTATTTTAGAGAAAGAAAATTATTACTTATCTAAGGGGCGGTTGATAGCTTTAAAGGGCTTTAAGGATAAAACCCTAGGGGAGGGGAGATAATATTACAGAACTACCTATCACTAATCGATAGTGCCCTACCGGGTATATAGATAGGCTACTAAGAGCTAACTAATCTATCTATTAGTAGATTATATATAGTATCTAATACTCTAGTATTCTTAGATATTTAGGAAGGAGAAACCTATTTACAATTAGTTAGCAAAAGTATAATTAAGCCTAATTAGACCTACTACTAGAAGGATTCTAGTATATATATACTTTAAGATACTAGATATCTCCTATACTAATAAGTGCTATATAACTAACTAGTATACTAACCTAATACGCTAAGATATAGTATATTAATATAGTATACTAATAGGACTACTACCGGGATAGTAGCGGTATACCTAGATACGGACTAGGGAATATAGACGAAGGATATATAAGGATACTTATTTATATACTTAGTTTAGTTCTTTATCTTTAATTATATATTATTACTTATATTTACTTTTTAGATTATTAGTGACTCTCCTACTTGATTATAACTTAATAATACTTACGGATAGACTAATACTCCGGTATAGATCTATTCGGCGCTCTACCTAGTACCGTTCCTCGATACCTTAAAAGGACCTAGTCTGTAGTAAGGCCTATTAGGCAATAGTACGGTTAAGAGTATAGATCGTTAATGTTAGAAACCTGAGTGGTATAAGGCAAGTATACCCGAAACCCTTCTAACCTAACTATGACCAGTTTGCAGTGCGTAACAGGGAGATAATATTATAGAACTATCTATTACTAATCGATAGTGCCCTACTAGGTATATAGATAGGCTACTAAGAGCTAACTAATCTATCTATTAGTAGATTATGTATAGTACCTAATACTCTAGTATTCTTAGGTATTTAGGAAAAAGAAAACCTATTTACGCTTAATAAGCGAAAGTATAATTAAGCCTAATTAGACCTACTACTAGAAGGTTTCCGGTATATATATACTTTAAGGTACTAGATATCTCCTACCTTAATAAGTGCTATATAACTAACTAGTATACTAACCTAATACGCTAAGATATAGTATATTAATATAGTATACTAACGGGACTACTACTAGGATAGTAGCGGTATACCTAGATAGGGACTAGGGAATATAGACGAAGGATATATAAGGACACTTATTTATATACTTAGTTTAGTTCTTCGTCTTTAATTATATATTATTACTTATATTTACCTTTTAGATTACTAGCGACTCTCTTACTTAATTATAACTTAATAATACTCATAAATAGACTAATACTTCGGTATAGATCTGTTCGGCGCTCTACTTAGCACCGTTCCTCGATACTTTAAAAGGACCTAATCTATAGTAAGGCCTATTAGGTAATAGTACGGTTAAGAGCATAGATCGTTGATATTAGAAACCTAAGCGGTATAAGGTAAGTATACCCGGAACCCTTCTAACCTAACTGTGACCAGTTTGCAGTGCGTAACCACCTTCTATCGGTGGTTCGCGATCGTGGCGCCTACCTTATAATTAATAAAGAGTTCGACGTTATATATCTCTATAGGCTACTCCTTCTCTACCGCCTACCGGGCCTAGAAGTTAAGTTTAGTACCCGCGATAAAGCGGTAAATAAGTAGTTATTCTAGGATCCCTATATTAAGATCCGCGGCCGTTTACTTTAGTCTAGAGGCGTATTCGGTAATCGATATACAACCCTACTTTATACTATCGAATCTCTCCTATAATCGTTCTCGGCTAATATATTCCGCGAACTCACGCTAGACCTATATTTTAAATACTTTCTAACTCTCGAACGGGTCTATTCCCTTAATAGCTTAGGCCTATATACGGTTTTTAAGCCGTTCGCTAGCGTCCTTTACTAGCTTACCGCTTATATAG
This sequence comes from Penicillium desertorum, assembly GCA_028827375.1. Lineage (NCBI taxonomy): Eukaryota > Fungi > Ascomycota > Eurotiomycetes > Eurotiales > Aspergillaceae > Penicillium > Penicillium desertorum. Next base: position 7,721,667 of record JAPWDO010000003.1, read on the forward strand.
ATAACCCTTACTATACCGGGGGTATTATACCCGGTTAGGGCTATAAGTTTATTAAAGTATCTATCGTAATCGACCGTCCACTTAAGGGCGGCGTTATTTATAATAGTTCTAGAGTAGTTTTCGATCGCTTATAGATTATTTAGTATAGACTTCTTAATATCCTTATCTATATTACTAAAGTAGGCGCTACTACGCCTAGATAGCTATAGAGCTAGGGCTATAGCCCGCGCTATAGCTACTAGTAGCGTAGGGGTCGCCGTGATCGGTAGCGCCGGCGGCCTATCGGCTAGAAGTACGCTTAACCGCGCTAGTTCCGCTCGGTACGTTTCTAGCGCTCTTACTCGCTAAGCCGCCCTATATAGTACTAGATAAACTACCTTAGATATAGCGGTTTAGTATATATATAAATATATTTCTACCTCGCCGGCTGTAAGAGTATCTAACGCCTACTAGACTTCTATAGGAAGCCTCGTATAGACTTATTCGGAGCTCTTAGTAGAAGGTTTAGGGGTACTTATATTATTAGTTACTTAGGTAGTTTATTAACAGTGATTTATACTACTATATTACTATAGGGAGGCCTTTCCTTTTTAAGTTAACGGCGTTCGTCTCCCTAGATACGGATCTATTCTAACTTATCTAGTCTAGATTATAGGGAAACGGGTATATATAGCTATCTACGCTATCTTTTCTATAGTTTAGTACGTATAACCGCGGTAGGTAGTAATAAACTCTGTTTAGGCCTACCCCTTTATTAATTACCCCTTATACGCACTTCTTAGCGCGTCGTTATCGCTTCCGCCGGTCTTAACCGGTATTCTATACGTTCCGGATTATATGATTATCCCTTTGATCTAATCTAGATAATAGGTCCGCTAGATCGTATATCGGGCGTGGGTATAGGCAGGAGTGAGCGTATACTTATATGTAGCCTCGTTTAGGGGTTCTACGCTCCTTAGCGAGCTAGCCTATACCGTCCCTAGGCCTCTATAGAAGGAGCCTTTAAACCGATATACTACTAGATATAAATCAGAAAGGATCGCATGATTTATATTAGACTAGGAGTACTAGGTACCTATATACATGGCGGTACGGAGGTGTACACGCCCCAAAGTGGTAGTTATCACTGTATATAGGTGTATACTAGTCCCGAGTCCGCATAGTACTCTGACCTGTCATATGACCATACGTGACCGTGCAGAGCTCTGCGGATCTCACTATTATAATAATATTAACTATAAAAGTAGAACTACTAGGCCTATCTAAAGCCAGGAAGTAAGTTTAATAGTAATAGCGACTACTTTATAACCTAGTATTTACCCTATCTTACTACCTAACTATTAACTATAATAATAAGAGGTCGATTAGTCTTTTAATAAGCTACGATATATAGATATATACTACTACTAACTAAGGTAGGAAATTAGAGTAGGATATATTATAGTATATTAGATAACGACGGCGAGTATAGTTACTAATAGCTTTATAAAGCTATTATCCTGGCAGAAGTATAAGAACTTCGTACGACTACTAAGGATAGTAGATATAGACTATCTTATAGCCTAGGAATTAGGGAAGAGAATAGATTATATAGTATACTAATATATAAAGTGTAGCGATCTTAGTATATATACTAGGACCGCTAAGGGGGTATATCAGAGTAGATACACTAGCATACCGGTATACCGGAGGATCTATTAATCCCCTATATTTTATAATTTTAGATTAGTAATCGGCGGCCTATATAAATTGTTAGGAAAGTTGATACAGCAATACAGAGAGTTGAACACCATTGATTGGACCCTACATTGTTACAATACGGCCCACGCCGACATTTGTTGGATGCCTGAGGCATCACCATGTGATAGAACCTACATGTATGATAGCTCTCTCCTTTCCTTCTCTTCCTCCTCTCCTCGTGCGAGATAGTCAATACATACAGTGCTTTCTCCATTCATCCTCCATCTGTATTGTCTTCGCATTAATATTGAAATCTGAGTTATTGCACAAATTTTGGAAGAATTGTGCAAGGAAAACGGGTTGCGTAGTTTTGCAAAGATATTTGCCTGTTTCCCCCTCGATGAGTGGCGCCGGGGTCCTCTCATCCAACTCGACATGACGGGGAATCCAAAACTGATTTCATACAGCTTGTAGTGGCTCGGTTCATAACCTGTGATTCAGAGTGTTGTGATATGAAGCTGGTGCGGATCAGGGACCAAGCCGCCCTCGGAATTTATCCCGAGGTATCTATATGAAGAAACAAGTTGATAACACAACAAGCACTGAAGCCTGACAAGCCGATCAAGCAGAGTACAATCTTGCGATAACGGTCGTGCTACATTGTCTGACACCTGGAGCTATCTTCAAACTACATTCTCCGCTACAAGCGCGACCTGACGTTCTGGTGTAGTAACTTGATTCTCAACCTCGCCAGCCCACCGACGTCTCGAAGGACGGCTTCGCCTAAACCAGCGGTACCGCAACCGGAGCGCCACCCTGCTCGGCTGAACGATATCCCGCCTCAACAACCGACAATGCGCGCAGCGCCCCCTCGAGACCGACAAGCGGCGGCCGGCCTGCGCGGCAACGCGCGAGCGCGTCGCGGAAAAAGACGGGATAGAACTGATCGGTGTTGTACTCGACAGTCGTGTGCCGCAGCGCGCCGTCGGCGGACTTTACAACGATCTGGTCGGCAAATCCCTGGAGATGTGCAGCATCGTGAGAGACCGAAAAGCCGAACTCACGCTGATCATCGGGCGTGCCGGGGTACAGGTATCCCGTATGGACATGGGCAATCTGGCCAGACGCCATGGTTACTGTAAACATGGCCAATTCGTCGATGTCGATGTCTTTGCGGAATGTCCTCGTTTGCGCCGTGACCGAGATGATTCGACTTTCGGTCAGCGATTCCAGGAGATCGAAAAAGTGCACGCCGACGTTGAGGACCGATCCACCGCCAGCCGTGGCTTTGGCAAGCATCCACTTGCAGCCATTTGTTTCGTATCGAGAGGACGATCCGACAATGAAGCGAAACGACAGATGTCGGTAGCCAGCAGGCGACAGTGATCCACTCTGACTGAGCTCGCGCGCCAAGTCGCTCACGCGCAGGATAAACGGGACGGCGACAAAGAGGCCAGCCTTGTCCGCTGCTAGACGCAGCGCAGCAACCTCGGCTGTGTTCAGCCCACAGGGCTTCTCAATCAGGAAGGGCCGTCCTTTGTCGATGACCATTCGGGCGGTCGCCGCCATCTCAGAATGCCGGCTGAAGATCATCGCGAAGTCAAAGTCGAGATCGAGCAATTCTTCGCGCGACAGCAGCGGGCAGTTGAGCCGGCGAGCCATTTCGGGACCCGCAAACCCCTCGCTATCGCAGATGCCAACGAGTGTGATACCAGGATCGGTCAAGACGGGAATGTAGAGCGGAAAATGCCAGTGGCCGACATCGAAAATGGCGATTCGCATCGTTGATGCAAGTATAGGTGATGGTCTGGTGTATAGTAATGCCTGGGTATTCCATTCGACTAGATCAAGTCCGCGAGGAAAGGTGCTGTCGGACGGGTTGATACCGCGGGAAGCAATAAAGCTATAGCTGTGGGGTAGACCGGGATCTCTCCGATATTCTCCTTATCTTATCTCGGCATCGGGCCGATAGTGCGGGGCCGATAGTGCGGGGCTGTCGGACTTTGATATTTTATCCACCTGAAATTGGTTGATACATATCTTGATCCCGAAGGGAATCAGTCATTCTGCCATTTGTGGGAGAACTTGGAATAAGGCAATACACACTGTTAGATGGCCGGAGTGTCGAAGGGCAATGCGTATGTAGTTCTGTTAGGTCTAGCCTTCCGGGATGCGCGTAAATTTGACGTAGAAAGCGTTGCCCTTTAGGTGCTTAGCGCCGGGCGGAATAAATTCCTCCTCCTCCTGTCGGTGGGTTAAGGGAAAGATGAAGAAGGCAGAAAGACGCCAGTCTACGGACTGCCATTCTCTACCCGATGCATGCAGGCAATCCGACCAACCTCTCTAAAGGCCATATGGAGGCACGACATTACTGATACTAGAAAACCGCCAGCTATTGCTGAGAGAGGATGTGAGCGAGGCACAACGCAACAGCCGTGCAGAACTACGTACCTTTCCGAGTCCTGAACCTCCTCCGGTTACGACCACAGTCTAGACACGTCACCAGCTGTAGCTCTACGCCGCGATCGCCTTACTTTTCCCTCGACAGAAAACAGCGAAGATAAGCCAAATGATTCGAGATCGAGCATTGCAGATGCGTTTCGAGATACGACTTTGTGAGGTGGTGATGAAGAAGAACACCTCTAAACAGGAATCCGCGCGTTAATGTGACACGGCCAGAAGCACCACGACTTTGCGCTGATGTTATCTGAGCGGGCCGACAATCGGTCGGTCCGAATCGGAGCCGAAGACGCCTTGGCAACTAGGCCCACCCTGACCATGTTAAATAACGTAATTCACTACCGAGTGACGCACACCACCGAGTGACGCACCCCACCCAAAACGCGTCAATTAATATAACCCTCTCTCTTCAACCACCCACCATGCCACCAATTCGTTCTCAATCCTCTAAAAATTCAACTGAGCAAGAGGGTAGGATCTTACTAGCTATGCAAGATTTTCAGAATCAAAAAATCTCTTCAATTCGTGAAGCAGCACGCTGTTTTAAAGTGCCCGAGGCCACCCTCCGCCGCCGCCTCCGTGGAGTTCAAAACCGCGCGATTTCTCGCGCCAATTCTCTAAAACTAACAGAAATTGAAGAGGAATCTCTTGAAAAATGGATTCTCTCTATGGATTCTCGAGGATCAGCTCCCCGGCCCTCTATGGTACGAGAAATGGCGAATCTTCTTCTTGAAAAGCGCGGATCTACCCCGGTTCTTTCGGTCGGCGAAAATTGGGTTACAAAATTTGTTAAACGACGTCCTCTTCTCTCTTCTCGATTCTCGAAACGTTATAATTACGAGCGTGCGAAATGTGAAGATCCTAAAATCATTGGAAAATGGTTTGATCTTGTGAAGAATACTATCCTTCGATTTGGAATCCACCCGGACGATGTTTATAACTTTGATGAGACTGGTTTCGCTATGGGCTTAACTGCTACTGCGAGGGTGATTTCGAGAAGCGAATTCTACGGTCGGCGAGCACTTTTACAGCCTGGAAATCGAGAATGGGTGACTGTTATTGAGTGTACGAATGCTGCTGGTTGGGTCCTCCCTCCGTGTGTGATTTTTAAAGGCAAGGTCTTTATCGAATCCTGGTTTGATGGCCTCCCGGAGGATTGGAGATTTGAGGTTAGTCCTAACGGATGGACCTCTGATGAAATTGGACTTCGCTGGCTTGAAAAGCTCTTTATTCCTACTACTTCTTCGCGTACGAAGGGAGGGTATCGGCTTTTAATACTCGACGGCCACGGAAGTCATTTAACTGGGAAATTCGACAAAATCTGCGAAGAGAATAAGATCATACCAATCTGTATGCCTCCGCACTCCTCTCACCTTTTACAGCCTCTGGATATAGGCTGTTTTGCGGTGTTAAAACGAGCTTATAGCCGGCTGGTTGAATTTCGAATGCGGTGCGGATCGAATCATGTTGACAAATTGGATTTTCTTGAAGCATATCCTGCTGCACGAAAGGAAGCCTTTAAATCTGAGACTGTTAAAAACAGCTTTCAATCTGCTGGTTTAATTCCTTTTGCACCGGAGAAAGTGATTTCGAAGCTGAATATCCGGCTTACTACCCCCCCCCCCCTCCAGCCGGGGTAGTGATTGGGAGCCAAAAACACCTTCGAACTATATGCAATTGCAAAAGCAAGCCTCCTCAATAAAAGCACTGCTTCGTATACGATCAAGGAGCCCCCCGAGCCCGCTCAATTCCGCTATAAACCAGGTTTTAAAAGCCTGCCAGATCACTATGCAATCCGCCGCTTTTCTCGAGAAAGAAGTAAGCGAATTACGTGCCGCCAACGAGAAGCAGAAGCAAAAGCGCACTAGATCCCGAAGGCAGATACCGGCGGAAGAAGGCCTCTCAGTTCAAGAAGTATCTGCATTAATTATGCAGCCGGTGGAAGCAGTTGAAACGCCTATACCCCCCCCGGCGAAGAAGGCCTTCGCCACCTTTGCAGCCACGAACGAGAGCATTACCAACATGCGGGCTATGTAAAAATCAGGGTCATAGGAGAGATGCATGTCCAGATAGATGATGTTTTTTTTAAATTTAATTTAATGGCGTTTTGGTTGAGATAAATGTATTTAAAATTGATGGATTTGGTTTGGTGCGTCACTCGGTGGTGTGCGTCACTCGGTAGTGAATTACGTTAACTATTACCCCAACTTTCAGAACGGGCCTTCAAACACTATCAATTCGAGCATCAATCAAGATGGGATTTGGCATAGTCGAAGACCGCCCAACACCTCGTCAGTCTTACCAATCTGCTCGAGAGATATCATATCAGTGCTGACTGTGTGACGTGCAGCCGAGGTCTATAATTGGCGAATCTACACATTTGCAATCGTGGCGTCGTTTGGAGCTCTCACATTTGTGAGTGCACGGCGATCTTTGTATCATAGGTCAAAAAGCTAAGCTCTTGTCATCAGGGTTACGATGGCTCATTCTGGGGAACGACGCTTGCCCGAGCCAGCTTCCAGGAGGTAAATCGACAGTATGCAGGTGAATCTCCTCTACCCTCCCGGCTGACACGCTTCAGCATTTCGGCTTCACGGACATGTCCGCCTCTGCCAGGACATCCAACACGTCAAACCTTACCTCGGTCTACCTCGCTGCAGGTTTCTTTGGGTCGCTCTTTGCCTGGCCGTCCAGCGAGACGCTTGGCCGGATCCGGGCAATGCAGGTCACCTGCACTGTCTTTTTGGTCGGTGCTATCCTTATGACAGCTACGACCTCGAGCTTGCCAATGATGTATGCGGGGCGAGTCTTGACAGGCTTTGGCGTGGGTGCCTTGACGGGTATTATCCCGTCCTACATTGCCGAGGTAGCTCCCACCCCCATCCGTGGGCAATTAACTGGGTGAGTCATTGCTTCTTGCTACAAAGAGAGCCATGCGCTGACGATCTAGGTATTTCGACGTATGTATACGTTTCTACTGTCAAGATGTGCTGTGCTTACCGCCCCCTTTATTTCACAGGTAGCGTACCAGGTTGGGTCAGTGCACTTCATAGCTTGTAAAGGTGATGACGCGCAGCTCACATTGCTTCCAGGTCTTTGGTCGGGTTCTGGATCAACTACGGGATCCAACAACACATGGGGGTCGACGCGGTGATCACATTCCGCATTCCCATGGCCATTCAACTCATCCCCGGAGGTGCTTTGGCCTTGGGAACGCTTATCCTTCGAGAGTCGCCTACTTTGCTCTGGCGAAAGGGTAAAAGGGAACAAGCGATCAAGAACCTCTGCTATCTTCGCCAACTCCCTGCCGATCATGAATATATGCTGGGAGAAGTTGGCAGGATCGAGGCCAGGCTGGAGGAGGAAGACCGGCTATCTGGCGGCCGGACAGGCTGGGTGGCTCTACTGCGTGGTTCCACGGCCGAAATGAAGACTTCGAGTATGCGATACCGGCTGTACGTTCCCCGCTCAGAAAATCTTTGGCGCGTGCTGACCACCGCTCAGCGCCATAATTGTTGGAATGTTTATGTTCCAGAACTGGTCCGGCTCCATCTGCATCAAGTGAGATATGCTCCCATGGTTGAGGAGTCCAGAGGACGCGTTGCTGATTTGCCAGCTACTATTCTCCGACCCTTTTTAAGTCGCTCCTCATCACCGACGTGGCGCTATACACTGGCATCTATGGACTCTGCCGGTCGGTCGCAGCTATTGCCTTTTATGCCTTTATCGTGAGTCGACCGGAACGCCAGTTTTGCCCCTTCTGGGCCCGACTGACGCAACGCTCAGATTGATCGCAGCGGACGTCGAATCCCCTGGCTGATCTCCGCCTCCGCATGCTCCCTGACACTCTTGTATATTGCAATCTTTACGACGGTGGCCGATACAACCCTAGGCACTCCTTCTGCCTCTGTCCACGCCGCCGGTTCCGGCGCAATTGCGATGGTGATGCTATACGGAATCTGTATGTCCCCGCATCCTCCTCCCTGGTTTCCACCAGTTGTATTCAGCTGACAACGACATAGTCTGGAGTTTTGGAGGGAACGGTCTACCGTATGCCTGTCAAATTCTTGTCGTGGCGAAGCGATTAAGCTAACATCGATCAGATGGGTCGTCGCCGCAGAGATCTTTCCAGCCCGACTCAGGCCCATTACCGGTGCCTTTGCCGCCTCTCTGCAGTGGCTCTTTAGTGTATGTCATCCCCTTTCTTGCAACAGTACGTGTCTCGGGCTGACCATGCGTGATTAGTTCATCCTTACATTGGTCTTCCCGTACATGATCGACTCTGTCGTCGACGCAAACGGAACATTCTTTTTCTTTTCAGCGCTCTGTTTCTTGACCGCGTAAGTTTTGGCCTTTCATCAAAAATGGCTGCATCGGGGTGGGAGCTGACGTCCGTAAAGCGTATTCACCTTCATTTGGGTTCCCGAGACCAAGGCAGTGCCCATCGAGAGTTGCAAGGCGTTGTTCTCTGGCAAGATGCGGCATGCGGCCTGGCGAGCCAAGAAGCTCTTTCCACCGAACGGTATTCCACCCCTTCCCGAGAATATCGCGGCGGGCGAAGCGGCATACGTCCAGGCGCATCGGCCATCGTCTCCGTCTCGTGACTTCATCAAGACCAAGAACGAGACGGACCACATCGAGTCTGTTTGAACAGTCTTGTCTACACCGACAACCAGATGAGGAACATGCTGGGTGTATTGAGGGAGAGAGCTGTGGTGATGATCAGGGGAGGAGGATCATTCGGCACGCACGATTCCGAGGTGTACGTTGAAAAGGGGTTGATACTGTACGGAGGTCAAGGACTAGTGAATGTATCAACTCATTAACGCTCATCTGTTTCTGGCTACAGCAGCATTCCCTTCTATCCTGTGATCCGTCTCCTCCTCCTCCCATCCCACTCGTTTCGGTTAACCCTGTAACTAGCAGTGTTGAATCAAACAATATCCCGCAATATATTCAGTGCTCTTGCGTTTCCACAATTGACAATAGGACGACTGCAACCAATATGGTACATGGTACGATTATACGCCTTCCTCCAGCCTCCTTGCGTGGGGGACTATGACGCTCACGTGGTTGTCCTCTATGATGACAACCATGTTGACTGACGTGACCGGTTCCGTTTCCTTATTTTGTTAGCATGTATGAGACTAGCGATAAGGGTATGATGATAGTTTCTAGACTCGTAGTTAAGAAAACAGAACGATTAAATATTTCCTAGCAGCTAAATACAAGAGATGGAGGTTATGTACGGTACACGAATAGGCAGTCAAGTAGCTCACTATGATTCCCCAAGTGCCTCTTCCTAATGAAGGGTTGGCACGTGAATACTCAGCTTTGGGCTCTTGAGCAAGGTTTACTTGCACGGGCGAGGCAGATACATACATACATACGAGAGTTTCTAAATTCTCTTCCTTATCGAGAAGACATAAGGCCAGGGGAGAGGTTATGTTCTAGCGGCTGGCAGCGGAATCGGCCCGATGCCGAATTTCGCCCACAACGAGTGGGGGGGGCTTGAGTATTCTCGGACATCCCGACTACGCCTCTTTTATAACGAGCCAGTATATCGAGCAAGAGTGCAGCAAGATTATCGCCCTAGAACGACAGTAAGGTAAGGAGGGTTAACATCGAAAGTGGCGATTCGCATCGTTAAGTATAGGTGATAATCTAGTGTATACCAAAGCCTAGGTATTCCATTCGACTAGATCAAGTCCGGCGAGGAAAGGTGCTGTCGGACCGGCTGATGCCGCAGGAAGCAATAAAGCTATATCTGAGGGCTAGACCGGAATCTCTCCGATATTCTCTATACTATATCTCGGTATCGGGCCGATAGTGCGGGGGTGTCGGACTTTGATAATCTCATCCACCTGAACTTGCTTGATATATATTTTGATTCCCTTTACTTTGGTCCCGAAGGGAATCAGTCATTCTGCCATTTGTGAAGAGCCCAATTCGACGACTTGCTCACGCGTACGAACATATCAACGGCAGCCCTCTACGTCAACATGTCCACGAGTCGCGTTATCAATGTCGCTGTCATCGGTGCGGGGGAGATCGCGATGTGCACACATCTGCCTACCCTCGGCTTCCTTTCGCACATGTACGAGGTCACGGCAATAGTGGATGTTTCGAAGCAAGCTGTGGAGCACTGTGCGCGAAAGTTCAACGTCCCCCGCACCTTCACAGACGTGCCGGAAATGCTGGCAGCGTGCTCCGACGTGGATATGGTATTGATCTGTCATTCCGACGAGTTCCACAGCGTACACGCAGTACAATGTCTGGAAGCCGGCAAGCATCTCTTTATCGAAAAGCCGATGGCTCAGACCTTGCGAGAAGCGGACGATATCGAGGCCGCACGCCTCGCTTCCGGCAAGTTGGTCTTTGTCGGCTACATGAGACGATATGCGACCGCGTTCTTGAGGTTTAAGGAGGCCGTGGGCAAACTGGATCCAGCCCAGATCAACTATGTCCGGTTCCGCAACTTTACATCAAGGGTCAAGGACGGGATTATCTCACAGAGCGGCACCTACTCACAACGTTTCTCGGATATCCCTGAGGAGGCTTCGGCTAAGAGGCGTCAAGTCGCCATGAGCCAGTTCGAGGAGTACACGGGCCTCGACTACAATTCGCCGGTCGCGCAGTACATTCGGGCTTGCAAGTTCCACATCTCCCCGCACGACCTAAGCCTCATGCGAGAGCTGTTTGGTCTTCCTCGTCATGTCATTGCAGCCGTGCCAAGTGCTCGAGGGAACTTTTTGTCCATTATGTTGCAGTACGACGGCTTTGTTCTTGCGTATGAGTCTGGCGAGGATGCGGTCTTGTCTGTGGACGCGACCGTCGAGGTCCTGGCTCAGCACCAGCGACTCAAGCTCGCCTTTGACTCGCCGTATATCAAAGGTTTGCCAATCACCATGACCACGCTCTCCAGGCAGCCCAACGGGGACTTTTCTGAAGAGACGATCCGGCCGACATACGAAGACTACTACACGTTAATGTTCAAAGAGCTGCATCGCTGCCTGAGCGGCGACGCAGAGATCAAGACTACCGTGCTGGACTCTCGGGAGGATATTAGCATGCTGAGCAACATTCTGAAAGCCTTAGCAGAAGGATTCGAAAAGAGGCAGTAGATTAGCAGGGACCGATAGAGCATACTGCCAAAAGTCGAACATATGTATACATGATTGTCATCGTTCCTTTTGCTGTTGCGGCGATCACATTAGGCCAGGCCAAGGATCACTTGACTGTACGGCTATTCTCTTCACTCGCGATTATCCCGCTCAGCTCATAGCCACGGTGAGCAAACGTGTGGACCTTGCCTCCTAGGTCTGCTAGGCCGCAGTCAAGGCGCAGCAGCGTGGGAGTCTGGAAGGCTTACTATCCGGATCAGCTTTGTCCAAGTCAAAGCCAAGGCAGGAGTTTGGAGAAGCGTCACCGGGCTCGTAATAACTTGGGACGAGGCCCGGGACAAGAATGGTAGGAGGAGGTTATATACCCGGGTCAACACCCGTTTCGCACCGTAAAGATCGCTTGACCCGCGCTTGAGTCATGTACCGTATATATATTAAATCAAGGATTATACTTAAAATTCAACGGCTCTGGCAATCATAATCCCTCCTCGCTGCCACGTCCACGAGGCCCAAAACCCGTCCTCATCTTCCTCCGTAGGCGTCAAGGAAGGGTACCTATGTATGCTAGTCAGCCAACAAACGTCCCCTCATCCCAGTAGCTCGTCAGAAAAAGCTCCCAAGACACTCACGAGAACTCGGATCTCCCATCGTTCACGATTCCCGTCTCCAAGCAATGACAGCAAGGAACTAAGCAGTGCGACTATATGTCTCCTAAAGATGACCTTCATCGCCACACTGAAAGTCTATGGACTTTTCTTGCTCTTATTGGCGCTTTTTAAATTCCGTCGCCAGCAAAAGCATGTCCCTCAACGAACTCCAAAACAAGATCGCAATGCATCCTGAAATAAGGGAAGAGCGGCAAAGGATATTACAATCGTAGTAGGGGATCGGGCCTGGAAGGTCATAAACTGTTGTCCAATGGTCTACCTGTTCACTGTCTCTAGCTTTTCTGTGAGGAGTGCATCAAAGAAACCGTCCACAATTGCGAACAAACAAAATCGGGGCGACTCCATAACCGCTACCTACACACGAGGACACATGAGATTGATAGCCATAATCTGTCTTGTCCTACATGAGGCGCCAGCGTGATACGCTGCCCTCGTACACATTAATGAATCAATGATGGGACCCGTTCATCGGCTTCGAGATGCGTGGGGAGCTATTCGGATCTCCCTAAGCAGTCGCTAGTAACCTTGGATGCAGCTTGTACGAAGTTGTCGAAGCACCGGGCTTTCGCTGAGGCAGTCTTAGGCTTCAAGAGGTGGGTCACGGCTTAGGCATGTTAGTGGAGTTAGCATCGAAAGAAACATAGACACTTGTCTCTCCTTCTAGACCCACTGCTCCTTACTGAAAATCTCATCCATACTCTAAAATGACTACCTTCTCAGCAACAGACGACCTCACATGCGTCGGCGCGCACCTGCATCGGAGCGCACCCAAAATACAGCGAGATGGCTGAGGAGAAGTCAAGGGTAATTTTAATCTGGGATTCGGATGCTGCGAACGACTCATCGGAAGCGATTCGTTCCAACGGAGACTGCACTCAGATTCAGAGGAAAGTCGCTTGATATTCGAAATGTTGTCCTCGCCGCAAATGAATGTATAAACCAGAGCATAAAGTCAAGCACTTTTGCTGGAAAGTCAGATTATCTTCGTCTATCAGCTACGTCGCCTACGTCTAGGGCATAAGGAAGTTAACCCGTTATTACCTATAACGGTAGTAGCCTCGATTTAAGCACTTCGGCGTCATGTTACGATCCGAACTGAGCGGATGAATCCGAAGCTGAGGTCAGCTGATCGTCAAACCACCCAATAAGGAAATTCCGCACACCAAACACAAACGCGGGGTTGCCAAGCCCCTAAACAGAGACTAACGGCCTAGCCGACTTCAACACGGCTAACAAGAAGCGCCTAGGATCATGTGACTATATCCAACTGAGCGACCTCAGTCTCAGTTGGGCCTGAGCAAGACTGATCACTGTAACTACAGTGCAAGTCTCCTTGGTATATAGGAACTCAAGAAGACCATCGGTATTCTTGTTGTTCAACTCATTGTTCATAGTGACTGCTTGAAACCCGCCCCGGGGCCTTCTTAGTCACTTAGGTCATCCCGAAGTCAGACCTAACACCCGTGGACGTTACACCTCCGGATGTCCACCTTCCCCGCATAGTGCCTCACGTCCACGAGGTGCAAGTGCCTGAGCGCGGCTTTGTGCTTGAGCAGGAAGTTCTGGGTTTTCATAAATCACATGTCCACATCAGTACAGAGTTGATCAGCATGTTGTCACCCGCGCGCTGCTCGGCAGATGGCGACGACGCGTCGGACCTTGCTCGTGTGCGTGGTGACGGTGCCGACGATCGAGGCGAGCCTCCGAGAAGCAAGAGGGCCCGAACACAAGAGCGTAGAGCGATGCAGGCATGCTTTCGATGTCGCAAACAAAAGCTACGCTGTCTTGGTCGCCGGCCATGCGTAAGATGCGTCAAGGCGAACAAAGAATGTTATTTCGGCAAAGGGAACGCGGGCAACATCGCTCACCCTCCGAATGTCACCATGGGCACTGCACAACAACACGAAAAAGAGCATCCACAAGAGCAAGAGCGTAGAGCGATGCAGGCATGTTTTCGATGTCGCAAACAAAAGCTACGCTGTTTTGGTGGCCAGCCATGCGTAAGATGCGTCAAGGCCAACAAAGAATGTGATTTCGGCAAACCAGGACAAGCGTCCGCCGCCCCTAACCCAAGTACAAACACGAACGGGAAGGTGGTTGAGGTTGGAGATGGGGTGGCGGCTGGAGCTAGATTGGAGTACCTGGAAAGCCGCGTTGCCAACCTGTTGGCTGGTCTAGACGAGCCCGGCACCAGCGGGGCCGATCTTGTGCCTGCTCCGGCCGCAGCTCCGGCCCCGACTCCTGCTACAGCTCCGTCTATAGCCCCGCTCGCCGCTCCAGTGGTAGCCCCCACGGCTCCTGCTGCTGCTCTCCCGGCGCCCGGGCCGTCGACCTACGATACTACGGCCTTTACGAATACTGCTACACCTGCTCTGCTCTGCCCATGCGGTCCTCCAACAACACGGGGGCTAGGGCAGGTGAGGTTTGGCAATTCGCCAGAAGTCAACTTGATCTCGCCGCATTCCTATTCCAGCCGACCCGAGACAATATCGCCATCAAGAGAATACGACGCAGGGGGGCGCGGAAAGCATAAGGATAACGAGGTGGAGCCCGAGGAGAGACTGGCTTCGGCCACCAGGGATAGATTTGAGCCCCCCTTTCAGGCGCTGGTATACCAGGTAAGTCTGTCCGACCCGTTTTCCTGTGCGAAGGGTGGTAGTCGCTGACTCGGCCAAGCCATCGGTCTGGGAGAACCGGGAAGGATCAAAGCGGAGCTCACCTCTCCCTGATGAACAACCAGTGCACCCTGCCCGCATGCCACAATGGAGCGTACGAGACGAACCAGTCACCTCGGGTGTGATCGACCTTCACACGGCCAGAACATTGTACACATTGTCAGTGATCCGGCGCCCCTCTCTCCACCTTCCGAACTTCATGAGCGACCACGCCGCTGACGTTTGGGCCATAGTTTTATGAATCACTGCCACCCCTTTTTGCCCATTGTCGACGTCACCCTTCCCGACCCATTTACTTCAGTCCAGCGCTATCCGTCACTCTTCTCCGCAATCTTGGCAATCTCCGCCCGGTTCTACCTCCGTCACTCAACCACATCGCACATTATCGACTCTTATGTCCCAGCGGCCCTCGCCGGTATAGCCGAATCTCACCTCGCCCATACCTTGCTCCGGAAAAGGCATACCTTGGCTGACGTGCAGGCCATCTTGCTGCTTGCGGCTTGGGGATTACAGAGTGGTGGAAAGGGGCCCGACGCGTGGGTCTTGACGGGGCATGCGGCGCGTGTGTCTAGGAGGCTGGGGATACATCGGGCCGTTGGGCAGGCTGTGGCTGCTACCAAGAGGGACGGCTCACAGCTCGAGGCTCCAGTTGATGAGGTGGATGCGGCCGTGCGGCGACAATGGAGGACGTGGTAAGTGGCTACTCTGACCTGACTACCCTTTGGGATGGAACATATAGATCCCGTGGACGGGCGCCGGCTGACATCGTTTGTTACAGGCTGGCTTGGTTCAGGTACATCCCTCTCCTGGGTCCTGTTGATATCCGATCGGATACGAGACACACACGTGAATGACTGACTCGGTGCAGCTTCGATTCCTTCCTTTCATTCGGGTTCGGTCGACCTCAATCCACCCAGTTCGAGTCCATTGACGACCAGGCTTTCCTCAAAGCCCGCCTATCTCATCCGCTCCCCCGTCCAGGCACTCCAGCCAGCTTGTCGCTATATGGCGACGCGTATATTGCAGCGACGGCTCAATTGGCTCATGTCGCTCGATCATTCGTCTTGTGGGTAGAGGAGCAAGCGCCAGTTGGGTCTCTGGACGGCCAGTCTTTGTTGTCGATGTTGTCGAATCTGAACGGAAGGTTGGACGACTGGTGCAAGCTCTGGGTCTGGTCCGGTACGTCTCTTCCTCCCACCTCTGGGTGTTGTTTCGTGTGGTGACTCCGCACTTGGGAGGGGAAGGATGGCGGGATATCTGTTGTGGTATCGGGCTGACGTGACAGGATCGTCCCATGCGCTTTATCTCGGCGCGTCAGCGCGTATAGCCCGACTGCAGGCCGAGCACCTTCGCCTGAGCATCAATGCCATGGCTCTCCGCTCGTCGACCCACAGCGACGGTCACGAGAGCAGCGTCACATACCTTCGCAAAGCGCTCAACGCAGCGAAGAGCACGATCCAAACACATTTCGAATCGAGTCAGACCGATCTCGCTCTGAGCTTTGCTACGGACGTGAGTTTGCGCTCTTCTCTGCCCACCTCATCTCCCTCCTCCTCAGGCTATCGTCCCCTCATGGCGTCGTGCCTTGCCGTAGTCCGAATACCATACAGGCTCCTTGCTGACTGCGTGATTATAGTACATGACCATGGCCTTTGCCCAAGCTGCAGTCTTTCTGATCCGCTTGACAAAGGCATCCCCCCTCGTCCAGCAGGTAGTCTCGCTCGACCCCGCGGTCGTCAGCCATTACCTCACCATGTCGGTCGACCTGCTCGAAGTGGGCGACATGTCGGAAACGCGCTTGTCGACCTACTTTGCACGGACTATCCGAGGAATTTCGCGTGCCGCAGGACTCGCTATTCGTCCTGACGATTCCACGACTACAGCCGGTGTGGCTGGGGATGGACGGGGAGATCAGCCTTATGTACCCGAGCAGTCAATGTCGCTGGTGAGCGCGGACGGTGTAGGCGACACCGGACTCTACGACGCCGACAAGTTCTGGGCGGGACATGATCCCTTCGACTTGAGCTGCGTGATCGGCCTGTCGGGTGTTGGTGTGGCGCAGGATACGGAGTGGCTCGACCCGGCTCTGGGGAACCTGGGGCCCTTCACGCAACCTACAACGCCTTTGAATATGATGTTTGGTACCGGGGAAGGATCTGTCTGACGTCGGGACCCATGTCGGCGGACCAGTCCTCTTCCGTGGGTTGTTTGTATTGCAACGCTACAATACATACGTGGACGGTGCAATGTGCACGTGGTCGCCGCGGTCATACGTGAGTTGCTCTTCAACACACTGGATATGAACTTGAGGTTGAATTTAAAGAGTCGAGAACATGAGGGTTTGAATGAGTTCAAGATTTTGCTCTCTGTGCAATCAATCTTTCAAAGTCGACAGCTTTGTCATTATCCATATTACCTAGATATCCATGTAGTCCATACCGGCCAAAAGTAATGCCAAAATTCTTTTGCCTCTGAAGGCTATAGAAATATTAGGAGCTTCCCTTATTAGGACATAATCAAGCTCATATCAAGCAATTTCTTATCTTCGTAATCCTTATGACATTCGCACTGCCCAACCACGAATTGTATACGAAGAAGACTAGTAAACACAAAGATGTCAGGTGGGGAAGCACGTTGACGTCATTTTGTTAAGGAAGGTCGATATAAATCCCGGGGTACTTCCAAGGTTGGAACTCTGTGCTAGGATTGGCTGAAACATGACCTCATCGATGATTATCTGTAATATAGACCATCATCAAACCCAACCCAACACATCTATCCCCGAGCGCAATCCGGTCGATCAAACTAGATACAGAGACACGATTTCATCGGCACAGATACAGTTAAACCAACAAGATGGTCCTCAGTCTTCTCCATCGCGCCGTGGACTACGTGCTATCATGTCTCAAAATGGTATACTAGGAACCTCGTCGCCATTTGGGAAGTCACGATCACCGGCTGATAAGATCAACAGGTCCAGAATCGGGAGGTTGGCTGGATAACAGTTGATCGCAAAGTATCGACCACAATCCCGACGGGTAAAGAGTTAGCTAACAGTTTCACTCAGACAGGTAGACGTATTCGCGAACAACAGCCGCTTTTGAAAAAGCTCAAACTCCTGTTGCTATTCAACCCCCTGACCGAATGGCTGGACACTACTCATGCGATGCGTCTCTATATGCACAGGAAAAACGTAAAAGCAGGTGAGAATGTGCGAATACTACAAGCAAAGAAAAACGCTGACACTTCCGAAAAGGCAGAGACGAGGGCACGCCGGCTTCAAAGCAGCAGATCAACTCGTTTGTCGACTTCTACAAGATCAATATGGATGATTTCGAACCATCAGACACCAGTGCGTACCCTACATTCGGGGACTTCTTCGTCCGGGCTCATAAACCCGGCTCGAGGCCCATATTCGCCGAAGATGATCCCTCCCGCGCAGTTGTCGTGGCTGACTCGCGGGTTGTGGTTTACGAGACGGTGGAGCAAAGCAAGAAGCTTTGGATCAAAGGGTTGGACTTTTCCATTACTAACCTGGTAATGGATACTCGTCTCGGCGCGCAATTTGAGAATGGAGCAGTTGCCAGTTTCCGATTGTCGCCACAAGATTACCACCGATATCACAGTCCGGTTACCGGGAAAATCAAACTGTTTAGGAGTATGCCTGGGGACTATTATCAAGTTGATCCCCTGGCGATCCGAAGTGATATTGATATCCTTGGTCGGAATGCTCGCGATTACCTCGTCATCGAGACTGAACATCTGGGGGATGTTCTTTTTGTGGCCATTGGTGCCACGGATGTGGGATCTGTAAGGTATGAGACACAGTCTTGCTGGCTCCGTATGCCTCACTAATGTGCGTCTAGGATCCATGACCGATGGCAGACTGCTGGAAACGAGGTCAGAAAAGGCGAAGAATTAGGCATTTTCCAATTCGGTGGTTCATCCATTATTGTAGCCTTTCAAAGTGATCGAATATTGTTTGACGAAGACCTGTTGAGCCTTAGCAAGGAGGCTATTGCTGTTGATGTCGAGGTTGGCATGAGCCTTGGGCGGGCTCTACCTGTGCACTGAATATCCAAGTCTGCTCATTAACTATGTCAGAATGTAATACCCTCTAGGCCCTAGCAAGTAACTTAGTTTTTATGTTTTTATTATGGCTGGTAGCAATAGCATAAGTTCCACAAGGTTAACGCCTCGGCAACGTCATGATGAGAACAACTACCCAGCACTCGACCCGTGGACACTTCTAAGCAAGAAACCGGTACAATGGACAGGCTACAGCTTCAACCTGTTTTGTGGACACTCAGATGACACCTAGACACACCTATATAGTGTGACAGTTGACAATGCCTGCTATCTACTATGCTAAATTTCGGTAGCTCCTACCTAATCACTTACCAGTTGCACATTAGCATCTCCGGCCATGTCGATGGAAATTGATTTCAATCCGAATATTCGTCTACAATCAACTTTTTACCATGTTCCGGGCTATGAGTCTGATATTCATGCTCTAACGTCCCCCATTCCCCCCTTCCCTCAATCCGATACCTTATCCACAACATGCGACGCCTTCGAACGGGAACAGCTACTCCAATCAGAAGCGTACTACGAACGACCCCCTGTGGTACTCGTTCATGGTATGGTAGTTGCCAGCAGCTACCTACATAATCTCGGGAGACATCTCGCGCCATGGTTTCGCGTTTTCATCCCCGACTTACCCGGGTTCGGGCGTTCCTCCAAAGCAATACGGAAGTGCGATACAGTCTCTATAAGCCAACTAGCGCAGGGACTGCATGATTGGATGGATGCGGCTGGAATAAAAAAGGCGCATCTTGTCTCCAATTCCTTGGGCTGTCAGATTCTTGCAGAATTCACTCGTCGCTGGCCAGACAGGGTTGATCGACTTGTTCTACAGGGTCCCACGGCAGATAAAAGTCAGCAATCCATACTCAAGACTGTACTTGCGTCCGCTGCGAACAATAGCAATGAGCCGTTTACAATGAGCCTCATCTCATTGCAGGATTATTGGCGTGCTGGATTGCGGAGGGCTTTCGATTTATTCCGTGCGACGGCGGAATACCGCATCTTGGATGTACTACAGGAAGTACATAATCCGACGTTACTGTTGAGTTGTGAATTGGATCCTATCACTCCTTGCGGATGGGTTGAGGAATTGTCGGAAAAAATGCCCAATGCGGTGCATTATGTCCTTAAAAAGGCTGCCCACACCGCGAATTACTCGGCGACGGAAATAATGTCTCGAAGCATCTTGCGCTACCTGCTGGTTCAGGATGATGATGGGATGAGGCGGGCGGGGAGAGAGATATTTGAGCGGGTGACGAGAATAAACGAGACAAGGGAAGCAGCGGCAAAGCGGAGATACCATCTAGTTGGATGGCAATTAGCGCTCGGATTCCTTGCTGTCTTGGTTACATGGAAGTACTCCGTCAGCAGATGGAAGTTCATCTCGTGGTTCCTGCCGATGGAGACAATGATCCTCTATCAATACTCAAAGATAGCTCCGTTACTATCCGTGGATCGCTCAGGAGATTTGGACCGTGTATATGTCAAGCTGCAGGGGATCGCTGACTTTGACTCGGCATCTTCTATGCTTCGCGCAATTGGGCGTCACTTACATTTCCGAGACTTCCCACAACTTGGCGTGCCGACATCTTTGGCTCCAGTCATGCCGCTCACCAACTGGCTGCCGCCATACCTCCGTGACAAGATATTCTCTGAGCTCGGCGCCAACGAAGCTGCGGATGACATTGCCACAACATTTGAGGCAGAAGGCATCACTGAATCAGTTGCTGCACACTTCCCAGCGCATCGGAAATATACCGCCGTGGCCATTGGAAGCACTAACGGCGCGTTGATGCATCTATACGCAATGATGGGCATCCCGTGGCTGCCTCAAACACTTCTCATGCCCGTTAAGCGACCAAAGAGCGCGGCGTTTAAACAGGGACAGCTCGATATGACGGCGGAAATGGAATGGGGAAGGAGCGCCGGGCGAGAATTGCTACAGAGGAACCCAGGAATTGAACTATACCACATGGCAGACCCGAACCAGGACCAGTTGATGATTCGCCATATGGCGTACTTCAGGTTGAAATTCATTAAAATGACTGAAGCGTACAAGAATTTCCTTCTGGACGCATTGGAAGCGAATGGGACGATTATACTCGTTCGGTGCGGATCCAAATGGCCGTCCACAAAGGTCGCTGATCGCCATTACTTCCAGAGCGGAGCGGTTGGAGGTATAACTTCGGAGGAATTCCTCCAAGGATCGACTGATGTGAAGGAATTTGTGGAATCAGAAAAGCCCCCATTGACGAAAATGGCTGGCACAGTAATGGGGAAGGAACATAAGACGGACTGGAACGCCCCAGCATCCAACTGCGAAGCCCCCGAAGCAGAATGGGGCTATGCAGACGGTTTGACCGATGACATCGTCGATTTTGCAATGGAGCATGGCTTCAAGATCAAGTATCTTGACTATGATCATGCTGAAGATGCCAGTCGCCTCGTTGCTGATGCGGATCGCCAATGGAAGGAGCAACTGCGGCGTCCAAATGATTCAATTCTCGTTGAGAGTTTCATTCTAATGGAGCCGTGGTTGGCTATTAGGTACAATCTGACGCCGTTTTGGACGATGTTCCCTGTTAAACAGTCATTCGAGTGGCTTCAAGAGTATCTGAGAATGTGTCAAGGAAAGGGATTCAAAAACGGTTTCTCGTTTTTGTTTTGCTCTGGGGCCTATTCTATCGGACTCGCGAAACTGGATGAATGGAAAGGCCTCTTGGAGAGCCACTTTGCGTCACAGGATATGGACAAGGCGGGGGATAAGAAAGTCTTGTTGGGAACAGACGAGAACGCCTTCCCGAAAGATTTTGGTTTTCCTGCGCGGTACCAAGTGGAATTGGCAAGGGCGGTTGGCGAAGAAGGACAATATGTGATGCCGCCCAGTCTAACGCTTGGTGACTTCGAACATTACATGCAGAATAGTCATCGCTACGGTGTATATTATACGCCTTAGTCGAAGACAAACGGCTATTTGGCTACTCCTAGCAGTTATTTGGTGATAATGTCTTCATTGCACATGATTGATGCGACCTGTATCCCAGAGAGAGCTGTATAGCTGTGTTGGCGCAAGGGTAAAAGCTGGAAAACGTGATTATAATGTATTATCATTGCAGCTGAGCTATATTTACATCCGATGGACGCCACTTGTCTCCAAGCAATCTCTCCATGCAGGAGAGACCATATATACTGGTATAAGACCGACAAGGCCAAGCCAAGATTCCATATCGCCGCTCATCGATCACAAGTCCTCCAATGGATATATCATGCGGCTATTTACACAAAGCACTCAAGCCTCAGTTGCATAGACTCAGGGCAGCCAGGTATTGTGCCAACGAGGGAAGGGGTATAATTCTGGTTTGCAACACAAGAAAACAAAGGAAAAAGCTAACAAAAGAAAAGGCTAAGCACCAAGTTCATGTACAGGCCTCTGACCGGGATTTCCCTCAAGTTCAGAAGGATCAGTCGTCTGCGTGTTGGCCGCATTGCTAGAAGTCCCCTCCTGCGAGCCCCCAAGCTCGCTTGGTGTTGCATGTTCTGGGCGTTGGTATGACGGGTTTGGACTGAATTGAGCGCTCCCCCCCGAGCTCGCTGGCTCCGGGACGACTCCCTCCGGATGACAATGTGTCCGGTAAACTCTTCTTTGCTTTGTTCTGTCGTCGACGGAATAGCCAAAATGCCAGCGCGGCGATTACAATGAGTCCTCCTACGCCGACACCGACGCCAATGCCGATACTTGCTCCTGTAGACAGGCCGCTTGACTCTCCCCCCGTGTCTGTGTCTGAGGTAGTTGGGTCTGCTGGACCTGTTTGTGTTGGTGTTTCGCTGCTCCCTGATGAGGTATCGGAGGATGTGGTCGTAGTGGCGGAGACAAAGAGGCTTTCGTCTGAAGCTTGTAGCTGGATTTGGATGGGTTGTGCCCACATCGTGACGGGTCCGATGACCTGTGTGCTCTCGGATTCGACCTGGCGGACGGTGACAATGGTCGACGATGAACTAGGGAGACTGCTTATACATCCGGCGTATGTCGACCTGCCCCTATCTTCTTCGTAGTACGAGAAGTCGCTAGAGCCTGAAAGTCAGTATCCGAGCCACAAACCAGAACGGGCTTTTCATCTGCGCACTTACGAGGGACAGCACATAGCGGTGGTCACCGGATTGTGAATCACTAAATCGGCCGAGGTGTATCCACCTGGACAATAGCCTGGGCTATACGCGATAGTTGGTTTAATTCTTTCATACTGACTGTATCCGGAGGGGAAACATGCAGGATCGGCATTGTCGCTCGCGACGGCATTTTGAATTAGGATACCGTTTGGGACATTGTTTGCACCCTCTGGTTCGAATGTCCACGAGTTCGAGCATGAGGCGGGGGCAGTGAAGATAGTTGACATGGGCATCGTCGTGATCGTCTCCGTTGATTCGGTCGCCCTTGCGACCAATGTCGGTATAGTGGACGTCATCTTGAAGCTGTATATGCTAGGTAGCTCTACAGGGGGTTGGAGAAGGGTTGTGTTGCGGTCAGAGAAGTGAAAACAACATTTGGCCCCCAAATCAATAGGGGCTTGACCGTTGTGTATGTGTCTGTAGTGTAATCTCCGAATTGATCTTAGCTCCCCCCCTAGTGCTGATTCTATAATTCTTTCCATTCAGAGCTCTCGCACTGCCCCAAACCTGGTAAAAATTTGTATTTCACTATTTTGGTGGATTTGTGAGTCTGAATGTAAAATAATCACAATCCTCAATAACCTACTCCGTACCAGTCAAAATAATGAAAAATTCCCACGGTAAATACCTAAGATCGGCATCACAGTCTCCGATAACAGACTAGCGTATTCACGGCACATTTTCTAAGATGCCATGTCTTGGCTGCAGCTGAGACTCCATCAGAAATGCGATTGCAAATTAGGGTTACAGTGGGACCTCCGAATTATTGGGCTAAACCTTTGTACCTAGATATACCGCCCTCCAAATTCTGCCGGTTCTGCCAGTCTAAAACTCCTAATATAGTTAGTGTGTAGGTACGTGATTCAGCACTAACGGTAAGCAGTCAAAGGTATGTTGTTGAGATCTACCGTACGTAGAGAGCAAAGTGCAGAGAGGAGAGAGTTGTGTTGGGAGAAGAGAGCGAGCTCCCATGCTAACTATCCAACTACCGAGGGGTCATGCCTAAGGCACCCAGACATACATAAAATATGTCCGTAAGGGAACTACTAAAATGACCACTAAAAAGATATTTAAAAAGACTACCGGAGAAGACTACCTGAGAAACTATTAAGAAGACTACAGCCGGATAAGCGGCTGACTATATATTCTTGTGGCAGTATCTTCAAAAGGGAGGCGGTATTAATAACAGCATAGAACAGGCAGGCGGTACACCGGGCGGTAATATGTAAGTACAAATGACTTTGTTTTACGCCGACTTCAAGGGCCAGGGTAGGGAATCCCCACCCATCCCTTCAAAGATATCGGCTGGAGACAGCCAGCAGTCAGGCTCCTTGGCCACAGACATTCCCTGGGTTCTTGGTGATGGCGCCATACGAACACCCCATTGTCATTGGAAAGGCCCATTAAGAATAGCTGGATGGCTAGATATAGCCCATCGATACGGTACCCGGCGTTGGTGTTGTTGAATTCGCGCTTATTTGGTGGTGTGTAATCTGTTGCTGTGTGGGTTTCGGGCAGCTTGCCGCCATGGTGCTAGGAGTCTCACGGCATTTCCCGTTTGAATTCAAAGTCCTTCCTGGAATAGCGAGAGGTCCATAGCGACGGACAGGATGTGGATGTAAGTAGGGGCCGGTTCTTAGGGCAGGTGGTCGACCTGGGCACTGTAGAGATGAAGCAGGTAGTTGACTTGAACTCATCTGCTCCTTTGGCTACACCTGCTCAATGTGAGTTACATCCAGCAAATAAGGCATTGTTAAAAGTACCTGAACATGATGCCAGCCAAGACAACGGTGGAAAGCCTTGGGACCATCATGAGATGGCTAGGACGTAGACTTAGCATCAGCAAAGAGAGCTCCGGACCAGCAGGGATTATATATAGTGCCCACAGTTACACTGCACACGGCAAGAATTTGATACCTTGTTTGGTACGAAGGCGCGCTAAATTCTTAAGTCCGGTATGCCTTTATTTATTCGGCCCACTGGAAAGGTATAAGAAATCGACATCTCACTACCCTTAACCTCCACAAACCGGCGCCCTGTTGACCCTCCCTCGTCTCATTTCTGGTAATTGATCGGTTTAAGAAACCTCTGCAACAGAGCAGGGAAGGCTTTCGAGATGCCTTCTCAGTGGCGAATTTGGAATAGTCGGGCCCCAGAAAACCGCCCAAGAGTTATACTGCAAACCACAGATCGGCCGATGTATAGAAGGCCGCCTACGGCCGACTATGCCCCCCCGCTCCACAAACATAAGCCTGCCTTCCAGGCGACAGTGGTTTATCGATGATGTACGGACTAGAGACGGACGAACCCATTTAAGCTTCACGAACGTGGAGATTCGGAAAACCAGTGCCGGGGTTCGTCATCGACTACAGCTATCGCTGCCTGAAACGCAGTTGCCGGAGTCCAAGACGAGTTGGGTTCCTTTCGACAGAGGGAAGAAAGGATGCGGTCCTTGAGAAGCTTTCGAGGTTGAAGAGAAGAGATGCATGGAATTCTATTCGTTACTGAGACTTTGATTCATCTGTTGTTGTGTTTTGTTGGCCTTAAAGTAACTTAGGAATGCCGCTGGAGCGACTGTCGCAGTTGTGGTTACGGTATCTAAATCAATCATTTCTTCGAAAATCTGCCAATGCTTTTCCAGGCTTTTGAAAAGCATGATAGTCCTTTTTTCTAATAGAATAAAGAGACGGAGCTATCCATTCTTGTATTAAGTTACAAACGGTATTGTCTTTTTATGCATAAAGGTTTATTCCAAGCCACGTCTGGTGCTAATCCCAACAAATGCTACATTCCGTTCCAGCTCAGTGTCTTGTCCGAACTAATCTCCCTGATTGAGACTCAAAACGGGCTAGTGAATTATTTACGTACCAACAAAAGGCTGGGGAAATCAATACTTGAAGAGTTTAGAGTAGGTAAGGCGGGCAATGCTAGGTTACATAAGTCATGCGTCCGTCCACGGGTGCATGTCATATGTTTTTCTAATGGTCACTAGCTTCTCTATGCTTCCTAACAATCAGCTACCATCCAGCTATATTGCTCATTCCAAGAACTTGAACATAATGAAACAGAAAAGGAGCGTCGTCATAGTCTGTTTCTGTAGCACTTGTGAAGCCTGTCCCGTCGATACAAGGCCCGGAGTAGAGGGGGGTGAACTTGGCATTGTTTCGATCAAACGTAATCTGAGTCATTTTGGACCCTGTGCAGCTTGTTGCTGTAGAGATCGCAGCCTCAGACGGCATTCTGGATGGTGTTAGAAAAGGCAGCTGTTGGGTGATAGGCCGACAGTGCTGGGTTGGAGCTCGCGGTAGGATATGCATATGCGGGAGACATGAGGCATGTAGACTGTTCTTGACCTGCCCCCTTCACTGGACCTCTCCATTGTGAGATATAAGACGACTAGTACGGATACAGTGACATACCTTAGCATGAGGAGGACTAGAGCCACAGATGATAGTTTCAGCATCATACATACTGATGGGTAACAGACACAGCACAAGTTGAGAGATCTTTAGCGGTTGAGGTTATATACTTTCTATCAGGAATAGGAAATCCCAAAGTCGGAGACTCTCTGAGGTGTACTGCATCGTAAACCTTCAGTCATCCTCAAGGACTTACATGCCATATTTATTCTTGAAGCTGCAGGTCTAACATTCATTTCCTTCATTCTTGTCTCTTGGTTTATGGCTCTGCTGCACTAGGGAGCAGCCCTTGCCCTTTCCTGCCGCAAAGTTGTCTGCAATATATTGTTTCACATCGGCAGTTTTAATATAAAGAGAGGAGCAGGGTTTAGTAACCTAACATACTTCGATTCTCACTGCAGATATCATTATGGGGAGATTCTCAAAAGTCTTAAAGCGTGAGTAGCCCTTCTATGTCTATACAGGAGTCGCACTAACGAGCATAGCCTGGCACCATGGGGCTAAATCAAAAAGCCTTGAGAAGCGAATTACTTAGAATGATCCTCCCAAAACAATCCCTGCTAGAGGAGCCAGACAAAAGTGCTCCCAGAATTTTCAACTGGATCTACGCCCCGGAACCTTGCAGTCAGACATAGACCAGAAGATTTTCAATCCAAATGGTGCACTGAGGCCTGGATGGAGGGTAGTGATTGACGGGGTTGAGACCAGACGTGGCTGAGAGTATGTCTATATCCATAAAAAGACAGGAGAGCTGTACGAGGATGTTGATTTGCTTCGGCGTCGAGACTGGTGGGCGCAAATCACTGAGGACCTTGTAAGGATCCTGAGACGTCCTTCTGTATATTGGTTGTCTAGAACGGACTCGAGGTTTGCAAAACAGTGCATGTGACTGCATGTGACGCACCCCGAAGTGCTGACCTTTAGAGGCTGGCAACAATCAATCCATCTACGCATAATATTACACCGTCGCAATCCAAATATTCTTTCACACTAGCTCTAAGTGACCGTCGCCACGCCCTCATACTGGTTTAACATGGTGGCTTGCTGACTGTTTGCTTTAAGTTAACAACGCTCAAGAGCTGACAAATAATCCCAACATAACCAGAATTTGGGCGCGATTCAAGTTTCAATGGCCGCATGCAGAGCGACGTGCGCATCGAAAAGGCCCTAACAAGTCATTACGTCCTCGACTGGAAACATGATACAGGATAGTGTCGCCTGAAGGTTCCATGCCGCTGTTGCCAAATCATGGTTTTAAGCTATGCGGACAGATCCACATTTCTAAAAGCGGCCCCGCAAAGAATCCCGGAAGCAACCTCTGCATGTCCTGTCATGTCGAACAGCCAATATGATTGGCCCTTCACCGAGTAAGCTTCATTCCTGCCATTCGCTCACTGCCAGTGCAATGATACCCCTGCATTCCGACGTAGGAAAAAGAAGACACGAGGGGATAGTAACAAGGACCCCTATTGAAAGAAAGCAAAGATAAATGAAAGTTTCGAAAGGAACTGACGAGATGTATAGAATGTAACATCAGAATCTTGATCATCTTCATAAAAGCTAGGTTTCTCAATTCATCTAGGGAAATCTTTCTTTTAGTACAAAAATCACTCCTCTCCATCACATCCTGCGCATATCCTTGAGCCTTGACTGATAATTAGCACATCATGGGCGAGTACAACCCAGATCAGAGTACCAAGACGCTTTACATCACTCCAGATTCGCCACAAGGGAACCAATGCAAGGCTAACGGAGCCGGCGATAAAGCGGGATTCCATACATCAATCAATACCCTGAGCGCGAAGGATATATTACAGCTGCAGCCATGGAATGGAAAATTACCCGCCGAAGAGGACAGTTGCATTCATGAGCTTATCAAAGACCAGTGCTTAGCCCAGCCAGAGGCGGCGGCAGTCTGTGCTTGGGATGGCAATTTCACATACGGAGATGTGGAGCTGTACTCTTCGAGACTGGCAGACCAGCTTATCTCCTGTGGTGTTGGTCCTAATCTCATCGTCGCTGTTCTTTTGAACAAATCAAAGTGGACTCCAGCTGTTGTCTTGGCGGTTTTGAAGGCCGGAGGGGCATTTCTCTTACTGGATCCTGCATGCCCCGACCTCCGCCTGCGCCAGATCTGTGAAGAATCGGGGGCAAGATGGATCCTTTGCCGTGACAGCCATGCTGCGAAAGCTTCGGACCTTGGGCCAGAAGTGATCACAGTGGATACAGCACAATCGCAGCTTGCGATCAATGCAGTCGACATTAAAGGGCGCCAAAGGACCTCCTCTAGTAGCAGCTTAGCCTATGTCATCTTCACCTCCGGCTCCACTGGAAAGCCTAAGGGCGTGAAGATCAGCCACCGATCTTTTTGCTCCATGGTACGACCTTATGTTAAGGCAGTCGGCTACAGCCGGCAAACGCGTGCCCTCTCTTTTTCCTCCTACGCTTTTGATGTCAGTGTCTCGGATATGATCATCCCTTTACTGGTTGGGGGCTGTGTTTGCGTGCCATCGGAGGCTCAGCTTATGGACAATCTCCCGACAGTTATTGCGCAGCTGCAAGCCAACTTTGCTGATATGACACCAACCCTTCTGAGAACCCTGCGACCGGAGCAAGTGCCGAGTATAGAGACGATTGTCGTGGGAGGTGAAGCACTATCCAAGGATATCATTACCATCTGGAGTCCACATATCCGCCTGATCAATTCGTACGGACCTGCGGAATGTTCCATCAACGCGGCTCTAAACAACCATCTAACGCCAGAGACGGACCCCTCAAATGTGGGCTTCCCCGTAGGCGCCCGAATTTGGATCGTCGACTCGGATGACTGTGAGAAATTAATGCCCGTGTCTACCGTAGGCGAATTGCTCATCGAAGGCCCTACTGTTGGAAGCGGGTATATCAACAGCCCAGAGCAAATGGCGGCCTCGTTCATAGAACCCCCGACATGGATGCACCATTTCCGCCCTAGCAGCCCATACAACTGGGGACTGTATAAGACGGGAGACCTTGCCAGTCGCGAGACGGACGGCTCGATTAGGATTCTCGGTCGAAAGGATAGCCAGGTCAAGCTCCGTGGGCAGCGCATGGAGTTGTCCGAGGTCGAGCATCATGTCCGGGACTGTATCCCGACTCTGCGTGATGTGGCAGCAGAAGTCGTCGTACCTCAAGGGGATCGAAGGAGTCCTGTCCTGATGGTATTTCTCTGGGGTATGAAAGAGAGGAGCCCCGGGGACCATTTGTTCGCGGTACCGAGTGATGCCACGCGAGCCGGGATGGCCACAGTTCAGAGCGAGCTGAAGAAGCGATTACCGACTTACATGGTCCCTGGGGTCTTCCTTGTCTTATCAACCCTGCCCTTGACAGCGACCGGTAAACTGGATCGTCGACGGCTCCGGACAGAGGCAGCTGCTCTGTCGTCGATGCAGTTGCTCGAATATAACGCCACTGCCACCCACCAGACGCGAATGCCGACTACCCCATCGGAGTGCGCCCTCCAACAGATCTGGGCGCGTGTATTGAATCTACAACCACAAGTGATCAGCGCCGACGCGGATTTCTTTGGGTTGGGAGGCGATTCGATCGCTGCGATGCAGGCGTCATCACAAGCCAGAACCGAGGGTCTGAACTGTCGAGTGGCAGACATATTCCACTGCAGGACCATTTGCAAGCTGGCGGACTCGCTGAAAATGGTCCCCCAGTCCCCCATGACGATAGAAGCAGAGCAGCTGGATACCCCATTTCATCTCTCCCCGATCCAGCAAATGCTTTTTGAGGAGGTCCCTCCCCAGCAACACAACTACTATAACCAAAGCTTCCTCCTGCGATGCAACCCTCCCACGACCTCAGACGAGCTTCAAGGGGCCGTCACCGCGCTTCTCACATATCACTCCATGCTCCGGACGCGATACAGTCATGTTGCTCCAGGAAAATGGATGCAGTCAATTCCGGCTGGGATTGATGGCAGCTACCGGTTCGACGCGACGCAAGTCAGGAGTGACGACGAGGCCCGCGCGATCATGATGAAGAGCCAACAGTCCTTGGACATTCAGCGAGGGCCCCTGGTGAGTGTGGATCTTTTGGATATGCAAGGCGAACTTGAACCAGAACAGTATATCTTCATTGTGGCCCACCACTTGGTAGTTGACTGGGTATCCTGGCGCATAATACTTGAGGACTTGGAGGGGTTGCTCTCGACGGGGAGATTGTTGGACAGCGCTCCCTCCCTTCCTTTCCAGGTCTGGAGTCGACTTCAATCCGAGCATGCTCAGGCCCATCTTATGCCCGACGCGGCTTTGCCATTTAAACTGCCACCTTCGCAGGATGCCTACTGGGGTCTTGCCCCCAATCGGAACACTTGGGCGGACAGTCACCAACAACGATTTACACTGGACTTGGACGCTACGAAGTCGCTTCTGGGGCCGGCCAACAACGCATTTGGTACGCAGCCAGTGGAGATCTTGCATGCCGCCTTGCTCTATTCGTTTGCACAAAGGTTCCGAGACCGGCCCGCGCCAGCTCTCTTCTCCGAAGGTCATGGACGCGAGCCGTGGGAACCTGCTATGGACCTTTCACGCACGGTGGGGTGGTTTACCACTATCTGGCCAACCTATATTGACATAACCCATAATTACACCCTGGGGGATGTGGTGCGTCGCGTCAAGGACTGTCGACGACTGGTCCCCAACAAAGGCTGGGCTTACTTCGCCTCACGTTACCTGAACAATGAGGGCCGTAAAGCGTTTGCCAACCATGGCCGTACGGAGATTTCTTTCAACTACGTTGGATTGTTTCAACAGCTTGAGCGACCTGGGGCGCGTCTGCAGTCGGCCACCCGACTATCGCGAAATGGCGTCGAGGATGTATCGGGTGATTTAGAGCGGCCAGAGTTATTTGATATCACAGCTGTGGTGAGCCAGGGCTGTCTGGAGTTTAAGTTCGTCTACAGCCGCCACATTCCTCAACAGCAGGCTATCAGCCAGTGGGTTCGCACATGTGAGCAGTCTTTGAAAGCCGCTGCACAAGAGCTGGGATTCCAGCCTCATAGTTACACTCTCCGGGATTTCCCACTGTTACCATTGACCTATCCAAGCCTGGACAGGCTGCTTTACGAAACTCTGCCGGCAATTGGGGTATCTTCTGCGATGGTTCAAGCGGCATACCCTTGCTCGCCTGTTCAGCGAGGCATTCTGTTAGCTCAGACCTGGGACCCAGATCGCTACCATTGTCAGTTGATCTGCCGGGTAATTTCCTGTACCGGAGCGGTTGAGCTAGACAGAATGGCTCAAGCATGGAGGCAGGTCGTTAATCGCCATGAAATCCTGAGAACGGTATTTATCGACGCTGTCACCAAGGAGGGGTATCTCGACCAGGTTGTGCTGAAGACCGTGGACGTTGATCTCGATGTGTTGGAATGGGATGAGAGCGCCATACCGATGGTCGAGCAACTGCAATCAAGGCGCCCTTTTCCCGGAGGCAGCAAGCCTCTCCATCGATTGACGCTGTGCGCGACACCCACAAAAGAGGTCTTGTGTAAACTCGAAATCAATCATGCCTTGATCGACGAGATATCCGCCCAGATCGTGTTGCGCGATCTGTCACGGGCATACGACGGGCGGCTCAGTGAACCGTCCAACTTCCGTTTCGTCGATTACATTGGGATGCTGCACCAGCAAGATAGCGAGGCCGCTCGGTGTTACTGGACAAGCTATCTCAAGGGCGTTGAGCCGTGTCTCTTTCCTCCACTTAGCACGCCGGGTGTAGATGATGCCAGCGGAGCATGGAGGTCTTTCGATCTCGACATTCCAGTGGATTCGAACTGGAGAACTTATTGCAGCAGCCATGGTGTAACCCCGGCGAATATCTTTCAGGCAGCTTGGGGGTTGGTATTACGCTTCTACAACGGTTCTGATGAGGTTTGCTTTGGTTATACGACCTCGGGACGGGATATTCCTCTACCGGGTACTGATCACGCAGTGGGGCCCTTTATCAATATGCTAGTCTCACGACTGGCTCTGAGAGCCGATACATCTCTGCTGGAGGTGCTACAGGGAAGTCAGACGGACTACACACAAGCGCTAGCTCACCAACACTATGCTCTTGCAGACATATTTCACTCGATGAACCTCTCGGGTAAGCCTCTCTTCAACACAGGCATATCGCTGAACAGGCTCGTAGTGGGCTGTGAGGAAGAAGAGAGTTGGTCTCCGACCCTCTCATTCGAAACCATCAGTAGCGAAGATAACACCGAGGTAAGCCTAACACTGACGTCGCCCCCTGGGTAGAAAAGCTATGGGACATTTGCTGATACCGCGTAACACAAGTACGATGTGATCGTTGAGATTGCCCTCCGAAGTGACATGGCCAGAGCAACTTTCACTTACCGCCCACATGTCCTATCAGAGACCCAGAAATGGGAAATGGCAGATATATTCCGTGAAGCCGTCTCCGAAATTGTTGCCTGCACACCTGATACCAGAATTGGAGACCTCCCTCTCTTTGGTACCAGCCACCTGGAACACGTCTCTGAGAACATCGGGGGATCACACTGGGTCGAAACCTATTGTCGTCGGCAATTGGCGAATTACAGCGGACAGGCATTTCCGACAATACCGCGCAATTACTGCCCCGAGGCCAGTGAGTCGTTTGAGCTTTCTGTGGCAATGAAGGGACAGCCCGGGCTTTCAGACAGCGAGATCTCTCCTCTGACGCAGCTCGCATGGGCTATTGTTCTCTCTCAATATACTGGGTCCGAGGACATCCTCTTCGGTGTCTTGGAGGGAGAACTGGCAAGCCGCGTCCTCCCAGTAAGGATACACGTTGACTCATGTGATCAAATTGCGGACAAACTGCAGCAAGCTCAAGAGGACACACAGACCCGGTTGCCTCTTCAGCAATGCCGGGTTAGCAACGCACTGCCATTATACGACACGCCCGGGGCCGCCTGCCAATACCATAATGTCCTTCTCTTGCAGTCTCGGAGAGCTAGCTCCATCCGCGAACTAAACTTTCAAAACGCTCTGAGACATCCGCTGATAGTACTCTGTCAGCCCCTGTCCAACAACGCGTTGATAGTGCGTGTGAATTTCGATAAAAACTGTCTAGAGAGCGCCAAAGCCCAGCGATTTGGCTTTCAGTTTGCGCACATTCTACAGCAACTGCATGACAGTCCGAACCGGCAGGTGGGAGAGATCCTAACGCTCAGCCCTAAGGACATGGAGCAGCTGGACCGGTGGAACGGAGTCGTTCCTGAACGAATTGAGGCATGTGTGCATGAATGTATCCATGCACACGCTGTCGACCGTCCAGACGCACCCGCCATCTGTGCGTGGGACGGAGACTTTTCCTATCGGCAGCTCGACGAGTACTCATCGCAACTGGCATGGCAACTGAAACGGATGGACGTGCGACCGGGAGTTGTAGTACCCGTTTGCCAGGAAAAAACCCGCTGGACTGCCGTAGCTATTCTTGGAGTCCTTAAGGCCGGAGGGGCTTTCGCTCTGCTCGATCCGGAGGTTCCCACGGAGCGTTTGATAGCCATTGCGCGAGATCTCAATCCACCCTTCGCCATCTCTACCCCGCATACTTCCCCGATCTGCCATCAGCTGGCAGCAGAGGTAGTTGTTCTCGGAGACACGAAGTTCCCTCTGTCTGCAAGCGCCACACCCTCGACCATGCCACCATCTACAGCCACCCCGGCGGATGACCTCTATGTAGTTTTCACATCTGGTTCGACTGGCAAGCCTAAGGGGGTCGTCATTCATCATAGTGCATTTTACACCGGCGCCCTCGCACAGAACCCTGTCCGATCCTTAGACCGCTCATCCCGGACCTTGCAGTTTGCTTCCTACATGTTCGATGTGAGCGTCGCAGATTTCCTACGGACACTGCTAGCGGGCGGTTGTGTGTGCATCCCCGCTCAGAGCGGGTTGAAAGATACCTTGGCAGAGACGATAGGCCGGCTG
This sequence comes from Penicillium desertorum, assembly GCA_028827375.1. Lineage (NCBI taxonomy): Eukaryota > Fungi > Ascomycota > Eurotiomycetes > Eurotiales > Aspergillaceae > Penicillium > Penicillium desertorum. Next base: position 7,755,910 of record JAPWDO010000003.1, read on the forward strand.
CGCGTCAATCGCCTCGATCTCACACCATCGGTTCTACGGCTGCTATCACCCAAGGCCGTTCCCTCAGTCCGCACGATAACCCTCGGCGGGGAGCCTATGACATCCAAGGACGTCGAATGCTGGGCGGGAAAAGTGCAGCTGATGAACTGTTATGGGCCGGCCGAGTGCTCCTATTGCGTCACCCAATCGCAAGTTCTCCACCCGCACCGATCCGATGCTGGAATTATTGGTCACGGCCAGGGTGCCATCTGCTGGGTCGTGGATCGCCACGACCACAAGCGGCTGGTGCCCATCGGAGCCGTAGGTGAGCTGGTGGTTGAAGGGCCCATCGTTGGTCGCGGTTACTTGCATGATCACAAGAAGACGGCCCAGGCCTTTATCAAAGATCCACCCCCATGGCTAAGGCGATTAGGGCGGACTGGGCTGCTGTATAAGACGGGCGATCTAGTCCAGTATACCACAGACGGATCCTTGCTGTATATTGGGCGCAAAGACAACCAGGTCAAGCTGCACGGGCAACGTCTCGAGTTGGGCGAGGTCGAATACCATGTGCGTCGGTGCTTTCCATCTTCCCGAGAAGTCGTCGCCGAACTTATCACGCCCCTCGTCTCCAAAGGAGAAGCAGAACCGCTTTTGGCAGCCTTCATTGAGACAGGTCAATGCGATTATCGAAAAGGTCAACCGGATCAACCAGATCAAATTTTCTGTACTGCCACTGCCGAATTTCTCGCCAGCGGGCAACAAGCAAGAGAACAAATGGAGCAGCAGGTGCCCGGTTACATGGTGCCTACCATTTTCATCCCGCTGTACCGGGTGCCTTTGACACATAATGGGAAAAAAGATCGTCGCCTGCTCAGCCAGCGAGCGTCGCAAATTCCCCGCAAAGACCTATTTGCGGCATACGCGCAGAGGGCTGGAGTGGTCAAACGCCCTCCTTCGACACGGACGGAACGCCTCTTGTTCTCTGTGCTGTCACAGGTGCTGGAGATTGAACCTCACGATATTGGCATGGACGATAATTTCTTTTTCCTTGGTGGCGATTCCATTATCGCCATCCGATTTGCTCAGCTTGCGCGGCAACATCGTCTCTTTTTCCGGGTCGCCGATGTATTTCGTAATCCGAGACTTTCTGATCTAGTGCTTTCAATTAGCGGCACAGACGAAAGTGCTGTACAGGCCCCAGAACCGGCGGCTGCGAGCAGTGAACGGTATTTCGGATTTGAGTCATGGGAAGAACTAAGAAAAGCATTTTTATCCTCCCTGCCCTGCTTGGGGCCCCGACTACCCCATGACGACGTCCAAGATATTCTTCCCGCTCTAGAAGGTCAGGTTATTCGCTTGCAGCGCCCTTGCACGTACTTTATCCTCGACCTCCGGGGACCAATGGACAATATAAAGCTCCAGGTGGCCTGCCAGGCATTGATTCGAAGGCACACCATCTTGCGGACCATGTTCCTACCGTATCACTCGAAGACGGCTCAAGTGGTGCTGCACGAGCGCGCTATAGGTTTCTGGCGAAGTGTCCATTGTGGTACCGATATTGACCTGGCCAAGGCAACTGAGAATTTGATCAGTAGGGATTGCATCCCACTTCCTCCGATGGGTGTGTTGACCACCCGATTTACTCTGGTCCAGGGGCGTGATGATGACCACCGGTCTTTGGTCATCCGGCTTTCGCATGCCCAATATGATGCGTTCAGCATCGCGACCCTGCTAAAGGATCTCAAAGCCCTCTTTGAAAGCACCCGTCTGGCGGAGGCCCCTTCATTTGCTGCATATTTCGAGGAGTGCTTGATAAGCAAGTCTGAGCGCGCCATCGACTTCTGGAGAAAGCTTCTCGAAGATTCTCGCATGACCTGCCTGGGCAATAAATCACAAGCATCGGGCTCCAACATTCCGGTAGAAGTTGAACGGACTATCCTTCTCCCTTCTCAGCTTCCACATGTGGAGACAACTCTGGCAAGCTTGATCAAAGGGGCTTGGTCCCTGGTTCTCTCCCGGCTGGGGAATCGCAAGGACGTAATGTTCCTTCAAACAACGAACGGCCGGCACCTGGCTTCGGAAGAAACTTACGGTGTCGTCGGACTCTGTATCAGACGTCTCCCAGTGCGGGTAGCGCTCGATCCTACCTGGACGGTCCTGGATCTCCTTCGGGTCATCCAAAATCAGCACAGTGACACCTTGTTGTTCGAATCGGTTGAACTGCAGGAATTGATGGAACTTGGCTCGCTATGGGGCCCAGGGATGCAGTGTGGCAGCATCCTAGTGCACCAGAACGTGGACCCAGAGAATACCTTCAAAATTGGACAGGCGAATTGTTCGATGCAGAGTGTGGCCAAGCCGTATCCGACAAATCATATACTGATTGAGACAATCCCCAGCAATTCCCATCTTCGTGTTCGGCTGGTAACCTCAAGTCATATCTTGGACAAATCAGGTGCGGAGATGGTCCTGCAGCGACTCTGCGACACAATCATGCTTTTCGCCAGTTCTCCCAGTGTCCCACTGGCTGAAATACAGATGACCCCTGCTAATTGATATAAGACTACATAGATAGGTGGTGTAAGAGCGGAGAGCAATCGATCCATATTATAATACTTGTTTCCTGGCAAATATGCTGTAAGGCACAATTCTCTTCCTCTTGCCTGAAATTATTAATGAACTAGATTGGATTAACCCATCAATATAATCCTAATCTGTACGTTATCCTGTCCATTTAGCAAGAGCAGCCCCGTGGTGCGGTGTGCCAAGAAAGACAAGAGATTATGTAGGAAGGATAACTAGCTAGTGAGAGAAAATTCAAAGAAAAAAATAGCTGTCTTTGCCTTTCTATCCGACAGTATCTAGGCTCTATATATAGATAGGTAAGACATTGGGTGAAAGGGAAGGTTTCAAGAAAGTGTTGGCACAAAGAGTATTGAACGGGTAGTATAAAGAGTCAAGGACTTACATGCCATATTTACTCTTGAAGCTGCAGGTCTAAATTCATTTCCTTCATCCTTGCCTCCTGTTTATGGCTCTGCTTGCACTAGGGAGCAGTCCTCACCTTTTTTGCCGCAAAGTTATCTGCAATATATTAATTCACATCGGCAGTTTCAATATAAGAGAGGAACAGGGTTCCGTAACCTAACATACTTTGGATTCTCACTGCAAATACCATTATGGGGGGGATTCTCAAGAGTCTTAATGCGTGAGTACCCCTTCTATGTCTATACAGTACAGCAGTTGCACTAACGAGCGCACTAACGAGCATAGCCTGGCACCACGGGGCTAAATCAAAAAGCCGTGGGAAGCGAATCACCCAGAAAGATCCTCCAAAAAAAAATCCCTGCTGCTGGAGTTACACAAAAGTGCTCTCAGAATTTCCGAATGGATCTTCCCCCTGGAACCCTGCAGTCAGATATAGACCAGAGAATTTTCTATCCAGACTGGACCTTGAGGCTGGGATGGGAAGTATCAATTCTTGGGATTCGGACCAAGCGTGGCTATGAACATGAATTTAGGCATAAAAAGACAGGAGGGTCGTACTTGGACGCTGATTTGTTTCAGCGGCGAGGCTGGTGGGCGCAAATTACTGAGGACATGAGACAGGAGGAGCTGGCTCGCACTAGCAAATTTGCGCCATACTAGGGAGACGGAGGCGGGTTTCCATGGTGAACAAGTAGGTACTACGCGCCTTGTTGTTTATTGAGTGTTAGTAATGTTCATGCTCTCAGTCGGGAGAGGGCTGTCTTCAAACCATGGCCGAAGGCTGCAATCCCCTGACAGCTCGGTTTGGTCCAATTAATGATCCCATACCGTATGAAATAACCTAGGTGAGCAGGGCACAGAATTAATATATGTCATCACGATGGAAATCAGACCCGTAGCCTAACTCCATCAATACTTTCGAGAAGAATAACAACCCCAATGTGACAATATTGGGCTTCCCAAGCGGGGTTTCGTGAATATTATCCGCATCCGCTGTCAGATGTCTTTGCTGATACGCCTAGATATATCAGGGACAGATAGGAAGGAGCAACATAGTGCGGGGATTGCATTGCATTATATTAAAGAAGTAGGACTAAAGTAGTCATAGAGACATTAAGACGTTGCGATAATAGCAGCAAGCAGCAAACGAAGGTGGGTATCGTCATGGATCCAATCACGTCCAACCATCATACAGAAACAGCAAAATCTCGGGTGCGCAGGCGAATGAGCTGTTGAGGAACAAGTTCAAACGATCCACTACCCGGGATGGCGCAAGGTAAATCACAAAGGGGGAAGGATCATATCTTCACGCAAGAAATCGACCAATTAAGTAAAGGGAAGAAGACGACAAAGGCAAAGCATCAAGACGACATCTAGATGTCTTCAACAACGCGGGCGTTCACAGCATGCTGGAGCCCAGTGTTGTCCGTTGCGCCGTACTTGCTAGGGCCTTCGCCAAAGTTGTCAGCAGCATTAAGCTGCGACTGCATGGTCTGGTTGGTGGCAGGCAGGAAGATAACCTTGCTGTTGGCAGTCTTGGCCATGGCCTGCATCGCTTCGAGGTAGCGGATCTGCATAGCTGGAGCAGAAGACAGGATATCTGCAGCCTGGCGCATCAACTTGGCGGATTCGACCTCGGCGCGCGCGGCAATGACCTTGCTTTCTCCGATACGCTTCGACTGCGCCGCCATCGAGAGCGAGTCTTGCAGGTCGTTGCTGAAGATTATGTCCTTGATCAGCATCGACTCGACCTTCACTCCCCACCCGGATGCTACCTCCTCGATGATCTCCGAGGTCGACTGGGCGATTTCCTCGCGGCGCTCGATCACGTCTTGCAACACCCGCGCGCCGATAACATGGCGGAGTGTGGTCTGGGTGCGCTCGACCAGAGCTTGTCTCACGTTCGAAATGCCGAAGGCGGTCTTGTGGGGAGAGACCACTTGGTAGTAGATGACGGAGGTCAGGTTCAGGGTGACGTTGTCCTTGGTCATACAGACCTGACGGGGCACCTCGACGATTTGGATCTTGACATCGACCGTGGTGATGTGTTCGCTCAGGGGGGTTGATCTTAACCAAGCCAGGATCGACCGAACGCTCGAAGCTAGAATGGACATTGTCAGTGAGTGGTATTCGATGGATGGCATGGCTGAGAAGGAGTCACTAACCGTCCGAATCGCGAGATCAAACCGACCTCACCCTGGTCGACGGGCTTGAAGGGGTTGGGGCAGCAGAAGCAGCAGGGGATAGCTCCAAGGAATCCGATACATTCACCCAGGCTGTGGACTAAATGATGGTTAGGATGAGAGTCGCAGCTCGTATGGGGACCGGCGCAACTCACTCAGACTGGCATACCACCCAGTGGCATCTGAATCCGCAGGTCTGTCTATCTGATGGGCGTATTTCGGTTGGAGATCGCTCATGCGAAATGGCTGGACATCGATCAAAGCGCGATCTGGTGCACGATCGGTGGCGGGAGCCTTGCTGGTGCTTGCGCCGTTTTCGGACATGATCGAAGTATTCTGGTTGTTTTGATGGTATTTGGAGGTTCAAAGCCGGGGATTTGATATGGTAGGGATTCGATATGGAAGGGATCTGATACGGAAGGGATGAAGAAGGGGGGGAGTCACTGGTTTTAAATGTGACAGAAGGTAAACAGCTGCACTTCTCCGCAGTGGAACCACCTCTTTGATGTCAACACGGCGTGATATCATTGGATGGTTCTAAGCCTCCCTGTCGTCCCAAGGCTGAGTCGCCGGTCGGGCGCTGGCCCATGCAGATCGAGGGGCCGAATAGCCGCTGGGATCGTCATGGCTGGTTGCGGTAACTCTCCGGAATGGTTGATATGCATCAAGGCGGTAGGTGGTATTGCCTATAACCGCAAGTGTGTGGAAATCACATATATATTGGAGTCCAGAGTAGATGTCAAGTAAATCTTCCATTTCCATTCCATGAATGTTGTGTCATCGCGAATATTGCACATTCCGATCGGGCGCGTCTCGTCATCATGTCTTTCGCCCGTGGAGAGCTCGGGTTCTGCAGATGGAGCTCCAGGGCGCAAGGCAAATTCCACAGTGGCCATGCCATGGAAACCTCTCAATCACATGAGCTATCAGAACCCTGGAAGGATGAGAGCGAGAGCGAATACGCACATACCGATATTGGAAGCCCGAAGAACCAATAGATGGCCCCATGTACTTTTGGCCCCAAGAACCTTGGGAGGCAGTGCCTAGCAAACTCTCTCCGAATCAGGGCAGTGCTGGGAGGCTCGGGTTTCGGGTTGTGGGGACTTTATGTGCCTTATACACGATAGGAATGTGCTCATGGTGTACAATAGAAAAGTACATTACATCAACCAGCATCATTGGTCTAGTGGTAGAATTCGTCGTTGCCATCGACGAGGCCCGTGTTCGATTCACGGATGATGCACTATTTCTTTTTTTGCCTAGGCATTTTTTTGTTTTTATACCTTATTTCTACCTCTTAATATTCATTAATTTGTTTTATGAAGTCGAGAAGAAATGGGTTGTGATTAATCATATGCTTCGCCATAATCTTTACTGACAATAATTCGGCACCTCAACCTGCCCATCCAAATACCCCATCCTAACAAACTCCTCATAATTCCAATAATTCCCCTTCACGCCCTCTCCCTTGATAGTAGCGTTGCTGGAAAACTTCGCAGTCCAATACGAACTGCCCCTGGTAAACTGTCCAAATGCCGAAATCCCCGCCTGAAGATTCCGTCCTCGCAACCCAAGGTCATTGTCTGAGGCTTCAATTGCCCATTCGCCGACAAAGGTAGGGAACTTCCCATCGCCAGCACTTTTCTTTGCATCCTTGCAAAGAAATTCCGGTAAGTTTGCCGAAGTCGAGTTAGCATACTGAAAATAGTAATGATGTTCATCAAACACAATGTTCGCGCCAGCATCAAAATGCGGACTCCAGTACGTCTCAGGCTTAAAGCTGCCCTGGCACATAACAGGGATACGAGGGTTAACCTTCTTCGTCCGGTCGATAACAGCATGAAGATACTTCAACACCCAACTAGCTCCAGCCTCGGAGAGTGCCGCAGGCGTTCCAAACATCGAGAAGTCCCTATTATCCACTGGCTCGTTGATGGGCGAAAGCGTGTAGGACTGCGGATGACCCGAAGAGAACTGGATAAAGTGCAGCGCGTCGTCCACAGCGTCGAGCGAGTACTTCAGAGCTGTGTCGTTGTTATACCAGCCCCAATGACCGACCGCCTCGCCGATATCGAGGCCGTTTGTGCCGCCGGGCAGAGAGTGGATATCGAGAATGATGTGCATGTCATATTTTTCAATCGCGTACGTGGCAATGCGGTGGATATGTTCTTTCTGCTTTCCGGAGTACAGTTGCGACCCGGGAACGCGCACCCAGGCGGCATACGACGTGGGGATTCGGAGGACGGTTACCCCCGAGCTGGCGAGGGTGTCGATGTCCCGTGTCGTGATGAACGTTTTGTAGCGGTGTTCGAGGACGGGACCGCACTTTGAGCCCAGCTGGGCGCAGAGATTCCATTCGTCGCTTGTGCCGCCGGAGTAGGTGCTCCACCAGGTTGTGTCGATGGTTGATTCTTGTTGGAGCCAGCCGCCAAGATTCACGCCACGGCCGTGGAAGGTGCGCCAGTCTATATAATCATGGCTTTTGTTATTGTTGGGGGAGTGGTGGAAGGAGGTAGGTGTGCTGGTGGCTGTTTGGAAAAGAGTACCGAGGAAGAGAATCGAGGCAGGAGATGCGAGATGCATGGTCTTGGTTGGGATTTACCCAGTTTGCCTCGGAACCTTTCTGACTTGTTTTATAGAGAGACAGGAACATTGCTCTTGTTATAAATGGCGGATATCCGACCTTGAGTCTGTGCCGTCTTCTCTTGCCGTTCGTTTTTCCACTTCGGTTCAGTATATGCCGAATGCTTTCTCCGCATTATGGACGATCAACAGCCACGCCCGGGATGATTCGCTGGGTCTTGTAGATCTTCAGGAGTACTGCAGAACCATTGGCCAAACTAATTTCCGGCCACAAAGGGGGGTAGTCGGAAAATCCGACATTTCCTAGAGGTTATTCAAACCACCCTTGCGAGCATAGAAGCAGGGTATGTTTGTTGCCATGATTGTCCATGATGTATACCCCTTGGACATGGGTACCTGGCTCAAGTACTCAGAAATTGGGTAACGTTGCCTCTCTCACACACTGACGAACTAAATGTCCTAGGCTGGTTATGTTCGGAAAACCCGGCTAAGAAATATACACCGTGTTTCACTGAGTGGCGCAAGCCTATCCCTATTTGATCGTAACCACTCCATATAGTACTCGAACAAACACTCATCTGGAAACTACCGAAATCCGAACTGGCATTGGCATAGCTGACTGCCTTCCCTTGTGAAGGACACTGGAATTGTGTGATGAGAGGAGGAGCTATCTACAAGACCTGGGACTAAAAGAGGAAACGACAGATCTCTCAACACAACTGTTGGGTCTCCACACCCAACTCTCGACATACATTCGACAGCTTCTCTTCCTCCCAAGAGACAGCACTGTCTGGCAAAACATATTCAGAAATCTGTGTCCCAGCATTCTGCACAACCTCTTCAATTCCACGACCGTTTGTAAAAGACCAAACTCTTACGTATCGACTAGCAAAGTCTAATGCAAAGGCGTCACCAGCCGCAATTACAAGCGTTTGGCCCTCACGGACTTCATTCCATGAATCACCGCTTGACTTGAGTTTGACACGCAAAAGGCCTTCTTGAACGCAGAAGCAGTGGTCCACCGTGGGAAAGCTCAACCACCGAGCCAGGGGGGGTTGACGAGTACAGCTTGGACGATTCAATACTGGCGATGGAGAACTTGCCGCTGCATTGCGATGAGAGTATAAACGGTCGGGACATAACACCGCCCAGCAGCCACCTCGGTCCTGTGTTTGCGCGAAGGAAGTACGGCTCTCCCGGGCCTGGCAGTACTTTCTCCGAATCCAGCCAGTCTGCGACTTCCGGTGGCTGGTAATCGCGCTTAAAATGGACGTCGAAGCGGTCCTTGGCCACCATCATCTTCTCTCCTAGCATGGCGCCGAGATTGCGATCATCATTTTCCGGGACGATGATGCCCTTATACGTCTCGCCGACGTATCGAAAAAAGTCGATCCAGTCACCCGGTGCCACTAACCCCATAGTCTCGGTATGCGGTCCGAGTAAAACAGGATTGTGTATAACCCCCTGCTACTTGTAAGCCGTCGGATTCTTTTGGCTCATAGAGTACACTCACCGGAGGAACGTAGGCAAAGTCACCAGGGCCCATGATTCTGCACTTGTCGCCATTCCATAACTTTAGAAACCCCTTGGTCACAAGGAAGACATCGTGGGCCTCCTCGTGCCAGTGGAAGCCCGGGGCATCGGATAGGACTGCACCGCTGGAGAAGACGGCAATTCCGCCGTTGGTCTGTTTGGACGATGCCAATATTCTGAACACACCTTTGCTTCCGGGGATGGTAACGCGTTCTCCCTCCAACTGATCAATGATGTAGCTCATTCTCCCCTCTGGGGGAATGGAATGAACAGGAACGGTCATTTTGCAGGCCGCTGTTGACAATGTGAGAAACCTTGTTTTATTTAAGTTTAAAGGGGCCAAGATTAGCTAGGAGCTCATGTAACCTGCTGGACCTGCAGCACGGGTTTCTCTGCTTCTTTATCCATCTCGTCCCAGAGTGTGGGGAAATGTTTTACCCACGTGGTCTGCCAGGTACTCTGCGGGGTGGCTTCGTCAAGTGGGTCGGAAAAGCCGAATCCTTGTCACCACTGAACCGGAATCTCCGAGACTTCTTTGGTCAAAACAGTTTAGCCCCAGTTTAGCCGGAGCCTTCGGGCCACGCAATAGCAGGGACGGGAATGAAACTAACAGCTCGTGCCGCCATCGTCCTTCGCCACAATATTCACCATGAGCAGCCTGACATGCTTCCAGGCCATTTACAAGCATGTCGATGAACAGCAGATTGATGTAGACGTTTATCTGCCTTCATCGCATAATGCCAAAAGTCCAGTTTGTACGTCAGCGTCCATCTCGGAATCTATGACCGTTATAGACCGGGACGCGTACTGACATCAACCAGTGATCAATATCCATGGCGGCGCGTTCATGCTCGGCTCGTCCAAGATGGTGAATAAAGACCAGGTACAAGATTGCCTCAGCCGAGGATGGATTGTCTTAGCCCCAAACCATCGCCTGTGTCCACAGGTCGATATGTTAAACGGACCTATTCGGGACTGTCGCGACCTCTTGGCTTGGGTGTATGATGGTGGACTGGGAAGGGAGATCAACGAGACTGGCCAGTCGAGTATCATCCCAGACATGGATCACGTCTTTGCTTTTGGCACGTCCTCAGGCGGCACTCTAGCCCTTTGCTTGGTGAGTTACCAAACTTGAGAGAGCATGAATCACACGCAAGAAGCCACCAATAGCTAACAATATCCGTTTCTGAAGGGATTCGGAGTCCCTCGGCCAGTATCTGGTATATATGACATGTACGGGCCGTGCAACTTCTCGGACAGTTTCTGGACAACAAAGCTACCTCATCTTAAGGTTCCTGCGGGGCTCACAGAGTCCTTTATGAACAAAGTATTTGAAGAACATCCGGTTCCTATTACTGGAGGTGTGTCTCTGGAAGGCCAGTCTACTGGTCCGCCTGACTTTAATGACCCACGACAAGCATATGCCTTGACGCGACTTGCGAATGGTACGATTTTAGATGTCATCTTCCCGTCGAAGGACTGGGATATGGTCGATCCTGTTCGGAATGTCAGCTCCTGCTTTCCGCCAACTTTCATCACGCATGGAATAGAGGATTCAAAGGTACCCATTGGTTTGAGTAGAGAGCTGTTCCGAAGATTGAAAGATCATGGCGTTCACTGTGATATGAGAGAGATTCCGGAAGAGGATCACACATTTGCTGCTAAGATGCAGGTTGGGTCTCAAACGTGGGAGCTGCAGCGTCTTGGCTTTGACTTTTTACAATCCCTGATTTAAATTTACTATAAGGCACGTCATATTCAGAGAGAAATTTCAACTAGCAGTATTTCAATGTTAACTATTGTGAATATGCGAATTCTTCGTTGGTACGACACTGAATTTTGGTGACCAAAAGCAACAGGACACGGTATGCCCACTCTCTGGAAGCATCATGCCCAATTTCATACAGCAAAATACGACGCTAAGCCCTATAGCATACTATCCAACATGAACGGGTCCTTCAGAACCGCCTTTTCCACTATATCAAAAGCATCATAGCCATAAAGCCACGGCTGAACTTGAGGACAAGTCCATTTGCTAGGGAAGGGCCCTTGAAGCTGCGATTTGCCGAGCTGCGATAGGAAGATCTTGTCTCGCGCTTCCTGATCTGGGCCATCTGCCATGTGAAAGGAGTCTCGCTATCATACAGCCGGTCAGTAAACGCGTTTCAATGGTTATAGATCAAGACTCAGTCGCTAATGATTACCTGCTTAAAAGTTTCCTTGACGATGGCGTCACCCCGGGACTTGCGCAAGTCTTCGTACATCTTCAAAGCCTTGGGTAACTGGTCTTTCGATCTCAAGTGACCCAATATCAGGCCTAAAACAGCACCATCCTCGACAGCGGAGTTGGCGCCCTGGGCTAGATACGGTAGCATTGGGTGACAGGAATCTCCACTAGTATGTGTTAGAAGGATTGGATCGTCAGGAGCTGAGTAGGCGAGATTGGTCTTACACAAAAACAAAGTTTGACTTCTCGCTAACCCAGGAAGGAAGCTCCTCCCCTAACGCGAGCACGACTTGTTAGCTTCTGACATCAAGAAAGGAAGGTGTGAACAGACTATGCATCAATTTCCACTTGTCAACCTTATCGACCACACTCAGGAATCTTGCAAGAATGGGATCCCAATCCTTGAAAAGTGCTTGCATTTCTTCGACAGATCCAGACTGTCGACTGACTCCATGGGGAAGATCATCGGGGACAAGTAAAACGATATTATACATCGTCCCACCGCGCAAAGAATAGCCCACAGCATGTGCCCCGGGTCCGATCCAAAAATGCACGGTCGGGTTGCTGACCCAAGACCTAAGCTCGGAATCATCAAGCTGATCCAGGTCTAGCACGACTCGATACGCCAGATCCCCAGTCGGTCGAGGCATATCGTCAGTTCCAAGAAGACTCGAGCGGCACCGTGACCATAATCCGTCTGCTCCGACTACGAGGTCTCCCCTCATTGTGAAGCCAGACTCGGTTGTCACGCTGGGCAAGTTGAAGTCAACACTAACGACCTTCTCCCCAAGCTTGAAGTCAACGCCTAGCTCTTTGGCTTTCTCATATAGCGAGAGTTGCAAATCAACGCGATGTAGATCGATGAACGGAGCACCGTACTGGCTACGGATCTTCTTATCAAAGCTTTCCTCTCTAGCAAGCACCTTACCGGAGTATCGGTGCACGATGAGAGCGCTAGGCTCGGCGGCACTGAGCCATAGTCTGTCAGGGAGCCCCCATTTCTGGAGGATGCGAGTGCAATTGGGAGTCACTTGTAACCCTGCGCCGACCTTTGGAAGGGTGAAGGTAAGTATCAAAGATTAATCCGCGGGGACTGGTGGCTAACCTCGAGGAGTTCTTTGGCTGACTCAATTACCGTCACCCGGTGACCAGAGAGGGAGATTGACACCGCTGCAGCCAGACCTGCAAGGCCTGCCCCGACAACCACGACATCTAATTGAATGGATGCCTTCTGAAGCTCTGTAGAGTGAGGCTACCAACATGAGGTCAGTCAGAATGGGAAGTCGAATAAAGCAGCAGTTAACTAACCATTGCGATGGCGGCCGTAGTACAAAGAGATCGAGAATCAGAATGAAGGATTTGAAGAAAAGCAGCAAACAATGCGAGGCCATGGACCTCTATCGCAGAAATATATTTTAGGCTATAATGTCCTTCTCAAAGGACAGTGTCTAGGCCAGGGCAGTCGGAAAAGCCGAGATGCAGGCGCATGATCTAGATTTCCCGGCTTTTCCGGTGCTTCCATCGAGGACTTGCCGGACAGCTTAACTGGAGATAGAAGCTCAAACCATCTGAAGCAATGCAAACTGGTTGTATGCAAAGGTCAAAAACTAAGGCTGGGGTAGTAGACCTTTAGTGCACGTGCCACAGATCCATTCCCCGCTCTGAAGGACCGTCCCTGAGTAGACTGCAACCATTTCCACCCTCTGTACCCCCGGAAAACCCCCAGATTCCCCATGCAGCTTTGTTACGGCATTTCTTAAGCTTCCTGTTCTGCAGGCTACATATCTGCCTGCTGCAGTTGACCCACAAAAATCGCAACATCTTATCAAAATGCAGGCTCCGAACAATCACCATTCGGCGAGGAATCCAGGCCAGCGTGTTCGGCGACCCCGGGCAGCCCGCGCCTGCGATTACTGTAGACAGAAAAAGTACAAGTGCGATGAGTCTTACCCCTGCTCTTACTGCAAAGGTTGGTCTTTACCATGCTAGTTGGCATTGACTCCTACCAAATAGCTTCAGGTCATCAACTGATGGTGTCCAAGGTCGAGGTGTCGAGTGTGTCTACAAGGGTCAGGATATGTCTAGGCTCCGAGTCACACCAGAGTATGTCCTCGCCAACCCCGAGGTCTATAATCTAAACTAATCCGCCTTCCCTAGCTACGTGAGGAAACTCGAAGCTCAGGTGAAGGAACTCTCTTCCCGCATCGAGGCCTACGGAATAGCGGGAGCCGCATCAATCGGTGGTAAACCGACAGGGACAACTTCCGGGACGTCTACTCTGGACCATGAACCTACTCAGCCCGGGATCAACCACGATGATCCCGCAATGCGAAGCAGCACATCTCCCTGGGAGACTGGCCAGCAAGAAGTATCTGGTGTTAACTCACACACTCGGGGCGTTGAGTTCTACGGCAGCTCGTCTTCTGTGGCTCTTCTCTCACACATTCAGCGCACTGGGGATGAGCCTGAAGGTGACGTGAGCTCTCTTCTGTCAACCCTGCACAATCCTGCTTTTAGCCCAGCAGAGCTGCAAACAGCCCGTGAAAGCCGCAGGGAGATCGACTACCCAGATAGTTCAAACTGGTTCCCACAATGTCGCGGATTTTTGGAAGCCTTCTTCACCACTATCCACTATGTCCATCCCATTCTCGACAAGCATATATTTTTGCAGCGGTGCGAGTCGTTATGGTCTGGAAACGAAGCCGATGGCCAGCAGCTTTCAAGTTTCACGGCTCTGTACTTCAGTGTTCTCTCATTAGGTGCGCTTGTGGGTACGAGAGATGATGAACCCATCGATGGCATCGATAATATGCAATGGAGCCGCAAGTTTTTTGAGAAAGCCAAAGCCTGCTGCAATCAAATCGGAATGGTAACAGACCTTGAAATGACCCAATGTTACTTCATACTTGTGTGTCTTTCCATTCCTCATCGTCGCTCGTGTCGCTAACACCCTACAGGCCAAGGTGTGCCAAAATGAGCTACATCCTCACTGTCAGTGGAAGGCTTTGGTTGTTTTATTTTCAGGCTTACTTATCCTTCGCAGTGTCGTATATGTATATCGGTCTCGCAATACGGACTGCCCTGGCCATGGGGATTAACCGAGAGCCTGGAACGAATTCGAAGAAATCCGCAGATTTGCGAAAGGCAGAATCAAGAACATGGTGGTAAGCCTGTGCCTCAACTCCACGTCCCGTGAATATCTGATTTATCATGAACACTGACATCTCCGTGTAAGGGGCCTATACTCTCTTGAAACGTGCGTTGTCTCCCTTATAAATGCCTCGAACCTATTTAACTGAGCCACTCGTCTAATGCTGATTGATAGTGAAATATCCTTTGCCATGGGTAGACCAGACACTCTCGGGGCGGATATGTATCATAACCGGCGATTCCCAGTAACGGAAAACAGCGAGGTCGTCAATGACAGTCGCAATTGCGAAATGATGGAACATCCTTCTTGTTCCATCATAAAGTGCATGGTAGATTTGTCGGGGGTCACGAAAAGTATCTGCCAAAGCATTTACCTCTCAGGTATGCCAGTTCCAAGGACTGTTCATCTGGCGTATCAAATCGAGAACGATCTCGAGCGGTGGGTTGAAACGCTCCCTGAAGCCATACGTCCAACGGAACTATCTAGCAGTCTACCTTCCTTGAGAAGAGCCAGGGATCAGCAATGGATGAAGAGACAAAGATTGGTGTTAACACTAAGTTCGTCGGCCTTGAGACTCCCGCTGAGAAATGACTAACTGACTGCATACAGGGTACCACAACTTGAGAATACTTCTTTTTGGGTCTTTTCTTTTGAGATCGACACCTCAAGATCGAGCATCAACTCCCGGGTCCCAAGAAGGGGTCCAAAAATGCCTGGATTCGGCCAAACAGACCATTGACCTTATTTATCAGACGTATCAACATAGTGACTTTTTCAGGACATGGTATGTGCTGACCTCAATATTCTATTACCCAATCCTGATCCTGACCTAGCAATAGGTTCTATAATGTCACATACACCGTCTTTGCCGCAAGCATCATCCTCATCTACCTTGCGCAAGAAGCGATTCCGACAGAGGCTCAACCGCTCTTGCGGCTGATCGACATGGCTGTAGAGATTTTATTGATAATGGACGAATGTGCTTTTGCTCTTGAAGCAGCAAAACTGCTACGTCGGGCCAAGGAGAAGGCTGAAGCAAGAGCCATGGCGACGGATTCAGCAACTATGGAGCCATTGTTCTCGGGGGCAGATGGAACGGTACATCTGAATCATTATTGGGGTCCGCTCAATCTTTATGGGGATATTGATCCCAACCTTGCGTTTTCATTTCTTGGCTTTGATGAAGCGAATCCATTGCTAGGGACATCTAGCAACGGCAGACTTGATTGAACCATACAAAGTTCGATAATATAGGAGAACACTGCGTGGTTTCCCAACAGCTGATTGCGCACGAGGTCCGCGTTGAGCCGAGAATCGCCTAGACCAATTCAAATTATAGAGAGATCCCTTCCTAGACGGGATCATCTTGCGTGATACTTCACTCGCACGAGAAGAGATAACGCACAGGTACAACATGTTTTATTAAATGGTATTGGCCTATTTGAATCCCCCAAACCCCAATAGCCATTTATGTGCAACCCCACAGTTACCTGCTGACGCCATCGACCTCCAACTGCACGTCTTTTTGCGCGTCTCACGGCAATGCGCCGCGGGGTTGACAGATACTGGCACATACCAGGAGAATAAATACAATAAATGTAGTCTGCCCCTTCAGAGCTGTGGTAGACAATCAATTCAATCCTCCCCTCCCAACCAGACACCATCATCATGTCTTCCGAAAAAGAAACAACTCATCATCAATGCATTTGCAATGCAATCGCCCAGCCACCTAAACCCAGGTCTATTCCGTCACCCCAAAGACCAAGGCGCAGACTACAAGAACATCAAGCACTGGATCGCCCTAGCCAAGAAGCTCGAAGACGCCAAATTCCACGCCATCTTCTTCGCAGACGTCCTAGGAGGCTACGATGTATACAGAGGTCCCTCAAACCTCTCCCCAACAATCCCCGCCGCCGCCCAATTCCCCATCAACGACCCCCTCTACAGCATTCCCGCCATGGCAGCAGCCACAGAATCAATCGGCTTCGGCGTAACAGCATCAACAACATACGACTCCCCCTACGCCCTAGCAAGACGCTTCTCAACAGTAGACCATCTCAGCAACGGCCGCATCGGCTGGAACATCGTTACCTCCTACCTTGACTCCGCGGCTCGCAACTTCGGTCTAGACACACAGGTCGAGCACGACGAGCGCTACCGCATCGCGGACGAGTACCTGAGACGTCACCTACAAGCTGTGGGAGGCGTCTTGGAGAGACGATGCCGTGACCTGGAAGCAGGGCTCTGAGAGCAAGACCCAGCCATATGCTGATCCAGCTGCTGTTCGTGAAATCAATCACAAGGGGAAGTACTTCCAGGTTCCTGGTCCCCATCTCTGTGAACCCAGTCCCCAGCGCACACCATTTATCTTGCAGGCTGGTACGTCGACGGCGGGTAAGGCGTTCGCGGCGAAGCATGCGGAGGCTGTGTTCTTACATGCGCAGAAGCCAGAACTTGCTCGTCCTTCGGTTGATAGTATTCGCCAGCAGGCTGCCGAGATTGGACGTAATCCGCAGGATATCAAGGTTGTGGCGGGTGCGTTGGTGATCGTTGCTGAGACGGACGAGGAAGCGCTTGCTAAGTTCGAGGAGCTGAAGACGTACGGTGATCGAGAGGGTGCGCTTGCTCTTTTCGGTGGGTGGACTGGATACGATCTGTCGACCTACTCTGATGATCAGGATTTCCGTTTCGTGGAGCTCCCTGCTGTTCGCAGTATGGTGAACCACTGGGCTAGTACGGTGCCTGGTACTGAGGGTCAGAAGTGGGATAAGAAGGCTATTGCCGAGTACTTGGTGCTCGGTGGTAATGGTGTCAAGATCATTGGGAGTGTGAAGACGGTGGCTGATGAGCTGGAGCGATGGGTGACTGTTGGTGATGTTGACGGGTTCAATCTGAGCTATGCTAGTCTCCCTGATACCTTTGACGATATTATTCGTTTGCTGCTGCCGGAGTTGCAGCGCCGTGGTCTGTTCTGGTCGGACTATGCTGTCAAGGGAGGAACTTTCCGGGAGAACATGTATGGGAAGAAGGGCCAGTCCAGACTCCCTGACGCGCACCCTGGCGCAAAATACTTCTGGAAAGAGGGTCAGGAGGTGCCTCCGTATTCATTGGAGGAGTCGAACTAGCATTGACGCAAATATCCAAAAGACCTTGTTGATATTATTTGATTTTACCACATCTTGTAGAATATTGGCTTCATCGTATCTTTGCTGAATCTAAACCGAGCAGGAATACAAGAATAAAGATGTTACCCAAGAAAATTCCTATAAACAGGTAAGACCAGATAGAAAAGACAATCTTGCATTAGAATGGTCCAGTCTAACAAATCAAACATCCCACCACCCCTCCATGTGAGACTTCAAATCGATCTCCTCCGGCAATCTCAGATGAGGCGTCAGTTCCGCACCAGGAGTCAACTCTTTCAAAGTCCACCCATTACCAAAGTAAGCGAACCGATTCCCACTCTGATTAACGTAGCTATACTCCCAATCCTCCCATCGCGGATCTCGACGAATATAATTCGAATGTGACGCACTACCCGGGAAGAGACCATGAATACGAGACCCCGGCTTGCCACCGTTATACCACGAGCTACAGTTCGCCGACCAGACAGTGCGCGGGTAGAACTGGTCGCAGTACTCAACGAAGTCATCCGTCGCTTGCTTGGTCGGGACAATGGACTTTATCCCCTGTGTGCGGATCTTGCGCAGTACTTTTGCGATATAGGTGACTTGGTTCTCGATGTTGTTGGGCACTGTCCCGCTGTGTCCGGAGGAGTATGGTCCACCGAGCCAGAGGAGGTTTGGAAACCCGGGTGTTGCGAAACCAAGATATGAGTACGGGAATCCGAATTTACCGTCTTGTTTCCAGGCTTCCTTCAGGTCGATGCCGTCTGCGATGATGGAGAATGGTGGGGCGTGGTCGACGTTGGCTCCTGTAGCGCAGATCGTGATGTCCACTTCTCGCTCTACCCCGTCCTCGGTCACAATGCCTTTCTCGGTGAATCGTTTGATGCGTGTCTGGATGTAGTCGACGTTATCCTTGGCTAGAGCTTCTAAATATCCAGGTCCTGGTGTCGGACGACGACACGCTGGGGGGGAAGTCTGGTATGATCTTTTCTGCCAATTCTGGCTTGTCTGCAATGCGTTGCAGCATCAGGGCGGTCCATTTCTCACGCAGTTCGTTGTTTTCGGGTGTGTCTTTGAAGATTGCCCCGAACCGCTGGAAATATCCCTTCTCAACATCCCTTCGGTACTCCAAATACGCCTTGGGATCTTTCCATGTCTCTAACTGTGACTCGGAGAACAAGTTTGCCTCTAGTCGGCGAATTCCCGCGCTTCCGCTGCTGAATGAATCTGCGATCCAAGTCGGATTCCGAGCGTAATGGTCAACGTGGCTAGCAAATGGTTGAATGGATGGTAGGACCTGCAAGCCAGAAGCGCCGTTTCCGATAAGAGCAATTCGCTTGCCTTTCAGGTCGACGTTTGGATCCCAGTTAGAGGAATGAAATAGACTTCCCTTGTAAGTGTTGATTCCTTCGTAGTCGGGTAGCTTCCAGGCATTGAAATGGCCGATGGCGTTGATCACCACATCCAGCTCTTCTTCATAGATCTGTCCCATCAGGTGAGCATACAACCTCCAGGATCAATGTCAACCATTTCTTACTTTCGAGCCATCCACATGCTCAACAGTGACATTCCATTTTCCTTTCTCGGGCTGCCATTTGGCCTTCTGCACTCTTTGTCCCGCGCGAAGGTACTGGTACACATTGTGCTTCCGTGCAACACCTTGCCAGTATTGTCTAATCTCATGTCCCTGGGCGAATTCTTCCGTCCATTGGGTATTCGGCGAGATGCTAGATTGGTATACATGTGCAGGAATATCGCATCGAATTCCGGGATATGTATTCTCGAACCTGGTTGATATAAGTTAGTAACTCTTCGCCAAGGAAGACGAGCAGAACGGAGAATGTACCATGTACCGCCCTAAAAAGTGTGGTGAGCTTCGAAACAACATATCGATTGGCAATAACATACCACATCGGCATTCTTATCATAGATTCGAAGATCAAGTCCCGGCAATTTCGCAGGGAGCAACACGCCCGCGGTGATCCCCGCAAGACCAGCACCGATAACACCGACCTTGATGGGCCTCACCACATCAACCGGGTGCTCCTCTAGTTCAAATCGAATATTCTCGATCTTCTCTGGTAGTCTGCTGATATTGCTATCCACAGTTACAGTGGTTGGTCCATTCAAGTCTGAAGGACCCTTAATCGATTCCGAGACACGTCCGATATTCGACAATGGAGGAGCCACCTCAGGGGATTGCACAAGAGTCATGGCGTGGTCTATCTTTCTTTCTTTTCTCTTGTCAAGTCTGAAATAACCACAGCATAAAAATATACCACTATCCCGCCGAGTTGGATATCCAGGCTTTCTTGTAGACGAGATGCCCCCGCCTGCCTGCACGTCATGCGCAACGTTTTACACGCCACCTAGTGCGAATTGCAATCCTGCACGTCGAATCTGATAAGTGGTTTCATTCGGGCAGTCAGATTCGGGTATGCGGCTATATTGTGATGTTCTCGGGCCCGATTTGGTGTCGCTAACACCATTGCGTTCCCTGATGACGTGCCGAGGGGGTTATCGTGAACATCATCCTCTCCACTACCCACGCCATTGCGGAGTGCATTGGAGTAGATGTTGGGGTATTTTTTGTTTGCAACTGCGATGTCGCCATTTGTTATCTCGGCCGATTCCAGCTCTCTCGGAATATTCTAAAGACTGCTGATCCTGCTGATCTTGTACATTCCAATGCGTTTTGAAGACAATGGTCTTCATATCAATAAATATTTATATTTCGGTTCTATATACCCCGGGTTACCTTATAAGAATGGGACCTCCACTTCTCAATTGTATCCAGTAAAGCCTGGCCAATATAACGTGGGAACTCCTCAATTCTAACCCTAATAGCAAAGCAAATATAGGCAATTTCGGCTTCAGTCACCATCTCATACCATTAATGGTTAGGCCAAAAAGTTGGCAGTTGGCAACTTAGCATTGATCAACGGCTTCGTCTATGCGCCTTAGATTCGCTCGGAAGCCGACAACAGCGACATCATCTACACGTCCATTTTATATAACCTAACTGATGCTACTGATGCTCCTATTGGCGGAAGAACAATATCATAGATAAAAAGTTTAGACTATCCTTAACTACCTGCGTCTTCGGCGTTTATAAGCAATTGTATGACGCCATGAACGGACAGTTGACTTCTAGGCGTTAGTATCAGAATCACACTAGATTTGTCTTTTTGAGCTCTCACCTGGCACCTGATGCAGATTGACGCCGATTCTGTGGTATTGGGCATCACGGTAAAAGAACATGCGGAACTGTAGTAGAGGATCCGGACTGTCCTCAATACCGGGCACCATGCTGCCAGGAGAAAAGGCAGCTTGCTCGACGTCTCTGTGGAAGTTCTCGGGGTTTTTGTTCAAAACAAGCCTGCCAAATTCATGAAGCTACATTGTAGAACTTAGTAAACGGTAGAATGCAAGGTGTTTGCTCTGAGATTGGGTTGAACATACCGGGAATTGCTTCTTCGGCCAAACCTTCGTCACATCAAAGGGGTCGAATCCAAGTTTCGCCGGGTCAGCCTCGTCGGGTTGCATGATTTGCACATGCGCAGTGTACGATATCTGCTCGCCCTTCTCGATAGCGCTCCAAAGATCTCTCTTGGAGTAGTCAGGATCTTCGCCTCCATACTTCAAAGCCTCTTCGGCATTGAACTGCTTTTGCCCGGTGTCCACGAGGAAGTGGTACTTGACGTACACGAACTTACCGCCGGCATTAACCCTTAACAGCACTGTTAATATGTCATGCTTTTAACACGCTGAGGTTAACATACCACTTGAATGTATGGCAACCATATCCGTGTTGGTTTCTCCATCCCGCGGGAGTCCCGTGGTCGCTGAAGAACATCAGCCCAGCATGGTTACTAATTGAATAATTAGCTAAACCCTCCTAAGTCTGTGTGAGATCTGTACCCTTCAGGTGTATTGGCGAGCAAGTCGAAAAGCGAATTATAATCCAAG
This sequence comes from Penicillium desertorum, assembly GCA_028827375.1. NCBI lineage: Eukaryota > Fungi > Ascomycota > Eurotiomycetes > Eurotiales > Aspergillaceae > Penicillium > Penicillium desertorum. Next base: position 7,777,654 of record JAPWDO010000003.1, read on the forward strand.
AGGAAGTTCTTCGGGTTACGCCACTGGGAGCGGATAACATCTGGTCCTTGGATTGGATCTCGACAGAAGAAAACCGGCTATAGCATACATATGTAAGGATTAGCGACACCTTGGAAGATAGCGGTGAAGACTTCTTACGAAGTTCAGCCCCACGACGTCGTAATTTCCCTCGCCTGTGTAAAATTTCACAGCGAAACCTCGCGGGTTCCTCGCCAGGTCCGGAAATTCCCGGCCTAGGGTCACGGTAGAAAACCGTACAAAGACAGGCGTCTTGATATTGGATGATCTCAGAAAGTTTGCCGGTGCGAAAGTTAGTAACCCGATCGTTTTATTGATATTCGGAAACTTACTTTCGTAAGGGAGGACATATCCTTGGTGGTCTCAAAAAGCCCAAATGCTCCGCTGCCGCCTGATATAGGTCAACTATGATTCCGGTGACAAAGGGCTTCTACACTTACAAGGATGAACCATTCTCTCTAGGTTCTTGGACCGGTTGAAATGTTGCTGCTTCTGAAGTAGGAACGTATCACAGACCAGAGGTAGCCCACCTGCAGTTTTACTGTGGGCTGGGTCTGGGAACGGTATGCCTTCGTTGTTTGTGAAGTAGGGCCCATCATCAGCACTTTTTGCGATGCCCTGTACCCCGGTAATCTTGGCTGCTGTCTTTGCGGGTCCATCATTGGCGCCTTGGAAGAGCGATGAGCGTTGAACAACCCGCGGGTCGGCACCAGCAGCACCAATGGCCTCCCCAATTGCCTGAAGAGGATGTGTGGTCATGATACTGTATGTAATTCAAATAATTCAAACCAAAGCTGAGGTCTCAATTGAGCGCACTTGACCATTATATCTTTATGTATGTACACATTCCCCAGGTCTAAGTGACATCGCGATGCAGTCATGCGTTCTGAGTCACTCTTACCTCACGCCTACGACTAAAAGACGAACTTATTATGCAAATAACCCATTAAAAAAGGGCACACTATGCTGTTGGCTAAATCAATGGCCGAATAGTGGTAATTATATCAAGGTCGGATTGTCGGATTTGAGGCACACAGCAATAGTGACCACCGGAATAACCCGGCCTGCGGGAAATGAATGATATTGAGAACAACCCGAGTCGTGTAATGCCTTACCCCGTCGGATCTAGTAGAAATAGTCTAGCAAGCAGCCTGGGCGATGTGTACCCTAGGCTAGCCCAAAAATGTAGGCTACTATTAGATACTATAGACAATTTGTGCTAACTGCTATAACAAAATTTCCCTTTGATTTGCCTATGTCTTATACCAAATTTCTCCGTTTCATTTAATGGAGTTAATATTAGATATTCACATATATCTGAAACACACCATGCATTGTCGAACCGGGATTTGAAATATAGGTGTATCCCGAGACGGGTGTTATAACAAGGCGCCCAATATCTGCCATGCGTAGATCAAGACAGGGATGAAGGGTTCGGGACATCGAACTAAATGGTAACACAAGAAGGAAGGCAGCCTGTAAAAAGTATCGATTACCAATTAACCATTTAACGAGATCTATGGCGCATGCGAAGATATCTATCGTAACACGAGCAGCACAGCAGACTCCGGAAAAGTATTGATCGTCAAGTTAACATTCTCCGGGATTTGTAGGACATATACGAAAGATCTACTGCCACACAAGACGGTTCAAAATAGTATAGATTATCCGTTTGACCTTTTCGGAGAAATCTATACCACATATATATAAGACATATATTGTAACTCGAGAAGCACAGCAGACTCGAAGAAGTATAGATGGTCAATTTAACCTTCCAGAGATCTATAGAAATGTATGCAATAACACGAGGAGTAAACCTAATCGGGTTAACGCATGAACATCATAGCTGAAGACGTATCGAGCGACGTTGCCTTGGGGAAAGCCTCGAGTCAAAGGTATAACAGAGTGAAATGTTCCCGTCCTTTTCTCATCTTAGTACATTGTCAGATAGCAAAGATTTGAGAACCTCTCTTGATCGAAAAAAAACATGGTAAGTATGATAGTGCAGATATATACATATTCATGAGGTTTGTATGGCTAATCTAGGAAGCACAATTCCCCTGCAGAAGGGCTTCCATTCACTGTGAGGGCTATCAAAGACGGGGACTGGATTTCACGCACCATCAACATCCACGGTGTCCTTATCCTCCTCTTGGTATCTATCATGGCTGTCTTCTTCAAGTGGGCTCGCGAAGATCCTACCTCTGGGGAGAAGATATCCCCCGGCAGTCCCGTGTCGAAAAGGGATTTGGAAGAAATTGTGAATGGTTCTATCCGACATCTCATACCAAACCCCCAAGTCCATGCTTGACGTGAGACTGAAGACTCGAGTTCAGGAAGCTCTTGAATCCGATGGCGTCTCACGGGATCTCATAGTACAGATCGACAAGTGCATCGATGCGGCGGTCAACATTGCCTACTATACCTATCTATTTGCTTCACGTGAAGCCCAAGATGCGATTGCCATATTCACCTCATACGTTATCTCCGTTGACGAGTTTGTTGGTGATATAATACCTGAGTTGGAGAATTATGTCTCTGAGGTGACTCTCGGGTAGTCTTACCAACACGAGCTACTCCGCGGCTTCACTAAATATCTGGCGAGCATGCAGCGACTATTTGGGAATTTCGGCGGTGACATGATTGTTAAGGGAGCGTTGGAGTTCGTTTCAGTGGCCGCTGTTGAATATAGGCAAGATGAACAGAGGAAAGTCCAACGGTTGCACTTCCTACGCGAAGCTTCCGACTATCTGGTTTACTTCAGAGCGAAAACGGGCCTTGCTGAGGTATATGCCTTTTTCTGCTTTCCAGAGGACCTCAATCCCGAGGACAGAGACTTGACAGCGTATATCGCAAGTATTCCATTTCTCGTGCTATTTGTGGCGGAGGCCAACGACATCCTGTCCCTTTACAAGGAGTAGAGCAAGGCTGGGGACTCGGGCTTCGTCTATGACTATTCCAACGTAAATGGCCTCACCTCTCTTCAGACACTACGCAAACTTCGCGTTGAAGCGACCGAGCACGTACGGAAACTCCGCAGCATATTCTCAAATGATCCTGTGATGGCTGAACAGATTAATCAGTTTATTTGGGGGTACGTATCTTAACATATTTACTCGAGACGATATAGATTGGACGAATGGAATGTCCCTCCTGCTGTTGAGGCAAGGATGCGCCTTTAGGAAATGCCAAAGATGTAAAGGTAGCGGGGCCCAGGCTGGGGGAGTGGGAGCTTGTGGACTTGGCCAAGATTGTATTTGCTGTCTTGTGTATTTGGTTCTTTTCCGTGTTCGTCTTAGTTTCCAGAACCATTTAGTGCCTGTCGATAAAGGTTGCCCCATGATCGTTTTATAAAACCGATGTGTGGTGATGCCAAGTGCAGATTTAGCGTATGACTCAAATGATCAAGCAGCCACCAGACTATAATTTCTTCACAACTACCGCGATACAACAAAACCACCTCAAGATATTATCCATCTCTTGAAGCCCAACTACATATCTTCTCTAGCACAGCCCAGCATCCAACACACAACCTTCTTCACATCCGCCATGGCCTCTGCCCCACCAACAGGTGGACTCCCACCTAAAACATGGACACGAGACAACAACCGCGAATTCTTCATCTCAACCGAACCCAGCTTACTCTCTGTCAAAGCAGTCAATGCTGCATTTGACAGTGATTTCGTTTACTGGCAGAAAAAGCCGTTCTCAGAGGACGTGCTGTGGCAGATGCTCCACGGCGCCTTGAGTTTCGGCGTGTACAGGTGGACCCAACCGGAATCTGTGAATGAGTCTACCATCCCGTGTCCAGAGAACACTGAGCAAATTGGACTTGCTCGTATGGTTACAGATGGCTGTACATTTGCTTATTTGTCGGATGTCTACGTTCTTCCCGAGTACCAAGGTAGCGGACTTGGGAAATGGCTTGTGGCTTGTGTTGCCGAGACCTTTTCTAAGGAGAACATGCCTTATCTCCGTCGGATTATGTTGCTCACTGATGATGAGCGCATGCAGGCTTTCTACACGAAGATGTTTGGTGTGAAGGTTGTCGGACGTGAAGAGCGAAAGGACATTGGGAGGGATTTAGTGTTTATGTGTGCGAGACCGCATGCGCAGCCCTCATTAGATCCGAAAAGACTACTCTGAATTTGGTGCTTGGTACTTGATACTTGGTATTTGAGCAAGGAAGCGAGACTCGTGGCTCTGGTAGCTCATATTCGTCCTTTCACCCTCTACCTTTCACCCTCTACCTTTCACCCTCTACCACGGAAGTTGCAGAGGCGTCGGCAGGTTCTTCCCAAGCACAGCTTCTGCGGTGCCGATATCTCTGTCATGGATAGATTAGCCTGGTTTCTGATGATAGACAATCAAGTATCTTACCCCGGTCCTGCTGGCGCCCAATATTCTCCGGTTTTGCTAAGATCGAATCCTTCAATGAAAGACGCAAGCGTTTTCGCTGCTTCATCCGGTGTCACGGCTGTCCGGGGATATCAGGTTAGATCTAACAGATTCCTGGGGCCTTTTCATGGCGCCTGTGCAGTAGCCACTCACCTCCACCTGCGTCCCAGAATTTATCGAATCCAACGCTCTTCGTCATCTCCGTCCGCATAAATCCGGGATGTACCAGACCAACTGCAATCCCTTGCGGCTTCAAGTCCAGACTCAAAAGCTTCCCGACCATATTCAAAGCAGCCTTACTGGCATGGTGGCCAAAGTTACCTCCGCCTTCTTTCTCATGGCGTAGCGTGATGCTGCCGCTTTCACTGCTGATAAGAATCACTTTACTCCCCTGGTCTAGCAACCCGGCTTTAACCAGATTGTGCACCACAAAGACGGGACCAATGGCAGAGGTTGAATACATTTTGACCTGCTTCTCCCAGTCTGGAGAATCGAATGTTTCAAAGCCAAAGTATCCGGCACTGACGATGACTGTTGAGAGCTTTTTAGATGGGAGCTGGGAAACAAGCTTTTGGCCCACATCTGGTTGGGAGATATCAATTCCTGTCAGCCAGGTGACTCCAGGGCTTGGCTCTGGGTTGGAGGATCGGGAGGTTGCAAACACATGGGTTGCTGTCTTTGCAGAGTATAGTGTCCGCAGAGAGGCACCTAGTCCTCGAGTGGCACCTAGGATGAGAACGTTGGTCATTTTGTAAGTTTTGTAAGTTGGATTGAAATGATCGAAGGTATTTGGGAAGGTCTTTACAAGATATATATCCATGGATATCAGATGTAGTTAGGTTGCTACGCCCTGGGCACGCCATTGACGCAATGACGTCATTCCTGCATAGGCTTGCAATTCTATCTACATAGGTACTTACCTAGGTAGCCCTGGAGGTATTCTATCTATAGCCTGCAGGTGCTGTACAACGTGGCTTGCATCGTCTATATGAAACTCGACTACATCTATCACGTTCGTCTCAGATCGTTGCCTACATTCAAGTGGAAGCCTATAACCTTGGGTGTTACTTTTAGAGCGGTTTGGTCTGGTCCTTTGGTGTATTTGGTCATATTGGACACGAGATCAAAGCCTGGCAAGTCTCACTGGAGGTATCAGCATTTAATTCGCCCTTGGATGCTACAATGCTCGATCTCTCCATACATTTCGATCGGAGTGCCCAGGTGGGCCACGAAAGGCTTAGTCATGTGCTATTTATGGAATCTTAGCTAGGTAAGATTGGCCCCTTCAATACCTGTTTCTTCTCCATGTGCCCCAGCAAAGTGCGCCTCTCGTTGGGAGCCAGTCAATTCATGTGTGGCAGGGCTCAAGAATGACTGGCTTTGCCAAATTCGCCCTCTCCGTTCAGAAAGTCCGGGCAGCGATCCACAGCAGGAGAAAGGCGGGTGCCAAGGACCAGCGTGGATCGTCTCTAAGGTGAGATCTTCTGCGACAATCCGACAATTTTCACTGACTGACTTTCCTATCAGAACGGAACCTGCGGGTCCCCCACCTTCCTCGCCATGGGACCTCCCCGTCGAGATTCAAATCCGCATATTCGCATATTCCGGCATCACAGACTTCCATCCGCTGCGACTCGTCTGCAAGGCTTTTTACCAACTGCTCACCAGGAATGAGCATGAGATTGTCCGGCAGTATCTCCGCTTGCGGCGTCACGGTACCCTTCCATCCCCGATTGACGATGACCGCATCTATACTCGAAACCCCGGCGACGATGTCGTGCTGTTATCGGACCTATTCCCACCGTCCAAAAGCGCCAGGGGTGGCCATCTCTATACCTTCAAGTACTTGCATGGGCTGAGACGCAGGCAAATGCTCTGCTCAAGGCTCTGCTACTACCTGGCAGATCGGATCCTCGATCGGTTCGTCCAGACCGAACCCGCCGTCATGAAGGCCTCATTTCCTGCAAAACGAAACGAGCGCAACGCCCTTGTCAAACGTGGCATAGCTAGCATATGGTTCCATCTTGCACCACTTATGTAAGAACAGCGGGAATTGCTTGACTGCAGCAAATCACTGACTTCTTTGCCAGGTACTATACACTCTATTTTCTCGAATCATATGCGTCCGCCCGACGGGAGCACACGAACATGCTCGTACAAAAATACGAGGCGGGCCAGCTGCCCGTACCATTACCACTCGATATACGCGAGAGGATGTACCGCGAATTACAAACCCGAATCCTCCAAAGCCCTCCCTTCACCAACACGGCGGCGTTAGTTGCGACACATCATTGCATGCATTTGCTTGTTTCATACATACGATATGCCATGTCTCCGGATGGACAAGCTGAGATTAATGACTCGTGGATTAGCTCTTTGCTCACCTTGGCGCCGTTTGTGCGGATCGTCGAGTTTTTCTCCGCTGAGATCGGGGATGGTGGGAGCCAGCGAACACAACGCAAGGAGTTTATGTACAACTTTTATCAGGACACGACGATGTATGAAAAGGATCACATGAACTCGGTTGTTTTTGCGCGCGCGACTGCGCAGAACTTGCATGGCTCAGTGCAAGATATCTGGTTTACTGCTGCTGAGGCCGAGTTGAGAAACCGGCGGGCGATCCACCACGACGTAGAGCACGTCTGGGTCTGGAGTGGTATTCCAATTGTGTTTGGGTGTCCAGATTGCCATCCCACGAGAGGATGGCAGGCATGATGCATCGAGTTTAAGTGTTAGAGGCGCTCGGAGTCTAGATTCTTATACCGGGATATACTGGAGTTCGATGGATGAAATATGCCAATAGCATTTGCATTCCATTTCATTATTATCTTTCTCTTCTCAAACCCAAAATAAATGTACTGGCAGTTGTAGTCAAAGTGATTTAGGGAATTGGTAGATGTTTGCTTGGTTTGCAACCGGCACGCGTCGCTGTGTACATCCCGAATATCAATCTTCTGCGAGGATGATATGCTTCAATTGTAACATAAGAACTAGTCGATTTTACTACAGACTCACATATCGGCTGCCATGGAACAAGCAGACCCACGACTGTTGTTCAATACTTCTTGGACCATCCACCGTCTATCCCCTCTCCATCATGGGAAGGACTGTGAAACCCTCCTAGACAACAAGGTCGCCTTGAAAACATATGCAACGCGTCTACGCGACCATCTCTCGGGTGATGCCCTCGCTGGAATTTATACTAGCGCTAGTGCAGCAGATGATGATGCGCTCTCCAAGACTGGTGCCCTAAAAGATTGTCTATGGCAACCAATCTCTTCTCAATCACTGCGTGACGAAGCGCCAAGCAGATCGCAGGATACCACATTTCCTGGAATTCTAGTAACACTAGAATATGAAAACATCGTCTACAAAGCAGCTTTGCTCGCAGACACAACATCATCCCCAAATCAGCGCTCAGGATCCACATCTCTCCCTCTCCTCCTAACCAGATTCCCAACTGCGCTCCGGCAAACATTCATCACTTTCCTATCTACCAATTTCGACACGTACTGCTCGCCCCTCCGTCTGCCATCAAACTTTCTCTGCGCAGGCCTAGAGACGTACATCGATACTTTGCGCACTCAACGACCAAGTACTAGCGACACAGTCGAAGATGTTATTAAAGAGTTACAGCTCACGCTGTCCTTTTCCTCGTCGATCGCACCGGCGCTGAAATCTTTGAATGTCAGCGTCGCACGCACTTCACTTGCGGGCTTCCTGCGCGATCGGTCTGGACAGTCGGCGCCGAAGTCGCGAAGTCTTCAGCATAAACTGCGCAGCCCTTTCATCGCCAATCTAACTTCGTACCTAGAGACCCATCTTGCCATGAAACTGGATCTGGATGGGTCGTCTTCCGATCAGGTTGCTAAGCAGCATGTGCGACTCTCGAAGGTTGCCTGTGCTGCTTTCGTTTTGGGTAGTGAAGGACGTGTGAAGCTCGTTGTGTCTGCTGATAGGGACGTTGGGGACGGGGATGAGGGGGTCTCGGGTTGGAGGCGATAAGAATGAACTTGCTTTAGAGGCAGGAGAATCGCTTCTACGCTCGGTCATCCGGAAGGCTGTTCTGGAAGATCATTCAGCTACGTGAACATCTGGGTGTCTTTCTCTGCCAGTGTACAACTGGGACATTACGATATATTTGGAGCTCGGCAAGAGTAGTCGGGCTGCAGCGCAAACCCATCAGCATGACCTGCCTGGATGCATGGGGCTCATAGCTTTACTCTCGGGGCTACTCAATCCACTGGACTCGTCGCCAGTATACGGCTGCACGACGAAGTGCAAACCGGCGCAGCTAAATTGCGGCTGCTAGCATCATTCTTTGACGCAGTGCTTTGTCACTCTAGTACTGCGGATGTTGCAATGCCGACTTTCGCTAAAATGGCACGCGCAGGAGACCTGGTCGTGATACATAGCAAAGCATATGGGTTTACTTCGGTTCCCATCAAACCCAAGAAAACCAGATCTCGTTATTGGAAATGGACTTGATCATGCATGTTCTCTGTCTTTCTGGGTGTTGTTCCATGACAAAAAGTCAAGGAGTATTTTTTTATTTTTTTTACATGAGATGCAATATGTCCGTACAAGATATCCAAACCGTATCCAAACACATGTCACCCCTTAGCAAGATACAGATACTATATCTCCTGCGTCTGATTCTCAGATTCCGCCAACCGCAGCGCCTCATCAACACTGGGAACGAAGTGAGTCAATCCACCACATGTCTCAACAATACCACTCCGCTCAAACATGCCGAAGACACTCCTATTCGGCAAACGGCAGAAGAACACTCTGACACGTTGCTCCGCATACGCATGCACAATCTCCGTGAGAACCTGGGTACCAGACCCATCGATACTCGTAACGCCATGAACATCGAAAATAATATTCTTATTATGCTCCGGCGCGCGCATGCGCGGCAGAGAAGGGTGAGCATGTGTGGAGCCATAGAGTTCCAGACGTCGCAGGCGGTTCTTGAGATCGCCTGTGTTGGCGAATGTCAGGGGTTCGGGGATCTTGACGATCAGGGCGCCTTCGACTAGCTCCACGTTTTCTGGGTGGAGTTCGGCGTTGTCGAAACGCGCGGGTGTGCCGAGGACCTTGCCCAGGATCTGGATTCGGGGGGGCTGTTGCGTGTCGGATGAGGATTATGACTGACAGGCCCATTCCCATCGCCATGCCTAGTTCTAGGGAGTAAAAGATTGTTGTTGTGAAGATAAGGAGCATGAGGACGATCTCTGACCAGCCTCGCAGGCGGATGAAGAAGAGTAGGTCATGCGGGCATTCTTCGACTAGAGTGAAGGCTACCACGGAGATCATGGAGGACAGGACTGCTTTCTATTGGGGAATTAGTATCATCGGCATTTGGAAAAGAACACACGGATGGTGTAGCTTTGAGAGGGACGAACCGGGAGGTAGTAGAGATAAGGCAATAGCACCATGACACTTGTGAATGTGATGATGCTCAGAAAAACACTAGTCATAGGTGATCGTGCTCCTGTCTGCGAGCTAAGCTTGCTTCGCCCGTATCCGCCAAATGCAGGTAGACCCGAAAAGCAACCTCCGACGACATTGGCAACGCCTAGTGCAACCATCTCACGGTTGGCACTCATGTGCATATCCTTGATGCCAGCAGAACTACCTTCGCCGAGCCCCTTGGCCGCAACAGATGACTCGAAGAAGCCAAGTAGCGCGATAATAAAGGATTTGCTCAACGCTGTGCGCACATGTTTCATATACGCAGGTTGGAAAGGCCAAGTGAAAGCGAATAGTCCTCCAGAACCGACCTCTGTAGGTCCAAGAATTTCTAGCCCTTTGGCTTCCCAGTTGAGGTGCCAAGCCAAAACCGCCGACAGGGCAACGACCAGGAAGCGGTCTGGGAAATAAATCACTTGGGGGATGCGAGGCACAAGCATCTTTTTCAAAGTTCTGTGGATGATCAGTATGGTGAATGTAAAACCGGGGCTGGGTACGAACCTGAACACCATGATGACACAAAAGCTGACGATCGAAACGATAGCAGTCAGTCCATGGCACTCTCGAGCGTATCGAAAGATGAAGATCAGTTTTTCAACACTGGTGCCATGGCTGACACCGGATTCTTTGGCATGCTCGGCCAGACCCAATTCTGGGATAAGCTGGTCTACAAAGATCACAAAGCCGATGGCAGTGATAAATCCTCTCAAGAATGGCCGACTGAGCACGTTGTCCAAAAACCCTAGACGGGTCAGTCCGGCAATCAATATCATGCCGCCGGACATGGCAGTGGCCACTCCTACAATAAGAGCGGTTTCTGTAGGGTCGTCCTCGCCTGAGTTTCCTTGCATGACACTTGCCTTGACAATAGCACCCGTTAGCAAGGAACCCGCAGCCTCCGGTCCAACTATCAACAGAGGGCAGCTCCCTAGGATGGCATAGATCAAGGGGTGGATGACGAAAGAGTAGAGGCCATTAATGGGCGGTGCATGGGCAAGATTGGAGGCCAAGGAGAGGGCCATCGGGATGTAGATTGATGCCACGGTCAACGCAGCCATGAGATCTCCACGCAGGAATGACCAATGATATTGTCCAATCCAATTGAAAAACGGAACATAATAGGATATGTATCTGCCATTGGTCCGTCAGCTACCAGTCTTGGGGCAGGCTACGAAAGTGCTCGCAGCGTATGAATAAGATACGACCTACTGTTTATTCGTGTCGGTTATTGGAAAGGTGAAAGATGATTTCATCTGTGACGGAGTCTCCGAACCTGAGACCGACTCCAGATGGTCTACAATGCCTCTGGGGCGACCGGCCGCCCCGTCCGCCACTTCATGTCCGTTATATCCAAATGCATCGCCCGACCCTCCAGTGTATGGACGTCTTCCCACATCTTCTACCTGCGGCGAGAACGTGCCATGGCTGCAGCGCCTTTCACCACACGGAGGACCGGCTTGGAGGTATGATTCCAGGAGTCGGGTTCTCACGTCTGGTTCGCTCGTAACCCCGGTGCCGGTTTGGCTGTCCTGTGCCATGTGGTTCTCATGGCTTGAAGTTGTCGAAATTCCAAGACCGGTTTGAGGTGACGAACGGAAAGCATCGACAATGCGGTCACGTAGAGTCCGACGTCCGTGTCCGTCGGACTCCCCAGGGAGTAATGAACTTGTCTCCGACATGATCTTTTGGAAAGAGGCGCCTGAGGAGTGTTAGGTTGAATAGTTAGATACTAAGTAGCCCGCCATAAATGCTGTTCGCAAAATTTAAAGGCTGAAGCAATTCAAAATTGGGATGACAAGCCCAGCCCGAATTGGTTTTATCGGTTAGGCAAGGCTAAGGGCCGCGGCGCGCTAGGGACTGATAAGCGGGGAATGCAGCCCTGGAGGTGTTATCACCAATTCAACGCAGATCCTCGGGGAATGACAGTGCAATGAAGAGGAAAAGCATGGTCAGCATGATCGAAGGCAACTCTCCAATTCGTAGAAAGGTCGGATGCCATCGAGCACCGTATGTATACAAGGAACATGCCCGTCTTCCCGTTGATTCTGTTGACGTAATCGATTGATGTGTCAGCCAAGACCAAACTTTGGAAGGCGGTGTGGGTATAATCACGTGCATGTGGTCCCGTGACTGATCAGGTCAATGTGGGTTTTGAAGTCCGCCACAAAGAGATAGATTGTGCCTCATTCGCGTCGCCTCACCCCTCTGCGCTCCTGTATTTCTGACCTTGCGATTACTCATATTTCGTTGGTCACCTTCTCGATCGTCTCTATCACCATCAAATCGGTCTCTTTTTCACCTAGGATTTTCCCGAAAAAAAAAAAGCAGAACCCCGCCAAGATGTCTTTAACAAACTGTCGGTTCTATGAGGACAAGTACCCGGAGGTGGACAGCTTTGTCATGGTGAATGTCAAGCAGGTATGGATGAACTGGATCATGAATTAAGAAATCCGAGCGATAGGACTGACTTTTGTGTGACCGAGCTAGATCGCCGAGATGGGCGCATACGTGAAGCTGCTTGAATATGACAACATCGACGGCATGATCCTCCTCTCAGAACTCTCCCGCAGACGTATTCGCAGTATCCAGAAACTCATCCGCATTGGGCGCAATGAGGTTGTTATCGTGCTTCGTGTCGACAAGGAGAAAGGCAAGGATACATTATTCACCTAGAAGAACCCGAGAACTAACTTATGAACTTGAAGGTTACATTGACCTGTCGAAGCGACGTGTTTCTCCCGAGGATGTCATCAAGTGCGAGGAACGTTACAACAAGAGCAAGGCAGTGCACTCTATTATGCGCCACGTCGCAGAGGCGACTCAGACCCCCCTGGAGACCCTATACGAGAACATCGGGTGGCCTTTGAACCAAAAATACGGTCACGCGCATGATGCCTTCAAAATCTCCATTACGTAGGTTCCTGTTCTTTTCTTCTCATGATATGATAGAATTCCTCTGACAGTTGTTTTCCAGGAACCCCTCCGTCTGGGATGAGATTACCTTCCCCAGCGAACCCGTCAAGAATGAGCTGCAGCAATACATCAACAGCAAGCTGACCCCCCCACCCCACCAAGGTCCGTGCCGATATCGAGGTCACATGCTTCGGTTACGATGGAATCGATGCCGTCAAGGATGCCCTCCGTACCGCTGAGGCCGACAACACCCCCGAGAACCAGATCAAGGTCAGACTGGTGGCTCCTCCTCTCTACGTCCTGGCCAGCCAATGTCTCGATAAGACCCTCGGTGTTAAGTTGCTTGAGGAGGCCATCGTGAAAATCGAAGAGCGTATCAAGGCGGCCGGCGGTAGCTGCACCGTGAAGATGGCACCCAAGGCTGTCACTGAGCACGACGATGCGATCCTGCAGGAGCTCATGGAGAAGCGTGAGCGTGAGAACACCCAGGTCAGCGGAGATGAGGACTCCGAGAGTGATGACGAGTAAATCATGGGTCATGACTCCAAGTCAAGGAGCATACAGCGGTCATCGGCGCTGGAATCCAAGGCTGGAATCACCGCTAGAGGGGAGTTGGGGCAAAAATGGATAGAAAAAAGCTTGCACATATCGGAGGAAGGCTCGATGGCTCAGCGTGCTGTTGGGCAGGATTGCAGTCAGAACTTGCCCTTTAGCCAGGACAATCGCCTGAACTTCGGGTCTGGGGATGATTTTTCCACGCCTGTGCATGCGCTGCATGCCAATTGCGGTCGACATCCTCGTACCCACCGTCTGTCAAAAAGACACTGGGTCCGCACAGGTGTGCAAGTTCTAATGCACATAATGTTTGCGATGCAACTGAGACGTTCAATGCCAGTCATGCTTTTAAATGCGAATTGTACCCTTGTAGATACTACCAACATATGTATGTACCTACATCTAGATACATAAAATCAATCTGAGCTTCGATCGAGTGCCCAATTAAATCGCGGGGAGCTAAACTTTATCGATCGCTGATCATATTCCCCCTCCCCAAACTCTCGGTGAGCTGGACTCTCTCCCTTCTCTAATCTTCTTTTCACTCTTCTTGTTGCCATCCATTTTTGCATATTTTTGCATATTCTACGCGACATGGGACATTGGAAGAATTTCTTTACCGCCGATCCTGGTAGGACACGGCACCGCGTCGAGGTGGAACGTCGTCGGCGTACGTCATTTCCAACCAAACCCCTGTAGAAGACTGCTAACAGGTCCTAGTGTTACCTGCCTATGCTGCCGATGAGTCTGACGCCTCTGATGCTTCAAAGGAAATTGCTAAGGTTGCTCTTCGTTTGAAATATCAAATCGAGCAGGTTGTCTCCTGCGAGGTAGAGGATAGTGCCTTAACAAACCCAAACAGCCGTATCATCACGGACGACGTGGTTGAGACTGCCAAGCAAGCTGGTGGAGACGACTACAAAGCATGCGTTGTTTATTGTCTTCTGGTTTGTCTGCGATGGTTCAAGATTCAATCCTCCATCGAGCTCTGGGATTCCGATCTCCATGGGGTTCGGGCTGTCGCTTGCGAGGTCATTGCCAAGCGCATGTAATACCCCCTTGGCATTTCAGCTTCTCTAAGAGTTACTAACTCGAACAGCATCGAATCCGAGCAGAACCAGGATTACGTCATGAGGGATATTTTACTCAAGCGTTACTCTATCTTCAGTGAGGGGGTAGAGACTGATCCCGCCAATGTCATTGAGCGAGCGGTAGATCTCCATGCCTTGAGGATCATCAGCTCTGCCCCGTACCAGAAATGTATCCAGTACCTGTGGAAGGGTTGGATCTGTCAGGAAGAGGGCAACCCAACTAACTTTGTCGAATACAGCGAGAAGTCTAACACCGGATATTGGGTTCATTTCCATCCTGATCGGATGCGGACTCCTCTGTATCAGAATGTCTGCCAAATTTTGTTCTCCTTGATTTACCTTGCGGTTTATACGGCAGTTATCAATACCGTGAACCCAAGCGGTGACGTGGATGTGGTTGAGGGCATTCTTTACGGTATGACTCTTGCGTTCATCTGCGACGAAGCGATCAAGTTTTGGAAGGTTGGATGGAATTACCTCGAATTCTGGAATGCTTTCAACTCAACTCTCTACACCATCCTGACGGTATCACTTGTCTTGCGCTTTATTGCCTTGGCACACTCATCATCTACCCACAATGAACAAAGGCAGCTATACAACGAGCTGAGCTACAACTTCCTGGCTTTTGCGGGCCCTATGTTCTGGATGCGCATGATGCTATATCTTGACTCGTTCCGCTTCTTCGGTGCTATGTTTGTGGTTCTTCGAGTCATGATGAAGGAGAGTTTGATATTCTTTGCTCTTCTATTTGTGGTTCTGGCTGGTTTCTTCCAGGCCTTCGTCGGCATGGCCCAGGTGGATGCCGATATTCCCATCCACCGAAACATTCTCCAGGGAATGGTAAACAGTATCATGCAGAGTCCTGAGTTCGACACTTTCCAGGATTTTGCATTTCCCTTTGGCATCATCCTCTACTATGTTTTCAACTTCATTGTCATGACTGGTAAGTTTGCGTTCGACTTGTTAAGGGTGGTGTTAACAATTATCAGTTCTGTTGAATATTCTCATTGCCTTGTACAACAGCGCATATGAAGATATCTCCGGCAATGCCACGGACGAGTACATGGCCATCTTCGCGCAGAAAACCATGCAGTTCGTCCGCGCCCCTGATGAAAATGTCTTCATCCCGCGTACGTATTTACTCAATCTCGATGGTACACGCGTGTGGCTAACTTTCTCTGGATTGTAGCGTTCAATCTCGTCGAGATTGTGTTCCTGATAGCCCCATTCGAATGGTGGCTTCCTCGGGAGACCTATGCCAGGCTGAATGAACTTGTAATGGGCGTGATCTATTCGCCACTGCTTATCGTTGCAGCCTGGGTTGAGACCCGCCAGGCACACCGGATTCGATGGAATCGCCGCCATGGCGAAGAAGACGATGATTGTGCTCAGGAATGGGAACATGTGGCTAAGGAGGTCAACTTTGATCTTGATGATACCTGGAAAGAGCACGTGGTAGAGACTACGCCGGATATCAAAGTTGACAGTTGCACATATGAACTCAGAGAGCTGAAGGAGCAGGTTAGGATGTTGACTGAGACGGTGAAGGGATTGACTCAGGAGCTAGCGGACAAGAAGGTGGGTGAGACAAGCTAGAAAGTGCACCTGAGCAAGGTATATGTTATATATATCGGCACGCTACATAGATCAAGCAAACAACAGCACGTCGACATTAGGACATACTATATGTATTGAGGGTTGATGGTCTTCGTTTATATGGAGTTTGTCCAGACATGCAAACTCTATACCTAAACATTCTGTTCAACAACCCCCCCCCAAAACAGTATCGTTACCATACTAACTAAACGATGACCAAAAGAGATAAGAGCCAAAAAAGAAATCTCAAGTTTTTTTTTAGGAATAGCCGAACGCGGGGGTCGAACCCGCAGCCTTAAGATTAAGAGTCTTACGCTCTACCGATTGAGCTAGCCCGGCCGGGCTGTTGAAGAGAGGAGCGATAAAATGTCTCTCAAGCCCTAAGCGCTCCTGAGGTCGGGACTGGCTGACATAATGCTAGCGCGTCGAGCGGCGAATCCTCTGGAACCAAAATTGTAAGGTGGAAGGTGGCTTCATCTACGAATCTGGGCTCTTCCTCGATTGGATCCTATCATTGCTTTCCGGCTTCGTATGAGTCTTTGATTTTCTGGTTGTTTGACTCTGACCTCGGTCACTAGATTGCCACCATGTGCGTTACCAGAACCTCCCCCGGATTCTTTGCAGCAGCAGCTAACAGTATACAGGGCAAAGCTCGTGGACGACCCTCAGATCCATACTGCATCATTGCATAACCCGATCCCTTGGCAACTGCATACATACGTTTGGCCTTTCCTGATTATCTGGCCCGTGTTCTTCGCCTTCTACCTTTCCCCCGAACGTTATGATACCTACATTCAGGGACAGGAATGGACCTTCGTGTTCGCGGGGTCTATCATCACAATCCAGTCGCTCTTTTGGTTGATGACCAAGTGGAACATTGATATCAACACCCTATTCACTACTACTCGAGCCAAATCCATCGACACTGCCCGGCTTATCAAAGTGGTTCCCATCACTAACGCTGGCTCTGCCGAGATCTGCAAATTGATTAATGAGAACACCGGCGCGAAGAAGACCCTTTCATTCCTCTTTCAGAAGCGCCGCTTCCTGTTTTACCCCGAGACGCGCACATTTGCACCCCTGTCTTACGTCCTTGACGCCGAACCAAAGCCGGCCCTCGAGACTTTCCAGCTGAGCGAGGGCTTCACGTCGAAGGCCGAGATTGACCGCGTCTACCACCACTATGGCGATAACACCTTCGATATCCCAGTTCCCGGTTTCATTGAGCTCTTCCAGGAGCACGCTGTCGCGCCGTTCTTCGTCTTCCAGATTTTCTGTGTTGGATTGTGGATGTTGGATGAATACTGGTACTACTCGCTCTTCACGCTATTCATGCTCGTTATGTTTGAGAGCACCGTTGTGTGGCAGCGCCAGAGGACCTTGAGCGAGTTCCGTGGAATGAGTATCAAGCCTTACGATGTCTGGGTATACCGTGAGCGCAAATGGCAAGAGATCACCAGTGATAAGCTTCTTCCCGGTGATCTCATGTCAGTGAACCGCACCAAGGAGGACAGCGGCGTTGCCTGCGATATCCTTCTGGTTGAAGGCAGTGTCATTGTGAACGAGGCTATGCTTTCTGGCGAGAGCACACCTCTTCTGAAAGACTCCGTTCAGCTCCGTCCCGGCGGTGACTTGATTGAACCGGATGGATTGGATAAGCTCTCGTTTGTGCATGGAGGTACCAAGGTCCTGCAAGTTACTCACCCTAATCTGACTGCCGACGCGAGTTTGAAGAACTTGTCCAGCAACGTTACTATGCCCCCGGACAATGGCGCTTTGGGTGTGGTTGTTAAGACCGGTTTCGAAACCAGCCAGGGTAGCCTCGTTCGGACCATGATTTACTCGACTGAACGTGTCTCTGCCAACAACGTTGAAGCTTTGCTGTTCATCCTCTTCCTCCTGATTTTCGCAATTGCCGCTTCGTGGTACGTGTGGCAAGAGGGTGTGATGCGGGACCGCAAACGCTCCAAGCTTCTGCTCGACTGTGTCCTCATCATCACCAGTGTTGTTCCTCCCGAATTGCCTATGGAACTGAGCTTGGCCGTCAACACTAGTCTTGCTGCTTTGAGCAAGTATGCCATTTTCTGCACTGAGCCTTTCCGTATCCCCTTCGCTGGCCGCGTTGACATTGCTTGCTTCGACAAGACCGGCACTCTGACTGGAGAGGATCTTGTCGTTGATGGTATTGCTGGACTCACTTTGGATCAGGCTGATTCGAAGGTTGAAGCTGATGGTGCTCACACTGAATTGGCCAATTCCTCTGCTGTTGGACCCAACACCACTCTCGTTCTCGCCAGTGCTCACGCCTTGGTGAAGCTGGATGAGGGTGAGGTCATCGGAGACCCCATGGAGAAGGCTACTTTGGAATGGCTTGGCTGGACTCTGGGCAAGAACGATATTCTGTCTTCCAAGGGCAACGCTCCCGTTATCTCTGGTCGCAACGTCGAGTCTGTTCAAATCAAGAGAAGATTCCAGTTCTCCTCAGCCCTGAAACGCCAGAGTACTATCGCAACCGTTACGTCCAATGATCGCAAGACTTCCAAGAAGATCAAGTCCACATTTGTGGGTGTCAAAGGTGCCCCTGAGACCATCAATACTATGTTGGTCAACACACCTCCCAACTACGAGGAAACTTACAAGCACTTCACCCGCAATGGTGCCCGTGTGCTTGCTCTTGCGTACAAATACCTTTCATCTGAATCCGAGCTTTCCCAGGGCCGGGTGAACAACTACGTCCGCGAAGAGGTTGAATCCGAACTGATTTTTGCCGGTTTCCTTGTCCTACAGTGCCCCTTGAAGGATGATGCCATCAAGGCTGTCCGTATGCTGAATGAAAGCAGCCACCGTGTTGTGATGATCACTGGTGATAACCCGTTGACCGCTGTCCATGTCGCACGCAAGGTTGAGATTGTTGACCGAGAGGTCCTTATCCTTGATGCCCCTGAACATGACAACTCTGGAACTAGGATTGTCTGGCGTACCGTCGACGATAAGCTCAATGTCGACGTCGACCCTACTAAGCCCCTCGACCCGGAGATCCTGAGGACTAAGGACATCTGTATCACTGGATATGCATTGTCAAAGTTCAAGGGCCAGAAGGCTCTCCCTGATCTGCTCCGTCACACCTGGGTTTATGCTCGTGTGTCTCCCAAGCAAAAGGAAGACATTCTTCTTGGTCTTAAGGACGCTGGATATACCACTCTGATGTGCGGTGATGGCACTAACGATGTTGGCGCTTTGAAGCAGGCTCATGTTGGTGTTGCGCTTCTGAATGGCTCGCAAGAGGATCTGACCAAGATCGCTGAACACTACCGGACCACCAAGATGAAGGAGCTGTACGAGAAGCAGGTCGGAATGATGCAGAGATTCAACCAGCCCGCTCCTCCAGTCCCTGT
Organism: Penicillium desertorum; assembly: GCA_028827375.1. NCBI lineage: Eukaryota > Fungi > Ascomycota > Eurotiomycetes > Eurotiales > Aspergillaceae > Penicillium > Penicillium desertorum. The sequence continues at coordinate 7,797,095 of JAPWDO010000003.1, forward strand.
TCAGATCGCTCACCTGTATCCCCCCGGTCCTTCCAACCCACACTACCAGAAAGCCGTGGAGCGAGAGTCGCAGCGCAAGGGTGCTGCGATCACCGCTGCTGGCGGAACTCCCGAAGCTATCCCGACTATCACATCTCCTGGCGCCCAGGCCTTGCAGCAGTCAAACTTGACCCCCCAGCAGCAGAAACAGCAGCAGGCCCAGGCTGCCGCAGCTGGCCTTGCAGACAAGCTCACATCTTCTATGATGGAACAGGAATTGGATGACGGCGAACCTCCTACTATCAAGTTGGGCGATGCATCCGTCGCTGCTCCCTTTACCAGCAAGTTGGCCAACGTTATTGCTATCCCGAATATTATTCGTCAAGGTCGTTGCACCCTGGTTGCGACTATTCAGATGTACAAGATTCTTGCTTTGAACTGCTTGATCAGCGCCTATAGTCTGAGTGTCATCTATCTGGACGGTATCAAGTTCGGTGATGGACAGGTCACTATCAGCGGTATGCTGATGAGCGTCTGCTTCCTTTCTATTTCCCGCGCCAAGGTATGCCGAACTTTCCATGTTGATCGAAATGCTTTGCTAATGTTTTGATGTGTACAGTCTGTCGAGGGTCTGTCTAAGGAGCGCCCGCAGCCGAATATCTTCAACGTCTACATCATTGGATCTGTTCTTGGACAGTTTGCCATCCACATTGTGACCCTGGTCTACCTCTCCAACTATGTCTATAAGCACGAGCCGTACGTTATGAGAACCCCCTCCTGATTTGTCCCACTTCATCGCTAACACAACCGATAGGAGAGATTCCGATATTGATCTCGAGGGCGAGTTTGAGCCTTCCCTCCTGAACAGTGCCATCTACCTCCTCCAGCTGATCCAGCAAATCTCCACCTTCTCGATCAACTACCAAGGTCGTCCCTTCCGCGAGTCAATCCGCGAGAACAAGGGCATGTACTGGGGTCTCATTGCCGCGTCAGGTGTCGCATTCTCTTGCGCCACTGAATTCATTCCCGAGTTGAATGAGAAGCTCCGTCTCGTTCCCTTCACCAATGAGTTCAAGGTGACTCTGACCGTGCTGATGATCTTCGACTACGGTGGCTGCTGGGTGATCGAGAACGTCCTCAAGCACCTGTTCAGTGACTTCCGTCCCAAGGACATTGCCATTCGTCGTGCCGACCAGCTTAAGCGCGAGGTGGATCGTAAATTGCAAGAGCAAGTTGAGGCCGAGGCTCAGAAGGAGCAAAGAAAGATTTAGGTGGTTTGAAGATTTGTATCTGTAAACATAGAGGGGGTATTGTTGGATTTTAGAAATGTTCATGTGGTGCATGGCATTTAATTCATTTCTTTTTGCTTTTATCGAACAATCTACAACATAGCAAGTACAAGGGCTTCCATTTTTGGTTTGAATGGCTACTGTTACTGTACTGAGAATGTGGCCGGGTATTACCCCTGGCCCAATTGCTACATGTAGCGAGTCACTACAACATAAAGTAGTATGTATTTCTTATAACGTCGACCGTCTGTCTTTCTATAAGGCTCAGGTAGCTCCCGAAACGATCGACCGTTCTCTGTCAATCTGTCAACCTTTGTCTTATTGAGAACTATGCAGCCTAACGTACACATGGAAATGAACCTGGAAGAGGAGCCATAATGAATCGCATATTCGGCATCATGGAACAATATGTACTCCGTTCTAGGACGGGTATCCGGGCCCGAATGGGATACCTGGGGATGTGGAGTTAGGGCTGAAAGAGATTAAGCCAAGAACATAGCATTAGTTAGGTCCCCTGGCGATATAACCCCGAGGTCTGAGACCTTCAATCTAGTGGTTTAGCTCGCGTTGGCTAGTCCTACAGCCAAGGACGGAAAAACGATGTGTGCCTCATGGTTTTCTCATTTTATGGGGACTTCGTTGGTAACATTTTTTCTTTTCCCCTGGAAAAGTGTCTATATAGTGGTGATAATCCCTCCTCCATATTCTCTGCTTCTCATATCTTCACAATTAGATGTCAACTTGTACGCCTCGAGTAATCAGTTGTATCTGGGATGCCTCGTAGGCCTGCAGGCTTGTACTAAGGCCGTGAGCGTCGCAGCCACATCAGGCACCTTAGAATTGACTTGGTCTTCTCACGCAACGAGAGATATGCCCCATCCGCGCTCATGTCTGTTGTCCTTTCCATCCAAAACCTCGCCCTCGCTTCATCCCTCAACCTGGACCTATTCTACATGATTTCGCCGGTTGGGGATTGCAACAACAGTGTGCCAACGTTGCTCAACTTGAATTGGGCCAACATCTCGGACAGCGACCCTTACTTCGTATACAATAGCACCGTTCTTAACAACGAGGGTATGTGAGAGCTCAACTAGTTCCTAGGTAACGGGCATTGCTAGGATACTAACAACGAATATTTTCTATGTCATTATCAACTTCACGATCGATGGAATCATTTTCACCACCAAGAACGGTTCCCCGGAGCTGGACCTCGCTGCTGCTACCGACGGAGATACCTGTGCTAAGGGAATTGGGACTTGGGACGTCGAGAATACATTGAATTCGACGAGCATGAGCTGGGGCCATGACAACTGTGCGGCCCTTCCGAAGCATTCGCCCAAATCTGCTTCGAACCCTTGTGGCGTCAAGCTAAATTCCACCGCTGCCTCGAGTATCTCGGCCGCTCTGACCGCCGCTGCATGTGCTGGCCCGAATTCGACTGTAAGCTGCAAGGCTGATGAGAATGCAGCGGGTGTATTGCAAATTCCCGGGGAATGCCTGGTTAACGGCGGTTTTCGGTATGTCTACGAGACTACCAAGAAATATCTAAATTACTAAGGAAGTTCTTCGACCCGACGCCTTCTAGAGAATGGGCTATACTGGATTTGCGATCAGTCGCAGTGGAGACATCTAGTGTCCCCCACATCCTATGGGGTCATAGTCGTGTCAATATACCCAATTGGTACTAACACATGGATCCGGATGGAGACAGTATACTAAGAGAAAATGGATAAGGTTGGATGGCCAGCTTGGTAGCACTGTTTAGGCGTATACCTTGATTTTGATTCGAATACCATATGAAGATAGGATCCTTACCTATGTATGCACATGTATGTTGTATGCATGTAGATAAGTCATAGCGTGACGGCAACATCGGAAGGGCCCAAGCGTATAATCGGCAATATAAAATTCAACCGGGCCGAAAAAATAACAAGATAAGCGTGAGGATTGAAAGCCACATAAAAGAAGATTCATAAAAGAAGATTTCTCCTCCAATTGCCTGTCTTGTAATCCCCCAATTGGTATTTCGTAGACGGTTCTCCCCGCAAAGCCGAGCTCAGGTTCTCCGACCCGGGCCCCACAGTCATCGCGCAGACCTTCTCGATCAGGAAATATACACAGAACATCTATCTTATCACCATGTCTGGTTACTCCGGGGTTATGACAAAAAGTATGGGGTGTGATCGGGGAACCCCAGATGTCGTTTATAAGTTGGGCCCCCCTTGCTGAGCATCATCTGAGCTTGTCAAAATCATTCGGATTTCCCAGTTGCCACTCTTACAGCCATGTCGGAAGACGAGGTACAGAAAGTATTCCAGGGCACACCAAGTGAAGATGCCCGCCTGGAGAATTTGGGATATGAGCAGGGTTAGTCTGTCGGGAAGAGAGTCTTTTATATGAATGCTAACCAGCGCAGAGCTCAAACGCTCTTTCGGTCTGATGGGAATGATTGGGTTTAGTTTCAGTGTTGTGACATCGTGAGGATCATTCAACATTTAGATGAATTCCCGCTAATCTTTCTCTAGATGGACAGCACTGAGTGGTGTCTTCATTGTCGGAGTCACATCTGGCGGCCCACCGGTTATGGTGTTCAGTTTCATCGGCGTTAGTCTGTTGACTTTGGCCGTCGCAATTCCCATGGCAGAGATGTGTTCTATGTATCCGGTAGCAGGTGGTCAATATTCCTGGGTTGCAGCACTCGCTCCACCAAAAATTGCCCGAGGTCTTTCATACGTGACAGGATGGTTTATGCTAATTGGTATGCTTGCATCGAAACACGCTATAAACATCTACTAACCTGGAATAGGCCTCCTGGCTATGGGTGCTACCAACAATTCCATTGCTTCCAACTTTGTCTTGGGAATGGCTAATCTTGTCTTCCCCGGATTCGAGATTCAAAGATGGCACACAGTCTTGGTGGCTTACCTTGTTGCATTCCTTTCGACCACCGTCAACCTCTGGGGCTCGCATTTCTTGCATAAGATCTCGAAAGCAATTCTGATCTGGAACGTCTCCTCATTCGTTATAGTCACCGCCACAATCCTCGCCATGAATGATCACAAGCAGCCCGCTTCATTTGTTTTCCAGGATTTCCAAAACGGAACCGGATTTGGCACTGGAATGGCTGCCATCATCGGTGTTCTCCAGGCTTGCTTTGGCATGTGTTGCTACGATGCTCCTTCACACATGACGGAAGAAATGAAGTCTGCTTCCAAAGAGGCACCCAAGGCTATTATCCTCGCTGTTGTTTTGGGTGCTATAACTGGGTTTGCTTTCCTCGTCACACTTTGCTTCTGCATTGGCGACATTGAAGCGACTGCCAACACAAGCACCGGTGTCCCTGTGATTCAAATCATTTACGACTCAACTGGAAGCAAAGCGGCCACTTGCGTGCTGTCAAGCTTGATTTCGGTGATTGTGATTGTCGCAGGAAACAACATCCTAGCCGAAGGATCGCGCGCCGTCTACGCCTTCGCCAGAGACAATGGTCTCCCATTCTCGAAGTTCTTCAGCAAGGTCGACCGCAAGACACATGTTCCCGTCAATGCCGTTCTCCTCACCCTTGTGGTGCAGCTGGCGCTCGATGCCATCGAGTTCGGTACCACTACTGGCTTTCAGACCGTCATTGCCATCTCAACCGAAGGCTTCTGTAAGTCTCATTCACTGCATTTGATGGTACCCTTATTGATAACCTTTTCAGACTTGTCATACGCAATGGCCCTTATCAGCCGCCTCGCTGGATACTATACGGGCCACGTGGTGAAGCTCGATGGACCGTACTCATTCTCCGTGCCGGTATCCATCGCCCTTAACATTATCGGACTCCTTTTCCTTCTCTTTGCAGCAATCACCTTCAATTTCCCTAGCGAGTATCCCGTCACCCATGAGTCAATGAACTACACCAGCGCTGCTATTGGCGTCATTGCTCTCATTAGTATTGTTACTTGGATCACGACAGGACGCAAGCACTTCTCAGGACCGGGTGCAGTGAGCTTCTTGAGTGGTGAGAATACCGCGGCTCAAAATGTGGGAAGGGCCGCTGTGCATGTGGACGAGAAGCAGACTTGATCTATTGTTTAGCAAATTACTGTATACCGTATATACTTAAAAGACTATCCCGCTAGCAGGTGACTTCAGGACTAGAATTGTGCTGTAGTGCTTAATCCGTGTTATTATTCTTATATTTTTAATAGGTTATAACACCAAGGAAATATATGTATATTGAAAGTTCTCTGCGGTGTTAGCTTTTTATAGAGCTCGGAGTTGTCCCCGAGGCACAATCCCCACTATGATCACATTGCTTCTTGTCAACAATATTCATCTCTTCTCCCCTTCTCTTCTCTCAAGACTATCTAATTACGCCTGTATTTATCTATGCTAGGAAGTAAATTATTAGGCTGTGAAGTACATAGTCAGGTTGGGAACAGCTCTGAAATTGTAATTTTGGGCTGACAATACCCAACGAAATGCGCCTTATTCACTGCTCTTTGTTTCACTTAGCCGCCGTACTAGACACAGCCCTGGAGGGGTTGTAGGTACAGATAAAATAATAAATACGACCCCCTCAGTAGAGCAAATGGCCTATTTCCTGTTCTCATCTCTCCTCTGCTTCTATTTCTTCCACACAAATTTGACCAACATGACTCCAGTGATTAATTACACCCCCCGTTCTACAGAAACCGCTTATCAGATCGCATGTGAAGTGATTCACCTCCTCAAAGAATCAGGCGAGACACTCGCCGTTTCTGAGTCACTTACTGGCGGCGGACTCATGGGTACTATCACGTCTGTTGAAGGCTGCAGTTCTGTTTTCCGTGGCGGGGTTGTGTCATATGCAACACCGATCAAACAACATCTCCTTCAAGTCGATGGCGACTTGATCGCTGAGCATGGCGTTATCCACGCTGATGTTGCTGCCCAAATGGCTATCGGAGCCCGGACCATTACGACCCAACATGACATGACTCCAACTTCCTGGGGGATTGGGACAACGGGAGTGGCTGGCCCTGATTCTCAGGATGGGAAGCCGGTCGGAATGGTCTTCATTGGCATAGCCTCTTCGAGAGGAGGCAAACGGTTTGGGCCGTTCCATTTCCCAGGTTCGCCCGAGAGGGTTCGGGAAGCCACTATTATTGAAGCGCTGAATCTGCTTCGTCAAGAAGTGGTCAAGGCAAGACAGGGGGGTTTCTCTGTGAATTTGAAGCACTATAAACGTTAAGTGCGCGGCCAGCAAATGGGTTTAGGGAAAATATGAGATATGTACTGCTTTAAACAAATGTTATGTGACAGCTAGACAGCGGATGAAGGTTTCCAAGTCATATGTTGTCGACTATACAGTGATAAATAAGAGAAGCTTCGCTTCTCTCGTTGTTTCCTTCTCCAACTTAGTGGTAACAGTGAGAGTCAACAAGAAGCACGACTGAAAACAGGCCGAATCAAAACGTTGAGACGCTGATACAATGCGATAGCCAGTTGTATAAGCGGGAGGGAAAATGTATTAGCCAATTTATGTGGGATTATGCGTAGAGCGATATACGAGTAGGAGCAAGAGGCGAACTATATAACCTTGGGTTCCAATTTCTAAAGGAAAGAGAGCATGGCAGGGTCTACACGGGTCGGATGTCGAGGTGGATGTCAATAGTGTTTTCCAGATGATTTGACGTTACCTCTAGGGCTGTATCCCTGCGTCAGTCACAGACCAATAAGAATGCTCCGTGGAATAAATAGTTACATGATCCCCCCTCTAACCAACTCTAAATGAACCCGAGAAGTGCACATATATGCATCCGATTGATGTTTAGAATTTCTGCTGGAAGTTATTATGTTAGGCGGACCAGCGGGAAGAGATTCCGCTTTCTGAAGGATTTGAATAAGAGACAGGTTCCTATGTACTTAGGTAGTTCTTAAAGAACCTTGGAATACCTCAAACTTTCTATTTCATCTTCTTCCATCAGAACCCGTCCTGTTCTATCGGATGTAATCCATCCCACCAGTCATCGCGCCCCATCCAGTCTCGTGGACTGGAGTCTACCATCGTTGCTCGTCAGCAGGAAACACGCGACTACTGACTGACTGGTTCTATCTGTCAAAACATCTCACTCATATACTTCGTCATCATGTCCTCCACATCATCATCATCAGCAGCACCACCACCACCACCACCACCACCACCTCCTTACCAGCCTCTTGTCCGGGGTGGCCATGCCCGCCAACCTGATAAGCTGCCTTCAATGTTCATATCTTCAACGGTGCCCGTGGTCCATGAGAACACTATCATCCTCGGGGCCACACACCCTACCCTCTCCACCGCCAGCCCGAAAGACGATAGTTGGTTCATTTCGGATTTCTACGCTTTTAACTATTTGTTCAAAGGACACGGGATGGAGCAAACCTGGTTGACCGCTGTGGAACCCGCTAAGCTCGTTAAGAAGTACGGGTCGTTCCTACATGGAAACCCCTATGAGGAACGAAAGATATGCCTGAGCCAAGAGCTCTTGGACAGCGACGAACTCTCGCCTGTGACTGTGGTTAGCCCGGCGAGAATGATTGACCAATTTCTGATAGAAGCGAGAAGGGCTTCTGAGCTGGCTAAGAGAACGTCAGCCCCCCTTCTCCTTCTTATCTTCTGTCACGGTCTCCCAAACTTTTATTTGCTTTTAAACAACGGGGATACGCAGAGGGGTCTGAGCATGGTGAGACTCAAAGGTGTGCTTGAGCTCGGCGTACGTGTCACCCTCATTACTACGGCATGTCACTCTGGTGGCTGGGCTGTAAGCCCAGATTTCAACCAAACCACTATGGCAGCTGCCGACGAGACTACAACGAAACACGGAACATCGAACGCGTGGGGAGTCTCTCAGAGTATCGGCCGCAGCTGCGGCTCCGTCTTCGCCAGCACGCTTGTACAGAGCCTGTCTAACGCAGCAAGCCCACTCCTTGGCCCCCGTGAGAGGTCTGAGCCATCGCATTCCCTTAGAATCCAACCCCTGCTGCACGCTGAAGGGTCCGAGGAAATCCAAACCCTGCAGCCTGAAGAGCCCGACGAAAGCCAGACCCTAACGTATAATGCCTTCTGTCATTCGATCTGGGAAGCATGTGAGCATCGCGTAACTCGGCTTTGGAGTGAACAGGGATTCAGTTTCAGCGCGCAGGATGATGAGTGGGATTTCTCTTGGATAGGACGAACCGGAGTCCCTCTCACAGACTTCAAACGCCGATGGGGGCGGCTCGCGTCCCCCCCCTATACCGGCCCAGCCGACATTCGTGACCTCCGAAACACACACCTGAGACAACCCTACCTTCCGTGAGGCCGACCCCGCAAGCACTAGCGGTGTTGAAGAGATTGTCCATCAGATGATAGATAACATTGCTCACGGACGAATTAAAGCTATGGGACGACTTTTCCATCAAACTTGCCCCGGAGACTGGGACAGAGGGCGGATGGTGGGGTTCGGGGGAACTTTGCGTGCATACTACGAGCACGATGAGTTCAAGGAACGAGCACCGATTTTTGCGGCGACGATCCGCTTTCGCTGGGAGATGGCACTTCTTACGGACTATATTATTGACGTATTCGGTCTTCCCATGCCTAGTAAGAGGATCTGTATCCTCTGGGATGAATCTGCCTGGGAAGCCGCTGTCACAAAGGCTGATCCCACCTGGAAGCAGCGATATGACTGGATTACGAGTGCCCTTGGCGACTGCTTCATTCTCGTCCCCAATAATAACCAAGGCCCGATGTTCTTCCGACCCAAATGTTACCTAGTAGCCGCTCTCGTCGAGGCTAACAAGCCTGAAGATGAGACCATGGCTATCATCGATGCTATAGAGCAATTCATGGAGAGACAGAAAAAGTTCCATGAGCAGTGCGCTTGCCAAGACGAGCGTGTCCGTGACCGTGGCCGAGAGTGGCTAAAAACTGTTGGCAGACGAGCCCTCCAGTCGCTTGGGCCTCGGTAATTCAAGAAAGTGGCGCTGCATTTCGTCTTGTGTGCCTTGCCTGTCGTTCTCTTTCTTGCTTCTTGCTCCTCTTGTCTTTTTGCTAAGCCCCTCCTTAATTTCAGAACTGAGAATAGCTAATAATAATAAAAAATGTCTGTATTCAACAAAGGATATTGGGGTCGCACTAGGTAACCTTCCAAGGTTAGAAGGTTGTTACTCAGCTCAGCCGCAGGTCCTTCTATATTGTATAGAGCTCGGAGGCTTCTCCGAGGCACACTATGATCTCATCGCTTCTTGTCAACATCTTTGAATTCTTTCTTCCCATACTCCCAAGATCAGTTCAGCAATATGGCAAAGCTTACTCTCCAGTCAAAGCATCGACTGCAGTCGGGACATGAGATCCCAGTCATAGGATATGGGGTGAGTTACCCCGCAAACACATATACATGTATGAACTTCAACTTCAAAAGCTGACATTGTACGGAATATAGGTGTATATGATGTACGTTTGAATCAATACCTCATCCTGAATCCCCTAACCAAACGACAGTCCCTCATCCGCGACCGAGAAGGCTAGTCTCGAAGCTCTGAGCGTTGGATTTCGCCATGTACGTGTCCCGAGAAAGATGACAAGATCACACTAACCAAAGATATCCAGATCGACTCCGCGATTATGTATAGAAACGAGAAGCCCTGCGGAAAGGCAATCCTGAATTCCAATCTGGATCGATCACAGATCTTCTTGACGACCAAGATCCCGCCAGGATCAATGGGCTACGAGTCTACCAAGCGAGCTATTAATTCCAGTCTGCGAGAAGCAGCCCAGGAATACTTTGACCTGTAAGCCCCCGCGTCAGCAACAGATCCATGGATGCCCACTATGGAATTGGACTACGGTCTAACTGCTGGGACGAACCAACAGTATCCTAATCCATGCTCCCTACGGCGGCAAAGAAGCCCGTCTGGGTTCCTGGGATGCACTAGTCGAAGCCCAGAAAGCAGGAAAAGTGAAATCCATCGGTGTATCCAATTACGGTATCCACCACCTCGAAGAACTGGAGGCTTACATCCAGGGTGGTGGGGGTGGTCAGATTAATGTCGGTCAGTATGAGCTGCACCCGTGGCTGGATCACTCGGATATCGTGGAGTGGCTGCAGAAGAGGAATATCATTGTTGAGGCATACTCGCCTCTTGCGCATGGGACTCGGTTGACGGAGCCGGTGTTGCTGTCCATCGGGCACAAGTATGGGAAGACGCCGGCGCAGGTTATGATTCGGTGGAGTTTGCAGATGGTAAGTAGCATAGATTCGATTCAGGTAGAGGATATAGATGCTAATAGCCTCTTAGGGATTTGTGCCTCTGCCCAAGTCTGTGACGCCGAAGCGCATTCGTGAGAATGCCGAGGTCTTTGACTTTGAGTTGTCGGATGAGGATATGAAGCGGCTTGATACAGGAGAGTATTCTCCTACGGACTGGGATCCGACAGTTGATATGGATTGAGAGTAGATGGTTGAAGCTTAGATGGGTTAAGTTGTAGAGTCGAGGAATCTGGAGGAACGTTGGATTTGTCAGGGAGGGGCTCTCCGCGGGGTGAACTTGCGACTTTCAACTTCAACTTTCGAGACTGTCGGACTCCGATCTTCGCCTTCTTTCTTCTTGCGATTTAGTTTTCAATACCTCTATCTCTAAGATCCCGCTTATTCCTCCATCATGAAGTTGATTCTATCCAGTTCGTAAGTGGTGTGTTATTCGATGCGCCGCGAAGCAAGTCACTCAACCCTTACAGGAATATTATGCAAGCCGGACGGCAATCCGTCATTCGCCAGCCTGTGACCCAGAAATCAAACGTTGAGCTAATCAACTCGCTTCGATCGAACTTCCTTGCCTCGCAACAGATCGAAACAGCACCGGCCAACGGCACCGACACAAATGGTAAACCAGCCGTATCGCATCCGCCCTCATGGACCCTACAGACCGCAGATGGCCTCTATATCCCCGCGATCGACTTCTCGCAGCCCGGCCTGTCAGAGGAGCGCGACCAATACGATATCACAGTGAAGCTATTCTACCTACCGGGAATCCCGGTATCAAGGCGGTGCGCACACACGAGAGAGGCAATTGATCTAGTATTGAAGGAGCTACACGTTAAGTCTATCGATCTATTGATCGTCTCATTCCCGGGAATCCTGTTCGATGCAGACGACGACAGCGAGGAAGAAGACAACGAGATGAGCAGCGGTGAACCGGACGACTTCGACAGCATGGTGCAGACATGGCAGGTGCTGGAGTCACTGCACGACCAGGGCGTGATCGCCCAGCTGGGCGTCGCTGAGTTCGGCAGCGAACGCTTGGCCCGGTTCCTGCCGCATACCAAGGTCAAGCCCTCGGTGGACCAGATCAACCTTAAGGATTGCTGTGTCGTTCCCAAACATTTGATTCTCTATGCGAAACAAGAGCAGATCCAACTCCTCACCCATAACGATTGCCACGATATTCTTCCTGTCGGCACGACGCGGGAATTGCTCGGTCCCACGGAGAAGAGTGGTGCGGGGATCCTGGCTTCGTCTCCCGAGGCCAACGACGGCATCCAGGGAGACGTCGAGCCGCAGTGGGTGGTCAAGTACACGGCAGTCGTCAAGGATCGCGGAGTAGTCGAGAACAAGGGGTATTTTGCGTCGGCTGATGTCGGCACATGCGTCAAGGACCGGTCATGAATGCTTTTCTTTTCTTTGCGTCGTCAATAAGGATATCTGTCGTGACAAGCGTGGCGTTTCTTTTTTGCTTTAAATTCGATCATAGCTGGTGTGGAGGGCAGTTGCATCCATCTCTAAAACCAAACGAGACTGGCTTAACCAAGCATGCTTCTCTTCCGCCCTCTCATGCGCACATCCTCAAGCCTCTTCAGCGCAGAAACAGACCCCTTGTAGCTATCCCGGTAACTCAGAATAAGCTCCTCGAACATAGGCTCCGAGCGCGGATGCGTGCTCCCAATCGCACGCTCCAACACATACAAATCCACCGCCCGGTCCTCGTCCTGATTACTCTGCGACGCAAGACCGAAATCAATCAACACAACATCCCCCTCCATAGAAGGCGAGCCAGTGCCATCGACAGCATCACTTGCACCCGCAGACGGCCGCAGCATGAGATTACTCGTCGTCAAGTCTCCGTGCACAACACCCGCCTTGTGCAGGACACCAATGGCCGAACCCATTTGCCTCAGCAAGCCGCGCACACGCGCTTCTTCATTTTCGATCTGCGACGAATCCAGCGAGCCCTGGTTCTGCTTCATCCATGCTTCCCACTGCTCGAGTACTACCCGCACCACAGGCCCGTCAATCCATTCCATCATTAGCCAGGCGCCGCCCCACCCGCCTTCTGTGCCGCCGTGTCCCTCCCAGTCCAAGGCTAGGACGGCTGGAACGCTGACACCCTCCCGTATGAGTTTCGCGAGGCATCGTGCTTCTGAGGTTATGCGTTGGCGGGTAAGTCGGCGGTCGAGAATTGGGTGCCGGTAGGGTTTTGATGGGCGGATCTTGAGCGCGGCGGGGATGGAGGGGTTGAGGGAGATGGTTTTGTAGAGGTGGGCTTCGGCGCCTTGGGTGAGGAGGGTTGGTGGTGGGGTGGTATTATTGAAGGGGGAAGGGAGAGGTGGGGGTTTGTATTCTTCCATTGTGAGAGAGTTGGAGAGTGGGAGAGCTGGAGAGGTTGAAAGGTGGGAAGGGATGAAGAGGAAAAAGTTGTGGGGCGGATCTCGGAGTATAGCCATATAGCCATACCCAAGTAGGTAACCAGCTATTATTTCGATGTTTATATGAATTATATGACTATGTTAACATATATGTTAATAGTTAATGGATATCATATGGGAACAGACTGCATGAAATTAAATAATGCGAAATCATCAATAATATCTCATAATTATGTGGACGCATCAGTTCACAAACCCCTATATGTATAGCCCCTTTCCTCAATATCTCCATTAACAACTAAATGAAATCAGATGAAGATCCGGACGAACATTAGCCAACCGACAAGTACCCTGATACATCCTCTCAAGTGTTGACGCCATAACCTCTAGATCAATAGACTCCGCCGACCAATGCTTCAGCGTTCGAATCGACAGCCTCACCAAAGCAGTCCAATTCGCCGGTAAACGCACCTGCCACGTACTGGGATCCCGACATGCCTCCAGCTGATATAAGACAGCTCCGAGGATGTGCACAGCACAGGCGAAGCTGGCCCGCACCACGTTCCAGATCCACTCGTGTCGGAACTGATACCAGTAGCTTGGTATTAGAGTGACGCAGTTGTCAATGGCCTTTTGGGCTAGGTGGAACACTTCTGCCCACATTTGGTTGTTTTTTCTGATGAACGTTGGCATTCCCTGGAAGTGCATTGCCAGGTAGAATGCTGGTCGGTAGATCCTCTCCAGTGCCATATGGTACCGTCCGCGGAAGAAGAACCTCAGATCTGGGTTGTCTTTTTGGGATTGGTCTTTTTGGGATTGGATCCCGGCTAGCGAGATTTGGTACCTTTTGGAAGAGTTAGCAAGGCCGGGGACATTTCATTGTCATGTTCGGGGAACTCGGGGCTTGTGGCTCGTACCATGATGTTACAACACGCTCCGCGTCCATTGTTTTCCTTAGGAGATCGGGGATATCTTTGGTCCAGCCCTTCTCCCCTTGACGCCACATGTCAGACACTATGTCATTAGTGGTTCGGCGGTTGCAGATCGACCCGATGTAGAATTTCCAGCCTTTCTCTTCTTCGGTGCCATCCAGTTCAAGACCTGGCCTGACTGCGAAATCTTGATCTTCATCCATTTGGTCATATGAGGAAGGGGATCTGCGAGAGAATTTAGGGAATGGGTCTGAATAGCCCAGGCTCTCAAGGCCACTGCTCCAGAGAGGGAGCTCGCTCTGCATTTCACTGTGGATAATACTTAGTTGAGTCGCTTTATAAAATCCCCTCGAAGAAAACCTACTGTTCCGCTTGGATACAGGACCAATACAGTCTAGACTCCAGGTTATGGTAGTTGTCATCAGCGGTCCACTGCTCTCTACACAGCGACCTCAAACGAACTTCTAATCTGCAAGATGCCTGCTGGTAACAGAACCAAGCCTGCAGAGGTCGTATGGCATGTCTGTGATAGCTTCCAGCAAGAAGAAAGCACTGAATGTCTGTTGGAGATGTGTGCAAGAAACCGAATCTCTGCTTTGCCGCGTGGAAATATGTCTCGGCCAAATCGAGATTGGCGTCTGACAAGGGTGGTGCTTGGAGTCCATCGAGATTCGCTGGCATGTCCTCCGCCAGAGGAACAAACTTCGATGATGTGCACGAAGCTAAGGCACACGCTAGCAACTACAGACATGATTAGTTCAAGTGGGACTTCCCAAAAAAGGAGCTAACATACCACTTGACACGAAGGGCCATCCCATCCAAGACCTTGGACGGTGACCTCCTTGGCATAACGGTCTAGATTGTCTAGATCAACTATCGGGTTTCTTCGGTGGCATAGTAGGAAGTACTTCCTACAAAGTCTAGGGATCTCATCGACAAAGCTTCCGATCCCCACCTGCCGGGGTGCCTGCATACTGCGGGGCTGGTTATCCAGTGAGTCGAGTAGAAAGGATCGGATATGCTTCTCGGCTTCGGTAATGACCTTGTTGTAAATAGGCCATCGGAGCATGTTCTCCCCGGAGCTAGCCATGTACAGGATTCGGGGATCATTATCGACTCCCCGATCATCGATACTGGCAGTGCTGGTACTAGGTGGATTTCTCCCAGGCAAGGAATCAGCTACGGGGCTAGGATTCTGCATAGCCAACTCAAAGAATCCTTCTTTGAGTGAGCGAGTCGAGCTGTTGGAGCCTTCGGATTTGAAATTCTCCAACAAACCGGCGATATGATTCAGTCGTTGCAGCACCTCATGGTTCGACGGGTTCCCCGGGTCAAACCCGGCTCTAAGAATAAGGTCAATGCTTAGTGGGTTATTTCTCTTGACGAGATGATGTTATCTTACTGGTTCTGTTGTGGCGATGTTTCGGGATAGTTGCACTCCATCCCCTGCACGGCACAGTAGCTACAGGTCGGCCTGGCATTGTCACATCGTGTCTTGCGCAGCCGACAGGTCTGACAGGCTGTCGGGGCTCGGGTTCGGATCTCACGCTTCCTAACGACTCTTGGGTTGCCAAACTCCATGTTCACCAAGCAAAATCCAGGGTTCTCGGGGAGGCCGGGGAGATAGATGAGGGGAGGTGTAAAAGATTAAGTGCGACCCACGGGTATTCATTTAGAAAGCAATACTTCGAGAGATGGTCCACTGCCCACTAAGAAACAAAGAAAACATTCCACCGAGTACGGATGTGGCGTGGCCAGATAAGGCAATGGGGGTAACAAAGAACTGTCGAGGCGATGTGATGGCCAAAGGCTAACACCCATGACTGCCTCAGGGGTTTCACGCTGATTGGAGGACGATTCACTTCCCTGGTCACTCGGGACATGGGGTTTTCTTGATTTCGATGTCTTTGTCCTTTCCCCAAGAGCTCCCCGACCCTTTTCTGTGACTCTAAAGGGCCATGGAATCTCGTATTTCTGGAACTTCTCTTTTCGGTTTCCTGCAGCTGATGGTGAAAAAAAGGGAAAAAAAGGAAATGTTTGTCATATCCCCGAAAGTATTTGGAATTCCAGTACAGGAGTACAGGAGTACGTACCTAGGAGTAGGTGAGAATCCGTGACATTCCGTGGGGGGATGTGGACTTCTTGTACTTTGTGTAAAAAAGAATATTTGAATATAACCTGAAGAGAAGCTTGTCCCTAGATCTTTCTACAGTCGTGTTGGAAGTTAGCTTCACGTCCGTACACACCCCAATTGTAGTATTTTTGGGATTGTGATAGGTTGTTGGATGGAGGTGATGATATACGGGGAAACGGGGAAACGCGGGGAGTATCGGCCTTCAAATGTTCAGTTATATAGCCCTAAATAATCCCCTAATCCCCCAATAATCCCCCGTGAACAATGTCAAAGAATTAAAAATGAAATCATATCAATGAAATTCTCCCGCTCAGGTAAGTACATATACAAAGCCTTGTCCACAAGGAAATTCTTAACGCCGAAATTAATGCACAGTGTCACAGAGTCACAGTCACCTCATCGGACCTTCCTCTTAGGTCTCCTCGTCAAAGGCGCTTCACAATGTTCCGTCCAAGCATCTTCAAAGACCGTCTTTCGTGGGCCAATCTGACCTTGGTAGAAGTTCAGCTTACGCACAACCTCCATAGCACCGGTACCCAGTGACACCGTCTTGCCCATGATGATACACTCCGACACACCTTCAATGAGATCGGTGCGACCGAGACCACCGGCGTCGAAGAGGTGATCCGCAGTCTTCTCGAACGAAGCAAGCTGAAGCACCGAGTCACGCATCTTGGCCAAACCGAAACGTGTAATACCGAGCACTTCACCCTTGTAGGTCATCACGTCGGCCAGAAGTTGCATGTGACGGGGATCGATGTCCATGTCCTTCATGACTTCGCTGATTTCGACGACGATAGTGCTTCGAGCGGCTTCAATGCCTAGAACCTCTCGCGCCTCCATAATGTTGTTGGTCCTGGTGTGGAGACCGTCCACACCCATCGTAGTCATACACTCTCTCAAACCGTAACCTTCCACGAGCAAAGTGTTCGTGGTCGAGGTCTCGTCCGTACGAATGATAGCTCGGGTAGCACGTGGATGGCCCAGGATTTGGATGTGGGGAAGGATACGCTTCAAATGCTTCAAGCGGAGGAAGGGATCAATGCTCGTAGCGGCAATCTCTGTCTTAGAAAGGGATGCCTTGCTGGCCGGATCAAGATCCATGTGGACCTTGATGGAGCCTTGCTTGCATGAGAATTTGAGATCGCTTCCCTTGAAGCGCTTGTTGGTCTTGATCGCTTCGACGATCTGCGGTGTTGTGATCTCCAGCGCCAGATCCTCGATCGTTTTCCAGTTCAGAACAACCTTCAAGTAGGCATCGTCGGGGGACCAAACCTCCGTGATGGAATGAATGACATCTTGAAGGAAGGTCTTTTCAATGCGTCCTTTCACAATACGAGCAGCGATAGTGCTTCCTCTGTTGACCAGTTCGCAAGACACGACGGGAGTACTGATCTCTCTTGAGGCGTTGATGATTTCCTTGATACGAGGTACACCTTGAGTAATACTCATTCCGGCGACACCAGCGAAATGGAAAGTTTTCAGGGTCATTTGTGTTCCTGGCTCACCAATGGACTGGGCACCAACGGCACCCACAGCATGGCCGGGCTCGACCTGAGCTCTCTTGTACTTCAACAGACACGCAGTGATGAAAGCCCTCAGGGTGGTCTCTGTCAGCTTGCCTGTATGATCCAAGCCCTTACGGCTCCGCTGGTCAGATGGGTCGATATCGCCACCTCGAGAGATCAATTTGTCGGCTCTGTTTTGCACATATTCCTGGATCGAGTCAAGGAAGTCACGGGCACTCTCGAACTGATCGATGCCATGATCACTGCGGTCCATGTATGCCAGGTCGTTTCCGAGTAAGTCCTTGCGGTTTAGCTTCGCACGCTCCTTTGAAAGCATCTGCTCGCAGACTTCCATAATTTCCGCCGGCAACAAACTTCGCTCGTCGTTGTTGTACGTAGTAGATTCTGAGTGAATAAATGTTCGATCGAAGTGGACGGGTTTGGCTTTACCCTCCATATCCACGGGATCCAACTTATCGTCACCGTACTGGAACTGAACGATGGCAGCAGATGAGTTACGGACCGTGTCATCATACATCGATGACAAATCTTCGAGGGACTTCATCAGACGACGAGACATGTAACCAGTCTCGGCGGTCTTGACAGCTGTATCGACCAGACCTTCACGACCGGACATAGCGTGGAAAATGAACTCTGGCGGTTGCAGCCCAGAGAAGAAACTGTTGCGAACGAAACCTTTCGACGGAGGCTGTCGTGCATTTCTGGGGAAATGCGGCAGGGTACGATCCTGGAAACCATCCTGTACACGCTGACCACCGATAATTTGCTGACCGACAAGGGCAACCATCTGGGACACGTTGATACTAGAACCCTTGGATCCAGAAGTGGCCATGATAAGGGGCGAATTGTACTTGCTCAGCTGCCTAATACACTCGTCACCAGCTTGTTGACGGACCTTACTGAGAATACCAGAGATCTGGTTCTCCATGGTTTGCAATTCGTCACATCCAGGATACTTCTCCAGAGTGCCCGCCTTGTACTTAGCAATGACTTCGTCACACTGCGAGTACGCGGCCTCAACAAGATCGTTTTTGGACTGAACGAGCTCTGCACTAGGATAGACATCTCCGATACCAATTGAAAAGCCGATGTTGGTGAACCAGCGGGCGGACAGTTTTGATAGACGGTTCATGCCCTCGGCTGCTGCCGGCGGGCCAAAATCTCTGAGCATAATGTAGAAAACATTGTCTTTCTTTCCAGAACCAATCGTAGACTTGTCCATCACACCGCACATGACCTCCGAGTTGCGGATGACTAGCCAGCCATCATTGGGGTCCAGGTCCTTAGGACGACCATCCTTGGGCATCTTGAACTCACGGCATGCGGCGTCCAGGTTCACCATAACGGGATCATCTTTGTTGGGGCGCATAAGGATGTTGAAAACTTGTTTTCCAGTCCACATCATCTGGGGTTTCAAGATTGACGGCGGTGGGAGATCGAATCTTGTTTCAGGGCCAAGCATATAGAGACATATCTGCGTGAAGGAGGCACGATCATAGAAGTTGTCTTTGCTGCTCAGCACGTAGGCGGCACTAATGAAATCCTGAATGGCAGAAATGATGGGTTCTCCGTTTTTGGGTGTGGCCAAGTTGTTCTTCACACCCATTAGCTCCATTGCTTCCGCTCTGGCTTCCTCTGTCTGAGGCACGTGAAGGTTCATCTCATCTCCGTCGAAATCGGCGTTGTAAGGATTGCAGACACACTCGTTCAATCGGAAAGTCCTATGTGGTCGAATTTTGGCAAAATGAGATAGAATACTAAGCTTGTGGAGGGAAGGCTGTCGATTGAACAGCACAATGTCGCCGTCTTCGAGATGACGCTCAACCAGGTCGCCTTCTTGCAGCTGATCAGCCATCCGCTGAGTGTTACTGTACTTCAACATCTGTCTGAATCCGGTTCCTTTCTTGACAATCAAATTCGCTCCGGGCCATTTGTTGCTACCATTGCAAATCCGTTGCTGCAGTTTTTCCTTGTTGTATCTGGTCACTAGTTCAGGATAAGTCATGTTCTTTGCCACCAGCTCCGGAACAGCGACCTCATCAACTCGCAAATTTGGATCGGGAGAAATGACAGTTCGTCCAGAGAAATCAACACGTTTTCCTGACAGATTTCCACGGAAACGACCTTGCTTTCCCTTCAAGCGTTGGACGAATCCTCGGATGGGTTTTCCGAGATCGGCTTTGTTGAGCCCAGGCACATCGCTGTTGATGTAAACAGCAATTTGAAGCTGCATATAGTCCCAGCACTCCATGATTGTCTGAACAGGAGCGCCCTTAAGCAAAGCATTCTTAAGGTTGATATTGCTCTGCACAATGTCACCTAGCTTGGCGGTCAAGTCATCTTCTGTAGATGCACCATCTTGTCCCACTGAAGGTCGAATGCAAACCGGTGGAGCTGGGATGAATTGCCACAGGAACATCTCCGGACGAGCCTCCTTTGGATTCATGCCAATCAATTCACAGTCAGAGTCGGACATTTTCTTGAATAGCTTGAGAACGCGAAGAGGGTTCATATCATCCTGCGCCTTTTTAAAGTGCTTTTCGACTTCCGGGTTTGCGCCTCTTGCCTCGAGGAAGGAGTTATCAAAGACATCCTTGCTGATTGGCGTTTGCTTTTTGACGGAAACCGAGACATTGAATGCACGGAATTTGTCGTGGGTAATCTTCAGAGCACTTGTTCCGGTCTTCTTCACGACACCGTTGATCGCTCCACAGTATGTACATTCACGGGTTTTCCGACACCGTTCGTTGATGCGTTTTGCAATCTGCGTCCGGCGTAGGTTATCAAGGCCCGGTCGGCGCATCTCGCGAAGATAGGTACGGCGCTCCGCCTCGGGGAGCAGAATATTCGAACATTCCTTGCAAATTTCCTGAAGGATCGAAATGACGCGCTTGAAATAACCGACATGGAAAGATGGTAGGACCAATCTCACATGGCCAAAATGACCATTGCAGTCTTTGAGATTGTTTCCACATGTTGCGCAAGAATCAGTTTTGTTCGAGATACCCATGCGCGGGTCGAGAGGTCCATTGGAAACCACCGTTCGGGTCTGATCCAAGTCGAAAAACTTTCGGTCAGAAACTTCTACCACTGCTTGGCCGACAATATCATCGTTGGTTCTGGAAACATAAATCTTCATTAGCGATCAAGTCTGCGACAAAAGCTTGTGGCAAGCACAGAACTGCGTACAAGACACCAAATTTCAGTTCTTTGATCACTTTGGGAACGCTGTCAATAACCTGGGCCTTGCCCAGGTCTACCTGCGCACCCTCTGGAGGCTGCATGGCCGTCGTCAAATGCGGAGCATGGCAGGGTGACTCAAGGCGATGCGATCGGCTAGGCGGACTTCAGCCGCCAGAAACAAATATCCAAGCTCAAAGAAGAATCAGCTCTGGTATTGTGTCAGTAGATCCACAATCAGAAGCTGCAGAACTTGATCGAGGCTGTCCAGACACAATGGAGTGAACTGCGAATGAGCAGAGAAAGAAGTTGTATGGCGGGGTCCGACATGAACTTTTTTTCTGCCGGTGAAGCTCTCACCGCTGGCACAAGTGGCCCCACAGGGTTGTATAAAGATGAAGAAAGACATCCAAAAAAGTTATCGCAGAAATAATGTTATACAGTGTATTTAGTTCTAATTTACAAGCTTATTTCGCCAAGAATGCCTGGAAAGCTTTGTGCTCAATCACCACATTTCCAACTGCTCGCAACCTCTTGCGGCCTTCTTTCTGCTTCTCCAGCAGCTTTCGTCGCCGACTTACATCACTAGCATGCAATTTTGCCAGCACGTCTTTGCGGTAAGGCTTGATAGTCTCACGAGCGATGATTTTCTTGCCTACAGCGGCCTGGATGATGATCTCAAAAAGCTGCCGGTCCACATGCTCCTTGAACTTGGTTACCCAAATTCTGCCTTGTCGGCTCACCTGGCTCGAGTGCATAATCCGCGTCACAGCATCCACTGGCTCTCTGTTGACCAAGAGCTGTAGCCTGACAATATTTCCGGCTCGCCATGCAGATTCTTCGTAGTCCAGGCTGGCATAGCCCTTGGTACCTCCTTTCAGTTTTCCAAAGAAATCATCAACCAAATGGGCCAGAGGCAACTCGTACTTCATAATGACCTGAGTCGCTGTGAAGTATTCAATGCTTTGTTGCTCACCCCGATTGGCCTCGCAGAGCTCAATCACCTTTCCCAAGTACTCCTCTGGGAATGTCAGAGTGACCAACACAAATGGCTCTTGTACCTCAGCAACTTTGAGTCGCACGCTATCATCATCGGGGAATTTGGCAGGGTTGGTAATGATTTCTTCGGCACCACTTTTCCACACAACCTTGACCGGGACGGACGGTGGTGTAATGATGATACTGGCGCCGTGCTCCTGTCGTAGGCGGTCTTCAAACACGGAGCAGTGAAGGGTTCCCAAAAAGCCCATACGGAAGCCGGCACCTAAGGCCTCGGAAGACTCTTTCTGTACTGTGATGCTTCGATCATTCAGAACCAGCTGGTTGATGCTGTCCTCCAAGTGCTCGAAGAGATCCGCATTCACTGGGTATACAGCCACAAAGACCATCGATTTGGGCTCTTCGAATCCAGGCAAAGGCTCGACGATCTTTTCATAACCGACTCTTGTAAAGGTATCGCCAATCTTGGCCTCTTTACTCCGCTTCATGCCAGGGTTGAAGTAGATGTACCCAACCTGGCCTGCACGGAGAACGGTTTGCGCAGTCTCAGTCGGGTACATGATGCCCACTTCACCGACGAAATATTTGAGACCGGTGACGAAGGATATAAGCTGCTGGCCTGCACGCACCTCACCGTCGAAAACACGGACCAACAGGATCACACCCTTGTAGGAGTCATACCAGGAATCCACGAGGAGCATACGAAGTGGTTTCGTGGAATCACCGATAGGTCTAGCATCCAGTCAGCGAAAAAGCAGCATTTTGGGAAGCCACGGGGTAGACCTACGCAGGGACTTTCTCCACCACCGTCGGTAGAACAGCCGGGACATTCAATCCAGTCTTTGCTGAGACCATCACCGCCTTGTCTGTATCGATCTCAAATGTGTTTTTTATCTGCTCCAGAGCCCGCTCTGGGTCGGATGAGGGGAGATCAACCTTGTTGAGAATAGGGATCAATTCGAGGCCTTGCGCAAAGGCCAAGTAGAAATTGGCGACTGTTTGCGCCTGAACACCCTGACTGGCATCAACCAAGAGAATTGCTCCACCGCAGCTGGCATAACTTCGCGACACCTCAGCACGGAAGTCCACATGGCCGGGTGTATCGACCAAATGTAACAAATAATCTTCGCCTTTATAGTTGTAGATCATGGTACACGTCTGTGCTTTGACCGTAATTCCTCGCTCTCGCTCGACATCAAGTTTGTCCAAAACTTGTTTGTTCATGCCCGCTTCGATTGTGCCGGTCAATTCGAGTAATCGGTCGGAAAGCGTGCTCTTGCCGTGGTCAACGTGTGCGACGATGCAGAAATTGCGAAAACGTTCGATTGGGATTGCGGCAATTCTCTTCTCGAGGTCTAAGTCGAGTTTCGTAGGTGTAGTTTTCGAACGTCCATAGTAAATCGTCGTAGTAGAGAAACTCCTATTATACCTATACGAAGAAAAGGCAGTTGGTGGTCGGAGGCTTGCGGCCTGGCATCTCGGCGCTGCGCTCAGCCATCGGCCTAACTGCAGACATCCTCGCATCGGGACTTCTGCGGTGGCATAGGAGGGGCTGATTGTATGCAAGCGAATCGAAGTGTATCCGCGGGGCAATCAGCACTATCAGCACTTGAGTGCTGGTTGGTCTTACAATTTGCGGAGAAAAAAAGGACGCGCGGGCGGTGACGGTTTATTGCTGCGGTGACCACTCGACATAAACAAAGCTCTACCTTTCTTTCACCTTCAAAGCCCCAGCTATCTACGAGCTCATCATGCCGGAAACCAAGGAAAAGTCAAAAGTGCACAAGCTATCAATCAAAGGTCCGTACCCATTAGCTACTTGTGTAGCCATTATCTTGCTTACAAGATAACAGGATCGGCCAAGCTTGTCTCCGAATTCGTGAGTCGCCTTTTTTGGTTGCATCAATGAAGTTCGAGTACTGACTGTCTCAGTTTGAATACTCGATTAATTCAATTCTGTAAGTTGCTGGTCGTACTTAGGCCAAGACGCTGGCTGATCGCATTGGGTGTTCAGCTTCCAACGAGGAGTCTACCCTCCCGAGGATTTCACAACGTAAGTATGCCCTCTCAACTTTTCCCACTACAGTGCAGCAAGCTAATTGAGATAGGATTAAAAAATATGGCCTCAATATGCTGGGTTCGTGAATCGTGTTCTTAATCGACGTCGACAACCCTAACCTCATAGCAGTTTCGGCCGACGACCAGGTCAAAGCCTACATCAAGAAGATCATGTCCCAGTTGAAGGAATGGATGCAGGGAGGAAAGATCTCAAAGCTTGTGGTAGTAATCACGAGCAAAGAGACCGGTGAGCATGTGGAGAGATGGCAATTTGATGTATGCATTCGACACTCTCCCGTATGAGTCCGTGGCTAACTATAGTGATGGAATAGATCGAAATATTCGGCAAGCAATCGAAAAGTAAGAGTTCCCAGAAATCCGGCGACAAAGAGAACAGTACACCCGGGTAAGTCTACTCACTGTGAGATTATCTTAATCATCCTACTAATCCAACATCTTTGTGCCCTGAAGAGATGCAAAGCCCACCGAGCCTATTGAGAAGACAGAAAAGCAAATCCAGGAGGAGATCCAAGCTATATTCCGCCAAATTACCGCCTCTGTCACCTTCCTCCCCGTCCTTGATGGCGACTGCACCTTCAATGTGCTTGTCTATGCCGACGCCGATTCAGACGTACCCGTGGAATGGGGCGACAGTGATGCCAAGGAAATTAAGAATGCAGAGAAGGTCCAACTAAGGAGCTTCAGCACAAACAACCACCGTGTTGGGACTCTGGTCAGCTACCGGTTGGCGGATTAAGCTCTCGGTGACACATTATGATCAAATACGAAGGATACTATGGATTGGCGTTTCGGGAAAGGTTCGAGGATTTCTTCCACCTATCAAATCAGAAGTCTTGATATTTGTTCTCAATCAAAATCAAGGCCGCTCAGTTGTATCATGTCTAGTATAAGACCAGGGCAAGCTCTCTCGCTTCGGGAACCACTCATTGCAATGACCACCCCCATCATAGCGGATTAGATCCAGCACCACATCCTCCAGTCCTAGATGGGAGAATATATCGTTTTGCATTCCAGGAGACCAGCCTCGTCTCGCCCTTTTGCCTGCCAGATCTGGGTTCACTCCGTAAAGATCTTCTCTCCAAAGACCAATCCCATTCACAGCCTCGCCTCGAGTCAAGCTCTCTGGCGAGGTGACTTCCACTGGC
The DNA here is from genome assembly GCA_028827375.1 of Penicillium desertorum. Classification (NCBI taxonomy): domain Eukaryota; kingdom Fungi; phylum Ascomycota; class Eurotiomycetes; order Eurotiales; family Aspergillaceae; genus Penicillium; species Penicillium desertorum. The sequence continues at coordinate 7,821,993 of JAPWDO010000003.1, forward strand.
GGATTGGTACCTATCACAGCAACCTTGTGGGTGTAGTCTTCTTGTTCCGGGCCAACGGGTACGAGTCCCACAGCTGGAAAGTGGCACTGCATGAATCGAGCGCGCTTAAACTCGTGCGTCACGACTGTGACCCTCTGTGGATAAACGCCCATGTATACCCGGAACTGTATTAGGGAAAACAATACATTCTGATATGAATCTGTGGCATTGGTTTCTGCGATGATTCTTGACGGGTCAATTGTGGAGATAGTGGGCGTGTCTCGGAAGTAGTCGTTATCCCTGGCCAGATTCTGGATTTTGCTATACATCAGCTCTCCGAGTGGCCGCTTGTAGGGAATTCGGGCGCCTTACAAGGTAAGATTGGCCTTCACTGAGCTCAGTTCTATGCTTCTTGGTAGGCCCTCTGTACAATGGATCAGCGAAAAGAATTCCAAAAGCACATTATGCAAAACTTCATACCCAGAAAATACAAGCAAGCTATGAGAGTCTTCCGCTAGAGCCTTCAATCCGGCTTTGATATGATCGATGAACGTGGGTGTTTCTCCCTTTTGGAAGGGCTCAATCAGCCTGCTCAGTGCATCAGACGCTGTTTTTCCATATAGAGAGATTATTCTAATCACTAACCACTCATCCTCTGAGGCACCAAGCTTTGAGCCTCCGGTGTAAATGGCATGGCAGCAGACAACAATAAGGTGGTTGCATATGGCAGAGGCGCAATCTAGGCTTGAAGCCATATTGCTGGATATTGATAGATCAAGTGAATGGCTTGGGGTTTATCACAGCGCAAGACATATAGGAGATGCTAGTAAATTATGGATTGCAGAGAATAGCCTGAGCAACCTCAGCTTCCAAAGTTGTGTCTTTGATAGACGAAAAGAAGGGCGGTAAAGGACCCCCCCCTTCTGCTACCTCGACAATTTTGATTCTTCTCAAGACACCTTCACATCCCATCAATGGGCGGATTCCAATGCTATCATCCCAAATCTCCTGCGGTGTATATCCTTTTTCTCTAAATATGCATTTTGCCATTCCCGGTTATGTGGTATGAGCCCCCAAGCAATCAGCACTTCGTCTTCCTCCTCCGATAAATCTAGCCAAGCAAGTAAGTCCTGCCGACTTTCGGGCTTCTTACTTTTTGAGATCGGACTAGATTCCAAGTCGGAAGGAATCAGTCTGGCCCACGACGGTTCGCCAATCTTCTCTTTATTGCCTACATGCACGGTAAGGGGATTTTGTTCCTCCAACTCAGGCCAATCCATATACTCCTCGGGGTACATAGATATGGTGGCCTTGAGTTTTGAGCTAACCCAGCAACTATTTTCTTGGACTTCATTGTCATGGCTCCAGTGACTTCGAATTGATTCCCATATTTGGGAGTCTTCACAGCCAACTCGGTGGGCCGTGAGGACTGTAGCAACGATAATCACCACCACTGAGACAATTTGCGTGTACAAGGCTGCCATTCCGATACTGATGACATGCACCGCAAAGGCGGCCCAGCCTATCCATTGGCACGCCCGATAAATGTGCCGGTTTGGTGGCTGGGGATTAACTGCAAATGCCAATTTCGGCAGATACGCGGGGACTGCAAGAGTGACGACTTTCGAGTCCTCCGTCAACACAATCACCTTGGCAATTTTGTTCGGGTCTTGAGGCTCGACGGGTATTCTGACCCCCTTCATGGCGGGCCCGTTCTGGCGAAGGCTCTCGAGTCTCCTCATTGACTCGTCATACTTGGCTCTCTTAGCCGGGTAACCTTGGGCTGCTTCTTGTGCTTTCAGGATGTTCGCATCGATTCCGGCCCGATTTTGTGCTACCAGTATACATCGCACTACCACTGAAATGGCCATGGCTATCACATTGGCAAATCCCCACCAGTCCGCGGCTAACACAGTCAGGGCAATGAGCATCCCGTGCACTGGCAATCCAACAAGCAAGAAGCCCACGATGAACTCTCTCCATCTGCGCGGCTGCTCCACGACCTGCCATGTGACAATACTTCGGACTTGTTTGAAGTCCTGTGTCTGGAGCCATCGCGAAAACCAGCCGGCAAGCTCGGTGGTCATGATCCCCGCGGATATGTTGTAGAGAACGAATCCGGGTTTCTTTGTGGTGAATCGGTTTCCAGCCACCACAAAGGCACCAAACACCGGCAGATATTTGAGGTACATGCTTGGCACGAGTCGCCCGATACTGCGGTCCATCTCCTCCGCTCCAAGGAGCGTAACGAGACCGAGAGCATCGATTTTTAGTCCCGTTCCACGACCCCAGGAGTTGAGGCTCTCACTCCAGGGATACATATGAGAAATAGTTGTGGAGTATTATGGTATTAAGGTCGAAAAAGGTCGCTGCTCATGATCCAGAAAGATGATATTGATATGGCTGTCATTGCTACTGAAGGTATAACCGCCCTATCACGCTGTCACTGCGGCTGGAAAAGAAAAGAAGGATAAAGAAAAATAAGATGACAGGGGTTATAATTAACCAGGTCACCAGGTCATGATAACCCTATTCGGATGCGAACACGAACTTGTTGGTCAAAACACTGCAATCTGCAGTCTTGCGGCCACTTTGGGAAATGAGAAGCCCAAGTGCTTACTCTGGATTATCTGTTTGGCAAAGGGATTCGTGGATTATCGAATCTCCTCGACTTGAAAAAAAAGCAAAGCAAAAAGCCACATGGCGCGCAATTGGCCAGTTTCAGCGCTAACAGTTTAGTTCGGTTCTCACGACTCACCAAGGATCTTGACACGGCAAGATCAGCGTACAGTCTGACATTTAACCTTTTTTATCCCTCGAGGCGCATCATGTACGGAGTACTCCGTACCGCAGGAATACATTTCAATTCGGGCTTGAGACATTTTCAACCAATAAAATGCGCATCTCCCATCACAATTGAGCCTCAAGATTACCTATCTAAAGGGGGTGAATCTGGGTATTCCAGACATTAGACAGCTTTACAATCTACTTCTAATCTCCAGTAATATCTTTGCTGAGTGACCTGATGCGCAATCTTATCCAGAATCCCTACTTCTCGCTCTGAGATCAAGTCTCGCCAAAAATGGCTCATCATTTTTCTTTCAGGGGCAAGAATCAGACCGATATGGAGAAAGCAAGGGAGAATATCATACATCAATATGATGGTCACCACCATCGATCATCTGGAATGCGGTTCCGGCAGCCTTCTGCCAACCCGGAAACAATTGAGGATCGCATGCTGGAGCTGGAGTATGATCGCGATGGGTACGGCAAGAAAAAGTATCTGAATCCTAATGGAGACGAGGATCACGAAAAGTATACCGACCTGGACACATACTACAGCTCAAATAAAGAGTATCCACGTCGACTTGTCGTGCAGGCGACTCCGGAAACATATGAAGGGACTGATTATCCCCCTCGTCACTGGAGGCGACGCCACATTCGTGGGAGAGTCCCATTCATCATCACACTGGCCGAACTTTGCTTGAACCCGTTTGGTCTTCGCCGTTTCGACGGTGTTCCAGTCAACGAAAACAAGGAAGAGGGGGATGATACGAATCAAAAGCAAGAAAGCTTGGTGAAAAGCAGCAAACAACCCCTGCACTGGATCCCGTCTGCTCTGTTCACCTTGATGCTATCAACCCTACACTGGATCACGTCAATCCTGCTCACCCTGACACTATCGTGGATTATTCCAGTTGTGCTCTTTTTCGAGATTTGTACCACCCCGTGGAACGATGACGGCACAGCTGAGCCCTACAAAAAGTATCAGAATGTTCACTGGAACTGGCCCAAGCATGCAATGAACCTCCTGGACCAGTCCCCCAATAATCATCAACGGCAGTCAAAGATTGCCAGTCTTACGATTCCTCGCCGCTTGGTGGTGAAAGACAAAACTACCAACCAGTGGGCCTCCAAGAAGACTGAGGACCTTCGTGATGGAAAGACGGGCATGCTGCAACCCTATATTTTCCTGAGCTTTTCGCGGGCCAATTATCTCGACAAAACAAAGGAAGAATTACGGGAGATGTTGTATCAAGTGGCTGAGCGCATGATCCAGCACGAAAACCTTCATAAAGACCCGCAGGACCCTCCACTAGAAGCCTTTTGGGTGGACGTCGATTGTGTTTCGGGCGATATGCGTATACCAGTTAACGGTGTCGAATCGGAATGCACCCGAGATATCAACACGATTTGCGATGCGGTCCGTTGTGCGAAGCGAGTATATATAGTCCTCCCCACTGAAAGTGAGAATGACAAACGAATATGGGGACAACGGATATGGACATTTCCGGAAGTCCTCCTCGCTGCTAACAGAATCCGATACTGTTTCACCCATTCTGCCTCTACGTCTTTGTCCACGCCGCATGAACTCACATTGAGTGACATGTACAATAGCTTCTGGCAGCCCCCCAAGTCAGATTTGAACGTGAATGAACACGAAGACGCCATAGGCTACCTTATCGGCCATTATACCAATAGCCTTCAGCTGAGCGAGCTGCAATTGTTCACTTTTGCTGTTCAAGCCATGGCGATGCAGACAACTGGCGTCGACACCATGGGATACACGACCAGGGATATGGCCTACGCTGCGATGGGGCTTTTGTCATATCGACTTACCCCCAATGATTCCGATAACGTCTTCCAGGCCATTGCACGGCTATCCATCGTGAACGATAGCAATCAGCTGCTTGAGCGTCTCCTCTGTCTATGGCCGGACCCGAAAAATCCCACAGTGGATATACCGCCTAAACTGGCTTCAACTGGCAGCGAGAGGATTCTTCGCAACATTGCAGATAAAGATCAATATGGTACTCATCTTTGGGACATCAAACCACTCTGTGATGTGGTTGGTGTTGGCGACGATTTATATGAGCCCACGGTCATCGTAGATCGCTGCCGGGGCATCCCCATCCGATGGAAGGACTTCCCGAAACTGAATTATGCCAAAGAGCTCAGCGGAATGAGTGCTACTATATCACAGACAATCGTGTATTTTGGTATCTTTTTTGCAGGGAGTGGTTTTGCTCTCTTCATGTCCGCTATTGCGCTTGCGGTTTCAACCATTGACTACAGGGGGCAACAACCTCAATTAGCGAGTGATGTGATGAGAATCATCAGAGAAGTAATTGTGCCTCAGTACCTAGTGGCTATTGCTTTGTACTTTGGAGTCGCCTGGATCATCTCCTGGCTTAGTCCTTGGGCGGTACGAAAGCTCTGCAGCGATGGGGTCCAGGGATGCTCCAGCCATCTTGTCGGATTCGAAGGCACGATGCCGTTGCATGACCTTGAGAAGATCATCTACGGTAATTTCAATAATCGCCTGTCGTATTCGGCCTCATCAACTGTCTTCTCTGGGAAACTCCGGGACAGTGAGCTCCGAATGAGCAGGGAACCCCATGATCCGAAGTACTGGAAGAATGTGTTTCAAGAACTAAAGCTCCCTACCACGCACCGTATCTTCACTCTCGTGGACACGGGCGATATGACTGTGTCTGTGATTTCCGCTGAGCGACCACCCGTCGTGGCTTTGATATGCGGGCGAGAAGGCGGCATGCTCCGGGTATTGCTGTGCAGCTGGCGCTTTGAAAAGAACTGTCTGTACCGTGAGGGTGTTGTTCGCATGCGCAGCTCGCTTGAAGCACTGGCTACACGTAACGACTGGTTGAAGATCAGCTTGGCGAGTCAGGGCGATGTCAACCGTACCCGGTTGGGCCACCTCAAAAAGAGGCACTCTTCTACATCTAACCCTTCTCCTCCTAATCCGACGGACTGAGGCCACCAGCCTTTTCTCTTCGCCCGAGGCATGTTAACATGGCTAAAGAAAGGCATCTAGAATATCTTTTTACTGCCACCAATGTACATAGTCTCATCGAAGGTGGGATATATTGATCTACTTCTTGCACTCTAATCCCTAATGAAAGGACGTCTATACAGATATGGTACCATTTTAGTGGTATGTTGTATATAAGTCTCTAATATGACTTCAAGCCAACTAGATATTCATTTCATCCACGTCTTCCATTGTCAACCTTTGAATTACATATGTCACTCAAGCAACTGAGTGCTCTGTCCTGCTAGAAGTTGAAAGGAGGAATAGTGAATTCAGTCAAATTGTCAAATGTTGAAAGCCAACTACAACACATCAAAGTGAGGCCGTGGTTAAAGCAACCACGCCATCAGGAACTTCAACCCTCTCCAAGATAGTCGGATCTTCCCGAAATTCATCACTCTCAACAAACTGCTTCAAAGCCGAATACACACTCCGCTCAATAACAACCGCCGAAGGGTCGGCAACATCCCTCGCACTCAGAACCTGGGCAAGGTAACGCAGGGTACACACCAACGCATCCACATCCTGTATACGGCCAAGTAGAGCAGGCATATACGTCGGCTGAACAGCAGGTTCGCCCCTCCGACCATCTAAATTGAGAGCATTTGCCAGTGTTTCCCTGACCGGGTCCTCCAACGCACGCCACGCATCCTCATACAAAAGCGCCTTTTCCTGGGTAGTCACATTGCCCATGCAGAACAATCGCATCAAAGCCCGGTCTCCTGGATTCTCCTCCACTTGGAATCGTCGCACGTCCTTGTCGCGGAGGAACTCCGCGCGTCGAATCAATACCAAGTCATACCCACTGCGGACGGTCAGGGTGCCCGCAATGACACCCTCGCATACATCGTAGACATTGCGATAGGACTCAAAGATAGGCTGGGTGAGCTTTTTTGCACACGTCCAGTCCATGTGCCCCGCGGCACCGGCGATATCGAGCAGTTGCTCCATGAAGCGGAGTCGGAAGCTGCGGTCGTGGCCCTTCATGCGGTGTAGACCGGACAGACAGGCTGGGACGTTTTCTGCCTGTGCCAGTTGGCCAAAGTTGAAGGTTGCACCGAGCTCAATCGCCCGGAGTACATCGTCTCTATCTTGGTCTGGAAGCCGGTCCAGCGATGGGACTAGGCCGGCTTTACAGGCCACGAGGAGAATGGCGTCGTGGTTGAGAGTGGAGAAGTCCACGCCAGTCTTTGCGTGGCAGTCGGATGCCAGCTGCGGGTCTTTGCCTAGATCATTGATAATTATTGAGGTGATTAAGGTAAAGAGTGCGTTCGCATCTGTGATGAGTTGCGTGTAGAATGCGTGGATCCAATCAAACGAGGTTCTCGTTAGTTGAGATGTGGATGGATGTGAACCGATGAAGGTCTCGTATTGACCGGTGTGAATCCAGCGGAGAGCTAGAAGTCCAACGAGTGTGCGGTTCACTTCATCGTACTCTTCGTTGTATAAAATGTAGGATGGGGATGGAGTGCTAGGAGGGGTCCAGGGACCGTCTCGGATGGAGTATGCCCGCCGCAGACGATCAATTTCCTCCGGAAACTCCTTGTACACAAGGCGAATCAGATCCTCGTCGGAACGGGCGAAGAGAGAATCTGGAACACCACAAGCATCTTGTAGGGACTGGGATGAATTCATACTTGCGGGTGTTTTGTTCCGATGTAAGCCGGGAGTTGGATGAGAACCGGGGACCTCTACCATTGGTCCGATATTTCCGCTACCATTACTACCTAAGTACCATTAAGAGATGAAGAGATGAAGAGATGAAAAGATGAAAAGAGAAGGGACCGTTACGAAGATAACTCATTGCAGTGGGAAAAGAAACTAGAAATAACCTAATTGTACATGTTTCTCATCGTCCTCAATCCATGCGCCATAATATCCCCAGATATGGAGACCTCGCTAAATGCATCTGCAAGGCGACAAAGGCGAAACAAGAAGAAAAGAAAACGCCTGACCCAAGGGGGCATGCAACGGATTTTGAAAAGAGGGACGATATGTGCCGACATCCCAGACCATGAAACGCAATGCGATGAACGCCAACCAAAAGAATTCTGGCTGTAAAATGCATATCCATGACCCAGTACAAGATATGGAAGAAACCAATGACGTAATAATGCATAGATAGAGGGAAAGAGAGATTGTACCAATGTAGAATACAAGAAGTACAAGGGTATCAGTCGAAAAGGAATCATGGATGTTTTGATTTAGAGAGGATCGTGGCGGAAAGTGCAGTTGTCGCCTTTGCGACACTTGCCCTCAGCCCAGAATCTGCAGGCAACTAGTCCCACCTTGTACTGTTTCAAAAGAGTTAGCCATTTGTTTATCGCAGAATGCTGAGTCTGCAGTGTACTTACAGGCTTAGGCTCGTTGGTGCCGACTCGGGTCCGTTTCGAGCGACTCCAGGAATCGGAGTTAGACTGGTCGTCATAATAACCGCCCTCGCGGCCGCGCTTGCGCTCTGGGTCTTCATAGTCATGACCTTGCTGTTGGAATGGGAGAGAGCCGAGTTGTTGGTTCTGTCCACCAAATTGTGCGAACATGGCGCCGAGGTTGGGTGCCATTGCTGGTTGAGATTGCTGAGGCTGGGTGTATGCAGCCGGCCCCTGCATTTGTTTCATGACATTCAAGATCGCGTTGAAGTCAAGGCCTTGGGGCTGAGGAGTGGGTACTGGTGGAGTTGGGGGAACCTGGGGAATCTGGGGAACCTGGGCTTGAGGCTGTTGCTGACGGAACATGTTGATGGTCCTCTCGAGATCCGGCATGCCCCCGGGTGGGGTTGGCTGCGGTGGTGGGATTGGTTGCGCCTGTCCAGGCACACCCTGGATGATCTTTAGCAAATTGGAGATGTCGAATCCACTGTTCCCGGTAGTAGGTTGCTGCAGCGGTTGGGGAGTCGCAGGCTTAGGGTTCACATAGGAGTAGTACCGTTCCTGACGGGCCTGTAGGGTCTTCGTTAGTATGAGATTATAGTGCGATGGAAAGTGTAGCATACCTTGACCACGTCGGGCAACTCTCCGAAAGGTAATACATCGGTAACGACATCGTTGGGGTCAGGAGTCGGTGGCTCCTTGGGTGTGTCAGGCATGTCGGCAGGAGAAGTATAGAAGACCATAAGGGTAGTGGATTCCCGATGCTCCTGAGCCTCCCTCTCGGGACTGGTTGGCAACTGGGGGCCACCGCGTTTGATGAAACTGCCGTCTTTTGGTTCATCGAAATCGAAATCGACCACTATGATGGTCAGTAAAAAACCGAGGTACGATTTGGAGGAATAACCTACTCGAAAGAGTATAACCATCTTGGTACACGGTCTCGCGAATACCACCAAGATCCTCTTCTTCCAGTTCGTCCATATCTTTGTGAAGCTTAAGAACACTACCTTCGCCTTTAATGTCTCCGCGTGAGCGCAATGACCCATCGCCAGGGCCTAATTCTTCATCGGGATCGTGGGTGAATAGTCGAACTTCAGTAAGAGCATCATCCGACTTCCAGGTCACGCGAAGTTTACGGCGCTCTTCTTTACGCAACCTCTTTGCGCGCTCAGCTTCAGTCTCCGGGGGCTGATCTTCGGCCGGTTTGGGGGTTGGTGCCTGCTTTGGTTTGTTCAAGTCGGCCATGATGTCACCAAAGGAGAAAGATGGTTTCGGGGCTGGTGTCTTTTCCTTTTCGGGAGCAGCACTATTTGAAGGGTTAATACAAATGAATCTCGGGGACACTGCCTTCGTGGATACATACGTTGGCTTTGCTGCAGCCGCGGCGGCGGCCCTATCCGCATTCGTGGTCCCGGGTCTTTTTGACGCTGAGCTTAAAGTGCCAAAGAGACTTGTTGGCTTGGGAGCCACGATATTGGCTTTAGGTCGCAGCGCTGCAGCGCCGTTTGGCTTACTACTTTGTGCTCCCTTGGCTGGTCCATTGCCTGCGGGTGCAACTTTATTCACATCTTTCACGGTGTTGGGAACTGCCATTCGTTTTGCGCCAGGTTGCAGATTGCTATCCATCTCCCGGGGTCGCTTTACTCCAGTGTCTCCCTTAGGCTGGTCTGCTGAAACGCTCTTTGGGTGCGACTCTTCTTTGGCAGACTTCTCACCATCCTGCTTAAGCTTCGTAGAGGCCGCAGCATTATCCAGGATCTTCTGTGTGAGGTCCTTAACCTGCTGGCCACCTTTTTTGAGGAACTTAGGCAGCAATTTGGACAGATTGGTCTTTTGCAACAGGTCTTCCGTCAAAGTCGAGAAACGCGAGAAGAGCTTATGTGATATCAGTCAATTTATCCGACAAGAAAAGAGACAGACGTCAAACTTACCGAAAGCAGATTAATAGTCAGAGTCCCGGCAAAGTCTGCTGCTTGGAAACGGTCGAGCAAGAAGGAATATAGAGCTGCCACAATCATAGGGTGCTCTCCCAGCCTACATGGAATTAACAATTAGTCATTTGAGCTCAATCATGTCAATGTTTCAGGTTTTTTTTTTGGCACACAAAGCTGCAAGCTGGAGCCAATTTCTAGATAGGAGTGATTTCCCCTCAATGAGATTCACAGATAGCTTGCTAAGGGCATATCTGAGACTCAGTAGGATGGAAACATTTTGCTCCATCTGATATTCTAATGTATGTGCCCAGGGCACGCATGTATAATGAAGCCCTGCCAACCGGCGAAGAGCCCTGCCAACCGGCGAATAGAGCCATGGCCCTTTATTCTAGCCCGTGACAGTGCTCTCATATCTAATGCTTCCAAGAATATTTGTAGAGGTTCTCAAATAGCTTCAGGATTTGGCCATCGCAGCCAGATGGAAAGGAGGGAAGATATGGGAGTTAGGAGGGGAGGGTGATACATACTTCTTAATAATATTGGGATGACCCATTTCTAGCGTTGTGATCGCAATTTTGTCCATAGTGCGACGTTGGGAAATGACCTTTTCCTTGAGTTTTGTTGCTTTCTCGTTGTCCTCTTGGTTTTCGGCTAGTTTCATCGCCTGAACTTGTTCTTTCCAAGCATCTCTCAATGATTTGACAAGCTCTTTGTAGGCTACTAGCGCGGACTTGACCCTCTCAGAACCAGGCCATTTGTTCCTTGGTGACCACACGGCTTGGAGGGTATCATATTCCGCGGCAGCCTCAGGCTCAGTCGGACGAATCGGGGGGGATAGGAGACGGTTCGTCAGGTGCTTCAATCTCAAGATCGGATTCATCCGAACTTTCACTGTCTGACTTAGATACAGTTCTGGTTTGGCCGTGTGCAGAAGTCTTCTTTGTTTGCTGCTTATTAGAAGCTCCCTTCTTATTGGTGATTACAACTTCCGGTACTGGTAATCCTAGGAAAGTCAGCATTAGTCCCAATATAATGGATGTTAACCGGTCCGGACACACCTCTAGGCTGAAGCACAGAGTTGCCAGTTGGTGTCATCTGCGACTGAACTGAAAGATCATGCTGGTAGTAATTGAACAGCCTAGCCCTTCAGAAGGTCAGCCATGGCATTTCGAAGAACAAAATAAAGTGCTATAACTTACTGTTCACTCCCTTGTCGTTGGAAATCCGCAGGCATTCCCTGAAGAAAGTTGCTTGCCAATGAAGACTGCTGTTGATTGAATGCCTGGGGGGTGGAATTTAGGAACTGGGGGTTAATGGTGACATTTGGGTCTGTGTCAGGGTAGTCGTTGGTCAAATCAATTGTGTTTTGCTGTCTATAGTTAGAATCACGGTCGCCATGAAGGACACTTAGGGTCAGCTTACCAGCATTTCTGAGGAGTAGCCTTGAGGTAAAGGGTATGGAGAAACCGATGGCTGGGGTTGCGGTTGCGGCCGTGGCTGTATTCTCTGCGGCGCAGGTGCCTCGGGGAAAGTGTCTGGCACTGAGATATGTGGGTGTTGTGGATGGAAGTAATTTGGCTGGTAGGAAAATGACGGAAACGCCGAAGATTCGGATGCATTCAGGGGATGGGGGTCAAAGGACATCTGTCCCTGCTGGAAATGAGGAGCTTGTGGATGTATCTGATACTGGGCCGAAGCTCCATATCCTCGTTGCGGTGGCTGTTGCAGAGGATTTGCTTGCTGCCAAGGCTGATGCACTGATGAGTAAATGCCATGGTTTGGGTCTGCCCGTGGGGTTATTTCTCTCTGTTGCTGTTGGAATACAGGATGGTCCCATCCGATGCCAAGAGAAGTTTGTTGTGACGGAGAATCGTGCTGCTGCTGAGGTTGATGTTGAGGCTGTGGCTGCTGAAGCTGCTGCTCAGGATCAGGGTAGGCGGGATCAAGGGTGCTCCAGTAATCTGCAGGTAGTGAGGAATTCCCATGCGATAAGCCCTGCATGGGGTTTTGAGCTGATTGCTCCATGGTGAGCCTCAGTCGAAGCTTCTCTAAGCAACTATGAAGGCTCACGTAATCACGTGCATGAACCTGCCTGGACAGGCCTGGAGTTTATTTTGATGCTCACCGCCTTTTATTTTTGGAAGAAAGTGGATCGGGGTTTCGGGAGGAGAAATATTTTTTCCGGTGAAGATGTGAGATGATTGGTTGTCTCGCGACGCGGCAGAACAGGGTGCCTGTTGCGCTGCTGGTCTGAAGGATTGATAAAGGATTAGACAATTCACGTTTGATACGCCTAGAGTGGACTTCAAGTGTTGCAGTATGAGTACTGTCGTACCTTATGAGGGGAAAACAGAGACTGCTTTTGGCTTTGACTCAGGATTAAAGTGGTGTATGCCTCAGGCAACAACCGCGTTCCCCAGTGCGAGTGACGCCGTTACCTTTTGGCCTTGCAGCTTAATGACGAAGGCTCCGCAGTTGCGAATACAACGTAGAAGTATTAAGATGGCCCAGCTTTTCAATTCCAGTGCCTTTTTCCTTGTGTCCTTGACTTTGTATCTCCTCTTTTCTCTCTTCCTGGGCCGTTCCTGCTGTCCCTGTAGGGCCTTGCGCTCTCCTTTCTTGTTCTTAAGTTTTGTTCCAAAAGAAGGTCCTTGCGGAATCAGAGAAGGAAAAAGCTCTCATACGAAGGGCCACTCTAGCGGCACAGCCATTCGCTTTACGGAAAAAAAGAAGGGATTGGGGAAGGTGTTGAGGGATGGTTAGAGTAGATGACTTGGGTTGAAGAAGAGAGTAAAAGGGACAAAAGCTGCTGGCAAGGCGGTTAACCGATGGTACGACGGTATACCATACTTGACCGTAATTGTTGTATTGAACACCCTCCATTGGCCTACCGCCTTGTAACTTACAGCCCCTGTGTTACATGGCAGAATCAAATGTGATCTTGGATGTTTGCAGTGTTTGCAATGTTTATGTCAGCTGCAGCTCAGCGGGATCCATGCCAGGTGGAGCGATAGCAAGAACCCCGGTGTCAACAGTGCAAGGTACAACCTCATCCTTATTTTAAGAGTTGCGCATATTCCAGCTATCTTTCTGCGCAGCTCTGAACATTTCCAAGCTTTGGTGGAAACCGAGCATCTCTCCCAATCTCACACAGCGCTGCCAGCTATTGCCATGGCGCAATCCATGTCCCTCCGAGACCGACAGGTTGGTAAGTGACGCAAGCTGGATTCTTGTTATGAAATGGCCTTTACTGATCTCTTGGCTTTTAGCATCAATCCAAAAGCTATTGAACTTGAATCATGACCCACAACCTGTTGAAGACAGCACCATCGATCAGTCCGGGTCCGGTGGTCTTATCTCCCACTCCACTCCGATCTTGAATGAAGATGGTGACCCGATCTGGAAGGTCTTGGTGTTCGATAAAATGGGCCGAGATGTTATCAGCAGTGTACTGAGGGTAAACGACCTTCGGGCATGGGGCATAACTATTCATCTGTACGGTCGCCGCCTTCTCCCCCCTAAATTGGCCCCATCGCTAACGAAGACTCACTCCTAGAAACCTTCATTCTCAAAGATACCCTATTCCAGATGTCCCGGTTGTATATTTCGTGGAACCTACCCCCGATAATATCCAAGCGATCACTCGCGACCTTTCCCATGGGCTCTACTCCCCAGCCTACGTGAATTTCCTATCCTCCGTCCCGCGGCCACTTCTCGAGGATTTCGCTTCTCAAATAGTTACTTCTGGTGCATCTGAGCATATTGCGCAGGTTTTCGATCAATATCTCAACTTCATTGTGGCAGAGCCGGACCTCTTCAGTCTAGGGCTTGGAAATGATGCATACTACAAGATCAACAGCCCAAAAACGAGTGATGAAGACCTAGATGGGATTGTTGACAGCGTGGTTAGCGGCTTGTTTAGTGTGAGCGTGACAATGGGTAAGTATGGTATCCTACCTTGGATCATCGAAGGAAGATCTGACTGGCTGGGCAGGTACTATTCCAATCATACGGTGCCCCAAGGGTGGTGCGGCGGAATTGATAGCAACAAAACTGGATCGGAAACTACGAGACCACATCCTCAACTCCAAAGACAACCTCTTTTCGGGCAATCAGAACGCTTTGCCGGGAGTGCCATCCGCACGGCCGGTACTAATCATCATGGACCGAAATGTCGATCTAGTCCCCATGCTCTCCCACTCGTGGACATATCAATCACTTGTCCAGGATGTTCTTGAAATGCGCTTGAATCGAATCACTGTGGATGCAGGTGCAGGAGAAGCGGGCTCGGCTAAGGGCTCCAAAAAGTCGTATGACTTGAATAGTACCGACTTCTTCTGGCAGCGCAACGCCGGAGCCCCATTCCCCCAAGTGGCTGAGGATATCGATGCTGAACTTACGCGGTACAAGGATGATGCGAATGAGATTACAAAGAAGACGGGGGCCTCTTCAATTGAAGATCTCCAGAATGACACCAGTGCCTCCGCGCAACATCTCAAGGCCGCCATCACTCTACTCCCTGAGTTACGGGAACGCAAGGCAGTTCTTGATATGCACATGAACATTGCCACCGCACTGCTCAAGGGTATCAAGGATCGGCAGTTGGACAACTTCTTCGAGCTAGAAGAGACCATCACCAAACAATCAAAGTCACAGATCTTGGAACTCATCAATGATCCTTCTAAAGGAAGTGAACCATTGGACAAGCTGCGCTTGTTCGTGATCTGGTTCCTTAGCACTGAAACTGAGCTCAGCCGCTCGGAAATGACTCAGTTCGAAGAGGCCCTGACCAAAGCCGGCGTGCCCGATATTTCCTCTCTTGCCTATGTCCGTCAGGTGCGCGAGATCACTCGTATGACCATGATGACAACAGCCGCTCCAGAACAACAATCCTCCGATCTATTCCGTGGGTTCTCCTCACTTTCCAATCGCCTGACGGATCGCATTACATCGGGCGCTTTAGGTGCCAATTTCGACTCGCTTATTTCAGGGGTAAAGAATTTCCTACCAGCGAACAAGGATCTTACTGTGACCAAGATCACCGAGTCGATCATGGACCCGGCTGCAGCTTCAAGCTCTGCTATTGCAAAGACCGAAAACTACCTTTACTTCGACCCGAGGAGCGCCAACGCCCGTGGCGCCATGCCTCCGGCATCCGCATCGCGAAACCCGCAAATGCCTGGTGGGATTGGCGGCGCAGGCCCTGGCACCGGTGCCAGTTTCGGGCAGCGTCGCCAAGCTTTCAGCGAGGCTATTGTCTTTACAGTTGGCGGTGGAAGCATGGACGAATACGGCAACTTGCAGGAATGGGTTCGCCGAACAAATGGCCAAGCGGGCGCCGAGGGTGCGCCAGTTCAACGTGCAGCTCCTGGACATCGCCGAAGAGTTGTCTATGGAAGCACAGACCTGATGAACGCCACTGAATTCCTGTCAGATTCATTGGCGCCTCTCGGTCGGGATAGCTAAATGTAATTGTGGCTAGGGTCGACGTCAACATAGAGCCAACCTGATGGTTGTAAAACATAGTATAATTGAAGCGCTCTGAGGTGTCTGTGTCTAATGGCTATCCTTTCTTCGCATTGACTGCTTTAGCATTGCTCTTTTCCCCTGGCATTCAACATCCAATCCCCACCAATGATTATACCTATTCCAGGCAGATGGGGACATATCGAACTCCACCTTATACTCCACCTAATGTTCGTGCTAATCCCAAGGTCCCCCCCGCGGTCTCGATCAAACCATATGACTGTTTTGGGTAAAACGAAATAAACAGAACACTCTCGAGTCTATAGTTAATTTCACGGCATCACCTTGGAAATCTACGGAAACTCCTGAATATCTGGCACTTGTGGGGTTGAATGTGATCATCTATCAATTCTGGGGGGGTTTATCGAAGTATACACCATCATCCCGCCTTCTGCGGCAACAGTCTGGAACCTGATGCCCCAGCAAATTTGATCAATCAGAACTATTTCCAAAATCTGGGCGACTTTGGAATTTAGCTTTCTTTTCTCGTTCAACTGGATTGCCTCACTTGGCGAATCCTCCATGGTCGCCCAAGTGATGTCAAGGCAGTATCATCATCCTGGGATCTAACGCCACGACGAGGATATAAGAATCAAACTAACCTGGTGCTTTTTCACTACTCAAAAAATCAAAGAAAGAACAACACAGAAAAGAATAACTACTCAACAACTCTGTTGAAAACATCGTCAAGATGACCAACTACGGAGACACCTGGAATACAACCTACGACACCTATGACACCGCAGGATCCGCCTACAATCCTGCGGGCACCTCAACCTATAATACCTTGGGCTCAACCTACAGCCCCTCGGGCTACGGCACCTATGGCACCAGGGACTACGGCACAGTGGGCTACGGTTCCAATGCCGCTGCTACGACTTATGATACCGACACCGGCCGCGGCACCACCTCCTACGACCCTGCCACCGGTGCCTATGACCAGCATCTTGATTACAACACTCCCACCGGCCGCCGACACCACCGTGAGCGCGTGAACTCGGCTGGCACCTATCGTCACCGCGATGTTGACCGATATGATGACGGATCTACCCGTGTCCACAAGGAGTATGACAATCCAAACACGGGTACCAGCTACCACCGTGACTTTGAGCGATAAGGCGCTCATTTAGGAGGATTCGCGTTGGGTTTCGACCCAAGCTTGTATATATATCGACATGAGACCACGAATCTCTTTTGAATCACTGGAACAAAACAGATGAAAAAGCGAAAAAAAAAAATGTGAAAATCGAAAAAAAACCAAAAAAATCTGATTTGTGTCCGTTTTAGCGACTACCTGTAAATAGCGTTCGTTTCTGCCATTTCTCGTTTCTGTCACTCGTTTCTATTTCCGTCTGTCGTTTCTGCTTGGGTCGAATTATGTACATATATAAGTCTGGTTTCATTGGGGGCGAAGGTATGGCTTCAATCAAATCAGACCAGAATGCAAATAAAACAAGGGTACATCCTAAACTACCTTCTTTGTATGTTGTATAATATGCTATCGAGGTATATACTACTAAGGAATAATGATAACTGGGTAAGTTTGGACAGGTGGCTTTACTGTAGGTATATTGAAAGACGACATATGATAAGATGAGCATATATACACACATCTAAACCAAATGAAATCAATATAAATAGAACCACGTCCAATCCTAGTCCTATAAATGCAGATGTATGAATATCAAATCTCATTGAGACTTCTTGGCAAAGATGCCTCAGGCCTCCAGAGCCAATGCAAGGCTGACTCCACATCGTAGCACCTCCCTCCGATCAACTCTCAACTTTATTCTGTACAGCCAACGGATGTTGTGCTGAAACAGCTTCTACTCCAGCTTCTCATGCCCCCGTGATCATGTCGCGGAGGACGCTGGGTGGAGGACGTGTTCTGGGCAACCCAAGCGCTCTCACAACTCCGTCCCCGCAGCCGAAGCGGGTGCTCTCGCCGACCGCCAGCAGCGTTTCCCTTAATTCACAGGCCGCATCACAGCTCTCAACAGAAACTCAAGATCTCACTTCGCGCATTTCCATAGAGAATGGCGAATCTTCGATATCTGCCGCCCCGGCTGCTCCGGGGGCTGAGCTCTCCTGTCCGATCTGCAACGAACAGATGGTATGCATGTTCCTATGCCCTATTTATTTCTTAACAATAAAGTGGGATGGTACTAATTTGTGTGCAGATGACTTTGCTGCAGCTAAATAGGTATCGATCCATCATTCCCCTTCACGAGCGCCTTGACGTATGATTAACGATTTGACCGCAGACATCTCGACGACATCCATCAGAACCTAGAAGATAGCCACCAAGATGAAGTCAAAGACTGGTTCAAGGTCCAAATGGAAAAGGCAAGGAAATTCCAGCCTCTAGCGGTGTTGAACCAGAAGTTGAAAGGCCTGGATGTGTTCGAATCAAACGAGAATCAGAGCGCGTCTCTCCCCAGCCGCCCACTAGCATCCCATGCCGGCGTCCCTGAACCTCCGAGAGTATTAGACCCCGAAGATCTCATCACAAAAGATCACTGGCAGACAAGTTCTATGTACGACGAGTGTTTAGAACCATCATGTGGGAAACGATTGAATGCCACCAACGGCTGCGTGAACTGTCGGAGTTGCGGGAAACTGTTTTGTGAAGAACACACGATGTACCAAATGAAGCTCTCGCGATCGGCACATCATGAACCGGTGCGAGGAATATGGGCTCGAGTATGCGAAACCTGTTACAAGTCAAGAGAGGGGTACAACGATCATAATGGTGAGAACAATCTGCTTTCACTTCTGAACCAAGCTAATCAGGCAACAGGAACCGTGAGGAGCCAAACGGATGCATTCAAATCAATAAGAAAACAGACAGTCGACAAGGAATTTTTGGAGATTTCCCGACTCGAGAAACGACTCACCCGTCTCACTCAGCTGTTGGCTAGTCTGCCCCCAGATCAAATACACCCCAGTGCAACGAAACTTTTCTCTCTTGCGTGGCAAAACGACCAACGGAAGGAAATAGAGCAAACGATTGTCAGCTGGCAAGATGATGCCAGCGTTTCACGATGTCCATTTTGCCAACAGGACTTTTCGGGCTACACGTTTCGCAGGCACCACTGCAGGACTTGTGGACGAGTCGTCTGCGGCGATCCTAGCACCGAGTGCTCTAGTGAGGTTGGCCTGAGCATTGCTCCTGGTGAGTTTTGAGATGACCTTGCCTCATGACTTTAGTCTAATCTCGACAGGCTCGACAGCGACAGCGACCTCTGAGAAAACCAATGCCGATAAACTTGTCAATATTGATGTGCGGTTGTGTAAGGAATGCAAAGCGACGCTGTTTGATCGACGCGACTTTAAAGCAGACATAATGCGAAAGCCAGCGGAGATCAGGGCCTATGAAAACTTGACCCAATTTGAGAGGGGCATCCGCCTTCATCTACCTAGATTCCAAAAGCTGTTGGCAGCTTTACAGTATGTATTTTTTACTTCTGGTGTCCTACTCCGTCACTAACAGCATTGTACCAGGGATCCGAGGCGACCTCCATCATCGGCTCAGATTGCAGATGCATCCAAGGTGCGCAAGCGACTGATTGACTCTTTTGCGCAGTATGATGTTGCGGCTCGGCGTATCCGTGACATGCCAACCCAGTCCCCCACACAACAAAAGCTGCAGAAGGCTATATATCAGCAAGCCAGCAACTTCCTTCACCTCCATATGTTACCTTTGAAATCCCTCCCCAAAATCCTTAAGCATACAACCCCCGCATCCGAAAGAATACCCAGCCGGACAAGCTCCCCGAGTACTCCGGTCAGTGGGTCTACGGCAGGTCTCCGGCCACCAGAGTCTGCTCTGTCATCCATCAAGTACAACAGCGTTGCCGCTAGCGGCAGCAATGCTAGCCTATCCAGCGATACCAGCAGTGCTGTTTCTGCCCTGGAAGCCGAGGAAAAGTCTCTCCGAGACCGGCTGATCGTGCTAGAAGAGCAGAAGTTCTTCGTGTCCGAGATGATCGCCGATGCCAACCGGCGACGCAAATTCGATGAAGTGAGCAGCCTAGCAATGAACGTCGAGGATCTGAGTCGTGAGATCGATCGCGTCAGTGGGATGCTCGCAAGTCTCGATTTCGAAGGTGTTTACACGGGGAATTTGCAGCCAACTTCTTAACTTGATCTTTAATTATTGGGGTTGGTATTGGATTTTCGTTCACACGCTACCTGCACATCTTCCTTACGTCTTTTGGTCTTCCGCCCGTCTACTCTCTCTTGCGCTTTTTCTTTAAATCTTGGTGTTCTGGCGTTCGAGCACTTTGCTTTACGATGATATGTGCATAGCATCGGGCGTTGGTTCTTTCTAGGATATATACAATCAATGGCTTTTCTATACGTGTATTGGCTATTCTTTCGTGTTTTGGATGGTTTAGAAATTGTTTATATGTCAACTATAGAGATCATATATCTATCCACTCGATCAAAAGCCTACTCGCAGGAGTCGAAACCTTTCTCACACGTTCAAACAGACGCAACACACAGAAGAATAAGGATGCAAAGATATCCCACGACATAGAGCGCATACCCACACGCCACCACAATAAAAAACGCTCCCTCCGCCACAGCTTTGGCCACAGCTTTGGTTCCTTTCCCCACAGCCTTGGCACCTTTCTTCACAGCTTTGGCGCCTTTCCGCATGGCTTTGGAAAAGCCTCGAAAACTAGCCATGGTGAAGACTGGAAGAGGATTCGGTGAACGGTGCTGAAATAGGACACGAATGAGAGCGTGTCAACAGAGGAATTGAGAGAGGATTGCTGGTTGGAAACACAGGATGTTATACCTTTAGTAAAGAGAGGTAAACAGAGGAAGGGTGTAGCGCCAACGTGTTGAGGTATTCAATAGGCAAGGATAAATCCCGAGGTCCCGAGTTGTGAATTGGAGATAACTACCTACCACGACTACCATGAAGCGATTTATATACTATGGTGCTAAGCTACTGCTTCACAGGGACAACGATACAAAGAAACAAAGACCCGGCTCTAACAGGCTACAATGCCTCGGAAGCATAACAAACAATGAAATGCATCAGATGAAACGATCCTTTAATGAAGGTGTTTCAAGCGTGTTTCTAAGGAAACAAAGAACATCGTTATACCGTCTTCGGGAAAATCGAGTTATTCCTAACTACGCTCTGCCATTCGTACAAGATAGTGGTATAAACTATTTCCATTCTTGCAAATTACATACACCTTGGTCTTCGACCTATTATTGAACTCACCCAACCCTGGAGGTACACCTGGATGCTGACGGGTCGAGAGCGGCGGGACCCTAGTAGTGGACGAGACAACATCACTATTGTCTTAACCTCCGGCACGCAAGCAATCGTCGATTGGCTCAAAGGTTATCCCTGAAATAGCCCACCAGCTTAGGACCCGACTCAGTGGCGTTGTCGTACAAAGCAGCATGGTCCCGGCCCTCAATGACGAAAAGCTCCTTCGGCTCCTTCGCGACCTTGATAGCATCCTCGCTGTAGAATTTCGTGCTAGCATCAGCACCAGCAATCATCAAAAGAGGACGTGGCGAAATCAGGTAGTTGAAAGCGTAGGCATCAAAGTTCGCCAAAAGGTCCACACTTCTGGTTGCAAACAGACCAGGTGCACGTTCGTGCTGACCACGAGGCGTTTTGTAGTATTCCGCCAATTCTTTGACAATGGGTGGGTATTCCGGTGGCACATCTTTAACGGTTGGCGGAAGGGAAGGGGTAACTGGAATCTGCTGTCCCTTTGCTTCGGTGATTCGGGCCTCGTTTGCAGCCTTGATCGACCCCCGCAGCATCTCGGGACCTCCCATTCCTTCCACGAGGCCTTCTCTGACCATCCGGCCAGTGCAGACGCCACTAACAGTTGCAACGGCCTTGATGCGTTGGTCGGTTTGCGCAGCGAATGGCACATAGCCACCCGAGGCACAGATACCGAGAGCCCCGATTCGTTCTGGGTCGACATCTTTGCGTAGAGAGAGATAGGTAACACCAGCCCTGACATCCTCGGCTCTTTGGATTGGGTCTTCGAGATACCGTGGCTGGCCTTCACTTTCGCCTTGGTAGGCGGCATCGAAGGTAAGGCAGATGAACCCAGCAGGGCTCAGGACTTTGGAATAAACATGCGGAGCTTGCTCTTTCACACCGGTCATAGGGTGGGCGATGATGACGGCAGGGTATTTGATGTTGGGAGAGTAGTTAGGAGGAAGGAACAAGTCACCGACGACCTTGATTCCTTTGCTGAGGAAATCAACTTTCTGGACGGAACTCATGGTGGAAATGGATATTAGTATTTGAGTATGAGAGAAAGATAAAAAAATGAAGATAGATGTGAATATGGATGTAAAATATTTATATGTCTTTTGCCTACTATGTAGAATCCGGAACTAATCGGTCTTTGGGAGGTTTTTCGGGGTTAATCTTGGACGTGAAGGTCATCTATAGATCTTGATGACACGGAACTTGGCTAACTCCGACATTAACGTCATAAACGTAACATTGAATTTATGCACAGAAACCCATGTATATCTTCGACATATACCTAGGTAATTATAATATACCTAGGTAATTATAATACTCCCATAAACAAATCCAAAAGATAAAAAAATAAAATAAAAAAAAGAGAAGAGCAAAAAAAGAAATCTCAAGTTTTTTTTAGGAATAGCCGAACGCGGGGGTCGAACCCGCAGCCTTAAGATTAAGAGTCTTACGCTCTACCGATTGAGCTAGCCCGGCCGGG
The DNA here is from genome assembly GCA_028827375.1 of Penicillium desertorum. NCBI lineage: Eukaryota > Fungi > Ascomycota > Eurotiomycetes > Eurotiales > Aspergillaceae > Penicillium > Penicillium desertorum. Next base: position 7,844,377 of record JAPWDO010000003.1, read on the forward strand.
CTGTTGAAGAGGGAAGCGAAAATGTGCCTGATAAGCCAAAACAAGATCGTGGAAGTATGGAATATAAACTTCCGTGCATGGTCTTAGCGCATGCAGTCCCGTTGGGATATCTGCATGTATAGTAAGGGATATTGTACAGTACTATATGGTAAACTATCTGTACTAATTACTAAATATGTCACGGGTATCCACTGGTGTAGTAATATGCAGAGATTCCCTTTCTCTTCAATTCCCGAGGAAAGTCCCCATATATATATATATATATACTGTCCGTTCGCACCTACCTCGACCGGTATATCATCCATCATCCTTCCAAGGTTCCTCTCATCTCTCTTTCCTCTTATCGACACCCACCAGCAACACCAAGAACCGCGGACAAAATTTGGAATTACCGTAATGACACGGCGCTCGTTTATGACGATGCCAAGGTCATGTAAGTGATGGATATCTGAGTCGGATATATACCGAGACACCGTTCATAATGTGCTAATTATTCTTAGGCTATCTCTGCAACACGGAAATCGTGGACCTCATGCCATTCGGAGACATGACCTACACCTGCTGGGGAACCTGAAAGGTTAGGTCTCACTGCCACGACGATAACACTGACTGGACCTGGTGATAACCCCACATGGCATTTCTATAGCTCCTCCCCCCCAACAAAACGAGTTACGATCAATGACAATCGAATCTGACCCAGACGACAAAAATCTGCAATCCGAGAGCCCTGCATAATGGAGAGATTCACCAAATGAATCCCGGATCTAGTGGACACACAAGACGTTGGTAACACCACGGATCTGAAACTGGGAGAACTCAAAGCTCCTTGGATACCCTACAATAAACTTCAGAAAATCGAAAGACACATGAAACATACACGCCGCGAGATAGGGCAGCCACATCGTGAACTTCAAAGTCTGGGCTGCGACTATGGCCTTTCAAGTACCTAGATAGGTACCCAAGAACATGCGATCCTCTCGAGGCAGTTGGGGACCCCTAGTGGGTCGTGGGAAGTATGATATTCCCTCCCATACTCCCGTCTACATTTTGCACGCCGACCAATCCCCAACGCCTATGTTGTAGGGACTTCTTCATCCAACCACATCTCAGCTTTCGACGAAGTAATGTATGTCTCATGTGCATCCTAGCAAGTCATGTAACCGTGACCGATCAGACTATGCCATGGGTTATGGATCGTTGAGACTATGCGGAAACGCGATAATGGATGGTATCCCTGTTTATATCATCCAAGGAGACCTCGAAGCCAAGGAGGCCAAAAGAAAAGGCCAAGGCCAAGGGAAACTACTCCTCTGGGTCTCTGCTCCAAAATGAACACAGTTTAACCGTCATGGACAGTGTGCTTGACACATAGTAGCATTGCGAAATTATTAAAGGTTAGATATATTAAAGTCTATCTAAGTACCTGGACAGCCACTTATGATGTCTGACCCTCCGAAACATAAAACGTTTTTTGAACATTCACCCCCTGAAAAAATGTGCCGCCGTTAGTCGGATTCAGATCTTCCTGGCTACTCGTCCGGCTAGTCGCTGACCCATTCGACGTCTGAATCGTCGTAATCACATGCTGATCTTCCCGACCTAGGTCTGGCCGCCAGTATTGCGGACCGGACGAGGCGGAGCGTGTTCCGTTGACGCTTGAGAGGGGCACGCTGCCGCCGGTGCGCTTGGTTCTGCTCTTGCTTCCTCCCGCCGAGCTGGGGTCGCGGAACCAGCGGAATAAGGGTCGAAGGGTTACCAGACTGCCTGCGGCGATTCCGAGGCTGGCTTCGACATTGGACCAGATTGAGATGTTGGCGGTTGCGTCTGTTGGGATTGACTGATGTTAGTTGCTGCTTTTCACTCTCTGTTGATTTCATGGAGTGCATTTAAATCGGAGGAGTAGAAACTCACATAGGAAGTCGTCGTCCTTGTAGTCGTGCAAGAAGGGGATACGAACAATGACTGCTGCGCTCGCACTAAATCCCAATTAGTCAGTACTGAGTCTTATTCGAGGATATCCAAAGGCAGACATACATGCATCCCATTCCCAGAATGCCCGCCAAGGCACACTTGGTCCTCACGTTCATATGTAAATTCCACACCAGGGCAATAGGCAAAAGACCCAGGGTCAGATCACACAATGTAGCAGTGACACTGTAGACATAGGCCATGGCAATGATATGATCAAGGTTCATGCAGGTGCCAGAAACATCAGCACGAGGGTCCGCCAAAAGGCGAACTCGTTGCCAGAAGAACTCAACCGGTTGACATTGCAGTGTCAACATGAACCAGAAGACAATACCGACAACACAAGTGACGCCAATGACAGCCCATAACACGAGTTTATGTGGCTTGGAAACCGTCAAGCGGAGGAGGGCCAATGCGATAGAGATCTTGGCTAGCGCACAGGTCCAGACATAGCTAGTTTGACCAAGCCACCACCACTTTGGGAAATATTTAGCATGTGATTCTTATCTCGTAAGTGCAGGTTGGAGTCGAAGGTCAACATACAAACATTGCGGTTTCCATCGTACCCCTCTCCTCGAGATCCTTGGATCTCTGTCCAATTCCATACAATGCGCCAGTGATACCGCATAGAGCGAACAAGATGTTCAGCAACTGTCAACCCATCAGTCCCGACCTCAGTTACGTATGGAAACCCATCATACATACCATAGCGCATACCATAAAGGAATCATCCCAGCCAAAGGCCTTGACGAGTCGAATCCGCACGAAGCATCGTAGGCATACGGCAATAAATGAGATCCCAAGGAAGATAGTAGTAATGATGAAGATCGACTGGCTGCGACCTTCGAGAGGCAACATGTTTACCCGGAGTATGAATATATGGTTACCAATTCATGACCCACGTATTTCCCTACGAAGTATGCAAGGATGTCCGAAGGAACAACAAGAATAAGATATATTAAAGAGAGAAAAATCTTACAGTAAGAGAAAACCCACCGCGCAGATCAAGCCTTACGATCACGGGCGTGGCGAGAACGGGCCAAGAGAGAGGGGCCAATGCGGGTTCTCGTCCACGGGTGTTTGCTGTTTCCGTAAAAAGAAGGCGGGAAAAGGCGAATAGGGTGAATACAAGATAGGAGGAAAACAGGAAAATATCTACCCAGAATGACCTCAAGAGCTAATGGGTCACTTCCAAGGTTGTTAAGTGACAGCTATAACCTTGGAACATCCTGATGGACCGCACCTGGGCAGAGTTTAGGAGTTTCTAACCTTCGAACATCCAGGGTTTCACATGTACGGGAAGGAAATGTCAAACTCAAAAAAATATATATAAAAAATAAAAATAAAGAAAAAAAAGCCCTTTTTCAATAGTCCCAAGTTGCAGGATTCTCTCATGCAAAATCCTGCCCAACCATGTGGAAGCCACCTGCAGGGCAATTGTTCTGAATACGGGATGGGTTTCAGATGCCACCCGCGTAAGCCTCTCGCTACTACGGACACACAAGTAACCGTGGACAATGTACCGAACATATTCGAAGCACGCACAGGCCTCTTTTCTCCTCGGGTCCAGCCAAAGCAATTTACTCCACTCTGATTACCACCAATCAAATCTAACCAGTGGAGTCGATGGCTTGAAAAGATCCAAGTCAGTGATACTACCACGATGCTACCGTGATGCTAGTGCCGGGACCATTCTATAACGGGTAGTCGCTGCTGATAATCCGTTTGAAGTCTCCAGCCTTGGAAGATTCCAACCAATGTCTTCTTCGTCTTCAGGGGGAGCACTCCTGTCAATCCCAAACTCAGTTGAGCCGGGCTGAAGTCTCCATTGCGGCTATTGCAGGCGACCCTTGTCTAGGGCTTGTCGTGTGCATTGCCACGGAAAATACTGGCAATATTTGGCGATAGGGGCACACTTGACCAAAGTCTCATCTGGAGAGATGCACCGACCTGGAGTTTGCTTCGATACTCCGCATCGAGATCTGATCATGCAAATCGTCTTGAGGTTCTCAAGGGGGTAATCGCGAAGCATTCGATCAGCGGAGACCTCGGCAGACGACCTCAGTATTGTGGGTTGTCGGAAATTACCTGATACTATTTCCGCGGGGCCCCACAAGCAACACGGCAATCTTGTTGTGCCTGCATGAGTACAACAGTATTGTACTCCGTACAATGTATGTCGTATAGCTAGCTAACTGCATATACAGTTCAGTCATTATCTTGGTCTTACAATACAGACTCCCCGGAATAACTTATAGCCCCAACCGCCAATCTAAATCTACAATGGGTCTCCAGCAAATCGGACTCTTTAGGCATCCTTACCACCGGTCCATAATTCAAGCGATTAGCTGCAATATAATCTCGGTACGGAGTACATAACCCACAAATGTTCTTGGCATATGGGTCTTCCAAACTAGGCCTGCCAAACTGCGTGCTGAGACAAAGCTATACTTACTCCAACCAAGGATCACAGTATAAGATGGGGCTCTACTATTTTGGTGAAGGATTCGACAGCGATTTCGGGGAGCACCTGGTGGGGCTGAGATGGAGCTGGTTCTCTGCCAAGTCTGCCCAAGTCCACGGCTCGTGAGGCTGGCCTCGGGTGTACTGCCTGCTTTTCGGAGATGGGACATAAGCGAATAAGCGAAGAATATGCTGTGGACATAATTGGTGGCAGGACTTCAAGCTTACTATGAGATACGTTGCGAGCTGTCTTGCCGTCTCCCTATTCAAATATATAGACCAATTGGTCAGCTAGTCATTTCCCCACCCTCTTCCATGTGACATCTACTTCTTATGAATCGACGGGCCCCATCCCGAGGTCTCCAAGGCTGCGCTCAGATCTCTACCCCAGATATGACATGCTCTACCTAGGTAGATTCCTTGACCAAAACAGTGAATTCGCTACAGAATACAAACTCGCATGCTTGAATGAAGCCAAATCGAATATTTACATATCAACTTGCACAGAGCACATCTTTAATCAAGTGGCAAGGCCTCCAGGGCAAACTTACTTCCACTGAGCAGGCTTGGTAGCCTGGAAAGTCTTCAGGATGGAGATCACCTTCTCCAAAGCAGCGACCTCCTTGGCCATCGCGTCAGCAACCTTGGCCTGATCCTCACCCAGCTTCGTGTAGAAGTCCTTGCGGTATGGGGTGGCAGACATGGCAGCACTGAAGATGGGCTTGACAATGAAGGAGTGGTGGGGCTTGAGGGTGTTGCCGTAGGCACCACGGAAGGAGTCAGAGAGCTCCGAGGAGGAGTTGTCGATGTTGTGACGGAGGGCTTGGACGGTGAAGTCGAGGCCTCTGTTGAGAAGGACAACAATTAGTCAATTGTTCATGCAGATTTGTGTAAACGGAAGAGATGCCATTGCAATTGGCCTCTTCCATCACAATCAAGACATGTAAACATACCGGACCAGCCAGACCAGACCTTCAGTGGCAACGTGCTTGCCGGTCTTCAATTCGTTCAGGACAAGGGCCTGCAGGGTCTCGGACTCCGCAGGAGCTGCCTGCTGACGCTCACGGACTTTCTAAAGGGGGGGTTAAGAATGTGTCGACACCGGCGATATAATGTATTGGACGAACCTTGATGTTGCCGAGCAGGTCATTCTTGACTGGGGTGAAAGCCGCGGAACCGAGGACGTCTAGACGTTTCTTGCATTAGTTTGAGGCAGGTCTATGCAAGGGAACGACACGCACCAAAGAGAGTCACCAGCGACTCAGCGGCCTCGAGGAACTCGGTGGTCGAGATACCATCCTCCGCACCGATGGGGACATCAGCGAAGGACTTGGTCATGGTATCAAACCATGTTCCGTCAGCGGGGACAGCAGGCATTTTGTAGAAGAATTTAAGCAGAAAATAGATAGTGGGAGAGAGGAGAAAAGAGCTCAATCAGGAGACCGTTGGATATTGTCAACTTCACCGCTGCTGCCACGCAAGCCAATAGCGGGGCACAAGGGATGTGGTGAGGATGCAAACAGTGTAAACATACCAACAAACCCTTGGAACCGTTGAAGTGTTGACAACATGTTTGTATTGTTTGCAGCTTTTGCATGGAACTGGAAGCGACGTCATCGGATCACCTTACATCGAGGGCGGTCGCGCTATGAACTTTACTTGCAATTCGTCGTGCCTGGGCCATCTGATTGCTCCTGCGTGTGTCTGGCGCATGCCCTTTTGGTCCACGAGAGTACTACATAGTAGATTGTCATGAACTCTCAACCGGACCAGGCCAATGGGTCGCGGCCAGAAACCGACCCAAGCTCATCGTACCATGAACACTATCATGGCTTGCAGACTGGTTCATACACAGACCAGCAGTTGGTATGTCTCTGTCTCTTGGGGATTGGGTTACAGAACTGACCTAGTATTCCTTGACAGCGTCATGCTTCTGCCAACCATTTGCATATGACGAACCGGCGGTTTTTCGTCGGTCCAATCCCGGAAGGCTGGCTGCAAGGTCATCGCAAGTCCTGGTATAAGTCTCGACTAAAAATCAGAAACTATACATCGCAGACCGTCTCGTTTTCTGCGGGCCCTGTTGCGACCCATTACGACGAACATGGCGATCGGCCTGGTCCATCGTCACCTTATTTGGATGAAGAGGTTGCCCTGGCCCTAACCAACACAGACACGGAAGCTGTCGGGGGGCAATATGATGAGATTGAAACAGAGGCACAAGAAGAACCTGCAGCAGAGCCTGTGGGGGAGCTCAGGACCCTAACCCACCCTGAAGCTGAGGCCAGCGGCAACGATCCCTTACCGGAAGAGGATACAGAGACTAGAGACCATAACGGAGAAGATAACGGAGAGTATAGCGGAGGTGATAGCGGAGGGGATGACGGAGAGGATAGCGGACAGGATAGCGGAGAGGATACAGACAGCACGCCTAAAGCCAGAACAAGGGGGCAGTACGACACATACGCGAATGATCTTGGTTCATCGTCGTTTGTCACCGCCAGAGAAGAGGCCGCCAGCTCTGCCGACACGGGACAATCAATAGCTACCATACGAGCTAGCGGATTGGAACCGGCTGAACTGCGACCAAAGTCCTCAGGCTCACATAACACAAATTTGACTGGTCATTCTTCTCCCAGCCGTCCAACTACCAATCCATCCACGGCTCCAAGCGAGGCTGATTCAACAACACAGTTGCTTCGAGACAACTACAAGGACAAAGGGAAGCAGAAAAGCAAGGCATCTGGCGTATCTAGAGCAACGCTTCAGCAACACGACCCACAGGATGAAGGTGATACTGGCGCGGATGCGCAAACCCAACGGAGAGTCACTAGGAAGATCGCAAAATTCAACGTGGATGACAACCTCAGACACAAGCAGCAAAAGATGCGCTCCAAAATTGCAAAGACCCAAGGTACAATATCTGCCAATCGACCTCACCGACGAAAAGTGCAAGATGGAGAGATTGTCAAAGCAGAGAAGATGCTGGTCTGCGTAGAGGAGACTCTGCAGGACACGCTTCCCGCTGATTACACTGAGAATGACAGCCTGCGCATGGAAACTCGGACCGTGGACAAATGGAGGGAGTTCCTCGTCGTATGCCGCAAAAGCTCTGCAGAGCATACGCCGTTTGCCATTCAGATGTACCGCACCCGTGTAATTCCTGATGTGCAACGGCCGAATAGCAAAACGCCTCCTTATTACGAAGTACGGCTCAATCACAAGAGTACCCATGTTAACTTCTATTCCCCCCTCGACAAGACCATTGTTATTTGGCATCCCCGCAAGCATGGAACCAAAATATTTATCCTTCGCCCAAAGTCTGCGGCGCACTCTGCTGAATGGTACACTTTCATTCGCCAGGTGCTTGGATGGCGGCGTCCCACCTCACTCCCTATTCACGTCCCTGATCTGGGGGTTTCTCTCATTTTCAAAAATCCTTTCAGTCAGCTTGAGGCAGAACTGAAAGCAGATAGTTCTGATAACGAGCACGCAGCAGCAGTTGCGGACCGGCCAACAGTCGATAACAGATTTGCTGCCGCTACCATCATCCGAGGATGCATGGATATGCTCGAAGGACGTGCGGAGTGGGCCGAGGTCTTGAAAGCTTGGTCCAAGACCGAGAAGATGGGGCTTGCTTGGAAGCGGTACGACCGACTTGAATGGGTATTTGGAGTCAATGAGGAAAAGATGTACGGGGCCATGGGGATGCAATCATCTCACGAGCTTGAGTTACGGCCAAGGCATCATTACTCTACTAAAACTAGGCATCGGGGCATACAGGAGGAGCCTGCTCCGATCGAAGGATTTCTGGTCCGCCTCACATCGCAGAAGGGTGTGCATCAGCGAATGAACAAGATGTTCTTCAAACGGCTGTACTTCTTTACCCAGGATCATTATTTGTTTTTCTGTCGGCCAGCCAAGGCATTCCCTCCGCCACCGCCGAAGTGTGCTCCCCCAGAAGACGGAACTGTACCAACTGCGCGTGAAATTTTGGATCAAATGCCGCTCTCCTGGGATGTCAATCCTTATCCACTTGAAAATGGCGAGATTACATGGCTCTCCAGTGGCAATCGGGAATTTGTCAAACGGCACGACGAAGAAGCTTATGCGCATGTGCAGAGGAATGTACACAATATCAGCCAGGCAGACGGGTATATCGACATGTGTCGGGTGCGAGAAGTTCGCAATGTCTATCGTGGTAGCTGCCCTGCCGACCCCAATATCCGGGAAGGACCTTCTGTGGACTTCAATCGTGAACCCAGAGACTCTCGACAGGATGACGGAGCAACGCGTGATTTTGATGACGACAGGACATTTGAAATGGTTCTCGATAATGGCCTTGTCATTCGACTCCAGGCATACGATGATGCCACACGGGGTGAATGGGTCAAACGACTCGATTCACTTGTCAAGTATTGGCACACTCGCTGCGCAGACGATGCCACGGAGCTACAAGCCATACGACAGCGCAATCTCAAGCTGTTGGATATCGACGAGGCCATGGAATCCGTTGTCGGGCAGTTCGCGAAGAAGTGGGAAGTGAAGAAAGCCGAGGCATCTCCACATTTGCACAACATGTGCTCGCTGTCTGGTTGTCGGACTATCAAGGTAGGTTATCGCAGCGTATCATCAGATTATTACAAGCACAACCTACTGACAACACCAATAGATGTCCGGCCACCTCTATCGCAAGCCCCGTCGTCACGCGACTTTCCACCAATGCGATGTCATCCTCACAGCAGGTAAGCTGTTAATTTTCCGAAGCACACTGCGCAGGCGAAACGGCACCGAGATTCCACACATTCATCAAGAACATGAAGCGACCATCGAACTCGAAGACTGCTATATTTATTCTGGTTTGATTACCGAGAACGACTTGCTGTATGCCAACCAGACATTCGACAGCAACAACCCCGGTCTTCATGCTCTGCCACGGGTGTACCTCGATTCAAACGCCTTCACAAGTCGCGATGAGGACACTGCTATCACCTTCGTGGTCTGGCAACCGTTGAGTAAGAGTTACTTCCGAGCCCAGAAAATAGGGGAGCAAGGCAAAGCCAAACGATCCTTGCGTCATGTGTCCACGCTGGGCAAGCATGGCCGTACTATCGTGTTTAAAGCACGTAGTCGTGTGGAAAAAGACCGTTGGGTGATGAGCATTTCCTCGGAAATTGACCGTCTCCAAGAAGAGAAACATGAAGACATACGGCTTGTTTCTCCATAATTACTGATTTCATTGCCTGCGTTGTCTGCATTTCTGGCCATCCATGATTCATTGGTATATACCACTTCGTTCTCACTTTTCCCCGTCTCTTCTCGGAAACTTGCTCTTTTCACCCGCATACGCATAGACAGCATTTGTTACTCAAATAGCAATACAATGATATCCAAAGTATATTCCTAATATATGTACAAGTCCCAGTCTCACCAGACACAGGGAAATCCAGCTCTATCAACATATACAAAAGGCCAATATGCGCCAAACCCCAGCTATAACCAACAACCAGCTAATCAGCTCAACACCGGCTGCTCGAGCTTAACAGCATTCTTCAAAACACGATCCCGCACACTCTTTCGATACACATCCGCAGCCTTATCATCCGACGGAGATTCAGATTCCCAGTCCGTCCACTTGAGCCATCGCATCCGCGGCCCCAGCACCGCAAATACCTGCCCAGTAATCAAACTGAGACTGACTGGCCCGTACGTGTTGCTATCCAGCGTCTTCCGCGGATCCTCCGCATCACCCTCCAACCAAACATGATTCCAGGGGACGATCTGTGTTTGCCGCAGACATGGCTCGCGAGTCATGATCCGGTCCCCGGGTAGGCCGATGATGCGCTTAATAGCGATATGAGACGGATTCGCGGGGGAGCTATATACGAAAGATATCGTTAGTATTGTTGTTGAACCTGACTCCGTAAAGAAAGAGGTATAAAGCAAAATAGAATAAAGCACGCATTGCAAAAACCCACCGGAAAGTAACAACCATCCCTCGTTCCAGCTTCCGCTCTTTTTTGAACGGCATTATAGATCCCCACGGCCACATGTTGACTGCCACAATGTCGCTCTTCGTTTGCGTTTGCGCATACTCCTCGTTCAGATATGGTGTCATTGACGGCCCGCGAACCCACATCACTTGCATTACATGTTCTGGGAAGAAGAGTGCGATCGGGAGCACAGGTGCTACCCAGCGGAGAGTGTTGCATGCTCGTCGGACTGGGTATGGGAGGGCGGAGATGCGTTGGCGGAGGGTTGTGAGGAAATGGGAGATGAAGGGTGTTCGTCTGTGTTGGGAGAGGGATGGGCCGTCGTATGTTATGGGTTCTGCGGGTTGGGGCTTCTTTGGCTTTTCTGGAGTAGGGACTCGGAATCGCGGATTGGGGGTTGGTATTCCTCTTGGCCGTTGTGGTTTCGACATTTTTTTGGAGGTGGAGGGGGAGGTCGGAGGTGGAGGGAATTTGCAGGCAATTAATTGTATTGGAGATGGGATTTTCGGGTTCAGCTAGTCGAGTTTCATTATGTAGCTTTGATTATCGAGAGAGACTTGCAATTGGAATTGGAGTGAAGTGGTCTTGAGCTGGAAGCTGGAATCATGATCAAATGCGCGATATGATAGGGTGTTTGCATTGTTTGCATCCTGCTTTCATGAGTGAGCTGACACTCAGATGATTGTCTTTGTAAAAGACCTCGGGATGGTACAAAGAAGAAAAGAACTTGCTTACAGACCTATTTCAACGATAATCATATAAATATCGCCCTACTGATACGACAGCTCTATCAAAGTACTGACACGAGCCGTCAATGTCTCATCTTCGTCTTATATACTACGAGTATAGAGAAAGAAGGAAACACCAAAACTTAGAAAGGTCCAACGGGGCCTTTGAGCAAAATCACTTTTTAGCTAACGTGGTATTACAGGTGATAAAGATTATGTTCGTTGAATTCATGTGATAGCGGTCGTGAATCGTGTCGGGAGCAAGTTGGTACATGCCTCAACTGTATGCATGCCGAGTGAGACACGCAAGCAGTTTATTGGCATGGCAATTCAAGCGTCGCTGCTCTCAGCCAAGTCCTCCTGTGTGGGAGGAAAATATTCCCTACAATAATTGTCAGTGTCTGATCAAGCAGTTTGAGAGATGGGAAAAACTTACGGAATAAATTCCTCATAGGCGGTCACATCCTTTTGCTCAAAGTTGCAGAAGATGACCCTCTCCAGCTTTCCGATGTTAGGTCCGACGAGGAAATTTCGCACTTCCTTAATGGCATCCTCGGCAGCGTGTCGACTGGGATAACCATAGACCCCGGTGCTGATAGCGGAAAAGGCAATGCTCTTCATGTCGTTTTCGACTGCCAGTTCTAGACTGCGTCGGTAGCAGGATTGAAGGAGCCCGACGGGATCCTCCTCCTTTTTGTAGATTGGGCCGACTGCGTGAATCACACGCTTGCAAGGCAGATTGTAGGCGGAGGTCATCTTCGCATCGCCAGTCTCGCATCCATCAAGGTGGTAGCATTCTTCAACTAGCTTGGGACCTGCAGCTCGGTGAATTGCACCGTCCACACCGCCACCGCCGAGGAGAGACTGATTGGCAGCGTTGACAATACAGTCCACTTGGAGCTTGGTGATGTCATTGCGGATGATAGAGACCGTGTTGTTGAGAGACTGAGTGGGCGGAAATTTCGATGACACAGGAATGAGCTTCTTCGTGCGGTACAGAAGTGCTACAGTAGGAATATCAGCCAGGGCAAGAAGTGAGGACATGATGTAGAAGAATCCAGGTGAGGCTGGAGCCAAGAAGAACTCAAAGAGGAATATTTACTATGGAAGTATTGGACTGGAAGCTCAAGTGGGGATAGGCCAAGTCCCGCGCACAGACCAGTCAATTATATATGGTCACGTGATTATCCTTATACATGGATGGGAGAAGTCTTTACCAGGAGAGCTGGAGATAAAAAGGGAAATAATCGATATTTTGGTAGATAAAAGGTGCAGGTTTATATCTAGTCTACTTTGAAACTAGTAATCTTAGTTGTGTAATAAAGAAACCAACAATGCATCGAATAACCCCTATGTACTCATATGTAGAATGCATAAATTCTACATGCAAGGCCAAACAAAAGCAGAGGGAGCAAGACTAATTCCAAATACTTTCTTGTTTCATTATGAATACGGAGCCGATTATCCTAAAAACCGATGCTCTTGCATCGAGCACCATCTAATAAATACCGAATGCCTTTGCCATAGGACCTGTCTAGATGACCCGGGGTATATGACACGATACTCGTCTCTATGTACTTTGTCCTCCGCACTCCACAAGGTACATATGTAATCTCATCCTAAGATTAAGTTTCGACTCCGTACAAGTCATCCCGCAGCGATGTACTCCATACGGCAAGCTGCATTGCATTACCGCCTGCACCTAGCCTAAAGAGACGGGCTTCTCTGCCATATAATACTAGAGACTCGTGTTCCAGATCCTCCTATTATTGGCCTATAAGACACGAGGCAGAAAAGGTACGGAGTATGGGGTGTATCTGTGGCTCATAAGACGTCGACCCGGGAGCCAAGCCCGGGATTTGGCATAGCAGGTGGAGGGGCTAACAGGAGACGAATCGATTGGTGCAAAAGCTCGGTGACACATGGTTGGCATTTTCTCTGTGATCAGTCATGCCACCGGCCTTATTTTTTTTTTTCCGAGGTCTACGCATGAAGTTTCTTCAAGTGAAAGAGAGAGAAAGAGGTGGAACTTAGGCATAGAAGCATCATGTATGTACTATTGACTCCCACAAAGTCATGCAAATCCCGAGTCGCACTAAAGATGAAAACTGGAGTAAGCGGGTAATTGGCTAGACTGTCCAGATCCCCGGCGCCTTGACTGCGTTGGGATTAGGTACAGGCCGGGTTGGGTCAAAGACTTCCCCTGTCAAGATATCAACCTTCTATCCTAGGCAATACTACTCCGTACTCCGTACTTGAACTTGGGAAATGACAGGGAGTACGGAATCTTGGTATTGGGGATCAATTACTCCGGCGTTCATAGGGAATTATCCAGAGTGGGTTCATATTTTCTTTGGCCCACCTCTCTCCACCGTGAAGACCTGTCAGAACCTGTCAGATCAGCCGTGGACCACCGTTTCTCAACGTCAGTTCCCCTTTCGACTAGCATATGACATGGAACTGCGGGGACCCAGCCCATGTGTTTCAATGGTTATATTTGACGATTGCCGATCTCTCGGTTATGCTTGTCGATGACTTCTATTCCAGTTGGGGGGGTTTTCCGCTAGTCCACCCAGTCATCTTTCACTTGAAACGATAAAAATAACATTGGGATAATCTATTGGTTGGAAAGGGAGATATCCGGGAAAAAGGGATAAAATTATGGCTCCGCTCCCAAAATTGCCATCGTACTAGGACCCTTTAGGACGAACCAGTTCTTCTTCTTTTTTTTTTCCATTCGGAGATTGACATGAAAGTAAGGTACTTGGTTAACAGGGATTGAGTGGATACTATGTACAGAGTAGGATATTCTGAGATCAGATTCGGGTACTTTTGTCTTTCAGAAACAGCTGCAGAGTTAAAATAAGATGCCAAATTCAACTTAAAATGGAAGCTACCTTACCTACCTAGGTAGCTACCTACCTAGGGTACTCTTCGGAACCTCGCAGCTGTCAGGTCAAAGTTCTCCAATCATCTTCCTATTTGATACGTGGGAGCTCACCTGCAGATTTTTAAAAAAAAAACCTTATTCAACGTCACCGGGAAAATCCTATTCGTTCAGGAAATAATAATTAGACCTTGGAATGGGCTGGGCTTGTCAATTCATATGTCAAAAGGTCTTGGGGTGCATTAACCCTGTGTCAAAATCCTCCAATGGGCCATACCTGCAGCTTGGAATGTACAGAGGTATCGGACCCTTGATTGAGTTTGGGGAAAATGATTGGTGCGCTTGTATTCAACCAGTTCTCGCCTATTCGGCTATATGCCACTGTGGATTTGGAATGATCCTCGTTAACGAGTCAGGTAGGGAAATTGTATATCTATTTGAGAGATCTACCTATCTTTTGAGACCGATACGGAGTATGGGGATATCATATAGAATATATCCAAGTGCCAAGCAACTTCGCTTATTTGAAGCTTTTGGTCCCTTTGACATCCTTGCTAGTACATTATATGACGGCGATAGGGACAGGTATCCATACAATCATCATCCACTTTGTCCAATAAAGAACCATTTGACACTTCAACGAGATGTAGCCGGGCCTGGCCGCGCAACTCGAGACCGGAAGGATCTCCGTGCATATAATTTATGTATGCTGTATAGCCTACTGCATGTACAACCTATTTCTATGGTACTTTGACTCCCTCGTCTACAAATGGTCTCGAATACAGCAAGCATGCGTCCAACGTAGATCAATCCTCTGGGAGAAGCACTAAAGAAACTATTGATGTCGAGCACAGGATTCAAAAATTGCCCCGAGAGATCGCCGAGCGGTCAAGTGCTTTCCAGCATATGCGGAGTATACAATATCGTATTGCGCCAGTCTCTATTTGGTGTTACGAATGAGAAGATATATACTGAAAAGGTATATGGAGATGGCGATCTGCTCAAAATGGGTAAGAATCGTACCTCGCAACGGATGTACATAGGAAACGCAGCATATCACCCAAAGTTGACAACACCCCACACGGCTGCAAATCTCTAGACATACCTAGGTATTCAGCATCTTTACTTCTCAGCCGTGTTGACCCGCAAAAACCAAATTCGCACGCGTCCTCCGTATGGAGTACGTATATATCATCGCAAGCACCAGCACAGGCCAAACGGCAGATGAAGTCCCGAGATCCGCATAAAAAGGTACAAAGGTATAATGAACATAACCTATAACTAATTAATATGATATTCTAGAAATGGAGTGGAAACCTGGAGCGGACTGACACTATCCACTGCGTATCCACCGGCGGATCTTAATTAATCCCAGCCGTTTTTCTCATTTCCTCGCGTGGCTCAGTATGGAGTATACGGCAATCTCCCAAATCTCTGAACCCGATCTCGGTATGTCTTTGTGGACAGATTTAAGAAGAGTTAGAGATTCGTCTTAGTGTAGTATGCATACATCGTACATCGTCGATCCATGACTCGGGTCTGTTTTCCGTACAAGATTGAGATCGCCACGTTTATCAATATGTCTATCAATACGGACTACATGATTCAAGTACTTCACTCTACCTCGGCGGTACTCTCCGACATTCACTCGGAGATTTCAAAGGCGATCACCATGGTATCGGGATTTGCACAGATGCCGAATAGTATTAGTGGAATCCACATTCCTTTTTTTCCACTGAAGATGGTGTGGAGCAGTGAAAACGGTCAATCCACTTGTAATCTCGTTAATCTCTCAGGAGAACCTTTTGGCTTGAGCTAGTCCCGTATTGGGACTACTGGCTGGCGCTAAGTGCCTAGTCACTGAAAAGGAAAAAAGAAATAAAATTATAAAAAAGAAGGAATCAGAGAAAGTCCCGCCGATCGAAGCGGTCTATATTGTATGTATCTGACTCGGTGGAGTCTGGGAACGGTCCGGCTTGATTTCCCCGTTTTTATTTGATTTTGGCTGTTTTGGCTGTTCTGGCTGTTTTGGCTATTCTCCCCTGTCACCGTGGAGATTCTTCCTAAATGTCGGTCTGGTCGAGAATCCACAGGGAAAATGAGTAGATTCCTAAACCTCTTGGCTATATTGTAGAGTTTTCCCAGATTGAAACGTGCAGCTGTCGTGAGCTATCGTTGAACCACGCGGATCAGTGGCGATTTCACTATTCATTATTCCATCCATAGGATGTCCCACGTTGAATTGAGGAGGAGAAAAAAAAGAAGGAAAAAAAGGACTAAGGGAATATCCATGCTAATCACTATCACTATAGCATCACCGCATATATATTTCACAGGGCGGAGCCGTTACCAATAGTCCCGTCTGAACTGGTATCAAAAGACAATTCCCAACTTTGGAATATCATAGATCTGACACGTTTCGATGAGGAGTTCGGTTCAATCTGTCACCCAATAAGACACAAGATATCTTGCAGGGTATGAATTCCCGTCATATTGCCGGAATAGGGCCACTCTTATCCCCTTCTGGCGCAATACAGCCAAAATCCCCGACTAGTTCACAAGAGCCCTGTCGACGTTGCCGTTCCTTTGCCGTACGTGCAGATTGGCGTTGCAGATTTGACCTGATTTTTGAGAAAGACACCCCATTTTCCCCACCTCGACTCCTCTGCTTGGTCAGTTTTGGGACAGGATCGGACCCTCTCTTCCTTCTCTCTGCCCTCTTGATCTTTTGGTCAACTTGCAGCTGTCAACTTACTCTTTTGAGACTAGAGATCGGAGAGATTCTCGGGTGTCTCCACTGGGCGAGTTAAATAATCCCCTGAACAGCCACACTTCGGAGTCCCGGATGGCATGATGATTTCTTTGTTGGGGGTTATGGGGGGGGGTATTGCCGGAGATCTTACTGTGTACGGTGTAGGGACATGAACCGTGCTGTGTCTGCACGGTTATAACATCCCGGTGAGGGGAATCTGTCTTAGCTCCCTTTCGTAGTTGAGTTACCAGATAACCTTGCAATGATTCTCGGCTGAATCGACGAAACTGGAAAAATTGGCTAGTATTAAGTTGTAGTCATGAATCAAGTAGTCTGTCGACAGCCCTAAATGATCCCAGTTCGACTTCATGGGCATCGGAGAAAAAGTGATAGTCAACGGTCGATGCGCACTAAAATTGGGATCGGATCTTAAACTCTTGCCAACTGGAGGAAACTGAGTTGTCGCTCATCTCCTTGCGGTTAGGAGTCTTTAATCGTCTGTTTATCTGTTTATGTATTCTCCACAATCGGAAAAAAATCATACATAGCGTGCTAGAACATTCCTAATTGTTTTTGTCAGAATCGAAGGAAGAAACGGTTTTAACGGTTGTCGATCAACTTACACTGAGATCATTGTCTCCAGTTATTTGGTGAAGTACTTTCTCTTCTTAGGCAATGATTTTCACCTTTACTAGCGGTTGTATCGTAAAGTAAAAGTCATGAAAAAAGAGGCGCGTGGCCAAGGATCGGCATCTTCTCCAACTGGAGATAGCTTGATGTGGGCGTCAAATCTCGAGAATCCATGTCATTGGTTACTAGAGGTGAATTTCTGGTGAAGTGGTAGCCATCTCTCCAATATCTCCCTCAAATGGGGCTAGGGAGCGTAGGCATGTGAATATCTTCAATGCCGAAAGCCACTTTTCAAGGATTTTCCTTCTCCACAAGACTCTTTCCTATATTTTGAATACCTCCTTAAGACCAGTGATATTGTCAGTGGGACGCGACCCGTAAAAAAACCACTTGTTAAGGCTGCGTAATTCATCCTGCACTCCTAGTTGCCGTAAAAAGGCAACCGGGGTTGACTCCATTAAAAACTAGTTTTGGTTTTTTTTCCCCCCGTATTGAAAACAACTAGGTCAATTGCAGAAATTATACTTCGATCGTATCTGATTCATCGTAGCGCACTGCGCGGCGACCGGGCTAGTGCGACCAGTCGCGATTCTGATAGTTCAGATCGAAAGGCGCCGAGACATCGCGGGGAAATCCGCCCCTGATGAATGCCCCAGGCACGCTTTGTATTATGTACGATCTACGGAGTACTACAAATGCGACTATGGATTTCAGCCTCAGATCTATTGTGGTCAGTATCATCGGGGTTCAGCATTGGGAAACTCTTACCTGCACCCTGTCTCTCCCAAGGCCCCATTATCGTGCAGGTGGAGAATCTCCCAATCGCAGAGAGATCCTTACTGCATTCATGTTCGGCAGATGGAGGTGACCTACCGTGCATGCGCTAAATCTCCAGTGCGCACGGAATGCATCGCAGAGTGGCTGAAATCGTGAGATCCGGCTGGTGCATTGGTCTCTCGAGATGCAGCGACTACTGTGCAGATCGATTCCACGTCGATTTCGGACCCCTCAACAAGTCCTTTGTGCACTTATACGTTATACGCCGCATTCTCATTCTCGGGGCAAACACCGGGCCAGTGCATGAGCGGATTCCTATGCACTGGGGATCAAATATGTATCAGACTCGGGATTTGCTCTTGCTTATATGCATGGCAAAAGGTATCACAAATAGCTTCAAGGCTGATCGAGGTGATCGCATCAGGCGGACTCCGTACGAATGTACAGCCTTGGTACAGCCGGTGGAAACCGTCGCCGATCAACGCATTGGATATTAGGGAGATCTCGAGGCGATTGCCTTCCACCGTTTTCGGATCTTCCTCTTTTAGACCTTAGGCCGACCGTTGGGCCATACGACGTATATCGTACATCATTATGAGTCTCCGGGCCTCCCTTGAGTCTGTGCTCTCAAGTGAGATCAAGGAGGCGAATGGGGCTATAATAGCTGCCTTGCCGTGTCACGCTTGGTAGGGATAGACCAGGCAATTTTGAATTTTCAGTACGGAGTAGACTGTCAGGATTCCAGTGTCTAAAGGGAAAATATCGGATGACGTCCAACGTGGTGGGTCCGAGGACAAACTTAAAGCTCCAGAAAATAGATTTTCTCAATATGAGAGCTTTGATCCTTCGGGTTGAGACATCTGCACAAATAGAAATTGGTAGGAAAATCCGAAATTTCCAAGACACTCTAGAGAAAGCGAACACTATCGACGCCGGGATTTGATCCTGGACTTTACGCAGGGCGCCTGGAAAGGCAACCGGCCCATATTCCTCTCTCTTCCTATATCCCCGGGCTTTTCACGCTTTCAGCCAGCACATGTTTTCATATTGTAGATGTCAGGGTTGTAAAGGCTGAGATGGAGTGTAGCTCACGCGATCTCGCCAATAAACGTCCCGTGTTCGATCTCGATCTCTGTAAAGCTTATGCAACGTGTGTTGCAATACCCTTGCGATCCGATCCTTTCGGCGGGTACTCAAGGGGGTAGCGTGCTCCGAGACTGACGAATTATTAATTAATTAATTAATTTTTCTTTTTAGTGTGCTTTTCCCAGTCCTATTTTTTTTTTTTTGCTTTTTCCTTTTGTGATCTCACCTGCGCCCGATCTTGGCTTGAAATGGCGTTGTGGCTCAGTGACGTAAATAGTACTGTGTGGCTGGGTATTATTTCTGTTCGAATAGGTGTCAGGAGATGAGAGAATCACATTATACAAGAATGAGAAGTATGGATAGTGCAAGTATAAGTAAGAAAACAGCGAAAATAAAAATAAGAATAAACAAACATAAAATAAAGTCGAGTGAACCATGGAACGTTGTAATCCGAACCACATCGGGCACTTTCAGATCTGACCGTGTAACCTCAGCCACGTCTCTGATTCCTCCCCCGCGGCCAGTTGCGATGGAAAGAGCCCCTCTGTGTCCCCATTCCAGAGATCTTGAATTAGTGTATACTCCCCCCCTTGTGCATCTTGTGTTCCCCCTTTGTGGCACTACTTGGGGTTGCATGTCCCCCAGACTCGATACTTTACTTTGTATTTGAGTCATTTGTTAATCTAATCTGGGGCTGTGGGATGGGTTCTGCGCACAGGCTACAGTATGCAGGCTAAAGAGTGACAGATTTTCGAAGGTCGCCTCCCAAGTTGGTTTGAACCCTGGACTACTGTAATATTAGAGCACTCGTGGACAGGATAGATCAGACATCATATCCTTCACTATTAATAAGCCCGGTCAAACCTCCAAAAACTTGGGTTTAGTTCGTGGCCCGAGGCTGACATTCTATCCACTCTGAATCGGAGATCTCTCTCATGTGACACAGACGCATATACATGTACTCGTACATGATACTTGTCGTCAAGTTGATCTTAGGGTTGCCCTTTGATCACCTTGCACTATTTGGTATATACATGATAATATAATAATAGTTTGATTCCGGAATACTAGGGCATCATGATGAGCTAGAACTATCGTCCACTAGTTTCTCTTTTTGCTGGCTGAATACCGGCCGAGTGGTCCGTCCCTTAGCGCGTTGAGAACCGGCCGTTTCTCTCGATCGATCCTAGTTTCTGGGGTAAGCTAATTCCATATTTCTCCCCCTTCTTTCTCTCTCTCTCTTTCCTTTATAATATTTACTAAATATGGTTGTTGAGAATATATTGGATATTGGATAGTTTGTGGGTCATTACTAGGTAGATTATATATGTACTACAAAGATGTTAGAGGTTCCTGACCGGTGTCGCATTGTGTCTCTGGATAACCAGACACCGAGGACACCCTGCAGGTTCCAGAAGTATCCAATTATCAAGCTAATTAGATACGCACATCGATGTAGTTTGCACAGCCTCTACTCCATATATAAAGAAAACTACTATCTGTAATTATTTGGCTCCACTGAGATATCAACTCAAGACCTAAAAGCCCGACTAGTGATAGGTATGATCCCGATGACCCGCAGTTGGTAATTTGCCTTGTAAAGAAAACCAGGTTATGACGATCTGGCAATTTCGCAGTAATTTTCCCCCCTGTTCGGATCTCGATCTCTTCCAAGGTTTTATGGTTTTATTTTATTTTTATTTTTATTTTTATTTAATTTAAATTGTTTTTTCTCTTCTTTTTATTATTTATATAATTATATTTTGATAGCAGAATAAATAAAAATAAATAAAATCATTAACTTCCTGTACTCCTCTCTAAGCTTCCCGTTTTCAATCTAAAGCCCGAAATGAAGTAGCCTCGATCCCCTTTGATTTTGGTTTTTTGGCTTTTCCCCTCTCTTAAGGTGTCTTTTATATTTATCCCCATTCCACCTCGTGCTTTCATATTTGGATTGACATTCCCATTTCCACGCTTTATATCCCTTGCGTTTGCGATCTTGATTTTTTTTTCCCTTTTTCTTTTTCGGTTTTGATCAAGGTTTTACGATACTTTTTTTTTTGGAGGGGTTTATTTTATTCTTCCTCTCTATCTATCTCTCTCTCCTTTCTATTTTCTTTCCTAAGTTTGATTAATTTTGACTTTGGAAAAAAAAAAGGAAGACAGGAAAAAAGAAAAGGAGAGAAAGAGAAGGTAATTGCTGGTTAACTCATCGGGTTACTCGGGCTCCATCTGAACGCCACAGCTTCCAACGCCCCCCGGGATCTTTGGATCGGTTGGATCTTGGGATCTGGGCCTCTTTTCCATCACTTTCGGCACGAACAGGTGGAACACTTTTCCCTTGTCGCACGAGAAGGCGACTTTCAGGCGACCTCCGTTGAACTTTGTTTTATTTCGGGGGATTTATTTATCAACGTGATGGGGTCTTTGGAAGCCGCATCTAGGCACAGGTTGGTCTCGCGAGCTCACTGTCACTCGTCCATTGCTGACCAAGCCTCCATTCACAGAGACCCTTTACCCGCGATAGGTTTCCTAGGGAAAGACGGATCGGGATACACCTCCAGACACCCTTCAAGCACTGGTTCTCCAACTCCTCTGATGAGTCCCAACGCCATGTACACCGGACAACCCCTGCCTTACTCCTACGCGTCGAATGCACCACCAGGGTACGTCTCGTCGCCGGAGACACGTCGCACCCTTGAAGACGAAAAGGGAAAAACACACTCCAAGGCAATCCCTCCCATCAATCCACGAGGCCCTTGGGAACGACAATCCTCTCCCATACCCTGCATCTACCTCCGCTCCACCACCACAACCTGCACACCCTGCGCCGCCTTCACATCTCATCGGACGACCGAGCGCAGAAGGTCCAGCTGGACCACCCAATCCCTTTTCCAATGGACCGACGGGACCCTTAATGCGGGAACCCGGTTACCCTCATCAGCCTCAGCTGCAGGATACATCGCGCTCCAGTCTTACCTCTATCAACACACAAGATTCGCGTAACCCTTCATTACACTCCCTCAGCACCGGCAAATCCCCTACACAGAGCGCCAAGACAGGCATCACCTCGGTTGGATCGCAAAATTCATCCGGGTATGAGTACAGTGCACCAACCTCCGCCGGTAGCGTGGCTTCGCCCAATGGTTACGGCCATTTCCCTCCAAATTACTCCTTCCAATCTCAGTCCGGCCACTCATACCCTCCTCCCTACGATCGTCCCTACATGGGGGCACCACGTGTGGAAGAAGTCAAGGGTGGGTTTGTGGGCCGACCAGGTCCTCCCCATAGCGACTCTGGAAAACGACATCTTGACGTCTATGATGTGGAGACATCTTTGAATGAGGTATGGATTTTCCTTTTTCTTCCCTTTTTTTTTTCGAATCGCTTGACTACCATTTCTATTTTTGAACCACATTGGACAAAATTGATAAATGGCTTGTCAAATCTCCGGAAATTACATGTGGGCTGACATTGTGGACCAGATCGCCGAGTTAAGTACGCGAACCCTAGACTTTTCACGGCACTACGCGGCTCGTGCACATCAGACACAGCGTTCTGGCCCGCTATTAGGGTCCCTCCCCTCGCTAAATGAGGTGGAGGACATGCTCCATATGCAACGGCGGAACCAAGATGCCCTGATTCGGATACGCACAGCCGTGGTGAACCAAGAACAGGCTTTGGCCGAACAGATGGCGCAGCGGAAGGCGTTCAAAACCGAAGATGACCACATGGCGATGTACCAAGAAGAATTCAAAGGCACGGGCGGTTTTGCAGGCGCAGACCCAAAGAAACGGCGTGGAGTAAGTTCTGGACTCTCGTTTCCCCTGGATTGACACCTTGTCATCCACCCCCCACACCCTTGAATGTGTTTGGCTAACCCCGTTTTACAGAAGGCGGCCCCTCCTGGTCGTTGCCACAGCTGTAACCGAGCCGAAACACCAGAATGGCGTCGGGGCCCAGATGGTGCCCGGACGTTGTGTAACGCCTGCGGTCTACATTACGCCAAGCTGACTCGCAAGATGGGCGCTCACAAGGCGGTAAGTATGGGCTCAAATCTGAAGCCCAAGTCGGTTCTCGACTCCGCCTCACCAACCAGTCATTAAGCTTCTTTTCTTTTCATGTGGCGTTGAAAAAGGTGGGAAATAGAAGGCAAACGGAGTTCAGTGGCCATTTTTCTTTGGGAATTCTGCTATTTCTTTCCCTATTCGGCATCTTTTTCTCTGGCTTTTATGTCTTCCCTTTGATCATTTTTTGATTTTATTTTGGGACCTTCCCTACTCGGTTCGCTATATAATACCCCCAACAGCTTCCAAGGTACTGGGAGAAAAACGGCTTCAGCATAGATATTCCCCCTTTGATGATTCAATAGCTATTGGCCTGGTCCGAAACTGCTTTCTTTTTCTGGTTTTTTTTTTCCCTTTTTCCCTTTTTTTTCCTCTTTTACCTTCTCACTGTTCCGGTCTCAATACCGTTATTGGTTTATACCCTGCATTTTTTTGTTCTTTGAACTGTTCTGTTCGA
This sequence comes from Penicillium desertorum, assembly GCA_028827375.1. Classification (NCBI taxonomy): domain Eukaryota; kingdom Fungi; phylum Ascomycota; class Eurotiomycetes; order Eurotiales; family Aspergillaceae; genus Penicillium; species Penicillium desertorum. Next base: position 7,868,185 of record JAPWDO010000003.1, read on the forward strand.
GTATGTCCCTGATATGATGTGTGTACGATGTCTCATTCAGCGTTACATTTATGGTTCCTAGTCGATATTTCATATTCGATCTTCAAGGTTTTATGACACTTTATTTTATTCTTCAAGTGGAAATGGAATAATTGTTCGGATGGCAATACCAATTGAATATCAAAATCTCAACTTTACAGATCCAGTCACCATGTGTAGTCTCGGCCGTAAACCGCCGCCGCAAGGGCTTGGTACCGAAAGCGGTTCCGGGGTAACTTTATTTATTTATAATTATCCATGAATATCTATGTATGGCATGATCTCAGGTATTTCTTTATTTCTTTTCTGATTGCAGTTCATTCTCTGGGCATTGGCCACATGCATGGCAATGGGAAATATGGCATGATCTCTTGGCTGTTTTACAAGGCCCGATTCGCTGTACAATATCTATTGTAAATGGGCTAATATATGGGATATTAATATTGATGAAAATCCGTGATTCTACCTAGGTAGTTCATAAGTGGGTTTCAGATCTTTAATTCTATTGTACGGAGTATGGTGGAACTCGATTATTTGAACTTTCAAGGTCTGTCTCTTCCTTTCAGAGGGAAATCCTCTACGGAGCAACGAAAAAAAGAAAAAGAAAAAAGAAAAAACAACCAATAGATCATACCAACTAAGAATTAGTTTGGCCGATTCGACGGGGTTGGCGTGCGATCATTCGCTGCAAGTATTTGTGTTTGGATAATCAGATCTGATCTACGGAGTGTTCGGATCCGGATTGGGGATCGGAGAATCGGACATGCGATCTCGAATTAAATTTAGATTAAATGCATATTACATGAATATTGAATTAATATTTCTAGTACATACAACATATCCCAATGGATATCAGCAATATACAGGTAAGATCCTACTACTCCGTACATATGTATACTATAATGTGACATAACATCTATATCCAATTTAATACGGAGGACTTTATACGATCTTCTGGTAGCCTTATTTACAGACCGCCACATTCCACCGTATATTGTATGTAAGGTACCTAGGTATGTAATAGGCGGATCAAAAAGCCGTGTCTCAAGATTTGTCATTGTCAAGATTGACAGCTTCGCTAGTTCATGTGTCCACATGGGAAACCTATGTTCGGAGGAATCGGCTGTTCCCATTCCGATAGTTTGGAGAGTTTCCATAGTCCCGGGCTATGCTCACTAGACTCACTTAGGAAGTACCAGCAATTGACTTTATTAGTATATGTGAAAGTTGATCCTTTTCTTTGTTTTCTCATTCCTTTTGTTGACTTTTGCTAGTTTAATGGGTGGGGTTTGTGAGGGACAATGACGGAATATTATTTGCCATGATAATCCGTGCATTCTTAGAAAAGAAGCTAGCAGGGTTGGCAAACCCGCGAATCGATTGAGATCCCAGATCCCAGATCCCAGATCCCACGTTTGCCTATCCCTGTGAGGATCTATGCCATCAGCCGTACCCTGTACAAACGTTCTTTGGCTTCTTAGTTTTGCCTACTACAACAATTATATAGACTACTAAGTAGTATTTCTATAGGTCTAGGCCCAAAAAAAAGAGAGAAAAGCTCGGAAAAAAAGCCGAAGAAGGCAAAACGTGGCGTAGAGCCAATCTTGGAAAGACGCATGGAATGCATATTCCGTTTTGGGACAGTGCTGACTTATCCCCAAAAGCCGCCCGGGCGGGCCCCCTAAAGAGGAGGTGGACACCTGGGGCTCATATTACATTCATTCTCTCTAGTACCCTATGGAGTACAAACGATATGGCATGATACTCCTTGCCACATGATGGCATATGGACTCGAACCGATTTTCTTGTCCCAGCAACCTTCATTTCCACCGTTTTCTAGCATCTTCCTACTCGCCCGAGACATGGCCGAGACGATGCCGACAAAGCCACTCATCTCCACGTCAATTTTATACGCTGTTTCCCAGTCTATTTTGTTCTAGGCGGCAGGCCCCATACGGTAAAGAGATGGGTGGCACCATAATAGCACCATAACTCGTATGTGGCGCATTGGACCCTTCGGATCTCCATGGAAATCTGCATCTCGTACCGGAGGATCAGAGAGAAAAAGGGGCTAGCGAACTTTCGCGTATCCATTTATCGCGCTTGGACAACACTGCCGAAGGTCATTCGGCAGATGACCGAGAAATCCAAAAGCGTACTCCGTATACGGACGGAGAAGGAATATCACTCCACGAGCTAATAATAATGTCTGGAAGTCCTATGATCGCCCTTTTGGCTATACTGACCTACATAGTACTCCGTATGTATTAAAAAAATATGCCTATAACATTGTTGATCATCTATAGGCTTGTGCTGTGCGGCCTATAAGCCTTGGATCGGAGGCCGACACAAACTCTATCTTGTGAGATCGTATAGATCGCATTCAATAGTTTGCTGCGGCGAACTGCGAACTGTTCGTTGCAGGACGCGGCGACGACGACAGTTTCTCCCTGCGGTCAGAACTCTGTTTGGAGTAGTCAATGTCGGTGTATTCCCCTGAAGGTCCACGCGACCTAACCTGGCAGATTTCCAGGAGCTAAAACAGCGTGCAGTGGTAGATCGGTATTTGAATCAGGCTCTCAGGCCTCCTGCGCCATGCCGAGTTAGGAATGGGATAGCCTGAGTGGAGCATAAGGTTCAAGTTCTTTTCTTCTTTCTGTCTTCCCTGTCTTAGCTGGTTGTAGTATATGGTAGCATGCTAGTGCTTAGGTAGTACTCCGTACTCCGTACACGATATAGACGACCGGACTTTGCCGTGGAAGACCGAAATAACGGACTTGCATTCGCACTCATGCGCATTTGTATATTATTACATTAATATTTACCTAAGGTCAGACATTGAATTACCAACTGCAGCGGATCTATCCGAAACACCAAGTTCAACACCCTACTCCGTACTCCGTATGTAGGTATGTGTTTTCTGTACTCCCAAGTCATTTCCCATTACTCCGTAAAGATTATCACGATCATCTTCTTCACAAACTCTCGTAGAAACTTAATGGATCTGCAGATCAGCTAACTGTACTCTAATTGGATGGAGTTTAACCCCGGCCAAACCCCTTTCGTTTTCGTTTAGCCTTTTGATTCGCCCAACGACCGGTTGTTTCCGGATGAGACTGCATCGAGCTGACTCAATGCTGACATGTGAATGGACTGACCGGAAATACCGTTTTTGGTGGAAAGTCTATCTGACTGGAGCCAATAGTAGGAGATTGTGGGTGGAGATCGAATTAGCTACCTGCGGACTGGGTCCGACTATTGAATTTCAATCTTGGCATCGTTTTGATTTTTGGTGTATTTGATGTAATATAATCAATATTTGGGTAAACAGATAGGGAGATATGTACCATCTAATCAAGTAGAATGTACTGCAAGCTACGCAGACTTTTCCAATATTTCAAGTCTGCATCCTCTCCGAGATCGAGAGAACTGCATCTACCCGAAATCCCAGATCGAGCGCCCGAGATCTTCCGCCAGATGGCTTGCAGGAAGATGCATACACTGTATGTTTTGATTCGGCCAGGTCGCATTAGAAAAAGGAGGCAACCATTTTAATAAAAATTACTAGTCTTGCATGCAAGTTTCAAATCGTAGAATTTCAGCCCCACCCGATCTTGTTGATGCAGTCCACAGGTGCAGGCGATCCTTGCTCAAGCAAGCCTCCCCCCCACCTGCAATCTGAGATTGGCCCCAAGCGCTGCAATCGAGGCGGTGAGGGTTGGAATGAATGATGTACAACTGGTACCCACCATAAAAAGGGGTGAGCAGGTATTGTATCGGGGTCGTCGGCATGCGAGATTCTCTATGGCTGTCTCTTGAGTGAATTTTGAGCCCCGGCCACGTCACGCGTCTGATCCATTCCGATACGCCTATTCTCTACGCTATTCCGGTGAGATCTCATACGCAGCCAATGTATGTGGTAAATCGGAACTGCTAGTTCATATACAGAGTAGCTGTGGAGACGGCATGGTTCGTCCCGTATGGTTTTGCTTTTTGATGGGATCCGCGCGATAAGCGCCTGGAGTGGAACACCTATATGTCCGCGGAGGTGAGATGTGTACACATCCAATATAGCTGCGGATGGATACTTTAGCGACCCACTTATCAAGGCCTCTCCATGTACGGAGTTTGAACTTTGTACTCCGTACGTACAAAGTATATGACTATAACTGTGTCTCACTGGGTGAGACATATGGGTCTAGAAAGACAAAAATACGTTATTGAATCTTCCGGAGAGTTCGGGAGGAAGGCAACCATGGTTCCGGGATACGAGTTGCTTTCCAAAGCTTGTCTATGGAATCGATCGGCGGAATTGAATCTCGATATCGATCTGCAGTTTTAGTGTCAATTTTAGTGAGCCTAACGGGACATTTATAGATTACACGCTCCAGCTCGACAATAACTGCAATAGCCGAGGCAGCCCTTTTTATTTTTCTGTCACCACGCAACATATAGATTCCGTTTAATTTTTCGATATTAAAGGGGAGGAAGTATCTACCTAGGTACTACCTAGGTTGTTTCTTGGCGTAATTTGGCTCCGATCCACCTGAGCACTGATGCAATAACCGCGTGGTCGGTGGATTTGAACCGAGGGATCCATGGTTCGATGTCTTTAGCTCGGACCTGGATCTCGGGTCGGTTTCCCACCAATGGATTGGCTTGTAAGCTTAGTGTAGACTGCATTCTCTACCTAGATACCATAATTACAGTGCAATCACGACCTCTACCGCCAAAAAGCCCGCGCAACCGAGTTGATATAGTCGATCCCGTCTTTGCGCCATGTATCAGCCTCCATATGACTGGTAGTATTAGCATTGAAAGAGAGATCAACGGGATCGCTCGTGGAATAAGAATCCCAGTGCACAGGGGCCTTCACGACACCCGGGTTTGGATCGAGGTCGTGGATAAAAGATGCCCACATGCTCGTCATCATAGAACTGAGGTCAATGTATGACTGCGGTACCCCGGCAAACGGTTTGCCGTAGTGATATCCAAGCCCGGCAATGTTGTGAAACACAAATGATACCTCCTCGAAATGAGTCACACCGGAAAGGGGTGGCACATCTGCCGACCGCACGTTGAACCGGTAGCAATATGCTGGGGTTGATGTCTCGGCCCATGCTTCGCATTGTCGCCGTCGATTGGCATGCATGAAGTAGTCACCTGCAAAGGCCGAGGTGCGGCGCCATTGGTGGCCGTTTGAAGGCACGCGCTGATCTCCGAGATATGCTGGAATTCCTTGCGACGGGTCATCGGGGTAGAGTTCGAGGATACGCTTGGCTACAGAGGGGGGGTGTTTGGAAGTTTAATCCGCCGCCTGGACGAGTTAGCTTCTGGGACGGTAGCGTCGAACACTTGTATACATACCTGTTAGGTATTGATACCATTGCTCTGTGGTGTTGATTCCCGTTGGCCCGAAAGACGTCCCTTCGTCCGTGTTGCTGCCTGACATGATGGGAACTTTCACGAATGCATGCTTGTTCAGTTGGATACTACCCCAGTTCTGAATGAAGTCCCCGTCAACGATTGGCGAGAAGTTGTAATCAGATTTGCCCTCCGTGCCATTTAGAACAGCGTTAAGCGTCTCAAATGGTACTTCACGAAGACACTGCAATGAATCCACGACATCCGAGCAGCCTACCTTGGAGGCCAATGTGTTGTATTTCGATTGGAACGTCGTGTAATTCCCCGCACTGGCGGTTATCGACCCACCAGACTGCATGATGCCAGCCCGGAACAGCATGTCATCCCGTCCGTTGTATGCTGTAAGGTGATATCCCACTGACATGGCACCTGCTGACTCGCCCCATATGGTGACTTTCTCGGGATCGCCGCCAAAGGCGCCGATGTTCTCCTGGACCCATTGAAGCGCCAGCCTCTGATCTCTCAATCCAAGGTTGGTGTTTCCGCTGCCGGAGACTTGACTCGAGCTTATAAAGCCCCACGCTGACAGTCTATAGTTCAACGTGACAGCGATGAACGGTTTGCCTTAGATTCTAGTTAGACCAGGCTTCCAAATATCCAAATGAGGGCGGGATCCCTACCAATTTGATATGAGTTTTCCACAATTTCAGACATGTTGTAACGCTCATCAGCCCCAGAGCCTTGATAAAATCCACCTCCATGAATCCATACTCCAACAGGAAGTTTCGAGTCTTTGTTGGTAGATGAACCCCGGATTACGTTTAGGGTAAGACATGCTTCGGACTGAGGGTACCAAATCGAGTCCGTCTAATTTCCGCATTGGTAAGAATCATCTGGAGCACAGGAAAGTTTGTACTTACACCGTATCCAACACAGATATCCGAGTACTGTGTCGCATCGCGTGTACCACCCCAGCTCTCATTCAATGACTGCGGTACAGTAAAGCGCAGATTACCCACTGGCTGCTGGGCATAAGGCATCCCCAGGAAGAAATCCTGGTTGTAGGTTGAGCTTCGCAGTCCAGTATAGGTTCCATTGCGTACTTCCACAGTGGGAGATGATTTGGTAGGGACAGCATGGACCGCTGTCCATAGTAGAAAGCTGGTCGCAAATCCAATCATAATAATATAAGTGGACACAATCTTGCCCGCACTAGTCCTCTCATCGTGTGTCGGTTCACGTTCCATTTATATACTCCGCACGAGTATACATATCGTCATTATCGGAAGTCTGGGGATGTGTTGCGGGGAAGCCCCATAATTGCCTAAATGGCCTATGATCGACATTCGGGAGATGTGAACGGCTGATAGTGCTCCGGTCATGCTGTAAAAACAAGATACATAGCAAGTCGGAATAATAGGCTATTGGAGTAGTATCCGGATGACAAGAAATGGGGTGGTGGGATGGCCTAAGCCTATTCATCCACCAATATCCCTCCAGGATGTCCCGGGATATTGAGTTTCATCGTCAATTTCTCAAAAGTTTGACGGATATTGTCTGCTTTTGTCATAAGCCACGCTGATAAACCCGAAGATTAACCGAAGCTTTTGCGTTGGCCGAGGTAAGTGAGTGCTAATAGGTTTATATGAATATATCATCAATAGGACTGATAGTCTAGCAACTGCCACACGCCCCTGATAGTAACACAAGAATCAAGTTCAAAAGAGCATGGGAACGTTGTCGGATGAAAATCCGGAGCACCAAATAAGTGTGACACGAAGCATTTACCCTGGTATGACAGCAAGATCGCAAGGTTCCTGAAATTCTGAATCGAACAAAGTTAGACAGAGTGTAACAGACCGAACAGACCGATAGGCACTGTAACGGTAACAGCAGTGAAATAATAGTGACCGTATACATATGTAGGTACACATGTACATCTAGTTTGCCCGTGGAAAAAGAAGATGGAAGATATAACAAGGCGAGCCCCCACAATAATGATTATTTCGACTTGATGCCTTCCAACTAAATCATGCCATCAGCAATGTGCCGGTCATTACCAAACCGCCCTCGCGCTGGGCCAGCAATCCAACTAGAATCCGAGGAAACAGCCGCCATTATCGCAGTCACGCAAGGCTTCCTCGCAGCACTGAGCAGCAAATCGCGCGCCGATTTCGAGAAACACTGTGTCCGAGCAGGAGGAATGACCCTCTCGCCTCCATCTCCCACTTCCCTGCGCTTCTGTACGATTGGTTCGTTCGTTGAACATGTTGCTGGGCTCAAAGACGATATCGATGAGCGTATCTGGGATCCCGAGGTGAAGGTGCACGAGACAGGACGCCTGAACTTGGCCGCTGTGTGGGCGCCATTCCGGGCAAAGATCAACGGTGTTGTGGATCATGTTGGTGTTGAACTTTTCGTTTTGCATAAACTCAATGGTGAATGGAAGGTGACGGGGCTGGCGGACTCCTGTCGGTTGCCGACTGAGGAGAAAATGCTGCTGGAATAAGTACTTTGGTTGGAGAGAGACTTAAGAAATGAGAAAATTAAAATCCATGAGATGCTGTGACAAGGAGGGCTGCCTCGAATTGTCATGAATATGTGCAAATTATTTCAAGTTTCCGCCATACATGCTCACACTCTGGATATCTAGTTGTATGTGTGTGTGGATGTGTGTAGATGCCTCTGGTCTAGACCGTTTTGCCTCGGAGAAGTTCCCATCCAACCGATCCCTTTTTGCCTTCTTTGACAGTCATTTCCTCGACAGCCTTCACTAGATCGTAGGTGATCTCCTCGGAGACAACGCTGTCCTGCTTGTAGCTAGGATGCTTGGCTACAAACTCACGCATCCAACGAGCACCAGTCCAAAGGGTTCCGTCGGCTCGCTTCCGGATCAGATCAAGATATCTGGCTAGGAAACACCTCGTCTCGACGTCAACATTGACGCTGTTGAGGTAGGACTCCACAAGCGGGATGAGCCCTGGGAATGATCCGTCTGCGCATCCATTCACAATGTCATCGATGGTCATGAGATCAAACTCTGTCTCAACGGGACCAAGAGGAGGAGATGGAGGCGGTGTGTTCATAGCGGATGATGCCGTAGATGAGAAGGTGCTGCCGTTCGTCGACTGTTGTGCGCTTCTGGGCACCCTGCGAGGGAAGGGGTCCTTCCGGAACCAGAACTTCCGATCAAGAACAGCGTTGCGAGCGTGAGCCGTCTCCATATTCTCCGTAGTACGCTGGATCGGGATGTAGAAATTGAGATCGAAGCTCAGGATGGCACGAGTGATGAGGACGATGAAAATGCTAAATGCGGCGTTCTCGAAATCCGTGATTTGGATCTCCATAGACCGGAACTCAACTCTCCAGCCAATATCATCTTTATCAGGCGGCGGCGGCTTGAAGCGCATGTGCTGCCAATTAGTGGACTGTAAATTCTCAAAGTGGTCACTCTTGTTAAGATCCAATTCTTCGAGATCCTCAGAGAAAATGACCAAAGGATCACGGATAAACAAGTGCGCAAAGTGCGTCGCAAGTAGATCATCCATTCCTCCGTCCATGAGACGTTTCTTAATATCCTCATCAACAACTAGATCAGGATCGAAGTATTCCTTCCGGAGACGAGGATCCTGAGATATGTAAGTCGAATTAGAGGCATATCGCGACTTGGGAATTCTCCACCGGTCGTTCTCGAGAGGCTGCAAGAGGTTAGTTGGGTGAGCCAAGGGTATCATCCCGGAAAGCTTACAGCTTCGCCAAGTTCCTCGCGTGTCCTGTCATCGACTGCATTGCCGATTTGATTCCATCGCACATCTGTGTCCACTAAGAAGCCTTTATAGATGGGTGTAGCCGCGGTCAGGGCCAGAAGAATGGGCCCCAAAGGACTCAGTTGATCATAAAGTCTTCTACCCTCTGTCATATTCTTTGCTTGAAAGGTTATCTGCAAGCAACAGCTGCCCATCCCGAATGCCATGGCGTCCATGTAAACATGATCGTCCTTGGCGGCACCGTTGCGGACGTCGTCATCCTCGGGCCAATTATGAAGGTCGTAGTTAACCGTGGGATCCTTAAATGGCCTGGGAGTATTTGTGTCATGGAAAACAGGCACATTCAGTTCGACCTTGCGACCTCTCCGGGATCGAATGTTGGCAGCCAGAGTCGGGAATCGGATATGGGGATTGGCAATCTCATCAGGAACAAACTGCGAGCGGAGAGCTGGTCCAGATGGGGGATAATATGGCTGGATGTAGTCATCCTTGGTTCCTAACCGAGGGAAGGTTGTGAGGGTGATGGGGACTTCATTCGGAGCCATGTGTGCTTTCGCAACTTCTCGTCTTGGAGGCTATTAGCATGTTTTAGGTCAAGTCGAGTTGCCAAAACAGCTCACCTCCACTTCATATTAGACTCCACCTTGAGTAGGTCTTTAAACCCGATCCCCCAAGGCTGTCCAGGAGTAGCCTCCAACATGAACCTTCCAAATTCGGGGTGGAAGTGCGGCGGATCCTCCCCCTCACTGGCTGTTGTCAGATGTACTAGTTCCTGTCGAACATTAAATCACACTCACTGGTCCCCAGTTTCACTGCCCTTGCCGGAGCCGGACTTCCACAACTCCTCGTCTCTGGCAAGCGATTTCAGGATCTCAGCCTGGGCTAGAGATAGCCGGGATTTCTTCGCCGCGTCGTCGAGAGCTACCACAAGGTATTCAACCTATCGTAGAAGATACCGGTCAGCGATTGCGACTGGGAAACACTATGCGGGCCAGAACAACATACCTCATCGCCCCAAAGAAGAGCATCGCGTTCTTTGCCTCGTGCCCTGCGCCAATTGGCAAGTAATTGCTAATCAAGTCAGACACTTCGAGGTTTATCGATCTAGACGAATCGAACACAGGCGGCATACCTCGATACCCCACTGACGCACCTGGCCCGCCTTTGTCTTGGCTTCCGGCCATTCCAGCGCTGTTCCGAGAGCTCTGCTTGAGATTAGACGGATTCCGAATAGCAAACCAAGCCTCTCAAAGCACATACAGAAGTCCCATTGCATCAAAGATGTATGTCTTCAAGCTGGGAAACACAAAATGCCTAGGCACAAGTATAGGGTAAAAGAGTCAAGACAATCCCACAGTAGACAGGAGAGAGCCGAAGGTTGAAGAACCGAGAGTAGTCAAACAGATGTAGACCTGCCCATAGTCCCCCTTCTAATTGATTCTCCGTAGTTCCTGGCAAATGGCAATGAGGGGGATTTTTCGGAGGCCGGCCGATTTTCTGGCGGGGGCGGCGATAACGGCGGCAGTTTTATTTCCCTGCCAAACCCCCCGGGCCTCCGACTTGTATTATTAATCATGATTTGTCACGGCCTTCTCTAGAGACTTCCAAGGTTATTCCATCAAGGCTTTTATACAACATCCTCATCTGACTTGCTTTCAGAAATTCTATGGAGTGTTCTGGTATAGAAAGGCTGGTGGGATGAGACCCTGCACTTGCGTCTTCAATGTTCAAGGATCATCATCTATCATAGGCCCGAGTTGTATAGATACAAAAGGGAATGGAAACAAGGTCACAAATATCATACTCAATAGTTAATAACAAAATGAATTTGAATGGTGTTCAATTGTCTACATGCTAAGCTAAACCATGGAGATATTAATACCTATATGTAGGTCCCTACTATATCCAGCATAATATCGTGCACACCAAAATCGGGAGCAATGCAGCCAATGGAACTTACAGCTTAAGCTTATAAAGGCGGAAACGGTCACTGGGCGCAGAAAATGGTGTTTAATTAGGCAACATGCATTGGTCGAAGGGTTTAATCTAGGGGACGTGTATATGATACCTAGGTAAGCAGCTTAAATGAGTTTCACGAGCTTTACATCGGTGGTCCGTAGCAAGGCGTGATTGTCTAGAGTAAAGCCGTCAGGCTAATGCCACCAAAAGAAATATACAATCCTAGTGCATGCATCACCGAGGAACCCAAGAATTTAGTCAGGTTCCTAGGGTTGTATAGTTCTTTTTGCAAGTGGTTAAACGATCTGCTTGCGCTCAAACTATGCCAAACAACAAGTCGTCTATGGACACATGCTTGATGTGAGAAAACACGCTAAGTATCAACCTAGCCAATGTCAAACAGAGCATCAATTTGCAGATGCAATTGTTGTTCAGATAGGCAAAGAAAATAAAGTGGCCGATTTTGATGAAAGGTCCCAACGCCAAAAGGCAATCCATAAAAGCAATTTCGGTGTATCTCTTATTTACATTTCCTGCTGCTTTAGCAGCAGCACCGACCACGCATACCAACAGTCCCCCACAATTCAGTTGCTCCGGGCGCCGTCCTTGGCGGCACGCAGCTCGTCCATCTTGGCCACACGCTTCTTGAACTCTTCGTACTGGCACTTCTCATATGAGTGTCGTTCATCCTAGAGGAAAAGAAGAGAATGGCATTAGCTGACTAGCTCTGGAAAGCGCTCTGGTCGAATCGGGTTGTGTTGGAGCATCAAAACGAGAGATCTCGTACCTCACACTTCCAGGGAAGGTAGTACTCTGCTTGCCGGCATCGGTTCAATGGGATCAGCAGGTGTGCGCATGAATCTCTGTATTGCATGGGAAGACGGGCTTCCGACATTTCCTGGCGGGTTGCTGGAATCTGGTTAACTTTCCTGCTAGAGCTTTTGACTGTTGGCCAATGGCCTTGGAATCTTACCGGAGGTCTCCGAAAGGCCAACGGCACTTTTAACCGTTTCGATGACAGTCATTTTGTCAACAATTGAGGGGTGGAAAGACAAGGAGCGGGGGAAAAGAGGCAGGAAGGCGTGGTTGGCGATTCCCGCTCGTTTGAGGTTCCTGCTGGGCCGATATTGGTCACATGACACAGAATCACATGACAGCCTTCCATCTTCCGAAACGGGACTAGTGCGCACTTTACGCGTCCAGCGCGTATTTGGGATGCCACCCCCAGCTCCACCAAATCGTATCTCTGTTTTCGCGGTCCGGATTTTTATTGCGTGCAATGCATCGAGTGCCGAAGGATTCTTAAACCAATCAACTTGTGGATCTTCTACGGGTGACGCTTCGGCTCCAACGTGCGTGGTTGCTACATCGCTCTTCGGGAACCTACTGAATTGCAGCGGCCGACGGCGACGCACATTATGGCGGGGATGGAAAGCATCTACTCTGCTACCTATAGCAGTGTAAGTATATCCATGATTGAATACTTCCACCTCCCTGTCATGGGATTGTTTTCCGTGTTGAATGCGACCACAGCTGACGTTCTCACACCCAGGTGCCCGTGTATGAGTTCAAGCTCGACACTGACAGTGTCATGAGAAGGCGAGCGGATGATTGGGTCAATGCAACACACATCCTCAAAGCCGCAGGGTTCGATAAGCCTGCACGAACGCGCATTCTCGAACGAGAGGTCCAGAAGGGGGTACATGAGAAGGTTCAGGGAGGCTACGGCAAATATCAGGGTATGTATTGGGATATATAACGCCTGAAGAGAAACCTCAGCTTACTGACAGGAAATGCTCACAGGAACATGGATCCCACTTGCGGAAGGCCGCCAGCTTGCGGAACGCAACAACATCCTTACGAAACTAGCCCCAATTTTCGATTATGTTGCTGGAGACCACAGCCCCCCCGCCGGCGCCAAAGCACACATCAGCTCCATCTAAACCTAGGGCACCGAGGAAATCGGCCGCCGCAAACCGTGCCGCCGCTGCGGCTGCCGCAGCCGCAGCGGTAGCAGCTTCAGAGTCCATGAAAGTTGTTCAGCCTCAGCGCAGCATGGGTCCCCCAACCATTCCACAAGATTCCTACGAAATGAATGCGGCATTCGATGATAATGAGTCAATTGGACACGCTACGATTGAATCATCATCAATGGTCGCAGACGAGGATATGCTTCAAATGTCACATGGTGGACGGAAGCGGAAGCGTGGAGTGGATGAGACAACCGCTATGTCCATTAGCGAGCAGGAACACATAATCTATGGCGACCAACTTCTAGACTATTTCATGACCGTGGGTGATGCACCAGAGGCAACACGCATTCCCCCTCCCGAACCTCCTGCTCATTTCCAAGTCGATCGGGCTATTGATGACTCTGGGAACACAGCGCTCCACTGGGCATGTGCGATGGGTGACTTGGGAATTGTGCAGGATCTCCTGCATAAGGGGGCTAATGTCAAGGCTCTTTCGGAGCATGAAGAGACCCCGCTCGTCCGAGCTGTTCTGTTCACCAATAATTACGAAAAGAGAACGTTCCCGGCTCTCTTAGATATGCTTCTGGATACTGTCTCTTTCCGAGACTGGTTCGGTGCCACCATCTTCCATCACATTGCAGAGAATACTCGAAGCAAGGGAAAGTGGAAGAGCTCACGTTATTATTGCGAGATACTCCTCGATAAGTTATGCAAGACATGCTCGCAAGATGAGATACAAATGTTGTTGTCATGTCAGGATCAGAATGGAGACACCGCTGTCTTGGTCGCTGCTCGCAACGGCGCGTTTCGCTTAGTGAACATCCTTCTTGTGCATTGTCACCGCGCTGGCGATCTGGTGAATAATAAAGGGGAAACTGCTAGCAGTATCACACAGCGTTCTCAGCATCATGACCATGACATCCCGCCAGCCCCATCCTCCGTCACCATGGCTAATGAACATATGGATGCTGAAGCAGCTGGTCTTGTGGGCACAGATCAGCAGTCTGTTGCTCCAATCCCGGATGCCCCTGCGACCTCTGAGCTCCTCTCCAAGATCGGAGCGATCATGGCTGAGGCTAATAAAAAGCTTGCCGTGACCTATGGAAACTCAAAAATCAACCAGCAAGATTCCAATGATGTCGCTAATCCCGAAGCGTTATACGAGCAATTGGAATCTGACCGCCAGAAGATTCAGAAGCAACTCTCTGCATTGGCGACTAAGGAGGCCGAGCATGAGCGCAATGACGACCAGGCTGGTCGATATGAAAAACTGCGCGCAAGCTATGAGTCCCTTCTGGAGCAAATCCAGCATGCTCGGTTGGCCGAACAGTTTGCTATCACGGAGGTACCGAAACCTACGCCGACGTCCTTTGAGCAAGATGAGTTAATGGCAAGGTATCAACTCGCTCAAGAGCTCTGCTCTGCGCAGAAGATACGTCGCAATGCTATCAAAGATTTAGCTCAACAAACCGCGGATGCGGGTGTGAGCACCAAGTTTGATATGCACCGCAAGCTGGTGGCTCTGGCGACCGGACTCAAAGAAGAGGATCTGGACCCTATGGCAGCGGAGTTGGCTGAGACATTGGAATTTGACCGAATGAATGGCAAGGGTACCACCCCAGAACTAGGTCATCGACGATTACCATCCCAGAATGAGTCAGCTACACACCCTGGACCCAGTGTTCCAGTGGATGCTTAGCTACCTCGAGGTCGCAGACCCATGGACTCCATGTTTGATTATATTTCATGATTCATTGATTTTCCTCTGGCACATTATCTCAGCCAGCAGATACCCCGCATCTTCGTCGTTTCTTTCTTCCTTTCTTTTTTTTACGTTTTCTTCGTATCCATTGTTTTAACCTTTCTCCATGTTCTCATGGCTCAACAGCAACTTACCTACCTAGGTAGTTGTGATTCTGGGCCCCGTTCCCCATCTGACGAGCATTCTGACCCACAAGCAGATATGCAGGCACAGACTGTCTTCTTTTTCATATGTGCCTGTACAGACAATAAGAACACTTGTACATTGTACATACAACGTGGGGACAGCGGTTCCCGATTCCCTAACGGGCGAGATGCGAAATACTAAGCCAGGAGGGGCTGAGATGTACGTTATACATGTATGATTCATTTAGGATGGCAAAAGGCGTGGTTTATACCAGCGTTTGCGCGAAATTCTGCAATTGATAATCCAGATCTTCATGGCCCGTCGTAAACGATAATCACGTTAGCTTCTATGGCACGATCTTACTAGACAGTTTCCTATGTAGTCTGTGCAATTCCACCAGATTCCACCAGATCATATCACTAGGGTCTTATCACCTTGTTCTATATGTGATCTCTGAAGGCTGCTACGGTACAAGTTCATCCTTATCTTCGCGGGTTCTATATCGTTGTAGAGCCATCTCTTCCGCCGACCAAAGAAGTCCGTGTATTCCAAAGTTATCAATAAATAAGAACATATTCCATTAGATCCATGCCTTGGTTCATAAGCCAGTAAGAAGGTATCATCTTCTTACTTAGCCGGGATCCAGCTTATTCAACGTCTTCTATAAATGGGTATTTGATGTCTCGTTGCTGATGAGATTAGCCCACCTGGCCTACAATCTCTAATTTTCACAATTTCTTGCCGCTGAAATCGTCCTTTTCTGGCATATTGACAAGCCGGGGCCTTTTCTCTATTTGTTTCATGATTCAGGGGACGTCAGTCTTTTCTACAATCCTACCTAGGTATATAATATCACATCACATGATTATCATATACAGTGTATCGCAAGAAAGCATGTGATGAGAATTGAAGAGTCTATTATAGATGTCTACTCCGCAGCAATTCGATAGACAATATCCAGCAATTCTCTTGCCTCCTAGGTTTTACCTGGGTTTTGTTGGCATTTTGCTGGGCTTCAGGCGCTCGTTGCCCCTTATATATCAAAAGCTGCTCAAAATCACTTACGGTCTGGCAGCTCCTACGCTCCTGACCATCTCAAGCCTTAAGGGGAGATCAAAGACGATAAGGGAATAAAGCCAGCGAGGGTATATTGTAGAAACATAGAAACGCGCCTATACGACGAACCTGAGAAGACACGCTATACTAGATTCAGAAATATCTTGTAGAATACTCCGTACGATGAACAGGGCTGTGACGATGATGAGATCCGATTGAGTTATGAAGAAGCAAATAAGTCCAGGTAAACCCATTGGCTGGCGCCTGCAGCTTGGCATCAACGACGAGCGGCTCCAGGGGCATTGTCAGGCGTCGATGGCAGCCACGTCGCGCCGCTAGTGGCCAACAGCCAATGATTTGGCTGGGGATGTGATGGGGGATCACTTCAAGGCTGGGTGTGTCGCTTATTGGTCAACAGAACAAGCCAGTCAGATCTCCCCAATAGGTCTTC
The DNA here is from genome assembly GCA_028827375.1 of Penicillium desertorum. Classification (NCBI taxonomy): domain Eukaryota; kingdom Fungi; phylum Ascomycota; class Eurotiomycetes; order Eurotiales; family Aspergillaceae; genus Penicillium; species Penicillium desertorum. Next base: position 7,884,661 of record JAPWDO010000003.1, read on the forward strand.
TTCTGTGATGCTGTCAGCTATGATCAGGCAGTCAGGCAGAAGAAGATGGATACTGCCTAGAGTATAGGTAGACCTGAAAAAGCTTGAATTACCCCTATTTTTCCCAAACATGAGAACAAAATAAAAGAAGATATCTAAGTGAGTCTCTGTTGATATTCCGTTGAGATTCCCTCTCAAAGCGATTGTGCCTGGAGAGAAGACGCTAGTACTCTTTGGGCCTATTGTGTTCTGTTTCTGCCTTGAGAATCAGGCAACAATCCCCGCCTAGGCCATCCACCATCGTCAATCTCTCTCTCTTCTTCTTCTTCTCTCACAACCCTCCATCTAATCTTCGATTCTTTCTTTTCCTTTTCCCCCTCTGCATTCCTTCTTTCTCTGCAGCTCTTCTCGTTTCATGGAAAACTCCCAAAAAAAGCATTTATCCACTTTGCAAATAGCTCCGATTAGTTCCGCCCCTGAGGAAAAACGTTGTGTTTGGCCGAGACCCGAATTCGCTGCATCGTTTTTTTGATATCCAGTTCATCTCTTCGGCCGGATCCCTGAACTTGTTTTCTCCTCGGTTATTCGCACAGCACCGGGTTGTTTGGACGCGACCTTCAGTGTTTCAGCCTTGAAGTCTTCGATCTTCGGTATCGCGTGAACCACTCTCTTTTTTTTATTCGGCTGGGATTTGCAGAGCATTTTTCCCCCGGACATTTTTATCTTTTCTTCGTGGTCTTGCTTCGTGCATGGCCTTTTCTCCTCAAAAATATCCTCTTAATTATTTTTTTCCCTGAGGCGTCTATCAACAGATCACCACCTCGGCTTCCTCGAGACCTATTCCTCGTGTTCGCGACTGTCAAACCCAGCAAGTCCTTGTACAGCTTGGTTCTTCTATCTTCTGCCGTCTTTATTGCTAGCCACTCGCTCGGTTTCTTTGCATATCTTCACCTGTGATTGGTACGTGTTGTTGCCCTCTGCTCCATCCGTTGGATCATCTTACTGACCAGGCCCTGGATACAGAAAACCAGACGTTTAGCGTCTACGTTTTCTTTTTCGGTCGTTGAATCTCGATATTGCAGACTTATTTCAGCGCTCGTTCTTGCATAGACACCATAATTCCTTAATCGCCGGAAAGTGAGTTCAGCTTTGTGGTTGACCCCAAACGCTCACCTCTACCCCGGACGTCAAAAAGATACCACTTGTCTTGCTTGCATTCTATTGCACATACCTACAATCCACCTCTACCAAACGAATATGAGTATGGACGCTGGCGGTCTTGCTCAAATGTCTTACAATACTCCCTTCAATAATGGCAATTCCCTGGGTGTGCCGGGCTCTGGCTTCGCCTCGCGCGGAAAAGGCTCTCACATCAAGCGCTTGAGCGTGCCTCCCCAGGTTGCCACCATCGACGAGTCCCAGGCATCGGCGTCTGTCTCCACTCCGCGTACCAGTCGCTCTCATCTTTTGGCTGGACTGCGCACTGCTCCCAAGTCTGCGACAATTCCCTCCGAACATCAGCAGCGGAGTGGAATGGAAGGTGCACGATTCACTGGGTATTCCAGCCGAGGGACGGACCGGGTTCCACAAACTGCGACCGGAACTGGATTCCCACAGCACAATTACACCACGAATCAAAACGCGAACTCGCACCGCAGAAACTCGCACCACAACCGCATGATGTACACTATGCCGGAGCAGGTACTTGCGCCCCCGACGCTTGAAATGGCTGGTGGCGATATCCCAATTGATGAGAACATGTACGCGGAATTGATGTCAACCAACCTGTTCCTTGCTGCCCAGCAGCAACGCCTGCAACAGCAATTGATCAGTGTCACTGCTGCAGCTCAGCAATTCCAAGGCCTGAACCTTGGGATGCCCCTTCCTCGGCAGCAACAGGCTCCTTCGCTCTCCATGCCTGGTATGGGATTTTATCAACAGCAGCTCCAGCAAGGCGTTCAGCCCATTGTGCAACCAGTTCCTGGTCAACCTGGAATGTTCTGCGTCTACAATCCTCTGACTGGCCAACAAAGCTATATCATGGATAACAACTCGCAGGAAGATCGGCAGCAACAGTTCTATCAAGATACCCAGTCCCACGTTGGACAGCAAGTTCCCCAGTTCCGTGCAGAGATCTCTCCTCCTGCGGACTCCGCGCAATCTTCCATGCAATTCCCGCAGCCAATTTCTCCTCCAGTTGGCAGCCCATCTCCCCCCCCACGAATCGTCTGCAAATGCTCTCCGCCGAGGCCACCGCAAGAACCTTTCATTCAACCCGAGTATCAAGACGAACATTGATACCGCCAAGGCCAATGTGGGACCCGGGCCTAGGTCTGCTGCCCTGCCACCGACACCGGCCACTGGAACATTTGGACCCGGTCAAAGTCGTGCTGGTGAGCATCCGATGCGCCAGCCCCGTGGCCCCCCCTTCGCTTGAGGATCTGGTGGCCAAGCCGACCTCGAAGCACGAAGGTAGCAAGAACTTTGCGACCCGTCAGCGACGTCGTGCCGTTCACAATCTTGTTCGCGCAGGGATCGAGCGTCGTGGCGACACGCGCAGTTTTGGATACCATAGCAGCGGAGGCACTAACACCCCTGCGAGTGAGAAAGAGTTTACCTTCTCGGATGGCGATGATGCCACCGTGCGCAGCGGCGGAAGCCTCTCTAGCAAGCCCAGTCTAGGCAGCCTGCGAGCAGTTGCTAATGGTGCCATTGGGTCTGAGAGAAGGGAGAAGTCTGGCCGGGATCGCAAGTCCCCGGACAGCCCCTTCCACAGCGCCACCCCGACTAGCGAGGACGGTGGCTACTTTTACTCGAAGTTTGTTGATTCTCGCGGGGACTATGCTCCCTCGCCTAGTGCCAGTGGCACCTCGTCGCCCTCAGTGGCGGATGTTGTTGCTGGCCAGGGGCCGGCAGCCCAGGCACCAGAACGACGCAAGACGCCGATGCTGGTGTTGTCCAGCGCTGAAAAACGCAAGACACCCTTCATGTAATGCCAAACACCACGTGACAGCGACGTATGACCTTTACTTTCATGTTTTTTCTTTTTTTTTCCTGCCAAATGGGTTAGTTGGCTTTTGTCTTTTTTTTTGCCTATCGAGTCCTGATCAAAATGCCTCGATAGCGGCTGACCCTCCGACATTCCTTTTCTTATTACCACTATTGCTGGCAACTTATGCCAAGGTTTATGTTTTTTGTGACGAAAGACCTTGATTGGTCTGAAATGACTTTATTCTTATTTGGTTTCTTTTGCTTCTCTTCATCTTTATCCACTACGTTCGATCCTTTTCCCCCCTGACTTCATCACAGCCGGGGCTGGCCAGACCGGCTATATTTTCTCGGAACAGGCAGGATGAGCTTGAGACTGGAAGGGAGGCACCTGCGACGGCAAGTTGTCTTCTCTTCTTTTCTCCATTTGGCTTCTGATGTACATCTGGTTATGTACAGACAGCTCTGCCTGGTGCATTCTTTGGGCTCAGACCCTGGTGAATACATATCTTAGCAAGTGTCTGATCTTGTTTGAAGTATCTATCTTGTTTGGCTATGTTATCATACTCCATGAACGTATGTAGTATCTAAGTAGTCTTTTGGTCGAGCAAATCCATCGGATTATGCAGATATGCTTAGGTCCTACGGTAATTCTGATGTTGTCCTACAATGACCCGTGGGACACCTGGTTACTCGGTCTGTTAAAGAGTCCTAGGTGTAGGTATTGCTCGAAAGTTGTATATAGGAAAGGCGTCTATGGTTGGTACTCCCTCAGGTTTGATGTTTCAACCTGTAATCAGGAAGTAAGAAAGGCATAAATCATAGGTCAAAAAGCTACTACGAGATACCCTGAAGAAAAGCCATGGGAGGTCGCCTTAACTGCTTGTGAAATTGATATCAATATGCGAGATGAGGCCCCTCAATCTCGCTAGATCACATTTAAAGGGTCTATAGTTTCCATGCACTATGTACCTCATTCTTAGACTCAGAGTCACGGAGTCCCGGAGTGTATGCTGATGGTTATGGAGGGTGGCTCCGAGCTCGGAGTAGCTGCATAACTATTTCGGTCTTTATTTACACTTTTTTTTAAAAAGGCAAAATAAGAAGTGGCTATAGAATCCACTGTAATGGGCTCACATCCTAAGTGACCGCTGTCGGTGAGGAAAGTGATGTGCTGCCCCAAACGAGGAGTTTGATGATGCGGTTACTAGAGAGTAAAAGATGTGAAGGCCCTATGGCAAAAGGAGGTAAAGGCTGCTAGCTGCTTCTAACTATATGTATATATATAGCTTAATGTCCGTGTACACGATGGATAGGGAAATACTCCCTTGGAGCGGGAGTGAACCCCATAAATAGTAATTCTAATATATGGCTGCTTATGCCGGCATCAAACAAACCTTGGTATTGTGGGTCGGAAGTAGAATCTATTAGCCATTACCTACTTAGTTATGCCTTTCCCTAGACGGTTTTGGCTCCGAAGTACGTGAGATCTGCCTTGTATATCAAGAACCATGGTGCCACCACGGCTTTAAAAAACCTTGACACAAACCCTTAAGTCGGCAAGATTTCTACCTATATACCTACATATGTACATATGTACCTAGGTAGGTACCTAAGTACTTAGGTATGCAAATTAACCCATCAACGTCCACAGCCTTAGAATGCATTATTATGAAAAGGATGCCAAAAATACGCAAAGCGAGAGAGTTACCATCGACAGTATACTTTGGTCGAGGACTCAAGAGTAATGTAAACGGTGTTTCCCTTTTCTTAACGTGGAAAGTATAATGTCACAATGGGTAACTGTAGGAAACGAAATATTCCCAGGCCACGCAAGAATCCTGGAAATAGAACAGCTTTATCTGTGTTTACCCGAGGATAGAGCAGCCGGACCTCCGTAGTACATGAGTCTCACATAGACAGGATAGTATTTCTGTCCAGTCTGCAGTCCGAGCTTAAGTATTGGTCCCTGCGTCCTTGTAGGTCACACCATTATCTTCGGTACGGCTGGTCGGGGAAGAGGGCCGTGTGACTGAGAGGGAGGGAGAGGGTGGCACGGATGGTTGTGCGGTCGCATTGTTGCATAAAAGAATGAGATAGAGGTGAAGCAAGACATGTTTAGTCAAGCCTCGATAGTTTCGATAGCGTAAAATGTCGATCTATTCCAGGAAGGGAAACGAATAGGAGGATCATACCGAGTATAATTAACGTTTGATAACAAGCACTTCGGAAGAGACAATCCTGGTCCTATCAGATACCCTAGAAGACTTAGGAGACACAGTCACCTTGCACGGTACCCAATTGGAAGTACCATTCGATTGCCACACCCGAGAATCAAGTTGGGCCCTGGTTGTCTCCCCCTGACTGATATCCATGACTAGCACGGATCCAGAACTAGTCAGCAGCGACATCTGTAAGCTTAAATCGTCCAAGCTCCCCCTGACGTAGGTTTTCAGGCAGCATATGTTGGGTAAGAATCATTGCCTAGATAAGCATCTCACATCTTTAGGTGGCACAATGACGAGTGAGGAGCTCATGTCTGGGATATTGGTTGATCATGAAGGGGGGCGTTTCGAGGCCAATCAGGAGTGCTGTGTGCTTGTTGAACTCTCCTATGGGCAATAGAAACGGTTCCGGCACTGGGAAAAGCAGAGACAGCAAACAATTTCCCCGGATATCAGTGCGACCTTTTCATCCGTGGTACCCTGTACATTGCCGGGACTCATCAAAAACCTTCAACATCCCCTCTGGAGACGGACACCGAGTCGGTCTCCGAAGTCTTCCGGGTGTCGACGCGCGGTATGAGTACTCGCCTACTTCTCCGTGTAGATCTCGGTTGGGAGGGAGGGAGATGGCCAGCAATACCGATCAGATTCTTCCCGATGGTGTGATCGGTATCTTCAGACCCCGAGGATTGATGTAGAATCATAGTATGCAGGTGGGTAATGGGATAGATTGGAATCTGGATGTAGTTCTTGACTGGTCGATTCAATAAGGAACTAGTGGAAAGCAGGTATCTTGCAGGTATCTTGCATAACGGAAATGTTTCGCCTGTCGGGTGATTTCCCATGATGTCAAAGACACACAAGACACAAGGGATGGCTTGGACTGGTTCGTAATCGCATTTCATACGTCAAGGACGAAAATAGAAGTAGAAGGGGGAGATAAGACCAGATATTCCTTCTTAGTCAACATGAGAAGGTAAATATACAACATACGCTAAGAAAAAAAAGAGTTGCTCCACTGATCTTCTTCCAACCTCTGATCATGAAGATCACTCTTCAGCCAATCTCTTTCGATACCCACTCACACACAACCCCCCCTTTGACCTGACGCGGCCATCAGATTCTTTTTTTGACGCGGATTTGTGGGACCTGGGCTTGTGAAACCCGTCTCTTTGACCAGGAGCTCGGTCCTCTTGGTCCTCTTGTCTCTCTCCCCTTTTGGGAGATCCTCTACTCGGCCGGTCGAGATTCGATCAGGTTCGACGATATACGATCCAGAACGTTGTGATGACAATCCATTCCATTTCAGGTTAGAGAACCGGATCTCGACTAATGTGTCAATCTCCCGCAATACCCGCCAAGGGGGAATGTACCGTATCTATTCACCATTCTGGTTATCAGTTCCGTACCTCGGCTTGCCATCGACATGGACCTCGCCAGCTGATTGACTATGATTGACTATCGTGGCAAAATGGCAAAACCCTTGAGGACCTCGCATGGGGATGGCGCCTCTACGGCTACACGGGGTCATCATCTCCCAGAAGAAATTCCCCTCCAATGCAGTCTCATTGGGCCTTGGACTCTTCTTGATATGGTCCGTGTGCTGCCCAGCAAGCCGGAAAAGTCTTTTTTTCCTCTTTTTTATTTTAGTCCTGTCTTTAACTGAGAGGATCCTCGTAAATAGAGGAACTCCTGCATCCCAGACTTCGTGTCCACTGTCTCTTTTATATTGATCTACCTTGCCTGACTTCTTTTCCCCCTTCCTCCGACGTTGCATATGTCCTTATTCTCCGATACAATATCCTATGTCTAGCTATGTACACATGACATAGTTATCATTCCTGGTGGGACTTCCTCCGATATCAAACCCCCCCCCCCCTTCTTTTCCCAAGAAGTTCTAGACTTGGCGTGCCGGTTGGTGCCAGTTCTTTTTTTTTTTGGCGTTGGCGTCAATATCTCTTCCTCGTTTTTGTTTTATGCTTCTGCTTTGAACAAGGTGAGCTCACTATCTGTTTGGTTGTTAAAGACAAAATCCCGGACACAAGAGCTTTCCTCATGTTATCTCACATAACTGACTGTTGCTGGGTTACAGTTGACCAGCCGGGCACATGAACCGCCCTACCCGTACTTTTATCCAAGAGCTCGGTCACCCAGGGGGCCTGTGAGCTCTACTGAGTAACCAAGAAGTAGATGCCAATTTAAGAAAAAGGATTACACCAAAATGGCGGGAGGTTATTTTGACCTTCCGATTTCCCGCGCCTCTGATGAAGGATCGTCAAGTCTATCAAGGTCGTGTTGCTTTGCATCATCACCGTCCAGTGATAGCTTCCAAGGCCAGGGCCAGCCAGTGTCTCAGGTGCGAAACTTCAGTGACGCTAGTGCACAGGACAAGTATCGGAATGCAGGCATTCTGAAAACCACGAACCGCGTCAAGCTTACAGCCAGCGAATCCGAGCCGAAAGAACAACCTACTGGGTCCATGGTCGAATTCCGACTGGATAAAAGGGGCACCGAGCTGCCGCAAAGACCATTACCCACTGCCAACATTCCGGGCTTCCAGGGAAAAGTCTCCTCAAGCTCTCAGCTGGCACCACAGGCGGAAGATGATCACTCTAGCGCGTCAGTGGATGGTACCGGCTTGACGATCAGCACCAAGACTAGCTCCCCAGGAACTTTAGGAGAGTATCAGCTTGGTCAGGATACGAATGACAAGGGGCGGGCCACCTGCTTCGCACATGAAAGGGCCCACAAGTTCGCATCCCTTCTCAATTGTCCCCATAATTCTCCGAAGCACAGCCCTCGGTGCAGTCTAGTGTCTGAGATTGGCTCCACCCCCGCTGAAGTGGTGTACCAGACTGAAGATGGAGATAAATTTCCTGTGATAAGCTGCTCCGAGAAACAACAACTCTTCAACAACTTAATAGATGAACATGAAGCGGACCTCTTAGACGGGCGACCAATACCGCAGACCTCTGGAGCCCATTATCTAGTGAATCAAATGTCACCTCGAGACCTCAACTTCCTGAATCGCCTTCGTCCTCAGTCGCCCGGTTTGCACTCCAGTGACCAAGACACCGCCAGCGAGGACAGGAACTCATACGAGTCTGCTGAACGGATGTCACATTACCGCGGAGGCATTCTTTCATCACTGCTCAAGCTTTACGACAAGACTCGTCATAACCACAACCAAGATCGAGGACGTTATGGGCGGTCTCGACAGGGGAGCTCCTCCGAGTTCAGTGGACGCGGCCTGTCCCCGGACTCTGTTTGGAAACCGCAAAGGAAGTGGTACGATAAATCTACCGCTCGTTCCAGCATTTCCATGGCCGGCTCGTCCCGCCGCTCCGGCTCTCCCTTTGCCATGCTCACGCGGTCCCGCAGCAGTGGTGCTGCCATCCCCAGTCTAGGCCGCTCACGCCCCAGGCCTCAGCTTGAGGATGAAATTCATATCACTGTTCATATTGCTGATCTTCTGTCTCGACAACGGTACTTAATCCGGCTTTGTCGTGCTTTGATGAAGTATGGAGCTCCAACTCATCGGTTGGAGGAATATATGCGCATGACAGCCCGTGTCATCCAGATCGATGGCCAGTTTTTGTATATACCCGGCTGCATGATTATCTCCTTTGACGATGCCTCCACACACACAACAGAGGTCAAGGTCGTCCGGTCCAGTCAAGGCATTGACCTGGGTAAACTGGCCGATGTGCATGAGATTTATAAGGAGGTGATTCACGATGTCATCGGGGTTGAAGAGGCAATACAGCGGCTCGATGAGGTTATGAAGAAGCAGAGCAAATTCCACATTATGTTCCTCATCTTCGCCCATGGTTGTGCTAGCGCATCAGTCGGACCCTTTGCCTTCAATGCTCGTCCGGTTGATATCCCCGTGGCGTTTCTACTGGGGTGTCTCCTCGGAGTGTTACAATTGATCCTGTCCACCAAATCGAGCTTATATTCCAATGTGTTTGAGATTTCTGCCGCAGTTCTGACGTCTTTCCTTGCCCGTGCCTTCGGAAGCATCAGATTCCATGGAGAACCTCTGTTCTGCTTTTCTGCTCTGGCACAGTCCGCCATCGCCCTCATCCTACCAGGATACACTGTATTATGTGCGAGTCTGGAGCTCCAGTCACGCAGTATAGTTGCAGGCTCTGTTCGCATGGTGTATGCTATCATTTACTCGCTGTTTCTCGGGTTTGGGATCACCATTGGAACTGCCGTTTACGGGCTTCTCGACGCCCAAGCCTCAACGGAGTACACATGTCCCGCCAGCCCAATCCACAACGAGTACCTTCAGCGGTTTCCGTTCGTGATCCTGTTCACCGTATGTCTGGCGATCGTCAACCGCGCCAAGTGGAAACAGATGCCGATCATGATGGTAATCTCTCTGGCGGGCTATGTGACCAACTACTTCAGCGCCAAGCGCTTCTATTCCAACACCCAGGTGTCCAATGCCCTGGGCGCCTTTGTCATTGGTGTAATGGGCAATCTCCACAGCCGGTTACGGCATGGACTCGCCGCTGCGGCAATGCTGCCGGCCATCTTTGTTCTCGTTCCCTCCGGCCTTGCGGCTAGTGGGTCTTTAATATCAGGTATTACTTCTGCGGAGGAAATGACCCGGTCTCCATATGCGGTTGTGAACAATGGAACGCAAGGATTTGTCGACGCGGCAAAGAAGCTATCAGCCGACGAGGCGAAGAATCAAAGCTACGGGGTTGTCTTCGATATCGGATATGGCATGGTCCAAATTGCTATTGGCACGACAGTTGGTCTCTTCCTAGCGGCTTTGGTGGTTTATCCGCTAGGGAAGAAGCGAAGCGGACTATTTAGCTTCTAGGCCATGAAGCTTCCCGTCGTTTGTCCCTCTGTCCTCTATTGCATCTATCCCTCATTTTGTTACGTGCATTGCTTTATCGCCATGCTCGACTACCGAGTCTCTTGGGCATTTTGCATACGTGAACCCCGGATTTTGAGGAACGGGAGTTCACTTGCTGTATTCTAGTTGTTTTCCGTTCTATGAGGCCGGCGAATGCAAAGAACCATTGACCTCTTTGCTGCGTCTTCTCGATCTTTTTATTCCCTGTCCTCGCCGATCAAGTCTATATTGACTCACTATCCCGACCCTCCAGGGCTCTTCGTCTGGACATATATAGAAGCTACGATTCTCACGAGTTACGACTAAAATCACCGAGGGCCTGCTTCCGCGTGTGCCTGTCTTGCTATTCTCTTTGTCCTTCTCCCGTGTGTCATATTTGAATATCGAGACGGGAAGAACAAAACTGTATTGTCTGAGCCTTGTTTTTATGTATCTCAGCGAGATATTGAAACCATCAATTGACGGAGCAGAAGTATGGCATTTTGTCATTTGTTTATATACAACAGCCCTAGACCCTTGTAGATGTGGCATGTTATTGCGCAATAATCTATTCTAGTATAGGAGACAGATGTACAATGAGCTCCTATGTCATGTAAGGCCAGTATAACATTCAAGACCAGATAAATTAGGGCATCTTCCCATACGGACAGAAAGTAGTCATCAATGAGTGATGGCATGTATTACCTAGGTACTTAACTACCTATTTACTCCATCTCGAATCTCCGTCTCAAATCCAGATTCAATGAATGCACCTTATGGAGCATTAGATATCTTAGAATTGCAAACCCAAACCCCCAAACTCCGAGCTTGTCAAACGCTTGAAATGCCACCGTAAATGCGCCTTTCCCCATCCCATTGGGCTGGGGTTTCGTCAAGATCATCGCTATCAATCAATTCATTCATGATGAATCCCCGCAGGAAACAGAAAAAGGAAGAAAGGAAAAAACGAATGCCGAATGCCGGAAAACAAAGTATTGAGAATATACGTAGGAAGGATAGATAGACTGTATTTTCTATCGTCTCTCCACCCGACTAAGTGCTCCCAGAATGAGACCCAGATCTTCCTTAATTCTCGGTGGGTGTTCGTCATCGTTGCCTTCCATTGCGAGGAGACGTTGCGTGTTCTGCGCATCGCGCTCTTCCAGTCGCTGTGCACAGATGCGTAATATTCGGGATGAAACGGTATCTGCGGAGGCGCGGTATAGTTCGACGTCATGTACACCCGCTGCAAAGGCATCGAGTGTCGGTGCCAGCCCAGATGTGATGCGCGATAATTGAGCAGAGACGGCAGATGGAGTGATAGGTGGTCGGGTTGAAGATGGGGTAGAAGATTCTTCTTCTGGCGGAGTCGAGGGACTGAGAGATTGCAGTATGGCTTGCTGTGAGGGGTCGAGGAGGGAGGAGTTGATTTCTTCGCGTTGTGATTTACGGGAAGGCTGCTTAGCTTTTTGTTGGCTGTCGGACTGTCTGACGGTTGGAATGGCTGGCTGTCGAAGAAGCGCATTGAGAGACTGCCTTTCTTTGTGCAATCTGGGAAGCTCGTTAGTCCTATGTACCTGTGACAGCTCTCGGCAATACACTTACTTCTGTATATGCTCCTCCAACTCCTTGATTTTGTCTGTATTTTGCACGTTTCGCGGGTTCGGCTTTTTGACAACCACGGCTGGAGGGTTCAAATCTTCGCGGCTGAGCCAGTTGGAAAGCTCCGAGCTGCTCGAGAAATCCTGAAGAAGCTCCTCTTGAATCACACGAGCTGGAAAAGAGTCAGATAAACAATCCCTCTCAAACACGTCAACCGTTTCCACGTACCTGCTAAGCGCGCACTTTGATCGTCCGAGTTTGAACCCCCTGAGGGCTTTTCCCCTATTGCACGAGTCGCACACCAAATCAATAATTGTCGCATCCTTCGCGGCTCCGGGATTCCGTCATCGGCAATGTGCTTGTAGAAATCCGCTGTACTAACTTCTCTATGGGGTAACGCTGCATGGGAAAAGAGAAAATCAGCATTCGGCCATTTACAGCCCATATCAGATCGAGAAACCTACCATTTGATGTCCCGGAGTCGATCAGAAAACTGGCCCTTCGCCCTCGCATACTCAAGCTGCTCCGCCGTCGCCCTTTCTCGCTTTTATCACCTTTCCCGCCTCTGAACTCTTTATTCCGCTGGATCACCGGGGTATCGGCCACCGGCAGTGCCACTTTTGTACCCTCTGGAGGTTGCGCAGGAGAATTATATCCATTTGACTCAGACACTTGTGCTTGCTTTTTGGCTTTTGGTGGTCGTCCTGCTTTCTTCGGTTTCTTTGTCTCAGGCTGGTGCTCTGGACTGTCGCGGGCTCGTGAGGAGCGGATCGTGTTTGTCGGTTCAAATTCAGGCTCTGTATGTGTAGTCTTTGCAGCCCCCCTCGTGGGTCTCCTAGTTGGAAGCTCCACGCTTCTCCCCTTTTCTGGCACCGCGCTTGAAGTGGCCTCGTCGCCCGTTTGCTTTTTCCGTGGTCGTCCTCTTTTTGGTGTTGACTTAGGAGGCGCATTTTCCACGTCTGAATGGGGATTTTCTCGGACCGCTTCGATTGATGGCCTGGGCTTCTTTGATGGTAGTAGAGCGAACTGGAACCCTTCTGCATCCTCCTCGTATGTCACTGAAAGACGAATTAGAATATTCCTTTCCCTCGCCCAACAATTTTCACCCAGCAAATTACTCACCAGCTGTCCGCTTCCCTAGTTTGTTTGTGTTCTCCAGATCTTGTTTACTTGCGCTGAGTCGCGTAGTCCTCCGTTCCTTGGCTTTTCCAGTCCCAGCGGACGCAGCTGCAGAGCGCGACTGTGTCTTCGGAGCGGCCATTGCAATCGTCCCCAGCGGTTCGCGACGCTTTGTCTTGGTCGTTGTGGTCGCCAGGACCGCGACTGTCATGTCAGGAGGTGTCCACGCGGGGTTATTGTGGTCGGAAATAAACGTAGGGGCGGCGAAGCGAGCACCCCCGTTCCGGTGTCAACTACTCGCTTCGCGGTGTCCTGTTCTCCGGTCAAATACCCCTGGTGGAAGAGGCTTCCTGGAGAAACAACAAGTGCGACTCCCGCGTGCGTATGGATACCGGACTCGAGTAATCCCCCCCCTAAACAGCTGATCGAGCTCGACGCGGTGTTGGTGAATCAGACGGTTTGTTGATTAATGTACTTGATGTGTGTATAAGGTAGTGGCACGGTTGAGTTGAGGCCAGTCGGCTCGCGGAATGTTAGGCGCGGGTCGCGTCCCAATTCAGAACTGCAGCTGAAGAGCAGCAGATTAGGCGACTTATTCGATTCAATCGCGAAAAAGACACGCAAGGGAGCGGCGGGTTGGGGGTGAGTGGGTTGGATTCTCGCACGCGGTTGTTTTGGTCGGGCGCGTGGGGACCGCGCTAGTCTGTTTTGGGACTATCGACCGTTATACTTCAACGTTGGTCTTCTACTTTGGCTACTTTGGCTGCTTTGGCTGCTTTTGTATGATTGGAAAATATTGAAGCGCTGTTAATGTATGACTGGCTCTAAAATGCAACTCTCTCTCTCTCATCTCTTCTACCCCCAATTCCTCGCAATGCGCAGATGCTGCTAGATAAACGCTATGATGCTTTAACCAGAATACAAAATAACACCCCGACACCGGTGTTGAAAAACAATATGTTCAGTGAAAAAAAAAAGCGGTGGGAGTTGAGTCCTGTCCACTCCAGAGAAAAAGAAAGACAGATCATTGGGGTCATTGGATCGACTTGAGTAAGGTGGAGGCATTGCTTGCTGGTGCCAGGCTGCCCTCGATGCGCCGCTTGGCTTCTTGCATCTCCTCGACAGTGATATTCTCCGACGTCTTGGGCATGTCAGGTTCATACTGAGGAATGTCCGGGCTGTGGCCGACCGACATGCCAACTCGGATCTAAATGAGAGTATTGTTAGTATGCGATCGATCAAGTATAAAGAATAGTATGCGATCGATCAAGTATAAAGAAGGAAGGTTCGCCTCTTACCAGAGTTTCAAGAGCGCCCTTTGAATTGTCTGCCAGGTCCTTGTCGAAATTGACCCTGCCATCTTCAAAGAGCACTAAAAGGGTGCTACCGCCGAATTTGAAGTAGCCTAATTCCTCGGCCCTTGAAACCTTCTCGCCGGCTTTACGGGTGATGACGGTGCTGCCGACCATCATGGCACCAACGCAGATAACCATAACTCGGCCATGTTCAACAGAGTCGATGGGGACGAGAATGCGGACATTTTCGCCGTAGACGTCCAAAGCGGATCGGATCGCCATGGGATTCACCGTATAGTATTCGCCCTCGATGGTCTTGGGTTCGCCCATGATTCCATCTACGGGGATGTGGAAGCGGTGGTAATCTTGAGGTGCCAGACGGAACACTCCGAGGGCACCGTTTCGGTATCGAGCAGCATCCTCTGGGTAAGCATCGCCCAGCAATCTTTCGATTGAGAACTCACGACCCTTGACCCAGATGCTGGTTGCATCGCTCAAACGGTCAAAGACCACTGAGCGACAGTCGGCGGGAGACACAACGATCTTAGGCTCATCGGGAGCGGAACACGGACGGGCCTCAGGCTTGAGTGCGCGGTAAAAGAATTCGTTGAAACTGCGGAACTTCTCTATAGGCATCAGGACTTCGGACATGTCCAGCTGGTGGAAATTGATAAAGTCCTGGATCTGAGATGCGGAGGCTGGGTCATCGTATTTGCGACCCTGCTTGACACTCAAAGAGCGCAGCACACGGCGGACTAGTAAATTTCGTTAGCAAATGTATCTTCTCGTTAGATAGGTATTCGATCCCAATGGTTGCATACTTCGCTTCTTTTCCATATCACGGCTTTTAATGCCCTTGTATAGCAGCCGGATTCCAAGTCGCACATAGACACTCATGCGTTCCTCGTTGATCTGACCCGTGATGCGATCTTGTACAAGGATATTGGCCGAGTTGGCTCCGAGTTTGTATCCGCCGTATGAAATCTTAGTGATGACTTTGGAGTACCACTTGCGCTGTGCTTGGCTGGAAGTCACAAAGCCACCCATAACTAAGTTGTCAACCTGGCGCCAATCCTGACTTGCGCACGTGGCAATGTGCGTGATGATATCCGCATCAGAACGTTTCGCAAGACGTGGCTGGTGGCAAAGCGGACACTCGCGAATTTCGACGACGTGCTCCTCGTCCCTCTCGTCTGCGAGGTCATCCGGCTGGAGGTACTCATCAGAAGAGCTAGATTGCTCTTCGCTAGACAAGGTTGGAACAGTCGTTTTCTGCGGATCGGTATTGGAAGCAGCAGCGGTGCTGGTTTCCAAAGTGTGCTCGTCGCTGCTAGATTGCTCACTATCTTGACTTCCAGCATTTGACAGAGGACCCGAAGGTGCTCTGGGAGAAGCCATTGAGTTTCTCTTCTGTAGGGTTTGGAGCGTATCCTCGAGACAAATCACAGCCTGGTCAAATGTCAGATCATCGGTTTCATTAGACTCATTCTCTGCACTGAAACGTTCGAAGAAGCTGTCAATTGTCGACTCCTTTAGCGTCGAACCGAGAGTATCAAGCATTGTCGTCATCTCCACCTTGTCAATGCGACCACTATCGTCGGCGTCATATTGCTTAAGCATCAACCTCCAGAACTGCTGTCGAAGAGCACTGTACGGCAGGTACTTCGCCTTGACGTGTATCTCGGGCGAGTGCTTGTCTTCCCACCGTTCTCTGTTCTTGAGGATAAGTGGAATAGTATAAGGTCTGAAGCCGTCCTGGTCAGGTGGCGGAACTGAATCGCCATCGTAGATGTTCAGCGTGGAGGCCAGCTGCACTGAGCTAGCACTATCCGTCTCTGAAATCCCTTCTTCTGGGAGGGAAGACGGTGCAAGCAGAGTCGGCCCTGGAGCTTCGAGCATTGACTGGCTTGAGACTGAAGTGGCGGATTGACGCGTTTTTAATATAGGCCGAGCCATTTTGGACAGACTTGATGAAGAGTGCGAGGGGCTGATTCCGGATCGCGAGGGACTAACCCCGGATGGCGAGGGACTAACCCCAGATCGCGTACCAGACTTGGCAGCTGTAGTGGAATCAGCTTCATCCACTTCCTCTACAAACTGATATAACCCCGTCTCAGGATCTGCTTCTGGGCCGGTCTGAACGAGATTCTGCAGAGGGAAACCCGCAGAGGCAACGAAGTCATTTCCCGAGAACTTGTCTCGATCTATCACATTGAAGCTGATAGTATAAGACTGTTCGTGCCGCATTACCTGGAACACCATTTTCTCATGATACACCGGGTTCAGGTTATGGCGGATGACAGGGGTTCTCAAGGTCTTCCTTCCGAGAGAGGTCACGACAAAAGGATCCATATCGAACGATGTCCGCGTTACTACAACATCAATTAACATTTCACGGTTTGCATGCAGGAAGGTAATCCATACCATTTCGTTCAGGGGGCAGATCGGTCACTCGAACAATTTCCATGAAAACGATACCCTGTACTCCAGTCCCCGAGCCTGAGAATTGGTAGGCACGAGCTGCCAGGGACTTGCGTCTCAATCGAGCCAGCCGAAGTCGCCGACGACGCTTTTCCCCCACTTCTGGACCGCCCGCCTGGTCATCGGCCTCGTCAGAGGTCTCATCGTCCCGTTCCAAGTCATCAAAATCGGCAGGAGGAATCTGAGCGTTCTGGTCATCCTCATCACCTGAGTATACCAATTTCTTGAACTTGCCGAATATGTCCGGCGGCGTGGCAGCGGGGTTCGCAGAATCGGCGAGTGAGAACTGCAGTAGGATCTCGCCCGACACAGTGCTGTCCTTCCTTTTGGACGTCTTCCGCTTGGAATTCAGAGTGTACCATTTGGGCTATGGATGAAGAAAAAGTCAGCATTGGCCCCCAATTGTCCGAGCAACGTGTCCCTTCACCCACCGGTTGGTTCACCTCGCCATCGGCGAAGATGTCCTCCAATGCAATGTCAAACTCGCCCAGGTAATCCTTGCCAAATCGATCATGATCCCAGCATATAGCTTCCAACAGCGGTACGCCCATCACGGGCATGTCGAACGAGACGTTCCATTCCGGGTTCAGGGTCTTGAATATGGTCGGTGTTGACTGCCTCGCATCTCCTAACGTAACCACCAAATACTGTACAACATGTAAGCGGTCTCGGTTCGAATTGTCTTTGTTGGAAGGGTGCTCACTGGGTCGCTCGTGCCACCTCTATCTTTGGCTGCGAGGTTGCGTCCCTAATGAAACCATTGAAATCAGCCAGGAGCCCATGAGAACACAAAAAGGTCACACAATCCCTCAGTACTTACCCGGATTACTGAAACCTTGAGTATCAGGTGTTTGGTTTCCGTCGATCGCAATGGACTGGCGCTTCTGCTCTGTCCGGGAGTTGACGACGCGCTCCTCGCGGAAAGGTGCGAGCTCAACCGTTGGGGTAGTGCCAACCGGACCATTGCGGATGTACACAAAATGAGAAGAAAGACAAGAACAAGGAAATAACGAAGGGAAAAAAAGTGTTGGGCGGGTGGCTTGGCCCCTGGTCAACACAATTGACGTTTACGAGACCCCAGAGTAGTTGATCGACGATCCGTTGGTTGTGATCCGGGTCGATCAGCCAAGAAACGGATTTACCCACTGTAATTTCCAAGCTCTTTTGGTTAATTTCAAAACACAGGGATTGGTTCAGAGGGTTGAAGGGTAGATCATCAGAATCTTAAGGAATGTAGAGGAACTTGAGGGGAAAAGTGGGAGAAATACCTACGAATTGGGGATATCAAAAGCTCCACACCGCAAGTTATTCGGGAAAAATAGAAAAATGGATGCCTATTGTGTACATATGTACTTGGCGATGCCCTGAACATATGCCCAGGTGTATCTCTTTGATTTAAAGGGCTATTTATGCAATGTACGGCCCTGCACGATATGCAGTACCCCGCATCCTTTACCTAGGTATACAAATGCTGAGATGTATATTGTAGCCGTGTTATTCTGGAAAATTATAGAGCTACCTAGGTAGGCTTGTAGAAAAGGGACAAATTAAAAGTCAGTCTTGTCGTCGGTCTGTTCGCCCCCAAACCTCGTCGGCGTTAGCTTTGCCCTTAGTTTCCGGCACATAACGATAGATGAAGGCACCAAGTAACCCAGCCATAGCTGCAAAGACCCAGTATACCTGTCCACGACTACCGAGAGCATCATCAAGCACGGGGAAGAATTGTGCCACCACAAAGGTTGCAATCCAGTTGGCACCCAGCGCCCAGCTCTGCGCTGCGCCGACAGCCTCGGGCCCAACAAGCTCGGAGGCCAGGATAAAGGGGACCGGGCCCAGTCCGATCGCAAAAGATGCCACAAAAAGTAAGGCAGCAATCGCCGTCGGAATCTTAGCATTCATATGAATACTTATCGCGAGGAGTACAGAACTGCAGCCCATACCGCAGATGCTCAGCATCAGGCACAACTTTCGGCCAATGCGATCGGGCAGTGGGGAGCACGCCAGCGTGATCACAAGATTAACTGCAGATATCATTATCGTGAGTAGCGCAGCGGTCGTTGGTAATATGCTTTGTAGTAAGGACACGCTGTACATAACAATGCTGTTCATCCCAGTGAGTTGCTGGGCGACCATCACGCCAACCACAGCAATAATAGCTGGGCGGTAGTAGGGATCTTTCACAACCTGCAAAAACGTGACTATAGGCTTCTTAGGCGTCCCCTCACCGGGTGGAGAGAGCAAGGATTCTTGCTCGCCCGATGCAGGCGCATCTGAGGTCTTCCAGCCCGCAACCTCCGGCTCAATATCGGCATCTCTACCACGGATCCGCTGCAGGACTCGGCGTGCCTGACTGATCTTCTGGTGTTCTGCGAGCCACGAAGGACTTTCTGGTACCAAGAACAGCCCCAAAAGCTCTAGAGCACCGATGATTCCGGCCACAGCCAGTATGAGTCTCCAGAGTCTTGCTTCACTCCAGAAGTATCCCAGGGATTGTGTCAACAGAATACCGACATTGGTCATAATCTGGGTGAAGGCACCGAAGAGGCCTCGGGCACTGGGAGGAGCGACCTCTGAAATGTAGATAGGCCCAACCACAATTGCAGCACCAGAGCCAATTCCAGAGAGGAATCTTCCAAAACTCAAGAGGGAAATCGCTGGCGCAAGTGTCTCCGCCACCGGACCCAGAATAAAGAACACCGTGGTCATTCGTAACGCAAGCAGACGTCCGTATCTGGTCGCGATGGGCCCTGCCAGTAGGGCCCCAAGTAAACCACCGAGCGTGTAGATCGAAGAGACGAGGCCGAATTGGGATGGCGTCATAGGGAAACATTGTGGTAGACCATGGAAAGTGATGCCAGAAGAATGAATTCCTTGACGTTCGCATGTTATCACGGATTTTGGGGCGTTGAGCTCTGCCTGTATAATTCATGCATCAGTAATGTTAAGTATACTACGTAGATGGAGGGGGTGATATCGTACCAGATGAAAGCCAAATTGAAGCGGACCAAGCGTGACAACAAACACGAGATATATCAAGTACGGTGTAACCCGCGACCGGGTTGATGCACCCAAAACCATCGTTGAGACAAATTCTAGGATCGACGACCCTGGGACTGAAGGTACGTTAGGAGGGCCTCCGGCTTATGACGTTTGCCGATCGTAGAGATAAGATGATATGAGGTCAAGTTGGTCAGACGAGAAAGGTCTGCCTAGGTCAAATTTCACATTGGATCACATAGAGTCCTTCGCAATTTAGATGATTTAGATGACTTGAAGCAGTTGAGTTGAAGAGTTGAAGCTACAAGAAGTTGAAGCTCCAAGGTGAAGCGATGGATCCGACATGTGATCTGACTAAGCGTCGACTCGGCTGAACTCATGCAGTTCGCATACAATTCAAACAATACCCTTAGAACCTTGGAATATCTCTTCAAATCCTTTCTTATATTCAAAGAACTGGTAATCGTGGAGAAAGGTATCCACCAATGGAGTGACAACATCACCGGCCCATTCAGATCCACAAATGAGTCTGACAAACCCGCCCTCTTCCTCCGGCTCTCTTTCGCGAACCAGAGTCGGTAACTTGAAACGGAGTCTCCAGGCTACTGTCGATGGTAATTATATATATTCCTTGTGATTACTCGTTTGGTGTAACGGCTTTGTTTCTATTCCATCATGTTTGGAAAGGGTTTCCCTTTCATGAATTCTGGAGGATTCTATTCTCGTGGTAACTCTTTCCCTTTGATTCTTGTTGATCTTGTCTCTGTGCGAATTTGCAAAGTGGAATTCTCGCGAACGCATTCGATTTTTAATCCGGCAATCCGAATATGCTAACCGAGGGTTTATACAGATGCTATTGAATCAAGAAGACCCGGCGGGTATACCAGCAAAGTCCGGGTTCGAGATCGGTATAACATAGTAGGCTTCATCAGCAGTGGTACGTATGGCCGGGTGTACAAGGCTGTTGGCAAAAATGGCAAGAAAGGGGAGTTTGCAATCAAAAAGTAAAAGCCCTCCAGCGTTTGATTTCTGTTATATTCATTCTAACATCCATCCAGATTTAAACCCGACAAGGAAGGCGAAACCATCCAATACACGGGTCTGTCGCAGTCAGCTATCCGTGAAATGGCACTGTGCACTGAGCTCTCACATGCCAATGTTGTCCAACTAGAAGAGATCATTCTGGAAGACAAATGCATCTTCATGGTATTTGAATATACAGAGCATGATTTGCTGCAAATCATTCATCATCACACTCAGCCTCAGCGGCATGCTATTCCAGCGCCCATGGTCCGGTCTATCATGTTCCAGTTGTTGAATGGACTGCTCTATCTCCATACCAACTGGGTCCTGCATCGTGATCTGAAACCAGCCAATATCCTCGTCACCTCAAGCGGTGCTATTCGCATCGGCGACTTGGGGTTAGCACGTCTGTTCTACAAGCCACTCAACTCCCTGTTCTCGGGCGACAAAGTCGTCGTCACAATCTGGTATCGTGCACCCGAGCTGCTCATGGGAAGCCGGCACTATACCCCTGCCGTTGATATGTGGGCAATAGGATGTATCTTCGCCGAACTACTCTCGCTACGACCAATATTCAAAGGCGAAGAAGCCAAAATGGACAGCAAGAAAACAGTCCCGTTCCAACGGAACCAAATGATGAAGATTGTCGAAATCCTCGGTCTTCCCCGCAAAGAGTCCTGGCCGGGTCTAGCCTCCATGCCCGAATATTCCCAACTGCAGTCACTGGTGCTCCACCGTCAACCTTCACATTTCCATCGTGGCTCTAATCTTGAAGGCTGGTACCAGAGCTGTTTGAAAAACGGTGGATACTCGTCCACCTCCAGTGCCGGTACTCCCGGTGCAGATGGATTCGATCTTCTATCGCGTATGCTCGAATATGACCCTAGCAAGCGGATGACCGCCGAGCAAGCGCTTGAGCACCCGTATTTTACCAATGGCGGCCCTATCAGTGGCAACTGCTTCGAGGGTATCGAGGGCAAATACCCACACCGTCGGGTCACGCAAGATGATAATGATATTCGCACTGGCAGTCTTCCTGGCACCAAACGGAGCGGACTGCCAGACGATTCGTTGATGAGGGCTTCGAAGCGCCTCAAGGAGTAATCTTCATTTGCTTGCTGCATATCTGTGTTGATCATATTTTGCGGCTCGTGGACAGGCTGGCCATGATATCCACTCACATAATACATTTAATTGGGTGTTAGCGTTACAATAACTAGCGAAATCGCATCATGATGATTTACGCGACATTTACTTGGCCATTCAACCCCGGGGCTATGACCACTATGTATTTTGTATTATGAACGGTGATTGATGCCCACTTGAAGGGGTCATTCAAGCTCTGCTAGATAGTAATCATTCCGATTGCATGGCATGGGCCATTCGTAACCATATTTCCCATAATTGCCCATATCCCCAACCCATTCCCGAAAATCGTACATGTTGAACCATCCCCGAAGACCCCCAGATAGTACCCGATGATAACGCCGAAAAGATGAAAAGGATTGCATAAAAAGATAATCAGTACCCTGAGACCAAAGCGAAGAGTCAGTGATCACTGTCAGAGAATCAGACAAGGGGTTGATACATGTAGTCACTTACCGTTCTGTTCGTGTCGCTTGTCTCCGCCGGTATCATCCTTGTCGTCACCAACCACAGTAGAAGCATGGTTAGCGGCATCTTTGATGCCCTGCTCATCACCACGCAGCGCTTCAAAGTAGCCCTTGATATCTTCCGCACTGACAGCCTGTCCACTCTCAGCGAAGGGCTGCAGGAACACCTTGAGTTTGTCACGCAGATGGTTGTATGCCATTGCGCCCTCAATGGCGCGCACCCGATCCATGTTGTTTAATGCTGCCTCACCACGATCATAAATGCTGCCTGTACCGACGCTTGCGGCACCATCAGCCTGGCCGTCGTCGGACATGGGAGGCTCGTAGGTATCTTCTTCTTCGCGAAGCTGGGGGTGGGGAACAAGCTTCGGGAAGCATTCTGCGCAGCGACACAGCTGACCATGGAAATCCTCCAAAGCAAAAAGAGAGAATGATTCCATTGGAGGAGACTTGGGGAGCTCGGTGTGCTTGGGGGCCAATGGCTTTGTAGGAGTGTCGCTTTCTTCCTTAGCAGACTCCTCTTCCTTCATGACCTTTGATGGCTGTTCCTTAGCAGGGGCTTCTTCTTCTTCTTCTTTAGTCCGCTTGGTGACAGGCTCTCCTTCAGTGGGCCCCTCGTCATCTGCCTTGCGCTTTTTTGTCTGTTCGGCCTTCTCCTGATCCTTGTGTTCGGTCTCCTTGGGCTCAGTAGCTGGTACGGAGATGTCCTCGGTCACATTTGGCTCAGTCACGTTTGAGGCTTTCTTGAGTCCACCTTCCCGGAAAACTGGTGGCAAGAATCCAGGAGTGCCTGCATAAGCCTTGATCCAGGGGTTAGAGTCGATGCATTTGAAGCAGATCAGATGATCGAAATCATCCTCTGCGGGAAACCCAGGTGGGAGCATATCTTCGTCGGCCTCGGCTGAAGTTTCATTGGCGGCATCACCACCGCCGATCCCATTGACCTTGGGGCCAGCCTTATTCCAATCGCGCGACAAGCCGATGAGACACTCCGGGTGCCACCAGTCCTCACCACAGCCTCCAGTCTCGACGCTACCAAGCCCCAAGCACTGGAACATTGTCCCCTTTTCTGAATATGCATCGTACTGTTCGCCGCAGCCACAGAACTGATTGCGGAAGTTATGGTTGTATCTGTTGCCAGCTGCAGCCTCTTGGGAGTGCACACCCTTCTTGCCGGTTGCGGGATCTTCACGAAGCGTGCAGCAAGAAGACGATGGGAAACGGGTGGTTCCACAATCACAGACAAAGTTGCGTTTGTTGAAGAGCTCAACTAGAGTATGCTCGCCGTGACAAGCGATCGAGCACGAGTAGCAGACGGCAGCGGCATTGTAGGATTCGTTGGAGTCGGTAGGAGGAGGATTGCAGGTTAGGCATGCAAAGAGGACTTGTCGCAATGGTCCGAGGTCATATGTGCAAGAGTCAAAAGCCTAAAGCCAATAGGTCAGCTGTGGAACAAGTCGCGCGCCACCTGCTTGTCGAGACACTCACATAAGGAAGAGCCTCGCGCGCATCTGCCTCTAGTTGGAGCTGTGACTCAATAAACCTGAAGCCAGTTAGTAAAGTTACTTTCTAATGTGGGGGGAAGTGTTGTGGTTGGGGGAATGCGTCGTACTCTTTCGCGGTCTGGGAGTTCTGGGAGCCCATGCTCTCACTACGAGCATCTTCGATGATTTGGGCGACAGGGGAGTGCGGGGCCTCCATTGTTGGGGGATCTATCTGCGTCCCTATTTTGGCAACTGGCAAATAACGAACGGCCCAAAAGTAATGGATGCCGAGGCAATGTGTTGGATAACGACGCGACGAGATGGAATCGCGACATAACCTAAAGTTTCTGCCGGCAGATACCAACGACCGCAGGGCGGTCTAGATACATGATATCTTCCCATATCACCGCATTTCCAATTTCAGAATACCTACCTAGGTACCTAGGTAGGTATCCTCCATCAATTAGTAATGAATTTAAGCTTAATGTGCAATCATTATCACGGTAAAGTGAGACCAAAGGGAAATTGTTATATAGCAGCCGAGCCACCTTATCCATACAGCTTGGAAATTGCCTGCCCTCAGTACCTTAGGTACACCGCCCACTGGCTTACGCTGACCACATGCTCTTTACCTTATGGGTCTTCCTTCTATACTGGACCCTGTATTCTGTCTTCTTCTGCGTATGGTGACAAACCCAATCTCTATAATCGATTGGGCTCACCATACTTCAGGTGCAAGTCTATGCAACTAAAAAGCTCTGTTTGTCTCTAGATTCTCAAGAATCCGGGGTGGATTTGATCATTGTACCAATGCCCTTGGAATACCAATCCGCGCGCCTTGTGGCTATCTCGCAGATCGTTATATCGGCCCGTTCAATTTACTGATTTCTTTGGTAACACTGCGCGACATTCTAATGTTCTGCTGGGTTGCTGTTCATACTGTGTCTAGACTATATATCTCTGCTGTGTTTTATGGACTAGCATCGGCGGCGGCTATAGCCTTGTTCGCTGGCACTATTTCATCACTAACCAAAGACCTGAACAAGGTTGGCACACGAGTCGGAATGTCGCTCTCCATGATAACCTTGGAAGTTTCGGCTCCTGACCGGCCTATCCGTGGGGCGTTGATAGCACGCGTTAATGTCGGGGCTACAAGTCCGCAAACGATGAACCTTATATGACAGGAGGGACGTCTAAAAGGAACTAACAAACATCAAGAAAGACTACTAGAAAGACTATTAAAAAGACTACTCAACCTTGGAAGACTACTATGAACTGGCTTGCTCGAAACAATCGTCGCATCGATTTTACAAAGTACCCGGAGAAATCAAGGGAGAAGTGGCTTTCCATGATTCAGAAGTTGCATGAACTGGAAATTACTGTTCGCCCCCTGCTGGAGTCCACGATGAAGAAAGAGGACTATGCTCTTATTCGGAACTAGTTAGGTTTGTGATGGTCCGACAATCGCGGACGATATGTTCAGCAATGGCTAGATATTTTTCCTCTGTTGAGCTCCAATCCCATGTTTTCATATTCCGAACTGCTTCTTCTACCCTTTCCTGGAAATCGTCTTCGCTTTCATCATCGTCGGTTTCGCCCATCTTAGTATTCAGGGGTGTGTCCCGCAAAATGTAAGAGGACACAAAGCTCACAAGATCATCGTGCACATTGAGTCTGCTGCTGTCATCACTAGGGCGGCTGAGGAGATGGCGTATCAATGACAGCATGTACATTCGAGGCTTAGGTGTCAAGGTCCTCAGCGTGTGGTCAAAAGTAGATGTGACTTCTTCGGTGTCCTGGAGAGTCAGACTGACAAACGACAACGGGTAGAGAAGTATTCGGAGTGAACCAGCTGGATCTATATTATGAACAAATCCAGCTCGCTCCCATTGCCCATATCTCTCAGTGGGCTCCGCAGATGGGGGAACACAAGGCATTCCACATTTCGATAGGGTCTGAGATGAAAGTGGTAGCAATGCATCGGGCACCGCCCATTCAACAAACTAGGATCATCAAGTCAGTAGAGCCCCATAACTAAATTTCTGGATACTAGGGTGTTCCATTTGTACTAGAAGGACCGCAGGGTATCCACATCTCCACTGTATCTGCGACCCCGACCCCACAAGAGGAATGTTCTTATCAAGTAGAGCTTTTGCTGCTAACTCGGTGACAACCTTAGCATGGGGTTGTCGCTCCGGTGTTTTTTTCCAGGGGTAATGGGTCCATATTTTGGTCAACAATATTTAGCGTAAACAGAAGGATATTGTAAGTAGTGGATGAACCTTGGAAGAGTGGATGAAGGATTGACAGGTCATTAGTAAGTCACTTGAGGACCCGTGGACCTTTTACTTTTCCCATTGATCTTGTCCTTAAATGCTTATCCTTGTAAAACATTCACCCCAACGATCGACTGGCCAAGTGGTTAAGGCGTCTGTCTTACATTTCATATGTTGGAGATTCACAGAAGGTCGCAGGTTCGATCCCTGCGTCGATCATTGACTTTTTGCAACTTCAATCTCTGCTGTAGTCGTGTATGGGATGGTTGTTTTTTTTTTTCTTTTTGCTTTCACTATATTTTAATCACATTAAGTAGGGTGTGATATAGAAAAGGAAACAGGAAGGTGCCAGTTGTGTGAATATAGGGAGTGGAAGACCCACCTTCCCAATCGGGGCTTAATTGAAACGCGTCGCGTCCAACACGCGACTCGCTGCACAACTCGACTTTGCCGCCCCTTCTCCCTCCCTTCATTCTATCAACCACGCTACCACACATTCGAGAAAAAAAGGCCCGAAATATACACACCACTTATTCGTACTCATAATTTCCTGGCCATTGCTCACTCTTTCCTTTGAGATTTGCTAGTTGAAACACAACACCCACACAATGGAGTGAGTGTGCCTCCTGAATTTTCTGCGTTCAAAAGCTAATGCGTTACAGTCCGCTCCGAGCCAGCGACTCGGCCGCAAACCGTGGCCGGGGGGCCAACTCTCGTAAGAGAGACAGAGAGGATGAAATGTCATCCCCGGCGCCATTGCCTCCTTCCAGTCGTATGTGTGCTTCTTTGTCCGGGCTGCGTCAATTTGAGACTGACAATGTTCATGTGCAGCCACCGCTTTGGGCTCGTCCCCCCCCCGATCCCCTTTGATATGGGAGATGAAGATGAGGATGAAGATAGAGGCCTTGTGCAAGATATTGATGATATTGATGAATTGGCTGAAGACGAGGACGGCATTGACCTGTTCGGTGACAACTTTGAGCGGGATTATCGCGATGCGGCGCAAGATCGCTATGAAAATGAAGGATACATCGATGATGATGAAGACCATGATGAGATCGATGCCGCAACTCGTCGGCAGCTGGATGCTCGCCTGAACCAGAGAGATCGTGAACTGGCACGTCGGCGCCGCATGCCTGCCGCCTTTTTACAAGATGATGACGATATGGAATTGGACCTCGCACGCCAACCCCGACGACGCAGACACCATTATGACGAGGACCGTGAAGATATCGACATGGTCGATGAGGGCATGGAAGAGCTGTCATTGGAGGAACTGGCAGATGTCAAGGCAGCCAACATTACGGACTGGGTGACCCAGCCCCAGGTCCTTCGCTCCATCTACCGCGAATTCAAGGCCTTCCTGACAGAGTTCATCGACCCCACCGGCCAGTCTGTTTACGGTAACCGAATCAAGACACTGGGTGAGGTGAACTCTGCCTCACTCGAAGTGTCCTACGCCCATCTCAGCGAGACCAAGGCAGCTCTGTCATATTTCCTCGCGAACGAACCCACCGAAGTCCTGAAGGTATTTGACCAGGTTGCACTCGACGTTACTCTATTCCACTACCCACAGTATCACGATATTCACAACGAGATCCACGTCCGCATAACCGATGTGCCAATCATTTACACCCTGCGCCAGCTGCGCCAGTCGCATCTAAACTGCCTGATTCGTGTCGGTGGTGTTGTTACCCGCCGGACTGGTGTCTTCCCGCAGCTGAAGTATGTCATGTTCCTCTGCCAGAAGTGTGGTATCACCTTGGGTCCATTCCAGCAAGAAGCTAGTGCAGAGGTGAAGATCTCGTTCTGTCAGAACTGCCAGTCGCGTGGTCCCTTCACTGTCAATTCCGAGAAAACAGTCTACCGCAACTACCAGAAGTTGACTTTGCAGGAGTCCCCCGGGTCGGTTCCCGCAGGTCGTCTGCCGCGGCAGCGTGAGGTCGTCTTGCTTGCCGATCTGATCGACAGTGCCAAACCCGGTGATGAGATTGAGATCACCGGCGTCTACCGCAACAGCTACGATGCCCAACTGAACAACAAAAATGGCTTCCCTGTCTTCGCCACTGTAATTGAGGCCAACCATGTGGTCAAGGCACATGACCAGCTGGCTGGTTTTAACCTGACAGAAGAGGATGAGCGCGAAATCCGGGCCCTCTCCCGTGACCCCGATATTGTGGACAAGATTGTTCGCTCTATGGCACCCAGTATTTACGGCCACCAAGACGTCAAGACTGCTGTTGCGCTTTCGCTCTTTGGTGGTGTTAGCAAGCAGGCCCAGGGCAAGATGAACATTCGTGGTGATATCAACGTCCTTCTTCTGGGTGACCCCGGTACCGCCAAGTCTCAGGTGCTCAAGTTCGTTGAGAAGACCGCCCACCGCGCCGTGTTTGCCACCGGTCAGGGTGCTAGTGCCGTCGGTCTCACGGCCAGTGTTCGCCGCGATCCCCTCACCAGCGAATGGACATTGGAAGGTGGTGCGCTTGTGTTGGCTGATCGCGGTACTTGTCTTATTGATGAGTTTGACAAAATGAACGACCAAGATCGGACATCTATTCACGAAGCCATGGAACAGCAAACCATTTCCATTTCCAAGGCCGGTATTGTAACAACATTGCAGGCTCGCTGTGCTGTCGTGTCGGCCGCTAACCCTAAGGGTGGTCGGTACAACAGCTCAATTCCCTTCTCGGAGAATGTCGACTTGACGGACCCTATCCTGTCTCGTTTCGATATTCTCTGTGTGGTGCGTGACCTGGTTGATCCTGCCGAAGATGAGCGCTTGGCCAATTTCGTGATTGAGTCACACCACCGTTCCAACCCGGCCCGTCCCCTCCGGAATGAGAAGGGCGACTTGGTTGATACTAACGGCCATCTCATTGACAACGAGGGTTACCGCATCAACAGAGATGGCCAGAGACTTCCTCCATCACAGGAGGAGATCGCCAAACGCGAGGCAGAGAAGCAAAAAGCCGAAGAGGAGAAGGAGGGTGAGATCCCGCAGGAGCTCCTGCGGAAGTACATTATGTATGCACGAGAGCGTTGCCACCCCAAGCTTTATCAGATCGATCAGGATAAGGTTGCCCGTCTCTTCGCAGACATGCGCCGCGAGTCCCTTGCTACTGGAGCGTACCCCATCACAGTAAGTTATATCTCTCCACTTTCCCTACATTGACCATTTCCTTACTCCATATTTCCAGGTTCGTCACCTTGAAGCCATCATGCGTATCGCCGAAGCTTTCTGCAAGATGCGCCTGTCAGAGTACTGCTCGTCGCTGGACATTGACCGTGCCATCGCTGTTACTGTGGATTCGTTCATCGGCAGCCAAAAGGTCAGCTGTAAGAAGGCACTTTCGCGTGCATTTGCCAAGTATGTCACTTTCAATCCTTGAACCCAGTTGGATCTTATACTAATATCTACCTCTCAGATATACACTCTCCAGACCCAAGCCCCAATCTAAGCGCCGTGCAGGCATCCCGGTCTCGAACCCTCACCTGCCGCGGGCTCAGTCCACCGCTCATTGAACAACCTTCTAAAAGGCAGGTTGGGGGTACCCCAGTTGCATGGTTTCTTTTGTGTCTTATACCATCTTGTTTGCATTTTATGTGTGGCGTTTATGATAGGTGTTCCGTTCTCGAATTGGGCCATGATACGGTAATGAATGGAAAACCAATGAATGATATCTCGTGTTTGCATATTTGAGGTCGACTTGGATTGTAAGGTAGCAGGCGGCACTGTCCCGCATCAGCTCTCCGTAGTTGAAAGCACACGCTGGGTTGAAGTTGCTTGTCACCACTCTGTAAGATGGCATTGCAAATGGTGACGATTCTTATCTCGACAAGCCTATAGATGTCTGATGCGTTATAACGCCCAAAATTACTTTATGACAAATATATAAACTCCTATCTCGTAGACTATATAAAACAGGGCTCTCCGTCCACATCCGGGTATATCTTAGGATTGCACTGAACCCCTGCAGGTGTGACACATAGAAGTGCAACATGATGTGCCGATACCCGTCAGGGTGGTTCTTACCTAGGTACATAGGTTTAGATCTGACCTGGCCACGGTCACCTTTACGATATCTCAATGAGGTACCTAGGTAGGGTTTGAATAGTCTACTTCCCCAACCCGAACAATACATGTAATATCTAGCTACATCTGTCAATACAAGTTCAATGATATGCTTTGTTCAAATTGAGATTGCTTTCCAAGCCGTGGAATGTTCGTTATTTACCGAGTAGGAGTATCAAGTAGTTCCCGAGGTCTCCGTATACTAACTACATGCAGATGCCAGACTGTATGGAGATGTTTGCATTATATTCGAAATTCGAGGTGTCATATGCATATGCAGATGGAGCAATCATTTGAATTAACCATACATATACCCACTTGATCACTATTCCATTGTGTGGATATCCATGACTGGAACTCAAGCTGTGTCCTTCTCCCACGGCAGATGGGCCCGGGGTCTCCGTGGATCGTGTAAGATCTGGAGATGCCGAGAAATAGAAGATCTTGTATGTTGTGTACACATTCCAGTAGAAGAATGACATCAATAGAGAATGCCAACGTCATTCCGGGCTATTTTTGGTAACCGAGGAAACTCCCTTTGTGTTTGATTATCTGGGACGTCTCTATATGTCTCTATATGTCTCTAGATGTCTCTAGATTATCCTAGATGCTCATTCGAAGTCATATATACCTACATGGAGGTAGAAATTGGTACCTTCTATCACGACATGTCAAAAGTGGATCGAGTTCAATGTCGGCATTGGCCCCCCCTGCTAAGGTGAGGCTAGATATTAAAGCTAGTCTGGGGATTCTTCAGGGAAAAAAAAAGTTCGATCAGCCATAACAGCATAGGATAAACAGCACATGTAAAATTAAAAAGACAAGAGGAAGATCGGCAGGGACAGTAAAAGGAACACTTCCCCCGTCAAGGAGATGATCGCTGGGCATTTTACGTATGCTCGCCTCTCCCGTGTTCCCTCCCCTTCCCCCCCCTCCTTGGATCTTCCTCAACTTCTTTCTTTTCTTTCTATCTTGATTTTTTTTCCTTGTTATACCTTTGATTATTGACCTTGAACTGTGATCGTCTATACTGTTTTACCCCTGATTATCACTGTTTCAGCAATACCTCCTGCCACTTTCTTCCGCATTCGTGCGACACCTAACGCGGCATCTCATTGAACGCAAACAGCCTCTCCACTCACACCGTGTTTCAGAGGTGAAATATCTATCACAATGAATGCCCCTCCAGCGCTTGGATATGCGCCTGGCGTCTCGCTGGCCCCGCAAGGTACGTAACCTGAAGCACCTCCCCTGATGACGGGATATCATGCGTTACCCGTGGACCGCTGGGGATAGTTTGAACCCCCTGTTCACTTAAAATGACACATTCCCTTGTCCGGTCCAAAAGTCTACCTTCTTTACAGACCAGTGGCTGATCTAAAGCATCTCTGCGAGCAACAGACCACCAACCCTCTCCAACAGCGGCCAGTTTTGGCTCCAATAACCCCTTCCGAAACCGCGCTCTTTCGCCCTCAGTTGCTGGATCTGTTTCATCAAACAACCGTCCGGAACGCCCACGCTCTACAAACCCCTTCTTGGATGACACAGAGGCGATTTCTCCGCAGTCAGCCCCTGGCATGTCGACCGGTGTCAGTATGATCTCTCCTATTGAGAAGAATGATATGTCAAGCAACACTCGGGAACTCTTTGTATGTTTGGGAATATTGAATCTACGTATTCAAACCGGATCTAACATCCCAATAGGAGTCCCTCTCTCTCAAACCTGCCCCGCAGCAGACTCGTCCTTGGCCCGCACCTGATGCCACCCGACGCACTCCCTCGAATCGTAACAGACCCCCAATGGAGCGCCCGGAGCGCCCGCCAGGACGTTCGGCTACGTCGAAAGAGAAAGATCCGCTTGACATATTCGCCGACCCCCCCAACTTCATCCCAAGCCCAGGACAGGGCGCCTCGTCGTCCCCGGCGGAACTCGGAGTCTTCCGTAATGGACCGAGGCTCGAAGTTGTTGGATGTTGATGACGATGAGAGACGTCGGCGCGAACGGCGTCATCGCGAGCGTGAGGGTCGTAGCAAAGATGGCAAATCGCGCTCCAGCCGCAAGGACCGACGACTTGATATCATTGATAAGTTGGATGTTACGAGTATCTACGGTACTGGAAGTAAGTGTCTCGGCTTTTTTTTTCCCTTTCCTTTCCTTTCTTTTGCGAGTATACGATTCATATACTAACCATAATAGTGTTCCACCACGATGGTCCGTTCGATGCCTGCAACCCCCATCGTAATCGCCGCGGCGTGCGCACCGCACCAATGCAAGCATTCCCCAAAGGTTCCACAAACATGGCTCTAGGAGGCGCGGGCCCCAACAATTCTAACATTGATCTCAATCTTTTCCATGGCAGGATGGAGGAAGGTCATAACGACTTCTCCACAGCTGCTCGCAATGCTGAGACGGGCGTCATTGATCCCACTGCCCGAGTGGACCCGATTCATGGACCCCAGAGTATGGGACTGGGAACCAGCACCTTCCTTGATGGAGCTCCCGCTAGTCGATCTGCCATGGCCCGCCGTCAGAGCGAGAATGAAAACAGTCTGGCACCGAATGGTGGTGGTCTTGCTCGAAAGAAGAGTCTGGCCCAGCGACTTCGTGGAAGAGCTGCTGGACCTGGCCGCATTACTTCTCCAACCGACAACCTTCCCCCCGTTGCGCCACAGGTGAGCTCCAGTCAGTCTGGATCCGCTCGGGCCAATGAAAGAAACCCCTACTTCCAAGAAGACGAATATGACGAAGAGTGGGACAAGAAGGGATCGAGTATCGAAGCTCGCCTCGGGGGCGGCCGAGTTCGATCGTCTAGCAGTCCCAAGCAAATGGAGCGCAAGACCACCAACGACCGACCTTACGAAGAGTCGAAGCTTAACCCTGGTGGTGGCGGTGGTGGGTTCTTGAACCGGATGAAGAGTCTGCGCAAACCCAAGCCGGAAAGACGGACCAGTGACTGAGTCACCCTACCAATCACACGTTGAGCTTGTCCTGGAAATATATCGATGTAGCAAGCGGGCCTTTCTCACTCGGGTGCACCTCCGGGATGTCCCAATCCCATGATTCTTTCACCATCTCACCATCTAAATCCTCAACGAGGAAGGATGATTCCACGCGTTAATACCCAGCATCGAGCACCCCCGAACACACGGTGCTCAACCATGGCGTTCATATATTTTGGAATAGAATTCTTCAAACTGCTTCTGATTCCAGACCGCCATGAAACACAATGCCCTGATCTTAAACCTCAAGACCATGGCTATGACGGAGTTTTCCAAGGTTTATTCTCTTCTTGTATCTCAATTTCAGCCTTGCTTTCAGAAACATGTATTTTTTTACCGATTGCTGTTCCCATATCAGTATCTTTGATTAGGATATGAATAATTGAACTAGTTGGTTCCCCACACGGCCCCGGGGGGGTTCATCCCTGACCTCTATCTGTAAGAGCGTATCTCAGGCATGGCATTTGACTACGCCACGCGCTTGTGAGATTCTATAAGTTTCATGGGGCCCATGCGTGATATCACCCTGCCGGCGAATGAGCACTGTACAGCCTATGGCTTAGATATGGGAGTCGATGACCATGCCTTATTGTGGGATTTTATACTCCTACTCCGCACGTTTCATAGCAATGAACGATTTAAATGTGGAGTTTCCTTGTGCGCACTGACCGTCAAGCTAAGCGCCGTGCATATAAGTTTCATGCGATATATAAATGTTGCCTCCTATTCCCTCGATCCTCCATTAGACGACAATGCATTGTCCTCCGTGGATGCCATCTCAAACGAGGTCTCGTTTCTAGCTCTCTAACTGGGGCCCACGAGCATTTGAACTGCTAATTGAAACAGATGATAATGTTGCTGTTTGTATATGCAAATGCACATATTATTTTAGGTCAGTGAGGATCCTCAAGATATTTAAGAAGCAACACTTGCCGTGCAAGTCTGTTTCTATCATTTCCAAGTCTATCCATCATTGACCTCTACATCCTTCCAAAATCGCAGGCATATACCTAGGTATTATCGCCATGGCCGAATCTTCGTTGAAATACCTCAATGTATACATTGCAATGAAGCCTGTCCCGTCAGAACAGACCGCCCGCCCAGCTCTCTTCGTTACTGAGAAGCTCGTTCCTGAGGGGGAATCTGCCAACGGCGATCTCCACTTCTTTTTCGACAATAGCCTGTCCTCCCCCTACTCGGGCGTGCGTCATCGGAGTTCAAAGGAACACTACAAATATTCCGAACTGATCCAGATTGGAAACATCCCTTTGGAGAAATATCATGACAAGTACGATGGTTGGCTGCACGATCTGCCTGAGCGGGACTGGGAAGGCCAACCGAGGCACGGATCTCTCTTGGATGAGTCTTACGTTAGGAAGGTCTTGGACATGTTGAAAAAGAGTCAAATATTGCGGCACATCTGCGGCAAGGGCCGAGCTTGGATTCGTGGTAATTTGGTTGGTTGAACTAGTGAGACTGGTCTGTTGGTTCTGTTGTTTTGTGGTATATAGTCTGTGTTATTGAATCTATTGGTTTTTATAGGCTTACATATTGGCTTCTATAGATAGAGTAATATATTGAGGCCTTAATATTGGCTTGGGGGACTGAAACAAAGACGATTTTCTGATTTCCCTTCAAAAAAAAAAGGTGAAATGGAAATAAGAATATAAAAGAGGCAAGGGTATTTAAGAGTGAGCCTTTCCCTTGTAAATCTGTCTCGATATATCTGCATATGCATGCAACTATGTATGCAACCGTCTACAGGGGCGCTTAAGTCTTAGGCTCACTAGGTAGATGTAGATGCCATCAGATCTCCAGACTACCCTTCCAGCCACGTGTAGAGTGATTGATACTCCATGGGTGCTTAGCGACCTCACATATCACACCCGTTCGTCCAGCTTGCCGCACCACTGCCAATAACTTAAATGGCAGAGTGGCTTAAGCGGTTGAATAGGTGAGACTGATTCGCTGATTTCGTTTCCTTACTATGTATATAGTTTGTTTATGGAATCTATTGGTATTTGTGGGCTACAGGCTAGCTTCTATAGATAGAGCAATATTGAAGTTGTAGTATTGGCTTGGGAGACTGAAACAGACCTCAAACAATGGAAAGGCGCTGTTGTGATTTCTTTGGAAAAGAGAAACAGAAATAGAAACAGCACAAGAAACAAAGGGTATTTAAGAGTGGACGTACACCGTATACATCTGGCTCCATATCATCTCCAAGTCTACTGATCGAGCTCTCTACACTCGAGTTATACAAAAGAAAACCTTGAAAGCGATCCTTCATACCACGAACAGCACCAGCAATACCATGGAGAACACCACCGACGCCATGGCTAATGTCGCTTTGGCGGAGCCCCAAAGACACAAAGTCTACATTGTCAAATACAACCTCGACCGCTCTCGCCCAGAAGGTGACTGGGCCATTTACGTGTAAACCGAAGAACACGCCGGCGACATTCACTTCATTGCCTCTAAAGATGCCGGCGCTCACTTGTGCTACACTCGTAAGAACATCGAGGCTCATGAGGTCAAGGAAAAAGGAGAAGGCCTAGTGCAAATAGGCACTACTACCCTTACCGAGAAGTATCCTGATGGTTGGGACAAGGTGCTGAGGGTAGTCCAGGAGAATCTGAAGTCTGAGACAGCGTCTTTAGCTTTGGTCTCTCGCTGGACTCAGGAGTTCGCTAGGCCGGCGTTGGAGAGGGCTGGGCTCTTGGAGAAGATGAAGTCGAAGGAGATTGAGAAGAACGAGAAGATTGAGGAGAAGAAGAAGGAGGAGTGGAAGGAGAAGTGTAGTGTGAGGATACGGATAAGCGGAGAGGATGAGAAGTAGTTCAGTTAGTCGAAATTCTTATGAGAGCTGAAGTTGAAAATATCTATTGAAAATATCTACCTAGGTACTTTGTGTTTGTGTACTTTTAACATTCATGGACGCTATCCCTTCCCGTAAAACCTCACCTCTGAAGCTCCAGGGCTCTCACCAGCTTCTGCCATTTCACTCCCAGGCTTCTCTACATCATGGAGAATCCAACCCTGACCAACCCGCGCTTTACTCTCGAACTTGAATTTGTCTCATCTCTTGCCAACCCTTACTATCTGTCACACCTGGCAGTCACCTATCCCAATCTCCTGGGTATCTCTCGTGCCGACGATAATGATTCTTCCTCACCAGACGCCCAGGCATTTGCGGCCTACCTAGCCTACCTCTACTCCTACTGGAAGACACCGGAGTACTCTCAGTTCCTCACCCACCCCGGCCCCACACTGCGAGCGCTTCGACTGCTCCAGGAGGACACCTTCCGCCGTGACATTATTCTACCCCAGGTCATTGAAGGTCTGGCAGGGGTCAGTGTCCCTGAACCAGCTCAGACCGAGACCGACACGGCAGGTGAAAAGCAGGAAGATGGTCAAAATCAAAAGACGTGACGGGCTTAAATTCCGGACCTATGCTCGATGCGACCGGGATGTGCTTCTTTCCTGAGTGCAAAACATACGAAGACACGAAGATACAAAAAGATACGAACAAACACACCGCGCCCATGCAGATCTACATTGTACATCAAGTTTATACTCTGGTGGGTTCGTTGGGAACTCGGCTTATGGCAAAGTTGAGCATGGAAGTTGCGTGAATGTGCTTCATGTGCGACCGAGGATTCCCATGCTCCCGAGGCTCCGGAATTGTTGAACCCCCCCCAACGATCCCCCGACTTTTCACTTTTGAAAGGTCCCTCATTGGCTCTGACGACAGTGGCAGAGGATTGCGGGGGAAAGGACCGAGCGATGCTGGGGAAGTTCTCTCCTGTTCTGTTGTATACCTGCGATAAACCTCTTGAAGAGGGTATCGCCACACTCCCCTATACAATGAAGGTGACCAAGGCAATTGCAATTAGCCATATTATCTCAGTTTTGAGCTGATCCTCTAGTATAAAAAAGACATATGAAAGGATAAGCCCTAAAATACCTATATGTATACCTAAGGCCAGGGACGATGATCACCAAGTAGAATATAGAATATGCCCGAAGATCCAGCCCAATCTTGTTTTACTTTTTACTCTTCTTCTACCTCCCATTTTCAATTCCTATTCCTTTTCACTCAGCACATTCAAATGCCTGGAGGATCCAGTGTGCCTTTTCTACAACGGAGCCCCACCCCCTGGTGATCGGCCCTGAACTACTCCGTACTCCGTCCACGGGTCCTCCATACCTCATCAAACCGTTGTCATCCACGTTGCGCCGTTTCGGACATCCGCAACGTCTCTCCCATGGCCTTCCACTAGCCCTTCCTCGAGCACGGCTTGTCTCCAATTTATCTTCCACCTCACTTACTACGAAGTCCGTCGCGCTCTTTCGTAGACCGGAAGCGCATGTGGCAATACAACATACATTTCCAATGGAGTCCGTTCGCCAGTCTTGTCGGCCAAAGCACC
Organism: Penicillium desertorum; assembly: GCA_028827375.1. Taxonomy (NCBI): domain Eukaryota; kingdom Fungi; phylum Ascomycota; class Eurotiomycetes; order Eurotiales; family Aspergillaceae; genus Penicillium; species Penicillium desertorum. The sequence goes on from JAPWDO010000003.1 coordinate 7,922,103, forward strand.
AGGTCTTGACCTTAAAATGTTATCCCAAATACCAGAAGGGGGTGTCGGAGGTCCGGCCGAATCCCAGTGAACTCTCCTATCTGCTGTACTATACGAGCACGCGCCGCAGCAAGCTCACCAAGGTCGGCGGTTTCCTGGAGAAGAGAGTTGCCCGAGATGTCTGGAGACGCAGAATAGGGTGAGCGCAGACCCGGATCGCCCGGATAATTGGACTCGACTAGACGGATAGCTGACCGATCTCACTGCACAGGAATGTTCAGGTGGCGCTGCATATTCTGGCTGCGCTTATCGAAAAAGTTCCTCGCGACCTTCCTATCTACGCCCGATCCGTCATGACAGTAATCGATACCGTTCTGCGATCCAATGACATAAATATGGTGGAGGAATCGATTGTGACCTTCGAAGTGTTCTGCCAGCATCAGGACGTTGCGGCCATCGCGGCTGACCAGGGCCTCGCACATCAATATCGAGAAGTCGTAAAAACTTACACCAGCTTTGCGGACCCGGGATTTACATCCAACCCGAATACAAATCTCAGCCCACAGGTGGCCATCCGATGGAAAAATGCGGGACTGCGAGCTATTAAAGCTGTGGTCAGCTCGGAGACCTTGGCTGGTGATGGAGGAATCTCGCTGAAGCTCTGTTTGCCGGTTATTCTGGAGAACCTTTACTCTGAAGATGAGGATCTTCTTACGACACTGAAGGCCAAGCTAACGGAACCTGACCCGAATGAGCGTGAGGGACACAAACCCCGCCGAATGAGTGTCAACACGATGCACACAGTGGACACAGTAGAGGGTGACCCCGAGCTGGCAGCGCAGTCAGCCGCTGATGCGGATCGAAAGGCAGAACTGGACGCTCGGCTCTTGGCCCTGCGTTGCCTCGAGCAAACCATCGTCTCGGGGAGCAATCGGGGCCAGATCCGTACTGCAGTAACGGTCATTCTACAATTCATCTCAAGCAAGGGCTTCCCACAGAGCGAAAAGCATGTCCAGATCATCGAAGGAAAATCTGGCAACTGGGCAACATCTCTGATCGAACTCATTACGAACTGGTGTCCGGTGCAAGTTCGTTTTATCATCTTGATTACAGCTATGGAGATTCTCCACGATACAAGCCCCAAGGAGGATGCTTTAGAGTCATCATTCACTATTCTCTCTGTGGTGGATTGGCTTCTCAGATCTTCTGTGAACATGATCGGGCTCAGCGTAATGGACATCCTCTTTGGACTCATGCACTATGCTTCTGATATACTTTCACCCCCAGAGCGTACTGGGTCTGCAGAATCAGAGAAGAAACCAAACCATCAAGCTGAAGTCGTTCAAATCTCTCCCCGACGACAGGATCTTCTTGCGCTACTGGAACAGTGTATTGGAGATCTTGCGACGCACATATACTACGGAGACCAAGTTGCAGACATGATGCAGGCCATTCTAAGGCGTTTCAAGCCTAATGTCCACCATGATAGTTCCGCGCCATCCACATTGGCAACCGTTCATGAATCAGGGGTGGCACATGAGGGCTCAACAAATTCCGGATCTGAGACAAACGGAGAGAAAGCAAGCACAGAAACCTTCTCGCATGCCCCTGCTAAACTGACCGCTCTCCGAGCCGTCAAGGCTATCTTGGTTGTTGCTAATTCAAAAACGCCTGCAACCATGTCTGGCTCAGAATCGAGAAATCCTGTCGCAATCCATGTGTGGGAAGGAACCCAGGTACTTCTTCGTGATGTGGATCGTGATGTTCGCTATGCCTATACCGATGCATTTCTATTATGGCTGCAGATCGAGACCAATGGGAGCGATCTCAAGGTGCGGTTAGATTCACCGAAGTACATCAAGACGACCCCCAAAAGAGACTCCGAGCAGGTGGATAGGTCGACTCGACGAGGTACCTCGGCTCCTGGGAACCAGCGGGACAAAGTGGCGCTGGTGGCACACTCGAACTTCCTCCGCCTTCTGCACCTGGCTATCTACGATGCTGCACTGGAGGCAGCAACCGAGGACGCTGAGATTCTCCTGTTGCACCTACTCCTTGCAAACCTCGTGGAGAACCTTGGGGTGAACGCTGCTCAATTCGGTCTTCCTATGGTGCTTAAATTGCAGGACGACTTGTTTACATCTACAGATCTGAGTTCCTTCGCAGCTCGCGTTAACGTTGGAAGCTTGGTACATGGATACCTTCTTGCGCTGTCTGAGCATTTCGACATGCAGTCCTCCCCCGTGGGTCTCGAGATAAGTAATGAGATTCAACAGCGGCAGAGTAAGGGATATTGGCTTCCCAAAATTCGCCTACCCCCAGTCGATCTTTATGCCATTGTTTTTGACAGCGCGAAGAGGTCTGACAATGACTCCACCTCCCCACCTCCATTGACACCCTTCTGTAATGTCGACGGACTTGTCAATATGATCGAGGAGCACTACCGCAAATCAACCTCGTCTCCTCCGCAAAGTCCTTCAACTTCTGCTCCAGCAGGAGGATTCAAATTCCCGGTCCTTGGGCACACCACAACAGCAGTGAAATCCCAGGCCGAGGGCGGCCTTCCAGCCTTCGTGAAAGAACAGATGTTGTCTCCGTGGTCTCGCGAGGCATGTTTGGCAGCTGTCGATAAGGAAAGCACTGGAACGTCGTCGATAAATGGCTCTCGTGCTACTCTAAATGCTCGCAACAACCAAATCAACGGGGTTACAAATGGCTCGCCCGCCGGCTCCCAATATCACCGCCGCATGAGCATTCCGGAGACATCAGGGTCGTCACCCCATGGCTCGAGCAGAGGCTCGCCTGTTCGTGTCAATGAGCTTCGACGCGTGCTTTCAGTTACTAACGACTCCCATGCTCGACGTCTCAGTCCATTGCGTGGACGACTTGATGCATCGAATGCCAGTATCAGTTCTTCTGGGAGCGAAAGCATGATGAGTGGCAACTTCTCTGTTTCCGAGATAGATGGAGATGCTACGTCAATCCGACCAGAGAGTCAACAAATACCCAATGAAGATGGAACGGAAACACCCCGCGCTTCGGCCGCGGCATTTGTCCTATCGGGCGACAAAGTCCCAACCTACGAATCTCCGAATGCACCATCCGAGAATCGCGTTGATTGCAACGCAGAAATTCCCCCCGTCCCACCGATCCCAGTCGGCTTGTCAATCCCAGGTGGTTTTCCGAACGACTCTCAGCGCTCGCTGACCTCATATGATCGCCCATCCACCGCCCCAGGTCCCTCTGAATCGTCTCTGGTAAGAGACAAGGCTGAAGCCAGTGCCTTAAACCACAAGCCTCTGAACCGCAACAAGACCCGGTCCAACCACAGCCTTGCCACAGCTGGAATCCCCGAACTCTTAAGTGATTATGAGTCCAATGCCCTGGATGGCAACCACCAAGACCAATTGAGGAAGTTCTTGGATGGGTTCCTCTCGCCCCACAAGACCACGCTGACGAATGGAAACCGCCCGGCAACGGCTAAACCTGCTTCCAAGGCTCCGCTGAACGGATCTAGCAGCAGACGACAGGTCAGTGGAGGACTTGGTCGGCCACCCTATTGATTTCTGTGTTCGACTTGTACCTTTGCATCATTCTCCAGGCATCTTTGCAGCCATTTCTATTCCCTGGCTCTTCCTATGTTTATATAATTTCTTTCTGTCATAGGTCCTTCCCCCCCCCTTTTTTTTTTCGCCCGCCTTGCCTTGCTTGCATTGATCTTGTCTTCGCTCATGTCGAATGCCGAGTTGCTGGCTGGTAAAGCCACAACGTGTTCGAGATACGCATGTGTCCTTTCTGCTTTGTCGGTTATTTTGCTTCGCTCCGGTGTCTATCCTTGTTATCTTGTTCTTTTCCACTTGCATATTTTATTTCGAACGCCCAGGCTCTTGTTTTGTCTGTCGGCACTCACATTTCTTTCATTTATTAGCTTGCGATGGGGAGTCGCAGCGTGTGTATCTAGCTACATTGTCGGTAGACAAAAAATAGACGGCGCTAAAACGAACATGGCAAGGCATAGTAGTTTGATAAATGTATAACCAGCTAGCCATATGCGGCATAGGATTGGACTTCGAGTTCGATGCTAGTATGTAAAAGATGAAGCAGATATAGTTAGGATATCATATAATGAGAGGAAATGGCTAAGAGAAAGAGAGAACGATTATAGCCCGCGCTGCACAACGAGACCCGGTCTCGAAGGACGCGACTCTTCCAGCGGAGCGAAATACTGAGTAAAAGCCTTGCGTAGGGTCTTCGCAGACAGATGCATATGCTGTCCAGGGGCAGTATTGAAGTCCAGCTTCCCTTGCTCGTCAAGCTGCTTCAGACCCAGCCAATCTTCCTTGTAGATTGGCCTCTCATGCAGAGGTGTTACTTCGCCAGTAGTGGAATTAACCTCGGAGAAGAAAGCACTCTGCTTGGGGACGGCAACAGTATCGTCCTCGAACATGAACATCGCAAACCGATTCAGCGACGCCAGATTCTTCTTGTACGTTTCGTTCTTAACCGTGCGCTCGTTGTTGATATCCGCTAGGAAATTGCTGTGCTCGAGGTACGCATCCAGCTCTTCCGGGTCACGGAAGTACTGCGCCGGCACGACGCGCGACTGTGCAAAGCTCGTCCATCGTCCCGATCGTAGTAGTGCCTCCGCCCCTCTACAGAACCAGTTGTTGATGGCGCATGACTCAAACGCCGAGATGCCATTGTGCTGGCTGCCGAATGTGACGAGGTTGTGGACGGGCGGGCTATTGCAGCGCTCGATATACCCACGTAGGAATTGCCCACCCTGTGAAAATCCCAGCGCGTTGATGGCGGGTGCTGTGCTGAGGATTGGGTCGGCGGCGAGCTGTTCGCAGACTTGGGCGATTTGCTCCGTTACGTTGCCGAAGAAGGTTGCGGAGCGGTCTCCGTTACCGTCGTCGGCTAGTCGGATGAGGTGCACATATGTGCCTGGGTTGGTGGATTCCGCTAGCTTAACAACTTCAGTGAGCCCTTCGCGTTCGAAGTCGTCGCCCAGACCATGCCAGATCACGAGGGGAAGCTGGGTTCCGCTGGCTGCATCTGTGGCGGATTGCCACGGGAGCGCAACTGCGAGAGCGTTCGTGGCCAATGTGGCCAACAGTGTCATAGAACGCATTATTGAACGATGGGACTGACAGGGGATCTTCAAGATGTCGTTGATAACCTTCCAAGGTTGGCCAGGCGGAGAAGATTGTGGAGACGGAAATGACGTTGTTTCGGAAGGTACCAATCATGTGATGACCGAATGCGGTAATTTACAATGTTGTAGATCTATAGGAACAGGAAACAGGTAAATATACAATATACAGAGAGCATGGACAATTACTAGGATCGGAGGACCTGTATAACTGACAAAATTGACCATCTTAAAGGTCAGAAAACACCGTCTTATTATGACTTTAGAAGTTCAGCCCCCCTAACCGCCCACTGCCTATGAAGGTGGTTTTCTCGACTCCTCGGAGGATCTAACGGCACAGCCATGGTACTGTTGGTCTATGTACCTAGCAGGCTCCACATGGAGTGAGAGATATAGATGCTTCCCCTAGACACCCATCTGATATATCGACTCCGAGAACAAATGGCATTCATCTGATTTCATCTTTCTGAAAATGAGCGTTCAATATTATACACTGCTCGGGATAGCCCTGAGGTCACTGCGAACGGGGAAAGAGATTGGTAATCCAGGTAGCTGTCTGATTCCTTTTTCCCAGGTCCTGTTCCATAATAGGAGATCCTTCATGGTCAAGTAGCATTGACTGTGATGACATGCTGCTCATAACTACCCCGGAGCTGTCATTGGATGGCGCCACTGGTCGTCCGTTGAGCTCAAAATGGATGTCTTCTTCAATGGTACCGATCACCGAGGATGAATTTCTGCCTCTTCGTTGGGATCTAAGCCGCTCAAATAAATTAGACCCGTTGTTGTTAGCTGCTACCAGCCGTTTTCTGTCCTTGTCGTTTAGCTTTCGTCGCTTGCCAAACCGCTCGACTTCCTCCACGGAGGTAAATGCAAGCTCGAGTGGACGTGTTGCAGACACGGCTGCCCAATCGGGTTCTTTCAGCAGTTGGCGCTTGACCTCGGTCAAGTCATTGTCACTATGAGAGGACTGACCACCAGTCAAATGTGAGGCTGGCTCTTCCGTAACTCTAGAATCAGCGCGATCACGGATTAGTACAAGGACACCCCCATGGATTGGCGGAAGCAAAGTCAAAGCAATCAACAGCTCTGGACTGACTGATTTCCATTTGTCTCTGCCTCCTCATCCTTGACCTTAGTGCTCGAGCCCTTAAGTCCAATATCAGGGAAGTCTCGGAATGGCGAAGGTGGGGTGATGACCGTGCCCTTTTGGAGTCTCGACTTGGCGAAATTCTGCCTCTGAGTTTTGGTCAATAGGCCTGGGCGATTGTGATGACGTTGCAGCTGGCCGCCTGTCCAATTCATCATGCCAAGGAATGAAGAGTGGAGAGTGGATACGGAGTAAGCCCTTGCCAGTTGAGGATATGTGTTTGCTCAAGATAGTAACAAACAGGGCAAACAGTACAAAAGCCAAGAACACGTGATATCGCCTACAAAAAATATTTTCTTTCCTCCAGGGCTTCTTCCTTTTCTCCGTCAATCATATTCCAGACTGCCATCACCTCAAATATGACTTGTGTTTCATGACAACTCATCTCCGACAATTCCCGCTAACAGGTAAGCCTATTATTTCCTTTTCTTCTTATTCCTTTCCCAAAGGCATTTCATTTCGCCTTTTGTGATGAACAAACAATATTTAAAGCATAGTTCACCTGAGATCTTCGGATTGTTGAACGAAAACATATTCCATCTTTCATTTTCTGATCCTGTCAACCTTGATATTCTTTTTTTTTCCCATACACCACTTCTTTTGAACTCGGCTAACTGAAAAAAAAAAGACCCGAAATAGGAAAACTGCCTGCATTGCTGCCCAACGTGGGTCTGGCTCTCTGGCTCGCCCCGTCCCGTTGTCCAGTAATCTTAGTTGTACATTTATTTTGGACTATTTACATTTACAATCATATTTCTCATTTATTTTATTTATTATTGCTTCATTATACTTAGTACTACATGTTCGAGTCTTGATGCTGTGCAAGGTGACCTCATGCTGCAGGTCTGCTTCCCGGGCCACTCCGACGTGGGATCTTCTGGTCCATACGATACATGTCCAGGTGCAACCAAATTGTACATCTCATCGAACACGCGAGCGAATCTGCCGATCGTCCAATTCGGACATCATCCCACAGCGTCAGCCTGTCTCCTATCACCAATCATACTTCTCGCCAAGCACTCAAGACGCCGAGCCCGTCTCACCGCTAGTAGATATCCCTCCACTCAGTCAAGCGAACCCCCCCCCCTAAACTGCAGATGCCATCACCGCCAGTCTGCAACACTGGCTCTCAGGATGCCAACAGCGCACTCGTCTCCTGCACGATGCGAGACTGGCACACGCCATGTTTGATGGCCCACAGACCGTCCAATGTCCGAGCTTTCGATTTTTTTTTTGTGTGCTAAAAGGCCGCTGATCCCCCTCTTTCATTCTGATTCTTCTTTTTCTTTCCTCGTTAACTCTGGATACCCCTTTTCCTGCAATCAATACCTTGTGTATCACCTTTATATATACTTCTCTTCAACACATACAACAACTCAGTCCCTGGACCAAGGACAACTTCCTTCTTAAACCCAAGACTCCCTGGTTTTTGATACAATCACTGCCACAAGGATTTCTCTCTGCCACATACTTCCCGGACAGGATTTGTTTTCTTGTTATCTCCCAGGCTTCTTTTTAGTCTGCCCATCTCGACAAACACAATAGGTAGCTCCCGCCACATTTTCTTTACAATTGGTTCTCCTATGCGTTGCTTTTTCTTTCCTTTTGTCTTCCGGACCTGTACCATTATCAACTGTGCTTGCCAAGGATCTCGACAACCTATTGCCCAGGACCCAAGGACCTTAGACCTTCTCCCACTTCCGGACTTTTGGCCAATTTTTTTGGCGACCATGAATAAGGAACCACTGCCGAGGATACTTGCCTTCAGCATTTGCTGAGTGAATCTCTTTGAGATGTGTTTAATGTTGCACACTCAAATCGCCTGACTTCCACTGCCACTGGACTACTGCCATGGATGTTTCTTTTCACATTGCCTCTACTCTAAGACCGGAGTGATGAGTGCGGATTATGATATACCCTTGGACCCTGCCTCTGGAACAACGCCCCTGGAATGAACCACTTTAAGGACTTGAAATTATGACTCTTTGCCTGGAAATCTGATGCTACTATGGCCACTTTCTATCAACAATAATGGATCCGTTTGACCCCAAGGAACCAACCGAGGAATCTTTCAAGCTAATGTGCTTGCTTCCTGTGAAGTATGACCAGTTGAAGCATCCGCTTTCAAACTCGTGCTTTGGCCATTATGGAACCTGGCCGTTGTGTACCTACCTGACCCGGCCACAGAAATGAACGACTTACTTCTACTTACCTGGACTCACCTGGATGATGATGATGCTGCTTCCAACATTGAACCAAATAGTAACTGGCCACGATTAAACTGTTTCTCCTCGCCCTGGCACCACTTAGCACTCCCTTGGATTGACAACAGACCTGGACCTGAACATAGACGCGACAGATTTTGACCAGGACCTTACGATAATCCCTGATCGGCCAAGGAATTTTCAATCCCACAAAAGTGACTTTGGTGCGTATAACTAATCGTAACACGACCCCTGGTCTCATTACTGACTCTCACTAGGCCTTACAAGCACTACACGACCCCTGGTCTCATTACTGACTCTCACTAGGCCTTACAAGCACTTCTGGACCATGGAGCTCCTGTTTTCTTTTCTTGTCACTTTTTTTTCTTTTCTGCTTTGTTTATTTCATTGTTCGATGACGAGTAGTAGATACTAACTCTTGGTTTACAGTGTTTTCTCTTATCACACAACTACACACACAATGTCTCCAAGGACTACTAGCGACTCTGAACGAGTCTCTATCTCACAGCCCATGCATACCTCCATGGTTTCAGGAATCTCAAATATGGCCTCAAGATCAATCCAGGATGATGAAATTTCGAGCCATACAACCCATGGAAATCCACAGGACATGAAAGACTGGACAATGAACCACCAAGAATCTATTGACCAGGCCATCACAAAACAAGACTCATCCGAGGTACACATGCTTTCTTTCTCGCTGTCTCAGCAGCTGATGACCCCCACGGTCGGACCAAATGATGTTATGTACCCAGGCATGGACTTCCCAGCAGTCCCTGACATGAATGACCATGAAATGTCCCGGGATCTTTATAACTCCTTCCTGGATTTCTCTTCTGTTGAAAATGATGTCTGTGTCGGGAATGGCACGCCAGATGATGCTCTTTCCATCGGACACAGCTCTCACAGTACCGAGGATGGCCACTATATCCCAGGTCCAGAGTCATGGACCCCCATGATGCATGATGCCCATTACCCAGGAACCACCATGGAACAATTCTCGTCGGGTCTTTTCCAGACTGCCCCGGTCTCTCCACCACTGACCGACGCTAGCAATGATATGTCTGTTACTTCTTCATGCTCACACGCGGGATACACTTCATTCATGGCCCCTGATGATGCGCTCCTCGGAGACTTTACCACATCGCCCATTGCAACGACCCATGGACTCAACCCAGCGGAGCCCTTGTTCCCGAGCTCTTCTCTTAATGATAGGGATCTCAACAGGTGAGTGTCTGAGCGACTGATACACCAGAAAATAGAAACATTTGATCAGACACCTAACCGCAATATCACAGGACCATCAGACCCTCAAAGCAATCCCGCCGTTCAGCATTGCCAGCTGTTTCTCAGCACCAAGGAAAGACTGATCCCGATTTCTTCCCAACCCTCCCAGTGAGAGAGCCAACCCGCCAGAGATCCAAGGAAGGTGTTGAGAGTCGCAACCCGCGAGAGCACCAGTATTATTCCATGTCCACCCATAGCGATGGAAAATATTACTGCCCATTTGCCACTGGAGAGAAACCCTGCAACCACCCACCAACCACGCAAAAATGCGCTTACCAGCAAGTCCTCCCGCGATGAAATATTTGGTGTAACCTGAACCCAGCTAACCAATATCAACTAATAGCAAGTACCTGGATTCCCATCTGAAACCATACCGCTGCAAGGTCCCCGCCTGCATTGATGCTCAGCTGCGCTTCTCTTCCAACGCCTGTCTATTCCGCCACGAGCGTGAAGCCCACGGATTACATGGCCATGGAGATAACCCCCACCTCTGCCTATGGGAGGGCTGTGAACGTGCCGTTCCCGGAAATGGATTCCCAAGGAGATGGAACCTTTACGACCACATGCGTCGCGTGCATGACTATGCCACTTCTGAGCGCCACAGCTCGCCCGAGACCTCGCCCGGCGCTGGCCAGATCAAAAAGAAGGAACCCACTGGCCGCAAAAGGAGAGTCACCGGTGCCACCGCGGCTCCCACCATGAAGCGCACCCGCTCCGTCCACTCCCAGGCTAGCTCCATCAAGGCCACCCAGACTTCCGCTAGCCTTGGACAACGCCTCCAGAACGCCGAGCAGAACTTCATCAAGTGCCGCTCGCGTCTGCTCGAGGAGCTGGGTAACATTTCCCCTCGGGATACGACCATGCACGAGAAGGTCAACGCCAGTTTTCAGGAGCTGTTCACCTTGGGTCTGAACTACCGCCAGATTGAGGCCAGCCAGGCTGTTTCCCACATGCCCAATGGATTGCCCTGAAGGGTTAAGGAGCTGTAGGCCTCCGTCCCGGAGGAGAACAGCAGTTTTCTTTTAAACGATATGGACAGAGATCACGGGAGGACTTTTTCTTGATTTCCTTTTCACTCCGCGGCTAGACCGTTCTGCTTGCTGGCCAGGCACTTTCAATACATGGAGAAACCCAGTGCGATTGCTCGCGAGTATACAAGTGGACGTCGGCCAAAGGATTGTCTCAGCCTGTTCCCATCATCGGGCAAGGACAACCCGATCCCAAAAAATGGATATTACGGCCAGGAACTGGATAGGACCAGCGTGGGACCCCCCCCACCCCAGCCCACGATTGAGAGCTTGTTGATCCCCGATCGCAAGCTGCTCACCACATGGGGATCTGGATTCAGTACCAAGGGCTTCTGAGCTTGGGCTGCACTTCAGATCCATGGATAAACCACCCCAAATGACACAAAAGACCCGAAACTTATGCGGAGGAAACAGCAAAGCGGGTGTGTCTCAAAAAAGGAAGAATGACAGTGAAGAGAGATAGCCATGTACTGTCCAACAATTGGTTAGATTTTGATTTTGTTGATATTCAATGTCGATAGATAGTGTTGTGTTCTTGTATTTTGTTTTCGAATGAACTTTTTACTTTGCAACATTGAATCCTTGAATGTACAGCCTGTAAAAAGCAAAAGACATGTAGAAGTCATAACCTCGTTATCTCATAACTACCAACCGACTTTTTAGTGATGAAAAAAAGACATCTAATCTATCTGATCTTACTCAAATGCAAAGCCTCTATTCTTCTGCAGTCTCCGCAACCTCACCGGAGAATTCAGCATTGAGGAATCGTACAAATGCATCTCCAATCTGATCCGCCGCCAGTGTACCGCCTCCACCACCATGACCCCGACCAATATACGATCTGTTCAAGCTAATCCACTGTCTACGCAGCCTCTGCAGTCGCGGTAGAGCCAGAACCCCACCAGCAGCGGCGAGTTCTTCTGTCGTTCCGCCTAGGGCGACATGGGATGGAACAAGGATGGGAACAGTTGTCTCCGGTACGTCAATGGCGATTGCATCGGCGCGACTGCTCTGCGCAAGTGCGACTTCCGCAGACGGGTAGGTCTGCGTGAAATTGCGGATTGCAGTCACAACCGCCGACGTCCGCTTTTCCATTGCGTACATTGCGTTCGAGTCTGTTGCCGCTGCTTGCACGGTGGCTTGGTGCGGGACGATTCGGGCGCGTGCTGAGAGCCCGCTGCGGCCGCCACCTCGAGTGCCTGTTGCTGTGCTGGCGACGTCTGATATGGTGGTGGATGCGAGTGAGTCCGTTAGGCTTGGGATCGGTGTTTCGGTGGGAGCTTCGGTTGATGGGAGGACTACGCCTGTCAAGGCTGCGAAAATGTCTGCTACCGGGGGTTCTGGGTCGTCCCAGGGAACTGTGAACAGGGGCTTATCCCAGCGACTGTGGGTGCTTGGTTCCTCGTAGCGGAAGATGAGGTTGTTGAGCAGTTCAGGTGGGTAGGCCTCTTCGTTGTCCTCAGTAATATCTGCGGAGTCGGATGCGGGGGTATCTTGAGGCTTAGAGGTCTGCGAATCCGTTGTCTTTAGGTCCATTTCCTTGCGAGCGCCTCGGCGCAGTCGGGCGTTGTTGTTGGCGACGCACTGGTCGACGGGTGTCCCGACGTGAACCTAGAGCAGACTTGTCAGTCCTTGGGTTGTCGCATTTCATTTTGTAGGTTCCGGTCTCATACCACACAGCATGTCGTTTGCGCAGCTTTCGCCTCACACCACAGCTGGTATCTCCATCCTTTAATATAGTTCATCCCGTCAAGAATGACGATGCTGTCCCTCTTGAGCACACGCTTGGCTCTCGCATAGGCGACGCCACGCGCCTCCTTCTCGGTGCGGGCATGGTCGTAGACAATCCGAGGATGGGAGGAATCGTGTGAAGCGACCACATGTACCTTGTATCGGGACTTCAAGGAGACCTGCGCGCCTGCTTCTGCTGCTGCGAATACTTCATCTTGGTGTTTCTCAAACAGAGATGCGAGTTGATTAGCGCGGTGGGTAAGACCGGAGCATGGGTATCCCGTTAAAACGACGAGCTAAATAATTATATCTGTTAGATCTAATTGCGTAATGTAGGAGGTTTCTCGACCTACCGGCATCGTTGTGTCGTTGCGAATTTTGTCCTGGCGGACTTTTTTTCTTTTGCGGGGTGTGGCATGTGACCCGCATCTACATCCAAACCATCTACGGAGTATATGGCCTGTCATTGAAGTTTGAATTATTTTCTTAATTAATCTCATAATTGTACTTGGTTACTATTTACTAAGGTGGACACAAGATTTCTAGAGAGCGAAAAACAAAAGTGGAAGGCTGCTGTATAGTGAAAATGAGGCCTGAAGTATGAGGCAGAGATATTTAGTTCAGGTGCTTTATACAGAGATAGTAAATGTATTTCTATTTTCTAGAACAGATCTCGATCTCAATGTATATAAATTCTATCGAACTTTTGTCATGTAATCATGTCATCGTTCCAAGTAGGCCGGGGGTATCAAATCAACGGCTCAAACAGTTTTGGATGAATCCTCCAATTGATCCTGCGCCCATCGGATTTCATATCCGAACACGGTTCTTCGGAGCCTTTCGTCCTGCAAAGGGTCAGCACCACGGCCATAATCTAAAGGAGAATCGTCAAAATATAGACTTACGCCAGGGTCATTCTCGAACAGCACCGCATCCACCACCTTCTCAAAGATCTTGGTGACCTTGAAACCGCTCGCCTCAGCCAATGGGAAGAATTGCTCAGTCTTGGGCAACAGCCAGGGCTGGTAGGGGGTAAAGATAACCAGAGCAACAGAGTTCGGGTCCTTCTTCATGGTCTGCTGCATGGTCTTGATCAGATTCGGGTGCTCGCGGTGGCTGTATACCACATCCGCCATGATCAAGACGTCAAACAAGGATGGTGAACCATCGGCAGCCGGGGGAAGATACGCCCGCAGTGGGCTCACATCGCTGCCCCATTTGTAGCCATCGACGTGGAGGCGGGGCTTTCCGTCTTCTCTTGCAGGAATGGCACTGGCCGACAACTCTGCGTTGTACTTCATGTTCCCAACTAGATCTGGATCCGGATAATCGGTCAATACCACTGTCCGGGCGCCCTGAATGGCGCTCACGATGCTGGGAACGCCTGCTGCGGCACCAATCTCAAGGACATCCTTGTTTCGGATGAGATCCTCGGTGTGCTCCTCAATGTAATGAGAGCTGGTTCGGCCGGCATTCCATAGCAAATTTCCCTGTCAAGATTTGTGAGTAGGTAGCACAGCTGGTCATATCCATTGGTATCATACATAGAGGGGGTGGCTGCCCACAAGACGGACGCGCACTTTCTGGCCTGATAGCATAGTGTGCTCGGCAAATGTGGGCGGCTCATCTTCAGGATAGTACCCTTCCGGGTCCTGGAACATATTCCCCGAATCAAATTCGTCGTCCATGGTAGTATATAGCTTCAATGCTTGGAGGGGAAAAAATATCGATATCAGTTATCAATTTCTTATCGGGATGATCTCCCCTCATGGTTGCCTCAGGCACTCAGATATGTACAGTGGGATGAAATATTGGGCTAAATCTTTGTACCTTCATATGACCGCCCTATATACCGCCTGCCCGTTATATACTGTCATGAATACCTAGGTACCTCCCTTTTGAACATACTGCCTCAAGAATATATACTCGGCCGCTTATCCGGCCGTAGTAATCTTGATGGTTTCTAGGCAGTCTTCTCCAGTAGTCTTCTTAAGTGTCTTTTTAGTGGTCTTTTTTAGTAGTCTCCTTATGTACATACCTTTGACTACTAACCGTTAGTGCTAAATCACGTGCCTGCACACGCTAACTATATTAGGAGGGTTAGACTGGCAGAACCGGCAGAATTTGGGGGTATATCCGGGTACAGAGGTTTAGCCCAATATTTCGGAGGTCCCACTGTATATGGGCAACTATAGTGGGCTGATGATCGGATCTTTCGGCTTCGGGATTGGAGCGGGTATTTTGACAGTCAGGCAATTGCCTGATCAAATGTTAAGATATTCTACGGAGAGAACTAGTAGTAGTAGTACTACTACTAGTAGTGTATATGTAAGTACTGTGACTTCTACATTACATAGAGTCACGTGTATTATGTTACCCGTGGTACATACAGGTACATACATTTGTATGGAGGATTGTGGAGATAAGCGTGGAGATACCGTTTCAATACCATACCATACCCGGACAAACCTCGGGATCAAGGAAAAAACTGCAGTTTGCCTTGAAATGTCAGAGAGATGAAGTGGAAATCCTGACTTGATCTCTGACTTCCCATCAGACTACCCTGTTTAGTCTTTCTCTTTTCGTCTCTGCCATTTGGTCTCTGGGAATTATCCCGGCTAAATTCGTCTTAGCCCAATTTGTATCCTCGAGCGGCTTCGATTTCCTTGCCACTCTGCTTTCTTTTCCACTTCACATCCCCCATCGCATATCTGTCCATAGAAACAACCTCTCCCCCGTTCTACCCATCTACTCAAGTCCACGTTCATTGCGACCTATTCTTTTTGCATATTGGGAAGATCGGACCGCTTTAGTCACGTCATGGACTCGACTATGAGAACAACATACAACCCTCAAGCACCTCTCGCCCAGCCCTCCTCCTCAACCCTCGACCCTTCAACCGGCCAGTCCAATATGGCAGCCCAGGCTCAAAGTACCCTAGAAGTCACATCAAATGCAACCAGGCAGGTCTTCTCTTCGCCCTCGCTACAATCTGCCTGTTCCCCGCAGACCTCCGCCCCTCCCATGCAACCCTTATCACAAGCAATCGGCAATACATCCAACCCGAGTACCCTTCCCATCGCCCCCGCAGCCAACACCAATGCATTATTACCTACGAATGCAGCCCCCGCTCCGGCGGCCACATCCGATACCTATCCCCACCAGATAAACGGTCTCGGGGGTCCAACTGCCACAGCGCCCTTTCTGCAGGATTTCAATCTTGTTGCCGAGGCAGCCAAGCGGGCTCAAATGGGTATTGTCATGCGTGATCTCGAGAGCGTGACTCTTTGATCTGAGATTTACGGCTAGATAGGGCAGGACCCGGGGGATGGAAATGCGATGCCGGTTGCACATGCATCTCCGGGCTGCATGGACTGGCTCCATGTTCTAGACTCGGGGTGGGGATTACTATGGCGTATTATACGTGGGATTTGGATTTTGGATTATTTTGGATTTTGGCAGACGTACCTTCTTGCTATCAGAAGGTTGCCTGCGTTTGAACTTGCATTTCATCTCAGATGCCTTGCGGGTTGATTCTGGTGTTTTCAGACGGTGTTTTCCTGGTTAAATTTTCCTTGTGGCTTATAGCCCTATACCATCTACTCATGAGACATGCAATATCATCTGTTTAAAAGAATAAGTGCAATACATAGGAATCAAGGGTTAGGAGCTGGAGTAGTATTCGGAATTCTGTCATTTGCCCTATATGAAATATAGAGGCTCTGCGTAAAACAGTAGTACCGCTTATACCATAACTGTGTCTCTTTCAGGTCTACTTGGCCTGCATATATCTCTTTTTAACTATGGCAATCTTAATATTTGGTTCATTACTGCCACAAGATGGAATATGCCTGAAGGATGCCTTTACGGCTAACCCCAGTCTTAGCCCTGAAGATGGATATTCCAACAAAGACTCCTTTGACGGTCTATAAATTCTCTATCATTGGTAATCATGCTTATTGGAGTGGATAAAAGGCAACATTGAATGATGATTTACTCTTTCTTTCAGCCCCTCAGACCAGTGACGCAAGAACGGCTATTGAATTTGAGTCCAATCTACTAGATACGGTATCAAAAGAAGACGATCAGGTCCTCCGGGATACTCTTTCTGGGTTAATCGCTGTATTCCTCGAACTTTCCCCCACATCTCCCCGGACTTCGGAGCGGAGCCGACCTCGGGAGATCGTTCCCCGTTTGAATCGGCAAATCCCTTGCATATATTCATGGAATTGGGGATTTAGGCTATTTACTCCGTACAGACCGGTATATAAAGAATGGAGTCCCACTAATAAGTAGGTACTGTGCGGGGATTTCGTCTCTTTGATTTACTCTCCGATATGACTACTGTCGCGCAGAAGAAAAAGCCCTACTTCGGGTTAACAGGGGGATGGCTGACATCCTGGATTACGGTATGATTAGAAATATACAGCCTTTGGTTGAAATTGATTGACATGTTTGGTATTAGGTGGCATGCGCAACCGATATGACCTTATTTGGTTACGATCAAGGAGTGTTCAGTGAGTACCTGTGCGTCGTGATCACGCAAGATTTCCTTGTCAGCCATGATCTCGTCGGACCTACGAAGACAACGGCCCTATCCACAGTGACTGCGATATATGATATTGATTGTTTCTTTGGGGCCCTTGTCGCCTTCACCGTTGGTGAGCGTCTGGGCCGAAAGAAAGCTATTCTGCTTGGAACTACGATCATGGCAGTAGGGGCTATTCTTCAGACGAGTTCATTTAGTTTGGCGCAGATGTTCGTTGGTCGTATCGTATTAGGGTAAGTGGCCTTCTCTTCAGCACGCTTATCATCTTCTAGTATTTCTTATAGTGTTGGAAACGGTAAATAGGACTATTATACCCAACCGAAATGCAGTGAAACTGACACGAAATAGGTATCAACACTGCCACAGCCCCAATCTCGCAGACGGAAACATCCGAAACGAAATGGCGCGGAAAGCCGGTAATCCTAGATGTGATGATGAACATCGCCGGTTTCTGTCTTGTCAACTGGATCAACTATGGACTATCATTTGCAGGTGGTTCTGTAGCCTGGCGATTCCCACTTGCGTTCCAATTCTTCTTCTTCTTCATTCTGTGGAGTGCAACACCCTGGCTGCCGGAGTCTCCTCGGTAAGTATACATGCCAATCCCTTCATGATGATGATCTCATCTAACGATATACTCATAGTTGGCTCCTCGCCCATGGCAAAGAAGAAGAGGCAATCGAAGTCCTCAGCTGCCTCAAAGCAAAGCCAATCGACGACCCCGTGGTCATAACCCAGCGCAACGAAATTGCATTCAGTATTCAATACGAGCGACAGAACGCCGTGCGCTGGCGCGATCTCCTCAAGAAAGACAAGAAGAATGATACCAAGACACTGCGCAGAATCTTTCTGGGTGTGGGTAGTCAGTTCATGCAGCAGTTCGGCGGTATCAACATCATGTCCTATTACATGCCTACTGTACTGACCAAATCCGTTGGTTTGTCGGAGAAAATGGCTCGATTGCTGTCGGCTTGCAACGCGGTCTCGTACCTGGTTTTCTCGGGTATAGCTGTGCTTTTAATTGAGCGTAATGGGTCGCCGTGGTTTAATGCTTCTCTCGACGTTTGGGCAGTTCGTTTGCTTCCTCGTTATTACTATCCTGCTTCGGTATTCTGCTACTAGTGACAATGGCAGCGTATACGGTAATGCCTCGGTCGCGTTTTTCTTCCTTTATTATGGGGCTTTCGGTATTGGCATGCTCGGGGTGCCTTGGTTGTATCCCACTGAAATCAACTCCCTACCCATGCGGACAAAGGGTGCAGCAGCTGCAACTGCTACTGACTGGTATGTCTCCGAGTGTGGGTACACTTATTGACTGTTAGTTTTGACAAAATTATAGGATCACGAACTTCATCGTCGTGGAGATCACACCGATCGGAATTCAAAGTACTGGCTGGAAGTTTTGGATTGTCTGAACGGTGTCCAATGCTGTTTTCCTACCCATCCTCTACTTCTTCTACCCGAAAACAGGTATGCTCAGATGCTGTTCATTGTTGTTTTCTTCTACTCACTGTCATTGTAGCCAACCGGAGTCTGGAGGATCTTGATGCCTATTACCGCACCAACCCATCCTTGATTGTGACTGGAGACCCGGACGCCATCTGCCGAAAACGCCCGCAGAAGTATATTGAGCGCGAAGATGAAGAGTTCGAGAGAACGGCTGTGGGCAAGGGAGTTATGCCTGTCGAGGCAGAGCATGTAGAATGGACCGAGGCAGAGAGGCAGAGGTGAGTATAGACTTTGGGAAGCTATAAGTATAGTATGTAGTGGATGAAGGACTTGAGATATGCAAGTATGCAAATACATGCAAGAATAGCTGTTAGCTGTTTGAGTAATGGGTTTGATCCTAACATTGAACTATTAGCTCTATGTATACCTCGCCAAAGGATGTAATATCGAACGAATGTAAGGCCAAGCAAAGCATACTCACCAGATACGGTGATAAGTAAACCAATTACTCCTTTTGATCCTAGTCTGTTCCTATAAGACCCCTGTCGTTCTTCTCAACAAATGACAAGGGCCATTCCAAGCCAGTTTACCGTATCGATCATTCTTCCCATCTTGGCATCTCCTTTGCGGACACGGGTACGTACTTGAGAGTTCGAGGCAATCTATCCTGTTTCATATATTTTAAACGGTCGCATTTAAAATCATCTCGGACGTTTTCAGTCTTTATTTTTAGGCATTGGCTAACGGACTAACGTTAGCCTACCGGTAATTGCTTAGCTTGGAGTGAAATGCCGACTGCATGGTGGCGCAGTTAGCGTTCTATTTTTTTTTGGACTCGAGAGTAATGTAGTATGTAGTCTTCAAGGGGTTCTGTATATGATAAAATTATTCTGATATGTCAAGGGAAAAAGAAAAGATTCAAAATAAATCGAAGAATCCAAAAAAAAAAGAACATAATCCCAAACACCGAGCTATGCGCAAGTCAAGCAGAGAGAAATAGTAACAAAACCCCAAAAACATGAACTAGCGATTAATATAATGAAAATGATCGCAGTCCACCCAAAAATCTGATGGATATAGCAGTCGCAGAAACGAAAAGTTGCAAAAAATGAGAATGGTTATACCGGAACACCCCTTGCGCATGTATGTATGAATAGCCGTGTATTGCACGATTCGAGCGTCGATCCCATGATCATAGATGATGGTGGCAATGCTTTCTTGCCTTCTCTTTTGATCGTCTCATCTGATATTTCCGGTCATTAAATGAACGAAGCTTGGCTCCTGTTGCCGTATTGGGTCGATGAACCGATCAAATTCGGCGAAGATATGCTGGCTCCGTTGGAGCTGGTAGGCTTGCTTCGCGAAGAGAAAACTGACAATCGGCGGGAGAGGCGCTGGCTCATGCCCCGTGTCGGAGAAGACCAGTTATCGAAGGAGATGATGGACATGGGCCGCGACCGCGGGGGACCGTGGGATGTCATCGGAGCCTCTGAGCGAGATGGAGGAGCAGTAAAAGGCCCGTCGTAGAGCATGGTTGAGCGACGCTTAAGCTTTTCGGTGGTTTGGCGAGCGTCCATCGACAAGTCTTCGCGAATATCGCCCAGGACATGCGAGACTCGGCGGAGTAGTTTGGGAGGTTTGCCGTAGATGGAGGGTTCTCGCTGCTCTAGGCCATAGAGTTGTAGAGGGGTTGAGTCTGTTTCCTGATCCACGGGGGAGGAGTAAAACCGAGGGTACTTGACAGTCATTGGGGTACGGCGGGTGTTCAGTGAAATTGTGGATGTGGGGGGATGTTGGTATGGAGAAAGGTGCTCGGATGAGACGCTGGAGGAATAGGAACTGTTGGATGCAGATGAAATCAACATGGCTTCCAAAGGCTGTGATCTTTCAGAAAGAGAAAAGAAAGAGAGAAAAAGAAAGACACAGAAAACACCCAAGGGTACTCTGATGGAATTCGGAAAAAGACCAAAAGTGGATCAGAGAGACATCAACATTTTAGTCCCGTAACACTTAGATGACTTGTAATTTTTGTTTTTGTTTTTATTCTTTTCTACTCCGTAGTAAGGATATAAGCTCGAGTCATGACTCTTACTATTTACATATACAGTATGATCTGCTGTATAAAGACAATCGAAGTTGAAAAGTCCATGTGGAAAGAACCTTTGAAAGCAACTGTGATCCGATCCATCCATGGATGTCTCAAAGATTGTATATCCAATGACGCGGCAGAACAAAGCCACGATCTTCCGTAATGCCACATTCCTCACGTAGAACCATTCCAGTTTCAATCTCCTTCCCCTCCTAAACAAAATAGAAAAAAACCGTGTTTACGACATTTCCAAAGGGGGCGAAGACAATACCACGGTTCCCACCGGGAACTGTGGAGTCCTCATTTCCTGATTGGTCCGATTCCCGCTCAGGGGGGAATGGCGCCATGG
Organism: Penicillium desertorum; assembly: GCA_028827375.1. Lineage (NCBI taxonomy): Eukaryota > Fungi > Ascomycota > Eurotiomycetes > Eurotiales > Aspergillaceae > Penicillium > Penicillium desertorum. Next base: position 7,943,094 of record JAPWDO010000003.1, read on the forward strand.
TTCTATACTTTTTTATAGAAACATTTGGAACACTTAGAACAGAATGAAACAGGTCAGAGACATTTACTACCTATGTAGATAGTAAAAGAAGAGTAGTTATTTCCATCTGTTGTACGGAGTACGTATGTATTCAGTTCTCTCTAGTAGTACTCTCGTAGAGAAAACCACTTCCCCATTGAGTTTTGCCGAGAGATCCACTGAAGCACAGCAGAGAACCACAGCCACAGACGAGCCCACAGGTTTGGGAGATGGGGGCGCATCGTATTCCGTACCATTATTGAACTAGGTTGTATATTATCCATGGATATTATAATATTATATGTTGTACGTGATTTTATTATTCTACTATTTTCTAAGGTATCATATACATATTACTGGTATGTTAGCAATATTACGGTATCTACTCCGTACTCCGTACAATCCTACACATTGGAGCTCTTCCCCGCACCGGCTCGGGAGTCGGAAGTCATGGTCATTCATTTGCAACATTCGATCATGACTGTCATAAGTGAGGTGCCCGGGTGAAAACTGTCCGATTACATCACAAAGCGGAGGTTGACATCTGTCGATCCCGAGTCAGCTGGGGTCACACCGCTGAAAAAAAAAAAAACCAAAAACGAAAAAAAATTAACTTACCAAGAGGATGGCTGCAGCTCAATTGTGGCTTCTGCGAGTATTTGCCCTCGAGTTCATTTCGGATCGTGTTCAGCAGCTGCAGGTAACTCTGGTGTGGCCACTGTTGCAGGGATTTGATAAACGCCCAACTCAACGCACCACGCGCCTGTCCGTCCTGGAATGTGTCGGCCCTGTTTCCGAGTTAGTAGGGATTCTTATTTATTGCTTTTATCGCTTTAAATTGTTAAAGCTGCGCCACTCACGAGGTCTGTGTGTCCTTGGACCCTGAAAACATCACCACGTCGGCCGGAGAGGTCTTGGTCATGATTGTGCGCTCACGGGCCGAATCACCGTTGACTGCCTTTTTGAAGAACCCGATGGCCGTTGAGGCGACGCTAGCGAGATCGCCCTGTCCATACGAGGTGAATGCACTGAACAAGTCCTGGGCTGCCTCCTTGGCCAGGTTGGGCTCCTTGAGAACACCCTGCGTCGAGTAGACGTACGGGAGGTCCAATGCAGTGCCCGAGTGGCACGAATCGTAGATCGCCGTCAACCGCACACCAGGCCGCAGGGGACGCACCATGATGGCATGCATATCATCGTCGACAATGTGACCAGCCTCGCGGTAGTCCAATGGGTAAATGACATCGTCGAATCCATCGTCTTCGTCTCCGTCCAGATCGGGAGTACGACCTCCGTGGCCAGAGAAGTGGATGAACAAGGAATCATTGGGTTGGGCATCCTTGACAAGCCACTGCATGGCACGTAGAATGTTAGCCTTCGTGGGGATGCTCATCGGGTTCTGTTGGTCGTCGGTGAGAATGACCATGTCCTCCCGCTTGTACCCAAATCTCTGGGTCAGGAAGTTGGACATGTTAGTGACATCGTTGATACAGCCTTTTAGTGCATTGGGCTGTCCTGCATAGTTGATTCCGATCAACAAAGCCCTGCGGCGACCGGTACAAGCCGAGTACTGGAACCTGTAGTTTGAGGGAGCACCTCCACCGAATTGCTGAAAATTCTGGGGTGGGGTTGGGGGCAGATTCGGAGAATTTGCACGAGGATATCCTGTTTCGATGATTAATGATCCCGTTGCAAACCAAAGTTCCTTGGCATGTAGAACTTTACCATTCTGAGGGGCACTCAGACTATGCTGGTGGGAGGGAGGACGAGGAGGTGGAGTGTGGCCGTATGGCGGGGTAGGAGAGTGAGGAGGATACTGAGGATATTGAGGCTGAGGATAAGGCGATGGCGGGTAGGGGGGAATGGCTAGGACCCGGAGGATAAGCGTAGGGCTGAGGAGGATAAGGCTGAGGAGGGTAGGGGCTGACGCGGAGGTTGTTGATATCCTCGCCATGGTGGCCCTTGTCCTGGAGGACCATGAGGTGGATAATACATCTTGTCAAAGATGTGACCTATACCCGTGGACCCGATGGAAGAGGGAAAATGAAGGTGAAGCAGAAGATGAACAAGTTAAAAAGCAATTCGGCTGACTAGGTGGGTCGCGCAAATGGGACCTTTACACTTTCCCTCTGGGATTGTTAGTGCCTGGGCAATTCCACCGAGTATACATTACTAGTATACAAAGTACACTTCTGGAGATTGGCAGATATTGGGATCCACCGGTAGGGCTGCAGGTAAATCACTCTAATTCTGGTATTTCAATTGAATAAGTTCAATAATGCTACTATATCCACCGTGTTGTAATCTAACATGTAATGATGAAACAAGGGAAAAAACTTTGGAAGCCAAGTTAGGCAGCATCTTTCCAGTCATCATGTGACTAGACGCGTCACCTGATTATTTAGTTAAGAAAGTAAGCTTGGAAGGAGCTAGGTAGGTACTACTCTGCTGAAAAAGACTAGAGAACCAAAAATAGGCCTGGGCAACTTGCATACATAAGAGTGCGTACGTGAGACTTTGCCTCCGAGGCGGTGGCTTGGAAGAGACGCCTCAATGCGGCTCTGTCCAATAACATAGACTGTTCTCACTGGAGTAAAGTTTACAGTAACACTTGGAATGTCCATATTATTGTCAGTACTGTAGTATACAAGTATATTGTGGTAATGGTAGCTTCCCACGTTTTCATTCAGGCTAGAAGTGATTCCGCACATGCACTGAAGATCCGATAGGACCACCAGGACTGGAAGGATCTCGGATGGACCCCACCTAGTCCGTGTCACGAGAGATCGTGCACAGGGGTTAGTCCTAATCGAGACGGATGAGCCGCATTGTTTCGGAGATGTTGGTCGTAATCCGAAACAGAAAGCATCAGAAGGATCTGATCCCCTGTCGAATTGCGTGATTCGTGATCCGGGGAGATCTGCTCTTATTTTGCTTACTCGTAATACGGAGTAGTTCTGGAGGCGATAACTGCATGGAGTCTTTTTCAATTGGTACATCCATTTCTGGTCTAGTGAGGCTCTTTTGGCTTTTGCTACCAAGGGGGTTCCATGGTTTTCAGGTGGGACTATTCCTCTTTTGCGACCATTTGCAATGGCCCTAGAGTCCACTTGAGCCTCACCTCCTCTTTCCTCCTATCTTCCTCCTTTCCAGGAACTTAAATCTCGTTCTTTCCTTTCTTTATGAATTTGAGATATGGAATTGGTCTTGTTCTTCTCCCGTGGCAGTTGCCCTTTTGTCTGAGACACACTCCCTTGACTCCACCTGACAGACCATCCCATTCAGGTCACTTTTATAGCCATGACTGTACAGAGTCTGAACACTCTCCCTTTTGATGTGTTTTACCAGATCGCGACCTCGCTGGACGATCGTGATTTTGTGAACCTCAGTCACACTAGCCGTGCTCTCTATTTTCTGTCGCAAAGCGAACAGATTGCCCGCAAAACTGTCGAGGTAGGCCAAGTCAACCCCTCGCTTGAGTTACCAGGCTGATCCCGTTTACAGAATGCTTTACGCCACAGCAAAGAAGGTCAGGCTGCCCTAGCGGCCCAGTCTGGTTTTCGCAAGGCCGTCGGGCATCGGCTTGCTATACACGAGGCTGTCGCCACGGCAGATCCATACTCAGTGGTCTGCCTAGGCTACGGGGCAGAATTTCTCTACAACCAAGGTTATTTATGTTACCGATCCGACCATTGGATTCGTTTGCTGTATGTGCATGGTCCTGCCTTCCGGGAGCGTGTCATGGACCTCCGCGATGCGGTCCCTCGACTGCTGGAAACCGATGTCGTGGAGCCGGATGCAGGAGATCGGGTTACGCTCTTGAGTTACAGCGATGATATTCTCGTGTTCCGAGTGGCCGAAGTGAGCGCGACCGAGGACGCGTTGCTCGTAGTCAACATGGCGTGGCGGGAAACCCACCAGGGACGGAGACGTTTCCTGCTTCATGAGGAAATCCCAGCATCCGCACCAATCTTTGTGCGACACTGTGGAACCTACATTTGGTATGGCACATTTACCGCCGCCGATGGTTCGGATGGTGTGTGGTCTATCACTGGTGTGGATCTCCAATCGTATGAATGTATCGAGTTCCCGCTCGACCGAGTGGTCGATGGCGATCTTGGCCAAACACTGTGTTTTGAGATGCATGATGAACATCTCTATGCTGTTTCGACGCAGGTTGCCGCAGATGATGATGAAGTACACTCCTCTTTCTACCATTGGTTCTGTCACGCCCCTCGCGAAGAGGGCCGCAAATGGAACGGTCGCTTGTGGCGCCGAGAGCATCAAGAAGGCCCCATCAATGAGATGTGGACTGATCTTTCAATCCGTAAGGATGAGACGACTGGCCGGCCAGTCATACTTGAATGCCGCCGTGAGTGGCGCGATGGTAAGAGTGAAAACCACCGTACATACTACACACAGCGACTTCCAACACCAGAAGAAGCTTTAGCGCCTCTTTCCGGAGGCACCATCGAAATTCCATCCTGGGTATCTATGGATGACGACGTTGAGAATGACGAGCCCTACGATGAGCGACCTGCGAAGAGGTTGCGGCGGCATTACCATGCCGAGTACGAGTCTGGCTCTACCCGGCGGCAGGAGTTCATCGCAGCTCGCACCAAGCACAGGAGTTACCATCTCGGTGCATCAACATTTGTCGACCTTGTCAACGACCCTGTCGGTGATAATTTGCGGTCTCGAGACCGGATCCGGTTGCGTACGGTGTCGCGCAAGCGCAAGTGTCCCATCGACGAGGAGGGAATTGAGGGACCTCGCAACCGATTGTTTCAGCCTACCCAGGTGGACCAAGATGGTTGTCCCGTTGAAGGCTCCGAGGAACGCTTTGAGTGCCGTGGCGTCCGGATGTGGCCTCCAGAAGACGCCCCGCCTGCATTACAACAATTGCTCTGTCCAGGCCCGCGTACTGGATCTGTGAAGAGTATTGCAGACGAACGCTCCATCATCTATTCAATTGACGCCCCCGGTCTTCCTCCTAATCAACAAGCTCTTATCCTCATTAGCTTTGATCCTCATTATCAATTTCCTATCACGAGCCCTCTCCCCACTCCTACCTCTCCTGCATATCACCAGGATCCCGGTGAACTATTCCCAAAGACACTGAAGCCACCACCTCCGTATTTCCCTTCGCCCAACCTGGTGGAAGAAGCACCGCCTTTTTACATGGGTATCAAACGCGGGTACTATCTGCGTGGCATTAGGGATCGATTTTGGAAGGGCCTCGTTCCATAATTCAACACAGACAGCCTTCCAAGGTCGGAAGGTCAGATACGATTAGCTGTCATAAGATAGAATAGGTCGTTGCTCACTGTCAATATTAACACAAAAACAAGTTAAAATTCTAAAATCTGCACAGAGTAAACTTAGTATACGAGGTCATGCATGCCTCCAGCATTGAACAAGAAGGGAGGGTCGACTCGGGCACGTAGAAGGCCTTGGGCAGCAAACATCATTTCAGATTGACTATTGAAGATTACAGTCAATTGGGTCCTGGGTGTCAGTCAAAATTCGTATTAAACGCTGCCTTACGCGTATGTGCTCCATTCTATAACAATTTTCAACCTTGGAAACCCGGTTGTCCAAGGTTGGCATCTACAGAGTCGACCCTGAGTTCGTATATTAATATCTAAACTATCCTATAAGCTAGACATATCAAAAGACAGCTGTTGGGACAAGTCACTTCGACAAATATCAATCCACGTTTGGTACGACGGTTCGGCTTTACCTCGAGAAATACGGTCACTCCCCGAACTAGAAGCCGACATTTCGTTCAAGTCCAACCACCAACCACCCAACCTTTTTCATTCACAAACCCAAAAATTTATATTACCATTGATCGTGAGAAAGACCAATTCTCACCTCACAGCGATTTCCCCCACAAATTGTATCGTATTCGTCAAGGGGATGAAATGTAAGTCAGAACCATGATCTTCCGGAAACTCACCTACCTAGGTAGATAGGTAAGTAGGTACCTGACACATTGTTATATAGAGTTATCTTTGGTTATCGGGATCATGGTTGCAGAATTTCAAGACACAAGTCCGCCAAGTTACAGACAGCTTTATCCTTGGGGAATGGCCCGAAGAGATCTATTGATATCATATTTTATAATGCATTATCATCTGCAAGCCCAGGCAGCCATGTATAGACAAAGTACAGCCCATGCACTGCCTCAAGCATGGAGTCAACAGAAGAATCGAGAAAAATTAAGGCCTATGTCTATCTCTAAAGATAGAAGACAGCACTCCCACAACGCCATCCAAAACAAAAGAACCACTGCCACAATCCAAAGGGGAATCAAGTATCGTCTAGGCATCAGCATCTCGCAATCATAAACACAGAACCCAGAAGCCGGAACCTTTGTCACAGGAAAAGGAAACGTAAGTGTAAAAAAAAAAACCCCTGGAAAAAGTTCAAGGTGAATGGGGTCTTTCACAGCTTCTTGTACAACCCAGCCAACGAGTTGATAATTAAATCCTGTTTAACTGGGTGTGCGTCACGGAACATATCGCGTACTGCAACGTTCGTCTTCATCTTGGATGCGAGCTCGGAGGTTTCAGATAGTGCCGAGCTGGCTGTGTCGCTGTCACCATCGTTGCTCGTGAGATCGCCTAGCAGGTTGCTCGTATCACCCCCTGACTTGAGAATGTCTCTGAGGGTTTCATTACCGCTGAGCAGGTTGTGAACCGTGTTCTTAACCAGATCGGCGATTGGCACGTTGGCCGTCAGCGTAAGCTGCTTCATCACATCGGTGTAGTATGGCACCAGCTCGCCATTCCAGGTGACGCTTCGGGTTACTGTGTCCAGGGCTAAGTTTCCGGTGGAGATGGCCTTGGCCTGCGAGGCGAGCACCTCTCGGAGGTTCGAGACCATGGTGTGTATGTCAAGGATTCCGGTGAGAGGGAAGACGTTGTCGCCCGGTTTGATAGTGATGTCTTTGAGGGTGGCGTTTCCAATGACGAGGTCGCCACTCTTCACGTCCAGGACGATGGTGCCAATGTCGAGAGTCAACACGGACGGGTTGGGGAGGGAGGCATTCCCGATTAGGTTGGTGCCGTCTTCACGGGCTGGAATGAGTCCACTGTCGGAGATGCTGAAACCCTTGAATTGGTTCAGCACTGGAATGTAAGTCAGCTTTCACTTCCAGGATGATTTGTCTTCTTCGGCTTACCTGGCGACATGATATCCTTGTCCATAGTGACCTTGGACTTAAGCACACCCAAGTACGAATTGGTTACACCTCTGACCGACAGCGGAGTCTCCTTCTCGAACACGACATTGTACACGTATTCCTCCCAGGTGGTCAAGTTGGTCAATGGCGTCTCGACCTTGCTCACGCCTAGCGTGGTGTTGCCCTTGATGACTTTGCCGTCGATTTTAGCCTGGCCCCATGCATTCTTTGCGCCGGTGTCGCGCACGAACAGATCTAATGTGATCGGTTCAATGCGCACTGGCAGTGCAATTTTGAGGTCCAACGCCGACAACAGCGTCAATTGGATCTTGTCCGGTCGCGGATTCAGGACCGAGGCATTGACCAAGACTAGATCGGACTTGTTGACGACCATTTGTGAGATGGCTGGAATGGCAACCAGAAAGCTACAATTGTAGTTAGTATCTTTTCCGAGTGTTGCAATCCTATATAAGGCCATAATTCGGATATGCAACTCACAAGACAGGCAGGAAAATCGCTAGGAAGATGATAGTCACCAGAAGATGCAGACACCAGAATCGCTTCCAATGGCGCTGGAACTTCTCACTGCGCTTCAACTTCCTCGTCTCCAATGATAGACCCCCGGCCGATTCGACTTGTGCAAGCTGGGCATCATCTTCCTTGGATATCAATGGGCCACGATGAATACCCAGAGTATATTTGGCATCATCTGAAGTCAGATATGCAGGGGTATCTGTATTTTTGCCCATGATTGCACAATTCACCTTTGGAAAGGGGAGGATTCGGCGTATATGTATTTTAGTTAGCGCAACGCAAAAGCACCCCCGGACTTCTTCTCCTCTCCGAAGCGGGACCCCGTGGGTAACCAAAAAAAAAAACCAAAAAAAAAGGAGCTCAAAAAGGAATAAAGCGGGTTCCTGGTCGGAGGAGCATTGCTTTCTTTGGCGAATGACGCAGAAGAGGGGAGGGATCAGCGCTTCAGGAGATGGCGATCTGCTGCCAGCCGCGGCTTATTCCTAAGAAAGGCGATACTATTCACATGGGCCGAGATGATCATCGCTCTTAGACGGGGTTTTCGGGGTTTTGCGGGGGATTCCTGGGGAAAGGGAAATATCTTGATATTAATGGGATCATATACTCTTCGTCTTTATTGTGATTTTTGGACTGACAAACTCTTCCAACCATGTCTTTGGCTTTCCCTTCACCTCCCGTCTCCTCTCCGGACGTAAAGTCCCAAGGCATTCCAAATGGCTCCGATGCGACCGCCAAGAATATCAACGTCTCAGGTCGTCTCCATGCCCTGGAACAACTAGAGGTCCTCCCCAAAATGCTTCAGGAGGGCATCCTCTTCGCAGGATCCGGTGCGGCGCTGCTCCTGCAAGCTGCCATGCCCGGAATCCGCGACGGCGCCAGCCACGGCGGCCACAAGGAGCTAGCCACCGAGCTCATCGACGCTCTTCAGGCCAATATCAGCTACGTCTCCTGCTTGGTCTTTGGTACCCGCGACGAGCGCAAGGTCCTCATCGAACTCTTGCAGGACGGTAAACCGCCCCTGCTGGGCGGCGGTCGCTCCAATCGTTTCGCTGAGCATCCACCGCTGCAGTTGTGGATGGCGGCGACGCTGTACGTGACTGCGACCGATTTCTACCAGCGTGTCTATGGCCGCGTGGACTACGCCAGCGCCCAGCGTGCGTACAGCGAATACGCCTTGCTCATGAACTGCCTGGGTGTTTCCCCCGGTACCTGGCCGGAAACCCGACAGGCATTCTGGTCTTACTGGGATGATCAGGTCCATCGGTTGACTGTCTCGTCGGACGCGGCTTTGTTTGCCAAGGATCTTCGTGAAAGTAACGATATGCCCCGCTGGGTGCAATCTTTGAAGCCTTTCTTGCGTGTGACTACGATTGAGATGCTGCCCCCGAGTCTGCGCGATGCCTACGGTCTGCGCTCGACGGTTACCACCCGGGCCCTTTATCGCACCTGGATGGGCTTCTCGGTCGCTCTTTATCCGGCGATGCCTGATAAATGGCGGGCATACCCGTTGAAATTCTACCAGGATCGACTCAAGGAGAAGATGGATGGGAAGGAGGTTTAAGAATGTTTAAGGATGATGTTTTTCTGATATTTTTCTGTATATACCCGTTATGAGAGACATGATTGTTCTATGTATTTTGAAGATATTCAATACTTTAAATTGGGCAATAAAAACAAGACTAAAGTAATTTCATGACTTCCTTTTATCCCTCATAGTGATCCTAATATACCACCCAGAAGCTTGGAAACATCCTCGACCAGCTATAATACGTTAGTATATGAGTGTAAATCCCAAAAGAGCAGTACATACCGGTGTGGCATCGCCAATGAGGGTAGTCGTGTTATCGACAAAGCTCTTGGTCAACAAGCTGTGGGCGTTGGTCAAGATATCCTGCAAGATATCGATATTATCGGCGGCGAGCAACTTGGCCGCACCGTCGAGAATGGTATCCAGCTTGTTGATATTTTCGGTGCTCAAGAGGCCCTGAACGCCGTTCAGGAGTTCGGGTAGATCCTCCAGTAGACCAGCACTGGCGGCTGGGGCCGGCGCAGCGACAGGATTGGGACGAGGCTCAGGGGCAGCTAGAGCCAAAGGGGCCAATGCCAAAGGGAACAGAATCCGAGAGAAACGCATTATTTTGTTTTGGATTGTTAATTGTTAATTGTTATATTCAAGTGAGGAAGAAGGCAACCCCATCCAGAGTCTTATAAGCAAGGTCTGTTTTTCGTATATCGTATGTAACTTTCCCTAATCTTACATATGTACAAATGTAGAATATTGTCCGAGGCCACATCTAGACATTCAATAAGGCCGAGGGATAAGCAATTCCATGTGAAGGAGAAATAAGAGATGCCAATACGAGAGACGGAGAGGGATTTCCCCGCAAGTCTCTTCCCCACAGAATGCCCGTTTAGTGCAACGATCGTCGCTTTGAACTTCTCTTTTTTGCGCTTTTTCCAGGTAAATGGGAATTTTGTCTCATTTCCTTGAATTCCACTCCGGAGGAATTGATCGGTTAAGTAGGGATCGGCAAAAGCTATCTCTCGATCATGCATATGCTTGTATGATACCATCTGCATGCTTATATTAAATTTAATCTATAGGAGCAGCATGTGCTTAATGTAACGGCCTTGAGATCCACACATTGTAAAGATAAGGGAAGTAATATATTCGATTTCATATGAAAAAAAAAAAATAAAATAAAAAAAAAGGCCGGGATTTCAGACGTATCTCATCAGTCATATCTACAAAGTACCATCACAGAGCCAGTGCTAGTCCAAGCACTCCCAGCGCCCCCCAACGCCGACACGGTCAGTCCTGTGGGCTGTGCAGCCTGTGCGGCCGCACCTCTAGATGAGGTCGAACTTGCGGGCCCTCCAGAAGTGGAGGTTGCAGTGGCTGTCGCTACAGTCCCTGTATTTGCTGCCGTGTTCGGTTCCGATGTTGTGGCCGTCAATGCCCCCGCCGAGATCTGCGACTTGACCACCGACATGTAGTCTTGCACATCTGATGGGAGTGCAGTATACCAGGCTGGGGTAGTGCCAGCTTTAAACTGGCTGGCGAGGGAGCTACGCTCTGCTGGGTTGATGAGTTCCCAGATGACAGACACGGGCACCACCGATAGGATCTCTGGGATGAGAGACTTGGGCGGCGGCGAAATGTTGGCAAAGTTCGCGGCTGTTTGGTTGCCCATCAAATTCCCACTGTGAAATTGTTAGTATGGTTAAGAAGAACATTTAAAGAATCAAATACAGTGCGCTCGAGACTGCACCAAGGTCGATGCCATTGTCTGTAGTATCTCGGTGATGGTGTTGAGCACCCCAGGCTGTTGCGGTAAAGAGTAAAGCTGTGAATTTCATTCTGTCAAGAGCGTAGAGAAGAAAAGAGAGAGAAAAGAGGGTATACAGTCCAGTCAGATAGGGCAGAGGCTAGAGTATATCAAATGCTTAACCTGCTTGGCCCGATCGGATCTCTCTGCATTAGTCTCGAGGGACATGCAATATACAAATTAGTCGCTAAATTACTGGAATTAATTGCTAAACTTCCAAGATTCTAGATCTTTTCCCGTTGATCAACCTCGGGCTCCCCGGGATCAGATGCCAATCTGTCCGCTGTCAGATCCTCGGGAAACCAATTCCTTTGCGGGGAAATGTAGTGGATGTCGACGTAGCATTGCAGAGAAACTTGATCTGCTGCTGATCTATGTAGATTCAGGTGTATCGAATCCTGTGTCATAATTTATTCATAGCCAAGTCACTGTAACTCAGAACTAAAGAGAAAAAGCGTGGAGGGCAATAGCACTCCACTCAACTACATCTACATCGGGCACAGTTACAAGATGAAAATAAAAACGTGGCATCAATTTGGATATCATAGCAAGGCCATCGTAAAGATCATGATAGTAAAAGAGAAGCGCGACTGAGAAAGGAAACCCAAACTCAAGAGATCTCCAAGGCAAGCTTAAACACCACCCTTCTTAGCCATATCGGCCTCAGCACCGCGTTGGCGGACCTTGCCCTCATCATGAATATCACGGTACTTCTCCTCCTCGGTGCGGTCACCAGTCACAGCAGCACCAATCGATCCAAGAGTACCCTGAGCGCGGTTCTGAATACCCTCACCCCAGTCCTTGAGCTGGCCCTTGGCCTCTTGTTCCTTGCCAGCGGCATTCTGCTCGGCTCCGGTGCGGCGCAGGTTCTCGTTTCCAATCAGGTTGCCGACCGACTCCTTGGCTGAGCCGACGGTCTGGTCCCAGGATCCGGTGTCGCGCTTGGGGTCGTCTCTAGCAACGGCTCCGGTGTTCGGGTCGGCGGCGAAGGGGCCCAACTTGGAGGTGGTGTGGGAGGCTTCCTTTTTGGCTTCACCTTCCTCATGCTTGGCTTCACCCTTGGCCTGAGATGGGTTAGTGATGTGGTAGAGTATTGGGGGATTAGAATGGATGCTTACCTGAGTGGAAGAATCGCCAGTCACAGTACCCATGGCGCGCTGAGCAAGACCGGTGGCTTGGTCAATGTACGACTGACCAGTCGAGGCGTTGCCAGTGTTGTCAGACATGATTGAATGATAGATGGTCGATGGTAGATAGTAGTAGTAGGTAGTGAAGAGATGAGATATGGTTCAAGAATGAAGTGGTTGATGAAGTGGTTGATGAAGTAGTGAAAGGAAAAGGAAGTGGCAGGAAGGCCACTTATATACACAAACCATGTTAACCAACATGTTCCAGGGATTTCTCCAATCTAATCATTCCAGGATTGAAGTTCTACAAAGAATTGTTTATGATGCACTACGTCATATCATGATGTCATGTCATGTGATTAAATGAATGACGTTTTCGTCTCTCAGATTTGGATGCCTTGGTGCCTTGGTGCCTTGGTGCCTTGATGAGTTTGGTAGTTTCTACGATATTGTATGAGACAACCCTTAATCATCCTGATAACCAGGAATGTATTTCATCCCAATAACTATAAGGTAAAGTTCATGCAAGACCCCAAACACCAAGTCGCCGCGTACGGCGCACATAATTCCCACATGCAATGCCACGCTCGAAGAAAAGACTAAACCCCCAAAACAAAACTATAAACTACCAGTGACAAATGCCACCCTCGTTTTCCTCGGCTGTCCATGTTCCGCAGAGACCGACAACCTCTAGATGACCGTCTGGTTGCTCCCCAACCTTGCTCAGCGAAGCAAACTTCTTGTCAGCAGGACCAGTGCTCAGCAACCGTCGTGCCCACGCATCGATGGCAGGCTCCCCGGTTTCATCGCGAGCTTGCTTTAGGAACGGAATGAGGGCCGTGCCACCGGTACCTCGCAGCTTCTTTTTGTCGGTCGGAGCCGCAGTTGCGAGATTCCTCGCTGCTGGGGGGCCTGGGTTGGCAGATTGGGAAGGCTGACGTGCACTTCGGGATTGCAGGATAATATAGCGGGACACTATGGTGATATGTTTGTCGCGTAGAACACGCAGCATGGCCAGACATGCGTCGTAGGCAATGCACAGCGCTGAGTCTCCGCGTCGCGCCTCGACGAAGGAGCGGATGTTTGCTACCGAGTCAATATGCTCAAGGAATCGCCGGTGTGGACCAGGCATGTAGGAGCGCATCTCGTGGATGAAGCTGTTTCTCGATTTGACGCCGTCTTCGGTGCCTTTATCACTGTCGTTCCGACTTGTCCCGGTTGGTCGGTGTTCCACTCCGAGGATGATGTCGAAGAATTGGATGAGTGAGCTTTGGGCGTTGCTACCCCCTCCATACTGCCGGTACTCGGGATTGTGACCGTCGTCGTACAGCAGCCCATTTGGCAATCCGGCATCGTGCATGTTTTTACTTCCAGCTAGGTAAGGGCGGATGCGGTTGTAGAAGACATATGGATCGCAATTTTCATGCATCCTCTGGAGCAGTGTGTTGGTCTCGTCGATGGTCTCCGCTAGTAGCTGCAGGCACTCGGTTACAATCTGGCTGTTTCCTGTGCGGGCCGCCTTGATGGCCCGAAGCATCACGGGGATAGAAGGGGCCCCACGGGCTTCGATGGCGACGGAAACCAGATAGAACCATTGTTCATCTAGAGATCCAGTGAATGTCTGTAGACAAGCCAGGTTATCCAGGTCAGTGGCTGGCTCGTCGGCGAAGATCGGCTTATAATTCCAAAGGCAGACTCCAGCATAGGTTGCAACAGGGGGTAATTCGAGTCGTTCACAGACTCCGAATAAGGGCACTGTAAGCTGAGGTGGAATCCTCTTGGGAAAAGAATCAGTACATCTACTTTTTTTCGAATTAATAAACCAATAGGATGGGCCGGTACCTCTGTGGGCGAATCGCCACCCCAGACATAGCCATGTAGTGTGAACACCAGTATGACATATGCACGACGCCACTCAGCATCTGTCCGGAGGCGTGTGACCGAGAGTATGGGGAGTTGGTCTACGATAGACCGCAAACGTTTGCTCAATAGTAGTGGCTGGAGATTGCCAATAATCATCTCCCATTCGGCGTAATAAGGATCGGGGAGAACCTCCAAGGGAAGTTCTGGGGAGAGGAAACCATAGTCGGAAGTGATTCCAAATTCAGCAGGGTTGGGGACTGGAGGCAACATCGTCCAGTTGCCACAAAGATTCAGGGATTCAAAAGATAAAGGAAATGCTCTTGAAATGAATACAAGTTGAGAAGTTGACTTGGGAAACGAAAAAGGATTATACGGGATTATACCCAAAGATCAGAGAGATCAGGAACCCGGACCCAACTTATGACTTTCCTAAATTCAGATAACGGGAATGAGAATAATATGGGGAGTGATTATATTATAAGACTAATAAGTCTTATAAGAACTCCAGGTATAATTAATAAGTCAGAGTTTTCCCGTTAGAACGAAATTTAACGAAATTTCACCGGGGATCCCTGGAAGGTAAGTACAAAGGACATGACCGAGTCTAGGGGTAAATAAGGAGGAGGATAATATGGTCGATCTCCGATATAGGAAGAGGAAAATGATGTTTTTTTAGAGGACCCCGGGGAAGTTTTAGATGAGTGGACTAGGTAGATCCGGTAGAGCCTAGTAGAATAGCAGAGAGAGTCAGGGTACATTTTATATGGCTATACAATCAAATGATAGTCTGCCAAGAGGGACTGGGTGCATCCGCGAGGACCCAGTGGAGTGAAAATTAAGCGAAGACGAAATTGAGTGCGAGACAAAGGGGGTAAAGCCGGGGAGATGAGGCATTTTCGTGCTTTTCCGGGCATTTTCGTACATTTTCGTGCTTTCGCTTATTTTGGGATTCAAATTCGCTTCACTCAGGATCGTCAGCCTTGATCTGGGGATGATGGATAGTCTGGGTAGTCTGGATTTAGATTGGACCTCACTCTATTACATTGTACATTTACATTTACATTTTATTTCCTTTCTTTCTAATAACTTCAATACTCAATGGTTCTGCTTAGTTAACGTAATTCACTACCGAGTGACGCACACCACCGAGTGACGCACCCCACCCAAAACGCGTCAATTAATATAACCCTCTCTCTTCAACCACCCACCATGCCACCAATTCGTTCTCAATCCTCTAAAAATTCAACTGAGCAAGAGGGTAGGATCTTACTAGCTATGCAAGATTTTCAGAATCAAAAAATCTCTTCAATTCGTGAAGCAGCACGCTGTTTTAAAGTGCCCGAGGCCACCCTCCGCCGCCGCCTCCGTGGAGTTCAAAACCGCGCGATTTCTCGCGCCAATTCTCTAAAACTAACAGAAATTGAAGAGGAATCTCTTGAAAAATGGATTCTCTCTATGGATTCTCGAGGATCAGCTCCCCGGCCCTCTATGGTACGAGAAATGGCGAATCTTCTTCTTGAAAAGCGCGGATCTACCCCGGTTCTTTCGGTCGGCGAAAATTGGGTTACAAAATTTGTTAAACGACGTCCTCTTCTCTCTTCTCGATTCTCGAAACGTTATAATTACGAGCGTGCGAAATGTGAAGATCCTAAAATCATTGGAAAATGGTTTGATCTTGTGAAGAATACTATCCTTCGATTTGGAATCCACCCGGACGATGTTTATAACTTTGATGAGACTGGTTTCGCTATGGGCTTAACTGCTACTGCGAGGGTGATTTCGAGAAGCGAATTCTACGGTCGGCGAGCACTTTTACAGCCTGGAAATCGAGAATGGGTGACTGTTATTGAGTGTACGAATGCTGCTGGTTGGGTCCTCCCTCCGTGTGTGATTTTTAAAGGCAAGGTCTTTATCGAATCCTGGTTTGATGGCCTCCCGGAGGATTGGAGATTTGAGGTTAGTCCTAACGGATGGACCTCTGATGAAATTGGACTTCGCTGGCTTGAAAAGCTCTTTATTCCTACTACTTCTTCGCGTACGAAGGGAGGGTATCGGCTTTTAATACTCGACGGCCACGGAAGTCATTTAACTGGGAAATTCGACAAAATCTGCGAAGAGAATAAGATCATACCAATCTGTATGCCTCCGCACTCCTCTCACCTTTTACAGCCTCTGGATATAGGCTGTTTTGCGGTGTTAAAACGAGCTTATAGCCGGCTGGTTGAATTTCGAATGCGGTGCGGATCGAATCATGTTGACAAATTGGATTTTCTTGAAGCATATCCTGCTGCACGAAAGGAAGCCTTTAAATCTGAGACTGTTAAAAACAGCTTTCAATCTGCTGGTTTAATTCCTTTTGCACCGGAGAAAGTGATTTCGAAGCTGAATATCCGGCTTACTACCCCTCCCCCCCCTCCAGCCGGGGTAGTGATTGGGAGCCAAAAACACCTTCGAACTATATGCAATTGCAAAAGCAAGCCTCCTCAATAAAAGCACTGCTTCGTATACGATCAAGGAGCCCCCCCGAGCCCGCTCAATTCCGCTATAAACCAGGTTTTAAAAGCCTGCCAGATCACTATGCAATCCGCCGCTTTTCTCGAGAAAGAAGTAAGCGAATTACGTGCCGCCAACGAGAAGCAGAAGCAAAAGCGCACTAGATCCCGAAGGCAGATACCGGCGGAAGAAGGCCTCTCAGTTCAAGAAGTATCTGCATTAATTATGCAGCCGGTGGAAGCAGTTGAAACGCCTATACCCCCCCCGGCGAAGAAGGCCTTCGCCACCTTTGCAGCCACGAACGAGAGCATTACCAACATGCGGGCTATGTAAAAATCAGGGTCATAGGAGAGATGCATGTCCAGATAGATGATGTTTTTTTTAAATTTAATTTAATGGCGTTTTGGTTGAGATAAATGTATTTAAAATTGATGGATTTGGTTTGGTGCGTCACTCGGTGGTGTGCGTCACTCGGTAGTGAATTACGTTAACTAATCTGCCTAATATGCCTAATATATAAGGCATTCTGATTAATAATATTATTCCCGAGGCCCGAGGTCTATATAGTTAAGTTCTGTACATCTGTACATAATGTACGTCCTAGGATAACCCCAAAGTACATGTATACGTTCCATATACCTGTGTCACACCTCCTACATATACATGTAATCTTCGGTAGATAACCATAGGACACATTTCAAATGAGTCTGGAAACACCTGTGCTATCGTAGCACAATATAACTATGCCAAGCTCATACCTCAGATCGAGACACAAAAGGTATCCCACGAACTAGAAGAAGCAAATATTGCCTGCACCGTGTTATTCAGAGCGAGATTGATCAAAGTCGGCTCTATCACGTATGATCAGCTTTGAAGAAAAAAAGAAAAACAAGATAGGAAAGATGTACCATCAAAGCTGAACTCTGGCCACCCATATTCGCTCAGCCCCATAGGGTCCTTGGCAAATGCAACCCAAGCTCCTAGAAAATCATCAATCCAGGCAATACTGGGCATTCATGAAGGGATTACCTTGCATGTATTGGCTAACTTCAACTTCCCTGGCGGACGAAGGGATCGATATATTGAAGTTCCCAAAAACCATAGGTATCTCAGCTGTCAGGATGTTAAAATCGAATGAGCAAGAAAATGACTGGTTTATTCTCACCCCCATGATATGCTCCAAGCCATGGAATTGGGCTGAGATTGGTGAAATTCCCATGATATACATACCTCCAGGTGGGCACCTGGTGATCCACTCGAATCCTAAATGAATAGTATGAATAATGTAGTTATATTAGTTAAAATAGAGAAGACGGACTCTTACCTCACAGATTCCCGGAGGGGACAGTTGAAAATCTGTTGACTGAGTACGTGGATTGCTATCCCATCAACGGATGTTTGACTTAACGGTAAGAAAGCCGAATATTCACGTCCAGTAATCCCTGCCAATGTTGGCTAGGCTTTTCAGCATGGTCAACCCAAGAAAGACACATAGAAAAAAGGCCATGGTCAAGCACATACCAATCGTGCTAGCTTCCCCATTTCAGCTCGAGCGGCATAGTCGGAAAAGACGAGAACATTATCCACAATGGGATGGAAGGTATAGTTTCCCCGGGCCCTTGTTTCGACAATCTGCATAGCTGGAACTTTCTTCATGCATTGGAAAGATTGGGCTCCTACGCCGCATCCAACCGCAGTAGACAATTCATTCCAATTTCGATGGTCAGGGGCCGAAGTCAGTAATGGAGCGGTGCCAGAGTGAAGAGCAATTGCGCTGACAATAGGATTGTCTGGGTACTATCAGAGGTTAGGTCGTTTGGCAATAGTTCAATGTAGAAACCAGGTGCTCACTGCATATGAATGGATATCAGCTGAAGCAGCCCCAGCAGAGTGACCAAACAGAAGAATCCTATCTGGATCACCACCGAATTTGGCTATGTTCTCATAAACCCACTCAATCGCCAGTCGCTAAATACGTGGTTAGTCTATTCATACTACCAACCATACATTCTCAAGATCTACCTGGTCCAGGAGCCCAAGGTTTTGTTTGGAAGGGTCGAGGTCTGGCGCATTAGGAAATCCAAAGACATTGAGTCGATAACTAAACCCCGAGTTTAGTGATTTGAATGGACAAAACTCAGCATCTCCTTACTTAAAGGTAATAACAATCAGGTCGTCGTGGTTGTGTACCAAATTCGTGCCATCATAGTAAGCCACCGAACTACCGCCTGTATCATAGCTTCCTCCATGAATGAACATCATGACTGCTGCTTTGTGAACTTCCCTGTTGCCTCGATACTCGATAGAAGGTGCCCAGATATTCATATACAGACAGTCTTCAGACATGTCGCCAGAGTTCCATATCATGTACGGAAGGACACTCCAAATAGACTCATTGGAGTACCTATACACATGTGGGCAGGGGCTGCTGAAGGAGGATGCATCGATGGGGCTTCGGGGTGGTGATTTGGGGCGTGGTGGTGCCCATCGCAGTTCGCCAACTGGGGGCTCGGCATATGGAATTCCCAGAAACGCCCGTACTGTGTGTGCAGAATTACTTTATATCCCGTTCACCGAGCCGGAAGAAGTCACGACATGAAGCTCAGGGGATTGGGGACCGGCTAGAGCGGCCACCTTACTCCCAAATGCGCAAAGGACGAGGGGTAGATGCATCGTGTAGCTCTGTTCTGTCCAAATTGTGCCTTGTTCTCACCACCAAGCCATCTTAAAGGATAATCAAGTACAACCCGGAATTGACTCTCGGTAGATAAATGATTAAACTTCTTGAAAGAGTAGAGGCGCCTTAGACGAGAGGGTTTTGGGCCGAAAGAATTTGAAGCTAATTTATATTTAACGTTGATCACATGAGGCTACATACCTAGGTATGTATAAATCTTGCTGACTTGGTATTTATACCATCGGGGAGAAGCTTTGAAGGAGATAGAGGTGACATACAAAGCACCGGCGTAAAGAGGAGGTAGTATTTAATTGCGTGATTATTCTCAGTCTGTACAAATCCGATGTTGTTACACTTCAACGCCGGCCCTAGTGGGCTTTTTTCCTCAAATCAAAATTAATATGATCAGTGCTGGCTCCATTCGATCGTGTTCAGATCAATTCCCTCCTGCACCAACTCCCAAAGCGGACTCAGTTCACGCAAGAAAGATACACGAGCCTGGACAGCCTTGAGAACGTAGTCGATCTCCTCGTCAGAGGTGAATCGGCCGATACCGAAACGGATACTGCTGTGGGCACTCTCGTCGCTGCTGCCTAGAGCACGCAGCACGTAGCTGGGTTCCAGAGAGGCGGAGGTACAGGCACTGCCGGATGACAGCGCAATGTCATTCAGTGCCATCAACAGGGACTCACCCTCGACGTAGGCGAATGAGATGTTCACACAGCCAGGGTAGTGGTGCTCGGGGTCACCGTTCAGTGTGGTGTGCTCCATGGCAAGGAGACCCTCGCTCAGACGCTTCGACAGGCGATTAATGTGTTTGGTGTCGTACTGTTCGATCAGTCAGTTAGCATGCCAATCTTTCGAAGAGGAGGGGGCGGAAGATTCAAGTTCATCTGTCTGCCACCTCATTATACCTGCAGGTGACATCATCGGAGCTGAGTAGCTAACCCAAAGGACACATATTCCCAAGGATTTCCAACAGATGTTTATTGCAGTGTGTAATAATCGTGACAATGATGAAAACGAGAAAAGAAAGCTTACCTCCATATCTTGGGCAGCAATTCGGCAAGCCTCACCAAAGCCCACTGCCAGATGAGGAGCCAAGGTGCCACTACGTAGACCTCTTTCCTGTCCACCACCAGTGATGAGAGGATCGAGACGGACACGCGGGCGACGGCGCACAAAGCAGGCACCAACACCCTTGGGACCGTAGATCTTGTGGCTGGAAATCGACATCAAATCGATGTTCAGCTTGTTGACATCCAACGGGATCTTTCCAACGGCCTGCGCTCCGTCGGTGTGGAAGAACACCTTCTTAGACCGACAGAGACGGCCAATCTCCTCCAGCGGCTGGATCACACCGATCTCATTGTTTACAGCCATAACACTGACAATGCAAGTCTCAGGGCGCATGGCCGCCTCAAGATCTGACATGCGGATCAAACCATTGCTCTGAACTGGCAGGTAGGTCACCTCGAACCCTTCATCCTGCAAGTGTCGGCAGCTGTCGAGCACACACTTGTGTTCGGTTTGGGTAGTGATGATGTGATTCTTCTTTCCCGACCTGCCAAAGAACCGCGCCACACCCTTCAAACTCATGTTGTTGCTCTCGGTCGCACCACTTGTGAAAATGATCTCCTTGGGGTCGGCCCCAATCAGTTTAGCGATATGCCCGCGAGCCTCCTCGACTCCCTTCTCCGACTCCCAACCGTAAGCGTGTGTGCGTGAGTGCGGGTTACCGTAGATACCGGTGAGGTAAGGAAGCATGGTATCCAGAACGCGGGGATCCAAGGGTGTGGTGGCTTGCATATCGAGGTAGATGGGTCGGGTGCCCTGGTCCATGACGGTGGCTTGCTTCAGAATGCCGGCCGAGGGACTCATCGCGGCGTCGCCGGAGGGCCCCGAACCAGGCAGTTTGGTATTCTGGGGCGCCATATGAGACTGGTTCATGAATGACTTTTGTTCCTCTTTAATAGCAGTCTCGATGTTGACCTGGGCTTGGCCAACTTTGGTCTCGGAGACATAAGATCGAGCACCGCGTAGACCGGTGGCGAGGACTCGAGGAGCTCGGGAATAAGTCGAAAGGCGCCTGGAGAAGGCAGAGGCCTGTCTCCAAGCAGTAGGAACAGCACTTGTCATTATGAAGATGATATGTGCCGATATCCTTTGTAAGTGGGATGAAGAAGGAAACGCTAACCCCGACTTTTTGTTATCATCTGCATCTCTTCCGTTATGACTAAAGATCTCGGGGTTATCCCAATTGGGTTTATCCGAGATACCTGAGGCAGGGAGGTATGAGCTTTCCCTTTTGAGCTTCCACCCGAGCTTCCACTATATTACCTAGGTATATCTTCACTTCTGTTTCTATAGCAATTGCGATGACTTTGATTTGATTATTTTGAACGCTCTCTTTCTTCCGACTTGTAATATTCCCCCATTTCATCCTACCAAGTCACTCCCCGCACGTCCCAGAGGAATGATGGCCCCATGATGACGATCGGTCTTAAATTGATGGTTCTTGCGATTTTCTCGGGTAAGGCTGCCGGGGAAAGAGTGAAGATCGGTAGAGATGCATGTAAGCATTCGAGGTCTTTGGAGCTATAATAATACCTATACTCTGTAAAGCTTATTAAGGGATGTAGGTCATGTAGTATGTAGTATAGAGTAATAATCCAGTTGCCTAACCTTGGAATTTTGAAAATGCGCCACATGATCATAAGGCAGAGTAGCGGACAAAATAATCCAAAATAGTCCAGACTAGTACACTTAATAGTCCACAAAATAGTACAGTAAATAGGTGAAATAGGCAAAATAGTATAAAAATGAAATGTGTACAGCCACAATGGACTTCAGCTCCGTACAACGCTGGCAGAGTCTTATGTCATTGAATTTGGGTTCCAAGTTCGCCCTTCTTCTTCCCACCCCACCTTGGCACTTTCTCTTCCTTTGCCTCTCTCCTTATTCTACCATGAGTTTTAAAGGTTTCCAGAAGAGCATTGTGCGTGCGCCACAGCAGTTCAAGGTCAAGTTCAACATCGGTGAACATACCAAGGACGCTGTCTATAGCGATGCTGAACGCCGCTTCGATGAGCTCGAGAAAGAGACCAAGAAGCTACACGATGAGTCCAAGAAATACTTTGCTGCCATTAATGGTGAGTTGTGAACTCTCTCATCCTTGTACCCCCAATACTGACCGCGTGCGCAGGCATGCTGAGCCACCAAATCGAATTCTCCAAAGCAATCGCCGAAATCTACAAACCCATCTCCGGTCGCGCCTCCGATCCCACCTCCTACCAATATGAAGGAAATGCCGAGGGCATCCAGGCCTGTGAGGAATACGAAGTCATCGTTAAGGAACTACAAGAGGCCCTGGCCCCCGAACTGGAGATGATCGAGAGTCGCATTATCAGCCCAGCCGACCAGCTGCTCGAGGTTATCAAGGTCATTCGGAAGGTTGCGGTTAAGCGCGATCACAAGAAGCTGGACTTTGACCGCCACAACGCCTCACTGAAGAAGCTGGAAGAGAAGAAGGACAAATCGCTCAAAGACGAGAAAGCACTATACAAAGCCGAGAACGATGTTGAGCAGGCAACCCAGGAGTTTAACTATTACAACGATTTGCTGAAGGACGAACTGCCCAAGCTGTTCACCCTCGAAGCCGAGTTCATCCGCCCGCTCTTCCAGTCCTTCTACTATATGCAACTCAACGTCTTCTACACTCTCCACGAACGAATGCAGGGCATGAACATCAGCTATTTCAATCTGAAACTCGATGTTGAAGAGGCCTTTGAGCAGAAGCGCGGCAATATCCAGGAGCAAGCCGAAGCTCTTACCATCGTGCACTTTAAAACCCAAGGCGTCCGCCGCTCTGGATCCAAACTGGGTCCGGGCAAGGGAGCTGATAGCAAGAGTGCCATCGGTCGAGGCCGTTCCAGCTCGACCGTCACCGATGACAACCCTCCACCACCTTATTCGTCTGCCGCCGTCAGTCCCAGTCCGACAGGCAGTTTCTCTTCCGCCGCCAAGAGCAAGCCTGCCCCGCCCCCTCCACGGGCGAAGCCGGCCCATCTCAGTAAACCGGTTGAAACTGTCACCGCTCTTTATGACTACGAGGCTCAGGCACATGGTGATCTGGGATTCTCGGCTGGTGATGTGATTGAAATTGTCCAACGCACCGACAACACCAATGAATGGTGGTCCGGGCGAATTGCAGGTCGGGAGGGCCAGTTTCCTGGTAAGTGGTGCAGTCTCTTTATGGAATTGCATTCGCTAACATTCACCATAGCCAACTATGTGCAATTGAATTAGCACAGGGATATTATTAACTTTCCAGCCTTTCTTTGCTCCTTTTGCTCTGGCGCACATGTGGTTTCGAACATAGAGCGTTTCGCCTGTAAATATTTTGTGTCTATTTCTTTCTTCCCTTTTTTTTTTTTGGTATTGTTAATTCACTTGACTCAGCTCGTTGCGATTTGTTCCAATGCATTCAGTGAATTGGCTGTATTCCTTGCACAAGCTTCATACATATTCTAATCCCACCCTGGGTATACTCAGCTTCTTTACTCTTGCTGGATTCCATTGTACTTTATAGCAGAATCGATCATCCAATATTGACATATATTAATGAGAAGAGCATTGAGAGAATGAGAACCCTTCCCGATTTTTCAAGTTCATCCACTGCATACAAGCCTCGATGGATGTAAATGCAACTACAACTCCTGAAAACAATACAAACCAAAAAGTGAATGTGGCTTGAAATTAAGAATGCGGTGACAACTTGCAGATTGAGATAAAAGGAAGGTTGTACCGGTATAAAACCTGCAATCAACGAGAAAAGAAGAAAAAGCATGTACATGTAAAGTCGGTTTCTGGCCAGGATTCTGCACGTGTACATCAAAATGAAAGGGAAGGATAACGTTGGATTGCCGAGTGCTGTGCGTTATCACACGATTGAATTGTTCCTTTGAACGCGATTGATCGAAATATCGTGTTCAACTGATATTCCATAGAAAGCATCGGTGTCCCGCGAGGTGGGTGAGCCCTTGCTCATGGTGTGGTCCGAGTAGCACAGAGTCTGCGCAGCAGTCATGGCAGACAGGCTCGTTGGACTGTCCTTTGTGGGAGACAGTAGACTTTCGGCCCCACCGACAAGGGCCCGCCATAAGTTGCGTCGGCGTTGACGATCTTGGCTTCCGGTACGTCGTGCGTTCTCGAGGACGGCGCCGGCCCAGATTGATGAGAGTGGGAGTGAGATGACGACCAGGGTCACCACGTTGGAGGAGAACTCTGGCACAATGACGTAGTACTGGGTGATGGAGAAGATGGCGGGGACAACCATGGTCTGGCAGCCCATGACAAAGATGACTTTCATCGGACCGAATTCGCGCACCCCGAGTCGGTGGCGCTGTTTGATGGCGAATCCGAGCTTGGTGACAAAGATGACACAGAAGAAGCAGATGCTGATAGTGACGCAGATGTTGGTTCCGCTTTCTATCCACCATACATCATTCGTGTATGTGAGATTAATGATGGCCTTGCAGTTCGCAACCATCCATGCACAGCGGAATCCGATCGGCACCAGGGCGACCAGGATAGATATCACCAGGAGAGGATGTCGGTATCGACGACGTAGTGTGGAGCAAACCACGTGGACCTGAATCACAAGCGATGCTTCGATACAGACGACGACTAGCGTAGTGAGAACGACAGCCACGATGGAAATGGCGTATGCGCTCCATGGCACGGATGAATAGTCGCCGGAGACGTATGGGTATACCTGTTCGAATGCAGTGGAGAAATGGATGACTTGGAAAAGCAGACGCGAGCTGTTGAGGAACAAGGCCAGGCCGTTCAGGATAAAAACCGCCGAACGGCGCTTGTCGGATTGGGTCAAAAGCACAAGAATGACCAGCAATACGAACGACGCTCCAAACTGGCAACCGTAATTGATGCATACCCGGACATTGTACATGACAAAGACATCCAGGGCTTTTACTGAGACGGGGAACTCTGTGCCATCTTGTAGACGGAAGGTGACGTTCTGGGTGAATGGATCGAATGGTTGAATTGGAGATGATGCCGCCATGGCTCTGGGATTTGGAGTTCAGTCGAAGGAATTGAAAGACAGATCACATAGATAGTTCTGAAATTGAAATTCGGTCAAAAGTATGCCTGGCAGAAGATGAAGTCTGTTTCTTTAAAGCCCTTTCAAGAATATAGATCAAGAGAATCAGCAGAATCAGCAGAATCAGGGTGAATGGCCCGTGTCATAGAAGCCGAGACAGACAATGGCGAAGGCAATAGATAATAATAATAACATCCAGAGAACCCAGATAGTCCAGGTCCAGATCATGACTGCGTGAGTTTGTTGAAACGAACAATACTAAGGGAATGGGAAGAACAATATTAAATGAGACAAAGAAACCCATAAATGGCCTAGGCAACGGGTGATAATGGCTGCATGAGATCTTCAGAATGCTCCGAATAGCCTTTGATCTGGTGGATATCACTGGCTCATGCCCATTCGAGTCGAGAAGGGTTTCTTTGTTTCGGGTCTCCATAGAAGCCCCGATGGGATTCATCCCATGTATCTTCCCAGGAAAAGTTTGGTAGAGTCCTCAGGTGTCGTATATGACTGATGTCTCTGATTCACAGCCCATTGACCCGATTGTATCATTTAGTGAATCTGTCACACCTCGAGACTTCCGTTGTTTTCAACTATCTCCAATCGGAAAAGGGGTGATATTTTTGGGATCTGGATTCAGACTTGAACCTGTGTTCTTCTTAGGGCAAAAAGCAAGGCAAGAGTACGACATGGCGAAATGGTGATGTGGTGAGGTGGTGAGGTGTAGGTGTGAGTAAGTTGTAAGGTGTGGGAGCCGGTTGACTCCCCGACGCGCAGACATACACCTCATGTATACTACACCTTTATGTATACCTAGGTACTATACCTACCCATACCCAGGTAGAGAGCCCTGGAGATCTAAGAAATAATCTCTACAAGTCTCTTCAAATATCCTCAATGTTCTTCTGAACAGAAAAGGCCCCATACTCCGCCAAGAAACACTGCGGGGAAGAGGAAACCGTCGCGACTCCAACCCTTTTCCACCCACTCCTCTCAATATGGCCGTCCCTCAGAGGACACTGAATTGGCTGTATAGTGTCTTGTCCAAAGTATGTCTTTCCAAAATCTCCATATTATCGGTCTACTAAAACCCCTCCAGGATCACTATGATCCACAACAGACGTACCGCGACCCAAACCGGACCTACCACGATGTTGCCAATGCGCTCGCGCAGTACCCCTCGCTCTCCCCTCGAACAGATGTCTATAGTGAGTGTCTGAAGTGCGTTTTGATGTGGTTCTTGTTTCTGACACCCAACAGCCTACGAGACAGGCTTCTCGGCCCTCCTCCTTCACCTGGTGGGCACATTGCCTGTCACCTTCCGAGGAACCACGTACCGATTCCCCATTGCGCTTTGGATTCCAAATACCTACCCACGCGAGCCTCCAATTGCCTATGTGACCCCCACACAGGATATGGCTGTCCGAGTTGGGCAACATGTGACGCTGGAGGGACAGGTGTACCACCACTATCTGGCACACTGGGCAGAAGCATGGGATGTTAGTGCTCGCAAGACATGGGTTGACAAACCACTGACCATTGTGTTCACAGAGATCCACCATCGCCGATCTTCTTTCTATTCTTCAGGATATATTTGCCAAGGAGCCCCCGGTCCGGTACAGACAACAAGTGCCACATCCTCCGCCGGAAGCTGCCCAGACACCCCCGCCATTACCTCCCCTTCCACCCGGTGTCGGATCTTCAAGACAAGCTCGACCTCCGTCTCCGCCTACAACCCAGAGCCAGATTCCACCCCCACCTCCGCCGAAGCCAAGCGCAGCTGGCGAACCTCTGCAGCAACAACGGCACCCGGCTGATCAATATCGATCTCCCCCACCGCTACCTCCACTACCACCAAAAGAGCAAGACTCTCGTCAAGCATATATATCCACACAATCAGCCAGTCCGGGAATCCACTCATACCAGCATTACGCGCATCCAGGCCAAACTGGGGGACCGATAAGCAGCCCTCGTCCCTTGTCACAGCCACCAACCCAGCAGCCAGCGGGGCAGCCAATGCCGCCTCAGTCGGCGCAGGGTCAAGCACCGTACTATAGAAACAGCGGAGCGGCAGTTCATCATGGAACCGGGTCTGGCATAGCAAGCCAGGGCCCTCCTCAGGTTAATCCTGCGGGAGGTCACTTGCCTCTGCAGTCGCAACTCCCCCATCAACCACACCAGCAACTGTCTGGGCCCCCATATCCTCAGCATTCTCCGTACCCCTCTAATTATCCCCGCCCACCCCCAGCAGCTCCCGCAAAGGCCGAGACACCAGACCTTCTGACCTCGCCATTTGAAGTCGAGCTGCCCTCGATCGCACCCACAGGACCAGCGCCTCCTATCCCACCAAATCCAGAGAAAGACGCACTCCTTCATGCCGTGTCCCGGACCCTGGCGGAAGCCCTCCGCGCCAATGCAGCACAATCCGACACGGCAGCACAATCACTCGTCTCACAATCACGATCCCTGCATGCCGCTATGGCCACGCTACAGGGGGAACTCTCGGCACTCAATACCCTCCACACAACCCTTCAGTCCAACACTACTGTCCTACAGCAATCCATCCATCGCGCCGACGCCACCATCGCAGATGCACAGGCTCGTTCTACATCCATCTCCGCTTCTAGTGCCCCTTCAACTTCCGCTCCCTCTGGGGACACTCCGTCCGGCCTGCCCCCAATCGATGACGTCCTGGTCGCCCCCACCGTGGTCGGGAAACAGCTATATGATTTGGTCGCCGAGGAGCAAGGCATACAGCAAGCTCTTTATGCATTGCAGGCTGCGCTGGTCCGCGGTGTTATTGGTGTCGATTCCTGGTCGCGGCATACACGGAGTCTTGCACGTGAGGCACTTCTCAAGCGGGCATTGATTCGTAAAATCGGACGTGGGATGGGGTTGGATGAAAGCGTGGGATGAATTACCGGATGCTGAGCGTCGTTGACTAGACATCCTGGTTATAGATACCCTTTCATTTTCCCTGTTATGGAATAGCTAGATGAAGTGAGTATCTCTCTTCTTCTTTTCCGACTACTTTGCCAAGTATTTGTGTCCATGCCGAGGGGTGCAGACCGGCCTTATACTCCGTGTAGACCAAAACAACGCAAGCCCTCGAAGAGTTGGGAAAATGCATCCGAATTTTAAGATTGGCTTTGCTTTTCGCCTTATACATAGGCTCCATCAAGGGTTCTCAGTGTACAGTTTCGGCACTTTGAGCTCTACCTCCGAGTTGAGAGTATCTCTTGACTGGTCTATTGCAAGGAATTTGGATCAATTCATTCCAAATGGCAAACAAGTTGCATCGTACATAGGAAAGATATATAGTAAACACGGTCAAAAAATGGAATGAACGATAAAGATGAAGATATGCGAAAGTAGAAGCAGTTAAGTGGTGAATTTCTATAGTAGGAGTCTAAACTATATATGAAAGGTGTGGTGGGTATATCTCCAAAGCATAAGCAATATCCTTCATCTACATAGGTACAATACAGAAACAAGGGCTTTAGGAGAGAAGTGTAACAAGGCTTCTACATACATATGAAGTTACATATGTAGAGTAGACTCTTGACGTTTACATAGTGGAATCGGGATCAAAGGAAGATACGGTGAGGTTGATAGACTACATATGTATGTACGTATATACTACTACTCTAATTTTCTTTCAAAGACACTGGAATCAGATACCAGAGGACGTACTGCTCAATTTTACAATTACTGTACACATGTAAACATTTCATCTGTTTCAGCCTCTAGCAAATCTACAATATAGAGACATGGTAGTCCATAACAGTCCATAGCAGTACGAATATGAAGATGTGCAGTCCAAAATGACAATCAATGAGAGTATAGATTCAATCGACAGACCCATCTCAGTGTGCCAACACTCGCTGTACAACGCACCCGAGGAAAGGAGTCCACGTATCAAAAAAATAAAAAGTACAAAAAGCCACGGCAGGCTCCATACATACATAGAAAACAGAGTTGAAAATCACAAAAACATGGAAAAACCATTGCGCCCAGTCGGTCCCAAACCCGCTCATTTCACTTCATTCGCATCCGAGAACGGACTTTCTACCCGGGCGGGTGGCGTCTGAGTGGAATTACGTCCGTCGCTCAAGCCGGAAGCTCGACGTGCGTCGGTCTGACCCTGCGAGGAACCGGTTTCCAAGTTGGTGAATGCTGAATGTGTGTCGTCTTCGCCCGATGAGGACGCGTCAAATGTGGAAGTATTATGACTGAACTGGTCCTTCGTGGTGGACGCCGCTCGGCTTGTGTCGTTTTTATTCTCAGACAGCTCTTCGACCCGGTCGACAGCAGGTGTGTTGTTGGTTTGCTTGTGCTTTACCGAAGGACCACGCACCATCACTGGCTTGGCAGTTACACTGCGAGCCACACATGAACTGTTGCCCTTGACAGCCTCCGCCCGAGCGAGTTGTGCCGGGGTAATGGCCGGGACCGCAGGCGCATCCGCAGGAGTAACCGTGACAGCAACAGGCGAGTCATCTCCAGGGGCATTTGCACCGGCTCCTCCGTTGTGGATGCTCACCACGGCTGCACGAGACCGCTGGATCTGCTGCGCAGGCATGGCACTGACAATGGCATCGTTACGGTAAATGGTGGTAGCCACACTGCTGCGCAAAGTGGGCGAGATGCTCTGGTGGCCGGTCGTGGTTGTCCAGGACGAGTCACGCAGGTCACCCGGCATAAAGAAGTGTTGATCAGGTGTCGCACCAGGAAGCGGTGGGACAGGAGGCACGAGAGAGGCTGGCGTCTCCGGCGGAGAGCGGTTGGTGACACCAGGAATGTAAGCGATTTGGATGACATTGGAGGCACGGGTTAGGACTGTAGAGGCAATGGACTGGCGTTCACTGCGGGTCGCCGCAAATGAGCCGTTCTTCTCCTCCTGGCGCTCCAGGCGCTTCT
The DNA here is from genome assembly GCA_028827375.1 of Penicillium desertorum. Lineage (NCBI taxonomy): Eukaryota > Fungi > Ascomycota > Eurotiomycetes > Eurotiales > Aspergillaceae > Penicillium > Penicillium desertorum. Next base: position 7,973,368 of record JAPWDO010000003.1, read on the forward strand.
TTCGGATGACGAACCACCACACCAAGAACACAATGAGGGCGATGGCAGCCACACCACCGATAACACCACCGGCAATAGCACCAGTGTCGGTGCCCCCGGAGTCCGAGGGTTTGGAGCCTGTTGAAACACACTTTGTGGTCGCACATTCCTCACAGCTCGGGGCGGTCATGGTACATATTGATCCGTCGGGACAAGCGGGACAGGCGGGGGATGTAGTTTCACACTGCTTGCAGCGCTTGAAGAGGGAACGGGCCGGGGAGAAGGCGGAATCCATGGGTTCGAGAAGCATGATGGGTGAGTATGGTCGAGATGATGACATCAAAAAAGACGAGGTAATATCGATAAAGCCGGTCAACGGCAAGGAATGTGCAAGAGAAAAATAAGGAAAAAAGGAGTGTAAGGTGCTCAATCGGCGTCAAGTCGTGAGCGTAAACAGTAGATCATCAAAGCCGACCCGTTAGGCGCAGAAAACGAGTGTGTGTTATAAAAAGATCGAAAGGTGAGAGTCAAGCGATGATCATGGTCCTTGAGATGGCCCAGACGCTTGACAGAGATTGTGTATGTCAAAGACGGTCAGGATAGGGGGGGCTAGATTTGTTGACGTTGGCCCGACGCGCGTATCAGACAAAATCAACTCACAAACCTTGATCGAAAGATCAAGGAAAGAATAGATGGATGGATGAGGAGAGGAGTGACAAGTCAAAAGAGAGACGGGGGGGGGGGGAATAATTTTGGGGGGGGGGGGCCTTCCAAGGTTGGTCACGGGCCCGTGAGGTTCCACGGGTAAGATACGGGGTAGTCAGGTACACAATTGTGTGTACCTGATATATATCCGTAGTAAATTTTATATGTAGTTAGTACCCTATGTTGTAGAGAAGCAGATAAGGTAAGAAGCAGAAGTAAAAAAAAGGGAAGAACTAAAATCGAGAGATCATACAGCCTCTTTAATATTAAAGATCAGATTGTTTCATCCCATGTTCACCTTACTTGAACGTGAGGGAAATAAGTGGACATCTTTTCCCGTGTGGACTGTGCAAGTGGTCTGGACTCTCGGATCATTGATTTTCCAAGATTGCGGGAAATTTGGACTTTTCTTTGTCTGGTTTGGTTTGTTTGTTGTATTTGTCTGGTTTGTTTTACAAATAGGGCTAGCGGCTAATTTATCTCGAACATGGATCCTTAGATGAGGGATGGGGTCACTGAAATCTTATTAAATTAAGGGAATGGGGGAAACAAAAGAAATTAAACCAGATGTATTTCTTGACTCATGCGACAACATTTTATACCGTAGTTACTACCGTATATGGACTAACTACGGAGCTGAATGTCAGCACAACCCACAACATTGGAAGTTTAAGAGCTGATCGACTTGGCGGGGCAAAACATACACTAGTTACGCTAGATGCTTAGGGGTCCATAATAATATCTAAAATTATCAGGGTCAGGTGACCTGAGAGTACAACATATACTTTATGGCAAAGTCGATAGGAGAGATTGGACCGAATGGACCGTATGGAGAATCATAGAATGAGAACTGCAAATAAGGAAGTTGATTGGGAGACTAGGACTTTCTATACGTTCTAACACATATAGTGGAGTCGGGCATACCACCTCCCTAAATGTTAAGCCTTTTAAACGGTATTAGGGTCTTAAGAATGTGGGAATGAGTCTACAACATAGTTATATCTACAACATAACCCTAATTGAATTATATGAGAGGTCGACTTCGTATTCACATATTTACGTGTTTCATGAGTGGAGCCTCTTATTAGGTTCGGGTGTTTTAGACTCCAAATGTACCCGTGGACATATATAAAGGGTCTATGTTGTAAGTACAACTTCGTACTTACCCAAAATGTAAATACATCGAATCAGTGAAGGGGGACAAAGTTCAAAGAAAAAGAGTTAAAAAAAAGGAAAAAAAGAAAAAAAGAAAACAAAAACCAAACAGGAAAATTGGAATTCCAAGCATCTCAGCCTTTGATATCTCAACCAGTCAGGGTCTTCCGTAGGGCCTCGGGGGCATCGCACTCTTCTTCTTCTTCTAGGGATGGAGTATGTATGGCTTTCTACTACATAAGGTGATATGGTACCCGTGGACTATATTCTGTGTACTCCATATACTCGAGTTAAAAATACTTCAATGTTGAATAATTAAATAATTAAAAACCGGTAAACTAGTCAAATGAAAAAAACACCCAAGTAATAAAAAAACCCCAGAGAAAGGGGAAACTAAACCAGGACGGGGCTAGGAGACAGTCTATTTTTGACCTTTCAAGTCTCACTGTCTCCCTTTTTTTTTTACCCTTTTCGCCCCCCTTCTCTTTCTTTTCTCTCTGACCCTGGATTCAAAACATTTGCAATATTCTCTGAAAAAAAATTATTCACTCTCTCCTAGCCCTGGTGGCTTCGATAATTGTTCATAAGTGCGCCCTGCTTGAACAGATACCCCTCTCTTGTTAGCTTTGAAACACATCCCTTTCTGATTTTTCAACCTTTGGCGACACCATGGCCTACCACGGCTCTGGCTCGCACTCACCGAGCTATGATGATAGTCATCATCTGCAGGATGTGCCAGCTTCGCAGGTATGTGTGTGGAGAGGCGGTGAACTAGTCGCGAGAACTGACCCGGTATTTTTTTTCCCCTTAGTATCGCGAGGATGAGGATGCAGCCCGTGGATTATTGTCCCAACAGCAGGGTCCATTTGCGACTCCTTTTGACGACCCCCACTCACGCGGTGTTTCTCCCCAACGTCCGTCTTCTGGGTACAGCTTGACGGAGACCTATGCAACGGACACCGCCCCTTCTTACCACGACCCATACAGTACTGGAACCGTTTACTCCGGCCAAGAGGAAAGTACTGCGGCGGCCTTTGGTGTCCCCGGCCGAGTCGCATCGCCCTATGCCCGCAGCGAGACCTCCTCCACGGAGGCTTGGCGCCAGCGACAGGCCCCCGGAGGCGCCCCTGGTGGTGGTGGTGGCGGCGGCTTGCGCAGATATGCTACTAGGAAGGTCAAGCTGGTGCAGGGTTCCGTCCTGAGCGTCGACTACCCCGTGCCGAGTGCCATCCAGAATGCCATCCAAGCCAAATATCGCAACGACGTGGAAGGCGGAAGCGAGGAGTTTACCCACATGCGATGTACGTGTGGACCAGACGAGGAACGTACGGCTCCAAGAGAAAAACTAATGAGCCTTCACTCTTCATAGACACCGCAGCCACTTGTGACCCCAACGAATTTACCCTGCACAATGGTTACAACCTACGCCCCGCAATGTACAACCGTCATACGGAGCTGCTCATCGCGATTACCTACTACAACGAGGATAAGAATCTCACGGCCCGTACCTTGCACGGTGTGATGCAGAACATTCGCGATATTGTCAACCTGAAGAAATCCGAGTTCTGGAATAAGGGTGGACCCGCGTGGCAGAAGATTGTCGTGGCGCTCGTTTTTGACGGTATTGACCCTTGCGACAAGGATACTCTCGACGTCCTTGCGACCATCGGTATCTACCAGGACGGTGTGATGAAGCGTGACGTTGATGGCAAGGAGACTTTGGCGCATATCGTAAGTGGATGGCAGGATAGACCTCCCGATGAAATAGCGCTAACTGAATATCCAGTTCGAGTATACGACTCAGCTCTCGGTCACACCAAGTCAGCAGCTCATTCGGCCCACGGACGATGGCCCGAGCACACTACCACCTGTGCAAATGATGTTCTGCCTGAAACAAAAGAACAGCAAGAAGATCAATTCGCATCGTTGGCTCTTTAACGCTTTCGGCCGCATTTTGAACCCTGAGGTCTGTATCCTGCTGGATGCCGGTACGAAACCTGGCCCTAAGTCCTTGTTATACCTCTGGGAGGCATTCTATAACGATAAGGATCTCGGCGGTGCCTGTGGTGAAATCCACGCTATGTTAGGTAAGGGATGGCGGAACTTGATCAACCCTCTCGTGGCAGCCCAGAACTTTGAGTACAAGATCAGTAATATCTTGGATAAGCCCCTCGAGAGTTCGTTCGGCTACGTTAGTGTCTTGCCCGGTGCATTCTCGGCCTATCGATTCCGTGCAATCATGGGTCGTCCCCTTGAGCAATATTTCCACGGTGATCACACGCTGTCTAAGCAGCTTGGAAAGAAGGGTATTGAGGGTATGAACATTTTCAAGAAAAACATGTTCTTGGCCGAGGATCGAATTCTCTGTTTCGAGTTGGTCGCTAAGGCAGGCTCTAAGTGGCACTTGTCTTACGTTAAAGCCTCCAAGGGTGAAACTGACGTGCCCGAAGGTGCCGCCGAGTTTATCTCCCAGCGTCGCCGTTGGCTCAACGGTTCCTTTGCAGCAGGAATCTATTCGCTGATGCACTTTGGCCGTATGTACAAGAGCGGTCACAACATCATTCGCATGTTCTTCCTTCACATCCAGATGTTGTATAACATCTTCAACACTTTCCTCACCTGGTTCTCCTTGGCTTCATACTGGCTGACCACCACTGTCATCATTGACCTTGTCGGTACTCCCAGCCCCAGCAACGGAGACACCGCTTTCCCCTTTGGCAGGACGGCCACGCCCATTATTAACACAATTGTCAAGTACGGATACCTCGCTTTCCTATTGTTGCAGTTCATTCTCGCTCTTGGTAACAGACCCAAGGGTTCCAAGTTCTCATACCTCGCCTCGTTTGTGGTCTTCGGTCTTATTCAGGTCTATATTGTGGTCGATTCGATCTACTTGGTAGTTCGCGCATTCAGCGGCGGCGCGCCCATGGACTTTGTTACCGGCCAAGGCCTGAAAGCCTTCCTCGACTCTTTCTTTTCGTCGACGGGCGCTGGTATCATTATCATTGCCTTGGCTGCCACATTCGGTCTTTACTTCGTTGCCTCATTCATGTACGCCGACCCATGGCACATGTTCACCTCCTTCCCTGCCTATATGGTTGTCCAGTCGTCCTATATCAACATTTTGAACGTCTATGCCTTCAGCAACTGGCACGATGTCTCCTGGGGTACCAAGGGTTCTGACAAAGCCGATGCATTGCCGTCAGCCACGACTACAAAGGACGAGGGTAGCAAGGAAGCAGTAATAGAAGAAATCGACAAGCCCCAAGCGGATATCGACAGCCAGTTCGAGGCAACTGTGAAGCGTGCGCTCACTCCATTCGTTGCCCCCGTGGAACACGATGAAAAGACCCTCGAGGACTCCTACAAGAGTTTCCGTACCCGGCTTGTCACTTTTTGGATCTTCAGTAATGCCGCCATGGCAGTCTGCATCACCAGCGAGTCCGTCGATAAGTTCGGCTTCACAGTGAGTTTCCACTCTTTTTTAATCTTCTGACAAGACCACCGACTAACATGATCATAGAATACCGCCACCAGCCGTACAGCCCATTTCTTCCAGGCGCTATTGTGGTCCAATGCCGCTGTGGCATTGATCCGTTTCATTGGATGCTGTTGGTTCCTTGGTCGTACTGGTATCAAGTGCTGCTTTGCGCGCCGGTAGTTCTCCTGCACAAAATGTGTACCCTTTTTCATGACCCCCAGACCCAATTTCCTATTCTCTTCTTTTTATTTCCCATACCGTGATCTGTATTCTACCTAAAGATGCCCGACTTTGTTCTCTTTTGATTTTGCAATGCCAGCCAGTATGTATTCGCACGGTTTTACCTTGAACGGTTACTGTGATCACTTTTTGTCAGATCAGCCATGCAACGGGATCGCATTCGGAGCGCTATGATTATGTACTTCATATTCAATTTATTTATTTTTTTTCTTCGAGATTTGAGTAGAAAGATATATACATGTTTCCCATCGACTGTGTACATATATGTATACCTCAGGTCAAATACGTCAACCGGAAGGCGGAGAGGCGATAAAGGCGATTGCTGATCTGAGACCCCCCCCGCAAGAGGGCTATCCTTCACTCTGTTGTCATCCTTGTCAGTTGATCTCGCCCTCTAAAGCTCTTTCCTTTCTGTCTCTCTTTTTTTTATCTGATATCCCCAGAGTGGTTACCCTTACCTCCTACTCCGCTCTCCCAAAACCCCCGTTCCACCAGGTGGGGTGGTGACTCCCAAAATGTTGAAAATCTGGTCGATGGTAGGGATTTATCTGGCTCTCGAAGAAATGCCGTATGATTAACAGTCTGTACAGAAACAAAAGCAGCAGGAGGCTGAGAATGCTGAGGGTGCTGCAGGCAAGAAGAAGAAGAAGGTCACCGCGGCGCAATTACGCGTGCAACGAGGTGAGTGACTTTCCCGTAGTGGACAGTATAACTCGCAGTACTTACTGGATCGTTGTCATATGGATCTCTAACCTCTTATCTCTTCAGACCTTCAAGAACTCACCCTCGGCAGCACGATGAAAATGTCTTTCCCAAACCCCGACGACATCCTCAACTTCACCTTGACCATCGAACCCGACGAGGGCATGTATAAGGGTGGTGTCTTCAACTTTAGCTTTGCCGTCAACCAGAACTTCCCTCATGATCCTCCCAAGGTCAAATGCACACAGAAGATCTATCATCCCAATATCGACTTGGAGGGCAACGTCTGCTTAAACATTCTACGAGAGGACTGGAAGCCCGTGTTGAATTTGAATGCTGTCATTGTGGGCATGCAGGTCTGTTGACTGATTTCTTCTGACTGGTCATTGATTTCGCTGACTGGTATTCCACCACAGTTCCTTTTCCTCGAGCCAAACGCCTCCGACCCTCTCAACAAGGACGCCGCGGAAGATCTTCGCGCCACTCGTGACACCTTCAAGAAGAACGTACGCAACTCCATGGCCGGCGGGTCCGTCCGAGGCATATCGTTTGAGCGGGTGCTACGGTGAACGCTAGCTAGGATTTCTTCACACTTGCAGTTTTTCCATCAGTTCCCATATCCGGACTCCGCCCATACCCCACGGCGACGAGCAGATACGGGATGACGATCTATGGTTTTACATGGCGCAGACATGGTTCAGCAAACCCTTTTGGAGGAGGGGGGGTGCGCTGGTGTTTCCACGTACATATATCCGGCGTAATTAGCGTTTGAACACAATAGATCCAATTCGCTCATTTTAGCTGTCTAGGCGTAGGGGTCAAGTACATCGATCTGCGCGTTCAGGGCAATACTACGTAGATAGCCTGCGATGGCGATGCCCAATCGGTAATCTATCACACTGAGCTCGAGAAGGTGTCAAGTCCAAAATCAAAACGGTTGCTTGTCCACAGGCGTATATGTACAGTCGATCTCAAAATCTAACCACCCACTCGTACACACCCGTCGATCCAACCAAGCCCGATGGTGATGTCGAGACATATACCCCAATCACTGGGCGATTTTTCTGGATAACGCTTTGATAAGAAAAGAACTGGCGCCGAACGGGCGGGAAGGAGATGGCCGAGAGGAGGTAATAGATTTAACCCCGCTGGGCAGCACGCTCAGCCTCAAGGCGGGCGTAGTAGGTATCACGCTCACGCACGCGGGGAAGGTGGTAGCCTGTGGGACAAACACGTTAGATTTCGAGGTCATCAATCGCATGGGGTTGGCGCAGCCGGGAATAATCTACTTACCGTACCACCAGAGGTAGCCGAAGGTAGTACCGAAGCCTAGTGGATGAGACACCCTGATCAGCAACTATTTCATTGTTGATCTCATCGCAGCCATCTTCTTGTTGCCTATATTTCACGTGCTCCAGAGAGATCGCGATGTCCAACTTATCGTTTGATCATGCCACTCGATCCGAATCACAACTTACCGAAAGCGGTGCTCAGGTCCAGGACAAGACCACGGCGAAGCATCTGTAAACAAGCATAGAATGTCAGTAAACCATTGCGAACATTTAAATGGACCTGATAAACCCCCTCGGGTTAACCCGGCCTTCAACGGAAGGGGCACGTACGCCGGTAATGGGGGGAATAGCAGCGGGCATTGTGACGAATAACTTGCGTCAATCGATGCTTGAGCAAAAGCAATACGGGTTGCGGACAGCTTGAAACCTGCCTCGGACGTTGGTGGGGAGAGGAGAGGGGGGTTAGGGAGGAAGGCTGATTTGTGAGGTGAAGTTGAAGCTTCGGAGCGGACTAAGCGAGCCGCCGGATTGGTCAGTCATACTATGAGAGCGAACTATGGCATGTTCACCATTCCCGTACTATTCCAGGGCTGCGAAATACTATTACAATTCTATTTTCATGTAGACTTTTATATAATGAATCGCTTGCCTCAATGAAATGAGTATTTCGCTCTCTGTTACTACCTAGGTGAAAGTCAAAAGCAAGGATCACGGCAACCAAAGCCCTCGAGATGGAAGAGATGTGAGATGAGCAAAGCCTGGTTCTCGGTGGCGTTATTTGCTCGACCCTCCCTAAGCGATCCATTTACTCAAAAGCCCCAAACAAGCCATTCATGTCGCTTCCTCATCTGAGTCCCTGAAGATCTATGACAGCTGCTCATCAATCTACTCACCGCTTTCATCACGTGACCCCAATTCGATAACATTGCCTGCTCAGGACGACCACTTCTTGAATCAGATCAATACAATGGCCATGGCGACATCGGGCGCCCAAGTTAAACGACCTTCTGCATCACTCGACCAGAACAATCCGAAGCGGATAAAGCGTCACTATCATCACCATCATCGTTTACAAGAGCCGGTGGTTCTCCCATCTACATCCGAGCCAGTCGTGCAAGATGACATCCAGCTCGACCAGTTGATGAATCGTGCAATCAGTCAGACTTTGAAGGACTCAGGGTTTGAGCTGGCCGATCCAACTGCACTGTCAAGTCTCTGCAGTGCTACTGAGGAGTGTACGTGTCCCAGTATTCCATCCATTTTGAAGCTTGAATTGACGGGTTGCGCCTGAAATCTCTAGACATGCTACGACTCTCCACATTTATCCGTCAGTCTATGCTATCTGCGCGACGCGTCCAACCAATCCCACAAGATTTTGATCACGCTCTGAAGCGTTTCCGCCTTAATCCCGATGACCTTCTCCCTCATCTCAAGCCAGCGCCCTCGGACAGGCCCACGCCGACATTATTACCATCTCCCCCACCAGAGAATGAAATATCCAAATCTCTCCCATTTCTCACGGCTTTGAGCAGTGAAGATGACCGCGCAAATCGTCCCTACATCCCAAAACATTTCCCGAGCTTCCCTAGCAAACACACCTATTCTGCCACTGCAGTGTTCATTGGACGTGACAACGACCCGCGCAAGATTAGGGAACGCGCCGCAGAGGATGGACGGCATGGCGAGGAAGCTTTGCGCAAATTAGCGAGCGCCGCATTCCGTGACAACCAGACGGGCTCGACTGGCTGCGATAAGAAACTCTGGGGTCGGAGAACGGACAGCATGGAAAGCATGTTCGAAAAGACGATCAAGGGACTTTCCAAAAAGCAAAAGGACTCTCACGGCACATTGCCCAGCTCAGCCATGGATATTGACTCGGGACATCCGGCGGATGCGGACACCAAGTCCCGGCTCAAGCTCTCGTGGAATATGGAGTTGGGCCCCATTGTCAACTGTGAGCGAGATCTCTGGCGCCGGACAAGCTCCAATGCACGGCGAGGAGAGGAGAAGACTCCAAAGCCTCCACCAAGTCTCGAGCCAGCAGATGTCATGACTGATATGTAAATTACAAAGGCATAGGGCTTACCGGCGTTCTGTTTTCTATCTTTCTTTTTCTCCCTCGACTGTGGGCTGGCGCTTGTGTTTTATTTCAGGAAGATGACCTGAGGAGATACCCCCTGGCAGTCACAAACATGATTCAAATGCAACTTTTATTCTTGAAACCTACAAGTAATTGTAATCCCTTCTAGCCAACTCCGCCCAATGCGCATTCGTAAAGCAAAGTAGTCCCTCTCATTGTTTTGTATTGCCTGCCTGCTTTTGTTTTGCTTCCTCCGCCAGCCTAATTGGTTCCCATGATGTTGTCTCAACCGTTAAACCACCGGCACAGCTACAAGATCAGCTTGCTATTTGACTCGGACTCGATGCGCAAGACTCACCGTCGGAACAACCGCACCACAGGCTCGCACACAACAACCCCGGGCTCAGGAACTCCATTTTGTGGTGGATTGCAAGAGAATTGTGTCATTTCAAGTAATGGGCACTCCTTGAGGTTGACTGGTTCGCCTTTGCGGCGTTTCTCTTGGAAGTTGCGGCGAACGGTATTGACATGATCGGGGAGAGATTCGGCGGGGAATATGGGGACGAGAGGAGCCATTGTAATTGGGCAGCTGTGAATATGAGATAAATTGAAATATAGAGTGAGACTTCGGAGGTTTCGTTGTCGAAGGGAAAAGATTCGAAGTGAATTTGAAGGGAAACGGGCATCCAAAGGTTCCAAGGTTGGAAGTTCAGAAGCTCCGTCAGCCGCGCTATTCGAGTTTCCGCCCATCACTTCTGCTCTTCACTTCTTTACTTCTACCACTTTGCTCGTGTCTACTCGCTGGACTTTATATGTCTTGGTCAAAGTGATGTCAGATCCATGAGGCAGTCCATTGCTTACCAATGGCAGCCAATCTTGGGGAGAGATCGCTAGCCGATGTACACCAAGAGGGACTAGATGAGGTATTGCAGCTTTCCTATTTCGTTGAATGCATTGAGTTGACTAGTTCTTAGATACTCGCTAGATTAGCCCATCTTTATCCTGGTCACTCAAGCCATGACACACATTCGTTAGGTGTGCCCCTTCTAGACACTTTGCTTGAAGTCTTTGCGCCGAAAGCACCTGCTGTGGGTGCCATGAACGATGGACAGCCTCAACCGCCAAGTGAGTCTGTAGAAAAGCGGACCATTGGAGACAAGGAAATGCTGCTGCACAGTGAATTCCCGGCTGGTCAGGTTTATAGGCCGGATGAAATACACACAGCGCAGGACATTGACCCATCTGCCAATGTGTTGTTCTCAGAGTCAGACGGTAGTAAGAAACGACAAGTCCCTATCGTGGAGATCTCAAGCAGCCTATCAGCCTCGGGGAAGTCACAGCTACTGTACTACCTCACAGCGCTCGCTATCCTACCGCGAAAATGCGGGGACATCTCTGTCAGTGGCCAAGAGGCAGCTGTGGTGTTCATAGATACCGACGACCGATTCGATGCCGAAAGACTAAGAACCGTGGCTCGAGGTATCGTTCAGCAGCAGCGAGGACTATCTGAAGCGCGCCTTGGTGTGCAAGCCCAACCAGGAGGAATGCCAGATCACCATCTTGAATCCTTGCTCGTCTCTTCACTACAGCATGTCCATGTCTTTCGTCCGCAATCTTCATCCGCTCTGTTGGCCACAGTTCACACGCTAGACTCGTACCTTTTCGATCTCTCGCGGCATCGTTCCTCATCACGCCCCTTACAAATGATCGCCATCGACAGTGCCACCGCATTCTTCTGGCAAGACCGGCTGCGTGACGAAGTCGCTCGGACCGAAGAAATTGGGCGCCCTCAGGTAGAAGTTGATTCCGAGCGCGAACAGAAAGAGAGGTTCCATTTGTCTGACCTTTACACCGAGCTGGTGAGGGAGCTGAAGGGTCTCCAGGGTCAGTTTCAGTGTGCAGTTGTGTATACCGCAACAGTCTCAGGGGGTCGAGCTTCTGGCCCTGGTCAGTACGACCAGCCCCAAGCTCGTGTTCCATCCCTGAGACCTGCTCTCCCTGCACCCTGGGGCACTTTTCCAACATTGCGTCTGATTGTCCACCGGTCTTCTGTGCGCCCCTTTCCACCGAGCATGGCCGCTCACGCAGCCGTGAAAGACGCCCCCTCACGGCAGAGCGTGGTTCAACAAGGGAAGATATCGGCATGGGTCAACCCGTGGGGACGCGATGAATGGCCTCGTCGCATAGTGGAAGCAATCGAGGCGAACAATGGTGGGAGCTTTTCTTTTTACATGCGGGACTCTGGGGTTGAGATGACTGATCCTCATCATTGATTGAACGATTCTATTCACGGTTGTATATTCATCTGTCACAATTTTCTATTCAATCTCGTACGTTCATGTAAACAGCTTGGAAATTGCCTCGATGGTTGTGTTGCCACCGCTGAACACAACGCCAACATCCCATCCATCCTTACCACCCTCTTGTTCGACTCGTCGCCTGAAGTTTTCATCAAAGAGGCACACGGCGAGTCCAACGACTGCACTCGGCTCAACCACAACCTTCATGCGCTCTATAACCAACCGCATGGCTGACTTGATCTGCTCTTCGGTGACAGCGAACACCCCTTCCACCTTCTTCTTATTGGATATAATTTCCCAATTGAGTAATCCTACGGGAGTGCGTAGCCCGTCTGCGATAGTGAGGGTGCCAACGGCTTCCACTCGCTTCCCGGCCTGCAGGCCGCGTCGACAATCATCTGCACCTTCGAAGCTGGGCTCTGCACCGAACACGCGTGTCTGCTTATCCGAGAACCACGTCGCCACGCCAGAGTTGAGTCCACCTCCGCCAATAGGAGTGATAACCGCATCCAGGGGTCGGGACCTAGCTTGTTCGGCATGCTGTGCCTCCAGCTCCAAACCCGTTGTACCCTGCCCACAAATAATATTGAAGTCGTCATATGGTGGCACGAGGATGGCATTTGTCTTTGCCTGGATCTCTGCCACGACAGCTTCACGTTCTACACTCGTCGAGCCGCTGAGGATGACCTCCGCCCCGTGGGACTGTGTACCCGCAATTTTCGATGGCGTGCTGATGCGGGGCATCACAATATAGGCGGGAATGCCTAAGGTTGAGGCAGCGAGGGCGAGGGCTTGTGCATGGTTTCCTGAAATGGAGAGGATTTAGCATATATAATTTGGACTTGCGCAACAGAAGACCAGACAATACCAGAGCTATGTGTAATCACCCCGCGCCGTTTGACTTCTTCCCCGCGCTCCTCCAACAGTCGCAGCAATGCATGGAATGCACCTCGTGCTTTGAAAGCACCAATTCGCTGAAAGTTCTCGCACTTAAAGAAGAAACGAAATTGTGGGCGAGCGGGACTTTGGCCTTCAAACGACGTTCCGACCAAGGCTTCGGTGGATTGGGGTGTTGAGGCGATGGTGTCGAGTGTTTTGCATGTCAACAGCGGCGTACGGTGCACATGGGGTTGGATGAGATCATATGCCGCTTGAACTGCAGCTGGAGTGAGCGACTGGGCTGCAACAGCGGGTGAAGTCATTGTGGGTTGGAGAAGAGAAGAAGAGAAAACAGCGATGACTCTTATTTTACCCCGGATTCTTCTCCGTACCTCGGCGCGTACGGGGAACTACGCTACCGCTGCAGGTACAAAAGCTGCAAGAAACAACCTTGAAGCTACGAAAGCTACGAAAAGACCAGGGGAAAAAAAGTAACTGGAGAATGGCCGGTAAAGCCTCAAAATAATATTTTCGACCTGAAACCCAAAAAAGAACAGTTCATAGTACATCATCACTTTTTGAACCCCCACGGGTATCAAGGTATTATTTATTTCTGGTTCTCGGGGCGGAGAGAGCGGACGGCCTTTCCGGCGCGCCAGATCTCGAGATCGCGGATCTCCTGCATCTCCTTCTCGTACTTCTCGCGGTAGTCGGGCTGCGAGTTGTAGTCGAGGGAGCGCTTGGTCTCAGTGCCGTTGTGGACGCTGTCGTAGAGGTCGTTGAAGACGGGCTTCAGGGTGTCCTTGAAGCGGCTGGACCAGTCAATGGCACCGCGACGGGCAGTGGTGGAGCAGGCAGCGTACATCCAGTCCATACCGTTACCACCGATCAGGGGGTACAGGGACTGGGTGGCCTCCTCGACGGTCTCGTTGAAGGCCTCGGAGGGGCTGTGGCCGCGCTCACGGAGAACCTCGTACTGGGCGAGGAACATACCGTGGATACCGCCCATCAGGCAGCCACGCTCGCCGTAGAGGTCGGAGTAGACCTCCTTCTCAAAGGTGGTCTCGTAAAGGTAGCCGGAGCCGACAGCGACACCCATAGCGATGGCGCGCTCCTTGGCCTGGCCAGTGACGTCCTGGAAGACGGCGATGGAGGAGTTGATACCACGGCCCTCACGGAAGAGAGTGCGGACGGTACGGCCGGAACCCTTGGGGGCAACGAGGATGACATCAATGTCCTTGGGAACATCGACCTTGGTGAGGTCCTTGAAGACGGGGGAGAAACCGTGGGAGAAGTAGAGAGTCTTGCCCTTGGTGAGGAGGGGCTTGATAGTGGGCCAGGTCTCGGACTGAGCGGCATCGGAGAGCAGGTTCATGATAACGGTACCTTTCTCAATAGCGGTGGTGACATCGAACAGGTTCTTGCCGGGGACCCAGCCGTCCTGAATGGCCTCCTTCCATGAGGCACCATCCTTGCGGACACCGACAATGACGTTGAGACCCTGGTCACGCAGGTTCAGACCCTGGCCGTGACCCTGGGAGCCGTAGCCGATGAGGGCAAGGGTGTCGTTCTTGAAGTACTCCTGGAGCTTCTCACGGGGCCAATCGGCACGCTCGTAGACATCCTCCTTGACACCAGCGAAGTCAATGGTCTTGATACCACGGACGGGGGTAACGACCGAGGAGACACGGGGGAGAGCAGCGGCAGCAGCTACGGCAGGGCGAGGGAGGGCTGCGGTGACGACCGAGCGAGGAGCGGCCACACGGGCGAGGCGGAGGGCACGGGGAAGACCACGGGAAGCCATTGTGAATATAAGGAAGAGAGGAGAGTGGAGAGTGAATGGAGAAAAGAAAGGAAGGACCGGGGAAGCTTGGGAATTTAAATAATGGGCAAATATGCTGGGCGATTCGAGTCACCGTAGCAATTCCCGGAGAGTAGACCTTCCTCCCCGGAGACCCACACCGACACCGGCCGGTGTATTGATTGGAGGGGAATAATTTATTATGTCATGAATTGCGTTTCCCAGGCAAGGCTCATATATTGTAGTCAAGTCAGTACAGTCAGCACGGAGTACTCCATACTCAGCAAATCCGTAGATAGGCTCATTTTTGTTTTATGGGATATCTTCCAAAGTTTCCCCGGAGGACAATCTCTGAGGGTCCTGACTTGATTCACGTGATGACCCTTCGTACCTGCCTTGACCTTCGTTTGACAATCGTTCCTTCCAAAAGTACCATTTCTGCCTCAGGCCTTCATTGTTTCTCCCCCACCATGTTCCCTTCCAAGACTTCCCGAGGCTTCTTATCCACCTGGGCACATTGTTTGGATTACTTCCTCTTCCTAGTCATCGTACCATGTCTATAGGATGAGTGTCTTCGCATTTGGGGACTTGCCCACTATCCAGACTCGAAAGGCTTTGCTACTCCTTGACTTTCAAAATGACTTTGTCCGTCCCTCCGGAGCTTTACATATCCCCAATACACCGGATATCCTCGAAACCCTTCCACAGCTGGCATCTGCATTCCGTCGGGCTGGTGATGTAGTTTGGGTGCGTTCACAATATGAATCCCCTCAGGTCATCTCTGACTGGAACTTTGGTGATCGTATTGTCCTGGACAGAGAGCCACCGCGCAGAAAGGAGATGCCCACCTCGGATATAATTGAAGCCGGGTCGGACCATGATTCACCAGAACCTGTCGACCCCGAAGCCTTTCTCTCCGGGTCTTCGCCATGCTGTGACCCGCATACCCCCGGATATCAATTCCCCGCACCAATTCTGGCCGCCATCAATGCCCAGCATGACACCGTGGTGGACAAAACAGGATACTCCGCCCTGGAGTCCCCCCGGGCTGGTGCTATCCTTCAGGACACGTTTTGTAACCGAGTTGTACCTCTGTGGCTCGTTGTCCAATGTCTCTGTGTTTGCGACCGCTTTGGATGCTGTCCGCAACGGGTTTTCAGTGACTCTTGTGGAGGATTGCCTAGGTTTCCGCGATTTTCAGCGGCATCAAGAAGCAATGCGGCGTATGGCGGATATATTGGGGGCCGCTGGTATCACCGCTCAGGAGCTCATCCAGGAGCTAGATTGGGATGAGACTGAGGCAATTGCCCGCCAAGGTGCACCGCAGCCTAAGAGGTCAGCAGCTACAGCTGGCCTCGAGAGCGTCATGGATGGTCTGGAATTCTGGAATACCGCGGACAGCTCTCCCGCGGACGACTCGCTTGACCCAAAGGATCCGAGCGTTTTGGAACTCGCTAGTCTCTCTCGCGCACAGCGCGCTACTGCTGCGCAGGCGCGGGGTCCAGTGGAAGACCAAAAGAAGGTGCGCGCGCGCGTCCGCCGTCCGAAGCGCCGAGACCCTTCAAAAGAACCCTCACAATCCGCGGAAATACCAAATGCATCCCAAGTCAACATCGGGGAGGGCGATTCGCGCCTCGTGAACAATGTCAACTTGGCTGCAGACTCCTTTGAGCGCATACAGGCTGAGGTAGATTGGCAGAAGATGTACCATCTGTCAGGCCAGGTTCCCCGATTGGTTGCAGTTCAGGGTCAACCTCGACCCGATGGAGCCATCCCGATATATCGTCATCCGGCAGACGAGTCTCCACCCTTCAAGCCATTTACCCCCGCGGTTGATGAGGTGCGAATGGCCGTTGAGCAGATACTAGGCCACTCCTTGAATCATGTGCTTATTCAGCTTTATCGTGATGGACAGGATCGTATATCAGAGCATTCAGATAAGACGCTGGATATTATGCGAGGATCCTTCATTTGCAATGTTAGTTTAGGTGCCGAGCGCGTGATGGTCCTCCGTACCAAGGCCTCGGCATCTGATCCCGAGGCAGGGGTTGAATCATGTCGGACGACGCAGCGCGTGCCTCTTCCTCACAAGTCACTTTTTGTGCTGGGCCCAAAGACGAACATGCGATGGCTTCATGGCATCCGGGCCGACAAACGACCTAACGCGACCAAATCTGCTGAGGAGCAAGCTTACGGCGGCCAGCGCATTTCCCTTACATTCCGTCATATTGGCACCTTCATCGACCCTGTGGCAAACACAATTTGGGGACAAGGGGCTGTCAGTAAGACATTGGACCAGGCCCGCCCTGTGGTTCACGGGGATCCTGCTGAAACAGCACGCCTCATTGGTGCTTTTGGCCAGGAAAATCGTGCCACCGAACTCGATTGGGATGCCGTGTACGGTGGGGGCTTTGACGTGGTCAATTTTGTGACTACTTCAACAGGGCAGCTGGTGCTTGGCTGTGATCTTGTGGCCAACTTGCGAGTGCGCCTCTGTCTGGGTGAAAACGGTATCCGGTATCGATTGGTCACCGACCATGAGAAACTGGGAGCTAGCGACAGTCCAAAGCCACTGCCAGTATACGAAACGCCTGATGGAGCAACAATCGCAGGCGACTCGGTTATCCTAACGCACATGGCTAACCGATCTGCTGAGACCTTACGGCCAGGTGTGGATTCATTACGTGGGGGCAATTTCTTGTCGACGATTGACCGGTTTTTGGCACACTGGCGTCAGCACTGTGCCACCGATTCAGGTAGTGTGTTTGAATACGGGGTTGAGGATTGGGAGATTATTCTGCAGGGCCAACATTACCTAGGAGGCTCCGTGTTTACCATCGACGATTGCTCTCTATGGCCAGTTCTGCGGGAGATTGTACAGACCCAGGGTGCATTTGATGCTCGGTTCGTGAACGTGAACCAATATTATCAGCGAGTCGAGAATCGGGGCATCGTTCGGTCCATTCTGGAGGAATGAAATTGGACTGGGGTTCTTTCCCGACAATAAAGCCTTTTCCACGACAGCTTTTGCATTTCAGTGTTGGTCTTTTAGCGTATGGACATATTACGAAATCTTACGAATTTACCTGGCCATGAGCCAGCCTGGGTTTCAACCCAGTCTACAATTTCTCTTGGATATAGTTCAGCCGAAGCCTCTCAATCTTCTGTTATCTCGCTCTACAGGCAGCAGAATTCTAGTCACACAGATAAGCTCAGAATTGCACAGGTCTCGTACTCGCTACTCTGCTGGTCTTTTTCGTTTAGAGACACGAACCAGGGAAAGAGGTGGTGGTCAGCGAACTCTTCAGCGCAACATCTCCACAAACCACAGCCTTGAAGAATGCCTGAGCCACTACCGATGCACCGGCAGCACTGGTGTGAGTGTGATCCGAGGGGAAGTACGCATTGACAGCGGTTTGGCCCAGCGTCTCGAACCGGTCCGCCACGTAAGCCCCATGATCAACATAGGGCACGCCGGCGGCTTCAGCTGCCAGCTGCGCATAGCCCACAAACCGCGATGGGGAATAGCTGAAGGTCCCAGTTTCCCAGGGATTGTTGGGGGTTTGACTCGAGACGATCACATTCGCGCCCTTGGCCTTGAACATCTTGGTGGCATTCTCTACATATGCCGGGAACGTCAACACTGTCTCGGCGACCCCATTGTAGGTTGTGCTACATGTCTCGCTTCCTGTGCCAGGACAATCGGTACGCCCATTATCGGTACTCAAAGAGCCTCCGTCGTTGTGGCCGAACTCGATGACCACCCAATCTCCAGACTGGACCACTTGTGCAATGGCATCGAACCGACCCTCACGGGTGTATGACCGTGCACTGCGGCCGCCGATCGCTTTGTTGGAGACGGTGAGCGAGGTATAGGGCGCAACATATTCACCCCAACCTTGGAGTATTAGCATGCTATCCTGGTGGCCTAAGAAGGACCTGCATACCGGTTGTGCTAGATCCCCTTGCCATAGTCGAGTCACCGGCAAGGTAGAGAGTCGCACCCAGTGCACTAGGGATGAGTGACAGAAGAATAGCAGATTTCATGGCGAGAGGAAGAATAGATCAAGTTCTGGAAAGGCTTAGTGAATGTTCTGGGAATGGGCTGGTCCTTGGAAATTATTCTACATTTATACATTTTCAAGCCATGTTAAGCAACAGCTTGGATACGTGGAAAAAGTGACATCGTCAGCGGGGTATAGACGGCCATTATTGCATAGCTTTCGAGTTTCACTTTCGAGTTTCACTTTCGAGTTTCACGGAGAAGAGGAGAAGAGGAGAAGAGGAGATGTAAAGGAAATGCGGAGATCCGTTGATCGATGCTTTCTGATTCATGGAAAGCCATCAAAATAAAACGTCCGAATCGGACACGGACTCGAAAACAACATTGGCTTTGGGGGTAAAAAAAGGGTAAAACGGGAATTTACCCTAAAACAGTCCATATGCATGGAGATACTCCGTAAATAGCACGGTCAAATGGATGTGACGATGCTGACATTCCTTGGCAGATAGATACATTGGCCGTATATACAGGGGAAAAATATAGTGGATTTGCTCATCACAACTTCTCGAATGTTGGAGTACGTCTTTGCAATCCAGATAGCAGAGCTGCCGAGATATCCTGCGTCTGCAAAGCAGCGCTGTTCCATACGCTCGTATACCGCAGACCATCTTGCACAGAGTGGTCGCGTGAGAAGTTCAAGATCTCCTTGGTGCCTTGCACGGCCACGGGGCTCTTGCTGGCCATGAGGGAGGCGAGCTTAAATGCAGCCGCAATAGTGGCTTCACGGTTATCATACACCTCGTTAACAAATCCAACCCGTAGCGCCTCCTCAGCACCGAACTCGCGCGCTGTCAGAGCCACCTCCTTTACCCATCCGTAATTTCCGACCACCTTGGGGAGTCGGCTGAGGGTACCGATGTCTGCTGCGAGCCCTATATCGACTTCCTTAACCCCAAACCGGGTATCTCGGGAACAGAGGCGCACATCCGTCGCCGTTGACAGGTCAATACCGAGTCCTAATGAGAACCCGTGCAGAGCAACCACAACGGGCTTTTCACAGCGCTCTACCGCGGTGATACAGTCCTGGAAGGCGCTGATATGGCGACGAAACACGGCCGCCTTTCGAGCTGGGTCGGTGTTGTCTGAGTCTGACGACAGAAGACCTTCCGAGGCCGCTTTGACATCCAGCCCGGCGGTGAATGCCTTCGCTCCAGCACCGCTGAGGACGATCGCACGAACTTGAGGATCCGAGGAAAGCTTGTTGAAGATCTGGGCCATGTTTTCCCACATACTAAAATTGATTAGAAGTTATACGATCAAAGTCCGGGAGTTAGCGCTCACACTTCGATGAAGGCGTTCAACCTTTCCGGCCGATTGATTTCCACATGGGCCACATATTGATGATCGGCAGGAAATTGCACGGTAAAATAGTCGAAAGAGTAGTTCTCCATGTTTTGAAAGGGATGAATTGTTTCTGGGAGAAAAGAAAAAGAGAGAGAGAGAAGGAGGAGTATAGAAGGGTTGTTATTGCACAGCGGGGGACCTCGGCACAACTGGGAAGTCCGAATGTCAACTCTGAACGCCTTGAATGCTTTGAATTGAATTCCTTAAATGCCTTAAATCTTGTTTACTTTTAAGTGTAAATGTAAATTACAGGGCTGATGATGTTCTCTAAAATATATATGCCTCAATATTATATTTTACATATCAACTTAAGATTTGCATGTGCCGAGGCCCCGGATCATGAGATATACACAAGTGTCCAAAGAAGTAGGAGTACAATATGGCGCTTGAATTACTATAGACTAGTACATGGAGAGTAACAGAGATAATAAAGAACTAACAAGTCCAATTTCCATGCGATGCCATTGCCAAAAGAATACTTCATGGCTGGAATGACCGTTCACTCAATGGTGATCTTCTTGGAAGTAGCGGCAGTGGCCTTGGGTACATTAATGGACAGGATGCCGTGCTTCAGCCTGGCCTTGACATTGTGCTGGTCGACAGGAGTCGGGAAGGAGAAGACGCGCTGGAACTCGCCGACGGAGCGTTCGCTGGCCCAGAACCGGTGAGTGGGCTTGATTTCGGTATCCTTGGTGCCTTCCTTGGCCTCGGCTGATGGCTCGGTATGGTACCCGCGTTCACTGCGGCCCTTGACAACCAGAGTCTGGGGGTCGGAGAACTCAATATCGATGTCCTTTTGATCGATGCCAGGCAGTTCACCATCGAAATGATATGCCTCTTCACTCTCACGGATGTCAAAGCGAGGAGAGAACGAGCGAATCGCGGCCTGGTTACGGCCAGAGCGGTGATCATCGTAGTCATCAAGAAGACGGAAGAGAGGGGCGAAGTCGCCAGAGCCGGGGAAGCTAGTACGGAGGAGAGACATGTTGTAAGTTGGAAGTCGGGTAGCTTGAAATGGTTTTGTTTGCAGGATATCTGATGAAAGGGAGATTAGACACCCGAGGAGTCTGTGAGGAACTTATGTAGCCATAATGCACTCAAAACCAGTTTTCCTTGCACAGAAAAGAGAACATGGAGACATTCGCTGCTTCCAGGTTTTCACGTGTAACCCATCGTTGACATCTCGATGGTCGTGACCGGGGCCTTATGCAATAAAGCGTAATGGACTGACGACATTGTATTTGCCCGCGGATGTCTAGCAGAATGCAAGTGTCATCAAGTGTGTTCGCTCTGGAGAGTGACATGCTACATGATATACCTAGGTATGTTTGGGGATATGATCCATGGTTATCCCTGCCGGGGTAAAGGTTTCTCCGGTACTTTTGGATGATGTGCTGCGTCAATATTCGATCACTTCACATGTCTCTCATTCATTGGGGGTATTACTAGCCAGCACAACCCGGAGCTGGGATACACAGTTGCGAAGTATGAACGAACCCTCGATAGGCTGCACAGTCTCCAACCTCCCTTCCGCTGTCTGAGAGCGAACCCTGCACTTTCATTGATAGTGTTTCTCTTCGCAAAGTGGCCCAGTGTTCATCAGTAGGAAGGGTGGATTGTCGAGAGAGGTGGTCGGACTGGGTTCAACAGCTGAATACTGGTGAAATCATGACGCGAACCTATGTAACAAGCGGTTGGAGATAGGCACATTCTTGGCCGTGTTTTGTGAGTGCGTTGTGGAGTTGGATATGGGGACCGGTTGGCTTTGCGTTTCATGTGTAGGTCTCAGGTGCAATGCAAAGTAGCTGGTTATTGACCCTATTCAGATTCCGATTCGTCCAGCTGCATGATCTTTTCGTCAAGGTCCTGCCGAATCCGTGAGTAATGGCCCTCAAATAGCTACCTAGGTAGGGTGCAGTGAGTACCTGATCCAGGCGAACCTTGAGGTTCTGCAGCTGGCTCTCCTTGATGACCAGGTGGTTCTCGTCATCCAAATCCTCCACTATGTAGTCATGTCGCTCTTCGTCGTACTTTAGGATCATGGATTTGATTGAGGGATCGCATTCGATCAGCAGGCCTGCCAAGAATACAAAATGTCAGCAAAAGAACTGGGAAATAAGAAAAGAGAGAGAGCTGACCTCGGACGGCACGTGGCATGTTGGATAAGAAGTGTATTGAAGAGAAGAGGAGAAGAGAAGAAGAGAAGAAGAGAAGAAGAGAAGAAGGCGGAGAAGTTGGAGATGTGCCAAGACATTTGGGCATTGCCCTCTTCATCTCAACTTCATCTCAACTTCTTCTATCTCCCCCATTCACAAATGACAAAACATCTATTTTCGAATTAAATCCCTGGGGAACTAACTACGTACATACATGTATGTACATATGTGCTTACCCCCCACTGCCATGCAACTCTCCTATACAACGTCAGTCTGAATTAAGTATGGATGTGCATCAATCTTCCAAGAGATATCAAAGAAATTTATATAGATACCAACAGTTAGCTAAGAAAATCCTTCTGACCCTTCAATGCTTTCGCTAAGATGTCCGGATACCATCGCTGCCCGACATCTTGGTGGCTGGTCACCCGGGCAATGAAGGTTCCCTCGCCAATGCTCCCAAGGAATATTTCGTTAAACGTTGCCTCTGCATCTGATTTGACCTTGTCATTTTTCACCAATGCACGGATATGATCTGGGATCTCCAAAGAGACCTTATCGGCAGAAAGATCGAGACTAACTCCCTGGAAAACCGGGAAGGAAAACCTCGGTCCTAAAGAGCCTCTACTGTCTTGGAAGTTCTCCGGCCGTAAGCTTACGCGGTGTGTGGTTGCCGTGCAGATCCCCCCCAGTCAGCGCCTCCAGAGAGCGGCCAATGTTAATAACCAATGTTCCCGGAAGTGGCGGTGCCGGAATCCATGTCCCCGTCTTATTTTGGACCTCGAGGCCATGGTGAGGTGTACCTTGCAAAAGGAATGTGAGGAATCCGGAATCTTTATGAGGACCAACGCCTTGAAATCCAGGCTCCTCATTGCTAGTTCCAGGTGGGGGAGGGTATTTGATCAACTTCAGTTTATGTTGCTGCGGAGTATCAAAAACCTGATTGAATGCAGTTGAAGGGAGATCTAATGCTTCTGCAATCAACCCTGGAAATAACTCTGCGAGGCTGCTCACTTCCGACAGATATGTGTCGAATGCTTCACGAAACCCGGGGATTGCCGTTTCATCTGGCCACTGACAGGGCTTTATAAGCATTCACTGAAACAAAGACCCGTGGACAAAATGTATAAGACCTTACCTGGTTAGGACCAACCACATTCCTATACAAAGGCTCGTTTGGACCAGGTGCGGGGAGTTCGGTTGCAAACTGACCAGTTAGTAGATATCTCAATAGATAATATAATCCCGAGGTCATATTCCCAAGCTTACGTCGAATTGTTCGCGATAATCCCGTTTCAAAGCCGTAATTTCTGCACCAAGCCTTGAATAGCCCAAAAAATGCGGACTATTAACCATTTCGATCTCAAGCTTCTTCTCTAGAGGTAGTTCAAAAAGAGCCAGGGCCTTTTCTATAAATTGCTCTTGGGTTTGGAGCGAAATCGGAGCATTTCGAAGGTAGAAAAAGCCAACATTCAGGGCCTTGCGAAGGCTTGCCAGGAAGGCGGGTTTAGATGATAGCGTCTGAGAGAAATCCAGGATGGGGATCGAAGTGAAAGATGAATCCTTGCAAGATCAGCATAATTCAAACACAGGATGTAATGGATCGTACCATTTTTGAAATGAGAGAGATGAAGATGAAGTGTGTTGATTTCGCAATCGGAAAGAAGAAAATGATAGAAGATGCCATCCAAGCTGTCTTTGATTGGACTCCGATGGCGAATGTCGAATGGACCCCGCTCAGAGTACGAGAGGCATTAATATGTACTTATGAAGTATGCACTTACTATATACTTATATACTTTCCATATCTTCCATATTTATTTCGAGCGAGTGGCTAAATTATTAAATTATTTGCAATAGCGATTGCTGCAGACCGTTTAACCAGGGAAAGGAATTGGCCAGGCGATGATAATCTGATATGCAGAGACCGGCTCCCATGGGCATCCTGCTCTATTATCAGGTATCCGAAGGACAACGGAATCATGGGTGACTTACAGGAACATAAGAATTTGGCACCAATGTTAGTCGTCCCAGTGGCAATCACACATCCTACCACGCTGACCATCAAAAAGAGATATGCAGGTTGCGACCGTTGGTTTTACCAGACGTCCATGTCGCCAGCAAGACAAGGAATGTAGCAATCCATCCAGGTGCGGTAATCAGAAGAGTTTCAACTTTCCCGTATTCGAGGGGCTGCCCAATAGTCGGGAAGAAGTATTGGAAGTTCTGCGACAGGAGCGAAACATGCTGAAAAAAAAAATGAAGAGATAGATACGCTTGTCTGCTGAGGTTAACGAACAGGCTTCTGGTCAGTAATCAGTTTGGATTTTATAGAATCATGCGATGTCCTGGACCTCCACACTGCCACAAAGGACAATATTGCTAGCAGGACCCGGAACAGGTAGCAACACTATAAGCCATGATCGAATCACCTGAAAACGCTAACCAACTTGGTGATGATCGACCTCTACGAGTGCATCACGTAGATTAGGATCGTTCCGAGAGCTAAGAACCAAGAATCGTCTTCCCAGCCCCACCTGTCCTCGAATGTACGGAGTAGGGAGTCAGAAACCTACTGTAGTGCTTCAGCTCTAAGTGGCGGTGGACGTTATAGGAGAGATCGTCGGGACTGGCTCATTTCCAGCTGAAGAGCTGAAGGATACATGGAATGCACAACTATGGATATAAGCCCTTGGAGAATGTGGCGCACCTGAGAATTGATAATCAATACTCCGTAGAGTAACCATGCTATCCCTTGCATCCTTTTTAAACTAGCAATTCTTGATAATGCTTCATTGCAGCATTTCCGCATTTGATCTATAAGATTATTGAAAATCCCAAGATATTTGGAACGGTGGCTACATGGACATTAACTTGGACATAAAATACCTCCATTTTCCCCCGGTTCTTCGACCTATTAATCACTTGCCTCAAACATTCACATATCGGAATTCTTCTATCCTACACTTGCATCAGACATTATGGTGCGATCGTATCTTTTGATCGGATTCATGACCGCCCTTTGCCAACCGGCCTATGGTGTAGTATTTCGTGATAAGATTAAGCAAGTTGTCGGGGGCAACTCTCTTCCGTTACTGCATGATGTTGAGGATGCAACATCTGTGAGATTCGGCAACCCACCAAATCTTGCGGCGCAGGTCTGGAAATTTGATACTGCGGGTTTCAGCCCGGATGAAGCTGTTATCACGCCTTCGGACTCCCACAAGACCCTGCTATGTGAGGAGGGCAGCAAATGCAAGCTGGATCCCGAAGGAACAAAACAACCCTATTTGGTCACTAGGGTCAATGAGACACGTCCCATTTTCACCTTTCAAGACACTCTTTCGAAGCTCTACGTGTCACGCACATCTGACCTGTACCTGGAGCTGACCTCGCTCACTTCTGATTCCATTTATTTTGAATTGGAAGCAGTCCACGGTATGTTGAAAATCCCAGTTAATCCCCAGTAACACTGGCCATTTGCAGGGTTCAACGCTAACCCTAAGCCGGGATGCATTATGCAGATCTCAGCCATGCAGGATCTGAACTTTGACGCCTGACAAAGGAAGATTAGTGGAAGACTAGTTTCCTTGCCTGTATGCAGTTTGATCGTACTCGTATTGTCGCCAATACAAAACTGGCTATCACACTGCATCGGCGTCTCGACTTTATAATTCAGCCCATTTTCAGTCATTTTTGCTTCTTGTTGTTGATTCTCACTGTTTCTTGCTGATTCCTTTCTGATCTGTCTTACTGGGAGTATACGAAAAAGAAGCCCATGAATAGCCTATGGGCTTCATTCCATGTGTGAAAACGCAGACAGTTCAATTTATTACTTTCTACAGTACACGATCTTTGGATTTTTGTCATAGTAGCTTTTCATATTATTATCTTTGTCTCAACATACATGCAGTATAGATCGCTGCATCTATAATCAACACGGTAAGCATGTTCACCTTTGGTCTTAGCTCTATTTATATGCTGATATAGACTTTCTCTTCAGATGATTACTAGGTAATCTAGGCAACGAAATCTCTGGTCCCTTTTCAAGGTTATATCTATAGCCTCATGTGAAGGACGCTATAAGAGTTAATATTTTGAGGCTGTCAGGAACTAAAGAAACTTGAACGTATCGGTTGTAGAGCGGTTATATACAGTATGCATGTATTATATAGTGGGGATCCGGTGACACCTTGACTTAATTGTTTTGAGCTTCTCGTTTAGTTTGCACTGTTGCCTTGAAGGATCTTAGCTAAAATCCCCGTCACTTATGAAAAATGTCGAGGAGTTCAGTTTTCAAAAGAAACTATCAACTGCCTATTCGAATTCATGGAGAGGATTCTATCAATCTGAGCTTCTTTGCCTATCAATCACGTTAAGCTGATAGATTGTAATAGAATTTATACGACATTTGTGCGTCATATTTCTCCATTCCGTAATCGTCAGGAAGTGTGACAAATAAATCTGCACTAGGTTGAACAAGAATTTCGACAGTCGGGTGTATCACTGAGAGTTTGGGGAAGCGCCGTGCAAGAGGTTCCTCGGAAGTTATATATTGAATATATTGATGCCTTTGTGCCTTTGTGCCTTGATGCCTCCATATGAGGGTGTCAATTTATACCTCAGGCAAGAATACTCCTATACCCGCTGACGTCACGATATCCAGTCTCGCCGTTAGACTACGGACTTGATCCACCCTGGCGAGATCGAGATCGAGATCATCAATATGACCTCAGATGTGAGCTTATCGAAGCAGTATGCCAATGAAGATGCATTTGGAATGATCTCCGCGGAGGCAAACTCACATTTAGGATGATCCGAGTGCAGCAATGACGATAGCATTCCATGCCAAAGCGAATTGTCCTTCTAAGAAGTGCTAAGCATCATGCTGAATGTGGAGTACACTGTAATAGACTCTCGATCAGAGAGACTCGATGCCCCTATAAAAAAGTGGTTCATCCGGAGTTGCTTCTACCTTCTTTTCAGCAACCACCTCTTTACTCTACATTTTAATATCGTGATCATCACTCTTTCAAAATGGACAAACTCTCCGGTCTCGCCAACAAACTCGGAGGTAACAAGGGCCAAGAATACCTTGACAAGGGTGAGATTTAATGTCTGAACTCTGGCGCATTAGACTTCAACTTAACAACGACAGGTACGAACGCCGCGGAGCAGAAGTTCGGTGGTGACCAGGGCGGCAGTGACCCTGCTAAGAAGGCGACAGATGCCGGCCGTGAACAGATGGACAAGGTTGGGTATGGTTTCTCGCAGAACTCTTAACGGAGCGAAGTCAGCGCTAATTCAATATACAGAAAGGGCGTTCCCGACAAGTTCTCTCAGTAAAGACAAGATGATCGGCTGGTCTACCTGGGAAAAATATAGAGACCTTCCTCATGTGTGTAAACTTTGAAAGGCAATAGCCCTCGCGGATCATGAACATACCTTATCATGTACCACAATGAATATGATTGACTAATGACCAATATCCCATTGAATTTGACAATGAAGAAAGCAAGGATTGTATACCAAGGTGTAATAACTATCATAAACCACCGTCAATATCTCTGCAAGTTGGACAAAATCCCTCCTAGCCCCGACCCTGAGACCCCGACGGGTGTACATAGTGTTCGCCCGACACAGCTGAAGCTGCGTATTGATGCGGTCGTTCGCTGCTGAGTCGGCCGTGCGCCTATTTGCCACAAGGCGCTCATAGTACTTCTGGGCGGGTTCGTACTCTTTAGCGTTGAAGTGTAAATTGGCCAGCAGCTCCAATGTGGCATGCGTTTCGGGATTGTCTTTGCCTTTGCGATGTTCAACCCAGTTCAAATATCGTGTCAACCAGGGGAAAGCTTCTGCAGCACGACTGTTGGTAAATAGACCTTGAGCGTAGCCATTTTGCAGAGCGTACATGACGCCAATGTTGCCCACGATGTCCATTGACAGCGGGTGATCGGGCCCAAACGCTTCTTCCGCACTGGTCAGAGCCCGGCGCAGGGTCTCTGAGGCCTCCATACTCTGCTGCATAAAGCTCTGTGCTCGGCCGTGGAGACAGAGAGCGCGAATGGTAGACGGGTGTCCATGCCCCAGGGCAGCCCGAAGCTCTTGGTAGACCTGTAACAACATCTCGGCCGCTCGTTGTACATCGGGTTGAAAACGCATCACAATTAGGGTAGTTGCATCCCCAGACTGGTTGCTAACGATATATTCCAAAGCGTCCAACACAGAGCCGAATACACGAATGTGAGTTTCCCCAAGCAGACGCTTTAGGGTGTCTGTCAGCTTTTCTGCAGTCATGACGGCATTCTCTCGGCGACCTAGCGCATTGTAGGTCATTCCTAGTCGGCGCCGAGTGTCACAGGTATCCAAGTGGTCTTCGCCGATAGTCATTTGTTGACGGGCCAAGACGTTAGCGCAGACCGACTCAGCCTCTTGATACTTGCCTTGCTGACACAAGACCTCTGCGACCAAACTCTCTGTCTTCATTGTCAGAGGATGCTTTGTCCCATAGACGCGTTGGGCGTTTTCGGACACCCAATGACACCATTCATTTGCTTTCTCTAAGTAGTTGGACTCCAGTTCCACTTCAGCTAGGTTGTATGCCACTGATAGTGTACTGAAATGATCTGGACCAAGACTGCGCAAATGCTCCTGAAAGATCTCATATTCGACAGTTCGGGCTTCGTCCCATTTAGCCCGATTCTTGAGTTCTGCAGAACGAATAGATCGTGGGTCATTATCCAGAGCATTGAACATCGCTCCCGTCACCCTTTGTGCCGAGGGAGATGGACGACCCTGCCCCTGGTACGGTGTGCTACTATTCGAATGAAAGCGCGGTGGCACTGGCGGTGGAGATGATGCGGCCTTTGGAGGCATCGATGGAATGAAGCCTTGTTCCGACAAAAGCGCCTGATCGACCAATTGTTTGATATTTCCTTTTATCAAATGGTACATAGGACCCCGAAAGCCCACCTTGCACATCTGCGAGTGATCTGCGTCGAGCTTGAGTTGGGTTTCGCGTAACCCGGACAATCCAAGAACCGCAGACTCTTCATCAACCACAAGCTTTCTCAATATCAGCTGCTCTTCTAGGAAGAAGAAGAATGGGGGCACTGATAATCAGTGGAAATCTGCTTACATGGCTGATAGATGTTGGTCCCACTCCCCCTATCTGCACCTCCTTCCCTTCGATAAAGCTAACAACACGATAATCTTCTAGTTGATGTCGGAACCGATCCGTCATTTGTCGGGTGAAAAGGGAATTGTATTCCAGACAGTCTAGAAGGTCATTGCTGGCATGGCCTTTGGAAACAAAGCGGGCAACGCGGGCTGCAATTTTCCCCAGTTCCACAGCCTTCGCGCCACGATGAGGTGTTCCGAAGAAGACGAGACCTGAAGTTGCCGAACGAATGGATGTATATTTCGGATCTTCTTTAGCATTGAGAAGTGCCTGTATCATCACATCAAATAGAATCTGTTAGAAAGACGCCGTAGGGAAAAGGTGGGATGGTGGGATATTTATAACTGACCTGCTTGATCACTAACCCGCCCAAGCTATGTCCGATAAATATCACTTTTGGTGGAATAGACCCCTATGAAACATTAACTGGGCTACACAAATGAATATTTCCGTGTCCTATGCTTTACCATCTGGGGGCTGCGTTCCATATCCAATAAATTCAACAGCGTATTCGCATGGTCCTTGATGCTTGCCGTGGACATGGTCTGTGGATGGGTGATGTTTGAATTGTATCCATAAACAAAGACGCGCGCATATGGAATGTCCTCGGCCAGGAAGTCCCTCGGCCAAAACTTGCCATTGCTATGCGTCCATGTCTGGAAAGGATGATCATTTCGACCGCTTGGGTTCAGGCCATGAACGAAGACAAAACTAATGAACGGAGACTTAGAAAGAATTTCCATATATCGGAGCTTAGGAGCTTAGTATGCATACTCAACCTTGTGCGATTCAAGAGGAGAGAACACCTCCTGCAAGAAGGGAAACTCATACTCCTCCGTATCCTAGACTTTGTTTAGAGTCGTGCCTGGCCATAGATACGCAGAGACAGAACCGAAGTCTTACCATTCTCGATACTCAAGCGGTACCGTGAAAGAGGTATTCGAGTAGCAAAGGGTCAACAAAACAGCCTCCGGTTTCACAAAAGAACATAGATGAAGAGAAAAGAGAGAAAGAGAGAAAGAGAGAAAGAGAGAAAGAGAGAAAGTGGGATGAAAACAACACGAAGCTGACGGGCTGAACATGTGACGACTCGGCTGATAGGTAGTGCTTGGCGTGAAATGAATAGATCGTAAATAGTTGCAGGTAATCAACCGAATGGAATCACCTTAGGTCTAGACCAATTACATCGAAAGATCGAGTTCGGCAAAAATTGCCTAAACTGTACGGTACTTCGTCTGTGATAGAAGAAGGCCCTGCCAGCCGTAGTGGGCGCCAGCCGAAAGGGGCTGGGGCCTGGTTTGGGTGGTGAGCTCGTGCTAGTACGGAGGGTTATCTGGCGCGATGAATCACACCTGGGCACACGCATGGTATTGGTGAGGTATTTCGAGGCTTTTTCGAGGCGTTTTCGAGGCGTTTTCGGGGCTCGGTAATGATGGTAAGGAGAGAATTTCCTTCTTACGCCCGATCTCCATCTCGCTCAGCTCCTTCTTCCTTCGATGTCAGGTTTTGTAGACATGGAGCATGAAACAGGCTTCCGCGCCATGCTCCATGTGCAGTCCGTGATGCGACCAACATCCACAACAACATCACAATACCACTTAAGGTCTTTAGATGCAAAGTTAGTAAGTGCTATTTACTCAGAGAGTAGAAAGAGGGAAATGATGATGAACATACGGTGCCGAGGACTTTGAAGAACATGATATCCATTTCGAGACCCAATTCCATAGTGTTTGCGGCATACACCCCAAGTGGGAATGTAAATCCCCACCAACCCATATTAAACGGAAATGGAGAGGTGTGTAGAACGGTAGCTAGGGCAAACACGAGCCAAATCAAGCCGAAGCTCCACATGAGGAGGGATATGAAAACACCCAACACATATGCCATCTGGCCTGAGATAGGATCCAGGAACTGTGCATCCTGCAACAACACCCGTGCTATTTTTCCAATATAAAGGATACTGGCCGCGTCTTAGCCAGAGTCTCGGGGCTCCCAGGGGATGATACACCTACCCGAACCCACCAAAGCCAAGAGGCCCTAGGGGTAGAAAACAGCTCACAATCAGTTCCCTCGGCGGAAGCTTATGCACTGCTAGTCGCTGATAATAGATTACCAATACCACAAGGGCCAACGGAGTGCCCATACTCCAGAGAATGAATGAGACGAGGAGTGTTCCCAGCGCATGCTGTTTGTCAGGTAAGATAGGAGCAATCTGTGCGCCAGCACCCGCTGCCACAATAGTTGCTGCGATTGGCAATAATTGAACTGCAGTGATCCGATCTAGGGAAGTGACATAGCGCTGAGATATTCTGATCGGATGTCAGTGTCTTACAACATTGGTTTGTGCAGGAGTGTTGACCGACAAAATAAAGGACAATGACAGAGTCACAGAAGCCGCAGCTGCCACGTCTATCATCCATGAAACCCACGCAAGTGTCTTGGCCCATTCGCCCCAGATTGGCACGCAAACGAACACCCACATCTCAATGAGTGTGGCAAAGCCCATTGGGATTGTCGCCAAAAAGAGCGAATTGGTTGGGTCTTGGATCATCACATGCCATATTTCAGGATATAAGGTGTATCGAAGAACAGACGTAATGAAAGCTAGAGTAAATAACGCGATATTGAGTAGGAAGAAGACAATCGACAAGTAATAGAGCACTGGAGTATCGAAAGGGATCGATGTCATCAACACCGAAACAATGCCAGTTCCCATGGTCACTGCAAACCATCTAAATGTTTTTATCAGCACAAATCAGTACCTAGGTAGTCTTTAAAGAGGAAGACCATACGATGGACTGAAATTCCGCACGATGCGTTTCCATCCTGCGTTGTACTTCACCGGACCTGTGGTGCGGAGTAGGTTGGATGACTTTGCCATAGGGAATGAAATCCTTGATGAAATTTACGAAATGCCGAGGAAAATGAGAGAAATAGACGCATTTTGTAGATCAATGCCGGCACCAGTCGGCCGAGTGCGGAGGACGCCGAGATGCGTGGAATTGTCTTCTTACTACTTGCACACATGTGTATGTTAATCAGTGCTCTAAACCTTTGTTGAATTCCAAGATCCGAAGTTTAGGACGAATTATCCTAAATCAATGAATGAAGGATATAGCCTTCCTACGCCACAAACACATGGTTTAGCGGTAAAATGTTGTATTACTTACATAAAATCTGCCCAAGACGAATACACCACTTCAACCAAACAAAGACACTTTATCAAAGGGATAAAGAGGCTCAGTCAATCGATCATGTCGCAACCTAACATGGATCTGGAGGAGATAGTCCAAAAAAAGAGTTAGAGAGAGAGAGAATAGGGCAACCTTCTCTCCACGGACAAACCTGGCCTAAAAAACCAAGCACCAACCAAATTCCGTCTAAACCACTGGCCACCCGCTTGAGAAATCGATCCGATTCCATCCGAAGCGTTTCTGGCCATCAGCATAGCCCACAGTGGTATCAACGTAGTGGTAATAAAGCACGGGGCCGAGGGTAGGATCCGTAAATACACCCCTAGAGAAGTGTTAGGCCAATACTCGAGCGTGCAGTCCAATTCGAGAACTTACTGTCCACCAGGACCGTAGACTGTACCATGACTTTCTAGCACAACTGTGCCTCCCCCGCTTGTACAAGCAATACCCCCTGCATCAACCTATAAGAAAACAGTTAGGGCAAGTGTCGAAAGCAGAAAAACATTGGGAACCATACAAAACCGCCAGTAGGTGAGGTCGATCGGCAGACCTTGATCTTGTATTCTGCTCCGCTAGCAGGGCGAGATGTGTCGTAACCACAACAGATACCGGCAGAGTAGAAGAGATAGTAGTAACTTCCATACTTATACATGTAGGCCCCTTCCACAGCGTGTGTTCCAGCGGGGTCATATGCTAGATTATAGGATGAAGATGCGACTTTGGTGGCAGCCGAGTTCATTGGAGCCTGGTAGATATCATGCCAAAAGGAGCCGAAATTCATATAGTAAGTACCGCCATCATTGAACAAATTTCCATCAATGGCATTATATGCCTTGGAGGACGACGAGGTAATACCAGTGGCTCCACGGTCAGTCCAGGAGCCAGGCTCCATGGTTGGGGATGTGGCTAGTCCAATGGCCGAATTCTGTGAGCCAAAGGTCGATACGGTGTAATAAACATGGTAAAGACCATTCACAAGCTGTACGTCGGGGGCCTAACATAGAAGTTAGTACCGAGCATGTTCATCACTCACGGACGAGCTTCGCGGAAAGGATAATGCTTACCCATAGGTCATCATTTCCGGCGAGATCAATGGAAGATCCACCAGGTAACATGGATCCAATGTTAGTCCACGGGCCATTGATAGATGAGGCGCTGGCATAAGAAATCTTGTTGCCAGTAGAAAATCGGAAATAACGATTGTCCGATGATCTTCGTATCAACGTCGGGTCGTGTACAATGCAGGCACCTGAACAACTGCCAGGGTTTGCATACCCGTGCACGAGGGCTGCGAACAGCACCGGTTTGACGATATTACCAAAATGCATTGAGGGAGATGATGTGCACGCTGAAAATCTTCATCAGTGGGCTGCCCATAGCGATGTATTTGTATTCATTAGTTGGCGAGGTAATGCATGAATCATTGGTGGGAATCCGGACGTTTTCCCCAACAGGGCACGGACAGAGATCTTTTTCTGCTGCGAGAATACTCTGGATACAACACGGAAGAGAGAGAGGAAATAAACCAGGCCTATAGCGGAGAGAGGAAACCCTTCAGGGAGATGACCAAGTCGTGGGGATTAGAGCACCGACTGGTGGGAATTGCCGAAAACTATAGACGCCACCATGCAACCGAAACACGCCATGTCCCGGGGAATCCCAAGTCAATGTGCAAGTTGTTTTTGTCACGGATAAAAGGAAGTGTAAATACCCGGAGATGTGTCTCGTAATGTCGAGTATCGTGATATCTTTTTAACCGAACTGGAAGTCGCTCGTCCTCTAAGTTTAAGCATGGTTTATTGAATCATTATGCATAACGTCCATAGATGTTCACAGCAAACCAGCCATGACTCTCGTCAGGGCCTCATCCTCAGCGTGAAAGGCGTCCAGCGCATTGGGCGACCGCGTGTCACCCGGAGGGGCCAACCCCACATCTGCTCCGGCGGCAATGTCCGAGCCAGGTTGCGGGTCAAAGTAGAACCCACCTGCAATTTCAAAAAAGCTGCTCAAGTCCTCGCAGAATTTGGATTCGGATCCAGCCACTGTACCAGGTGACATTGGCCAAAAAGCGTTAGATGAGAGCTGAGGAGTAGTCGCCCCGGATGTTTGATGGAGGCTGGGAGTACAACGTGCAGCAGCAGACTCTGTTGTGGCTGATACTGGCGTTGTATCCAAAATGCTGCTGGACGAATACACCTTATTTTGGGATGCAGTATGCCAATGAAGCTCAGATGTCTCTTTCTCATCCTTAGAACCCACCTTTGAGGGATGACCTCGATGAATAGATGGGCGTCGGCCAGCTTCACTGTCCCACCTGAGGTTCAGTCGAATCCGTTTCAGACTGTGAAGGACCTTTTGCAATCTCCGGGAAGTACGGGCACGTGTTGCTGATCGGCGAACCATGTCGACGGCCGTATAAAATTCCGGCCGGCAAGCATGGCTGAAACGCGCTGGCGCATGTAAAACGGCCAAGAAGAGGGCGGCAAGGGCGGATAACAGAAAATAGTTGAATGGCTCCGGGCGCTGGAAATATATACTCGAGACCCGACTGAAATAGTCTAGCATATGAACGGTGCTCTTCGCCGTTTCCACGGCGGTCGAGGCACCAGTCACGTTGTCCGCTATCCGCTCATCACTAAGCAGATTTTGTCGATACACAAGAATTCGAAGCTGGTTTGCTTGTAGAGCAAGGAGAACCTGAAGCATCATGGCTTGATCGGTGTGCTCTGATCCAGCGGGAGAGCGCCAAGTTGGATCAAAACGTAATTCACGCGGAATGGAATGGATCCATTGCTGGACCTGAGCGTCCAAGTAAGCGCAACCATCTGAGGTGGCCGCTTGTGACCGGTTGGGCCATCCAACGACTAGGCCCCAGATCTTTGTGCTCAGGCGCGCGTGGGAGATCAAGCAAGTCAGGTACGGAGTAGAGTGGCCCGGCTCAGGCAGGTTGGTGTCAATGTCGGAATCTTGAATGGCGAAGGGCAAACCCGTGCCAAAGGCACACTTGCGATCTAACACGTATATGTACCAGAACAGTCGGCTTGCCCACGTCCATTCCAATTCCCCCGGGAAAACGCCTCCCGTCTTTTGCCACGTTTCTTGACGATGAAGACCTAGCTCCGTACTCCCTCGAACCGCCATGCCAATCAAACGCCCGGCGATGACTTCGTCGTCGCGGTAAGAGTGAAAAATGGACTACCACAGTCAATACATTTCCTTTCGGGGGCACCATGGGAGCAGAATAAGGATTCGAGATACACACCAACAGGGTCAGAATGAGAATTTCTTTCATATCAACCTCGGCAATTTTCAATCGGCTGGCGAAGCGATCTTCCACACTGTCGGCGAGCTGGGCGGCGCGCTCACTCCGACCGTGCGATTCGACCAATAGAGCGGTCGCCAAGAGAATTTTTAGAACCTGGACATCACGCGCAGAGAACCAATCCTGATCCGAGGCTGTCTGTGTGGACAACACAGACGAAGCCGCAGCGGTTGAGTCGTGAGAGCGGTAGAACTCGAGCACGTATGCTCGCACTCCATCCAAATCGACACAGGGGTACATCACACCTACTGTGTCCTCATAGACTTGTACCAATCGCAACGTTTCATCTGCACCCAGGCTGCTCAAAGGATGTCCAAGAGGACCATTTTCGCCTCTCCCCGATGGCGCAGGACTGGGAGCAGTTGTTGATAGGTCAAGGTCCTCACCACGATCATCAATTGCGGCACAGTCGTCAGCTTGTAAAGACCTCTGAGACCGAGTGAGGCCAAACTCCGCACTCGTGGGTCCGACATACGTTGGGGACCTAGGAGCATCTAGAATACGGTGCAGGCTCCCGGCGGTGGGTGGGGCTGACAGATTCGATGCTGAAGCAGGACCGGGGGATTCAAGCTCATGAACGCGGGCGGAAAGGGTCCGCATTTCCCGCCGCAGAGTCTCCAGTTGCCTGTCCACAGCCTGGAATCTGATATTGGCTCTGGATAAAATCAGTACATACCTCTTGATCAATAGATAATAGTGACTGAATGGGACTGGGAATTTGAGAGACATACCCTTCATCATTGACGTCAGGCCCTTGGATCGACGTGGTAGAAGGGCGATGTGCGTAGATACAAGGGATATGATCACGAGAACATCTGACGCAGGTCAGGCCACCACTACATTTTAGCTTGCGCCGTTTGCATTCATTGCTGAGGTAGTCAGTATCAAGCTGTGACAGTACATAAGTAGAAAACCCGAAGTGGATAAGCAGACGCACCAAGCAACTTGAGTGTATTTAGCCCTTTTTCTCCGGGACGAATCATCATCCCGCGAAGACCTCGGAGATTCGGAAACCATTGTGCAGACGAACTAATTGATGGAAAATGTCAAAGGGAAGATGGGAAAGGAAGAGATACCTCGGAACGCGGAAAGATAAACCGAGATGTGGCCCGTGCTTCGGATGCTGGGAGGACCTCGGGGATATACGTGAACTTTTGTACATGTGTATACAATAATTAGTATACCAAATACTTTCCTATGTTTAACGTTTGATTTTCGATCGTTTATTCAGGTTTTTATAATATAAAGTAGATTTGGTTTTTGCTATTAAGTAGAATCCTGCAGTTGCATACACGGCAAATACCTAGGTAACTATATATCTCCTTCGTAATGCAACATTGCTCTGATACAACCCTTCTTCTTGTTCTATTCTCCTTCCTGTTAAATGTGCGACTTCCGACAGCATTCTGAGTCAGCTAACCGTGACGATATATTCTTGTTGGAAGGCACATCGAGCGATGGGTTGGCGACGAAAAAGTCCGCGGGTCGGATCATGAGCTGGAAAATCTCGACGGGCCTATTATACTGAGTCAGTATGAAGGGAAAAAAAGAGAAAAGAAAAAAGAAAAAAGAACAGGGGAGAGAGGAACAATGGGATCAACATACATCACAGGCCAATCTTCTACGCGAGGATTGTGAGTAATGCCAAAGGAGTTCCAAACCACCACGTCGGTGTCAACAACAGAATCACCGCGGAGAACAGCATCCGAGACACCTTCAACTTCAGTTTGACTCTGCAAAGTATAACGACCTCCGGCATAGAGTTCCCCGTCTCGATACTTCGTGACCCAAACGTGGTGTTGAGCAAATTGAGCCCGACGTGCCTGCACCGATGCAGGATCGGCCAATAGAGTCTGAGTGGCCAGTGGAATGAACTTATATCCCACGGGGTTTCCACTGATAGGATTCCTTATGTGGGGATTGATCATCTTGATGGTCCGATTGAGCTGCGGAGCAGCATCGATCCAAGATGCACGCTCTACGGTCTGCTTGGTGACTTCATAGTAGTTTCCGTTGGGGTTGGTGGCCGCATTCATTGGAACTGGGTGAGATTCCTCCACGACCACTGAATTGTTGGGGCCATCGATAGCTGGATCAATTCGTACATTGAAAATGTGCTGGTGGTTCTGAGCGAGAACACCGCCGCTCACCACATTTCCGTACTCACTGACCTTACCAGCATCGATATTGACCACGTTCAAGATACCAGTTGCACGTGCCTCAACTGTAATTCCGCCGGACTGATCGAATTTATAGGCGAAGATATATTCATAGTTGGCCAGTGTGATAATAAACTGGACAACAAGCTCCCGGTTCCGTGTAACGACAGCGCGCCCGGTGCGCCAGTTGGAATGCTTCCACCCAATTCCATTGTCCTGTTCATGGAGGCAAATCGCATTCGGAAGAGTCTGGGCGGTACCATCTGCCTGGGTAATAATGGCATCGAAATATTTAATGACCCCGAGACAGTCACAGCCGAGCGACAGGTTGTTAGCCATGTTTCCGCCGCCGCCGTCGCCGAAGTCAAAGGCCTGCTTCCGGTGGAAAGGGGGTCGGGGGTCAGCGTAAGGGACGGTCTAAACAAGCGAAGCACGGTTAGTTTATAGTTATGTGTTTCGGGTAACATATCATTTACCATTTCGCTGATTGCCAGCCGGTGCATCACACTACGGCCATCATACGAGATATCGTGAATCGTTGCGCCCTCTCGTGGATTAAAAGCGACACGGAACCGCCACTTCTGCCATTCGACCAGAGACTCGTTGGTGACTCGGAAGGATGGACCCTCAGGTTGGACCACATTCAGCGGTTTGAGATCCTTGCGAGTCCCCTCTGGCATCAGCTCGGGCACGTATTCAGAGGGCTTGCAATGACCAATTATATCCCGCTTGAAGGTCTGTTCTAGTAGACCATCACCTTTGCCGCCTGTGGCGGGTCGATCTACCCGGATGATCTCTTGTGTGTGGGCGTCCATCACAGGGATGATGGGCAAGGGGAAAGAATAGAAATTGGAGTCTTC
Source organism: Penicillium desertorum (assembly GCA_028827375.1). NCBI lineage: Eukaryota > Fungi > Ascomycota > Eurotiomycetes > Eurotiales > Aspergillaceae > Penicillium > Penicillium desertorum. The sequence continues at coordinate 8,012,260 of JAPWDO010000003.1, forward strand.
ATTTCCGGAACGTTTGTCTTGGGCGAAACAGAGGCCCTGGAAAAAGCGTCGATTTTCATCGGTGTGATCCAAGCCACCATACGGCCATGGCTCAATGACGACCTCGAAGCCTTCGGGAAGATCGAATTCCGATAGCGCTTTCTGGAATAATGGTGATTTCATACATTGATCGACGAGAACATCGAATTCGCTCCTAGTAAATCGTTAGAAAACTCCGGATGTTTAAGCCTCTATCTTTTTTTTCTCTTTTTTTCTTACAGTGTCAAACTGGCATGATGCTCCTTCCCAACCACCGTGTGCTTCACTCGCGACTGTGAAACTATGTCGACCACAGATTCGTGAAATTGAGGAATGCGGTCTGTTCCGATCACATCGTATTGGCACAGAGCTAGACGCGGAGGACGTGGAGTGGTTGGGCTTAAGCGACCGGCATGTTCAAGCGCTAGGAATTCCTGGAGCTGAGCTTTGGGTGGTTCTTGTAGGAAGATCTCCCGAAAGTCGATCACGACGTTTGGGTGAGCGGCTTTGACCACATCGCGAGCCAAATTGGTCTCTTCGATAGAGAGAATACTAAGTGGGTGGTGAGACATGACATGGAAGTTATGGATTTATTGGATTTTCTGCCTGGAGTTGTTCACGACTTATATTAATTAGTACATGCTCGGAATCTCGGAAAGCTCGGAATGGAGTTCCTTTGCAACAGTGGAGATCCGGAAATGGTTCCGTGATGATAGACAATCAGTGACAATGATAGGAAACAGAAATCCCATAAAAATGCGGGGAAAAATACCAAGACATGGGGATCTCCGCCTGTGAAGATAAGCAATACGAGTTTGCTTTTGATTTCTATGTGCATATGTCGGTGGCCGGTAGGATGTGCGGATCATGGCCGTGTATGAGTATGTATTGACATTATGACCGTATCCCGTCAAACGCCCTCCAGATAACCTTATAAGACGCGCAGATAGACCTCGGAAGAATGTCTTGTTCTGTCCTACTGTATACTCCCCATGAGTTTATACCCAAAATATCTCCATCATCGACAACCCTGCGAGCAGTGTGAAGTATGGATCCCATCCCAAACCAGGAGACTAAAGTGCCCACTTCAGAGAAAGCCATCAGCGATGAAGACCAACTTGCAGCTCTTGGTCATGTCCAAGAGCTCCGTCGTGAATTCTCTTTATGGTCAATCGTTTGTCTCCAAATCTCGCTAATGGCCACCTGGGAGGCATTATCCTCGGTTGTCACGGCGGCTCTTACCAACGGCGGAGCGCCATGCTTGTTTTATAACTAGTGAGTCGTTCCAACGATTCCAACGATACTCCCATACCGGAATGCTGATTGTCGGGCCAATTTAGTCTCATCACCCTGATTGGTACAATGTTCATTGTTCTTTCGTTGGGCGAGATTGCCTCTATCTACCCTACTGCTGGCGGTACAATCAGCTACCTCTCCTTCATATATCTTCCCAGGTGATGTCCAATGCTAACGTAACTATATCCCATAGGGCAATACCACTGGGTCCATTGTCTCACACCGACATCCTACAAGGCCACCGCATCTTGGTTTACTGGTTGGATTTCAATCGGTGGACAGTTGGTCTTTTCCGCCTCCGCAGCCTTCGCCGCGGGCTTGCAGCTACAGGCACTCATCACCTTGAACCATCTGGACTCTTATACCCCAACTAGATGGCAAGGGATGCTTTTCTATTGGCTCATATTGGCATACTCAACCGCCCTCAATGTCTGGGGTTCCAAGATCTTGCCTCACACCAACACAACAGCCGGTAAGGGAGCAATCTCCCCAACGTTTGATAAATAAATCACAGTCTGAATTGCGGACAGGTGTATTGCACGTCGTTGGCTTTGTCGTAATAGTCGCTGTTTTGGGAGCAATGTCCGAGAAGCACTCTGCAAGCTACGTCTTCACGGAATTCTCCAACACCAGTGGATGGGACAACGATGGGGCTTCATGGTTAGTAGGACTACTGAGCACCGTATATCCTTTCCTCGGGTACGACTTCCTTATATACTTGCAGTGGGCTGAACGCTGACTATTCAATCTAGATATGATGCGGCTTGCCATTTAAGCGAAGAAATGCCAAAGCCGTCCCGTAACGTACCATTGGCCATGATAGGCAGCGTCATTATCAACGGAGTGATTGGCCTAGTGTATGCGATTGTTCTACTGTTCTCCCTGGGAGATCTAGAATCCCTACTTCAGTCCAAGACTGGATTTCCCTTTATGCAGCTCTTCTTAAACGTCACTGTCTCCGCGGCGGGTGCTTCAGTGCTAGCCCTATGCATCACCATGGTCGCGATGGCTGCCAATGCAGCATGTGTGACATCTACTAGCCGTACAGCATGGGCATTCGCACGGGACAGTGGGTTGCCAGCGTCGGAATTCTTCGCAGAAGTGAGCCCCACACTGAAAGTTCCGGTGCGCATGGTTCTCGTGGTTGGCTTCCTCCAAATGCTCCTTGGGTTGATCTATCTCGGCAGCTCAACCGCCTTCAACGCGGTATTATCTATGGCCATTTTGGGAATGTATGCCTCGTATCTTTCCCCCATTGTGTTTATGTTACTATATGGTCGACGAAGATCAGCTGCACTTGTCCGTGGACTTGGCTCGGGGACATTCAATCTAGGGCCGCGATTGGGGCCCGTCATCAATATCGCTGGCATCATTTGGCTCATCGTAGCCATGGTTTTCAGCACCTTCCCAACGGTGCAGCCTGTTACACCAGGAAATATGAATTATTGTGTCGTGGTGACAATGGGATGGATGTTGATAGGAGGGCTTTATTATTATGTCCTAGGAGGAAAGAAGCGATTTACAGGTCCGGTGGTAGAGCTGGTAGAGGGCCTGTGACTAGTTACAGCTGGACACTCGAAGCGAGTATTAGTGCATCGGCATGAAGGTTGGGAATTAAGGGCTTTGAAGACTCTTTCTCAACTTCGAATACTGATTCGAACCTCGAACAGTCTTTGAGTGTCTCCATACTCCCCTAAGCTTTTGTGGAATGTTTATTGATCCAGGGGCTTGACGGCCTGGATACCCAAGAACGTAACCTGGTTAGATTCTTCCCAATATTTCTTCGACTAGAAACGCAACATATCATCAAGGCCCCACAAAATAGGGGCATACATACGCATGTATTCATCCACAGTTGTAGGCTGCAGAGAACACAAATTAGTGCCCAGGTGAGAATGGTATGACAAGCCCCTGGGCGCAAACAATTGCTGACATTCCCTGGGCTGAATGATTTGGTCTGGCGAAATGGTCGATAGCCGATTCTGAAGCCCAGCCTCCAGAGGACGAACCCGGATTTGACGAACCCGGATTTGACGAACCCGAATTTGGCCGCTTGACATATTTTTGGCAAATACATAGTTGCCAAATTTGCAAAGCTCAAAGTACCGCCCACCAGTCCCAAGTCTCGACAAGCCCATGGCTCATCCATATCCAGAGCAACGACAATAAATCGACGGACATCACGAATTCAGTCAGTGTGAATTTTGAGAAGGTCTGCTTAGATCTGACGGGGACTTCAATCCAAGGCGACTGTACGCCTCGATTGGGGACATCCAATCCCCAGATAGTTCATGAACATCCCACATGGGAAACGGGCGGCATCAGTATGGCCTTGTCTCGTTGCGCATAGCTTGCATCCTTTGTGCGCGGGCCGCCATTGCGAGATAATATCGTGGCAGGAAGAGCCGAGATGAACGAAGCCTGGACAGTGGGACTTCTTCCATCGGCAACGGCAACACGCATTGTCGGGGAAAGGGACGTTGAATTGAAGAACAAACCTCAGTATAAATTTTCTTTTTACGAAGGTCGAGGTTGTTGAGCATAAATAGCACAAACTCCAAAATGCTGCTAGGTAGTTACATACCTAGGTAGCATTGGTGCCTTATGAATTTCTTCTGCCTTAATGCCTGAATATACCCACTCTCCCCGCGAATGTGCGATAAATGGCTCTTTTGGACCTCAGTCGTGAATCACGATCCACATATACATAAAAGGTTAGTCTATGCCAAATGCACACGCTCAACCCGAGTATGTGGTGGGTACCAGAAAGACACAGATTTAGTGCTGGTTCAACCAGCATAGAGAACACCCTCTGTTTCTCAGCAGGTGGTTACTGAAAGTACATGGAGTCTGCTACGTTAGCATGGTTCGAGTGAATTTACCCGTTCCTTTACGGAGAAAGGTCTGCTTATACGATAATGCATGGGCACGCCGAATGCTAAAACAGGCTTCCTGTTAAAGTGCTTCCCATTCGATTGGCCCCCGATATCCCACTCCTGGAGTCCCCTGAGGAGTTGTTACCAAAATTTAAGCCTGGCGAATTCAAGAACTGGTGATGTCAAGCGCAGCACTCGCCCCCATGTCTCACTACCATGCCTTAGGCAAGCACAGTCTGCACTACTATACCCAGGGCCTTCGAGACCCACAGAAGCACGGGACCCCAGTCTCATGCGAGAAGATGGACATTGTCTGCGTGCATGGCACCTGGAAAGTATCATAACCTTTTAAGAGCTCGAGCTGTGTGGCAATTGACCCTCACTTGGATCTCGGGGGTAAAATTGAAAATTCTCAAAACTACAGCGATTGAACTGTTCTAGCATGTTGCATCACCCGAAGTTGTGCTATTCTGAAGCTTCCTTTTATCCCCTCGAGTACGTCCCCGTACTGGAAACAAAATCCAGATCGGAGGACTCCAAAACTAATCGAGATCGATCGCAACCGTGGAGAACTTGAATTTGCTGTTCTGATATCATCCGCACTTCATCCTTCGCCTTGAAGTATACCGCATAGTTACATCATACATCATATGCCTTGAAGTATAAGAAGCGACCGAGAATTAGTAATGTTACAATCCAATTTCCTTTCTTACCACACTGTCAGTTCTCGATTTTAAAAGGGCATACATATTGATAATGAGTACCTTTTCGAATCTCGATTCCGCTGCGATTCCCAACCAGGGTGCCCACAGGGCTACGGGCGAAGACCCAATTATCACCAGTGGTGTATATTTGACTATACCCCCTTCACGAAAATCCACCGTATTAATTAAGCCCATAGCATAAACTCGGCCTCAAGGTGAATGAGGCTGACCAGCGCGCCGAATACCACATGCAGGCATTCCCTAGCGGTACAGCCCCAGCAAGCAACTCCTATACCCCCGACCCAGTCCCTGAAGTCAGTGGCCTAGTCAACAATCCCAATGAGAATGTGGAAGAAGGCACGTTCACATCGGCTGGGGATTCATTGATGGGAGCCACCTCGGGTGACGTGAACCGCGGCCTAGGCAGACCGATGCAGGGTCAGACAAACATCGAGCTCAACCATGACGGCCAGCACGGCCGCAAGAAAGATGAAACCCGCCTGGAAGGAGTTGGCGCCGTTGTACAAGACCGTTATATTAAGCGACGGTATGCCGACCAGCGCGGCCTCGAGCGAGAATAAGCCGGCATAGGTGGCACACGGCAACAAGACTGATTGTATCAGTGCCGCGGAGCTGCAGCCCAAGTCTGCTGAGACGTTGACCAGCAGTGAAAATATAATTCAAGGATCAAGCATGACAGGAGGCAACGGAACAAGCGCTGAGATAGCTCGTTCATTATGTGAAAGCCGGTCTTTTCCCGTAATATTCTAAAGGAAAGATTATTCCCGGCCTTTGGGCATCATGGTACTCGTACATAGTTATTCAGGCGCGAGCACGCCAGAGATTTTGAGTGCTTTATCCGAATCTTTGATTCCGTACGGTTCGATCAGACAATTCCTCCTTAAATAAACAGATAGCGCGAACTGAGCTGTTCTTTCACCGTGTCTTGTCAAATAGTCCACAGAGGGACCTTTTCGCTGTATCGCTGTTTCCCTCTAGGCGCCTCGTAGCGATATGATTCGTGGTTAGTGACTTTTTTCTTGTCGCACCTTCCGATTGCTCCTTTGTCTTGGTCGGAAAGGTACAGGGCTCGAATCCCTCTGGGCAGCTCTCTTATTAGGAGCCCATTTTCCAATGCGAGTGTCTAACTTTATTGTATCCCTGTAGTCTAAAACTCCGTACTCGAACCTCCATAGCTACACGGTACTGTTATGAAGGCCGTATGTCGATCTGTGTTTTGAGTCTACTAACTACTCCGTACATATGTAGGAAATGAGATTATGAAGTATACAAGCATAATATGGTATTGTGGGAGCTGTACAGCTAGTTATGTACAAGAGCACTACTGCTTATCCTCGACCTCCTCAGTCTCCTGGCCATTGTCACTGCTGAGGCCGAGCTCGTTCTTCTCAGTGACGGAGTGATCGTTGGTATCCAAGCCAAGCTCGCGGGACTGCTGGATGATCTCCTCGAAAGTGAGCTTGGGCATGTCATTGGCGACCCTCCACGGCATCCGGCTGTCAACATGGGCTCTGGCGTAGATGATGTCGACCTCCTCAAGCTCACGGCCGGCGGTCTCAACATAGAAGAAGAATCCGAAAATCAAACCGATAAAGTTGAACAACGCGAAGAAGAGATAAACACCCCATGGGCTTTGACCAGCGAAGAGTGGGGTGAACATGACCACGGCGAAGTTGCAAATCCAGTTGGTGCAAGTCGACGCCGCCGCGCCCACAGTACGGGTACGGAGGGGGTTGATCTCGGGAGGGTAGATCCAGGGCAAAGGCAAGAGAGTGAATGCAAAGAAAGTGATGAAGAGGAAGATACCAACAGCAGCACCCTTAGCGTTGTTCTCGTTTGCCTCGATTAAACAAGCGAACGTGATAACAAAACTGAGCCCCTGGCCTAGGAAACCAATTAAGTACAGGTTGCGACGGCCAACTCGTTCAATCATGAAGAAGGACGGGATAGTTGCGAGAGCGTAGACAGTAGCGAAGATACCTCCCATGATCAGAGATAGGTATTTCTCCATATGCAAGTTCTCCTGGAAAAGCAGTGTCGAGTAGTAGATGGCGGCGTTACAGCCGGTGAACTGCTGGAAGAACTGGCCGGAGCAACCGATGAGAAGGCGCTGGAATTCCTGGGTCTTGCCGAATGTGAACACCGTCTTCCAGCTTGCCTGTGTCTTCTTCGAGTTCTCCACGTCCGCCTTAAGGAAGTTGAAGTCGTGAAGGACGTCATCGGACTCAGGAGTGGAGCCCTTGAGACTAGCGAGAACATCGCAGGCCTCCTTGTCAAGGCCTCTCTTCACAAACCACGACGGGGAATCCGGAAGCATCAAGGCACCTGCGGCCACGATCAGAGCGAAGAAGATCTGGAGGGCGACAGGGAATCGCCATTGGACGCTGTCGCCAGCGTGCGAGAGACCAAAGACCACCCAGTAGGCAATAAAGGTGCCGCCAGCGATCATAGCACCCTCGAAACAGACCAGGAAGCCACGGTTGTGAGCGCCGGAGCATTCCGATTGCCAGACGGGGATCGTGGCGGTGTTCATTCCATTTCCAATACCCGAGATAACACGGCCGATGACGAACTGACCGACTTCCCATTTACCAGTAAAGCAGACAGTTGTGAGCAAGGCACCAATGGTCAGGACATTGGCACCGGTGAAAATCAGGCGAGTGCGGCCGAGTCTCTCACCCCAGAACATAGAGAACATGGCGCCGAAGAAACAGCCAAGCTCATAGCAGGATGTGACAGCACCACGGATGACATCGATGTAGTGCTTTTGCGACTTGGTCGCATTTTCGGGCATTTCGAGGATTGGGAAAGAGCTCACGAACTCGTCGCCGTTGAGGAGACCGGCCATCATGCCTTGATTGTAGCCGAAGAGCGAGAAACCAACAACAGCGGCGAAGGTGATGCTCACCCGGAGCGATCGACCACTTAAGCCGCTAGTGGTCGTCCACATGTTGACGGTGGGGACAAAATAAGAGCCGTCACTTTGTGGGGGAAGGTCAAAGAAAATTGGGGGAAAAGGTAGTATGGAAAGAGAGAAGATGGGGTCAAAATCGAGACAGAGGAATTTGGCTTTCTTATAGCACTCTGCATTGGGGGGGCAAGGCAAATGTCGGAGTGGTACCGTATCGTTGGTCGGGGCCCAAATGGGAAAGTCCAGCGAAGGCTCTCGAGTTCCCAATGCGGAGAAATGCGGGAAAATCCTGTACCTTGGCACTTGGCGGGTCCACTGGGGTCCACGCGGTGTGGGTGCAAATGACTAATTTGGAGACCGCACCTGGGCAAGGTCCCGATTTTCAGTCTCCAGTATATGTGCTAGATCTTTAATACTGCATATTATCATATTTTTGCTCTACGGATTCCAACTACACTCCCTTCTGTAGAGATGCTATCCATACTATGCTTACTTTTTTGAATTCTACTATGATGCACCTGAATGCACCTGAAGCCGCCAAGGCCTTTTCGCCCCAAAACGTCATAGGAAAACTTCTTGCCAAGACTTTCCATCGGCGCTAAACAAAGTTTGCCCCAAATTTTTGGACCAATCATATCCAAACCCTTTCCGGTGCGGCACAAGGCCCACGGACCCAAGGTTTTCCGCTTTTGCCGACGCCGAACACGGACCGGTTCAATTTCCAAGGTTCGTTTAATTGCCGTTTTGTGTCAGCCCGACTCTTTCCTAGTCCTCCGTATATAGCAGGTGGCATCGGAACTCAGTACATATGTATCCATGAATGTTATTGGTATATTTATTTATACTCATATTCAAACACTTCGGGTCCCTTTGGGGCCCTTTGGGGGCGTTTGGGGGCCATGGTTTGGTCTCTGGGGTCATCCCCGGACTTTACTGGCACATACTGGGTAATCCGTGCAACCGTGTATAATGACTTCTTGGTGGTGCTTAACTCCCCACGCCAAGAATGATAATCTTAATTCTACCTCCTTGTAATCTCGCGTAGTAGTAGTACTCTGTAGTAATAATGGCATGGCTGGATGCAGTTCCCATGGGCAGAGTCTGTGAGATTTCGGGTTCCATGGATTGGTTTGTTCGGCATAGGGGAACGGATGAAAATCGGTTGAACTCGAACAAGCAATGTCGAATACTACGGTGCCAGAAGCAAACCAGGGGTACAGTCTGGTTGGACAAGGCTTACAGCCACCCGTGGACATCACATGTTCCAATGTTGCCGATGACATCAGTGCCATTATGGATGTCCCAATAGAAATCCTTCATTTTCCGCTTCGCAATTGGTGCCTTGGCGGATCTGGGCGGACTTGGCACCCCGGGGCCACAACTAATTCGGGGAGGAGAGACGAGACAAAGAGTTTTTCCCCATGGCATCCACATGGCACATGGTATTCGCATGCGGAGAACTCCGTACAACATACAAAATATGTTGCATAATGTACTCTGTACGGAGAATTCTGTACACTGGCCAAAGCGAGCCTGCGGCTCCACTGCAATCTCCCATCGAACCAAGACAACCCTCCCAATGACGTATAAATGACGTACCCAGATAAAATTTGTGCGCCATCTCCACCGGCGACATGAGACAAAGAAGAAACCCATATTCTTCGCTCCCGCCAGCGAAATGGCAACGGAGAGGCGACCAACGAGATATGTGTGCCAATGTGGCTATATCTCTTGGCCAGCCACGAGGCGGCTGGCGCGAGCCAAAAACACCGGATTCGTGGAAAATGATGTTGAGGCGAAAAAAAGGTACGCCATCTACGCAAGGTCCCTGTCCCCTGCCTTTGGTGTTATGTTGTAGTCGGCATTTTGGTCTTGATCTTGGTCAGGATGTCAACCAAGACGATCAGATATGGCAGGTTTGGTGGTATTGGTGTGCGTTTAGACAAGAGCCGCACCTCATGTATGTTGTACATCGATCTTCGAATTGCGGAGATGGTGCTATGGTATTTCAGAATTAATCCCACGAAGACACAGTCAACATCCATCAAACGTGGAGAATAGTCATTTCTATGCGTACAACATACTCCGTACATACGGAGTACGGAGTACATACTACTGAGTAATCAGACCTAGGCACAACGGAAGGTAAAGCGGAGCGCACCAAAGCAATGTGGCTTGTTCCGTCCGGAGCGGCAGCGGTGCTTGACTGTTTTCTGGAGATTTCTTGTGGCGCCAAGGCCACCCCCATTTAACGCCGCCGCCTTTCCCTCCCGGTGCGCCACTTTCGGCGTACCTCGGGTTGCGACAATTGAGGTTTACCCATGAGAACTGAGGTTCGGCCTTGGTGTGCCCGGCTGAGTCGCCCAATTCGGCATAGCACCGCCTTCTCTGCAATAGGCAAGATATCCGGATGATTAGCTAATCACTCTCTTTCTCTTCTTCCAAGGTTACCCTTCGCGTTAGGCTATTCGGAGTCTTTTTCCCCGTCGCTCGGGCAAAGAGGTTTTGTTTAGTCAGTGGGGAGGCCCAAACATACGAAATGCGGGCCATATCACAGATATTAATGTTTGTAGAAGCAAACAAAGGAAGCGGGGCGAGATTTTGATACCTCAAAGATAGACCAGAAACTCACCCGAGTCCGAGTCAAGTCCGGGATTCGACTTGGCTCTCATTTAATATTTCCCGAGGTCTGCGTTGCATTACGGATGAGGAAGCCAAGACCTCGGAGAAACAAAGTACCAACCTTCCGACCTTCCAAGGTTGGAAGGAAAGTGACCAATTTATGACTAAGTTCGACTTCGGATTTTGTTAATTTCCAGCAATTACCTAGGTACACGTCAACTGTTATGGCACATATGTAGAGCATAAAACTGCAGAGCTAAAAGGACATCAGTAGAGCAACTTAAAAGGCTAGGTTCGAATGTCCCTATCCACATTAGCTGCGAGCTGTGGCTGACCGCCCGTTAAAAAACCCACAAGCCGTAAAGGGTGTAGATCGCCATTATCTGCCGCAACCAGAGCAGAAAGTACGAGCAGGAGACAGTATCGGAGAAAAGATGACTTGTTATTGTTGAGAGAGGAAAGAGGCTTATGCTGTCGCTAATGGACTGAGGGATCAGGCACCTAACAGTTTCCCCTTACAGTTCCTCGCCTCTCCGTTTGGCGTTTGAGACCCTTCGCCGGACCTCTACTAGACAATTTAATTTCCCACATTCCTTAGATCTTGACTCTATACGCTAGGCAAATTATCAATACCGTCCGGCGCGTTAAGGTAGTATAGAAAACTAATTTCTTTTGAACCTGTGCACTGGGCTCTATCTAATATTTACAATTCTGACTTGCTACTTCTGGGCTAATATGAAGCCCAACGAGCTTCTACCTGAGAGGGGAGGAATTCACAAAAGAAAAACTGCACGTCCGCTCCGCAAGGGCTACTAGAGCCATGCGAACTTTTGGGGACCTACCTTTCCTTACTGCTGATGTTCTTTCTGACTATAAATAACGACAAGCGAGCCACCATCTGCAAATCACATATGTTGTAGTCAATGCGATAGAATACAGCTTCATACTTCAAGCACCATCACCTAATTTAATCTCCGTTATTGGTAGATAGGTATCCTTCGGTACTTTTTGTAGCACATACCAATTTGAAGAATTCAAAAATTGCGTTATTATGGCATCGAAAATTATGTGGCTCTGCTCTAGACAGATATATATTTCTATCACTAAATCGGTAAAGTTCTTAAAGCTTCCTAAAAATAGCTAAATGTTATCTAAAAACCATTGGATTAAAAGGAAAGCACGCCTATAGACAATTATTAATGAGATATCGGTTTGCGTCTACCGCATTTACTACGTGTGTTGTAGGTGGCGGCTTGCCTGTGAGATGTGTTGAAGGTTACACTAAAAAAGAAGGATACTAGGATGCTGCAGAATGTAATATGGTTGATTAATTTACATATGTATGAAATACGCAAGCGTGTTGTGTTGCTCTAATGTATATTACAATATAATCTAGCTCTCAGACTTTCAGCCCCGTACGTCAGAATCTTAATGGCGCTTATGCTACTTCTGAGCTAACTGATATCGCGTGGCTTTGTCAGAATGTGGCTTCTAGATTTAGCATCTCAACTTCCGCAAAGTGCCCAACTAGATGGCTTTGACTTGTCCGAGGAGCAATTTCCTCACCATGATATTTGGCCGGTGAACATTACTATTAACAAACTTGATGTCTTTTGAGATGTACCCGACCATCTCGCTAACAGGTCCACCTACCATTTTGGTGTTGTATCGTGAGAAACAATGACCTGTCTCGACTCATACGATATGCGGCATGTCTCCTAAGTAAGCTAACCCTCAAATATTTTGACTAAATGTTACTAGACAGAATGATGTCCGTAGAACCTGGCGGTTACTTTTAATAGGAGGATGCAGACAACGGGAAAACAGTACTTCAAGGAGAAATCGCAGAACAGTTTGCGTAAGTGGCAAGATCAAATCTATGTTATGATCAAAGCTTTCAAAAATAGTGCTGACAATCTTGCCCAGTTGGCTTAGCAGAATACAGGAACACGTTAGATAACCTTGGAACAGGGCTTGGATATTCTAAGCATTTAAATGGGGGGAGATTCCCGCCTAGCCTTGTTCCCCTCTGTATCGGCGAGATCTTTCGCACTATCGAGACCTTCCAGGAATCACAGACTCCAGATGACAGCAGGTGTAGGGTCCTTTTGCTGGAATTGCTGGCAGCGGTCAGACAGGGGCAGCATACCATTGACGTCCAATAACGCTTCTTGTGCAGAAACCATCATGGGTTTAAAGGAAGATGGAGGAAATAGCAATGGAATACCTCCATGCCTAAAGCTCAATTGATAACAGTCTCAACCAATATAGTACTTCCGGCAATCGGTGGGCTCTGACTAAACCTGAATATCAACCAAGAAAGACCATTGAATGTAACGCGCTCTAAGGGCTAAACGGGCGATAAGACTAGTTCATGGGTGCTAGGCACGAGCTAGCATTTCTCGGGTACTATAAGCCAGGGCCCAAATGAAGCATTGCCAATACCATCTCGGTAGCCTCAACCCCAGATATAGTATCTCGATCTTCCGCTCCACACCACTTCAGCCGTAGTCTTCTACCATCCCCCATGCTGCGAAGGAAGAAATCTCTGGTGGCACTTCTTTGATACGCAGTAATGGAAGAACTCCACCTCAAATAGCGCGCATTTCCTACAGAGCCCCCCCCCCCCCTCTCCTTCAAAACCAACACCAAGTCTGCTACAAGTACTTTTTCACCCTACCCAGAAATGTTCTCCCAGAAAAGCCAGTCCTGTGTCCACTTTCTTCATATTCCCCAGGCCTAGAATCCGAGCTCTTCCCGTAACTAACGAAACCTTGTTAACGTATCTGATGTTGCGGCACATGATCCATGTATTACTAAGCAGGAGACCATATCTTCAGTCCGTAGGACATAGCAATAGGATCATCTTTGCCACCACCAGCCTTATTCCGTAACATCTGACAAGCCAGTGGGCCACCCTAAAACACCATAGTAAATGCGATATTTTACAACCATATATCTTAGCAACCACGTTGTGGTTTAATTCATCGTCATTCGATAGCTATCCATAACTATTCTAGGTGGGGAACGTCCGTCGGGATCTTTCCGGACTCTCATGGAATGCTTCCGGACCGCTCGCTTTGCTTCCGTGGTGATTGTACGTATTATAGCATACGTGACAAGGAAAGAAGTAGCCAGGAAGAGGACCAGCCTAAAAAGACAAGAAGTGCTCTCCAATTCCACCCTAATCTTACCCTAAGACCTAGGCGTAAATTCCTTATTATCACCCCGCAAGACCCGCAGTTTGTCCGCCAAAGCCTCGATACTGGCGAGAGGCGCATCATTCGACGCCCAAGGCAGGTGATCATAGTCTCCTATCCCTTCCACAGAATGCAATAATACAGCCAAGTTTGAAGACTTCCAGAGAGCAACGCTGTGCCGAGAATTGGAAATAATGCTGCATGCAAGTAAGATACCCGCACCAATCACTACTAATACCGGGAGTGTTATCCACGGCCAGTTCACGTGGATATATGTCTCAGGGTGGTAGGCCACCCCACTCGCAATGGTACTGTTTCGCCCGGTGCGAATTCGTTCTGTCATTCCCCGAGCGATATCTTCCACGATTCGGGATAAGTTGCTGGCAAACAGGACGTCAATCGTGAGCGCGGCTGCTTCGCCCCAGGGGGTCATGGCTTGTGCATTGAAAATTTCATTTAGAACGTCTGTGATCTTCTTGTAATCTGCGCCATGAAGTGCAACCATCACCTCCGGTGGGAACTGGCCGACTGATGGCCTGAACCAGTTCAACCCGGGATTGGGCGAGCCGACGCGTTCGAGCGGCACGGGTATTTCGTCCCGGATATTCAGAGTATTCTGCGTGACTGATACATTGCGGGAGAGATACGCGGTAAGGCTCAACCGACATTCAAGGACTTCGAATTCCGACAGGTTCAGTCCAATCAGGCGCCACGCGGAAAAGTTGATAAGGTCCGCGTCTGTTTTACCAGGACAGGCGATTGCGTTCAACAGCGTGTACCGGAAGGTCGAGCTTTGGTGTCGTCTTTTCGACGCGAGATGGCAGCCTCCGGGGGTGGTGATGTTACAGTCTGCTGACCTTGAGTCCATGGGATACTCGCAGGTGTTAACGACCGACTCGGTGACATTTTCGCATTTCCCGGCCACACCCAGTAAGATGTAGCTAGAGTTATCCGGCCAGGTGCACTGGGAGGTTGGACAGGTGAAGGCGCGCGGCGAAGGCGATCCGAAAACCCCGTTATAAATGGCTCCCTGCATAGCAAAGTCGGTATACACTTTTTTTTTTTTTGGACCACTGTCAGCTTGCATATATATACCACATCGTCACCCGAGATTCAGTGCTAACACTCACCGACTATGTTTTGTTGCTGGTTGTAATACGCTCCAGATTCATAAGTCTGGCTGATCCTGAAAGACGCGGTCTCATTGTGCATGACAGCCTGGTGACTTGGAAAGGATACTAACTGCTGTGCAAACGGATCGAATGCTAGAGCAACAATGGTTATGACCGCACCCAGAGCCCCCAGGTTAAGAGGTAGCCTGAAGACGAAGAATAGTGCGCCTAAGGGTCCACGACTCGCATTGTCGTACAAGTCCAGATCGCTCAATCGATGGACCCTGTTAAAATGCAGCCACTTCAACTGGCTAATGGACTCTGTCACAGGGAGTATTAGGCAAGTTTTGGAAACCGTCGCAAGGACTGAAATCACAGTGTTTGGTGCGATTGATGGATGCCACGCGGCAGAGTGGTTCCTTGCCTATTGATTAGAACCGCCACCATAGCGACCACGCAGGCAGCGCTGAAAATCAGGGACGTTATTTCCCATAACCAACTATCCTTTCCTATCATGAATTTCCCTGTTTTGTTTATAAACGGCTCATCTTCGCGACCGGTGGTGCTAGCGACTCGGTTCTGAGGCGGAGATGGGCAGCGTGATTCACGACTGATACTGCTGTTCCGAGCATATTCATTATCTCTTTCTCCTTCGCTTGGAGACGGATTGTCCACTAATGAAATAGCATCAATCCAACGGGCACATCAGGGTCAGTGGAGGGTTCTTACGAAGGCTTGTAGCCGATGGAGCCCTAACCTCTGCTGTGGTGGTTGCGGCCGAGGCGTTTGAAAATGCTTGTAATGCAAAAGATACTGCATCTGAATCTGAATTCATTGTGAGTTATTGAAGAGTAAATTTTGTGCAATGACGGATTCGCCTTGTCCATATTAACCATCTTCCCCCCTTTGTCTTGTGGACGAGGCTGAAACTGGTGGCAGTGCCCGCCCGTAGCCCGTCAGACGAGTCGATCCATCCTCAGCTGGCTTGTAACTACGCAGCCTACCCCGTGCTACAATCGCCCCTTCCGCTTCCATGCTCGGGAACGGAGCCATCAGGACTACCGCCGGTACTGGAAGCGATTCCTCGCCTTTGTTTTCCGGGCCTTCCGGATGAATGTTTCCCAGCGCCAGCGACTGACTGGTGTCCGATTCCGGAGGGAACATCTGACGCTCCTCTGTCAGATCTGGGAGCATCGAATCTGGGACGATCCTTTGATGACTGCTGAGCTTAGGGATCTCTCTCAGCAGGGCCAGCAGACTACCTATCAAGCCTTCCGGAAGACTACCCAACCTCAGCAGTATAGGGCCCGTGATGTTGAAGAGGAGGAGGAGGAGGAGGAGGAGGAGGAGGAGGAGGAGGACAATAACGATGACAACAACATTGACAACGATTATGAGGAAGCTATATATAAGACAGAGAGTGAGGATGGAGAACTACCAGATGCCTTTAGCGCCTCTGGGGACAGCGATGACGACTGCGAACCAGAGGTCCGCGATTCCTCACTGTCTCGGCCCCAAGGGATGCATCACAGTCACGACTCGTCCGCTAAACATACTACAAGTCTAGCAGTAGCGGAGTTCCTCGAGCTCTGTTTTCAGCTGAACACCGCCCTGATCACAGACCGATTCAGCCATGGACGACCCCAGACTAGCCTACTCGTCTATTTTAGTGGAGTGCTTGGCTTCTCTCGTGGCAGCGAGGGGTTTCAACCTGCCCGGAATTTCACCCCAGTTCTCTCCCGCCTGATCTATATGCAACGGCTCCTATTCCTCGAGTATACCCTCCCATGCCGCGTATATACCCATCTCGGGATCCCCCGTCGCTCGAAGGAACGTGCCGTCGACCGTCTCGACCCCGTCCGGCTTCGATATATGATCGCAGGTTCCCAGTCCGCGCTAGGCGAGTTCCTTAGTCTCCGTGACGCAGGGCGCTCGATGGGTCGCATGGAGACCCCTTCGTACCTCCTCCAGTGCAGCGAGGATGGTCAGACAGTTTATCACAACCAGCAGGGCTTCTCGATGGATCAGTTCCAGGCCTTAGCGGAACACCTCCTTACAGTGGCAGAGCAGCAGTGCCAGGAGCTTATGTTCGACACGCTCCCAACGGTTGACCTAAGCCGGCTACAGGATGACCTGACGAACCGACAGCCAGGCTTCTCCTTTGTCAAGCATCCTCAGAATCAACTAGCGGAGGCATACCTCAAGCTTTCTACACGGGCCTGTACTGTCCGGCGAAATCGACTCGTCAAAGAGGGTAGGTGGCATTGGCCGGCCGTCTTCCGCTATCTAGACAAGACAACAGCGCTCCTCGAGACCATTCTAGCGATTCTATATACGACCGGTGGCCAGGTCCCACGTGCTCCTGAGATTCTGAATCTAGAATGTGAGAATACTGCGTCTACCGAGAGGGGGGTCTATCTCTACAGAGGCTCTGTCATCTATCTGACTCGGCACCATAAGGCCAAGCTGACGAACAACCGGGAATTCTACGTGGCACGTTTTCTCCCATCCAGGGCAGGCCATGTCGTATTCTACTACCTCGCCTATATCCGCCCCTTTGTGGCAATGCTACAGCAAGAGCGAGCAAACACCGGATTTGCCCTAGCTCCTAGTACACCTCTACCTAGAGTCTGCCGGATTCCTCCCGTGGAAGAGAGTCATACCTTTTACCCACTTCCACTAGTCCGATCGGGCTCAAATATCCACAGTCTATAGGATCCCAGCTGGAATAGAACTGCCTAAAATTTTAGACCGATCTGTCCAACGCAAAGGTCAATCAACCTGCATTCAAATCGGCTTATGGATATGGATCCAAGGTTCATCCATGTAAGGAATAGAGACAGGGATCGTACTTCTGACAGGGACGCTATTCGATTGCTATATTGCAACTCCAATTCTCTCTCATGATTCCATTTAACGCATGATACTCAAGCCAAGTTACTCTTCAGTTCAGGCTGTCCAAACGGATTAGCCTCTCTTAAATACGTACATGGTTTCGTTACTGCTCGAGCACGTCTCAACAAGCTCCAATCCTGCTGTCGTTGCCGCCAGCAATAGTTCACCATCCTTCCACACACGCCCACCCATTGAAGCCACATCGGTGTCAATGACAGTTTCGAGTCCGTTCGCGTCTACCTTGATCACCTGCACTGGTAGATCCCAGAAGACAAGGTTACCTTCCCGACGATAGATCTCCTTCCCCTGGCGATACAAGATCCCTGGGAAGCTTGAGCTGGGAGTGTCTTGGGAGTAAGAGGTCTCAAACATGCGCTCCTGCATTTTGGCCTGTTCAGCCTGGCGAGAATCATCAAAGACATATCGCACAGAGATAAGAGCACGGCCTTTCTTCGGACGCAAGACGCCGGCTGCTTGAACCAGGAATTTCTCCGCCTGCCCAGGCTCCATCAACATACTGATGCTGCCAGCCGCAAACGTCACGACATCGACAGTAGGCGGGCCTTGGAATTCCTCAACCGCGAAGAGATCTGTGGCAGAGCCTTGTACGTATTTAATACAATGTGACAAGGCTTTCGGCATCTTTGCGGTTGCACGCTTCAACATGTGAGCAGAATAGTCAAGTCCAATGAACTGTACGCGGTCCGAGAGACCGCCGGTTTGAACCAGATTGTCCGCTAGTTGGTTAAAGACACGGCCGGTGCCGCAGCCAATATCGACGAAAATGTATTTGTCCTCTAGACAGGCTTCCAAGGGTCTCCTGGCCCGCATGTCCTTGTACGCCCCCAGGAAGATGTTCCCATCCTCGTTCAGCCAGGGAAACAGGTCATGACCCAAGTCATAGAGCTCTGCCCAGTAGGCTGAATGGTATCCGTCTTTCATGATGAAGCTGATAATGAGAAAGAAGAGTCAAATAACGTAAATGGGGTGGTAACAGAGCGCCCGAAAGCAACACTCCCTGCGTAGATAGCTTTATGCTTCCGTGATAGTCACGGAAGTCTCACAGAGATCACGAGGAGCAATTTGGGTCATGCAGTGTTTGCATATTACAGAACTGCGATGTGGTACTACACCGCCGATCTGATGAGACTGCGTCAGCAGCTTGCTCCCTTACTATGTGCATATGAGAAAAAGAAAAGCATGAGGGCGCAGGTATGTGACGAAAAGCTATCCGCTGTACTGCACTCCACGTAGCGGTGAGGTATGAGGAATCAGAGCATTCTTTGGATGAAGATGCAGTCAATCTCACTTTCACGTGCATGTTGTCCCCTTGCTTGGGATACAATGTACGGGTAATACGTCTCAAAAATTGATAACAAGGGATTCTGACATCGGTGCCATGAAACACTGGCCATTAATGCAATTGCACTGAGACGTTTCTTTTCCTCAATTCCCTTCCTGCTAAATCCTACAACACCCTCTTCATTCATAAACATGACTGTGACGCTCAATCAGCAGGATTCTGACTTGAAGAAGAAGGTCCCACTGCTTGAGGTAGATGCCCGCAATGGCTCTGATGTGGCAAAGATCGTGGCGACTGCCATCGCCAACATGAAGGTCGCTGGCGGGTGCGTGGTCCGTAATCTCCTTCTCCCTGACACGGTAAACCAGATCGTGGAAGATCTCCAGCCGTATCTTGATGACCCCGACACTTTTCTCAGTGAGTCATTTGTCTGCTCACCTTCGATGTAATCAATTGATATCTCCGCTGACCTTCAATTTCTCTCTTGGCTAGAGTTCCGCCCCGGGACCACATCAGCTACCGGGCTGGCGGCCAAATCAATCACTTTCTGTCACGAAGTGATCGGAAACGCAGTATGGCAAGGTGTCATTGATTACTTTCTGTCATGCACATATGGCCCCTACTGGGTAGGTATCTTAAGAAATGGCTTCCAACGAGATACAGATTAGCTGACTTTGACAATAGATGGGTAATGAACAGCATTCACATACGGGGAAGCCCCAATTGAGTTCGACAACGACCTTTAAGGTTGGTCCCGGCGGCGAGGGTCAAATGCTACACCGAGATGACATATTGCACTATAACTGGCGAGGTGGATCTAGTGAGTACGAGTTAGGTCGGGATGTCATGTGTGTGCTCTTTGTCGCTCTCTCCAAAACGACTGAAGAGAATGGAGCCACGCGTGTCATTCCGGGCTCTCATTTGTGGGACTACTCCCTTCCTCCTACGGAGGACCTTGCCGTGCATGTGGAACTAGCCCCAGGAGACGCCTTCATCTCGTTGGGTGGACTCTTTCACGCAGGCAGTGCAAATACCACTACCAATGAGGACCGGCTGATTGCGGTGGTTTCGGGGATCCGGACCGAACTACGCCAGGAGGAGAATGCGTATTTAACTTATACCAAAGAGGAGATTGAGCGGCTGCCTTTGCATCTGCAACGTTTCTTTGGTTACACCACCGGCGAGCCTCTTCTGGGCCATGTCAATATGCGGGACCCGGGCCATGTTTATAATTCGGCTGTTTCTTCCGAACGGTTGATTTGATATCCGTTGACTTTACAGAAGCCGGCATATCAGACGCCACATGAGATACTGTAGCTTCTAGTCCCTAGGCATAATTTTTCAGTGTGATCAACATGTCCATTTCCATGGCCACTAGCCTGCGCGAGGTTATTATGAACGCTGAAATGAAGGATGCATGACCAAGCTCAAATCGCTTATTGAGTGTATGTTTGGAATGCGAGTCGATCAAGTTGTGAAAGTATTCCTTTAGTGTTCAATGTGTTTCATTGATTCTGTCTGTGCGAATCCTTTTCATGGATGTTCATTCAGTTCCTGGCAGTAGAAATACTTCGAGGTATAATCTTACTCCACTCCCTTGAGCCCCAACATGCGGCCATCCTTGAAGTTCGTTGGAATGCACTATTCCTTGTCTTCCCTATCGCTAACTAAAACATGTTCCATCCATCAAAGAATTCCCCAGCATTCGAGTTGATGACCCGGAGGGGATCCTTCTTATCCACCCATCCACAGTAAGGCTGAGTTAAACTGTATCCCATAAAGCGCTGAAGCCAGACCGGAAATTTGCGAACTTTATCCAAATCATGAGCCAGATACTGATTCTCCAGCTGCTTGAGGTGAGCTCGAGCAGCAAAACAAGCAGTGACCATGCGTGTCTCCTCGGTTTGATTTGACCCGCCAGCATGAAGTGTACTGGAAAGCAGCAGGAGAGAGTCTCCTGGGTTCAGATCAGGCGTTACAAGACGAGGATCAGTATGGTCAGGCAACACATCCCCGTAATCCCACAGGTGACTGCCGGGTAGAACAACAGTTCCCCCATTCTTGCGCATTGACGGGGTCAACGCCGTAAGCATGGCAAGGCCAAGATCACGGCCGAGGTTATACTCGTCTGTCTCGGATAGCCAATGCAGACGGTCGATATCATCGCGATGAAGATCCTGACCCTCGCCATGTGGCCCGATGCAGACGCAGAAGCTGGCATCCAGCTGGGGCTTGCATCGGACGGAGACTGGCTGATTAGGAAGTACCTAAATCCCACGGATGAGTATCATCTCTCACTCCTGTGGGCACTGCTTACCTGACGTGGACGTAACTCGTTTGTGAGAAAGTGATCGATGACGGTATGGAAGACCGGGTGTCCCACAATGTCAAGGGCGAACGTATCCGATTTACTCAGCAATGCTGTGACCGTTGTCGAAGTAATGGAGCAACCTGGTCGTACCTTATCAGCTTCGTCCAGTCACTATATAAGAGACTGGTAAACAGGGGGGGTTGACCTATGTAATTCCCCGCATCCGCGAGGTGTGGTCGGATATCCTCGATCACCTTCTCTGTGGTCGTTGTATCGAACATATTGCGCACAACACAGGCCCCTGCTCTGGTAATGGCCGAGATGACCTCAGCCGCCAAAGCTTCATTGTCATCATTACTCTTTGCATTAACATAAGGAAGAGGAATTTGCAATGACCCTTTCTTGTTTCGTGTCATGGTTGATTCCTGACAGTAATAGATGTATGCGAAATGGAAAAAGTTAGATAACAGAGATCAATATGTGAAAACAAAAATCTGTGTGGCCCAGCAATATTAGAAATGCTGATTTGCGAGGTTTCCGGGGTAAGTCGATAGACACATCTCAGGGCTCTTAATGCAAAATTCCATAGGTGAAGTCTACACCATCAGTCCATCAAATCCTAAAAAGGTTGGTGGGAATGCTCTCAGATGCATGATTCTTTGCTCCCTTGCTTAGCGTGACCTTAGCGTATACGCGCACAATTTGCGCCACGCTTGAGAGTCCTTGCAGATGTGATACATCGTCTATCATTTTCTGCAGCCGTGAAGCATACAACCTGCCAAGCTCACCCTTTTCTTTCGGTGGCGTTAAATCAGACCTATCAGCTGGCCGTGGGGGATTCGATATTTACCAACACCTTGGGTAAAACGGAAAGTCTGTCCATCAAATGACAAAGCGCACACTAGTGCTAGGAGCGCCAAGGATTCCCAATTAGATTCCACATTGCATAGTAATGCTCACCGTTTGAAGATAAGCCACAGGTTGACCCGTGATAATCCACTATTTGCTCAAAATTGAGAACTCGGAAATTATACTGAAGCAATTCTACGCGGTATCAACCACTGTATCAAGACACGTCAACACAATGACTACCGCTGAACCGCAAACTCACTCTCCATCGGCAGGATCAGGCAAAGATGATCAAAAGGCGAGTAAATCTATATTGCATGGTCGAAAGGCAATGCAGACTAACTTACTAACATGAGGTAGTCCGCTGCCACGCTCTGTCGGGAATTGATGAGACCTGTCGGTTCCGATATTGGACAGAACCAGAAGGGCCTCACACTACCAATTCCAGAAAGACTGAGTCAATTGAACCTTTTCTATCATGCAATTCTGTCTTGGGCGGTGGTACAGGCGCAGTATGAGGGGCAAGACCAGGTGATATTCGACGCTCACATCCCAGCAGACGAGCTCCCCTCGGCAACGAAAAAGCTGGACGAAGGCATAGAGCATGAATTGTCTGGCTCCACTATTTCTCTGTACTTAGAAATGAGGCCAGAAATGATCACATCAGAAGCATTCATGCATGTTGAACAACGAGTCACAGCGTCAAGTCAAATGGAAAACGGAAGCCTCAAACAGTTCTCATCTGCCAAGACGGTTCTTTGGCTAGATAACGGAAAAACGCCCATCTGTGAGGCCAACACAGTGGAATTTTGCAACAGATATACCTTTGTGGTTTTGTTTTGTTTGAGTGGGGATGTGTATCAACTCCGCATTTTCCCGGGACCATATCGAAATCCAACATCGACCCGTTGCGAATTCAGAGTCAGGTTGCCCACATATTCCAGAGTTTATTTGGCAAGTCCGAGTCACGTATTGGTGATATTATGACGATAAACCCGCTAGACTGGAAGGAACTTCAAGAGCGAAATTCAAAGGCCCCACCAAGGGTAGATGAATGCGTGCACGATGTCATCCGCGAACGATGTCTCCAGCAACCACACGCACTTGCGATTTGCTCGCATGAAGGAGAAATTACATATCAGGACCTTCTGACTCTGGCGTCGCTCGTTGCCAGGGCCTTGCAAAACCGAGGAGTTGGCCCTGGGACATTTGTGCCCTTGTGTTTCCCTAAGACCCATTGGGCGATGGTTTCGGTATTAGGTGTGATGATGGCCGGAGGTGCCTTTGTACTCCTAGAGACGGCCTATCCCCTCGCTCGTCTAGTAGGTATTTGCGAGACGCTGGAGCCACGGGTCGTTCTTTGTGTCAGCCGCACCTCTGATCTAGCTCAGCACCTGGCTCCTGATGTCTTGATAGTAAACGACGAGGACAGCCTGCGGTCGGATGCAGCAGCGACCTCATTCCGGTCTCCATCGGTGGGGCCATCTGATGCTATCTATGCGGTTTTCACATCTGGATCGACGGGAGTTCCGAAAGGAGTGGTCATCCAGCATCGGGCGTACTCTAGCGCGGCAAGGACCCATATCGAGAAATTTCATATGGATGCGCAGTCACGAGTCTTGCAATTTGCTTCTTACGCATTTGATATAGCCTTGCTCAAGATTCTGACCACACTGATGGTTGGCGGCTGTTTGTGCGTGCTGGGGGACACGCAGCGGACGGATTCGTTTGTGCAGTCGGCTCGGGCCATGCGTCCATCCCATGCCTTTCTAACCCCATCCTTCATTCGATCACTATCAGTCGAGGACGTCGATCAAATAGGCATCCACACGCTTGTTCTCATCGGTGAAAAGGTCACTCCCATGCACCTGGACTCTTGTTCCGAGAGGGTGCGAGTGATAAACGGGTATGGCCCTGCTGAATGTACGCCTATCACCACGATCTATCCTGATCTCCGGGCGGCTGCAAACCCGTCAAATGTTGGCTGGTCACAGTGTTCTGCTTGTTGGGTTGTCGATCCTCGCGATCATAATCGATTAGCCCCCATCGGGGCTGTCGGGGAACTGATTATCGAGGGCTGGAATGTTGGACGAGAGTACTTGAAAGACGCAGCCAAAACGCAGGCCGCATTTATCTCCTCTCCAGAATGGCTTATTTCCGTGCGAGGTACAGGGAACACTATTCCTCTGTATAAAACGAGTGATTTGGTGCAACAACTGCCGGATGGATCCCTTGTATGTGCTGGCAGAAAGGGAACCCAAGTGAAACTCCGCGGCCAAAGACTGGAGCTGGAAGAAGTCGAAACACATTGTCGAGGCTACTTTCCCCAGGCCGTTGAGATCGTGGCCGATGTAATAACCATAGATGGGAATTCTGAGGATGCATTTCTCGTGCTCGTGGTGGTGATACGCCCGGCCGAGGAATCCGAAGACAACCAGGTTATCCTACCCCCAACCGATGACTTTGTCGTATTGGCAGACTCAGCCAAAGAGGGGCTAAAACGCATCCTTCCGAGCTACATGGTGCCAAGCATTATTTTGCCTTCTGCCGGGCTTCCCAAGAACGTTAGCAGAAAGATGGATCGTCAGCAGCTGCGACGGTGCATTGCAAATCTATCACCACCTCAACTGAGGGGATACCAGGTGATCGCACCATCTGACTCTGATTCGGGTGTGCTCATTGGTGTAGAGGGGGTACTGCAGGATATCTGGGCCCGGGAACTTCACATCCTCCGAGAAAACATTGGACGAGAAGCCGATTTCTTTGCCTTGGGGGGGTAATTCCATCTCAGCCATGAGAGTGGCTTCAACAGCTCGCTCCCAGAATCTATCACTGGTGGCATCGGACCTACTGTCTCATCCCACGCTATCTTCGCTAGCCGAATATGCCAACCCGATAGAGCCCATCGTGTTTGACACAACGCCATTTTCTCTAATTGGAGCCCCTGAGGAAGCCTTGGGCCCTTTCTACGCCAAGCTACATGAGAAGCATGTTATCCCCGAAGGTGCTAATATCCTAGATATGGCACCTCTAACCAACTACCAGTGTGAAATGCTGGAGACAGGTGGACTGGACAGCTTCATGTTCATCTATGATGGCCCGGTAGATAAGGACAGGCTACGAAACGCGTGCCAGACAGTATGGGATCTTTACCCAATGCTAAGGACGGTTTTTGTTCCGATGGGGGATAATTTTGTTCAGATTGTGCTTTCCCATGTTAACCTTCCTTTCGACGCCATCGAGACAGAGGAAGCCGTGGAGCCGGTGACCACATCCTGTGCCAAGAAATTATGCCAACGTTCCTCTCTTGGATCTCTTGGTGCATCGCTTACCCTCGTATCTTCCCGAGATGGAGGGCAGCATGGCTTTGTTATCACGCTGTCTCATCTTCAGTATGATGGCATCTCGATGCACTTCATCGCTAACGACATTGCCTTGGCCTATTGCGGAAAGGTCCCAGCTCCTCGCCCTGATTACTTCAACTATCTGTATTTCCGTGCCCAGCATTGTCTCGATGACGCTTTCTCATTCTGGAAGCAATATCTACAACAAGCCCCAGTCAATCGGCTGCTGGAGAAATATCATACCGAGGACCCAAGTCCTCCCCTTGGGATGGCATGGTGCTCCAGTCAGGAACTGACGATACGCATACCTTCTTTTTCCCAAAGGGTCACCCTGGCCACCCTAGTTCGGGCAGCTTGGTCAGTTGCCCTAGGTGAGCGCTACCAGGAGTCGGACGTTATGTTTCAACAGACAGTTCATGGCCGGGATTCAACTCTCGCAAATGTGGACCAAATTTTCGGCCCTTGCATTAACAAGATCCCATTCCGCATCACCATCGATTCAACCAAGTCCGTACAACAATTCCTGTCTAGCGTTCAAGACCAGCAAGCCAAGGCACTGCGATACGACTATGTAGACATGCCCGACATTCTTCGGCGGTCTACTTCGTGGCCAGCAGGCACCCGCATGGCCTGGCATTTGCTGCATCAAAATTTCGACGCCACATGGAAATGTCCTCTGGATGAGGTAGATGCACGGGCTCAAGAGATTTCTGATGGTCATCCTCCCAAGTCCGAGTCTGGCCTCGGTATCTGTACCGTGCAGGGAAACAGCCTGCATCTGGTCGTTGTTGAAATTGGCACACCTGGTGATTTCAGCCCAGCCCAGGAACTGGTGCGGCGGTGGGCAGAGCTTGTGGAAAAATTTTCATGCTCGCTGCATAGCCAGCTGCAGGGATTGGTGACCATACCTTGATGTGGAACACTTTGTATGCCGTCTTTTGAGGGAATTGATCTGCTGCAGCCTACCTACATACATGTACATTCTTGTTCATCGCGTAAAACATTTAAGAAATGAATTTTTTTTATTCATTCACGCAAGGAGAACAACATGTCCACAGAGAGAGATCTAGACTACCCTGTCTCACTAGTGGGTGGCACACGCGAGCGATCGGTAAATGCGAAGTTTCATGACCTCCGTTCTTGGAAACATGGTTTACTTCCACAGGAAGAGGTATAGTGTCCTAATATAGAAGAAGTAGCTTGTAATATTCTTCTTTTTCTTTTCATCAGTTTTGATTTTGATTATGACTCAATCAATCGAATTGCATTCTCGCACGACACCTCTCTATATACATACTGGGAGGGAGATATACTTGAGGCACCACACATGATGCGTTTCCCTAGTGCAGTCTTAAATCAATTCATCTAGGTAGGCAACAGTTGATGAAATCACTTAATGTGATGTATCGCATCCAATATGACCTCTGGGTGGCACCGCTTGCTGGCATGCGCTACCACTTAGAGGAATACATCAGTAGCTTCATGTATGCATTGCCTCAAAGTAGTGTCGGAAAGCGGTGTGAAGAGTGCAGCTCCACGTCAGAACATGGGAGGGAGAAGCTCAGTGCGCCTGAAATCCTGCGAATGTCTTAAGCGACAGCCAAAACGACCGCAAGGACTCCAAGTATGTGGAATGTGCTTGTGCAGACACGGGCAGTACCAAGCAGGCTGAGGGCACAGCCAGATACCTTTGCATTCCTTGGACTTTCAAGCCATTTCTAGGTATAGGAATGCATGAAGCATGTCGCAGGTTCAATGTAAACTTCATCTTTCAAGCCGACCCAACTGCAATCTTACCCAACAGCTTGTTATTGAAAGTCTCCTGCATTGTTCACCACCACAATGGCTGTCGTATTCGGGAAGGATATGGTAAAACACTTCATGTTCGCGGATGACTGGACAAATATGAATCATGGTAAGGAACTGTGCGACAGTATGTCATTGACGCCAAGCTGACTGTATCCAGGATCATTCGGATCTGTTCCCCGTTCGGTGCAAAAGCGCCTCCAAGAACGGCAACTGCTCGTTGAAGCAACGCCGGACAAATTCATTCGATACGACTACAACAAGGAACTCATCGCTGCACGAATCGAAATTGCTCAACTGGTGCATGCGCCACTTGATACCATTGTCCTTGTGCCAAATGCCACCAGTGGGATAGACACTATCTTGCGCAATATTGAATACTCACCCGGCGACCATATCCTCTTCTTCGACACCATCTATGGCACATGCGAAAGGACCGCCTTTCACCTTGCTGAGACAACCACTGTACAAGTCACCCACACTCCGCTGGTCTACCCTATATCAGACGCTGCGCTCCTGGAGGCATTCCACGAGACAGTAAATCGGATTCATACCCGTGGAGAGCGTGTCAAGGTCGCCGTGTTTGATGTAGTCAGCTTCCAACCAGGTGTGCGTGTGCCATTCGAAGGCCTTACCAAGGCATGTCGACAGCTAGGAATTCTATCTTGCGTGGACGGAGCCCACTGTATCGGACAAATACCCCTGGACCTCTCAGCCGTAGATCCAGACTTCTTTGTGGGAAATCTGCATAAGTGGCTCTTTGTTCCTCGAGGCTGTGCGGTACTCTATGCCCCCACACGCACGCAGCGACTCCTACATACCACCTTCCCAACAGGCTGGGGTTTTCGGCCGAAGAATGCCCGGTGCAACGCTTACTTTGCTTCAAGCCCGGTACAGCAGAAACCATTTGCGGCCCTCTTTGAGAGTTTTGGAACAATGGACTACAGTCCGTTCCTATGTCTGCAGGATGCGTTGTCCTTCAGGCAGGGGCTGGGTGGGGAGGCAAAGATTATGGCCTACAATTCTGAATTAGCCGCGGCCGGAGGACGAGTCATGGCAGAGATTTTGGGGACAAAGGTACTGGATAATGAAGAGGGCACTCTGACTCGCGGATGTAGTATGGTTAACATCATGCTGCCCCTGAACTTGTCGCAGCTATCTGAGGATGTAAACAAAGTGGTTGAAGATATTGCGCGAGCCTTGATTCATAGGTACAGAACATATGTGCCCATTTTTCAACATGGAGAACATGTGTGGGCGCGGGTAAGTGCTCAAATTTATTTGGAGATAGAACATTTCGGCTTTTTGGGTCACGCGCTTCGCAAGCTGTGTGAAGACGCCGCGCGGGGAGAGCGTTCTTATTGCGCTGAGCATCAGACACCGTTGGGAAAGCCAGAGGAGCAGGCAGATGCGCCAACGCAATGATTGTAGCTGATGATTGTAGCTGATGTGGGATGCCTGAGGCATCACAATGTGATAGAACCTACATGTATGATAGCTCTCTCTCCTTTCCTTCTCTTCCTCCTCTCCTCGTGCGAGACATTCAATACATACAGTGCTTTCTCCATTCATCCTCCATCTGTATTGTCTTCGCATTAGCTGATTAAATCTTGGATCATTTTAGCGTTAGAAATAGTCTAATGGAAACTTCTTGAACATTCTCATCTAACTGAAACGCGTCCAAACATCTCTTTCGTTCGCTGGTGTTGTACGCTTGTCCCCTAGGAAGACAGATAATGGGAAGCCGACGCCATAATAGATATGCGTTAGTTTTACAGTCGGTGCAAAAAAAAATGGATAGAGTTCACCATCATCAGCCGAAGAACTTATGGATGGGTAGATATATCTCGTTTAAGAATGGCCTGGCAAAGTAAGAAGCCAGCAGCTATTTACATATATCCTGTTATAACTACATAGAGATTTACTTACGAAAATGGAAGGTTGAAGTAGTTTCTGGATTTTCATTAATTCTTCTTGCGTGCGTATACAACCGCGCTCATTAGAATGGACATCAACAGACTTATTTGGCCAATTCGATGATAGATTGAGCTTGAACGTACCCGTGAGAGATACTGAAATATAACGAGCCTCCAAACTAGACTAAGTCTCCGTTATCTGCCACTAATGTGCTCAGTTTACGCCACAAGCTATTCTGGTCGATACCTCGTCAATACGATTGGCATCTCTTCTATGCTCAAGGAAAAGTGCTCGCGGAAGTTATCCACAAAGAGGGAGCCATCCACTCCCGCAGGAAACTGGATGTCAAAAGTCATGACCATGCGGGCTGTAGTGGTGCGCAGGTTCATAAGGGCTAGCGATTTACCGATACACGCGTATGAGCCTTTGTGAGATTAGCGCACAACTCACTTGGGGAGGTTATGAACTAAAGTTTAGGCATGGAAGGTATGAAGAGTGACTGAAGGGATAGTTTCCATACCAATGGTGAATGGGGCAAAAGCTGATTTCTCCTTGATCAACTCTGGCTTCTCAAACCATCGCTCGGGAATGAAGCTTTCGGGATCGACATAGGCGGCGGGAGCTAGACATAGAGTTAGCAAGTTTGTGACTAGATGGCTCCGTTCGATGCAACACGGCAAGAAAAGAAGCCACGCGAAGATGAATTTGCTTACATCGGCCGATGACCCACTGCGGACACGAGACATTGACATTTCCCGGTATAAAATTTTCCCCTAGTTGCATACCTTCCGGGGGGGGTCTTGCGCGGGATAACACCTGGAATGGGCGGATAGAGTCGCAGTGTTTCATTTATAAAACCGTTGAGACGCGCCAAGCGGGATATTTGCTCGTGGGAGTACTCTCCATTCTCATCTGCAGTAAAGGGGGCTAGTTCCTTTCGCAGTTTCAGTACCTCTTCGGGATGCTGTGCAAGTTGGTAAACAACCATGGTCAGAGCTATGGCGCTGGTATCACTGTAGAAACTACCTGTCAGCCACTGGGTCATTAAAAGAGCAATTTCGTTGATCAAGGAGCCAAACCTTCCTGCTGTCAGAATCAATCGTGTGTCAGCGCCCAGCGTCCCGATGTCGTTTAGACTGGGATTATCGCAATCCACCGATGCAAGTAAGGATGCACTGATGTCAGGAATGGCCGGAGTGTTCTAAAAAAGAGAATCAACTCGTACTCTTTCACTAGACGCTAGCAGTTTGTGTTGATCTACCTTCATTCTATGCATGAGGCGATCGTTACAGAATTGGCCAAACCGCCACCAGTCTTTTGAGAGAACGGCAATACCCAGGCAAAGCCGGAGAAGCCAGACGGGAATCATGTACTCTAGCGGGCCGATACCGTCTAGTAGGACCTGAATTGCCCAGTGGTTCTGATTATCGTCGAGCATATCAAAACTGCGCGCGAATGCCAGATCACCCATCACGTCGTATGCGTAGAAACTGAACCACTTGATAACATTGACAAGCTCACCTTCACGTACCATAAACTGGTCAAACAGCTTCTGACGGTAGACTTGGATCCGCCGCTCATACCCGCGGAGTGCCTTGTCACTGAAGCCAGTGCTCCAGACACGACGGCGACGATCATGGAGTGACTTCTCACGAAATGAGAGAAGTGACTGCGCCGGGTAAGACATATCATAGAATTCGTTCTTGGTGCAGGACGACTGCTGGCCATAGATCAGGCGCACTGCCTGAGGGTCCACGATGGAAAGGTCGGATGGGCCAATCCGCACAATTGGCCCATACTTGCAGTGAAGATCATGAAGCATGCGAAAAGCTGGTCTCGATCTTAACTGCCACGACAACCATAACGCTGACAACTTTGCACCGATGGGGCCTGGAAATGCGTTGACGGGATGGAGGATACACCGATACAGGGTTAGCGAGGCATAGAGTCCGCCGAGATAGCAGAGCATTGCCTGGCTGATAGCCTTTAGTGATTGGCCCACTGGAATTCCAGCTAACAAGGGCAGTAGAGCTACTGCAATGACGAAGAGCAGCCCATGGAACTGGACATATCGAAAAGGGTACAAATGGTGTTCATTGGAGCGAAAATAACACAGATGCACAAAAGCTCCGGTCAAGATTGATGAAGCAAAGATAGCATGGGCTGCCATATTAATTTTAATGTAGCAGCTAAAACAATTTGCAAGCAAGATATTGAGGTTAGTTGTAGAATATCAAAGGAACCATTAAATGAGTCGATAATAGAAATCAATCAGCTGGATCGATGGCTAGTCGGATTTGCTGCATTCCGCGACTGCGTAAAGAATTCAAACTGTTCGGACAGGGGGTAAAATAGCGGTCAAGTTGCTGTAGGGGGGTAAATATGAACAATGTGAGTCGTCCAACACTGAAGCCCGGCACCTAGAGCTTGCAGGCCTTCTTCATTGGTGTATAGTCTTTTGTCTATTGGCGCAGATCGCGTAATTTCTTCTTGAAATTAAATGCTAGTTGCAGCATGGAGCTCGCGACATGTACATTCACTTTCTATTCATCTAAGTTGTGCGTGGAAAATATTAAATTAAAGATACTGATTAATACTATTTTATTCAGACTATAGAGGGCTTGCAGCTACCGATCTATGCCCCACGCTCGGGCCAGGACCAGGAAGCTGTCGGGTACACTTGCCACTGAATTGACTGCTAATCACAGCTCAACTACATTCAAGTGCAAGCGCTGTATCCCTGCTGACTCACGTGTCCCGTTGAGAGGGCAGTACCGATGTCCTTTCCTTCATCCACCAGGCGATATACGCCATCGGCGGGGATATTCGTGGGTGTATACTTCGCACCGGTTGCCAGAGCGTGAGCTGCCTTATGCCACTCTTGATATGTATGTCGCTGGCAATTGTGCCCGTAGATCCACAAGGGACGTGCCATTGTGTTCGGATTCTCATCCTTGTTCTCAGAGTCGAACTGTGCCGCATGCAATGTTTGAAGAATTTTCAATCCGGACCTCTGGATCAACGAAACCCTTTCATGTCTAAAGAATATTCAGTTAGCTTCCTGTAGGACAGATCAAAGAGAGAAACAAACAGCCATCTCACCTGAGTTTCTCGAACGTACGGAGACCCAATGGAACTCGCTCTTTTCCAGCCTTTTCTAGACAGATAGCTACTACTGCTCCATCTTCAATCGATTGGCTGGCCCCTTGACCTGTGGTAGGTAAAAAGGGGTGAGCAGCATCCCCAATGACCATCATCCGGCCCTTCTCTGACACAAATTGGTCAATTGGATCCATACTTAGGACCAAGTGGTCGTAACATTTGCCGTGTGGGGTTTTACCGATCACAGATTGGAGATGCTTGGCGAATGGCCATTGTTGAATGTATTCAAGGACATGCTTAACATCTGACACTTGAAGCCAGGGCTCGGAGACATCATGAAAGCTCTATAAATCTGTTAGATCATGCCGAGTAGATGAAGACGAACAATGTCACCTTGTGTACACACGACCAGAATATCTCTTCCCCGCACTTCAAGGTACCTATAATGATGAGAACATTCTCTCCAATGAAGTAATTCAACTTGTCGGTTTTTCCTCGGCCATCGAGCAGCCACTGAGCGTCGGGATCGTTACCAACGCAGTCACTTCGAAAACTGGCGCGATAGGTCGCACTCCCGGTCTTCAGGGGCCTGGTGCTGTCTCTAGTGATGATCTCTCTGGCTTTGCTATGGATTCCATCACACGCAATGACACAGTCACCAACAATCCTTTCCTCATTTGCCATGACTCCGGCCTGATCCTCCGTCTCCCAATACTCAGACACAAGGATCCCAAATCGAAGGTCCAGACCGAGACTTTTTGCATGCTGATAAAAGATATCAACCGCCTCTGCTCGATTCACTAGATATCCCTCACCTGGACGCACACCAAACGTTGGGTTCTGCTGTTGGAGTTCACCGGCGGAGTTGTACATGTCAGTAGAAGGAGTAATTCCCCGAATACTATCCAGCTGCTCTGCCACCTTTCCTTTACCCCATTGATCGACCACCAGTGCTCCATTGCTGGAGATACCAAATACGTCGCCTTTCGTTGTTACACATTAGCTGGGTTCGTTCTTTTTCAACTAAGTCCTCCAGGTGTTCGCCTACCAATCTGACGGGATTTGGGTGCCTTCTCAAACCCGATCACGGTGTGACCCTTGCGGTGACATTCGATAGCCGCGGTGAGACCAGCAACTCCGAGACCGATTATGAGGACAATAATCCCCGTGGGCGTCACTGGAGTTTCAGGAGCTATATCTTGCTTGGTTCTGGTCATGATCGCCGTTGAGCAAGTAGCCGTCGGATTTTGAAAGGTGAGGCGAGGCAGCCTTGGGTCGCTACTATGGACGCAGAGAACAAGCAGTTTCTCTAAGCTTGGGGCAAGTTTAAATTTGGCAACTAATTTTCGTCATTCATTGTTCTGAAAATAGGGATCTCAGTCTAATCTGCGTGAAGATCCGCGGACGCAAGGGAGGACGCTAATCGATTGTCTCGTCGGTGATCAGGCCCTCGAGCAACATGCAGAATATATCACCTGCAATGCATTCAGTGCATAAAAGCGAGTGTTACCACATTGACCGGTAGAGTCAGCATTGCTCGAATGCATGTGTATGCAGTCCTCCCTCCGTCACCCCGAGACTACACCGCCAGTGGTTGCAATCAATAGCCATAGGTAAGGATCAACTCCTGCGCCAACCTAGTCTCTAACTCGCGCCTGTTGCACTATAGAGGTTATAATCCAACATTTTAATCTCTGCCATTCACGGTGGAAATCATACGGAAATGGATATCTCCAATTTGATATCGACTTTGTCTGAAGCGAGTGCTTCGCTTTCGGCGAAAAATGAGTTAAGCGAGGAACAGCGGCTTAAGCTCCATGAAGCGTGTGAGGGACTTTCAGGGCGCCTGGCGACCCCCGGAGAGCACCTTATGAAGACCTCCTCTGGGGTGGGTGATAAAGCATATGGCACAATTTTCAATTATACGGTTCTGATTGCATTTCTCCACATTCTAGTGTATCGAGCCTGCCTTGGTCCGAGTGGCAATAGAAAGAGGAATACTTGATCTCTTTAACGGAGCTGATCAAGCCGGCCGCGATTTTGACGACGTTGAAATCGCTGCCCAAACTAACACCGACCCAGTCCTGACAGGTACGATGTGCATCGTGTATTATCAAGTCAATGCTGACAGATACCCACATAGTCCGGCTTCTTCGTTGCCTGATTATGTTAAGAGTCATTGATGTTACGCCAGAAGGTTGTTGCAAAGCAAACAGTTTTACTTCGAGCTTCAAGCCCGGGACCCCAGCTTACGATTATGTTGTCTTGTTCAGGTATGCAATTTGAACTTCCACAACATATTCTGCTTGCAGATTTTCACGGTCCATTCATACATGCTGACTCAATCAAATACTACATCAGTGGCCTGTATCTCCCACTATTTGGAAGACTTCCAGGGTATCTCCAAAATACCGAGTACAAGGTACCCGACAATATCAATGCTGGACTGTTCCAAGACACCTTCCAGACAAAAATGCCCTTCTGGGACTGGATGCAAACCCATAAAGGAGAGCAAGGCGCATTCCACCGTTTGATGGAAGCAACCGCCAGTTCCAAGGAGAAAGCCTGGACGAATTACATTCCCGACGAATGGTACTCAAAGCGTCTCACTTCAGTCACAGCACACAATGAAAAGTTCGTCTTTGTTGACGTGGGCGGGAGCCATGGCCACGAGATGGAAGCCTTTATGCAGCGGTTCCCAGCCACAAAGGGTCGTTACATTCTCCAAGACCTTGAAAGTGTGAGTGAAGGGATTGGGACTGAGACAGGGCACGGCTCAATGTGCGAGGATATTCCGCGACAGTCCAATGGAATCGAAAGGATGCCCCACAGCTTCCTAGATCCGCAGCCAATTCGAGCCGCAAATATCTACCTGCTGTCTCGGATCTTGCATGACTGGCCTGATCGAGAGGCCCGGCAAATCCTGGGTCATCTCCGGGATGCAATGACCAAGGAGTCAACGCTATTCATCTGGGAGCGTGTCTTTCCCGATCGCCTGAGTAACGTGTCTCAGATTGATGTGTTATGTGATGCCGCGATGATGGCATTTTTCTCTTCGGCTGAGCGGTCGGAGGGGCAGTTTAGGGATTTGTTAAAGTCAGCTGGACTTTCCCTTGTGAATGTTTGGCGGGTGGGTCCTGCTGGCGAGGACACACAAGCTGTTCTGGAGGTCGTTCGGGAAAACTAGGGTCCGGCATGAGGCGTGTGCGCCTCGAGGGTATTTAGTGAAGCCGGAGTGAAGGTAATAATGCAATGTATTACCTCTGTGTCTTCTTTGACGTAGTCATCTAGGCGATAATGTGTGTCAGTGACGAGTGAAATAGTGAGCAAGAAGTTGACTTACAAATCTTCCAAATGAGTCTATTGGAATACTACGCCTGCATTAAAATGTTATCGTGGGAGGTGCCCAACATACCCATTGACGTTCCCATCCATCCACTAGCGAGGCATCATCCTTCTACTGTGTAAGGTATTCGACAAGGGAGCTGGCCACCTAAAAGCACCATTTTACATACGAGATTTGACAACTCTATATATTGACAAGCAAGCCTAGCAACACTCTATTATTTTGACACGGAAAGATAAGTAGCTAGGGGAGTTTTAAGTAAAATCCAATTATAATGAACGATGTTATAGTAAATTACGATATATTGTTAGCAACTCATCTTCATGAATATATTCGTCGACCACGGTATCTCTAAATCAATGAATATTCTATCATATCGATAACCACCTATCCACAATATATTGACATCCCTTCATCGCATTCAAAGTGGTGAATTGGAGTGGCAAGCTCCCTTATCGAAGACGTTATTTGATTCATTATTTTGAATCAAACGAGTCGAAGCACAAGTAATGACATTCGATTGGATATTGATTTCATGAAGTACTTGTTCAAATTGACATTAGACGTGGCAGCAAATATCATCACGAAATCTGTGGACATGATGACCATGGACAAAAGCCAAAAGCCCGAGTAACTCAAAATCATTCTCATTGATGAATGTGTATGCGGTACTCTAAGTCTCCGGTTGCTTATAATGACGCAGAGCTCGGGTCTTGCACATCTTATGCCTTCTCCAACCCCAAATTTCCACGGCAGACATTGGCGCATAGCCCGTTCAACGCCCCGTCTCCAAAGTCATCAACGTCTGTGCTCTCATTCTTGATCATGACATCAATAACCATTTTCACGTAGCCGTTCACCGTTTCCTCTGGCACCCCTAATTCTTTGGCCAGCTTGTCAGTGCCGAGGTTGTGAAAGTCCTTCTGGTTAAGCATGGCATGCATGCAAAAATCAAGCAATCTGGCCGAATGTGACATGGGTAGGATCTTGGTAGGCAGATCCGCAGATCCTTGGATAACTTGGCGGTACTTTCAGTGAAAAAGAACCCGGGAATATGTTGGAAGCACACATACCTGGCTGGAAGATATCAAAAGCCCGATCGAAATTCTCTTCGTCCCACTCAGTCAAAACGGGATTCTCACGATCTCCAATCTGCTTGAGAGCACTGGTTACAACTAGTAAGAAGCGATTGTAACTATCTGCAACCTTGTCACTATGCCACCTTTCAGCCACGGTTGGTTCGCATTGGCCTCGTTCCACTGCGCAGATGGTCACAGCTGCAGACAGTCCGGCAGTCAAGGCAAGATGAATACCAGAAGAAAAGAATGGGTCAATGAAACATCCCGCATCACCAACAATACGCCAATTGGATCCTGCATAAGTGGAGGCATTGTAGGACCAGTCCGATGCAGAACGGATGCCCGACACGAGCCTAGCATTTGGCAGTAGATCTGTGGCCAATGTGGATGAGTTTACCATCTTCTCATATAGCTCCTGGCTTGAAAGACGGAATTTCTTCTTTGTTTCCACCAAAAAGTCCTGGTTCATGACTATTCCCACAGACAAAGTCTGGTTATGCAGTGGAATTGCCCAAATCCAGCCTTTGCCATCGGCAAGCGCCTCAAAGTAGGGATCACTCTCGCCTTTCTTCCCCTTCTGTGTCGTCTCTGCGCCTTCCCAGTAACCCCAGCTCGCATTCGCCTTCAGGGCATCATTCATCCGGCGGTTCTTCAAGTACTTGGTGCTCATGAGGCCGGCCCGTCCAGTCGCATCAACCAAGTATTTGAACCGGATGGCTCCTGCCAACCCATCCTTTTGCGACCATAAGGCCGAAACTGGTCTTCCCAGTCCCAAGGAAGACGAGTCAGTCTCTGGCTCGAATTGAATTGAGGTGATCCTCCTGCCATCAAATATTGCAGCGCCACATTCACTGGCGTGTCGAAACATCAGTTCATCAGCTTCAGAGCGGACCACGTTCCAGGCGGAATTGGAGTCCCCTTTACCAGCGACAAAGTCGGTATCTTGTAATGTCAGATGATGTCGCTCAATACCTGGAAATACTTACAAGCGGGAGGCTTCGAATTCAATTTAAATGTCGCCCCAGTCTGTGTGAGAGAAAGTTCAAGGTTAGCGCACTAAGACAAAAAAGGACCAAGCACAAGTGACCTTTTTAGTGAATCCATGCTTCTCAAACTTCGATTCAAGATCAATGAAACGCAAGAAGTACCGGAGAGAGGGGAGCGTACTCTCCCCAATATGATATCTATACTCGGTCAGAAACTCATTTGCTGTTGGCAATCCCGATAGACTTCTTGCTGAGGGTTATTTTCACATACCTAGGGAATATCTCTGCCTCACAAACTGTCACGCTGATGCCCTCCCGAGCTAACACAGACGCAGCGTACGAGCCTGCTGGACCCCCGCCGACTATCAAGACGGTACACTCCTCTGGAGCTGACACATTAGGATCAATTGTCATATCTGTATCTTTGTAAAGTAATCAGGGCAGGTTCTGAGATCGGAGGGATTTCTCAACGATGTTTAGGTATTATTTCCTGGGCTTGGAATGACGAGTATCATGTGAGATGCTGTATCCCAAATCTGCACGAGGGGTGGCATACTCATCAGTTGCGTCGTATTAGCGAAGCAAGGGACGTGGTTGGAGTCGAGCTTATCGGGTCATACCCGTAGATAGTGTGCGAATGCGTGTATGTAGGAGGGGGTGGCGAGGAGGCCTAGAGCTACCCATTCTTCGCCTCATACCGGTCTGGTATTAGCGGTGTAGTCTCCAACGATTCCCTGTATCAGAGGCGGACACGTCTGGTTAATGATCGGTGTGGCAGCTCTACGCTATCTATAACCTGCCTTACATCGCACGGATACTCTCGAGTGGGTTATATATGCGTAGAAACTAGTTGCATGGGCAAACAAAGCAAGCAAGGGGAAAATATGAGCCAGCTTCTGACTTTATCGGCAAAACACTTACGGCCTTTGGCGTGGTGGGCGTAGTTTGATTGTCGGCTTAAGCCCCACCCAATACATGAGCGTATATGTTCACCTCGTGTAACTCTACGAGAATTTATTTTTGAGATAAAAGAACATAGCTTTAGAATACTACTATTTTGGCATTTGATTTTGATTGATCACAACTCTTCTTCAAGCAAAGTGCGGGCGAAGCATGGACTTCTTCATGAAAAAGCCCTACCCAGTTACCGAGCAAATAACCGCACTTTCTTTTGTTCAATAAATACTTAGCTGTACTCACGGTAGAGGGGAAGAAAAGTCCTCAATCACTTTATTTTTCTGTGTATGGCGGTACTATAACAGGCCTTTGTATCCCCTATCTCAACGCAAATCGGGGATAGGGATTCAATGTCTTTGTGAAAACGATTGCATATGTGCGGAGGGTATCTTGATTTAGATTATGTACGTCTAGAATTTGTGTTAATTTAATAAGCAAGGGCATGAAGAAAGACAGCGCAGATACGTTCAATTGAAAGGGTTCGCGTTTTGTGGCGACTTGGATTTCTTTTATTGACAGACGGGAGCCGTTCCTCGGTTGGTACCCGTGGGTACCATGGATGTTAGTTCAAGATAGTGACTGAGCCAAGGCCCAATATGGTATCAATAGAAAGAACATAGACAATATAAATGGAATTCAGATGAAATTCATACTGGACTGCATTACTTTCGTTTGTGGATAATAATATCGCGAGCTGAAGTTGTAGAGGTATGAGGTGAGATTTCAAGAAGTTTATTCCGTCAGCAGAAGGCTATTCCCATTCAATGACAGACCAAGCTTTTGCGATCGCCAGCCGCAGTAGACCCCAACGACTTGATCTGATGGGGCAATTGCCATCCGCGTTCCAGTCCTCGCTGCCCACCCCGAGTCGGGTCAGGAACAGATCAGAAGGATCCCATTGGCGTTTGATTGTACGCAAACGGGGGTAATTAGAGCCCCAAAATAGCCGCGCAATATCAGATTCATAAGCAAAAGGTATGCCGCCGTAGGTGCCCATAGTCCCACCTTCCAATTTCTCCAGTGCAGGTCCGACAACATGCCTGAGCTCAGTCTCAACAACCCCATAGCGGTGCCAGTCTGGATCACGAGAGAGCCCCCCTAGCCACGGTGAGCGACATAACGGCTGACTCCCATGACGGATGCAGCGGCGTGTCCGTTCTGTGTGCCTTGGGGCTCATCATACCTTCAAGGCTTACCATGTCCCCAGGTCCATAGTCCAAGCGTGACAGAGTGTCTATGATTTGACGAGGACCTTGTAAAGACTCTAACAGGCCTTTAGATACCAAACGTGAGGTCAGGAGGATGCCCACTCCAGCCATTTCAAGTCCGCGTGGAGTTGCGAGGTAGCTGGAGAGCCGGGGAAAGTGGCTCACTTCATGATGTACTGACAGCCCAGTGTGCCCCAGCCGCTGAGGGAGATCGCTTAACAGAGTTTCAGTCGTTTGGTTAACACCATACAGCTCAATCGACAGCATGGAGCCGGATCCCGGTCCTACAGGAAGCGCGAAGCTTAGGCTTGCAATACCCCGGTCAGCCCATGTTGGCACCGTAAATAGGACCTCTTGGACTGCGTTCCAGAAATCTGTATCTGGCCCAGAATTGCTCTGTACCACTAGTTTGGCGTGACTGACTGGAGGATCCGGATGAGTTCGGAAAGTAACACTGGTGACAACACCAAACGTACCGCCGCCTCCGCCACGGACAGCCCAGAACAGATCCTTATTGTGATATTGGTTGGCAGTGACCAACGCTCCCTGGAACTCGTTAATTCATAGACAAAGTCCCACTCACGCTGTTGATTTCACTTACCATTGCGGTGACAAGGTCGAATTCAAGTACGTTATCCACACCAAGCCCGTACAGGGGACTCATAATCCCATATCCCCCTCCTTGCATCCAGCCGCCTGCCACACCTACAGTACTACAGCTGCCTCCAACAACCGTATAGCCGTCGGCGGCTCCGGCGTCGTAGAGCTCACCAGTCAGCACCCCTGCGCCCACGGTGACAGCGGGCCCTTGAGGCTCCGCGTGGGACCCATCGGGAACTGTAGGATAGAAATTGGTAACACGCTTGATGCCCTTGAGCCCAGCGGTATGGATTTGAATCGCATCCGGCGCAGTGGAGCGACCGGCCAAGTCATGGCCGGTGTTGCGGATGGACACTCGCAGGCGGTGGTCGGCGGCGAATCGCACGACTGACTGGACCTCATCCACCGAACTCACCATCGCCGAATAGCGAGCCACGCGCCCCTGATAACAAGAGCCATCAGGGTTGATGCCTTCAAGTGGCACTGGACAGCTTTGTTGCTTTGATCTCGAATGCTCCCAGTCAACCACCTGGACAGTTGCTGCTTCCGGTCAGTATTATGATGACTGTGATGATGATATGCCTACCAGGATTCAAGACCCGCCACGTTGTATTGTGGAAATTGGCCTGGATCTTCCTACATGCCTCTTCCGAGGAATCTGGCCCGACACAGGAATGGCCAGCGGGTCGTAGCGCCTGGAGACCCCCCCCTCCGATGGTCTTGCTCAATGCCCACCACTGCTCCGGTGATGGCCAGCACGGGTCATCTGGGAGACAGCGACAGCCCTCTGAGATATCGAAAATGATCTTCCGGACCAAATAGGCAAAGGCAATCGTGAACAGTGCGTACGACCACTGCATTGTTGTAGCTTTCTACCGTTGGCGGAAATTCAAAATCTGCAGGAACCAAGATATACATTCGACAACAGATGGACCTGGGGTATGATGGAGATCCTTCCTCAATATGTCAACATTCATGCGTGTGCATGCCGGAGCGCCCATCAGCAAGGGCGAAAATCACTGCAACTCAGCTCGCTGAAACTGGTTAAAGTAGCATTTTGGAGCGGTCACAAACATTCACGGAGAATGACCCAAATTCGTCGGCCAGGGAGTCGCAATGCGCCGTGCTTGTACGCCACATGGATATTGGAATGCCCCCGACCACGATGCCGAGTGAATTGGAGTAATATTTAGCTGGGGACCTCGCTTACTATGTTCCTTACCATATCGCTACACTGGCATCTATCCCCTTCACAATGGGGCCACTTTTGGAACACCCGTCGCCTCCGTGGCTACATATTGCCACACCCAGTCCTTTCCACCGTCCCTGTAGCCCGACATCAATGAACACAACGACCACACCAGTGGAGTGTCTCTCAATTCCGCTTCTTGACTTTCAACATGATAGTCTTTCCCATGTATTCCTTCTCAGTTGGGCCATTCTGCTCGCGGAATATCAAGGGTCCACGAGCATCGACCTGTCGGCACGCCGCGTTGGATCCCACGGTGCCAAAGAGGGAAACCAACCTCTGCAAGTAGATATCGACCCAGACAGTAGTATCGCACATACATTGCAAACGGTGGCCAAGTTGCCACTCTTGCTTGCCGAAACGTCTCTCAATGTCCCCAATTCACAACACCTGCAAGGACCTTGGGTGTCCATCCATATCCCGTGTGGTTCCTCTGGTCCTCTATCCGGGCATAAACACTTGGTCGACAATATTGACGATTTGGACAAAGGCGAAGTCCTTCGGCTTGTGGTTCTTCAACGCTTGGGCTCCCCGATTGCCGTCCGCCTACACTACTCGGC
The DNA here is from genome assembly GCA_028827375.1 of Penicillium desertorum. Classification (NCBI taxonomy): domain Eukaryota; kingdom Fungi; phylum Ascomycota; class Eurotiomycetes; order Eurotiales; family Aspergillaceae; genus Penicillium; species Penicillium desertorum. The sequence goes on from JAPWDO010000003.1 coordinate 8,054,532, forward strand.
AGTGCATGTAGATCCTCTAGCTGCCCGACGCTTGCTTCGTCAGTTTAGGGACCTCTCCCGACAGATTTTGATGCAAAGCCCAGATGAGAGAGCAAGCAGAACTATATCCCATCTCGATAGTCTGACTGACTCAGACCGGGAAGCCCTAGTAGCTTGGAATAGCCCCACGTTCCCCTTGATTGCCGACTGCTTGCATTGGAGGGTGGCCGCCCAAGCACAGGAGAATCCATCAGCCCCGGCAGTATCCGCATGGGATGGTGACTTCAGCTACGCAGAATTGGATCATTTATCCCGCAAGGTCGCTTGCCTCCTGCGCCGTAATGGTGTCACCAAGGGAGCTATGGTCCCTCTGCTCCTGGAGAAGTCTAAATGGATGGTTGTTGGAGTGTTAGGGATCTATCATGCTGGTGCTGCCGCGGTCACTGTCTGCACCAGTCATCCTGATGCATACGTGTCCAAGATTATTGAACAAACGGCGGCACCTTGTATCCTGACGTCACCCTCTCAGGCTCATCGTCTCCAGGGCCAGTTGCCTCCGTTATTGGTTATCTCTGACGCCATTTCGGACATGTTTCTTACCAGCGCTGACGGCTTGGACCTTGTTGAAGTGACCCCTGAAGACCTCGCAGTGGTGATCTTCACATCCGGCAGCACAGGTACTCCCAAGGGAGTGCTACTCACCCATCAGGCTATTGCAACCTCTACGACATACCACGGTCGCGCCGTCGGCGCCATTCCGCAGACTCGTATCTTGCAATTTTCCTCTTATGCCTTTGACATGAGTGTTATTGAGACATGGTATGCACTGGCCCACAGCGGTTGCCTATGCGTTCCGTCCGAGACTCAACGCCTTGAGTCGCTGCCGTCATTTGTGCGTCGCCACGACGCCAGCTGGGCCTTTATCACCCCCAGCCTACTGCGTACCTATAAGCCTGGAGAGCTACCTCTGCGCACTATTGTACTAGGCGGCGAGAATGTGCCTGCCGATTTGGTTCAGCAATGGCACCCTCATGCCCGTTTGTTCGACCTTTGGGGACCCGCAGAGACAGCGGGTGCTGCTGGCTGCGCCATCCATCCCGAACACTGGATCCCTGGCACTTTTGGGCACGGTACTGGTTGTCGTCTGTGGGTCTCACGCCCAGACGACCCGGATCGACTGGCTGGCATTGGAACAGTGGGCGAGGTCCTTATCGAGGGTGAGACCGTGGCTCTGGGGTATCTCAATGACCCTGAACGGACGAGCCAGGCAATGATCGCGCCTCCCGCATGGCGTGCGTCATTCCCCTTCCCTGTATATGGGAGGTTCTTCCGCACAGGCGATCTTGTACAATATAATCCTGACGGATCGGTCCGATATGTGGCCCGTCGTGACACCATGGTCAAGGTGCAGGGCCAGCGTGTCGATCTCGATGCAATTGAGGCCATGATACGCAAGTACCAGCAAGGAAAATCCGTCGCAGTCGACGCCATCCCCTTGCCTGGTCGGCTTGGGCGCCGCGATCCGGTATTGGTTGCTTTCGTTGAGACAACGCATGGGGCTGGGTTCCAGGAAAATGCCATGGGGCCCATTCAGAATGTCTCTCAGTGTCGCCAAGCAGCTACTGCTCTGCAGGCTCATCTCACTGATGTACTGCCCAGGTTCATGGTTCCTGGTTTTGTTATTCCCCTGGTATCCCTGCCATTGGGACCAACGGGTAAAGTTGACAAGAAACGCCTCCGGGGCTTTGTGTCCCAGCAATCACCAGCGGCACTGGTCGCGTGGTTACAGGGGCGCTCCAGTACAGACTCGCCGCCCCTCACAGCTCCCATGAAATCAGCCTTCAAGGCGCCACCACCCCACTCAAAGCCCCCTCTACCACAGTGGAGCAAGGAGGAATACCAGTTGGCAGACCTCGTTGCCTCCATTCTTGGTACTGACGCTTCGCTGATTGACCGTGATATTCCCTTTCGTCAGCAGGGGGGGTGACTCGGTGTCGGCCATACAGCTAATGAGGTTACTGGCCGAGCAGGGAAAGACAGTGCCGCGGGCAGATCTGCTCAGGAGCCAGTGGACATTGAGAGACCTGGCTGGTGAACTGCGTCCAACTTCACAGGAGGGTCCTAACGGCCCCGAGCCCTGATTCGCTCATCCCTTCGTCTGACCGAGATTTGCTGCTGGGCTTTGCAGCGGCGCAATGCCACCTTGCCTCAACAGATATTGAGGATATATACCCGTGCACCCCACTGCAGGAGGCGCTGTTAGCCATCACAACTGGCCGCGCGGATGGATCTTATGTCGACCGGTTTGTCTTCGCACCTCAATCTCCAGAGGCCCTGGAAGCGCTTCTTAGAAGCTGGAATACGCTAGTCGCAGAGGTTCCTGTCCTACGAACACGCATAGTGCAGAATGATGCTGGTCATTTTTTCCAAGTTGTCGTTCGCGCTGCACAACCCCTGCCTTGGACGAAAGAGTCCTCCACCGATAACTTCCTCGCCCGAGATGCGACCTCGGAGATGGCATTTGGAAAGCCCCTTCTTCGCATGGCTACCATTGGTGGTACCAATGATTCCTGCTTGGCGATCGCACTACATCATGCTATTTACGATGGCTGGACATGGACCCTATTACTACGACGACTAGAGCACTTTTTGCAAGGCCACCCCCAAGTCGACAAACTCGCACCTTTCTCGAGCTTTGTGCACCACCTCAGTCATGGCGCCCCCCGCGCGGACGTCGAGACCTTCTGGCGGCAGAAGTTAGCTGAAGTCCCTCCCATTACCTACCCTGAATACCCGTCCCTCGACTACACACCGCGGACGACAATGGTCATAAAGCGGGAAATTCCGGGTACCCTATCCACTATCGAGGCAAGTCACACAGCACAACTGCAGCTTGCCTGGGCCCAGCTGCTCTCACTGTACAGTAATTGTTCTGATGTTGTATTCGGTTCCGTTCGCAGCGGGCGTGAGGGTGGTCTCCCCGGAATAGCCATGATCGCTGGACCTACGATCGCCACAGTCCCAGTACGCATGGTCATTGACCCCAACCAATCTATTCGCAAGGCATGGAACCAGATAGAAGAGGAAATGAGCGCGCTGCAACCCTTTCAGCACACCGGCCTTCAGCACATCGCGCGTCTGGGCCCTGAGACCGCGGTAGCGGGCAAATTGCGCAGTCTTCTCGTCGTGCAAGCTGACCCCGAGAATACCGTTTCGCCCACCCTGGGAATGATTCAGAGCCATCCAGGCACCGCGCAGGGGGTTCAGGGCTGGGCTTTGGTGCTTGTTGTCACGCCCACACGAACTTCGTGGACGTTAGAGCTTTTGGCTGATGAGGCTTTGGTCTCACGCAGGCAGGCTAGTAGGCTGGTGGAACAGCTATTACACTTGCTGTTCAGCGGTTATAACGATCCCCAGAGGCGCCTAGGAGAGGTTCATCTCCTATCGCCATCAGATGCCATGGAGCTTGCCGGTTGGCAGGAGGGGGCTACACAGCCAGTGGACACTGACTTAGCAAGCCTGATACACTTTCGTGCTGCGCAAGCCCCCGACGCCATAGCTGTGGATGCCTGGGATGGAACCCTTACTTATGCTGAGATCGAGGGCAATGCTAGGGCCTTAGCAGCGCACTTGCCTGTGACAGGAACAATAGCCTTATGCTTTGGGCGCTCTCGGTGGGTTCCTGTCGCCATGCTCGCCGCACTGCAAGCGGGGCGGCCATTCGTCATGTTAGATCCTGAGCAGCCCGCGGCTCAGCGAGAAATGATGTGCTCTAGCGTGAAGGCTGTATTGGTATTAACTGATACCACCACACAGGAATTGGCACTAGGGCTGGGGGCCAAGATTCTCCTGGTGGAAAAAGGGCGCGTGCCGTCCTCTTCGCCTACATGTATCGATTCCTTGCGTTGTCGGTCCCACCTCGGCAGTGAAGTCGCATACATCGTCTTCACCTCAGGTTCCACTGGCAAGCCTAAAGCTGTGGTAATCGAACAACGCCAGTTTGCCGCGGCGGCGCTCGCACAACAAGAAAGATTGGCCATATCGGCTGAGTCACGCGTGCTTCATCTATCCTCATACGCCTTCGATTCTTTCGCTGTCGAAATCATAACTACGTTAACCGCAGGCGGATGCGTGTGCATACCTACTGAGCATGATAGTCGCCACGAGATGGCGGCAGCCGTAAAGCAATTTCGTGCGACCTGGTTAGTGCTCACACCGTCGCTTCTACGGTTGCTTGAAGGGGTTTCCTTGCCAACTCTACGCACCGTGGTGGCTGTTGGCGAGTCTCTTGACCCCGTCCAGGCGTCCTGGTGGGCACACCGCGTGCAGTTATTATGTGGTTATGGCCCAACCGAATGTTGTACAGGAGCATCAGCACAGCCTATCAATGCTGAGTCGCCTGAAGTCCACAACATTGGAGCAGGTATGGGTTGCCATTTCGCGCTCATCGATTGTGAGAACCCCCGGCGACTTGTGCCCATAGGCTGCATCGGCGAGATCGTCATCAACGGTCCAATTGTGGGCCGCTGCTATCTCGATGACCCTGAACGCAGCCAAGCGGTATTCCTGGAGGCCACCCCATGGAAGACAGGGGCCGGAATGTCAACCCGATTATACCGTACCGGTGACCTAGGTCGCTACAACGACGACGGGACCGTAACTTTCCTCGGTCGCCGCGGGCCTGAGGTCAAGCTGCGCGGTCAACGGCTGGATCTTCATGCTGTTGAGCAGAGGTTACAGCAGACATGGCCGGTCCCGGCAACAATCCTGGCCATTCTCGTCAGACCGAAGCAGACCAATAGCAGTCCTATGCTGGTTGCCCTGGTGGCTCAGCATCAAGAGTGGTCCGCGCGAGCTGATCACAACATATTTTGCGACCCCGATCCAGACTTTCAACAGATCGCTCGTGAGGTCCAGGCAATATTACATGCCCAAGGCCCTGCAGTTATGGTGCCAACTCTCGTTCTACAGCTGGCACGTAGTCCCCTCACCGCGTCTGGTAAGCTCGATGGTCCCGCGATTCATCGTGCGGCTGCTGCTCTGACAAGCGAAGAGCTGCATCGATATGGGAACGTTGGTATGGACGAGCAAGACTGCCCCCTATTAGACGCACGGGAAACTGTCGCCCTTAAGCTCACCCAATGGCTGGACGAAATTCACGCTCAACATGCCCTGGGGCCAGCTGACAGTCCCATCAGGGGCCGTAATGTTCGACCAGTGCAGCTTGGTGTAGACTCAATCCGCATGGTCGCATTTGCCAGTCAAATCTTCCGGGAGTACCAGGTAAGGATCCATGTAACGGTACTTTTCCAAGCCACGCTCACCGTCCGTCAAATTGCCGCTATGATCGAAGCCGGCGGCACTCTTCCTAATGGGAAGGTTACATCATTTATGCCCAAATGGCGGATGGACTATCATCGTCTGGCTGCTCGTATTGACCAGCTGCCGCGTAAAGCGAGCCAAACTATTGTGTCTTCCCAGCCGAACGCAGCCGGGCGACGCGTTTTTCTTACTGGGGCAACTGGGTTCCTAGGATCACGTATTTTGCAGCAGCTGGCGACAACAGCAGACGTGGAATCAGTAACCGTACTTGTGCGTGCACCCAGTGAAGCGGAGGCATTTATTCGTTTAGTGGGTTCTGCCCGCCGCGGGCAGTGGTGGCGCGACGAGTACCGCCGCGTTATCAAAGTCTGGCACGGCGATCTTGCGCAGCCACAGTTGGGCCTTTCAGATGTCCAATGGGCGCATCTAAGTCGTGGTGCTTTTGACTGCATTATTCACAATGGTGCCATGGTGCATTGGGTGTATCCGTACTCCATGCTCCAGCCAGTTAATGTACAAAGCACTGTTGAGCTACTGTCCGCTATAGCACAGGCTCCAACAATGTCCATCCAATTTACATACATTTCTGCACTTCGGCCAGGCGATGCTGTCCTGTCCGACATCGATGCTTTGGTCGCATCCGAGGCTGCAGACGAGGATGGGGGCTATGCACAGACCAAAGCGGTATCAGAGCTTCTGCTGCATCGGTATACCCAGGGTCGTGATGCCCGCATTGCCATCGTCCGCCCTGGACTGATGATGGGAGCCTCAGTGGATGGGGCGCCCAATGCAGACGACGTACTGTGGCGTACAGTGGCAGCAGCGGTGGCAGTTGGTGGCTTCAACGGCAGCCGCGCAGCGATGAAAGACTGGATCTATCTAGCACCTGTGGACTGGGTGGCTACAGTTGTTATGGCCGAGACAATATTTTCTCCAACAGACCGGGCGGGGCTAGCTCTAACCTCCATCGAAGACGGACTGCTGGCGCGCGACTTCTGGCGCGCCATCACTCAAGCGACTAGCCGGATTCGACCCCTGGAATCTTTGTCCGATGTGGAATGGCTCGACCGAGTTCAGGTGCAACTCCAGACGCATCGTGAGCAGCATCCTCTGTGGCCTGTCTGGGACTTTGTTCGTGCTACGGCCGGCGCTCTGGGACATCCTAGGGCCACAAAGACACCTACTTGCCACGCAGGACCTAGTATTTTGTGGATGACTCTACTCCGGAATGCGCAGTATCTCGTATCACTTGGCTTGGAGGAGATGGACCTGGTGGCTGGCTATGGGAAAGATATTTTGTTCTCACGGAATACCCGTTTGGTCAATACAGCACTAGATTAGATATCCACCCTTAAAGAAAGAGACAATACCAGCCATAGTGTTTCTCTGTACTTCATATCGACCCAGACGGTGATTTAATTGTGTGAAAGGCTTCAGAAAATGGAGGCATGGATTTTGAGCTGCTGGCTCTAAACCCGTGCGAGCTGAAACAAGTAAGGTAATAGTGGAATAAGGCTCACTTTCAATCGACCCTTGAATTTCCCATTTTTCTGGCTGCTTTGACGCGGACATTTTCAGGTTTGATATTCCAGTATGGTTTGGCGATAGAACCCAGGTTATTTTGATATTACAGAAGAGTTGGTTTCAGATACGTATGCGTCTGCGGAGTAATCAATAGATATGGATTTAGCATAACAGTATACAGCGATCGTTCACGATGCCTATCGATAGCAACGTTTCCAACTACAAACTCAACCAGAGTACATGATTCTCAAGTATTAGCTAGTCAAGAGACTAAGTACTGGATAAATTTCTATTACCTTCCATGGTCAGCCACACATCAGCACCATAGTAATCCATATACAAAGCCTCGCTCATTGGTTGGTTACTGGTTACATTAGATTTCTTCGCCGGAGGTTCAGGCCCGCCTGTGTAAGGGAGGCTGAAGAGGCAATGTGGCCATCATTAGCCACATCACAGTGCATCAAAATATATGCCATGCCTAGCCGGAGGGAGTCGGCCGCCAACTGTTTGCCAGGACTGTGTACCACCCCGATGGGGTATAAACTGTTAGCCAAGACGGGGACACCATTCTCCTCCAGAAGTTACTTACCAAGTATGCCGTCCAGCGCCAAATTGGCGATTGGGTGGAGAGGAGCCCGCGATCTTGAAGTCATCGGGACAATTGGTCTGCTGGCCCTCTCTATAGAAGCGGAAGCCTTCGAATTCCTCACTTCTAGCATAGTACTTCTCGTCCATAAGGTGAGGGGTATTGGGAGCATGCAAGAATGTGCCCCGAGGGAGGGACAGGCCATTGGAGAATGTGTGATCTCTCTTTGCGAGACGAGTTAATGCCACTACAGGGAGGGTCAGTTGCGTCGGGTCGAGGTTTATTGAACACAGTGCAGGGAAAAATCATTACCAGGTGCAATGGGGTGGTGACGATGGCATTCCTTGATGAAACTGTCTACTTTTACCATGCTTTCGATTGCCTCTTTGCACCATCCATTGTGCACCTCGAAGGCGCGTCGGACCTCTTCGTGCAAGGGTTCAATATATTCTGGACGGCGACTCAGCTCATACAGACAGCTTGCGAGGACCTGCTTGATAGTGAGTCTTGCAGATCTAGGTCTCTACTTATAATAAGCCTAGATAGTGAACTTACTGTTCCTGCGGAATGTACGGAGCCAAATACCACAGAGACTAAAGTCTGCGCTATGTGGAGGTCACTGTACTGACCGGAGGTCTCTGTCTGAACCCAGCGACAAAGCCAATCGGTGACAGTCTTGCAACCCATTCGTCAGGTTAGCCAGAATAATGCTGTGAGTTGCTTAAACTTTGGACATACCTCTGGTTCTTTTAAGTGCGAAATACGGCGATCGGCGATTAGTTGCAGCAGCATTGCATCGAGCTCTTTTGACAATTTAGGTGCTTCGATGTAAGGTGCCACAAGTCTGGATAAACCAGCGTGAGACTCAAAATAAGGTTCACAAGAAAGGGAGGATACGCTCACGGTCTAAGAGCAGGAGGGAAAAAGCCAATCAAGCGCCCACTAACTGGCACTGAGGCTCCATACCTAGAGAAAATATCGATGGCCCTGGGATCACGACATAGTGGCGCGCCAAAGAGAACATGGGTAATTAACCTAAGCAGAAGGTGGGTCCCCAGTCGGAAACAATTCAATCGAGTCCAGCCTAAGCTCAAGACAATCAGCAAGGCACATAACATGAAAAAGATGCAATATTTAGGCATACCTGTTGCCGAAGGACTAATTTCCTGGTTGATACCACATTCTAGGTCGTCCACAAGGCCCGAGAAGTAAACATCTTTCTCCGCGGAGCCACGGACTCGAGCCCAAGCTAGAGCCTTGCTCAGAATCTGGATAGGAAGATTCTCAACGGAGTCTGCAAAGCCGGGAGAGGTATACCGAGATTGGAATAGCTACATGAGCTGAAGGTCAGATGAACAAGAGCATGTGGCCCGAAGGCTTGATTGAGGACGTACAACATCATTGAAGGCGTATAGGGACATGACATCCTCCGGGATCTGGGCGAGTTCCTTCACCAAGGCATCATTGCAGATACATACCTCCCAACCAGCTGCTGTGGCAAATTGATACGCCCCGTCGCGATGCTGAACAAGAGTCAGATTTGAAACAAGATGGGCGAAAATCCCATTGTGGCATGGTACACATTACCTTTTCGTAGGCTTCTTGTGAGATCTTGTCAGATGGACTGGCGAGGCCACATGCCACTTTCCAGGGAGCTAAAAGGCTCGCGTCGCCCATCACCGGGAGGTCAACCTGTGGTGCATGAGATACAAGTTTGTGATTCTCAGGATTTTTTTTTTGGCTTACCAGGGCCCTGCGGGACCGAAGCCACAAGATCACCCATGATCCGATGACAGCCACGGCCAAGAAGGCTGCAGTAGTCATGGTGAAAAGAATGCTCAGACCTTGATTTGAAGTTCAACTTGAATGTCTCAAATGAAGTCGTGATCTCGTGGTCACGGGATGTGAAGGGGACAGCACTTGTTTCACTAAAGATGCGAGCAGCTCGTTCTTCAATTGGGGTCAAGAAAGGCTTTACATGTTATTCCCTTCATCACATCACACACCGCTCTGTCGGATTTGACGCTGACAAAATCAGCTGTCTCAACCGGTATGGTTCGTGGAAACACCCCTTGCTTGAGGCATACCATGCACCCACAATCATTTACTGATTGCTACTCTCTGGACTACGATAAGTCTGCGCACATCAGCGGTGACCGCTCCTCTTTTATCTACCAAAGCCTGTTTACTGGGGCTCAGCGTATCCGTCACTTACCGAACATACGGAGCAAACTGATCCGCTTACCTGTTATTCCCTCTTACAGTATAGGCGCTGCCATAGAAGGCCTCTCAGTCACAAAACTTTTATCTGTTCAATATTACCGAGGAGCATAGGCTTGACCAAACACGCTCAAATAGATCTCACAACATTTGATATGACAAAAGAAGAACAGAAGACGATCATCGTGATTGGAGCGACAGGTAAGTGCTCCATATCCGAGTGGAATGAACCACCCTGTTCTAACGAAGATCCAGGGAAGCAGGGTGGCTCAGTGGCTCGCTCGCTACTCCAGAACCCAGCATTTCGAGTCCGCTGCATTACGCGCGACCCGACTTCCAAGGAGACCCAGGCGTTGCGAGAATTGGGAGCAGAATGGGTCCAAGGTGATGGCCTTGATGAGACCGGGATGGAGGCCTTACTAATGGGAGCTTGGGGAATTTTTATCAATAACGGCTACATTCTCTCCGTCAGTTGTGCTTGCGCATATTTCTTAGTATATGACTTTCTTATGACTGACGGTTGCAAGTAGAACGATGTTCTCCAGGGTCTCTACGAGCGAGACTTTGGAAACTGCATCCTACGGAGTGCGTCCAAAGCAGGTGTCGCCCACGTTGTTTTTAGTTCGCAGCCATCAGCAGAAGAGCTCACAAATGGCCGCATACGCACGCCAGTGCTTGATGGTATATTTTATCTGCATTTTATTATACGTAATCTTCGACGTCGCTGACCCGGTGCTCTTCTTCTGCTGCAGCTAAAGCACATGGAGAGAAATGGGCTCGTACACATGGCAAATTCCAAAGTTTCACCCCCATTATGTCAGCCTGGTACATGGAGGACTTTCTGATGCCGTCCTTCGTCACGGACTTCGGTGGCTTCCCGATTCATCATGACGACGAAGGATATCTGACATTTCGATCGGCTCCCCTTGGGGGCCGAGAGGAGGTCCCCTGGGTCTGCGTGGACGATGACTTTGGCGACATGGTGCATGGTATTTTCCTCGACCCTATGCGATGGAACCAGCGCATGGTACAGGCGGTGTCTGAAATCCTGTCCTTTGGTGATGTGGTGAGCACTTTTGCGGATGGTAAGTCGTCTCTCCTTGTGCTTGCTCCAACAATCTATGAGTCTATGCACTAGGGGCTTACGCGAGCAAACCCCACTCCTAGTGACCAAGAAACCCTCGCGATTCATTCCATATGGAGAGCTAGCAACTATCCCAGACGACGGGAGAGTAGGACTGAAGGAGTCTGGGGATGTTTTCGCATTCTATCAGCTCCGTGAAGGAGAGCTCTTCGGGACTGCGGCAACCGAGTCGCGGACTGCAGCGCAGCTCAAAAAGGCGGCCTTTAGGGCTAAGGGTGGACGCGGGCGAGAGGTACCGACGACTTGCCGGGAATGGTTCGAGCAACATTTCAGTGCGGATGTACCATTCACCCGAGGGATTAAATAATGCAAGGTGAACTACAGCCTGAGGTTCATTAAAATTAGCCCTATATCATGCCATTCGTTGTCTAGTGTTCAAGTTCATGACTGTTGTTGACATGCACGCGGTCATTGCTACCTGTATCATCCATAAGCAGGGTGCAGAAATGTGACTATTATCACGTATTCCCGCCGTGCCCTGTCAGCTTTTGCGAGTAGTCCGCAGTATACTTTGAAGCAAGGATTCGGGCATGCAATGCCACCGGCGTCTGGGCTACCCGATATAGTCCCATGCGCATACTGGCCGGTCCAGGTGACTCTGTCAATCAGCCAAGGGACGCATGGTAAGATGAGACGTGCCAGGATATAGATGGGAAGATCGAGTTGTCTAGCCCAACCACAGCGGAGTTATGCAATATGCAGCCCTGTAGATATACGCAAGGGATATGTATCAGTGAATCTAGTCAGCCCGTCTTTGCAGAAATACTACCCCATGATTTAATATGTGCATGTACACATTCCCTGTACTGTACCTAGATTTAAAAAGATCGCCAGGGATATGTAAAGCGAAAATTTCCATCCAGTCCCGAAATAATCGACGCACGCATATGTAGGATACCCTAGACCGCCTCTCCTCGATCTCCCCTAGCGTAGAGATAACTGGACCCTTCAGAGAAGACTAAGCAAAATACCAGGAATATTCAATCCTAGCCGAGTACGTCTCCGACGCACTGGTGGTAGAGCCTTCTGTTAGATATAGTTTTATAACACGATGAAAGTTCGTGGGTGTTCGAGGGATATATAGCACGAAGCCATTGATGTAATTGAGATATCATCAACGACTGGGGTTTGGCCGTCTCCCATCTACTAATTAAAAGTCTTCACCGAAGTATCAGGATGAGCGCCACTCGCGCTCAAAGTATTCTCGTAACGTCATCATCGTCTCCCTCCCCTTTCGACCCTTTGCCTTCCAGGCTGCCCGTTTGAGTTGCCGCGCAGTCTCTACCTCTGATGGGCCATTGCCAAAATACTCCCCTTCTCGCAGCTGCGACCACTGGAAAAGATCGACGACACTTCCAAGTTCAAAAGGGGGCATTGCCTGCGCAGGAATATAAGGGATGAAGCGAGCTTTTCGGCCCGTAGCTGTACAAGATTATCAATAAGTGGTGCTTAGCAAGTTCTAGAGCAAATGGGGTTACTAACCCACGGCAAAGCTTTGAACCATGTCAGCCCACGACATCAGCTCTCCGGCGCACTGAACAACACGTCGGTTCCAGCGGATCGGATTCAGGAAGATGCCTTGAATTATGTCACCGAAATCATCCACAACGCTCAAAAAAGGGACGTCCTCCCGACCTCCCCATAGCGGGGTGCGGCAGGTGAGCCAGCCCTCTTCGTCAGTCCGCAATGGGAATCCCCCCCATCATGTCTGTTAGAATACGATCCTTGAAGTTCTCTAGATACCACGAGGCCATTACCGGGGTGAAGGTAGTAAAAGCCAGCTGGGCCTGTCCCCACTCTTCGATTCGGGCTTTCACTATGGGAATATGAGCATGCATTCCTGATACTTATAAATCTCCATGAAACGACTCACCATCGAGATTTGGTACCGGTGTCTTTCCAGCGCTGAGCTTTGTCGAATATGGTGCCGAGCTAAAGACGACATGGGCCACTCCGGCAGATGCTGCGCTAGAGAGAATACTAATGCCCAACGCAACACCGTCCTCAACATCCATTGCCTGTGCTTTTGTAAGCCCCTATACTGTCCAAATACAGTTTGTCTGGAGAGGACTGACGAACTTCGGTTGCTATGTTGATAAAAACGCCCCAACTGCCCGCCAGTGCCGCCTGCAAGGCATCTGCATCGGCCGTATCAGCCTGGAATACCTGTACTCCAAGCTTTGCCACAGCCTGAGCCTTGGGAGAGGCTTTATCCCGAGTGATACATCGGACCTCGAATTCGGGATTTTGGATGAGAGACTGAACGACTGAGTTCCCCTGGGCCCCTATTACTTGGTGAGCTCGCGGCAGGAAACATAGTGGGAGACAGTGTCTGACCAGTCGCGCCGATAACGCTGATCCTTCTCTTGTCTGTCATTATTGTGGTTTCACGTATTTTTGTGTCAGTCGGGACTGTAGTCTGAAGTATCTCCAAAATAGCTCTTGGTGAAAAATAGAAGAGTAGACGGTAATGGGGCGAAACTATCACGGGGAAGCGGTGTGAGCGTAAGGCGACATGCATATACTTTCGAACGAACAGCCTAGATCCAGCTTTTTGATCGATCAGTATTTGGTATTAAATTCCAGGGTCTTGCCTCCTGCATTGAGATGCAGGATGTGTTGCCCCTTGCGTTGTCATACTAGATCTCAACTAACACAACGAGGACTTTTTGTTTCAGACAATGAATCAATTTATACGTTCGTATTCACTGCGGGAAATGGACCGGAACACGATGAGTGAAGAGAAGCGAAGTTGGTTCTCTCCTGCAACTTGGCTTCACCCTCTCCTGAAATACCCTCTGAGAACTGAATCACCTTCCTTGACAGACTTACTCCCTTCACAACTCTTCAAAAAAACGGAACTCAATATTCCCCAGTCCTACCCGCCACTCAAACCATCGCTACATGCCGGATGGGTCCAGCATATTCAGCAAGCTCACGTTCCCATCGACCTTGACCACACTGGGCACGACGGAGAGAGCCCCATAAAAGAAACAAAAGAAGTCTCACCCATATCCACCGATAAAACAACTCCCAAGCAGCGGGAACATTCTGTGATATGTCATGATACGCCTCCCATTCGTATTTGCATCATCGGAGCTGGAATCTCCGGTTTATATCTCGCCATGATGCTGGAGGATTTAGGAATCCCAGAATTAAGCTACGACATTTTGGAAAGTCGAAACCGCATCGGTGGACGTGTCTATACTCATCATTTTGGCGACGAGAGAAAGAGCTACTATGACGTTGGGGCGATGAGGTTTCCCAAAGTGAGCATACCAAAGCAAATGATCGAGTTTCTAGTACTGAGAGGTCAAGATCCCCCCATTAGCACGCACATTTGAACTCTTTTCCCGATGTGGCGCCGACGTCGTGCCATATACATATGACAACTCAGAATGTCCTAAGCTTTATAATGGACTGAGAGTTCCTTCCGATAATTCCCATGAAAAGAACAAGGATCCTTTCCTTTTTGGCATCTCGCAAGGAGGAATCGTGCCCGATGAGTATGTTCAAACTCATTGATCCTACCCACCCTGAACAGCAGTTATAACTAAATTTTTCTCACATAGAGTTGTCTCCCAAAGCCCAGATGCCGTTCTCCAGAGAGCCTTTGAGCCCTTCATCGCTCGGTTGGCAAAAGACTTCTCTACTGGCTTCGAGTATCTTATGAAATTCGACCATCTAACAACGCGGGAATACTTAGCTCAGGAGATGTAAGTTAATGTGATGAACTTCATTTCAATAGTTTATCCCCTTTGACACCTCTCGTACAGGAAGCTCGACTTCAGCTCAATCTGGTATTTAGAAACTGTTTGCAGGTAATTCATCTATTCCATATTGAATGTCTCCCTCCCAGACAGCTTTGACCCTTTTAAATGGCAGTGCTTCGGGTCTGTACGACAAAGCATTTTCAGAAGCGGTCCTTGACGCCATGGAGTTTCACTACCCCACCGCAACAGGATCACCCCCTAAATGGTACCGTGTGGCTGGAGGTACGTCCCAGGTTGTTCAAAGAATCGCCGCGGGATTGTCATGTCAGCCTTTATTGGAGCATCGGGTGACTTCAGTCGTCTATGAGACGGCTCAGTGCGACTATCCCATGTTTGTCCAAGTAGATGGAGAGGATCAGCCGCGAAGATATTCTACAGTCTTCTCAACTGTCCCATTGCCCTGTCTGCGACGCATGCATTTAGGTCCAGGTACTCTAAGTTCTCAGCAACGCGCAGCTATACAGAGTGTGCACTACGATGACTCCACCAAAATTGCCATTCGATTTCGAACCGCGTGGTGGAGGACCATCTGCTCTATTTACGGTGGCCAGGCGACCACTGATCTTCCGATTCGTACCTGTGTCTATCCTTCAGATGACAGCACGGTACTGCTATGCTCATACACTTGGGGGCAAGATGCCCACCAGATGGGCTCCCTTCTCAACCACGGCTTTAAGTCAGCGCAGCGGCATCTAGAGCAATTAATACTAGACAACTTGGCATTGTTACACCAGGATCATCCTGACAAGAGCATTGGCCCAGCCTATGGATATGCACGAATGCGCCAGCTTCTCGATGAAGAGTTCGAGGAGATTCATGGTCACCACTGGGGCGGGGATCCAGACAGTTCGGGGGCTTTTGCATACTTTGGCCCAGGTCAATTCCGGACCTTCTATCCGGGCCTGGTGGAGCCAGCCGCTAATGGTCGAATGTTTCTGGTAGGGGAAGCGTGCAGTTTTCACCATGGCTGGATAGCTGGGGCTCTTGAGAGCTCCTACCGGGCCATTTCGCAGTATCTCTCCCTTCCCCAATGCTCCAGCAAGGCTGATGCGGTGTATCTAGACAAGGCCCAGCAGACCTTAAGGTCAAAAAAAGTGTACTTGCAGCGCAGCCGGTTGTGAAAGGGTGACCTACCGGAATGGTAGATGGAGCAGAAGGTCTATACCACTTATGAAGTTGTGGTCGACTCAGTTCCAAAATTAGATACTGCCCTTCCTAAACATGTTCTCCTCCCGAAAGTTTCAGGCATCTTCATTGCCAGATTAGCACGTTTTTCATACTAGAAAGTCTCCATTTCAAGCTGTAATTGCTGATTGAAAGTATTCTATTATCTATGCCTGTGGTTGGATCTAGTACTCTTCTGTATATTTGAAGATAAGGCAGCCCTTGATGAACCCTATTCTGATTATTCAAGAGCCCTTAACCTTTGGGCTTTTACAGTCTGCGACAATTTGTAATCTCGGCAGTATACGTACATATGAGAGGAGAGTAAGAATTCAGAACGATAAAAGCATTCCACTGCTGAGAAGAAACACTAGCCTATGCCCATCGACTAATGTTAAATTTGGTGAAACTACGAAATACTTCATACTAATTCTTATTTCACCATAAACCTATCTAACATTACGTCAAAAAGACGAGCAGTCGGGTTTCTCTGATCTGGGAAAATCGAAATTATCTTCTTTCCTCCTACATACAGAAAAATCTATTGGGAACAGCCGGTGACGCTAATGTGTGTGCAGGCTCTGTACTGAGATACGTGATCTGTCAATCTGCCCAACAGAGTCCACGTCACGGCGTACATACTAGGAATAATAATATTTATGTATGTTTAGCGGTGAAGGTCAGCAATGAATCGATCGATATGCAACGCTATGTAGATGGTTGTGGGACTAAAATGCATGCAGCCACTTCTGACACATCTCCACGGTCTCATAAAGTTGTTCAGTTGTAGACAAATACCTTGATTTGATTCCTTTCACTGGCGAAGTGTATCCTTCACCCCAACCTGGCAGTTCAAAGGTAGTTAGACCATCATCCTATTTCATTACCACATTCTCCATCATGACGGGACCTTCCGCCACCACCAAGTACACCGGCCAGCTCATTGACAAGCGTGTGCTGATCGTTGGTGGCACTTCAGGAATCGGGTACGCGGTTGCCGAAGCCGCCCTGGAACACGGCGCCCGAGTGACAATTGTTGGGAAACAGGTTCCCAAGCTGGAAAAGGCCCTGGCCCAACTCAGTGCTACCTATCCCACCCAAACAGCAGGTTCTCGCCTCCAGGGCATGGCGCGTGATCTTGGTGACTCTCCGACAGTCGAAAGTAGCGTGCAGGAAATATTGCAGCTGGCCGCTGGATCTGGCAAGTTGCAGCACTTGGTCATTACTGCAGCTGATATGACTCCTCCACCGCCAGTGTCTGAGGTGACCGCTGAAGGCCTTCAACGCACGACGACAATCCGTTTGATGGCTCCGCTGCTGTTCGCCAAGCATCTGCCTGGCTTCATGGATTGCGCCACTGCCAGCTCAATGACACTGACTAGTGGTGCGCATGCTCATAAACCTGATGCCGGCTGGTCGGTCATTGCTGCGCATTGTGGTGCTGTTGAGTCTCTTATGAAGGGGTTGGCCATTGATCTGCGGCCTCTGCGGGTCAACGCCGTTGCCCCGGGCGCTATCATGACCGATGTTGTCAAGGATATTCTGGGCCCATTTTACGATCAGGCAATCCAGCTGGCTAAGGAGAAATCGCTGGTGGCCTCGGCAGGTGCACCAGAGCAAGTCGCTCAGGCATATCTCTATCTCATGAAGGATACATATGTGACGGGGTCGGTGCTAGAATCAAACGGTGGCATGCTTTTGGCTTGACAAGATATGCGAGGATATGTATTCAGACTGAAACTGAGGTTTATGCTTCTGGACTAGTAACTACATCGGTAATATGAAGATTGACCACTCCACAAACTGCAGTAGCTATGCTTGTTGTGTAGCTGCTCGCCGAAACCAATCCTCAAAGCAGGCTAGATCTCTACCATCCACACCTTTAGCCCCCATTGCGGCTGCTTTGCATATTTT
Organism: Penicillium desertorum; assembly: GCA_028827375.1. Taxonomy (NCBI): domain Eukaryota; kingdom Fungi; phylum Ascomycota; class Eurotiomycetes; order Eurotiales; family Aspergillaceae; genus Penicillium; species Penicillium desertorum. Next base: position 8,072,158 of record JAPWDO010000003.1, read on the forward strand.
TGCGTCTTTGTCATCACTAGCATGCTCTGCAAACCACCGCCCACCGCAGAACTGCATGTAGAAAAACATCAGCTGGCATTCATCGCGAAGATGACTGCCATCTTGGGTTATGTCCTTCCACGATGACAGTGGATGATACTGAACAGCTTTCCCCGTGGCTGTTTGTCGAGCGTCAGAAAAATAAAAGAGAAAAGTCCTCAGCAGGCAAGGGGAGCTTGCTTGACCCACCCTTGGTAAATGCCTTAGCCAAATCCTCATACCGGATCAGCTCACTGATTGCCTGTACCGGCCGATGATAGTGGGCTGGGTCCAGGAAGATACCGTGGACAATATCACCGAAGTCATCCTGCAGACTCACCCACGGCATACGCCCATCTCCACCGTAGGGCGGCGCAGCGAGAATCACATCTTCTTTGTCATTCCCATTCTGGGGAAACCAGGGGAAGCCACCCCAGGTCTTGCAAAATGATTCATCCATCCAACATTCCATGAAGGAGCCCGGAAGAAGAGGGGTGAAGGTCGTGAAGTACCTACGTCTTTGTGCGTACTCCGCAGCGTAACTCTTGCCTGCAGTGCGGATCGAGATAGTTAGCAGACTGGCTCCAAATCCTCATTGCAGCCATGGACCTACAGTCAAACCCAGGGATATGTATGCGGCCATTGGTGGCCCGGTTAACGTTGGCCCCGGAACTATACACAACGTGGGCCACACCAGCCGTCTGCGCTGCGTCGAGAATGGATATAGATAAATCGTACGAGTTGGGGCTATCGAGCCTCTCTCTTTCTCCCTGGGATGGTCTCATATCAGTGCTGTACTTCGAGATTATGATGGAGGTCTTTCACACCGAGTCATCTGAGTTGACATTGATGAATGCACCCCAGCTGCCATTAAAGGCAGCAGTGATCTGCTCATTATTCCATCCGTCAGCTTGATATACCTCTGCGCCCATGCTGGCCATCTCTTGTGCTTTTGGACCAGTGGGATTCCGAGTTATGACTCGGACGTGAAATTCTTTGTTCTTGTGGGCCAGGAGGGATTGCACTACAGCATTTCCTTGGTTCCCTGCAAAGTATCAGATACTGCATTTGCAATGACTGTGCTCTGATCTGGTGAGCATCTCACCGGTACCCCCAAAGACTGTAACGGTCTTTTGCTGGATTGCCATGGTGAAAATAGTGACTGGGAATGGGATCGGGAATGACAGATTGATGATTCTTCCAAGTGTGTCAAACCTGGCCCCTTGACTTTCATCCGATCAAGGATTCTCTTGCCGGACCGGCTAAACTGCGTTTGCATATTGCATTGGCGAGCCGGTCTTCCAGAATCGATCATCCTTGTGGTATCTAACGCGCATCGCATGCATCCTGCAAGGTGTTTGCAAGAGTCCATGTGACATGACAAAAGACGGTGTGATAGTGAGCTTGGAGTATCAGCCAGTATTCAGATTATCATGGTGGGGGGGGGTAACTTGGGTTCCCTTGTTCTTTTTTTTTTTTCGGCGCACGGAAACAATTGTCATTCCATTCATAACTGCACTCCTCTCACGATGACCATCACAATCCCGAAAGGTACCTGGGCCGAGGAAGCCACATACGCGGTCCTGAGCCGGTTCTGCAGGTTTGCCACTCCCGACGAGCAAGAGTGGTGGAATAAGACCGGTCGGCTCCTGTCGAAAATCCTGGCGGCCGCCCACTACAGTCCACATCGTCAGTATGAGGCACTGCTCTTCTACTCGCAGGTTCTGATTCCGCGACTCGGTCCTTATCCATCGTCGTTCCGTAGTGCCATTACTCGCAGCGGACTACCTGTGGAGTTCAGCATCAATTACCAGCAGCGCTCGGTCGCTGGTCATGTCGTGCGCATTGGACTCGAGCCTGTGGCCGAGACGTCAGGCACACCCAAGGACCCATACAATCAGCAGCCCGTTGTCGAGCTGCTGGAAAAGCTCGAGATGCTGAGTCCACCTGGATTCAACTCGCGGCTGTTCCATCACTTTCTGAAAACACACACCTTAAGCGAGCAGCAAGGCCAGGAGCTTGGTGCTGAGGCGAGACCCGGCACCATTCTTACATCCCAGGCGGCTTTTGGGTTTGACTTGCAGCCAGAAACCATTTCGGTCAAAGGCTACACCTTTCCGGGCCTCAAGACACAGGTGACAGGGCAAAAGTTTGGCAATGTCATCAATGAGTCACTGGTTCCGCTCAAAGAGTCTATAGGGCTGTTTCCTGCCTTCGACCTGGTAGATGAATACATGGCAGCCACAGACGGGTACAGCAAGTTTGCCTTCTGGTCGTTTGACTGCATGGAAGACAGGAAAACCCGGTTGAAGCTCTACAGCGCGCACAACAACGTGGTTTGGTCTAAGATTCAGGAAATCTGGACTCTGGGAGGGCGAGTAGACACGATTGTGATACAAAAGGGACTGGAGCATTTGCACGAGCTTTGGCGACTGACCGGCATCAGCGAGGGCGATCGTGTCTTTACCGGTGGCTTCGACGATGGTAAAGACGCCACGCCTACGCCAATGGTGTGGAACTATGAGATGCGGGTTGGCGAGCCTATGCCCTTGACAAAGTTTTATTTCCCCGTCCATGGCGAGAATGACGAACGTATCATCCAAGGATTGGCGAAGTTTTTGGTTCATATTGGCTTGGTTGCCGACGGTAATAGCCTGGAGAGCACCATCCAAGACTTTTTGTATGACCTGTTTTTCTCCATGACTGACTCATTGACTGACTATTATTAGCCCGGCTCTGCAACTGAGCAAGACCTCTCGGCTTACCTCGTGGATCTCGTTTGCTTACACTGAGAAGACGGGTGTATATCTTAGTGTGTATTATCATTCTTCGGAAGACTATCCATGGTCAGAGGAAGAAGTGAAAGCATAGTTTGTCGTCGGTGTTATAAGCTGCACTTTTCTGGGACGTGGTGAATAACAGTTCATTTAAGAGACTTTGAATTGCTCCACTGACATTGAAACATAAGGCTTCATTTACTGTGGCATAGCTGGCGAGTCCTTGGTTGTTAGATCAAGAGGCGGTAGAGTCAGAAATTTAAGGATGTGAGATGGCTTCCGTATGCTCAACTTCCTCCAAGGTTGATTTCAAAGGTAGTCACATTATCCGACGGTGAATGTCTCTCTAGTTAGATCGTAAATCAAGGTAAGCACCCCAGCTGCATTTATTCGTTTGTTGTACTCTCTATGTTCTCTTTTTTAAACGCCCTTTCTGTCACCTCACCCGTGCTATAGGTCTGCACCGGCGTAACACCTGCCTGTCAGTCAATTGTTACGGAACTACCCGTCACCAATCGATGGTGCCCCACCGGGTGTATAGATGGGCCACCGAGAGCTAACTAATCTATCTATTAGCAGATCACGTATAGTACCTAATACTCTAGTATTCCTAGGTATTTAGGAAAGAGAAACCTAATCACGCTTAGTGAGCAAAAGTATGATTAGTCCTGATCAGACCTACTACTAGGAGGTTTCCGGTATATATATACTTTAAGGTACTAGATATCTCCTATACTAATAAGTGCTATATGACTAACTAGTATACTAATCTAATACGCTAAGATATAGTATATTAATATAGTATATTAATAGGACTACTACCGGGATAGTAGCGGTATATCTAGGTAGGGACTAGGGAATATAGACGAAGGATATATAAGGATACTTATTTATATACTTAGTTTAGTTCTTTATCTTTAATTATATATTATTAATTATATTTACCTTTTAGATTACTAGTGACTCTCTTATTTGATTACAATTTAATAATACTTATAAATAGACTAATATTCCGGTATAGATCTATTCAGCGCTCTACTTAGCACCGTTTTTCGATACCTCGAAAGGACCTAGTCTATAGTAAGGCCTATTAGGCAATAGTACAGTTAAGAATATAGATCGTTAACGTTAGAAATCTAAGCGGTATAAGGTAAGTATACCCGGAACCCTTCTAACCTAACTATAACTAGTTAGTAGTATATAATATATTAAAGACTATCTTAAATTAAGTTTCGAGTCACTAACCGATAATATATCTTATATTAGTGCTAGAAAGAAGCTAGTGGTTAAGCCTACTAACCCCGATTCCGATAATAAGAGAGATAATAGGATTAAGATACTAAAGGAGTAGGTAAAGACTCTAATAAGTAAGCTTTAGGAGTAGGAAAAGTATAATACTATAGTCGAGGACTATTTAGTATAGATATATACTTAGGTTACTACTTTAGCACTAGCTAGTGCTATCTAAGGGCCGATATTGCCTAAAGCTAAGTGTTTTAAGGGAAACCGAACTAAGCTTTGCGGATTCCTTACTTAGATAGATATATATATTAATATAAATAAGTCTAAGTGTAAAGGATAAAAGATCCTTTCAACTGTGAAAAGGTGATAACTGACATAGGTGTGTCAGATATGCGGTGTGGCCGAAGCGAGCGGGGTTCGTTATATGATCGGCCCTGTTTTGTGGCCCCACTATCTACTCTATAATTCTAGAGGACCCGGACCCCCCCCTAAATTCTGATAAGAATTAGTCTTAGTATATAGAGACAATATATTGATCCCCTTCTAGAGCTATTGTATCTTACCCGGTTGATAGGCTATATACCTATAGATTATATATCTTTATAATTCTAATTCTTTATCTTTAACTATCTAAGATATAATAGCTCCCCTAATTATATATAGTAGCTCGCGAAATAATATTAAAGCGCCTAAATATCCTACCTAGATCGGTAGCGAATCGGAGACGCTCTTATAAATCGAAGAGTAAAAGGAGACCTAGACTTAAGAGAACTCCCCCTAAATAAAGAAATAAATCGCTCGAGGAAAATACTCGGCTTATTAATAAAACAATCCGAGACTTTAAAGCCTAAGCTATAGAGTATAAAGCTAGAGTAGCCCTATCCCATGGGGGTGTGCGCAGTCTACTAGACTGGAATTAGGGTTTTCGCTTTACTATGAGAGAAAAAAGTGGGGTTTAGGGTTTCAGGGTTTAGGGGTTTAGGGTTTAGGGTTTAGGGTTTAGGGTTTAGGGTTTTAGGGTTTAGGGTTTAGGG